>JAQOWZ010000028.1:2634897-3952346 GCA_035578165.1 Stenolophus ochropezus | reverse complement strand
ACGCGCTATCTCAGAGGTAAAACAAAACAAAACAAAACAAAACAAAACAAAACAAAACAAAACAAAACAAAACAAAACAAAACAAAACAAAACAAAACAAAACAAAACAAAACAAAACAAAACAAAACAAAACAAAACAAAACAAAACAAAACAAAACAAAACAAAACAAAACAAAACAAAACAAAACAAAACAAAACAAAACAAAACAAAACAAAACAAAACAAAACAAAACAAAACAAAACAAAACAAAACAAAACAAAACAAAACAAAACAAAACAAAACAAAACAAAACAAAACAAAACAAAACAAAACAAAACAAAACAAAACAAAACAAAACAAAACAAAACAAAACAAAACAAAACAAAACAAAACAAAACAAAACAAAACAAAACAAAACAAAACAAAACAAAACAAAACAAAACAAAACAAAACAAAACAAAACAAAACAAAACAAAACAAAACAAAACAAAACAAAACAAAACAAAACAAAACAAAACAAAACAAAACAAAACAAAACAAAACAAAACAAAACAAAACAAAACAAAACAAAACAAAACAAAACAAAACAAAACAAAACAAAACAAAACAAAACAAAACAAAACAAAACAAAACAAAACAAAACAAAACAAAACAAAACAAAACAAAACAAAACAAAACAAAACAAAACAAAACAAAACAAAACAAAACAAAACAAAACAAAACAAAACAAAACAAAACAAAACAAAACAAAACAAAACAAAACAAAACAAAACAAAACAAAACAAAACAAAACAAAACAAAACAAAACAAAACAAAACAAAACAAAACAAAACAAAACAAAACAAAACAAAACAAAACAAAACAAAACAAAACAAAACAAAACAAAACAAAACAAAACAAAACAAAACAAAACCTTTGTGTTATATATAAAACAAATAAACCTTGTAATGTGTGTTATATATAGGAAAGACAAAATAATTTAGCTTGTAATACTAGTGTTTTGTTTATATATAGGAAAGACAAAATAATTTAGCTTGTAATACTAGTGTTTTGTTTATATATAGGAAAGACAAAATAATTTAGCTTGTAATACTAGTGTTTTGTTTATATATAGGAAAGACAAAATAATTTAGCTTGTAATACTAGTGTTTTGTTTATATATAGGAAAGACAAAATAATTTAGCTTGTAATACTAGTGTTTTGTTTATATATAGGAAAGACAAAATAATTTAGCTTGTAATACTAGTGTTTTGTTTATATATAGGAAAGACAAAATAATTTAGCTTGTAATACTAGTGTTTTGTTTATATATAGGAAAGACAAAATAATTTAGCTTGTAATACTAGTGTTTTGTTTATATATAGGAAAGACAAAATAATTTAGCTTGTAATACTAGTGTTTTGTTTATATATAGGAAAGACAAAATAATTTAGCTTGTAATACTAGTGTTTTGTTTATATATAGGAAAGACAAAATAATTTAGCTTGTAATACTAGTGTTTTGTTTATATATAGGAAAGACAAAATAATTTAGCTTGTAATACTAGTGTTTTGTTTATATATAGGAAAGACAAAATAATTTAGCTTGTAATACTAGTGTTTTGTTTATATATAGGAAAGACAAAATAATTTAGCTTGTAATACTAGTGTTTTGTTTATATATAGGAAAGACAAAATAATTTAGCTTGTAATACTAGTGTTTTGTTTATATATAGGAAAGACAAAATAATTTAGCTTGTAATACTAGTGTTTTGTTTATATATAGGAAAGACAAAATAATTTAGCTTGTAATACTAGTGTTTTGTTTATATATAGGAAAGACAAAATAATTTAGCTTGTAATACTAGTGTTTTGTTTATATATAGGAAAGACAAAATAATTTAGCTTGTAATACTAGTGTTTTGTTTATATATAGGAAAGACAAAATAATTTAGCTTGTAATACTAGTGTTTTGTTTATATATAGGAAAGACAAAATAATTTAGCTTGTAATACTAGTGTTTTGTTTATATATAGGAAAGACAAAATAATTTAGCTTGTAATACTAGTGTTTTGTTTATATATAGGAAAGACAAAATAATTTAGCTTGTAATACTAGTGTTTTGTTTATATATAGGAAAGACAAAATAATTTAGCTTGTAATACTAGTGTTTTGTTTATATATAGGAAAGACAAAATAATTTAGCTTGTAATACTAGTGTTTTGTTTATATATAGGAAAGACAAAATAATTTAGCTTGTAATACTAGTGTTTTGTTTATATATAGGAAAGACAAAATAATTTAGCTTGTAATACTAGTGTTTTGTTTATATATAGGAAAGACAAAATAATTTAGCTTGTAATACTAGTGTTTTGTTTATATATAGGAAAGACAAAATAATTTAGCTTGTAATACTAGTGTTTTGTTTATATATAGGAAAGACAAAATAATTTAGCTTGTAATACTAGTGTTTTGTTTATATATAGGAAAGACAAAATAATTTAGCTTGTAATACTAGTGTTTTGTTTATATATAGGAAAGACAAAATAATTTAGCTTGTAATACTAGTGTTTTGTTTATATATAGGAAAGACAAAATAATTTAGCTTGTAATACTAGTGTTTTGTTTATATATAGGAAAGACAAAATAATTTAGCTTGTAATACTAGTGTTTTGTTTATATATAGGAAAGACAAAATAATTTAGCTTGTAATACTAGTGTTTTGTTTATATATAGGAAAGACAAAATAATTTAGCTTGTAATACTAGTGTTTTGTTTATATATAGGAAAGACAAAATAATTTAGCTTGTAATACTAGTGTTTTGTTTATATATAGGAAAGACAAAATAATTTAGCTTGTAATACTAGTGTTTTGTTTATATATAGGAAAGACAAAATAATTTAGCTTGTAATACTAGTGTTTTGTTTATATATAGGAAAGACAAAATAATTTAGCTTGTAATACTAGTGTTTTGTTTATATATAGGAAAGACAAAATAATTTAGCTTGTAATACTAGTGTTTTGTTTATATATAGGAAAGACAAAATAATTTAGCTTGTAATACTAGTGTTTTGTTTATATATAGGAAAGACAAAATAATTTAGCTTGTAATACTAGTGTTTTGTTTATATATAGGAAAGACAAAATAATTTAGCTTGTAATACTAGTGTTTTGTTTATATATAGGAAAGACAAAATAATTTAGCTTGTAATACTAGTGTTTTGTTTATATATAGGAAAGACAAAATAATTTAGCTTGTAATACTAGTGTTTTGTTTATATATAGGAAAGACAAAATAATTTAGCTTGTAATACTAGTGTTTTGTTTATATATAGGAAAGACAAAATAATTTAGCTTGTAATACTAGTGTTTTGTTTATATATAGGAAAGACAAAATAATTTAGCTTGTAATACTAGTGTTTTGTTTATATATAGGAAAGACAAAATAATTTAGCTTGTAATACTAGTGTTTTGTTTATATATAGGAAAGACAAAATAATGCAAATTTAGACAAAGTTGAGAGAATTTTAAGAGATTTTTTTTTGACAATTTTAAGAGAATTTTAAGAGATTTTTTGACAATTTTAAGAGAATTTTAAGAGATTTTTTGACAATTTTAAGAGAATTTTTTTAGTTCATTTTTTTGATAATAGATGGCAGCACTTGATTGGTGCTGCCACCTGGTGGTCAAATTTGGAACTGTATAATTCATTTTTTTTTATAATAGATGGCAGCACTTGACTGGTGCTGCCACCTGGTGGTCAAATTTGGAACTGTAAAGTTCATTTTTTGATAATAGATGGCAGCACTTGTTCTTGTTGATAGGTGCTGCCATCTGGTGGCAAAATTTGGAACTTTATAGTTCATTGTTTGATAGTAGGTGGCAGCACTTGGCCATATTGACAGGTGCTGCCAACTGGTGGCTAAATTTGGAACTTTATAGTTCATTGTTTGATAATAGATGGCAGCACTTGGCCTTATTGACAGGTGCTGCGAACTAGTGGCTAAATTTGGAACTTTATACGTGTGAATATACTTAACTGTCTCTAGCAACCCTGAAATGTAAAAAATGGATGTTTTCAATAAAAGAATATATACATTTAACTCGTATTTTATTTGATTATAAAAAATACATACATTTTAACAATAAAATTCTAATTTGCGACAATAAATATACGGTAACGAATTTATAGGATTATAAGTCAATAACATCCTTTAAATTCGTTAACTTATACTTATTTTCTATACCAAAACCCACATTATATCAAGACATTGTAATATATTCATCAATATATTACAACATCCCGAAATTAAACACAGTCGAGACTTTTGTCTTTAGAACAAAGTCCCACCTGCGTATCTACCACCGCGTGGAGAAGCTAAATTCTGTTGTAGAGATTTAAAGTTGAACTGCTTCATGCGGCGATGACACGCGCTGGGGCTTCGTTCACCGAACACAAAGTATTCGTCTGTGTATAACTAGAGATGTAGAAATATACCTGAGAGTATATTACTGTCTTGGAGCAGTGTAGGTATTGGTATAGAAATTAAGTAAAACATAATGTTTTACTTCCTACACCAATAGCCGCATTGCTCCAAGACACTGCAATATACTTGCAAGTATATGACCACACCCTATAGTTATACACAGCCGAGACCTTGTGTTCAGTAGACAAAGTCCCAACTGCACATCAACCACCGCAGGAACAAGTTCAACCACAATTCTCCACAAGAGAATATAACGTCACTTCTCCACGTCAGCGGTAAGTACCCACAATGTTGTAATCATCCTACCGGGAATACGATCGTCAAGTGTTGTAAGACTTGCATTTTGTAAGTGCAGCCCAGAGCGTCTGATGCACCCGGCGCACTTATAAAGTACAAGTTGTTACAACACTTTACGATGTTGAATGCAACGCTTCGCAAAGTATTTATTATCAAACTACAACGTGTGCTCAACTGTACGGAAACCTAAGTTATTTTATACAATTAACAAGTGAATTCAAAGTATCTGTTGTACAGAATAAGACAATATGTTTCATTCCGTGCAACAGATACAATTCCGTACAGTTAACAAGTGTTGCAGTTTAATATTAAATACCTTCCGATGTTTTACACTCAGTACAACACGTAGTAAAGTACTGTAACAATGTGGTACCCTTCAGAACTGTACTCTGCGGTGTAGAGTGCACCACCAGAACTCCTGTGTCGCGTCGTTCACAACTCTCTCTAGAATGCATTGTTATCAATACTGTAGAATGTTCCAAGTTCCACATGAGTACAACAAAATATTTTTTTATTGAAGTTGTAACACATAAAATTAGACGACATTGTATTTATCATAAATAACTAAGTTATTTACAACAAATTACAACGTCGTCTTTGTGTGTTACATTTTTGTACCCAAGAGGAACAACTTGCACAAAACATTATAAAGTATTTGGACAATGCATTCAGAATGCATTGTTATAAATACTTTATAATGTTTCAAGTTCCACATGTGTACAACTTTATATTTTTTTTTATTAAATTGTAACATAAAATTACACGACATTATATTTGATTGTAAATAACATGAAGTTATTTACAACAAAATACAATGTCGTGTTTGTGTGTACCCAAGGGAAACTTGTATAGTATTTGGACAATGCATTTCGCAAGTGTTGTGAACTCCACGACGCAGTGTTGTGTTGTACACACCAAGTCGTACAGTTACAAAGTTTACCACACGTTTACAATACTTTACGGTGTTGTATGGCAGGAATCCCCTTACAACATCGTAAGTTTACAAAGATTTTACAATGTGGGTGTTGGTTTACAGGTTTAATTCTTATCTAAGTTTTACATCTAGGCCCTGCTTACTCTACTTACTTGCTACCATGCCAACTAAAAACACAGGTAAGTTTGGAGGTTTTTTTTTATTTATTTATTACAATACAAAGGGGAAAGTGTTTGTTGATGGACGTCTTCTCGCCGCTGCATCTGACATGGTTGACTACCCTCATAGTCTTTTTTTACTACATGAATATTAAAATGAAACTGCAATCATTACTAGAGACTATGAGAGCAATAGCCAACATATTTTTCCTAAAAGAAACTTACAACTAAGCCTGTTAACAGTAACAATGTATTTCTAACTTACATACTAACTTAATACTACCTGCAAGAGTTACGTTGGTTGAAGTGCTATGTGAAAATATCTATTTATTCCTGTCTTACGTTACGTTACTTTCTCAATTAATAGCAAAGCAAAACAAAGCTAAAAGACTACATACTAAGCTAACTTATGAACTACCTTAACTAAGCTAATTAAAACTAGGAAATAGTAAGAAACTCCGCCGTTGTTCTTACTAGAGGTTTACGAGGGGGTATTGCCGACCCCCACGCCATGCTTTCGCATCACACCCTACACCACCGACAGCATCTGCACCTGGACCAAGTCCCCCAATGACGACACCACTGGTTCTGGCGCGGTATCACCATTGAAAGCTTAGCATTGACTTGCCGCGTCAAGCTCGGACAGCCAGCCGCTTACCCGGCCACGAGGGCACCCGGCCTATATCCATCACGGGTATGTGCTCATTCACAAAGTTGCTAAACGATTCATGTACTTACTGCAGTGCCTGTCAACTACACATTCGTCTATCATGTCCCTATTTCAATTCAATTTAATAATAGACAGACGGTTTATTATTTATTTTACGTTACTTTAATCAAGTAAATAGTTATAGAAAAAATACTAAAATATATAGAATATTTCGAATGAAATATAAAGTTGCAATTATAAATTATTTACTTTAAAACACCAATGTGTTTGCTGTACTGTACTGTTCGATTTAAAAAAAAAATGCAAAAAGAAAAGCTAATAGGTTGATAAGCACTGCGTCTAAAGATATGTTGCCCCAACGGTTGGGGGAGCACCGTCGCGCAGTAGAGCCTCCTGTGGTGCAGCCCAAACACTACTTTCGAGTTTTACGAAACGGTGAGGTTTCGCAAAGCGGTCAAGCATAATTGTTGAACTCTCATAGTTCTGCTTATCGTCCACAAAAACTGGCCACTCCGGGCCTACCCCTGACTAACACCATCTCAGGAGCCAGCCCCAACGAAGAAAACAAGTGATTGAACATTGAAAAGCGACCCAGTGGTACGCAAGTCAACAGCCAAAGCACAAGTTTGATGAACTCTACTACCCTCCGCGCGCGTGTCCTACCTACCCCCCCACATGACCGTGACTCTAAAAGGAACCCGCCCACTCCAAGTTCGCACTACACCCCCTAGGGCCTAGCTGCCGTCTGGGCAAGCCGCACGGTGGCGCATGCCACGTGGCATACGCGACGCACGATTATCCTAGGATGATTCGCCAAGGGAGCACTTCAACATCAAAACGCGACAAGTGGCTCGCGGACGGTGAGCCAAACTAAAACTACACCTGTGAAATACAACAAAAACACTAACACTAAACAACTTAAGCTACTACATCAACTAGCAACTAAGTCTTCCGTCAGATGCAGCAGCTGCAGCTTTCCTGACAGCTGTAGCCGCAATCACCTAAAACCACAAGCCATGTATATTCACCTTCTACAATTGCAAACACAATCACTGTTCACTCTTATTTGCAAAGTCAAATGTGCAAAAAACTACCATGTGAAACTTTTAATTTATGTACAAAGTTAATAAAAACTAATGGTAGTTTTCTGGTCACTCATTTTGAAATACTCAAACAGCAAATTAAATGATTACTGAAGTGTAGGAAACTACCAGAAACAGTTAAAACAAAATAAATAAAACTAACATGTATTTTCAGTTTAAAGAAAAAGCAATGTTGTTTTTGAAATAAGAACAATTGTTCTGAACTTAAGAGTAAATGTATCTAATAAAAAAATAGTTAAAATACGATAAATAAACCTAACACAATTTAAGAGTAAACAGTGACCGAGCTGTAAGTCGCTTGAAGCCGCGGTGGTTCTGTATAGAGTTGTTACACCCAAATCTAGGGTGTAGACAATAATAATATAACTTAGACTCACCATTAAAATGATCTCCAGGGCCTGCGGCGCCATTCATCCCGCGATGTCTCCACTGCTGCTACGAGTGTCACGCGATGTCTCCACAGCAGCTCCAAGTGTCCCGCGACGTCTCCACAGCAACTCCGAGTATCCCAGGATATTGCAGGCACTATAACCAAAACACAACACATAAACAACCATACAAAGTTTCATGAAGTAGGGATACTGTATGATATTAACAAAATACCAGACGTATAAAAGTACGATCACCCATCCTACACGTAACTGCCCTGATACAAGCTTGACTACTTAATTAATTATCGCCCGGAATATAGTTCATAAAACGTAGTTAATAACTATACAAGATGCAGTCTAATTTATCTACTTGAAATACAAGTAAAGTTATCTCTGAAACACGGTCCCCCATCCTACCTGTAACTGCGTAAATACAAGCTTAACTAGTTAATTAATTACTACCCGAATTGTAAATTATAAGACGTAGCTAATAACTACACAAGATGCAGTACATATATGTATTTAATAATGCATCTATAATGTAATGGGGGTAGTCATTAGGGTAGTTCTCTTGAAGATATTATCGTTAACATATATCAGTTAACACCAAGTGGTTGTACAGAGCCGCCACACCCAAATATAGAGTGTGAGGTATATACAGTATTAAAAGAAATTTATTTTGACTCACCATCAGGTTCCACGATGTCTCCACAGCAGCTCCAAGTGCTCTACGATGTCTCCGCAACAGGTACAAGTGTCCCACGATGTTGTCAAAACAGCTTAAATGTTCCACGACGTCGCCACAGCAGCTCCAAGTGCCCCAGGACAATCTCACGAGACTCCAAGGCTCTCACACTGTAACAACAACAAACCGTTAGTAATCATTATTTAGAAAATTAATATTATTTAAAATCGCACATTAATAAAATATTGGCCGTGTGTTTAAATTCCGGAGAAGAAAACTTATTTTTTTTTCATGTTTATTTATTAATATTTACATCAAAAAACGTTAAAATATTAAAAAAAATATTTTGTAATGTCAGAACACAATAAATACGCATACACTTACAGGCAGTGGCGTGCATTCCGAGTCCGAGAATAGTACCCGTTGTTAATACGGGCCCCCAACGCGTCGCTAGCCGGTATAGCTAATTTCAGTAGTCGGGGTAAAAGATTTCTAACTCTGTTCATGCACAACGAATTATACCAAGCATATGCTGCCCCCATCTACTACCTAGCGAGCAAAGGAACTACTCATTATTTATAAGTTTATTGAATGGTGCGGACTTGTGAATTTTGTTTTCTTTCATTTATTATTTGTATTATATTTCTATAAGTTCAATTTAAAATGATTTGAAATAACTTGAAACCCATAAAAATTAATTAAAAGTGAATGAAATATATATATCAAATAATTATAGAAATAAACACACGAAATATTATTTAAATAACATATATAATAATTGAAAACTTATTTAATATGAATTAATAACTAATAATCGTCTCCACAGGTCTTCAACTTCTCAAAGAGTCTACACATTAAGAAGGAATCATCGCAAAGCACCAGGAAGTCACCAAGTCACAAGAGGAGACACGAGGAAGGCCCTAGGAGGCCGTAGAGGAAAGCAACACTCACATGGAGGCAAGAGGACCGAAGGAATTTATGCGATGGTACAAGGAATACGATATACTAAGTAAGAAGTATGTAGAAATGATATAAAATAATAAATACAGACACTTTATAAATACTTATGATATAAGTATTTATAATTTAGTACTTGAATTTAAATGTACTGTATATATCTCTAGAACTTTCTACATTTAAAATACAAGTAAAAATAATAAAAATAAAAAATAATATAATTTGTTCTTTACTTTATAGAGAAGTTCTATATTAATCAATAAATTAAAATATAAATCATACCTACAGTGAAATAATAAAATACAGGTAGTTTACATTTAAGACGAGTACGCGTAGAATAGTTTAAACAAATTTATATGAAGCAATGTTAATAAGAAAAATAAATGTAACTCTATTGAAAACAGAATTGTCATACCCCAAATTATGTATTTAATAAGCGGTAAGTCCCTGTCTGGTACAAGTTTTGTGACGTCTTATAAAATTAAAAGCTGAATAACACTCACATGATCTATATGTCAGGATGCTGAAGCTGAAATCTGAAGACAACGGCGGAGAGATGCCCCAGGATGCTGTGAGTACTTCAGGCCTGGAAAGATATAAAATTGTAAATATGAGTGCTTTATACAAAAAATGTATATGTAAATATACAATCTAATAGTTAATAACAAATATTTAAAATAACAATAACTTGTAAAATTAGTAAACAGAGTACCAAACATTCATTTGAAAATAGAAATGATACAGTACGATAATAAAAATATTCCTTCAAAACATATGTGTATTTATGTAACTCCTATGCATTCCCCTCAACAGTTATAAGTGCCCTGAGAAATGCAGTCTGGGGTGCAAGTATTATCATTCAAAAAATTCGGGTAAAGAAAATTGGCACCCCTAAAAATTGATCAGCGAAAATATATTACACCTTATGTTTAAAAATAGAACTGCTATACCCATAATTGGTACACCCAAAAATTAGTTTAAAAATTCTATGCATTTATTTATTTATTATTTTAAAAATATATATCCGTCTCTTTCTTACAGGGCAACCATGTTTCAACGTCATTACATCTTTAAGTAATTTTTCAGTCAATGAGTTTTGAAACAAATTATGATAGGAAATTACTAAACAATATTAAAATGATTTATATTAACTGTATTTTCAAGTAATAATAAATAAAGAGGTGCAATTTAAATTTATTTATGTATTATTTTGTGTAGATATAACAACATGTATATTTTTTTCAGTATTTATCCAGTAATGTAGAGGGTTGAATACAGGGAATAAGGTACTTTTTAGTAAAAGTTAAAAGTCTTCAATTTTTGACGTCAGAAATTTATTTCACCAAATCTGTCTTCACTAAAAAATTCATATTATGGAAAATACTACCCTGGGATTTTTTTCAGTATTTTTCCAGTAATGTAGAGGGTTAAATGAAGGGAATAAGGTACTTTTTAGTAAATGTTAGAGGTCTTCAATTTTTGACGTCAGAAATTTAATCCGCAAAATCTGTCTTCACTAAAAAATTCATATCTTGGAAAATACTACCCTGGGATTTTTTTCAGTACTTTTCCCTTAATGAAGAGGGTTGAATGAAGGGAATAAGGTACTTTTTAGTAAAAGTTAGAGGTCTTTAATTTTTGACGTCAGAAATTTAATTAGCAAAATCTGTCTTCACTAAAAAATTCATATCTTGGAAAATACTACCCTGGGATTTTTTTCAGTATTTTTCCAGTAATGTAGAGGGTTGAATGAAGGGAATAAGGTATTTTTTAGTAAAAGTTAGAGGACTTCAATTTTTGACGTCAGAAATTTAATTCGCAAAATCTGTCTTCATTAAAAAATTCATATCTTGGAAAATACTACCCTTGTATTTTTTTTCAGTATTTTTCCAGTAATGTAGAGGGTTGAATGAAGGGAATAAGGTACTTTTTAGTAAATGTTAGAGGTCTTCAATTTTTGACGTCAGAAATTTAATCCGCAAAATCTGTCTTCACTAAAAAATTCATATCTTGGAAAATACTACCCTGGGATTTTTTTCAGTATTTTTCCAGTAATGTATAGGGTTCAATGAAGGGAATAAGGTTCTTTTTAGTAAATGTTAGAGGTCTTCAATTTTTGACGTCACAAATTTAATTCGCAAAATCTGACTTCACTAAAAAATTCATATCTTGGAAAATACTACTCTGGGATTTTTTTCAGTATTTTTCCAGTAATGTAGAGGATTGAATAAAGGGAATAAGGTATTTTTTAGTAAAAGTTAGAGGACTTCAATTTTTGACGTCACAAATTTAATTCGCAAAATCTGACTTCACTAAAAAATTCATATCTTGGAAAATACTACCCTGGTATTTTTTTCAGTATTTTTCCAGTAATGTAGAGGGTTGAATGTAGGAAATAAGGTACTTTTTAGTAAATGTTACAGGTCTTCAATTTTTGACGTCAGAAATTTAATTCACCAAATCTGTCTTCATTAAAAAATTCATATCTTGGAAAATACTACCCTGGTATTTTTTTCAGTATTTTTCCAGTAATGTAGAGGGTTGAATGAAGAGAATAAGGTAATTTTTAATATAAGTTAGAGGTCTTTAATTTTTGACGTCAGAAATTTAATTAGCAAAATCTGTCTTCACTAAAAACTTCATATCTTGGAAAATACTACCCTGGTATTTTTTTCAGTATTTTTCCAGTAATGTAGAGGGTTCAATGAAGGGAATAAGGTACTTTTTAGTAAATGTTAGAGGTCTTCAATTTTTGACGTCAGAAATTTAATCCGCAAAATCTGTCTTCACTAAAAAATTCATATCTTGGAAAATACTACCCTGGTATTTTTTTCAGTATTTTTCCAGTAATGTAAAGGGTTGAATGAAGGGAATAAGGTACTTTTTAGTAAAAGTTAGACGACTTCAATTTTTGACGTCACAAATTTAATTCGCAAAATCTGACTTCACTAAAAAATTCATATCTTGGAAAATACTACCCCGGTATTTTTTTCAGTATTTTTCCAGTAATGTAGAGGGTTGAATGAAGGGAATAAGGTACTTTTTAGTAAAAGTTAGAGGACTTCAATTTTTGACGTCAGAAATTTAATTCGCAAAATCTGTCTTCACTAAAAACTTCATATCTTGGAAAATACTACCCTGGTATTTTTTTCAGTATTTTTCCAGTAATGTAGAGGGTTGAATGAAGGGAATAAGGTACTTTTTAGTAAATTTTAGAGGTCTTCAATTTTTGACGTCAGAAATTTAATTCGCAAAATCTGTCTTCACTAAAAACTTCATATCTTAGAAAATACTACCCTGGTATTTTTTTCAGTATTTTTCCAGTAATGTAGAGGGTTGAATGAAGGGAATAAGGTACTTTTTAGTAAATGTTAGAGGTCTTCAATTTTTGACGTCAGAAATTTAATCCGCAAAATCTGTCTTCACTAAAAAATTCATATCTTGGAAAATACTACCCTGGGATTTTTTTCAGTATTTTTCCAGTAATGTAGAGGGTTGAATGAAGGGAATAAGGTACTTTTTAGTAAATGTTAGAGGTCTTCAATTTTTGACGTCAGAAATTTAATCCGCAAAATCTGTCTTCACTAAAAAATTCATATCTTGGAAAATACTACCCTGGGATTTTTTTCAGTATTTTTCCAGTAATGTAGAGGGTTGAATGAAGGGAATAAGGTACTTTTTAGTAAAAGTTAGAGGTCTTTAATTTTTGACGTCAGAAATTTAATTAGCAAAATCTGTCTTCACTAAAAACTTCATATCTTGGAAAATACTGCCCTGGTATTTTTTTCAGTATTTTTCCAGTAATGTAGAGGGTTGAATGAAGGGAATAAGGTACTTTTTAGTAAATGTTAGAGGTCTTCAATTTTTGACGTCAGAAATTTAATTCGCAAAATCTGTCTTCATTAAAAAATTCATATCTTGGAAAATACTACCCTCGGATTTTTTTCAGTATTTTTCCAGTAATGTAGAGGGTTGAATGAAGGGAATAAGGTACTTTTTAGTAAAAGTTAGAGGTCTTTAATTTTTGACGTCAAAAATTTAATTAGCAAAATCTGTCTTCACTAAAAACATCATATCTTGGAAAATACTACCCTGGTATTTTTTTCAGTATTTTTCCAGTAATGTAGAGGGTTGAATGAAGGGAATAAGGTACTTTTTAGTAAAAGTTAGAGGTCTTCAATTTTTGACGTCACAAATTTAATTCACCAAATCTGTCTTCACTAAAAAATTCATATCTTGGAAAATACTACCCTGGGATTTTTTTCAGTATTTTTCCAGTAATGTAAAGGGTTGAATGAAGGGAATAAGGTACTTTTTAGTAAATGTTAGAGGTCTTCAATTTTTGACGTCAGATATTTAATCCGCAAAATCTGTCTTCACTAAAAAATTCATATCTTGGAAAATACTACCCTGGTATTTTTTTCAGGATTTTTCCAGTAATGTAGACGGTTGAATGAAGGGAATAAGGTACTTTTTAGTAAATGTTACAGGTCTTCAATTTTTGACGTCAGAAATTTAATTAGCAAAATCTGTCTTCACTAAAAAATTCATATCTTGGAAAATACTACCCTTATATTTTTTACAGTATTTTTCCAGTAATGTAGAGGGTTGAATGAAAGGAGTAAGGTACTTTTTAGTAAATGTTAGAGGACTTCAATTTTTGACGTCACAAATTTAATTCGCAAAATCTGACTTCACTAAAAAATTCATATCTTGGAAAATACTACCCTGGTATTTTTTTCAGTATTTTTCCAGTAATGTAGAGGGTTGAATGTAGGAAATAAGGTACTTTTTAGTAAATGTTACAGGTCTTCAATTTTTGACGTCAGAAATTTAATTCACCAAATCTGTCTTCACTAAAAAATTCATATCTTGGAAAATACTACCCTGGGATTTTTTTCAGTATTTTGCCAGTAATGTAGAGGGTTGAATGAAGGGAATAAGGTACTTTTTAGTAAATGTTAGAGGTCTTCAATTTTTGACGTCAGAAATTTAATTCGCAAAATCTGTCTTCATTAAAAAATTCATATCTTGGAAAATACTACCCTGGTATTTTTTTCAGTATTTTTCCAGTAATGTAGAGGGTTGAATGAAGAGAATAAGGTAATTTTTAATATAAGTTAGAGGTCTTTAATTTTTGACGTCAGAAATTTAATTAGCAAAATCTGTCTTCACTAAAAACTTCATATCTTGGAAAATACTACCCTGGTATTTTTTTCAGTATTTTTCCAGTAATGTAGAGGGTTCAATGAAGGGAATAAGGTACTTTTTAGTAAATGTTAGAGGTCTTCAATTTTTGACGTCAGAAATTTAATCCGCAAAATCTGTCTTCACTAAAAAATTCATATCTTGGAAAATACTACCCTGGTATTTTTTTCAGTATTTTTCCAGTAATGTAAAGGGTTGAATGAAGGGAATAAGGTACTTTTTAGTAAAAGTTAGACGACTTCAATTTTTGACGTCACAAATTTAATTCGCAAAATCTGACTTCACTAAAAAATTCATATCTTGGAAAATACTACCCCGGTATTTTTTTCAGTATTTTTCCAGTAATGTAGAGGGTTGAATGAAGGGAATAAGGTACTTTTTAGTAAAAGTTAGAGGACTTCAATTTTTGACGTCAGAAATTTAATTCGCAAAATCTGTCTTCACTAAAAACTTCATATCTTGGAAAATACTACCCTGGTATTTTTTTCAGTATTTTTCCAGTAATGTAGAGGGTTGAATGAAGGGAATAAGGTACTTTTTAGTAAATTTTAGAGGTCTTCAATTTTTGACGTCAGAAATTTAATTCGCAAAATCTGTCTTCACTAAAAACTTCATATCTTAGAAAATACTACCCTGGTATTTTTTTCAGTATTTTTCCAGTAATGTAGAGGGTTGAATGAAGGGAATAAGGTACTTTTTAGTAAATGTTAGAGGTCTTCAATTTTTGACGTCAGAAATTTAATCCGCAAAATCTGTCTTCACTAAAAAATTCATATCTTGGAAAATACTACCCTGGGATTTTTTTCAGTATTTTTCCAGTAATGTAGAGGGTTGAATGAAGGGAATAAGGTACTTTTTAGTAAATGTTAGAGGTCTTCAATTTTTGACGTCACAAATTTAATTCGCAAAATCTGTCTTCATTAAAAAATTCATATCTTGGAAAATACTACCCTCGGATTTTTTTCAGTATTTTTCCAGTAATGTAGAGGGTTGAATGAAGGGAATAAGGTACTTTTTAGTAAAAGTTAGAGGTCTTTAATTTTTGACGTCAAAAATTTAATTAGCAAAATCTGTCTTCACTAAAAACATCATATCTTGGAAAATACTACCCTGGTATTTTTTTCAGTATTTTTCCAGTAATGTAGAGGGTTGAATGAAGGGAATAAGGTACTTTTTAGTAAAAGTTAGAGGTCTTCAATTTTTGACGTCACAAATTTAATTCACCAAATCTGTCTTCACTAAAAAATTCATATCTTGGAAAATACTACCCTGGGATTTTTTTCAGTATTTTTCCAGTAATGTAAAGGGTTGAATGAAGGGAATAAGGTACTTTTTAGTAAATGTTAGAGGTCTTCAATTTTTGACGTCAGAAATTTAATCCGCAAAATCTGTCTTCACTAAAAAATTCATATCTTGGAAAATACTACCCTGGTATTTTTTTCAGGATTTTTCCAGTAATGTAGACGGTTGAATGAAGGGAATAAGGTACTTTTTAGTAAATGTTACAGGTCTTCAATTTTTGACGTCAGAAATTTAATTAGCAAAATCTGTCTTCACTAAAAAATTCATATCTTGGAAAATACTACCCTTATATTTTTTACAGTATTTTTCCAGTAATGTAGAGGGTTGAATGAAAGGAGTAAGGTACTTTTTAGTAAATGTTAGAGGTCTTCAATTTTTGACGTCAGAAATTTAATTCGCAAAATCTGTCTTCACTAAAAACTTCATATCTTGGAAAATACTGCCCTGGTATTTTTTTCAGTATTTTTCCAGTAATGTAGAGGGTTGAATGAAGGGAATAAGGTACTTTTTAGTAAATGTTAGAGGTCTTCAATTTTTGACGTCAGAAATTTAATTCGCAAAATCTGTCTTCATTAAAAAATTCATATCTTGGAAAATACTACCCTCGGATTTTTTTCAGTATTTTTCCAGTAATGTAGAGGGTTAAATGAAGGGAATAAGGTACTTTTTAGTAAAAGTTAGAGGTCTTTAATTTTTGACGTCAAAAATTTAATTAGCAAAATCTGTCTTCACTAAAAACATCATATCTTGGAAAATACTACCCTGGTATTTTTTTCAGTATTTTTCCAGTAATGTAGAGGGTTGAATGAAGGGAATAAGGTACTTTTTAGTAAAAGTTAGAGGTCTTCAATTTTTGACGTCACAAATTTAATTCACCAAATCTGTCTTCACTAAAAAATTCATATCTTGGAAAATACTACCCTGGGATTTTTTTCAGTATTTTTCCAGTAATGTAGAGGGTTGAATGAAGGGAATAAGGTACTTTTTAGTAAATGTTAGAGGTCTTCAATTTTTGACGTCACAAATTTAATTCACCAAATCTGTCTTCACTAAAAAATTCATATCTTGGAAAATACTACCCTGAGATTTTTTTCAGTATTTTTCCAGTAATGTAGAGGGTTGAATGAAGGGAATAAGGTACTTTTTAGTAAATGTTAGAGGTCTTCAATTTTTGAAGTCAGAAATTTAATCCGCAAAATCTGTCTTCACTAAAAACATCATATCTTGGAAAATACTACCCTGGTATTTTTTTCAGTATTTTTCCAGTAATGTAGAGGGTTGAATGAAGGGAATAAGGTACTTTTTAGTAAAAGTTAGAGGTCTTCAATTTTTGACGTCAGAAATTTAATCCGCAAAATCTGTCTTCACTAAAAAATTCATATCTTGGAAAATACTACCCTTATATTTTTTACAGTATTTTTCCAGTAATGTAGAGGGTTGAATGAAAGGAGTAAGGTACTTTTTAGTAAATGTTAGAGGTCTTCAATTTTTGACGTCAGAAATTTAATCCGCAAAATCTGTCTTCACTAAAAAATTCATATCTTGGAAAATACTACCCTGGGATTTTTTTCAGTATTTTTCCAGTAATGTAGAGGGTTAAATGAAGGGAATAAGGTACTTTTTAGTAAATGTTAGAGGTCTTCAATTTTTGACGTCACAAATTTAATTCACCAAATCTGTCTTCACTAAAAAATTCATATCTTGGAAAATACTACCCTGGGATTTTTTTCAGTATTTTTCCAGTAATGTAGAGGGTTGAATGAAGGGAATAAGGTACTTTTTAGTAAATGTTAGAGGTCTTCAATTTTTGACGTCACAAATTTAATTCACCAAATCTGTCTTCCCTAAAAACTTCATATCTTGGAAAATACTACCCTGGTATTTTTTTCAGTATTTTTCCAGTAATGTAGAGGGTTGAATGAAGGGAATAAGGTACTTTTTAGTAAATGTTAGAGGTCTTCAATTTTTGACGTCACAAATTTAATTCGCAAAATCTGTCTTCATTAAAAAATTCATATCTTGGAAAATACTACCCTCAAATTTTTTTCAGTATTTTTCCAGTAATGTAGAGGGTTGAATGAAGGGAATAAGGTACTTTTTAGTAAAAGTTAGAGGTCTTTAATTTTTGACGTCAAAAATTTAATTAGCAAAATCTGTCTTCACTAAAAACATCATATCTTGGAAAATACTACCCTGGTATTTTTTTCAGTATTTTTCCAGTAATGTAGAGGGTTGAATGAAGGGAATAAGGTACTTTTTAGTAAAAGTTAGATGTCTTCAATTTTTGACGTCAGAAATTTAATTCGCAAAATCTGTCTTCACTAAAAAATACATATCTTGGAAAATACTACCCTGGTATTTTTTTCAGTATTTTTCCAGTAATGTAGAGGGTTGAATGAAAGGAATAAGGTACTTTTTAATAAAAGTTAGAGGTCTTCAATTTTTGACGTCAGAAATTTAATTCGCAAAATCTGTCTTCACTAAAAACTTCATATCTTGGAAAATACTACCCTGGTATTTTTTTCAGTATTTTTCCAGTAATGTAGAGGGTTGAATGAAGGGAATAAGGTACTTTTTAGTAAAAGTTAGAGGTCTTTAATTTTTGACGTCAGAAATTTAATTAGCAAAATCTGTCTTCACTAAAAACTTCATATCTTGGAAAATACTGCCCTGGTATTTTTTTTTAGTATTTTTCCAGTAATGTAGAGGGTTGAATGAAGGGAATAAGGTACTTTTTAGTAAATGTTAGAGGTCTTCAATTTTTGACGTCAGAAATTTAATCCGCAAAATCTGTCTTCACTAAAAAATTCATATCTTGGAAAATACTACCCTGGGATTTTTTTCAGTATTTTTCCAGTAATGTAGAGGGTTGAATGAAGGGAATAAGGTATTTTTTAGTAAAAGTTAGAGGACTTCAATTTTTGACGTCACAAATTTAATTCGCAAAATCTGACTTCACTAAAAAATTCATATCTTGGAAAATACTACCCTAGTATTTTTTTCAGTACTTTTCCAGTAATGTAGAGGGTTGAATGAAGGGGATAAGGTACTTGTTAGTAAAAGTTAGAGGTCTTTAATTTTTGACGTCAGAAATTTAATTAGCAAAATCTGTCTTCACTAGAAAATTAATATCTTGGAAAATACTACCCTGGGATTTTTTTCAGTATTTGTCCCTTAATATAGAGGGTAGTTACTATGATACGAACCAAAAAACAGTGAGCTAATATATTTAGCTCACTAGTGACTTATGACCTACTTTATTTATCTAAAAACAGCATACTTATATCGTTATAATTACACGGTGTTGGATAAAATATTTAAAATATATCAATAATTTATGTCTGGATAGTCTACGGAATATTTGCACATGGCTGATATATTGCATAACAAATAAAGTACTTCAAAAGTAATAAAACTTGTACTTGCTTTTAAAAATAATATATCCAGATAATCCTCCAGGTTCAGCAGATGTCCTAAGGTCCTTCGACGCACCAGGAAGTCTTCCCCGAAGGCACAGAACACGAGCACATCACACACACGTCTTTACACCACCAAGCGATCGCACAAACTGGCGAAATTTTGACGCGGTAACAGTTAAGGTGTTGTGCAATTACCATACTAATTGATTAATTAATGAAGATAATAAATGTATTTTTAAATAAGTTATAAAATATGTAATACAATAAATAAAACAGCAATGATTAATATGGATCAACCCTTATATATAAATCTCTTTGTTACGTAATTGTCCCATACTTATGTAATTCGCGATATTTGGAGCAGATTGATGTAGGCAACACCCATAACGAGTTTGTGTCACCAATACATAAAATAGGCGTCGGAATAAAAATCTCAAAATTTCTACACATACATTTGTTTTTGTTGTGAGGACGCCGAAGTCGTATCTCGACCTATTGAAAGGCTGTATTTGAAATACCTGTTTTTTTTGGTCTAATTTGAACGTGAATATCTCGAGAACAGCAAGAGATAATTAAATTCTGTTTTAGCGAATCATTCTAAAGAAAGAAACTGCAGAGAAAATATTTCTTTATATAACTTTGCCCATAGAATCGACTGATACAATCGTTGAGAGCAAAAATCTCAGGAACGAATTGATAATTAAATTATATTTATAAATTTGAAATCAGCGCATCGACCTCTATCAAAATAAACTATTTTCAGAAACAAAAATTTTGGACTCAAATACAGGTGGGATCGAAAGTTGGACATACGGTTTTACTAGAAGTTATTACCGATACAACAATATGTTCAATAACGAAAGTTGTAGGAGACCAAAGGGAGCATGTGATTATAGAATAAAATATTTTTTCTCAAGTACTCTATAAATTTTTATTTTTAAAATTAATGTGCCGTACCGGCTGTAAGTAATATTGTTCTAATTTTATTTTTAATATTACCGTACCTTCTACAAAATATATTATAGTGAAATACGAATTGTAATTTTTCTTCATTAACTGTAATTGTATTTAACTTGGAAATTTAAAACGACATTAATTTTGATTTGGAACTATAATTATATGATACATGAAAAAGAATAAAACGACAACTTTGCATGTATTTATTTCCTACTCTATTTTACAAGGTGGAATGTAAACTCATTGATAAAATAACAGTGTAGAATTTAATTTTGCGTTGAATGACAACAAAATATGGTATTTACATTATATTACATCTATACAGTCATAAATAAAAGCTGATGGACTCTGTTTATCAATTTTATATACAAATCAAATATTGTCTTGTGTTTATTATTTAGTACGACCTTAAAATGGTTACACTTAACCATAAGAATATATATTTAAATTGTAATAACAATTATCTGTCTCAAAACGATGTAGTTATAAATGGTGACTCTGATTCTGAGTTCGTTTCAAGACAGATTATGACAGTAACAAGTAATATCAACCTTTTTATTGGTCAAAAACATTCCAGAGCATTTCAGCGACCAATCAGAAGAAGCAATGATAATATCATGAACACTAAGCTATATACAACATAGAATACTGCTGTGCAACCAATGAACGATTTGGTTTCTTATTAAAATAAAGATTGCACGATATACCTTTCCCCTAAACTACAACAATTGTGATTACATTTTCGTGTCCATCATATCCACGTTGATTTTATAGTACACGTAGGGGTAGTAGTCGGACTGACCGAACCCTAATCCGGGTATGTCTACGCTCTGAAACAAACACGTGTAGGGTGTGGAAACTTCATACAGGGCGTTCGTTTTACGAGGCTAACCATTGGCATCTTGAAACCCCTTAAAAGATATGAAGTCATCTAAATTGACTCAGATTTAATTTTGACTTATGCTTTTTTGTTTTAATTCATACAAGTTTTTAATTTGCACACTCTATACATACTTTTTTACGAGGAATTGACAGTGGTCTAAAAAAATTTATAGATCATATAATTTTTGAGAAATTCATACAAACTTTCAATTTTCAAATGGGGCTCAAAGCAAAAGCGCTAGTTTCTCTAAATTTCCTTGAGAAAGTTATCTTATAATGACCAACATAAAAACATACACAAAAATAAATACTGAAGCAAACTATTTAGAATGCTCTAATTCTTGACCCACTGAAACCAGAGCACAATCCAGAGCAGCTAAACTTGCTCCAGAATGTGCTCTAATTTCAGCAATCTAAGAATTAGAGAAAACACTTTAGAATGCTCTAATTCTTGACCCACTGAAACCAGAGCACAATCTAGTGCAGCTAAATCTGCTCCAGAATGTGCTCTGGTTTTAGCATGCCTGGAATTAGAGCAAACACTTTAGAATGCTCTAATTCTTGACCCACTGAAACCAGAGAGCAGCTAAATCTGCTCCAGAATGCGCTCCGGTTTCAGCAGACCAAAAATTAGGGCAAACACTTGAGTGCTCTAATTTCTGACCTACTAAAACCAGAGCACAATCCAGAGCAGCTAAATCTACTCCAGAATGTGCTCTGGTTTCAGCAGACCAAAAATTAGAGCAAACACATCTGAGTGCTCTAATTCCTGACCTACTAAAACTAGAACACAATCCAGAGCAGCCAAATCTGCTCCAGAATGTGCTCTGGTTTCAGCAGACCAAAAATCAGAGCACACGCTGAAGCGTGCTCTAATTCCCGGCCAGCTGAACTAGATCACCTTCAGAGCATGAGATGCCCTGGAAGGCGGTCTAGCCAGACCACCAGGCGGGTCGGAGGCCCGAAGGCCCACTACCGCCTCGGCGCCCCGCACAGCGGGACTGTGTGTTAGCGTCTCAGGATACCCGGCATATCCTTACACGCGCATTATCACCGGTCAACTTGATTCCTATTGGCTGATATTCAACATGTAATTGTGGCTGTACTAGTGCGAATTTTAAAACGAAAATTTGTATACATAAGTACTTTGATGCGAGGAATTCACTGGTAATATTTTTAAGGGTGTAACTCACACCCATTTTAGAGAAGTAGGGATATAAAAATTCTTTAAAATAATAAGAATTCAGGGCAAAATATTGCACTAAGGGAAATGTCTCCATAGTTAGCCTCGAAAAACATACAACCTGTTTATTTATACATACATCAACATTAGCTGCCCCCTGTAAAGAGCTGCCATCTAAATGCCCGTACAGTTGATTCAAAACGTCTCTCAGACGTTTCGTATTCTTTTTATTTGGGTGTAACAAGACTGCTTGAAAATTAACAGGCAATCCATACCTGAGTACAGATTCTACAAACACTCTTAATGCTTTTACGTGAATCCATGCACAAAAACATTCGCTGAAATTTACTTTCAACCACCTTACAAGAGGCCCCTAAAAAATATATATTTTAAAAACTCCTTATATTTATTTTTTATATGTCTTACAAATTGTTTTTTCTTATCAGTAACCAGCTTAGTAATTTCGTTCTTTCCAGCCGCTAGTTCTTCCTCATTATAAGTAAAATCTCTGACAATAAACTTCTTATCTCTAGCATGCAACTTAAATTCTTCCATAACTTTTTTAAACAAAGACACAGTGAACAGACCGTACTCTTGATCTTGGAAAATTAGTTGAGTTGATCTTGGAACGATCATATCAGTTACTTTTTCATACCCTGTATACCAATCATTAAACAATGCCCTATAAAAAAAAATAATTATAAAATTATTCACTAAAAAAAAATTAATTTGTACTTTGGTACAATAACCAGCAAGGTAGTCAAGTATTCGGAATCAAGAATAAAGTGCTCCTTTTTGACCAAATCAGCCAAATTTCTAGTTAGAAGACTTCCCCTAAAAAAAAAAATATAAAGTAGACTAATGTTTCATATTGTTGTTGTTTATTACGTTTGCTTCTTTTCCAAGTTTTGCAGGCTGCCCTTTAAATTGTTGTACGCAGTAGATTTAGTTTTTAAGTCAGCGTCTATTTGGCCTACTTGTTTGCTGACTATATCTGCAATGTTTCTCAAAGACTGTTTGATGGGATACTTGGCAATATCCCATTGAAAACGCGTGACGTAGCTGTGCAAATCACCTAATGTAAAAGTTAAATTATTAGAAAAAGAAAACGAAATTAACACATTTAAAACATAATTTATTTGTGACTGAAATCATCTATTTTATAAGCTACAAAATGTGGCTTAGTTTACTCCTTATTTTGCTCTAACTCTTCTCTAGTAAACTTAACAAGAAAGGAAGAAAATTTACTCTAAATTTTGCCTAATAAACAAGACAAGTCAGGCGAGAAATCTACCTGCCTGTTTCACTACAGTTTTCATAAAATAGGGGGATGAAAATTTGCTCAAACTTTCGCCTAGTAAACACGACCGAGAAATATACCTGATTTTTTTTTGTTTCACTAGTTTTATAATTAAAGGAAAAATTTGCTTTACGTTTCCTCTAAAAAACATGACAAATCTAAAACTCCCGTAGTAAAATCACCAGAAAAATCTACCTGTAGTTGACTGATTTCACTGGTTGTATAACTAGAGCATTTAGATACTTATGCCCTAATTTTTATAAAATTATAAATATAAAATTTATTTCATATACTAGAAGGAATATTTTTATAAAAATTTGAATATATATGTACTTTTACTCAGGGAATTTTATGATGGTATTTTCAAAACCATATATTTCACCCATTTAAAGGTGAGAGACCTCAAAGTAAAGGATCAATTTTTTATAATTTTATTCGGTTGTGCGTAGTACTGTTATTGATTATTTTGTATAATACAAATGTTTGTACCATACAGGAGTTGAAAATACGCATCCGCACAGAAAATACATATTTAAATAAAACGTATATGTGAAAGAATACTTTTTTGAGAATTGCTATGCATATATTTTTTGAGCCAGTAAATTTAATGGTGATATTTTAAATACTGTATCATATACTCATTTCTGGATAGGAATCAATTATTTAACACAAAGTGAAGATATAATATATAAGGAAGTATTTGGAGTATTTTGAATAGATGAGTTCAGTGTAATTGTGCACGTGCCACACAGACAACTTGCACACCGCACATAGAAAAGAGACAGAGAGCAAGAAGAAAGCACACAGAGCAGTGCGTGACACACAACGCGTGAGGCTCCAGGGACTGACCTGGACCTAGCACAGCCGTGTGGGCCCCGTTGTCCGCGTCCTCTGTACATATCACAAGAGTTTACATACAGTCCTTGCAACAGATATCTCAAAACCAACTAACACTAAACCCGTCATATTTAAAGTTATTTCAAGATACAAATTGAATTATATTTAAACGGCATTATTATTGAATAATTTAATCCAGATTTAAAATAATTAGCAAAAATGTTAAACACAAATAAAATAAAGGATTGGCAAAATCATTATTTATTTACAAAAATGAAAAGCAGATTTGTTAAAAAATCAAATAAATCATAATTATTTGGTTTTTTTATTTTTAAAGATATGTATTAATGTTACTGCACTTTTATAATTGTTTTAAAAGTAATATAAATATTTTATTTCATAAATGAAAACGACATCTGTAATAAAACCGAATTAAAATTTTATAATCGAAACTCAAAACTATTCACCTGATTAAAATTAGGAAAAGTAACAAAGAATTTTTACTTTTTGTTATTTATTTAAATACTTATTGTAGCAAATAAATTCATTTTTATTATAATTGGTAATATTATATTATTATATAATGCAAATCATCTAAGTGAATAATGACCTATATCCCGAATATAATACTATATTTTATCTACCCCTTTAATTCATCTGAGAGAATAATGACCATAAGCGCGAATATAATACTATCCTTTTTCTACCCCTATAATTCATATGAGTGAATAATAACCATAATCCCGAATAGCCGAATATAATACTACTTTTTCTACTCCTGTAAATTCATCTGAGTGAATAATAACCTTAATCAGGAACAGACGAATATAATACTGTACACTTTCTATTCCTGTAAATTCATCAGAGTGAATAATGACCATAATTCCGAATATAATATTATACTTTTTCTACTCCTGTAAATTCGAAGTATGACTACTATAATTTATGGAATAAAATTAAATAATGAGAATATATTTGTACAAGAGTAGAAAAAATAATTTAAATTAGGTCAACCCTGGAAAGAAGTACCTACCTAAACGAACTTTTTCTGTCCCACAAAACTATAAGGGCCAATCGTTTTATTTTAAGATTTTCAAATATCTCTTACAAGAACTATAACTCTCACAAGTTAAGCAAACTTACACCCCTGCAACATACTTACTATTATTCGCTGTGAGGTTCTCATGCAGCTTATCCCTCTGATCCTCAAGGACCTCCCCCAGGTAGTTGGCCACCTTCCTCGTCACCTGTTCCACGAAGGCGTCCAGCTTCCCCAGGTCGTCAGACAAGCCCACGAGCTGGTCCAGAGT
Source organism: Stenolophus ochropezus (assembly GCA_035578165.1). NCBI lineage: Eukaryota > Metazoa > Arthropoda > Insecta > Coleoptera > Carabidae > Stenolophus > Stenolophus ochropezus. The sequence goes on along the minus strand of JAQOWZ010000028.1, from coordinate 3,926,327 downwards.
CCCTACCTACAACACCAGCTAGAGAACGCGTCATGTGATGTCAGCTGACATACCTTCAGGTCGGGAATCTGGAACTTGTAGTTCATGGAGAGACTGTTTGTTTTGGTGGTTGCGTTGTTCAGCGTTTCCCACGTCTGCTGGCAGGTCTTCTCGCCGGGAGCACTGATCAGCCAGTATTCGCTCATGGTTACGGTTTTAAAACACCTGAATTTTGGAGACATTTTAGCAAAGGGTTGTTTGGCACAAATTAATTTTGACACATCAAAGCAAACTGTGATAAAAGCAGATGAATAATAGATACTTACTGTGGTTATATGGTGTTTATTTTGATTATTAAGTGAATATAACAATCAATATCGTTGTTAATTTAAAATAAACGAGCAGACACTCCTTCTATCATCACGATTTTCACGTGATTTGGTGCTTCCACCACACGGGCAATCGAGGAATCACATGCTGTGATGTCACAGATAAAAAACACCAATTAATTCACAACAAATTTATCATAAATTTCATCCACATTATTTATACCATTTTGGTATAAATTTACATTGTTTAAAAAATATTGTTACAAAAACATTAATTATTATTTACCTGTCTTTTCACACTTAACACAACAAAAAACTTGACTTAATTAAAATTAAATAAAGATCATCATAAAATAATTTAATAAATTATTACCTTATTGCTATATTTTAAATATATTAATTTATTATTGTGCAAAACTTTGACATATGTCACACTAGTACATTTCGTAGTTTCTAGATGGCAGGCAAGATGTACGTTTAGCATAGGCGCCGATAAGTAGAAGCAAAACGGGGCATTTGCCCTCCACTGGCTTTTCGCATAAATATTTTATTTTGTAAAAAAAAAGCAACGTATTTTCCAATACGGTTTAATAAATTACAATAAACTTTATTTTATTGAAGAGGTTCTAAATGAAATTTCAAAAGCTAGAAGTATTTTAAAATTTGGCTTTACAGAACCATAAAAAATAAGTATGAATTTTATTTTGTCTGTTTTTTTTTTTAAACTGACTAATAAATATAGTAGTTTATTTTCCTTATATTTCTTTTGCCCCTCTCTGAAAACAATTATAGAGGCGCCAATGGTGGCAGCACCATCTCAAGTTTGACGTTTCTGAATAAAACGCACATTTCGAAGCATTTTCGTTTTCTCTCTAATTTTTCTGCTTTTAAACGTAAATAATCATGGATGATGAGGCAGAAACATATAAACTATGGCGTATACGAAAAACAGTTATGCAGGTATTTATTTATAAACATTTTTAACCCCAAAAACTAATGTTTTTGTTAAGTTGTGTCATGATAGAGGTTATCTTGTCACTCAAGAAGAATTGGATCAGACTTTAGAAGATTTTAAAGACCAGTTTGGTGATAAACCAAGGTAATATTATCATTTTTTCATGTATTATTGAATTAATAATTACTTTTAAAGTGAGAAACGTCCTGGAAGAGGAGAACTCACAGTTCTAGTAGCTCATAACGACGACCCTACCGACCAAATGTTTGTTTTCTTCCCGGATGAACCAAAAATCGGTATTAAAACCATTAAGACTTACTGTCAGCGTATGCAAGACGAGAATATTCACAGAGCAATTATAGTAGTACAACAAGGAATGACTCCATCAGCTAAACAATCTCTAGTAGATATGGCCCCGAAATATATTCTAGAACAATTCCTGGAATCTGAGTTGCTTATTAATATTACGGAACATGAACTTGTTCCGGAACATGTCGTCATGACACCCGAAGAAAAATCGGAACTGCTTGCCAGATAGTATGAATTTTGTAAATGTTTTATTTTTTTTATGAACTATTTTTTTTTCAGTAAACTTAAAGAAAATATGTTGATGAGAATTCAAGCTGGTGACCCAGTTGCCAGATATTTTGGTCTTAAACGTGGACAGGTATATTTATATATTATTTTTTTTTTGGGTTTTTAATTAATTTTCTTTCAGGTTGTGAAAATTATTCGACCATCAGAAACAGCAGGAAGATACATTTCCTACCGTTTAGTTTGTTAAATGAATGTATTTTATAAGATTTATAATTATATAATAAAATCATAAAAACATATTTTTTTTTAGCTTATTATTATGTTACACATAAATTAATATGTAAGAAACACACACTTAACTAGTGTGTGAAGTACACCACATTACTAAATTTTTATAATAAATTGCAAAATGATTTTACTATTAAAATTTAAAACCTAATCTTACAGGCACAAATAACTGCAGTGTAAAGAATACCTCGTAGAAATGGTTTCGAAAATTTATACATACCTTGTGTTAAAATTCATCTCATAACTTATTGTAGTAATATTGTGATAAAGAACATATTACTGGTGTGTGAAAAACACCCCTTAAAATTAGTTTCGAAAAATTATTCATATGTTACAATTCATTCCATAATTATAATTTATTATAGAACTATTCAAATTTTTTATTGAAAACAAGTAATATTTTAATGATAAACCCAATTGTACAGGCACACATGTCTGGTGTGCAAAGAGCACCCCTTAAAAAGGTTTCGAAAATTTATACATAGTTACAATTCATCCCATAATTTATAATTTATTGGAGTACCATTCAAAAATTTTATTGAAAGATAAGTAATATTTTAATGATAAACCTAATTGTACAGGCACATAAGAATGGTTGTGTAAAGAACACCCCATAAATTATTTTGAAACAGTACACATATTGGTGTTAAAATTAATCTCATAGATCATTGTAGCAATATATATTTTTTCATTTAAATGTGATAATATTACTAGTAGTTATACAGGCATTCATAACTGGTGTCGAAAGTACACCCCATCCCATATAATAAGAATAATTTGTCTTGTTGTACACGAATGATAAATAAATGTTATTATTCCTTATAAAAATATTGTTTTTTATTAATTTTCTTTTTATATCACATATCCCTTTAGCTCTCCTTCCCGTCTCTAATCCTCACTCTTCTTTTTCCATTCCTCATCTTCATGTCCAGCCGTATCGATTCTCCCCTTACTATTCCCTTTTTCGTTGATACTTCTTCCTATATCTTCGTGTGTTCCGTGTTGCATACCCTTTGGCTTGTGGTGATCTACATGTATTGATTAGGGATTTGTTGTGTTTTGGCATTACTATGCCGGCAGCAGAGATGCCCCTTGAGATGTGGATATTGATCTCGCGCTGTCGTGTAATGTCATTTCCATTGCCAATCAATGCTGCACCCCAATTATGCTTGGCCAACGCTATTGGGCGCCCGACACTTTCCTAGCTTACAATGGACTACCCGGAAAAAGGTGTGCAGAAACACAGCGAAAAGTAACACTTCGGAGTATTGTTGTTAAAGAAGTTATACGTGGAAATAAATACGTAAATACCTATTGGTTTTATTGTTGTACTTTATACACCCAAATATAAGGTTTATGCCGACACTCTCCTAGTAAGCTTACAATGGACGTCTACCCAAAAAAGGTGTAGCAAACACACCGAAAAGTAACACTTTGGGATATTATTGTTAAAGAAGTTATACGCGAAAATAAATGCATAAATACCTATTGGATTACTGTTGTACTTGACACACTCAGGTATAGAGTTTATTTCTTGAGAAATATTATAAAAAAAAATTGGGTATAAGAAAAATATTATAGCAAAGTTTTATGTGAGGTATTTCATCTAAGAAATGAGTACAAAAACGTACATGTAATTTAAGGTATATTTATACCTAATAATAATTTTGCTTACAATGGACATCTACCCGGAAAAAGATGTAGCAGAACCACAGCGAAAAGTAGCACTTCGGAGTTCGGAATAGTATTGTTCAAGAAGTTATACGCGAAAATAAATACATAAATACCTATTGGATTACTGTCGTACTTTATACACCCAAATATAGGGTTTTTTCTTGAGAAATATAATAAATAAAATAATAATAAAAAAATTGGGTATAAGAAAAATATTATAGTAAAGTTTTATGTCAAGTATTTCACCTAAGAAATGAGTGCAACAATGTATATGTTATAGAAAAATAAATATTTTAAACTATATTTATACCTAATCATTTTATAAAAAGTCAATACTGTTTGTAATAATATATTATTATACAAGTTTTTTTAAATAGTATATTGTTCCATAAGTTGTTTGGGGCTTGACGATCGCAGCGAGGAGTGCTCCAAAAACACAAATGGAACAATACGTCGTATGAAACGAGTATAATATAGTTTTTTTTTATACTTTACTTCACTTATTAAAAAAATAATAACAGATTGCAATCTAGTATAATAAAAAGATCTTCAATGGTGTTTATTAACTTCGAAGATGATCTTTGAAAAAAGGAGAAATTGGTATTGTTTGAATAACAGATTCCATCATTTCTTACAATTCACAACAGATCTTCAATGATTTGAAGAAGAAAATGTAACTATATATAATTATATGTGTATATTTGTAACATTTATGTGCTCATACAAAAACAACTTTGTTGATGAATGAAAGAAGATCTTTTAAAAAGAAAATGTACTTGGTTTTGGTGTTAAAATATAAAAGGAAAACGATGAAATTGTGTATGCCTTGCTGTCATATGTGAACAATTATTAAAACAAATTTATTCTTCAAAATTTCAACAGAATAAAATATATCTTCAGATGTCTTCTAAAGTATAAAATGTAAAAGAATTTATTTGAGATATATTTTTGAAGGTAGTACCAAAGACTTTATTTGTCTTTCGCCGTAATGTTTGCATTTAGTTTAAAAGGTAGTTTGTATGTAAAAAGAGGAGAAATTGTAATATATGGGATTATTTCAGTATGGGGAAGAAAGAAGATATCTATGGAAGATTTACAATCTTCGAAAAAGATCATGTCTTGGATATGTATTTACTAGTTCCGGCGGAAAGTCTGTACATATGTATAAGTGTATATAAGTATGTACGTAAGAATGTATCTCGTATAATTCTGATTAACTGTAGAATGTTAAATTTTGTTATAACATCTAGTTGTGTACCTGTCTTTTCTATTGCAATTGGCAGTGCCATAAGCGCACTTTCCTCGAAGGATTTTTTGAATTTTTTCATAACTCGTAGAATGGTCTTATTTTCAAATAAAATAAATTAAAGTGAAGTAAAGCAAAAAAATGAATAATTTAAAAAGCGTTAGTTATGCGGTGTCCACATCAGATTTGTTATATTTTGTGAAGGCTGTAGGGTAATAGTAATAGTTGTATTATATGAGAAAGAACGTGGTTGATACTGTGGAGGTTTCCCCGAACCCAGTGAGGTAGTGGGTTATAGCGAACCCGCTGTGGTAGCACGTCTGTGCCGGCACCCCCCCACTTGGTGGCAATCAGCTGTGACGCACGCGCGCTGCGCCATCCCCCCTCCGCCGTGCGTCGCGGCTCGGCAGTGTGTAGAGCGCGTTCATGGCGTGCGGTCGCGTGGCTCCCGTGGAGCCAGACTCGCTGCTGGACATCACGGCGCGCGCCGTGGCCGAGGCCATCCCGTTCCAGCGCGTGGAGGAGCGCTACGACCGCATCCCCGAGCCCGTGCAGCGCCGCATCATCTACTGGGCCTTCCCCCGCAATGAGCGCGACATCTGCATGTACAGCAGCCTGTCCCGCGTGTCGGGCGAGAACCAGAACCTCGCGTTCTGCAAGGGCGTCAAGCTGCTCGAGCAGGGCGGAGTGGATAATGTGCTGCAAGTTGGTGAGTCACTACACTACGCTCCAGGTCCTTCGCCAACATCCTTACCTTCATATTCCTACTCATTCCTTTTCAAGTATCAGGCTAAGCTTGTGTTTCGATACTTTTCGCTATTTACTTTAATATTCCAAGTTGTTCCGTTTCCGAATTCTAGTTCTTCATATCCTTACGTTCATATGCTTTAATATTTCTAGTCGTTCCACCTCAACACCCCAATTCTACCAAACTTCATGTTTGCACATCCTTACCTTCATATACTACAATATTCCTACTCGTTCCTTTTCCCAATTCCTAATTTGTTTGTCCTAAACTTTAGTCAATCAACTATTTACTAATAAATTGCGAATCTCTCTAGTTCTACACATCCTTGCGTTCATATACTATAATATTCCTACTCATTCCTTTTCAAGTATCAAGCTAAGCTTCACTCGAAACCATCATAACTTTACTAGTAAATAATGGACCCTCAGGTTTCTATATTCTCAAACCTAACGATATTTCGATACTTTAATATTCCAAGTCGTTCCTCTTCCGAATTCCTAGTTTGTCGTCCTAAGCGTTAGTCAATCAACTATATACTAATGAATCTCAAATCTGTCTCGTTTTTTCACATCCTTGTGTTCATATACCTTAACCATCTCAGCCCTCAATTCTACCAAATTTCAAGTTGCACTTTACAAGTAAATCAAGATTGTCCAGGTTTCCACATCCTTACCTTCATATTCTATAATATTCCTACTCAAACTAAGCTTGTGTTTCGATACTTCTCACTATTTACTTTAATATTCTAAGTCGTTTCGTTGCCGAATTCCTAGTTTGTCTGTCCGAAACTTTAGTCAATCAACTATTTGCTAATGAATCGCGAATCTATCTAGTTCTTCACATCCTTGCGTTTATATACTATAATATTCCTACTCATTCTTTTTCAAGTATCAAGCTAAACTTGTATTTCGATGTTTCTCATTATTTACTTTAATTTTCCTAGTCGTTCCTTTTCCGAATTCCTAGTTTGTCTGTCCCAAGCTTTGGTCAATCTACTATTTACTAAAGAATCGCAAATCTCAACAGGGCACCAGCTCCTTCCTTCGCCAACATCCTTACCTTCATATACTTTAATATTACTAGTTCTTTTATCTCAACCCTCAATTCTACCAAATTTCAAGTTGCACTTTACAAGTAAACGAAGATTGGCCTGATCTCCAAATCCTTTCCTTCATATACTATAATATTCCTACTTTTTCCCTTTCAATTATCAAGATAGTAAATGATAGATCCTCAGGTTTCTGTATTTGCTAGCACAGCGATATTTCGAAACTTTTCACTATTTACTTTAATATTCCAAGTCGTTCCTTTTCCAAATTCCTAGTTTGTCTGTCCCAAGCTTTAGTCGATCAACTAACTATTTACTAATAAATCTCAAATTTCCATGTCTCCACATACTTACGTACATATACTTCAATATTCTAAGTCTTTCCTCCACTCAATCAGCTATTTACTAATGAATCGTGAATTTCTATTTTTCTCATCCCAAGTCATTCCTATTTATTTCCTAATGTTTTTTATATTTTCCGGCAAATTTCCTTTAAAAATCTTAGTTGTTCCATCTCAACCTCCAACGTTTTTTCAAGCAAATTTCAATTTGTAACTCACTCAATCTATTATTACTATATAAATGAAGATTGTCCAGGTTTCCACATCCTTACATACATATACTATAAAATTTCTAGTCATTCCTTTTTAATTATCAAGTTTATTTTATGTCAATTCCAAGTTTAAGTCAATGTACTATTTACTAATAATTCCAAATATTTATTTTCAATTCTTAATGTTTTTTTTTATCAAGCTAAGCTTCATTAATGAAACTATTGTTTTACAAACACATTTACTTTAATATATAAGTCGTTTCTTGTCAATCCTGAACGATTTTTCTACTAAATTTAAATTTGTCAATCAATTATTACTTTATAAACAAATGAAGGGTATCCATGTCTGCACATCCTTACGTACATATACTACAATATTCCAAGTCATTCCTTTTTAATTCCCAATGTTTTTTTTTTACTTTAGAATACATCTCCATGTTTCTGTATTGTCAAGCACAGAGCACAGCTAAATTTTATACTTCTCTCTATTTATTTCAATATTCCAAATCGTTCCTTCCGAATTCCTAATCAACTATTTACTAATGAATCCCGGTTCTTCATTTATATACATCCTTACGTACATATACCATTATATTTCAAGTCATCCCTTTTCAATTTCAAATGTTTTTGTTACCAACACCAAGCTACATAGAAACCTGACATCTCTAACGTAACGATATTTCAATATTGCTTACTGTTATCTTCGTTTAAGTCATTCCTTTTCAAATCCCTTTTTTTACCAAACTTTACAATTATAATCATACTGCTATTTCCTTAGACTTCCCTATTTATTTTAAAAATCCCAGTGGTTCCTTCGTTTCGTGTTCATTGTCAACTTCAAAGAATTGTAGATGTACATTTCTGAATCTTCATATCCTCAAACACAACTTACTACCAAATCTCAAATCCTTTTTATCAATTTATATTAAGGATAATAATGTTTACTACAACATCCTTTAATCAATCTAGTAGTAGAAGTAATACCTGTTAACTCTAAATGATTTTGTTCTCAATACATTCTAGCTACTAAACACCTACGAAATGCTTATAATGTTATAATACTTTTTAAAAATGTTGGTTGTTTCTGATATTCCTATTTAATTTTAAAGAAAAATGGAAAATTTGTACAACTTGTACACTAAAGACGATATCCTATCCTTATGCTTAAATATATTTCGATATGTTGTCCCTAAACAGTTATCCTTGAAATAATCACAAACGGAAAAGTGTTCTTAATCGCTCATATATCCGCAATTCCAACAAAATTTCTAACCGATACGTATATATGTTCTAAACATTTTCATATACGATTGTTAGACTGTACCGCAGTTAGAATTTAATCTGTATACTCTGTATTTATTTAATTATCAACTTCTGCTGCACTGTGGTTATAAAAAATTATGGCCCTTCAGTACAGTACTGGCAAAGAATTTCCAAACCGTTTCATCGAAATAACTTTTAAATGAAGTAAAATGTACTCACCGTATTGACGATCTGGACATCCGAAGTCCTCAATCCGTTTGACCATCTGCAACAATAATTATATTTAACGTCTATATTCCGTACAAGCTAAGGTATATAAGATCTTGTACATTACAAATTTAATGTTTCTACGTAAAAATAATACGACAAATTCTAAGAATACAACGCGTACTTTGTAATGAATACTTATGTTTATTTTTATTGTGAAATTATCTACAAAAACTACACTATCTTATCACTCATTCATACTAGCAAGTATTCTACGCTTTAATTTATTTTGGGAAACTCAAGGTGTATTTTTATGCATGTTGTATTATTAGTTGGTCAGAGGTAAACATAGTTTCAGAAGCATACTTTTGAAAAACAAGTAATTAAAGTATAGACAGAATTAATCTACAAAAAGAATTACTATACCTAAAAATATATACGTGAAAATAACTTATGTAGTTACTAGCTACTATATATAAAAATATTCATTCAATAATCATTGATTTTTATACAATAAAAATATAAATTATAATGAAATAGTACATTGTGTAACAAGTGCAGAAAGTCGCCTATTTTCATCGAGGTGTGAAAGTTTCGGCACGAGACAAAGTCGAGTGCTGGAATCACACAAGGTAGGAAGTATGAAATTGAAAATGTTAAAAATTGACTCCTGTCAATTCCTCGTAAAAAAGTGTCTGTAGAATGAGCAAAGTAGAAACTTGTATGAATTGATACCAGAAAGTCAAAAATTAAATTGTCCAAAATGTTTTGCTCATATTTAGTGACCTATGCATTTTTCAGAAAAACAAAAAAAACATTGAAATTTAACCGACTTCGTATCTCTTACGGTTCTCGAGATTTCAATGGTTACTCTCTTAAAACGGACACCCTGTAGATGGAGTAGTTATTGATATATATTTTCTTCAATTTTATATTAAAATATACCGTTAAAATATCAGCTGTTATATACCTCGAAATTTAAATTGTATTAATTCTATACTTGCCATACCTATTTCCAGGTATAAGACGATTAAGGTATACTTATTCTGCGTGTATACAAACGCTTGAAAATGAATAAATGGGTGTAGATATTGCACAAGATATATTTAGCTGATTCAGAATAAGATAATTATTCAAATATTGTAACAATGACGACATTCTGCTAACAGCTGAATTCATTATTTTAATGTTTAGAATACCATTGTTAAATTGTGTGCTCTGCAATAAAACTTTGTTTAAAATTTTGAAAAGTGTACTACTGTACTAGTATTTCTGGCGAGGCGACGTTTTTGGTTCGCGTAGTACGTGTGGTAAGCATTGTTCTTCGGCTTGCACAAGAGGTCTTTGTGTTGAATTTCTTCAAACCCCCTAGTAGTTCAGCACATTGCTTTTAAATGGAGCACTTTTTCTACCATTTCTGGGGCTTCCACGTGAAATGCACAGGCATGAACACTGAAGTGGAGAGCGGACTGTTTTAAATCTATTATAGTTTATAATATTTAAAATAGAGTTGTCTAGTATTTATTATTATCCACGTGAAATGTGCAGGCATGAACACTGAAGTGGAGAGCGGACTGTTTTAAATCTATATAGTTTATAATATTTAAAATAGAGTCATCTAGTACTTATTGTTTTAAAATTACTAATGGTTTATTAAACCAATTTTTCTTAAATATATTTTCACGTTGGAATAAAATGTAGAATGCACTTAAAATTGCCAAATTTCGGTTGCATTTTTTAAGTGTTGCTTTAAATTTAAGCTTGCTCCTTCTAAGAATGTAGTGCTCTACATAAATATTAAAATATTAGTCAGAGTTTTAAATTATTTATTGTTTATTTTATTTAAAATAATGCTGTGTTCACACAATATAAAAATGCAAACATTAATACTATTAAGATATGTGTAATACTTGCAGTACTGTTCCTTCTGGAAAAACTGTGCCAAAGATGGTAACTCGTACAACTATAGTACTTTTGCAACTTTTAACTTTTGTAGGAAACATTTGATTTCTTGTCAATAAACTGTAAGAATATATTTCGTGAGAAATATGTAAAAAATGAAAACAAAATTTTTGAGTAATAAGGAAGTGTGATGAACATTTTAATAAAATTTTATAAAAGATGATCCATTTCTAAGAGAAATTTTAAGGTATGAAGCATTTATTAGCCGTAAAGTGATCTCACTTTCAAGTAAAATAAGTTTAAATGAAGTGCAGCAAAAAATGTACCTATATAATTTTGCTTACAAGGAAATCATGTTTTTTTGTTTATATCTGGAAATCTTGTGTTATAAATATTTATTTTTAAAGAATTACTTCTTTAATGTAATTAAATATAAACTTGTTATTTGTAGCGATATAGTCATGTACTGGTATCGAAACGAACGATAAAAACCAGACCCAATGAATGTAACATTCGATGAAAATGTGATTTCGATTTTTGAATGAATGCAATATTAAATATCTAACACTAAGCAATTAAACTGTTGGGCGGGCAAAAAATTGTATAAATATGTGTGAAACATTGAAAACATCACAGCTATACTACGTCGATTAGCCACATGAATCCGTAAATAAACATTTGGATAAATCGGCTCGTTTTATTTAACTGCTCTACCCAAGGATTGTTTTGTGGCTGTTGCATATTAATTTATTGCATTTTCTGCTTATTTATGCATTGCTTTGATTGATACACATTTGTCCGTTAACTACAAATGTGCTACAATTCAAATCAAAACTCTTAAACGCATTTATTGTTATACATGAAGTACATGGTTGGTTTTATTCGACTGGATCATTTAATAAAATCTACTAATACTTCAAAAGTAATTTTCTTTTATACGTAATCTTTATTGGTAACATATTTATAAGTAATGTATATTTTTAAAATGGCACATTTTTGAACGTATTTATTGTAATACATGAAGTACAGCATTGGTTTTATTCGACTGGATCTTTTAATATAATCCACTAATACTCAAAAAGTATCTTTCTTTTATTGTTGATGTTTATTGGTAACATATTTATAAGTAATGTATACTTTTAAAATGGCACATTTTTGTACAGAGCACACATGCAATATTTAATTTCGGAGAAAAATTTGAAAATAAAGGAACAACCAGACAAATGAACAATAGGTGGTCCAAAAGGCCTTACACCATGGGTTTTTACCTCCAAGGCAGTGCTTGCCAAAATTTTACCGTAAGCTAATTTTAGGACATATTTTGTACTTCTGCTTTGGTTTACTAACATTTTATTTATTGATAATTTGTGGCTTTGCTATTTTTTAATCACAGCTTTAAACACTTGTAGTTTTTGTGACTAATAAATTATTATTATTTTTTTCGAAATCGGTAGTAAAGTTAGGCAAAGTAGTAGCTAAAGTAAAACTGTACAGACCTTTATGTCAAAGTTTAACTTTACGGACTCATCTGTCAAATTGAACCTATATTTTAATAGTATTATATTTTGCAGTTTATTTTAGCACTACCAAAATAACAAACATATTCTATAATATTATTGGTGAATTTATTTATTATTTATCTTTGATAATAATTTATCTGATTTCATGCAAACGACGTCTAAGTAGGTGTAAACATAAATGCAAATTATAAAGAAATATTTGACACTAGTACGTTTGTCGTTTACAAACACAGTGCTATTTATTTATGTTTTAATTAATAATTTAACGATTTAATATGATGTATATTTGAGGACTAAAGTATTTTTATTACTGACATACGCGTAATAAAAAATTATACTTTAGTCCCTTGATATACAAATAACTATTTTCTAATTCCTATTGTTTGTTGGACTTATTGTATTTATTTATTATTTATAATATTTTTTATTTGCAAAAGTCTATGGTACTAGTTTATTTACGTATTTGTTATTGTACTCGTCATTAAAGTGATTTTTATCACACGTGTATAGTGTATGTATATACAATAAAATGTCTATACAGCAGATTTTTCTAGCATTATTTATTATTAGTAGTTCTGTAATGTAGTAGACATATTTTTACTATAGTGTTTTGAGATACTTTATGTATTTATTTTTAGTAAGTAAAAACACACACGTGAGTAAAATTAAAAACAGCACTGTCAGTTTTTAAAAAAATATATAAATTATTTATTAATAAACTCATTTTTAAAAAGACAACCATAAAGTACAGATGTTCCCTTAATAATTTTGTACACTTGTGCTTTTATGCTCACGCGTTAAACATCTCACTCGTGTTTAATAATATATTACTATATATATTTTTTAAAATATAAATAATGATAGTAAAGTGGTGAAACTATGCAGTTGTGTAAATGTTTCTTTAGGTCTTTTCTGGTATAATTTTGGGTACCACTGGTAGGTTTCCCCTGCCGTCTTGGTACCGCCCTCAGAAGGTATAAAAACATCTTTGTATAGGTGGATACATCTGCCCTGTATACACTTATAGTAGGTATATACTGCGGACCGAATTCTTAACAAATGGTGGTGTTGGGTCGCTCTTATGGCTTGACCATTGGCGTGCTGGGTTGCTTTTACAAGGGGGCATACGGGACACTTGTACGCTTATGGGGAAAAATTGTTGAACATAAAGTTTAGTTGGTTGATAACTATTAAGTAACATGTACGTGTTTGAAGAAAGATTTCTGTAAAATAATTTACATGATTTACTTCATAATGTTTTAATACCATTTATCACCCTGATGAAGACTGATTTACAGTCGAAACGTTAGTGTATTAATGGATTTTATTAAATGACTGCAACTCCAAAAAAGACCTTCTTTTATTAACAACCAGCCGATAGAACCAATCTTACATAAAATTTAGAAGTGATACTAAAGTGCATTCTTTTTGATATCTTCAGTTCACTTCAGTTTAAATGAAGTGAAGGGAACTTAGAGCAACCATTTATTTCTTATATGAAATCAGTACAAGACATCTGTGCTGTACAGTATTATTGGGTAAATAATGGTAAAATTGTGTCAATATGATTGCTCTAATTTATTGCTTTTACTATTGCTACAATTAACAGTTCTTTTAAAAAATGTTTTCAAGTAATTAGTAGCAGTGGCAGAAATTTAAGTTAATATTTAAATTGTATAAAAATGTATAAATGCCAATCATTAAAAATTTACAAAATATGGAAAATCAGTACATTCAGTACAGTACAAAATGTATTTCAAATTGTTTATCAGTACAAGGGTCTGAAAATCAGTACTGTACTGACAAAATCAGTAAGAATGGTCACTCTAAGGGAACTGATATTTTTGATAAGTTAAAATAATGACAATGGAATATGTGATCATAATTGAATAAGGTGATTGTAAATAAAATGCACGTAAAGTTTAAACTGTTATTTGAAGTGCAATCAAAATACAAGTAAACGATTAAGTAGTCGTGATAAGAGTGCATTTATATCAACATCCGGTACGAAACCTTTAACTTGAAATCACTTATTATTTTTTTTATTATAAATTGCCAACTATTTTCATAAATATATTTTGTCCAATATGTATAAAACTCATATAACGTATGTAAAATTTACTAACGTTTATTTATTTATGTACTAACCAATGTTGGGTGTGTCATTTTATCACTTGTGCGATAATATTTAAACAGTAATATAGTATAAAAAATGTACTGTCTTACCTCCCACCTGTCATATAGATAAGGGAGGTATTGTTTCTGGTCAAATTTCTTGTGAGTTTTCAACATATGAGCACGAATTTGGGTTCTTAGAAGGATTGTACTATTTGTACCGTGATGTCTGTATGTCCGTGTGTGTGTCTGTTACGATTTTTCGTCCACGATAACTCCAATACGATACATGTAAAAAATATAGTATTTTGTATTTGAAAGTTCTAATATGACGAACTGATTAAATTTTGACTACAATTGGTTAACCAGAAGTAGTACTTTACCTGAAGATTTAAACGGTTTTTCCTAAGAAATATCTCTAAATACCTGCATAATTACGTTTATATATAACTTCTAGCTAAACAAAAAAAAAATATAAATTATAATAATTTCACATATAGTTTAGGCTGAGGAATTTCTATAAAACAGATGAGTTATTCATATACGTTCATAAAATTTGACATATGGTGTCAAATTTGATGTAAGTCTAAAAAATAAAATAAGTAAATATGAAGTAGTTTTATTGTAAAATTAAAAAAGATGAAAGAAATATATAAAGAATATATTTGCATGCGTAAATCAAGGTAAGTTCGGTTCCGGTTTTAATATTTTAATAACATCAAAAATAGCTTTTTTTTGTCATACAAATTTGATGAATAAATGAATTAAAAATATTCTGAACTTCAATAACAAACTAATTATAAAACTACAAATTGAATGTAGTGAAAAACTTATATAGAATATATAACTATAGTGGCGAGATGTAATGTGTTGGACACATCATATTTTTTGCTATCGTGGAAGGACTATAGTTACTCATTTCTAACTTTTAATTTTCTGTCGGTGTCTGTTCCAAAATTTCCAATCTTGAGCAGGCAAAGATCTAGCCACAACCTATGATTTGAAATATTTTTCAAACCGTCATTAGCCCAAGACTTTTACGTTGAGTTATAATCCAAAATAAACACACAGCTGAGTAAATGCATAGGCGTGCACCAGCGTTTGAAAGGGGCACAAGAAAGTTTATAAGTCGATATATGTTAAGCTCTATGTCGTAAGTTCTGAGTAATTATTAAAGTAATAATTATTGGAAATTGGTTTGGCATGTGATTGAGAAACTGATCGCAATCGATAGAGTAAACAAATATTGATACCTTATCGCAAGGTAATGAGCAAGGCTGAATAAAAGTTATTGACATCTGATTATCCTACTCTGTATTTTGTACTCTGTTAAACGCAATTAATCGTTTAATTAACTGTTTTTAAAATTGTATATACTCATAAAATGGTAAAAACCAGACGGTTTACACATTTATTTAAAAAATACACTTTGCAATGGATAAAACATATTTTGTGAGTAAACAGTGAGTCATGAAAATTGATAGAACATACACCAACGGATATAATATTGACCATGACTTTATGGAGGATATTATACCGCAAATTGTATCATAGGATATTTTATAAATTAATTATAAGAGAAATATTTACAAAATATTTATTTTATCGTAATAATTAGTTGTCAAAAATGAACTGTCACAGATTTACAATCAATTACGTCAAATACAAACTTGTGATGATAAAGTCTATTTTAAGCGACGTTGTAAAGCACATTTTTTTTTATCTGTGCTTTGGTACACAAAAAAGATAATTTTTTAATAGTTATTTACATTGTAAGTGTAATATAGGTTTGATAAAACCAAGTGATGTTATAAGTACATAACGTACACATAAGGTGCTATATTTTTTGGCCGACATGTATATCTCCTAAACGAATTGCTTGTTTACATGAAATAGTAAAGTCCAACAAACGAAATCGATTCTAAAGTACACAATATCACTTCGCGAAGTTAGTCAAAATAGTAGCTAAAGTACAACTTTACAGACTCTTATGTCAAAAAATGACTTTACGGACTGTCAAATTTGATGTACCTTATATTTTAATAGTATTATACTATTGCAGTTTATTTTAGCACTACCTAAAATAACTAACATATCATCCTATAATATTATTGATAAATTTATTTAATATTTACATTTGATAATAATTTATCTGATTTCATGTAGACGACGTCTAAGCAGGTGTAAACATAAATGAGAATTATAAGAAATATTTGACACTTTGACAGTACGTTTGTTATCACAGTCATCCCAGTCTCTATAGCTAACTGACGTTTTACAAACACAATGCTATTTATTTATCTGTTTAATTAATAAGTTAACGATTTCGGAAAGAATATAATGTATATCTAAGGACTAAAGTATTTTTTATTACTCACATGGTTTATTCTCATCGGCTATAGCCTCGTAGAATAAATTCCATTATACTTTAGTCCCTTGATATACAAATAACTATTTTTTAAGACTTTATTGAATAATAAATTGCATTAGGTAGTGTTTTTGTTCTTTTATTGTTATATTATTTTTTAATAATCTTTAAAATCCTTGACACCTTCAAGGGTACAAGAGGAACGGATTATATATACCGTATGTTCCAAAAAAGTATTGTCAACGCATTTAACATATAGGAAAACAGTTTTTAGTAAATAAAAACTGTCTTTCTAACAACTAAGTCACCATATTGTACAGAACAATACTACATGTATTCTTACATATTACGAGTATTTAATACTTAATACAGATTACTGCATTTTAGCAGCACAATTCACAACTCTTTAAGTCTCCCCGTACCCCGTACCCCACTTTAAGAAACACTGTCATTGAAATTCTTTAAAGTAATGAAAGCCGAACTCTGTCTGCTTGTAAATTAAAATTTAATGTTTTTTCTTAAAATAAATGTCGGTAGTGTTTTTAGTTGAAAGTACTACATAGCCGGTTCCACCTACGAGGCTTCTACGAGACTTGCGTCTTAAAATTTCGTATTAGCATCTACAGGAAGTTAGGGACACTGCCCCAAGGCGTATGTCCGTTATACGCTCTGTTTATTTTACGCATTCGTACGTATACGCATCTTTACCATGTCTGGAATATTATTAACTGCCATTCATTCAAACACACGGTATTGGGAATTTGTATGCTGAGGCGATATGTCCATAAACTCCAACTTTTTATTATTTAACTATTAAAATGAGTCGCAAAGGTTAAAGAACTGTTCTTATATTACTTCAACATCTCTCTTTTCTAACACATATTTAATTTACTATTTTTGGATGAATTTACAGCTGATGTTATAAAAATTTGAAAAGACTTAAAAAAATATTTGTTTATAACACATATAATTTTAATCGTACTTAGGTCAAATTGAAAATATAGCATTACAATGACCCATATTTTCAATTTTTAGCCAAAAATAGGTGCTACACCCATAAATGAGTCAAACCCAAAAAATAAGTTACACATACCAGTATATAGATTTCAATGCGCTGATTCCAAATTTTTAAACTAAATTTAAATATCTTATTTTGTTCTGGAGATATGTTAATATATTACTGTAACATCTCTTCTTTCAAATAAAACTATTTTTGGCTGAATTTACAGCTGAAATTATGAAAAATTCAGGATTAATGCTAAAAAGGAGTGGAAGAAATTTTTCAGATATTTAAAAAAATGTATTTGTATATAACTTCTATAATTTTATTCGTACTGAGCTCAAACTTAAGGTACAGCTTCACAATGAACCATATTTTTCATTTCTACCCAAAAATGGGTGCTACACCCAAAGATGGGTCAAGCCAAAAAAATTGAGTTACACATACCATTATATAGATTTCAATGCGCTGATTCCAAATTTTCAAACCAAATTTGAATATCTTTTTTCGTTTTCGAGATATTTAAGTTCAAAGTTGGACCATGCCACACCCATTTTTGGGCTGTAACCAAAAAATGGGTGGAGATATGGCTTCGCCGACATCTTCATTCGATTCTTTGGAAAATTTTACATCAGGATACCAAGTTTCAAATTTTTATCTCAACTGGTTCATATTTCACAAAGAAATGAGTAAAAAACCTGAAAAATGAGCAAAATCTGAAAAAATCGTAAGGGGTTCATCAGGCATTTTTTTCGTTTTTTAACAATCGTTAATAACTTTTGTATCAGTTGGAATTTTTTGATGAAAATTGGTACACATATGTAATTCGGCGAGAAGAATCGATTGATGAAGTCGCCGAACTCGTATCTGTCCTCAATTTTGAGATATCGAGGGGGTTGATTTTTGGGGGATGAAAATCAACCGAAAAAAAAATATTTCAAAAATTTATGAAAATTTGTATTTAAGTTAATTTGAATGCGTAGATTTCAAATTTTCAAACCGCATGTCGATATCTAGTACCGTTTTTGAGATATGTGTGTTCAAAGTTTGGATTATGATGGTTACCAATTTTGCATTTTTATTTTGTAGTTATGTCGACTTTACAAAAAAAATGAGTAGGAATACAAAGTTTCTGAGATGTTTTGATGGTAGTATATGATTGTAAGAATTTAGTGAACAAGTCTGAGAGATTGCAGAAAGTTTAGGCGACAGGTAATACAGGTAACAACTAAAAATAATTAAAGTATAAATGTCCCATGTTGCTACGAGATGGGTCCATCGGTTGTTTATTAATTTGTACTTCTTCAGACCAGTTACCATCACGGAGAAGATGACTAGAGTCTCAAAATTTGTAGCCAGCAAGGTACCTAACCCAAACTCTGCCGAAACATTTATTGTTTGTCAATGTTTGTTATTTCTTTGGCAACGAAACGAGAAATTGTTGAACGGCTGAAAGATTTAATAAACATTTTCCATCTGATAATTTATGTATCGGTAGTTGTTAGTTTAGATACCTCGCAAAAAAATATAAACACAGCCGAATATATTTTTACCGCTTTTACAGACTACATGAGGATATAATTTTTGGAGGTGTTTTTTTACTTTAGTCTGTAATAGCTATTAACATACCTAGGATTGTTATGACTATCATAACCCCTTCAGATACAAGCTGGGATTTTAAGATATCTAAGGCCTGGTAAAATAACATCTGTACGTAGTTTGTTTAATAGTTTAATGGTTTTACAGCAACACCAGAAGACCGAGAAATCACTTTTCCTGTGTGGCTGTATGACTATTGTCGAATTAAAGGAAAATGTATAAAAACTAAAAATTAACCATTGTGACTACCAATAATAATGACCACAAACTATATATTATCTTATAATTTCACTGAAATTAACATTTGAAATTCAAATTTATGTAACGGCGCCATATATCTGACGTCACGTAGGAGAATGAGAGAACAGTTTACAATGCTAAAACTAGGGAATATAATGAACCTAATTTTTTTAACTTAATGATATCGAATAAATGTTGTTTATGATAAATTAGTTATAACTATTTAGGAAACAATGTATAAGATATCAATAAGGGCTATTCATAAAATAAAAATATTTTGATATTACACAACAGATTGTTTTGGTCTAAATTTGGTTGTCATTAAAATGTCTGTACTCATCTATCAAAATTGGCAATGTGCTATGATTTTTAAAGGCTGTTTAGTGTTTACAAACATAGTTTAAAAATTAAACCTGTGTAACTTGCCAAATGTACATTATTCTATGATAGATGATTTTTATCAAATGAATTCAAATTCTTTATCTAAGTCGTGACGTCATATATCCCCTCTTCAAAACTTTATTATTGTTTTTTCTCCAGAATTATCAACAATTAAACGATTTAAAAAAATACAGGTATTTTTATTTTTTATACAGAATCATAAAATGAAAGAAAAAAAATATGGTCATATTCCTCATTGCCCTAAGTTATTTTGACGAGTCAGTGCGGTAATAATATTACCGTACAGATACAGTTATGATTTAAAGACATAAGGCTGATTTATGATTTAGATTTTACAATATAAACATACTCAAAACAAATGTGGTGGTTTATGAACGATTTACAAATTTAGAAATTTAAAATTTGATTTTAGAATATAATCAATTTTTATATTCTAAATTCTAAATTCCAAATTCAGCCAATCACAAGAAAGCATTTAACTGACGTTTATAGATTAAGTTAATATTAAATAGCAAATGTCAGTTTATGAGTGTTATTCTGATTTTGGGCCGGTTTTTCAATCTTTGGTTAAAGTGCCGGTTACCTTAACCATCGGTTAACAGAAAAATATCGCATCGAAAAACTGATGTAAGTTGTCAAAAATACACATTATTTACTATTTCGATGCGATATTTTTCTGTTAACCGATGGTTAAGGTAACCGGCACTTTAACCAGAGATTGAAAAACCGGCCCTTTATGGTAAAATAATCTGACATCAAATTCATTTTGTACTAAAACAAATTCACCTTACCTTAAGAAATGTCAAACCAACAGTCAAACATCAAAACTAAATATAATATCACGTGATACCTTCTGATTGAATAAATTTGGGAAACTAAAATCTATCATAAACCAGAAGAAAAAATCAAAATTTTAAATTAAAATAAATAAATTAAACCCATCATAAACCAGCCTTTAATATCCTGAAATTGGTAAAAGTTTTTATCCTGGTATAAAAATGCGACAAACATTTAGCACCGATAAGAATAAGGAAAGTATTTAACTATGAAATGTGTTACAGTTAGTCACATGTAGCTGTGCATGTTGTGTTTTTATTCCGGGAAGAGTTAGTCAGAGGTGCGTTTTTCCCGATGATATATGAACGGGCGTAGTTGAATAAATTATCGATTATTAAATTTGAATGTGCGGCAGCTGTAGCAACGCGACGACTTCTTGTGGAAAGCAGAGTAATTATCTCAGGGTTTCTTGCGCCTTATTGCCTTGCGACGTCTTACAAAACACTAATATCTCAGCCACTTCTTTGGATTTATTCGCGACTCGTCTTGCAACTAGACATTTCTTCCTCATCGGTAAAAGACTTCTACATATCAGTCAATTTTTAAAATTTGTTTTTTAATATCATATGTGCCTTATCAGCAGTCATTAAGCACCAGTACTTGATTTTAATTTCATATTTAAAATATTAATAACATCATTTTTAGACTACAAACTATATACCAGGGTTGGCAAAAATAATGATTTATTTAAAAAAATCAAAAATCATTTAAAGTATGGTGCCTTATTGCCTTGCGACATTTTACAAAACACTAATATCTCAGCCACTTTTTTGGATTTATTCGCGACTTGTCTTGCAACTAGACATTTCTTCCTTATCGGTAAAAGAACTTCTAGATATCAGTCAAGTTTTAAAATTTGTTTTTTGGCGTCATATGTTATGTTAAGAGACTTACTTATTAGCTTATTACTGACAATAAGTACCAGTACTTGATTTCAACTTTATATTTAAAATATTAATTAAATTTAAAAATAATAAAATTGTTCCTTTCATGAACTCGTCGATGAGGATTGTATCCGATGCAGTATACAATATAAGGTTTAATGCAAAGATCGTTGTAAAATAAGATTCAATGCAATAAACCATATATGACATTGAGCGGAAAACAAAACTCGGCACTTCTTGAGTCACTACGCGTTTCGATATTTCGATCATCATCAGGTAACTGAACAATTTTATTATTTTTAAATTTAATTGTGACAATGAACTTCGGACATTCAGATATTTTAAAATTTAAAATATTAATAACATCATTTTTTGACTACAAACTATATCATGATTTATTTAAAAAAATCAAAAATTGAAAATATGGTGCCTTATTGCCTTGTGACATCTTACAAAACACTAATATCTCAGCCACTTTTTTGAATTTCTTCCTTATCGATAAAAGAACTTCTAGATATCAGTCAAGTTTTAAAATTTGTTTTTTGGCATTATATGTGCCTTAATTAAGAGGCTTACTTATTAGCTTATTACTGACTAAGTACCAGTACTTGATTTCATTTTTACATTTAAAATATCTAACATTTTTTGACTACAGAAGCGATACTCCGTGGCGGTACCTTTTATGTTACCCTAGTCAGTTCCATGAACTTGGAGCATTGTGTAGACCTTTAAATTTGTGCCTTCCCTGTCTCTCCCTAAGATGTAACGAAACTTTCCGATTTTAAATAATGAGCCCTTTAAATTTGTGCCTTCCCCCATCTCTCTCTAATTTTTGTTTCTTTGTCTTACTGTCGCTTCTGTATAAACCTATTCTGTGACTATACCTTAAATTTGAGCTCAGTACGATTAAAATTATAGGAGTTGTAAACAATTTTTTTTTAAATATCTGAAAATTTTCTTCCAAATCGCTTTTGAGCATTAATCCTGAATATTTTATAATTTCATCTGTAAACTCAGCTAAAAATAGTTTTATTTGAAAGAAGAGACTTTCGAGTAATATATGAACAATTTTTTAACTATTGCGACTCATTTTAAAAGTTGTACAGACATAAACTTAACAATCTATACATATTGGTAAAATATCGACTGCGTGGTACTAGTATTTCAATAATAAATTACGTATATCTAGAAGAAATATGTAGTGAAATACACAGGAATATATTCTGCGAATTCTGGTCAGCGAGTAATGCATTTATGGATCGTTTATAATTATAATTAAATCATTTGATACACGTTAAACGCCCTTTGTAATGCCAAAATATTTCTACCAACAATTATCCAATTATAAAACTAATTGCATCAAAGTGCAACTTCTGTGCAGGCCAAATTCAATACCCATTGATTACCGTTTGGGAAACCCACTTAACAAACTTTAGAAACGATGGAATACTCTTTTTGGGTGTGGTCATTCGATTGCCGTTCAAGAGTGATATGAAATATTCTATTTCAAATAGGTTTTGTCGTTTCAACCATTTTCATTTGAATTATCCAGTTCAAAATTAATTGCTGTTTTTGGTACCCATACTAAAAGTTCCCCCAGTTTTTTACTCCAAGAGTCCAAGAAGCAAGAAGATTCATTTATCTTTTAAATCCAGGAAATTAGGATAACAATATTGACCTGAGAAATATACATTGTATAAACTACATTTGATTTAAATCATTAAATTAATGATTATTAATTTTTTTATCCAACACCGTGTATGCTGATTTTAGATAAATAAAGTAGGTCATAAGTCACTAGTGAGCTAAATATATTAGCTCACTATTTTTTGGTTCGTATCATAGTAACTACGTTATAAAACCTTCTCTACACTATTTTGTTCCTAAATGTCATTTCAAAATTCCATCTGTCAAAAATCTTATATGTATTTTATATCAATGATTAAAATGTGTTGGATAAAATGTTGTATGGCACACGTGTGTTAATTACTAAGTCACTTGAAAAAATACCACACTCGACCTAACGGCCTCGTGAGCTAAACTTTTCCCACATGACTTATATGTAATGTAACACACTTGTACCATAAATAACTATTAAATATATTATGATTTTTGCGAACCGTGATGCTAGATATTTAAAATATATTTTAGTAAATTTTTATTAAAATCATTTTCTATAACTACCCAAGAATTGGTAGTACTTTTCTAAAATGTAATGTTTCCACACTTTAATCTTATAATAGGCTTACAAATATCTATAACTATTATTCTCCTATGCAGAATTCGGTACATATTATCATCCAGTAATCTGCTAATTGCTTTAGAAATACCGGTAAATAATTTTGTTGTAAGCAGATTATATATGTATTCTTTTAATTTCATACAAGTTTACGAAGCTTTAAATTTCCAGCAAAGGGTTTTCCATCATTTTAAAAATAGCATACTGTGCAACAAGTGCAGAAAGTCACATATTTTGTGAAAGAATTCGTGTTCCGTTCGGGTTACTACGTCAAAGACAACACGGGACACGCCCCCTTTTCATTTTTTTATTTCTCTTATAAACATTTAACATTTTATAATAATTTTTACATTTTATATAATTACACTCTACTTAACGCAAAGTTTAAGTTGCAATAAAAATTTCTTTAAAATTCGTCCTCTTAAAAAACCCCATTGTAAAACATGAATTAACGACTATTTTATTTTGCTACAAGTTCAACAGATCTGTGTTTGGGTATTTGATTTAAACGCTAAATAAATATGCCTGGCCCAAACTACACTAAGTTGATTCAACTGACGGTATCGCAACATTCCGACGTGTTTTTAAGAATCTGAATGTTACGTACACTTTTACACTCTGGTCGTAGTAGACTGGTTTCTTTTCCTCCAGGAGATTTGAAAATTTATTTTATAGCTCAGCCCGAATACGTGTTATCTAAATATTTGTGCGTGCCAACGTATCAGGCCCGTATTACACCAAATTTAACGCGACCCACATTTCCAAAAACTAATAAATCTCTAAAAGTTTCACTTCAATTTTAATTCTAATTTTGAGGGTTTATATCAAAGTATATAATTTCGTACCTATATTGTAAATTTACGTATATATGTGTCTTTCATTCCATTGTAGAATTGTATATATACCAGTCATTAAACATTACCGGAACAGCATACGGTACAAGGAATGTAAGTACGTCTTAACAATTAAGGAATTTACGAGGATGTTACGAATGCTGATTATATTTCCGTCAAGAATTTTAGAACATATCATATTTTAACTAAAGTTTTTATTAAAAAATAATAAAAACGTTAAAAAAAAATTAAGAGAGGGTAACCGAACTAGGATCTTTAAGACCTTTTGAATTGTTTATACCTCTAATATGGTCCTTATTTTAATTTGCATATAAGAAGACTTTCTCGGATGAAGTGTATATTATTTTTTAATAAATACTTTAAAGAATAAAAAAAATACTGCTGCGTCAGATTGGTTCAGAACTTAACTATAAGTTGTAAGATTGCATAGAGGTTGTAGGCTGACAATATGGAATGCAAGTAAAATTTGTCACTAGATACTGAGGCTCTGTTCTATCGAGAAATATTGTGTCATAGATGATAAATGATAACTATATAGTACATGTACATGTTTACTATGGATAAAATAGGTAATTACAATATGAGAAGCACGTAATAGTATATTGTGCTATAAGTGCAGAAAGTCGTCCATTTCCCACAAGGTGTGAAAGAGACGAAGTCGAGTGCTGGAATCACCTAAGGTGACCACACTGCTAAACGTTGAGGAACAAAAATATATCACGATTTGTGATTGTTCATATATTACTCCAACATCTCTTCTTTCAAATAAAACTATTTTTGGCTGAATTTACAGATGAAATTATGAAAAATTCAAGACTAATGCTAAAAAGGCCTAGAACATTTTTTTCAGAATTTCAAAAAAATAATATTTTTATATAAAATCTATAATTTTAATCGCACTGAGCTCAAATTAAAGGTATAGCTTCACAATGACCCATATTTTCCATTTTTACCCAAAAATGGGTGCTATACCCAAAAATGGGTCAAACCTAAAATATTGAGTTACACATACCAGTACATAGATTTCAATGCGCTGATTCCAAATTTTCAAACCAAATTTAAATATTTTTTTTCGTTCTCGAGATATTTTAGTTCAAAGTTGGACCACGTCAACCCCATTTTTGGGCCCTAACCAAAAAATGCGTGGAGATACGTCTTCGCCGACATCTTCATTCGATTCTTTGGAAAATTTTACATAAGGATACCAAGTTTCAAATTTTTATCTTAACTGGTTCAGATTTTACAAAGAAATGAGTAAAAAACCTGAAAAATGAGCAAAATCTGAAAAAATCGTAAGGGGTTCATCAGGCGTTTTTTTCGTTTTTTAACAATCCTTCATAACTTTTGTATCAGTTGGAATTTTTTGATGAAAATTGGTACACATATGTAATTCGGCGAAAGGAATCGATTGGTGAAGTCGCCGAAGTCGTATCTGTCCTCAATTTTGAGATATCGAGGGGGGTTGGTTTTTGGGGGATGAAAATCAGTCGAAAAAAAATTATTTCAGAAATTTATGAAAATATGTATTAAAGATAATTTGGATGCGTAGATTTCAAATTTTCAAACCGCATGTCGATATCTGGTACCGTTCTCGAGATATGTGTCTTCAAAGTTTGAATTAGGGTGGATACCAATTTTGCATTTTTGTTTTGTAGTTAAGTTTAATTTTCAAAAAAATAAGTAGGAATACAAAGGCTCTGATATATTTTAATAGTAGTATATGAATGTAAGAATTAAATGAACAAATCTGAGAAACTGCAGAAAGTTTAGGCGACAGGTAATACAGGTAACAACTAAAAATAATTAAAGTATGAATGTCCCATGTTGCTACGAGATGGGTCCATCCATTGTTTATGAATTTGTTACTTCTACAGACCAGTTACCATCACGGAGTAGATGACTAGAGTTGTAGAATTTGTAGCCAGTGAGATAGCTAACCTAAACTCTACCAAAATGTTGATTATATGAAATGTTTGTTGTTTCTTTTAACAACAAAACGTGAAATCGTGAAACGGTTAAAAGAATTAACAAACATTGCTAATTAGCTAACTCAAATTTTGGTAGAGGTTAGGTTAGTTACCTCACTTAAATAACCTAAACAAAAATAATCGGACAAGCCGTCTTCAGTTGGAATTATTTTGCTTGTCCGATTATTTTCCTTTGGACCTCAATTATTCTACAGTCGACCATCACTCAAGTTAATAACCTAAACAGATCAGAAATAATTTATCTTCGATCCAGATATCTTATTGGTACTAGATAATTTTTAAGCTGTTTCAAACCAGATATAAAGATAACTAAAAAAAACTCAAACATCAAGACATTAAATAAGAAGTATTAAAATATGAACTAATGAAACCACAATTTATCATCATCTGATGTTAGCTATTGGGCAGAAAAGCTGCATTCATGTGTATGATTTAGTCTGAAGTTAGTCGCATATATTTTTATATTCCATATATACACAGGAGGTCCGAAGCGCACATGTGTGTATATGACTCACATATGTGCCGCACCATGGGGTATATATTGCTACTAGGGAATGTCTCCTTTGGGAGTCAAAAAAACAAAATACAATTACTGCCGGCTTACTAACAAAGATTATACTTCATAAATTATCACCCGAAATAGGGAGAAAATTGTTTATAAAAACATAACATTTGGAAATATCGTCAATATCGATATCACATATCAAAAGTATATTGTTTATCTTATCAAGCTTACTCAATATTAATACATAAAATTGCGTACGTGATGATATATGTTTGATACACATCGGTGCCCACCAATAATAGATCTCCATCAAAATATAATTAGAGTAATTAAAAAAATAGCCTAATTACAAGTTTAAAATTCAGTCTATCATTTAATGCGAAGCAATTACTACAAGCTTGAGGCTACTCTAAAATTTTAGAATTTTAAATTTAATAGTTTAAGAAATACATTTTCTTGAGGATTTTAAAAGCTGTTCATTTTTTTAAATCGTAAAATAATTAGATTTTCTCTGATAATTAAGATGAAAAGGTCTAAAGCATTTTAAAGTGTTTTTTAATATGGATAATAATATTAGAGATTTTTCCGTATTAATAATAAAATATTTCATGAGAAATATTTTATTAAAAAACTAATTAAAATTGTTTTTATATACACAAATATTTTTCATTTTGATACAGATTAAATATAAATATGACATTTAATGCATCACGAAACATATGCAAAAATTATAATTATTACTCTACAATTTTCATTACTATTTCTTTCTTTTTTAATTAAAATACTACCGTATATACTTTTTACACATTTGTAGTTGTGTCTACGTTTTGAAATTAATAATACAGAGTACAATCTTAAATTATAAACAGCTTTTTTCTTTAGTTACAAATAAAGAAAACATGTTCAACTGAATGAGTAAATGAAATAAAGTGTGAAAACAAAATTAACAGTTATCTTTGAGGTCCGACAAAATGGCTCGCAAGATCTCCAAATCTGTGGCACAAAATTCCTAAATGGAATCGTGTCTCAAGAACCTAGTGTGAAACAATAATCTTCAAAACTAAATTGACACTTTTTTGAGGACTTAAAATATGACCTGTAAGCACACTAGATCTACCAGTTTATATAAAAAATAAGGGGGTGATTACGAAATCAGGGTTGGAAGATAAATATTGAGTTTTTGAGCTTACAGTTATGTTGAGGTTCTACAATGTGACCCAGAGGAACTCCCGATTTAACTCGTATATATTTAAAGAGTAATACTGGATTTTTGGGTACGGTAAAATGACTGGTGAAGTTTTATTGCCTATTTTTGGGTTTAGTAGAAAGACAGTTATTTTGTGGTCCTACAATGTGTCCTACAAGAACTCCAGATCTACCTGTTTATATAAAAAAAGAAGGGTGTGATTACGAAGTCAAAGGATTCAAAGAAAAATACAAGGTTTTTGAGTTTACAGTTATTTTGAGGTCCTACAATGTGACCTGCAAGAACACCACCTGTTTATATAAAAAAGAAGGGTGTGTTTACGAAGTCAAAAGATTCAAAGAAAAATAATAGGTTTTTTGCTTTTGACAGTTATATTGAGGTCCTACAATGCGACCCAGAGGAACACCCGATTTAAGTAATACTGGATTTTTGTGTATGAAATGACTGTTGAAGTTTAGTGTCCTATTTTAGGGTTTAGTAGAAGTAGAAATAGGTGTGGATAAAAAGCATGTTGGTACGTGTGGGGCAGTTTGGGATTTCGAAGTAAAACTAAGTTTAGAAGGTAGAAAAAGTCGTGCGCGTGTATGTATATGAAATGCAGAAGAGGCAGAAAAAGTTCCATAACAAAGTTTAGGAAAGAAATGCATTAGTACTCCTAGCTCGTGCACCTTATGCATAAAAGGAAACATACGAAACCAAACTCCAACTTACGCCAAAGCGCCATTGAGCCTCGTATAAATTCTGCCTCGATATTGCTGCACAAATGCATTCTGTTTTAGATCAATACTCCACACTACATTTTTACTATTCTACCCTTCCCCTTATTAAAAATCTCATCTCTTTTCTTCTACTATTAAACTGCTTATTGTAACCGTCAGACACTTTCAATAGTCCGCATATGGTGCAATATATTTAATAAAATATTACAACTTTGCTGTTGGTTTTTTATGGAATTATTTATAAATGCATAATGATTCTTTTTGATATTTGTTTCACTTATGTTTAGAAGTAAATTAAATTGATATTTTTGATTAGTACAAATAATGAATTATGGTTAAATTCAGAATTTACTAACACATCTTCAATATTATTAGCAATTTTGTTACTATTACAAATAAAATAACGATATTTTTTATTTAAATTTAGCCAAATTTTTCAATTTCAAGCACGATCTCTTGAGATCAGGCAACTTATATAAAAAAAGAAAGAGATTTGTGATAAAAGAACGATACAAAAAGTGAATAAGCTGATGTGATGTGATGATAAAAAGAATGATTCTGATGTTCGAAAGGGCGAAACTAGATGATCTAGATGTAGATATCAGGATTGACAAAATCATGATTTATTTAAAAAATCAGTGATTTAAAAATA
This sequence comes from Stenolophus ochropezus, assembly GCA_035578165.1. Classification (NCBI taxonomy): domain Eukaryota; kingdom Metazoa; phylum Arthropoda; class Insecta; order Coleoptera; family Carabidae; genus Stenolophus; species Stenolophus ochropezus. The sequence goes on along the minus strand of JAQOWZ010000028.1, from coordinate 3,896,469 downwards.
ACATCTATTTGTTTTTTTTTTTGTTTAAAGACGTCGTCTGCATGAAGTCAGATAAATTATTATCAAAGGTAAATAATAAATAAATTCACCAATATTATAGAACGATATGTTTGTTATTTAGGTAAAAAAAAAACTGCAAAAATTATAATACTATTAAAATATAGGTTAATTCAGTTTGACAGATGAGTCCGTAAAGTTAAATTTTTACATAAGAGTCTGTAAAGTTTTACTTTAGCTACTACTTTGGCTAACTTCGCGGAGCTACATCGAGGAAAAAATAATTTCACCGTTTTCAAAAACGTTTTTAAATTGAATATAGCAAACAATTTACAAAAACAGCTAATTTCATACATATTTATTTGTTAACTTATACAAAAAACTAGACTGACTTTTATACTATTTTTTTTTTTGAGTATACGAATTTTGAAATAATTTGATTTATTAAAATGGTGGGCTTTGAAAAATATAGTTTCTTATTTAATTTTTGGTATGCTCATTACATATTTAATGCAAAGTATGTACGCATGCTATTTGTTGTTAATGTGGAGAAAACACCCCATATGCAAATGTGTATATGTTTTTTATGCAAATCTTTAATGTGTTAACATTGGCACCCCTGTTTATGTGACATATGAAGGTGTTGTTTATGCAGAGAACAGAACACTTCAATGAATTTATCGTTCATAAAATACGCATTTATAATTGTTATTTTTGTAGCCTCAACATATCTACACGTATACATAAAAAAAACTTACATCCACCTATATGAAGATTGTTCTTCCGCGTTCCGAAATCTGAAAAGAGTAAAAAATGTTAAAAAATGTAAAACTTTCTAAATGTCCCTGTGTGAACGGGGCTTGTGACCCAGGTCACACGATTTTAAAGCTAATAAACAAAAATAATGAAGGGACGCCATGTTGGATTTTATGTTGTTGTTCTTCTGGTTGCCAAGAGACAAGAAATAACCATCATCTATGTTACGATCTGAGGAGCCGGATTTCTTAAGAGTGTGTATGCTAGCTCAAGATCTTACGATATGGGATACCTTAAGTTGAAGGTTTCCACAAAAATTGGTTACTTGTTTTGGAATAGTAACAAGTAAAAACTTAAATTTCTTTAGTATTCTTATACGTAATTAAATCGTTATTTGTAGTACAATATTCGTAGATCGTAGATAAAACTAGGGCTTCAAGTACCTAAGGTACAGTTCTTGTTATGATTTGAAAATGACTTATGCAAAGTTTACTGCCTTTATAAAGGATTGAGTTGTTTCATAGTCACGCGTCCCAAATTATTTCAAATCCAAGGCATCTCTTGAAAAAAAAAGAATTAAACAAATTTGTACCTTCAAAGAATAATTTTTAATTTCAAATTTTCCTTTGAATGAGCAAATAAATAATATAGGTACCAGTGTCGAGTAACTTAAATGGGTGACATTGGGTTCGTTTTGTACATTTTAATAGAAATAATAACTCAGTTGGTTTTAATTTATACAAAACATTTGATTTGTACGATTGACAAAATTGATAACGTGAGAAATATGTAGCAACAACTCTCTCTTTGCAAGTTTTTGACCGATAAAAATATTTTTGTATAATGCAGTAAGGAACAGAGATAAATAGTTTAATAAAATTTTGGAAAAGATAATCCATTTGGAACGGAAGATTGAAGATATGAAATGAATGGAAATAGAAGTGTTGAAGCAAAGTCACGTTACAATCTGAACTGAACCAACTGATCTACTTCAGCGAGTAGATTACTTAGGATCAGTTCGTTCAGTAGAGGGAGTAAAGTTATCCAGTCAAATGAAATAAAAAAAATAAGTGATCCGGATTCAAAAGTCTATAGACGTATAGACTCACTTCATCAGAAATCAAAATCGGAGCAGTTAGAACATTTAACATATAAATGGAAATGTAATATTTAATGTTTAAATAAATTATGTATTAAAAAATAAATATTATATAAATTGAACTACGTACCTATAATAAATACACGTCTTATTTATTTTTGGATGAGGTAAATATCGACAAATTTTGTCTTGACTATAATTCAGTTTTTCTCCCCCAGCATAAAACTTTGAAATATAAAATTTAAAGCACATTTTTCCAAGCAATTTGTTAAGTTCTGGGAAAAATTATTACATCTGTTCTTTAAAAAACAAAAATATAATTCAATTCTTAACTTGGCTTGTACCCAAGCTCAGTATATCTATTATAACATTGATTCATCACTACTAGAGAGATTTATACCCATTTCTGGGTCTGGAAAATGCTGGCAGTCGTTTCTAACGATGTTACAATAATTAATAATTATTATGTTCATCTATTGATAATAATATTTTTATAACACGTGTACTGATAATTTATCTAAAAATAATATAACCTTCGTAATGATTTATAATAATATCTAAAAACTGGTATAGTGAATATAATAATAACAAGGTACAAGGATAAGTTTTTGAAAATATTTAAGAATTTTAAATTCAGTGATCAAGGAATATTATTCCAAATCTTACCATTTACGGATGGTTTTGTTTAAGTATTGTTAACGTTATTTTAAATAAGAGGAACTAGAAGTGGTGTGAATTGAATTAAAAATATTCTGAAATGTTATAACAAACTACGAACTGCAAAGTTAGAGTACAAATACGAAAAGGATCATATCTATTTACAGAGTGTATTACTACAATGACAATTTTTAGTTCCTTATACAAAGTAAAGGAAGTAATGTAATTGCGAAAAATTCCGGCTATCAAGTTTCACCGAAAATATCTATTTTGACCATGCCTGAATTTGATTTTTTATTAATAAATTGACATTAACAAAAGTCCGAATATATTTTATGAGAAATATACGAAATAAATGAAAACAATATCTATTTATATGCAAATTTTTGAACAATTAAAATAATTTTGTGTAGTGCAATAAGAAATTTTCAAACGATGATTCATTTCGAAGGGAATGAAACGAATGGAAGTTGAAGAATGATTTGGCATAAAATGATCTCACTTTCAAGCGAAATAAGTTTAAATAAAGTGCAACAAAAATGGGTATAATTTAGCATACAAGGCAGTTGCGTAGACAAGGGGAGGGATATGGGGATTAATCCCCCAAATTGAAAATAAATTATTACTTATTTTTTACATTATATTTTCTTTTAAATTGTTAAGAGTTATTGTATTTATTATTTTTCTCAAAACTGAATTGCATATTTTTAAAATTAATTGAATTATTCTTCCAAAATTCCACCACATTTGAAATTTCTGTGATGTCCACATCACATTTTTTATTATAATTTGAAGACGACTAGTTTAGGGGTATTTGGGTAGAATGCAGAAGAAAGCACGTGTGTGAAGGCTGGTTGAGCCGTCGCGACGACCGAGCGACGTTGTCACGTGACGCATGCGTGCGGGCCAAGCGCGCCAATCCATACTCCTGCATATATAAATCATCGGACCGCCAGCGATCTTATAAGCCGTACCGACTTCCAATCAAAAATACATCTCTAATCACTTACTCTAAACTTAATACTATATCAGACATTGTCTCTCGATCACTTACTAGTTACTACTATCGGTAATTAAAACTATGTTCCATCAACATTACATATTTTTTTGTACAAATATAGCGAAATTTTGGTATTCAGATTTTAAGGGAAATATCCATTTTAACTAAATTCGGGTGACGTCTGTATATATGGACCGCTCGCGATCTTATAAGCCACCCCAACTTCGGGAATAATCATTGCGAATCAAAAATACATCAATATCTCTAATAACTTTCTAAATTTAATACTATATCAGACTTTGTCTCTCTGTACTATACACTTACTAGTTTTGGTATTTGAAGAAATGTTCCATCAACAATACATATTTCGCGATTTTATAAGCCACATCAACTTCCCGAATAATCATTGCGAATAAAAAATACATCAATATATCTAATAACTTTCTAAATTTAATACTATATCAGACATTGTCTCTCAGTACTATTCATTTACTACTATCGGTATTTAAAACCATGTTCCAGCAACAATATATATTTTTATTTTTTGTACAAATGAAGTACTGAATCGCGAAAGGAAAGTGCGCAGAATCAGAGCCAATATACTGTACAAGAAATTGTACTAGTATCATATAAAACTTCGTCAAAATCTAACAATTTTTTGTACAAGATACTGTACCATTTCTTGTACTATTTATTGTCCTGTAGGTATATAGGTTATTCTAAAACGGCCTTTAAACTAAAGAACTAACTCAAAACAAAACACATTTGAAAATGATAATCACAACATTTTCAGCTTTTTTCCATCGGACGATTTTTAACTATAAAACATTAGTGTTGAGTTTGCAAAATCAAAACTAAGTACTGCTTAGAAACGTCTATAAAATTAGAAAATATAAAATTAAAATTCTTGATAATTATAATTGTTGTTGGCGAGAAATGGTGGAGTCGCCAGTGGCCGGTATAAAAGTAAATACAATTTGCTAAAATCCTATGTCTAAATTAGATTTCCGGAGGACCTAAATTCGAGGCCTGAGTCCCTACTACTTTGGGTTACTATATTATGCAAAACAAATTTTGAATATGTAAATACAGTAAAGTGAATTTTTAAATCGCAAAGTCTGCGTTTCTCATAATTAAAAGATGTTCTGATGCATAAAACATGACAGAGAATTGTTTTATAAATATTTACATATTTTTTTAAATATATATTATTCTGGTGTATGTAGCTTAGTGTTTTCCTTGTTAATTTTTCCCCAAAAAAATTCATTTATTTTAAATGTACATCACTAATATTTTGTTTTATTTTCAGGTAAGTGGAGAGCATCAACTTTTGAATAACATCTTGAGTGTGTAAGTGATTTTTTTTAACACTATTGTCTATCGCTAATCCGAAAATTTATGACAGGGGTCAACGTACTATTTATTTAATTCTACCCCTGTCTGAATAGCAGGTTGGGTCCCCTTTACTCTCACACACATACGTACACAATGTGTGCTCAAACTGTCTGTCTGTTTCATAGGCGTAGGTACCGTACAATGGGGGCACAAAAATTGTATATTTTATATTTTCCATCCTCTGTAATTATCTTTATGTATCTATACATATATCAAGTTAAAATTGTTGAGGTATATTTTTAATTCTTTTGCATTAAAAAACAGATAATACAACTTATCTAAGAAATCTTGTATGAAACACGTTACACAAAATGAGGTGCTTTCTTACTATACTCCGTTTTTTAACTATAGACAGCACTAGACGAAGTCACATTTACACCACAGCGTTAATGAAATACTAGTAGTTCTGAAAACAACTGGTTTTGATCGTGAAATATCACAAAAAGAGAAATGAAACAAGAAACACGTGCAAATTCAGCAAGTGATTTGACAACTACTGAGAGTTTGACGTTTCAATTACGTTTGAGAAGGTTAACTTGAAATTTTGTCTGGTTAAATGTGGCTTCATGAAATGGCGCAGCAGCCAATCACAGGCTTTGATTTTCTCACTAGAATTTCTAGTTACTGTCTATAGTTTAAAAACAGAGTATAGTTATATAAATAGCTATTACACAACAGTCTTTTATAACGATGTTCTTCTGTACTTTGGTACTTGTGGACCTGTTCCATCTAAGAAGCCGTAAACAAAAAATAATAATCTGGAATTTAAATTCCTGCGTTGCCAACTATTACCAAAAATTTCCGAAACTACTAACTTGTCTGGAAATAAGTACTTTATAAGTACAAATGACAAAGTAAAAATGTGATGGTAGCCACACCCAAATCAATACGTTTTTGGTGTTTTAGATTGTTTAATGAAAGTTTGGGTAAACGTCCAACATCGTAACAATAAAAATCGAACCCAGTTGCAAACAATTCGCAGCATAAACAACGTTGTTAATGTAAAGTAAATAAAACAACAAGCACAATTGAATTTCGCATACAAGGCTTGATGGATAAGGGCTTAGGGCTGAAGGGTAGCTCCGGTACCCTTCGATCCAAAGGGCAATGGACACATGCCCTTTCTACTGATGATATATTGATGATGACACCCACCGTCAACATCCCATAACACCCAAACCATAAATGCACCATGTCTTTTACTAAACAACAAAGTTTAACAAGAATTTACATTACCTTCATTTTACTTATACTTTTTGATGATGACACCCAACGTCAACATCCCATGACACCCAAACCATAAATGCATCATTTCTTTTACTAAACAGCAAAGTTAAACAAGAATTTACACTACCTTCGTTTTACTTATTACTTTCACATGCCCTTTCCACTGATGATATATTGATGATGACACCCACCGTCAACATCCCATAACACCCAAACCATAACTGCATCATTTTACTACACAACAAAGTTAAACAAGAATTTACATTACCTTCATTTTACTTATACTTTTTGATGATTACACCCACTTTTAACATCCCATAACACCCGAACCATAAATGCATAATTTCTTTTACTAAACAGCAAAGTTCAACAAGAATTTACATTACCTTCATTTTACTTAGTACTTTCACATGCCCTTTCCACTGATGGTATATTGATTATGACACCGAACGTCACCATCCCATAACACCCAAACCATAAGTGCATCTTTTCTCTTACTAAACAACAGAGTTAAACAAGAATTTACTCTACCTTCATTTTACTTATTACTTCTTGATGATTTGCTTGCGGTGTTCCCGGATTTAAATGTTGGCGGGCGACAAGTTTTTCCTTGTCCACATGTCCCGTATCCTTGTTCCCGTATTCCCAGCGTGGCGATCCCCAGGGATTATCGAGTGTTGCGTGGTGTCACTGTCCTCTCGGATCCACAGGACATACGGCGTATTTCTCCCAAACTATCAATGTTACTGAGGTGTTGAGTTGCTGATAGCTTTACCCTGTTCTCTTCCATTTGAGGAAAATGGCCAGAAAAAAGTATGGGATAACGGGGAAAAATATACCCAGAAATAGAACCATTTTGGAAATGGACCTGTGATGTTTTGAGTAATAGGAAAAGTAGTTATAAGTAAATATGGAAATAGAAAAAACTAAGGAAGAATGAATTAAACGTGATTGTGCAACGAGTGCAGAAAGTCGCTTATTTTCCACAAGGTGTGAAAGTTTCGGCACGAAACCAAGTCGAGTGCTGGAATCCCACAAGGTGGGAAAGAAGTGATTCTGCACGACTAGCAAACTATACTTTTTTTACGACACGACCATACTGCTAAAAGTTAGAGAACAAAAGTAAATTTTTGATATTTGGGAAAAATGAAATGCTACTGTTTCTAAAGTATTTCAAAATTCAAAAATAAATGCACGAAAGCTATTTGACATAAAGAATAATATGGCGCAAGTAAACTCACAAAGAGTACTTTCACGCATGCGCAGTGTTGGCAATTATTGTGAGAAATGATATTTGCCATATTGCACATGCGCAGTGTTGGCAAATACTGTTAGAAATGATTTCTCACACTTTAATCCACGATTGTGGGAAATACGCAACTTTGAAACTTTATAGGTATAGTGTGGGAAAAGTGCCACTTTCCATAGTGGTCTTAGAAAATAGTATATTGTACAACAAGTTTAGAAAGTGGCCTATTCCCTATGAAGTGTGAAAGTTTTGGTACGAAACATATAATCGAGTGCTAGAATGACACAAGATGGGAAATAGATGTTTCTGCTCGATTTTTTATTTTGGAAACTGAAAGGAAGTGTGACCGAAAAATAGGTATCGAAATAAAAACCAACAATTTTTATTTAAAGTTGAAAAAGAATGTGTACCTAAGAGTAGGTCTGGGAATACAAAATCAGAAATGTATTTCTGAAACGTGGTATCCAAAACTTAATCACAGAATACCTAGAAAAAAAAAACGATTTTTTTGAATTTGATAAAGAGCATCTAGAATAGACGTGTAGGAGTAAAATGAACGAGGTGTGAAACTTTTGGTACGAGATAAAGTCGAGTGCTGGAATCACACAAGTTGGGAAATAGGTGATTCTCCTCGAAAGATGCAGATATGTTACCTAAAAATAGGTATGGAAATATAAACCTAGAAGTAGGTGCAGGATTACAAATGAGAGATGATTTTTGAAATTGTTTCCAAAACTTACAAAAAAGTGATGCTTATATTCGAATTTGAAAACTGTAGGAGTAAAAAAGGGACATATTTTTGAATTAGGTGTCTGGGAACAATGACCGCAAGTACAGACAAGTCCTCTACGGGAGGTGCGTAACCCAGAAACAGGTGTGGGAATAGGATGATGCTAGTGGGCAAAAACAAAGCCGGCAGAAGTCGCACATAAAGGTTTTACAGCAGGGGTGTCAGCTGAGCCTAGGGTGGTGCTGCACCCCTATTGGTGCATTTTTCATTTGTTTAGGCAGCGATACGCTGTAACAAGATAAACAGCACAGTGCAACGTGGACAATCAACGGCATTCACATGGAAATGGCCGTTTAATGAAATGCAAAGTTCCCTATCGATTTTAAATATCGCACTGACGGACGATGATGATTCAGACGGCCCATGGGCTCCGCTCTCCGCGCCTCAAAGACTCACACATCCTTCCTAGGAAACTAGAAACCTCATCATAGTTCTCATCAAACTTACATATAATAATATCACTTGCAATAGTTATTTTCATATATCTATATATTTACTTGTTTAGCACATTCTATTTAGACCAAATTTAATTATTTTAATTTTAAAAATAGAGGAGAAATAATATTTTACATTATTAGCATTATTTTTTCATTATGACTAGTATTACAGAACTCAAAATTGTCCAGAAACTCTCTGTTTACAGGCCTAGGCCGGCAAAATATAGGGATGCCAACTTAAATATTTTACCAATTACATTTGATAAAATTTTTAATTTTATTTTATTGAAAATGTAAAACATTAATTACAACAACAATTTTTGATTTATTATTTATATTATACTCGTCTAGTATGATTCTGATTACGTTAATTGTTGTAAAATATCAATTCACATTCGTTTTATTTTTAGCTTAGTACAAATTTTTTGAATAAAACAAGTAAACTGTTTATATATCCATGTGAATCAAAAATGTTACTAATATAAAAGCTATAGTGTATTAATTTTTAAGTAGTAATAATACTTCTTTAATATATTAAAAGTGTCATCGGAACAAAAAATCTTGTGTATCATACACCCAGAAACTCTTTTGCGAGATCTCCCATTTGCAAGCCTCGCCTTCATCTCGGCCTATCAAATTAAATTCGCTCTCGCAAAACTTCAATTTCTGGACTAGTGATACAAATAACTAATTTGGTACATTTGTTGTTTTTTTTTCTTTATAAAACATTCTATATCTTCATATGATAACCCTCTTAAAATATCATTGTTTATGCTCAGAAATATAAGATGATATTTAAGTAACAGTTCTCAGTCTATTTTTTAATATAGTTAATTTTGAGAATGATCTTTGTGCGGTGCAATTTAAAAAAAAAATCTCAAGATGATTTTCTCGTTTGGAAAAGGATCCTGCATTTTTTCTCTATTATTAAATTATACGTAAATAGTTCTTTTTTCTTTCATCAAAAATTAAGTCATTCCATTGTACATTAGTAAAGTTACAATTATATAAATTTTGGTGTTTCCAGGTTGGCTCTTTTTTATGTTCTGGTAATTTAAATTGTTCACAAAATTTTTAACTTTAACCCTTAAATCCGGGCCTGGAAGCTGGAAGCTATTTGGGATACTATTTTAAAATTAAAAAATACAAATTTAAATTATATCTATCTAGAAATGAATGTGAAACTGTGTAAATAATTATAGATGTAAATAGGTGAATATATTTATTTTAACAACTACCAAAAATTTAAATAGTTTAATACCTAAAGCAATGAATAATATTATTATGCATATTATCGAAAATTTGTAAAACTAGGGGCCTATGAATATATAAAATGGCAATTTACATATTTTAACTATAGTAGATATGTCAGTAAAATAAACATGTTCCAAAATGGAACAATATTATAATATATCCACAAATGGCAAATGGCAAATAGATAATGATTCGGGGTGCCTATTCTGTAACTTTTCAACGATTTGAAGTGTTATATTGATTGACGTCTCATGTCAAAAGTACAATGTTGTAATCTTAGGAACTTTTGTATTTGAAAGTTTAAGGGCCGATTTTTCCACCTCTGGTTAAAGTGTCGGTTACCTTAATCATCGGTTAATAGGAAAATATTGCATCGAAAAGCTGATGTAAGTTGTCAAAAATGTACGTTATTTACTATTTCGATGCGATATTTTTCTATTAACCGGTAGTTAAGGTAACTAAACTAACACTTTAACCAGAGGTGGAAAAACCGGCCTTTAATAACTTTCAAATTGTGCAAAATTGTGTTTTATTGTCATTTACGTACAATTGCATAATTTCAAGATTCTCTTTAGTATTGTTACCACTCAAATTTCAAACAATACCGCCAAGCGCAAAAACCAAACTTCAGTATAACACTAGTGAAATGAATATAACACTACCCTTCGCGCTAGTGAATCATTTACAAAATGAGTGACGTCATATTGCCATGTTGCACTCAAAAACCGGTAGAACGCGTATCACTATACTCTATTTTTAAACTATAGACAGTAACTAGAAATTCTAGTGAGAAAATCAAAGCCTCTGATTGGCTGCTGCGCCATTTCATGAAGCCCCATTTAACCAGAAAAAAATTCAAGCTAACCTTCTCAAACGTAATTAAAACGCCAAAGTCTCAGTAGTTGTCAAATCACTTGTTAAATTTGCACGTGATTTTTGTTTTATTTCTATTTTTGTGAAATTTCAGGATTAAAATCAGTTCTTTTGAGAACTACTAGTATTTGACTAAGGCTGTGGTGTAAATGTGACTTCGTCTAGTGCTGTCTATAGTTTAAAACGGAGTATAGTGTTATATAGGCAGCCGGGAGTGGTGAGCCATCTGAGCTCAGCGTTGGACGAACCAGCGCCGCTATTGATCCGAGGGTTCAAATGAGGCGCGCTTTACGAGCGCGGAGAATGTTAAGCTGCCGGGGACCAATCACAACGGCCCCTCCGTCCCTCGGCCAATGCCGCTCATTACTTCTCCCCCGCGCCTGCGCTGCCACCATCCCGGCATGGGATGCACGCGGCAAGGCTTAATGGCAAATCCATCCACCACCACGGCGACGGGGTGATGTTCACTATGCTATGAGGAGGTTCCAGAGGAGGGTAGTAGTTAAATGAAAGAAAAGGAATGGAAATGAAATGGTTAATGTATTTATATACGAAAAGAGAAAATGTGAAATATATACCGTATATACAAAAAATACTATGGAGAAAAGTTGGGATTAATATGAGAACTATGCAAAGAAGCTTCCAAAATAGAGGAGGGTAATAATTAAATAAAAGAAAAGGAACAGCAATGACAGTATTTGTATACGAAAAGAGAAAACGTAAAATATATACCGTGTATACAAAAGAAAACTATGGAGAAAATTACGATAAATATACAAAAAGAGAAAAAGGGAATAGAATATCTATCTGAAAGTGAACTATGGAAAGAAATTTCGAAAAGAAATAGAGCAGGGTAATACTTAAATAAAAATAAAAGAAACAGAAATGGAATGGTTTGCGAATTAATTACAATATTCACATAGGAAAAGAGAAAATGGGAAACAGGATATCTATCCAAAACAGAATTATTGGGAGAAGTTTCGAAAAGAAAAATGTAAAATTGTGATAAGGAAATTGATAACAAAAAAAAAGAAAAACAGAAATCTATCCAAAAAGAAACACTGCAAAGATAAGTTTAGAAAACGAACAAAAAGAGAATGGTAGAAAGTATAATAGGATAAAATAATAAATCAGGAATTAAATTATCTCATGGTAGATTTTTGGGAAATAAGTTTCCTATAAGAAATTTGAAGACCAGTTAATGAGAAACCCATCCCAAATAGGTCTTCATAGAAACCAGCTTCATAAAGATATAAGAGAGTAAGATAGGATTTGAAACTTTGAAATATTTTTTTCATAAAAAGCATTTAATAATTATGGTCAAGAAATGACCAAAATTTAATTTGGAATGCTTCAAATAAATTCCAACGTTGCCAATCTTGAACTATATAAATATACCACTAACTGCTGTAGGTTCTTTGTAAAGGCTGTAGGTTGACAACTATTAAAATACAAGTAACACTTGTCATGAACCAGATGGCATTCTTATCTCAATTTTATCTGCCCCTTTGTTCCTCACTAGAATGATAGGATTCTATCCCAAAATGGGCCTTTGTGAATCAAGTATTATAAAGAAATAGGAGTAGTTATGTAGCAAACTTGCGTAAAAGAAGTAACAGGATACTTATTCGAAGTAAAAAAAAAGAAGAATGGTGAGTTTACTGTAAAAAAAAGAATACAATCGCAAAATAGGATCTATAGAAATAGATTTTGCAAAGGAATAGAAAGGGTATGTGAAATTTATTAAAGTGTTAATGGAGAGACGAAAAAATGTTGTTTACAAAATGATATCGTTTTGATATTGAAACTGATGTGAAAATTGTAGATTTTAGGCGTATTCCATTTGCCACTTGGAACATATTGAACATATACGATTAATCTGTATAATTGAACCACTTTCCTCGGTATATCAAAAAGAACAGATCCACTATCCCAACTGAACTGATTTTAGTGATCCTATGTGAGAAACATTTCACGTCTTGTCTTATACCACTTGCATTGTTGAATAAGCATCGCATTTTGACGTCAGTATAGCTTGCAATTTGCCTCCCTTGAAGTTGGTATTTACCACTTGGAACATATTTCACATATAAGTTTAATCCGTATGATTGAACAACTCGGTACGGTATATCATAAAGATCAGATCCACTACCCCAACTGAACTAATTTAAGTGATGTGAAGTGATTCTAGAATCACTTCACTTATTATACATCTTAGTATCGTTATACATCTCATCTTGGCTTGCAATGTGCCCCCCTGGAAGTTGGTTTTTAATCCAGTTATGATGGTTGACCCGGTGGCTGCGGCGTTTCTTGTGAAACAGTTGAAGCAACAATGGTCTGCGGCGAGTCGGAAGCGAGTGGGGCAGGGGAGGGGTTACGAGCGCTGACTTATGAAACAGAGAGTGAACACCGAGCGGACGCCGTGTTTACGCTGCCGCATGGGCGTCCGTCAGCCACTACTACGTTTCTTCAAGTTGAAGGATACGATTCCTTCCTCCTTCCTATCGGATCTTTTCTTCAGTTAAACTTATTCCAAAACAGTTCAAATTCTATATAGTAGCCTATTATAAAATTAGTACTGCTATTAAATAATAGTCACAAGCGTACTGTTGCACTAGTACAAAGTACAATATTCCGTCAACAAGTCTTCCTCCTTCCCATAGGATGTTTTCTTCATTTATATTTATGCCAAAGCAATTCAAGTTCTATTTATATGAGAATAGTAGTTTATTTAGAATTAGTACTGCTATTGAATAATAGTCACAAGCATACTATTGTACTAGGACAATATTCCGTCAACAATTCTTTCTCGTTCTTATTAGATCTTTACTTGAATTAAACTTATACCAAAGCAACTCAAGTTCTATTTATAAGATTAGTAGTTTATTTTAAAATTAGTACTGCTATTAAATAATAGTCACAAGCATACTATTGTGCTAGGACAATATTCCGTCAACAATTATTTCTCCTTCCTATCTGATTTTTCTTCAGTTAAACTTGTACCAATACAGCTCAAGTTCTATATAGTAGTTTATTATAAAATTAGTACTACTATTAAATAATAGCCATAAGCGTACTATTGTACTAGGACAATATTCCTTTAAGAATCCTTCCTTCTTCATTATTTAATTTGTCCCAGTATCCTATTGGATCATTTCATAATTGAAGTTTGATATAAACTGAAAGTACAGGGTTTGTCTATAATATTATAGGTGAATTTATTTATGATTTACCTTTGATAATAATTTATCTGATTTCATGCAGACGACGTCTAAGCAAGTGTAAACATAAATGAAAATTATAAAGAAATAATTGATACTTTGACATTACGTTTGTACAGCCATCCCCGTCTCTATAGCTAGTTGAAGTTTTACAGACACAATGTTATTTATGTATGTTTTTAATTTCGGAAAAAATGTAATGTATATTTAAGGACTACAATATGTTTTATTACTCGCACGGTATAAATATGCGTAATAAAAAATTGTATCTTTGTCCTTTGATATACAAATAACTATTATTTAAGGAATAAGTCCCTCTATTCAATGATTTCTTCATCCAATCTTAATTTAAGTATTAGATGATTTTTAGCAGACTCTTATGAAAAAAATGATGCGACTCGAATTGAGTAAATTGTAAGATCTGCGGTTAAAATTCTATTTAAAAATACCACTGCACCCGAATGGTTCCAAATTCGCTATAAAGCTGTAGACTGACAACCTATATATTAAAATGCAAGAAAAACTTGACATGAAACAAGAATTTTAGGTATTTCATCGAGAAATATTCTGGCACAGATGATGAGAGAGAAATTCTAGATGATTCTATATTTGAAAATGATTTTGATATAATTCATGTCGTACAAACAATACTAAGGATAAATACCATACCAGACTATGTCTATCATTTTGTTTGGGTCAGTCCGATGAAAACAACGAGAAAAACATGTGGTTATTTTGATTTGTGTTTCATATGAATATGGTCGCTTATTTATAGTGTTTTATAAAACGCATTTATTGTCGTTACCTAAAGCTGTATTGTACGAAGTATAAATTGTGATGGGTGAACTAGTGTTGTATAAGTAAACTAAAGTTGTATTACACACAGTTAAAATGAAGATAGGTGAACGTATATATGTGTAGAATAATATCCATCTTGTGTTGTGGATGGGTGAGCAATGTTTATTTTGCAAAGATGGTCAGTTTCCGTGAGATTTCCGTGGCGTGTGCCCCTTTAAAAAGCGTGGCTGCACGGCTATGAGGGGTGGTGTACCCCAACAGCGACTGGGCTATTATCCCGAGATCGGAGGGTGGCTTAAAGCGGATAGAGCGCAGCAGTTCCGAGTCAGCCACCCTCCCGAACTGCCTATCCCCTTTAACATGTCTAATTATAAACCAAAGTGTTAACTCTGGGTCAATTTCGGTATTTAAAGGTCATTCGTACATGTATGCACCTGTAAACAAATCGCACCACAACTTCTCATACCCGCTCAAAGGTTTCCCTCATCAGACAAACCATAAATGTAATACGTTGTAGCTGTTACACCTACGAATAAGTGCAGCAACTGTACGTATCACACATCACCCACAAATAGGTGTAGTAGGCTTAAGACAACTTCTCACATCCGTTCAAAGGTTTCCCTCATCAGACAAACCCTGAATATAATACGTTGTAGCTGTTACACCTACGAATAAATGCAGCAACTGTATGTATAACACACCACCCAGAAAAGGTGTAGTAGGCTTACGACAACTTCACACACCCGCTCAAATGTTTCAAACTGGGTTTTCCTCATCAGACAAACCCTAAATGTAATATGTTGTAGCTGTTACACCTACGTATAAGTGCTGCAACTGTACGTATCATACACCACCCAGAAAAAGGTGTGGTAGGCTTACGACAACTTCTCACACCTGCTCAAAGGTTTTAAACTGGGTTTCCCTTATCAGACAAACCCTGAATATAATACGTTGTAGCTGTTACTGGGTTTATCTCATTATACCAAATCCTTGTAATTGTTACACCTAGGTATAAGTGCAGCAACTGTATATATAACACAGGACCTCAGAAAAGGGTGTAGTAGAAAAAATACAGAAAACAGATAAACGCACAAGACTTAGACTTTGTCAGATTTAAGCAGAATTTGCAAATATATAAAAATGCAATAGAATTTAATGAAGTCAGAATTTGTAAAGGTACTGACCGATAGTAAATATGGATTTTTATGAAAGGAATTGCTTTAGATATGAAATATTTGATGTAGAACTTAATTTTTTGAACCTACAAACCTTAAATATAATACGTTGTAACTGTTACACCTACGTATAAGTGCAGCAACTGTACGTATCAAACACCACCCAGAAAAAGGTGTAGTAGGCTTATACTCCTTACAGAAAACATATCAACTCACAAGAACTTAGACTTTGTCAGATTTAAGCAGAATTTGCAAAAATATAAAATGCCAAGAATTGCTGGTACCCTGACCTTAAAGAATCTGTTTCAATCGAACGAAAATTTATCAAATTCTGTATTAGCATTACTTGGTAATAAGAATGTCAAAATAAGTACCTCAGAATTTCTTCAAATATAATCAGAATTTGTTGCACTTAAAGCAGCTTTCTAAATTGAAATAAAAATTTGTCGAGTTCTTTAAACCAGAAAATAAACCTGTACAAATAAAGGACCTTCTTGAAATTAGAATTTCTAGAAAAAAAATCAGAATTTATTTATGAAAAAGCCAAAATAAATGAAGGACCTACTAGAAACTAGGATTTCTTGAAATATGGCTTAAAGAACCAAAATTTGTCAAGTCTTTGATTGTTATTATCTAGTATTATGTAAGTCCATATCATGTAAGGAGTTTCTTTGAAATTTAACTACAATTTCTAGAAAAATGACCTGAATTTATTAAGAAATTTATTGGAGACCTGAATTAAGAACACTATTTGCACTGAACTAAAAAAAAAAGTTTCGTATAGATATTGGCTGGTTATAAGGAAGGCATAAAGGGGCTCCTTAAAATAATAAGAAGTATATGTTATGACACAAAAGAACTTCCTTATTTTGGACTAGTATTTGCTTACCATTTGGTCAATAATAAGAAAATAATAGACCTTACTAACAGAACTGTAACTATAGAATTTGTTTACTATTTGGTCGATAATAAGAAAATATTAGATCTTATTAAAAGAACTCTTATATTTAGTGCAGAATAGACAATTAAAGGTTTGATCAAGATTTGCTATAAAACTTAGCATCAAGTATCGGTCGACAATAAGGATGCAATTTAGGAAAAGAATGAACTATAAAAAGTAACGTCCATGATGTACAACTACGTTAGTTACGTATTTAGAGATTTGGAGATGACGAAAGGAGGAAACAAGACAAAGACCTCACCGGAAACACTTTTCATTTTCCTGCCCCGTATTTTCATTGTTTGCTAATTAATTGTATCACAATTACATACAGTGCGGACACATTTGTACTACATTGTTAAGAGTTTAAAAATTAAATTTCACCGAAATATCAATTACAACTCTCGATTTCCGCGCGTTTATTTATTTTTGTATAGGAAAACATAAACATTTATTGACGAAACAAATTACTTTTCATTTAACCAAAAAACTATTGCCATTTAAAACAATTAATACGCTTGTTTGTTTGTGCTACAATAAATTAAACACATACACATTTTGCTCCAAATTTAAAGTACAACATTGGCACAGCATTCCTAAATAGAGAGAACCTCAAGAAACTATTGCTTCCTTGACTCTTATTTTTTTAATTATGCTTCATTCTAGTCAAATTTGGACAGTGTTGTATAGTATTTGAAATATATGTATTTGAAAGAAGTATTTGAAATAGATTAAGTATTTTGATAAATCTCAAAAGTATTTTATATTTTAATACATTAAAATACCTATATTAATGCAAAATACTAATTTTCAATATTTGAAATATATTTTGCATTTGAAATATCAAACAGCAAATCGGTTTAATATTGTATACGATCGTAAATTTGTTGAAAAACAGAAGACGTTCTCTTTTTCATACAACCTGTCAGTAAATTTGGCTGTACGCATGCGCATGTTTTTATTGTATGTAGTGTTACTACTGGTAAAGTTGTAAGTATTGCAAACTTTAAATATAAATTTATTTATGGTTAATTTTGTTTCTCACATTGGCATATTCAAGGAAAGTGCGCAGAATCAGAGGCAATATATTGTACAAGAAATTGCTTTAGTATCATACAAAACTACGTCAAAATCTAACAATTTTTTGGTACAAGATATTGTACCATTTCTTGTCCCATATATAAGCTAGTCTAAAACAGTCTTTTGTATTTGAAATACAAATCATCATGTTATTTTTGTGGTATTTTATCATTATCTATCAGCTATACATATAATTCAAGGAATATAGATTCCTTTCTAGGATAAAAATTAATTTAATGTGAAATAATTAAAAGTATTTAAAATACTCAAATGTATTTGAAATATATATAATAGTATTTGAAGTACTTAAAAGTATTTGAATTACTTCTAAGCATTTGAAATACCATATGAAGTATTTTAGTATATTGCCAAAGAATTGTGATACTTTTGTTTGGTATTTTGTATCTGAAATACTTCTTTTAAGTATTTTATACAACACTAAATTTAGGATATATACATTCCCATCATTTCAATGAGAAACATAAATCAGACAATTTTAATGTTAAGCACCAAAGAACCACTCGGATACATACATATTTTTGTAAGTAAAACACGAATAAGTGCAGTTAAAACTTGGATAGATGTAAAAAATTCGTGCGTGTAATTTCCTATGTTAATGAACAAACCGTTTATATTAAAATTTATAATTTGAGAATGAGTATGAATTTTTTATACCAGTATTATACAAAATTAATTACATGTATAAATTAAGCGAACATATATTACCCATTATTGGGTTTGTTTTTAAAGTAATTAGCACCCGCATTAGTAATAATTTCCATGCAGGTGTTCATATGTTTTGGGGTAAGAAACTTTCCCACACCTACGCCAATGGAGTAACGGACATAATCGACCAGTGGGTTAACATATTATGCACAAAATTAATAAGGAAACGTGGTATTTAAAGTATTTAGTGCGAGAGCCGGTTGCTAGGTGACCATCAAACCATTATCCTGTCGGGGGAGTTCGGGATGGCGGAGATAGCCGAAGCGGTTGCGTCTTAAACTGTAGTCAAATCTTAGAAACTTAAATACATAGAGTATTAAAAATTGTATTATGTTATGAAGGAAGGCATTTATTGTAATGGAGGACGGTTATACGTCGTGTAAGAAGTAATTATAGATTACAAATACCGCAATAAACAAGTTTAATTACTTGAAGGGCAGGTGGACAAACATCTGTCCTTTGGACACTGACCCGAAGCAACGGTTTTCAAGAAAAAACTAACGAAGAAATAATAACGCTGGAATATAGTCCATATACACAAAAAGTGGTTGTACGACAACATTCGACTTTTCAACTACATTCAAAACAATCATTTGGTCAATATATATTTGCATCCAAACGTTACTTAAATCTTGTGTGTGTTTAATTTTTAATTAATTAATTTAGAATCAAATTTACTGATGGATTATAAAATAACTAGATGCAATTTCTTCTTCTTACGCCATCAACAGAAATAGTTATTTGTATCACTAGTCCAGAAACTGAACTTTTGCGAGAGTGAGCTTATTTTGATTAACGTTTTATGAAGAATAAAATAAAATTAAAAATTTTGACAGAATCTAATGCTAAAATATTTAAGTTGACATCTCTAGAGACTTTCTGGACAATTTTGAGTTCTATAATACTAATCATAATTGGGCGGAGGCATGAAACATTGATTGATGATTGATATCATTGATTTAAATCACTTGTTCTGCAATTGTTATTTAACATTCCAGATTTACGTAAATGGGCGAAAAAGTGTGTGGGTAATGTTACCATGTGGCAATTCTTTCAAGAACTATACTAAATCTGTTTAACTTCGTCGGGAAAACGACTGGTATATTATTTTAAATTTATAACGCAAAAAATTGTACGTATGATAAGTTAAAAGAATATTTTTAGTTGTTACTTGTATTAACTGTCGTCTATACTTTTTGCAGTATCTCTATAGTTTTCATTTAATTCTTACATTCATATACAACCATCGGAACATCTCAAATACTTGGTATTCGTACCCATTTTTTGGTAAAATTACCATATCTACATAACAAAAGTGCAAAATTGAAACTCACTATATGCCCAAACTTTAAACCTTCATATCTCGAGAACGGTACAAGATATCGACATGCGGTTTGAAAATTTGAAATCTACGCATTCGAATTAACTTGAATACAAATTTTCATAAATTTCTAAAATAAATTTTTTTCGGCCTATTTTCATCCCCCAAAAACCAACCCCCCTCGATATCTCAAAATTGGGAACAGATACGACTTTGGCGACTTCACCAATCGATTCCTCTCGCCGAATTAC
This sequence comes from Stenolophus ochropezus, assembly GCA_035578165.1. Classification (NCBI taxonomy): domain Eukaryota; kingdom Metazoa; phylum Arthropoda; class Insecta; order Coleoptera; family Carabidae; genus Stenolophus; species Stenolophus ochropezus. The sequence continues at coordinate 3,876,220 of JAQOWZ010000028.1, read as the reverse complement.
ATATGTGTACCAATTTTCATCAAAAAATTCCAACTAATACAAAAGTTATGGAGGATTGTTAAAAAACGGAAAAAATGCCTGATGAACCCCTTACGATTTTTTCAGATTTTCCTCATTTTTCAGGTTTTTTACTCATTTCTTTGTAAAATCTGAACCAGTTGAGATAAAAATTTGAAACTTGGTATCCTTATGTAAAATTTTCCGAGGACTCGAAAAATGAAGTCGAAGAAGTCATATCTCCACCCATTTTTGGGTTATGGCCCAAAAATGGGAGTGCCAAGGTCCAACTTTAAACGCAAATATCTCGGGAACGAAAAAAGATAATTAAATTTGGTTTGAAAATTTGGAATCAGCGCATCGAAATCTATCTACTGGTATGTGTAACTCAATTTTTTGAGTTTGACCCATTTTTGGGTGTAACACCCATTTTAGGGTAAAAATGGAAAATGTGATTCATTGTGAAGCAATACTGTAAATTTGAGCTCAGTATGATTAAAATTACAGGAGTTATATAGAAATAACTTTTTTGAAGTCTAGTAAAAATTTCTTTCAAATTTTTTTCAGACTAATTTCAATTTTTTTTAAACATCAGTTGTAAATTCAGCCAAAAATAGTTGTATTGGAAAGTAGAGATGTTGGAGTAATATATGAACAGTTCTTTAACCTTTGCGACTCATTTTAATAGTTAAATACGTAATAAAAAGTTTAAGTTTATGGACATTATAAGACGACTTCGGCATACAAATTCCCAAAATCGTGCGTTTGAATAAATTGGTAATTTTACAGTAAGGTGCGTACATACATACGAGTAAAATAAACAAAATACCCAGAAATAAGTACGGTAGACAAAATAAATTTAGTTAACTTTCAATTATTACTAAACTTTAAAAATATTAACATGTATATAGTTGTTTTTATGTTCTGTAGTTTATTAGTGATATATCTTTACTTCAGTGTATTGTCTGATAGTGGTGTGAACATAAAAGAGTCAAATAGTGGTCGTAGAAAAAGCATAGTATATAGTAATTCCAGTTTTAAACTTCATGTACTTCAAAAATAGGTATGATATTTGCAAGGTATTGTGTTGGGTCAGACGAAAAAAAAAAACAACTTACAAATATAATTTTAAAGTTCATGAGAATAAAAACTAGGAATGGAATTGGCAAAGGATAAAGTTTGGGTTGGAAACTCTTAGTTTTTGATATATAAATTGCTGTCTCTAATCAATTTAAAGACAAACAATTGGAGAAACAATATTTTTAGTATTTTAAGGAAAAAAACAACTTACATATTATATATTACATACTTCTAGTTTTAAACTCCATTTTCATAAAAAGTGGGTATGAAATTTGCAAGGAGTAGTATTTCCTTGCACCGACAACTTACAAATATAATTTTAAAGTTCATGAGAATAAAACTAGGAATGGAAATGGCAAAGGATAAAATTTGGGTTGGAAACTCTTAGTTTTTGATACCTATATGATGCATCTAATCAATTTAAAGACAGACAATTGGAGAAACAATATTTTTAGTACTTTAAGGAAAACCGACTTACACATTATATATATTTTGTAGTTGGCGCTATTTACTAGTGATACGTCAATGTATGATCGTGGTGTGATCGAAAAACAGTCAAAAATTGATCGTAGAAAAAGTATAGTACATAATTTTACTTTTACACTCCATTTTAATAATAATTAGATATTACATTAGGTTGGAGTAGTATTTGGTTCGGCTACTATGTTTGCAAACACGTGTGTGGCGTGCGCGTATGTGCATTTGATCATTCATAACTGCCGCGTGACGTCACAGATCAATACGCGAATACGGTCGTCGGGGCGCCGCACCACGCAGGCGCGCGCTCACACATGGAGCGCACATGGTGGGATAAGAACCCCGCACTGCGAAGCACTGCTGAAGATGGCCAGACCCAGAGTTCAAACTTAGTTATGATTACGAAGGTAAACATATCACTTAAGGTGCATTCGTAGCTCGTAACAAAGTCAGAGGTTTAGGTTTACATGGTGGGATGCGAACCCCGAACTCTTGCTCAAGCACTGCTGAAGATGGCAAGACCGAGAGTTAAAACCTCAAAACTCAGTTGTAATTATGACGGTGAACATATCACTTAAGGTGCATTCTCAGCTCGTAACATAACGTAGTCATAGGTTTAGGTTTTCAATATAAGCACACATGGTGGGATGCGAACCCGGAACGCTCTCAAGCACTGCTGAAGATGGCGAGAACGACAGTTCAAACTCAGTTGTTATTATGACAGTGAACATATCACTTAAGGTGCATTCACAGCTCGTAACATAGTCACAGTTTTAAGTTTTCTATGTGTGTATGTTATATGTGAACACAGTTGAGCATTCACACTTCTTAACTTTGTTGCAAATTTAATATACTCGACATTATCAATGTCAATTATCAAATATATTTCGTATAATATTATAAAATAAATATTATAAAAACAAAATTCTTATAGTTGCACATACTCTACGTATATTTTAGCACAACTGCGACATTTGTACAAGCAGAACAGCTTTTTTCAAAACATCCCTGGTTGTAAGAAAGCATTTTGTCTTATCTGTTGGTTACATGATTTCGATGAATTATTATATTATTTAGTCAATACATATGTTAAAAAAATTGAGAGTACAAGAACTGAAGAAAATCTTGCTATTCTTACACATTTCTTGCCTTATCTTGGTTTTAAATTTGTAGCTCTTATGTTGTGTTGTTTTTTAAAAACTAAGGTAAGACTAAAAATACAAGACCCTCGTGAAACAATAGATATTTCAGAAGCAAAACTATTTTTTGTCATTACCAATTTGAAGAGCAGATTAAGAATATATTTATGTAAATAACCACTAGAGAGTTATATTCCAACTACTAAATATGTAACAGAATTCCTAAAATATGAAAATGTATTCTGAAATATAAAACTTATACCAAACATATTTTCTATTTATTTCGTAGACTTAATCTTCCAAGCTAATAATTATGTGGTTCCAAAAGCGATTAAGAAACCAAAAAGATCTAGTTTGTCTGGCCTTCCAGGGCCGTCTTTGTCTTAGAAATTACACGTTTTGAAATATTGAAAAGACAGTAAATAATTTATTATTTCCAAATAGCCATTACACCGTTGTTTATTTAATAAAGGATCGATTGAAAATGAAACATTTATGCGTTCTGAGAGGTGTGTCAAAAAGATAAAAATTATCGAAACGATGACGTCACGGTGCAGCAACCTTTAAACGGAAGTGATAAGTGACGTAGAATTCTCCAAGTAAAGTGCTGTAGATATATCCAGCAAATTACGAGATAATAAAACCTTAAACGGATGTATCATATGACATGTTTTCTTTCGGAAACGTGATCTCTATTCATTGTACTGCACTGTGAAACACAAAATGTAATAAATAATTAATGTGCAATTTCATGAAAAACTTTTGCATAAATGCGAATAATAATCCAAAAATAATGGTTAATTATTCAAAATAAATAAATAATACATACATGCATTATGTTTATAATATGAGGCTCCAGTTTTCACTAATTACAATTTAATATTCAATATACTAAACTCTTTGAACTGAATTTCCAATATTCAATACACGAAAAACAAACTACTATATTCACATCATTATAAGATGAACAAAAAATTGTAAATATAATAATCATTTTCCGGTTGTTGTCCACAGCATCCGGTGGGTTTTGTGAAGCAGAATTAAAACTTTGTCAGAGACAATGATGATTAAAGTTTGTAGCTCTTTTACAAATTAATCAGTTATTGACAATATTTAACAAATACTTGAATAATTTTAATAACATTTATCACCCTGATAAAGACTGATTTACAGTTGAAATCTTGATATATTAGTGACTTTTATGAAATGACTGCTGCTCCAAAAGTCGAATAAAACCAAATCTGTATTGATAAACAAAAAAATTAGTTTGCACTTTTTTGCTTCCTTTGTAAAATATTCTATAACATCTTCATATGATAATACTCTTAAAATATCAGAAGTATTAGATGATGTTTAAGGCGTTGTTCGATCGTAAACTATATTTTAATATTGTTAATTTTGAGAATGATCGTTCTGCGGTGCAATTTGTTATCACGAAAACAAGATGACTTCTACGTTTGGAAAAGGATCCTGTACTTTGTTTCTATTATTAAATTATACATAAATAGTTCTCGACTAAAGATATTGTTATTTTCTTCTATTAAAATTAAGTCATTCCAAACATTAGTAAAGTTATAAGTATATAAATTTTTGTGGTTTCCAGGATGGCTCTTTCTTATTTTCCAATAATGTAAATTATTGATAAAATTGTTAATTTCTTTTACCTAAAATTTAACGCAGACTCCAAATTTTCAGAGATATATTATTGTATATAACCATTTGAAAATATAGGCCGATATATGAAAAGTTTCAGTTTCAAAATGGATTCAAAGATCATTCGATGAAAATAAAATTAAACTGTTAATATTTTATTTCTGTCTTTGTATAATCGCCTTTTTTAATGATGGCTTTATAAGCTGAAATATAAATTGAAATATAATGCAAACATATTAAAACTAACCGAATATAATTTCATTGATTTTGTTATTAGTATGTTTCAACTAAAATCGACAGTAGATTTCAATTTCAAGACAAATTTAAAGTTTTAAGGAAAAATCGCCAAAAGTTTATTATTATTTTACTAACGAACCAATCATGGTATAAAATATTTGTTTAATTTTCCATACGCAGTATTTCATGTATAATTCAAAATTTTTATTATTTAACCTTTTTAAAGATATAAAGAGATAATTGGTGTGAAGATTGTTTAAGTTATTATCTTTATTCGTTTTAAAGATACAAAGATATAATTCATATGAAGAATGCACTACTGGATTGATGATTTCATATTCCAATTTGACATATCATGAGCAAAATGCAGTCCTTCAAATTGGGTTCAAATGGATATTTTGAAAGGTTTGGCCTTTCGTTTTCTTGTTACGTAATCGGAGTTTCTCACGCTTATTTCTAGTTCAAGTGTATGTAGAGGTCAGTATGGTGGTAATTGAAGGCTTGGACTCACGCCTTGGAGGTTTAATCGTGAGAATGTGGCGCACTTGTACGGGGTCCATTCTCATCCCGAGTTTGGGATACTGTAATGTACGGTTTCTGTGCTTGTTTATTTCATAAATACCAAGAGTTGTACCCTGTACTTTGCCTGCAGGTACATCAGTACGAATTGGAAAATAAGTAGTGTATTATATAAAGCTAAAGAACTTCTATTCTCATCCCGAGTTTTGGATGCTAAGTACTCTATGGTTTCTGTACTTGATTATTTAATAAACACCAACAGTTGTACTCTATATTTTGCCTGCAGGTATATCAGTACGAATTGGAAATTCAAGAGTGTTTTATATAAAGCTAAAGACCTTATCCTTTCCTTGCGTAGTTATGTTCATGTAGTACAGCTACTGTTGGTTGTTAATTGTATAAGTAGAATTGTATGTCTGTACTTTGTTAATGTAGATATTAGATGTTGTATACTGTTGTACATCTATTACTGGTTGTGGATACAGCATGTTGTTATTTGTAGTACAACGACTGTTAGATATTGTACAGGTTGTTATGTGTAATACAGCTACTGTTAGATGTTGTATGAAGTAGTACATCTACTATTGGTTGTGTTTTCGTTGGGTAGATTATGCAGTGAGGTTCATGTATAGATCTGTGGAGTATTGGCGGATGTTATGGTACTGCAGCTACTGTTAGATGTTCTACGGTTATCTACAATTGCTTTGATTATATGTGTGTAGCGTAGAAGAAGACCTGTATGAGTACATTGCCTGTGAGATAGGTTGTATGAATCGTATATTTCTGTTGGGTACAGTTCTTTGGTAGACATAGTACAGCTAGTGTTAAATATATGTATAGTGAAATACAATAAGTATAAGCTGTAACTGGACTTGTTGTAGATGAGAGGCACTGTATATTGCTGTGTAGTACTTTATGTAGCACATCTAATGTTGGTTATGTCCATATCTAATGAGATACAACTGGACTAGTTGTGGATGTAAAACACTGTACATCGCTTTATACAAATAGTAGTACATTTAGTGTTGGTTGTGTCCATACCTATATCTAATGAGATACAACAGGATTTGTTGTGGATATGATGCTCTATACGTTGCTTTAGTGTTTTATATAGTATATCTAGTATAGGTTGGGTCCATATCTATATCTAATGAAACACAGCAGGATTTGTTGTGGATGTGATGCTCTGCACGTTGCTTTAGTGTTGTATGTAGTACATCTAGTGTTATTTGTGCCCATATCTAATACGGTCCAACTGGACTAGTTGTAGATGTGAGACACTGTACTTTACTTTATACAAATAGTAGTACATCTAATGTTGGTTGTGCCCATATTTATGTATAGTGAAATACAACAGAATTTGTTGTGGATGTAAGGCTCTATATATTGCATTATAGTTTTGTATGTAGTACATCTAGTATTGGTTGTGTCCATATCTAATGAGATACATTGCTTTATGCAAGTAGTAGTACATCTGGTATTGGTTGTCTCCATATCTATGTGTAATGAAATACAGTAGGATTTGTTGTGGATGTGATGCTCTCTAGATATGGATGTGAGACACTGTACACTGCTTTATAGTAGTACATCTAGTGTTAGTTGTGTAGATATCTAATAAAATACAGCAGGATTTGTTGTGGATGTAAGGCTCTATACATTGCTGAATAGTGTCGTATGTAGTACATCTAGTGTTGGTTGTGTCCATATCTATATCTAATGACATACAGCAGAATTTGTTGTGGATGTGATGTTCTGTACGTTGCTTTAGTGTTATATGTAGTACATCTAGTGTTGGTTGTAACCATATCTAATAAGATCCAACTGGATTAGGTTTGGATATGAAACACTGTACGTTGCTTTATACAAATAGTAGTACATCTAGTGTTGGTTGTGTTCATATCTACGTCTAACGAAATATAACTGGATTTGTTTTAGGTGTGATGCTTTGTACGTTGCTTTAGTGTTTTATGTAGTACATCTAGTGTTGGTTGTGTCCATATCTATATCTAATGAGAGTCAACTGGATTTGTTGTGGATGTGAGACACTAAACATTGCTTTATACAAATAGTAGTACATCTAATATTGGTTGTGTCCATATCTAGGTCTAATGAAATACAGCGGGATTTGTTGTGGATGTGATGCTCTATACATTGCTTTGTAGTGTTGTATGTAGTACATCTACTGTTGGTTGTGTAAATATCTAATGAGATATAAGTAGACTCGTTGTGGATGTGAGACACTATACATTACTTTATACAAATAGTACTACATCTAGTTTTGATTGTGACCATATCTATATTTAATGAGATACAACTCGATTTGTTGTGGATGTAGCATGTCTAATGTTGGTTGCATCTACATCTACCGACACCCAACAGCTCTAGTTATGCCTGTGAGTCCCTGTACTGGTACCGACAACGACAGTGTCCAACTAGGTCCTCTAGGTGTAGTAGCCGTGCTGTGGTGTACGTACCGTAGGCAGTGATGAATGAACATGCATCTTGCGTGGCTTGAAGGGGATAGGCCGGTCGGTGTCGCCGCGCTGTCCGCCTTTAATTATCCCATATTCCCTTTAACGTTTAATGGCAAGGCTTTTTGTCCTCCTTGGCCGCTGCCCGGCACAACACCTCCGATCACCGGAGATGCTGCGTTTTTATCCACTGCCCGCACTGTCCAACCGTGAATTTTTAATGATGTAGGATAATGGTAATTTTATTTAGATAATTAATGTTAAAGCTTGATTGTCATGCTGTATTTATTTATGTAGATGCATTATTTATTTTGGCTTACAGCGATAACGAACACAAATTATAATTTGTCGATTTTTTGTTAACTCTTTTGTCATTTATATTAAATGAGTATTAGCGCCGTTTATTTTATAAAAATTTATATTTTATTGATCGTATCAAAAATATATATACTATACACTCGGTATGTTACAATTCTTTCAATTTCCTTCAAACCTTATTAATCTGTGAATAAGAATTGAACAGTTGTAGATAAACTGAAATAAATTGTGAAAAGAATATGTCTACCAACGGGATTTGAACCCGAAACCTATATATTGCCGGGATGAACTATGGCTGTCTTGTATTATATTCCTTCAATTTTCCAAATCTGTTGTTATATTTTGTTGGCACATCTTTCTCTTTTTAATTTTCCTTTTCCTTCAACCACATCTTCCCAGTTGTCTATAAAAGTCCTTCTTCAATATCATGTCTTCCTTTTTTCAGCTTTTCTATCACCAGTTTCCAGGATGACTGTCCTAAGCTGTCTCCTTTTTAAATATATTGTTTTCCTTATTTTATTTTTAATCTTTGTATCTTCAATTTCTCATATTTTGTTGCCATTCTTTCCTTTGCATTCTTCCTTTTCATATGTCCACTATATACATATTCCTAGTTTTCTATCAATTTCGTTTGTACGTCGGTTTCCGGGATGTTTGTGTCCTAAGCTATTTCCGTCCTAAAGATTTTGTTTTATACTTCTACATCATAGGAAAGCCACACCAACTGATTTAAATTTTCATCAAGTTTCATAAAACAAATTGTGGAGGACCCTTATTTTATTCTTTATATTTTCACTTTTCTCTAACTTCTTCTGTAATATGTAGTTGTCAGATTTTTTCTTCTTTAAAGTCTTCCTTTTCCTTCAACCACATCTTCCCCGTTGTCTATCACAGTAACATCTTCAATGTCATGTCTTCATTTTTCCATCTTTTCTACCATCAGTTTCCTAAGTTGTCTCCGTCCTAAAGATGTTATTTTCCTTATTTTATTTTTAATCTCTGTATCTTCCCCTTTTTGTAACTTATACTACGTTTTCTTCAATTAGTTGTCACATCCTTTTTCTTTACAATTTTCTTTTTCTTCGACCACATCTTCCTAATTGTATATCGTAATCCTTCTTCAATATCATGTCTTCCTTTTTCCAATTTGTCATATTTAGTTTCCACATTCTCCTTTTCGTTTCATATGTATAGCACTTACATCTTTCTAGTTATCTATCAATTTTTATATTCCTTATTTTATTTTTAATCTCTGTATCTTCCCCTTTTGTAACTTTCATGTTTAGTTGCCACATCCTTCTCCTTTACAAATCTTCCTTTTTCTTCAATCACATCTTCCTATTTGTCTATCGCAATCCTTCTTCAATGTCATGTCTTCCTTTTTCCACCTTTTGTATCATCAATTCCTTAAGTTGTCTCCTTCCTAAAGATTTTATTTTTAATCTCTGTACCTTCCCCTTTTTGTAACTTGTATTAGGTTGTCTTCAATTTGTCATATTTTGTTGCCACATTCTCCTTTTCGTTTCATATGTCCAGCACTTACATCTTCCTAGTTATCTATCAATTTTTATATTCCTTATTTTATTTTTCTCTTTGTATCTTCCCCTTTTTGTACCATGTATTCCATTTTCTTCTTGTCATATTTAGTTGCTACATTCTTCCCTTTTCGTTTCACATGTCCACCAGTTAGATCTTCCTAGTTACCTATCAGTTTGGTTGGTGCGTCGGTTTCCGGGTTGGCGTCCTAAGCCGTCTTGCCCCCCTGAGCCCGTGCCTGCGTCGTCACCGCACGGGCCAGCCGCCTTCGATTCCTGCAGGGCGTGGCGTCGTCGCTACACTTCCCCTTTAATCACCGACGCGGCGTCCTGACGTCCGAGCTGATGCTCTGGGTCGAGGTCGGTGCAACTCATGATTTTTGATACAAATAAAGGGGAACTCTACTATAAACAACCTTGGAGACTATACTATAAATTTATTTGAGTTTGTGTACAACTAATGGGGAATCCAAATTTTTAGAGTTGAAGTCGCGACCGAAAATCGTTTCTGAGATACAAACCAGTATGTCAAAAATGAGACACAGAAAATCATAATTTTTAGGTTCACTACTCATCCAAGTTTGTGAGTGTTATCTAACGACCCATTTGACATCTTTTACTGAAAATTTAATGGGGAATCCAATTTTTTTAAGTAGAAGTCGCTACCTCAAGTCTGTTCAAAGATACAAACCAATATGTGAGAAATGAGGCACAGAGTGAACCATAGTGTTTAGGTAAACTACCCATCTAAGTTTGTGATTGTTTATATAACGAACTATTTGACTTCTTTTATCCAAAATTTAATGGAAAATCCAAATTTTCAAAGTATATGTAGCTATTTGTACTTGGTTCAAAGATATAAACCGATTGTACAAAACGAGCTGAAGAAACAATGTCAAAGTTGTAGAGAAAAAACAGTCAAAGTTTATTACAACACTTTTTTTAAAAAACCACTCATGAAAAATATATTTCAGTAGCAGAATTTAATGGGCAATCCAAATTTTTAGAGTTTAAGACGCTACCTCTAACCATTTTAAAGATACAAGCCAATATGTAAAAAATGGACCAAAGAAACCATCTTACACATTTCAAGAATAAATCCATATGAGTTTTTGAGACTATTCATGGTAAACCGACCTTTGAAGAAAAATATTCACTTGACTTATCTAAAGCGGAATTTAACGACGAATCCAAATTTTCAGAGTAGAAGACGCTACCTCTAACCGTATTAAAGATACAAGCTAATATATAAGAAACATACCATAGACACAATCTTACACATTTCAGGAATAAAACCATATGAGTTTAAGAGAGTATTCATGATAAACCAAACATTGAAAAAAATATAAAGCAGAATTTAACGGCGAATCCAAATTTTTAGAGTAGAAGACGCTATCTCTAACCGTTTTAAAGATAAAAGCCAATATGTAAGAAATGCACCAAAGACACAATCTGACATTTCAGGTATAAAATCATATGAGTTTATGAGAGTATGCAAGATAAACCACACATTGAAAAAAATATTCATTGGACTTCTTTTATGCAAAATTTAATGTGGAATCCAAATTTTTAAACTATAAGTTGTTATCTGTACCAGTTCTGAAGATGCAAGACAATTTGTGTAAAAGGAGCCCAAAAGATAATCATAAAATTTTAAGTAAAATACTAACAAAGTTCACGACAATTTTTCTAACAAAGCACACATGGAAAAATATTTCTTTAATGTATTTTACGTAGAATTTAATAAAAAGTTTCTATGTTTAGTCGTTTAAACATACAAGTACATGTATGAGAAATGAGGTAAAAAGAACAATCTAATAGTTTTAGGGAAAATACTGTTTTTACACAGTAAAGTTTTATAACATTTAGAACCGTATGACGATTCTTCATTATTAAAATACTGTTTGTTCAAAGAATGAACCATTCATAAGAAAAATACCTGTTTGTTTTATGCAAAATTTAATGAAGAATCAATTGTTAGAGAATAGATGTAAGCCATCAATAAGAAAACTTCGTGCTTTCTCCAGAAAGAGTTTCTTAGAACTATGAATTTATAATTCCTCAATACATTAATACCTGTGTCTCGTCGGCCCAAAAGGAAGACACAGACTTTAAAAATAGTTGCGGACCGCTTGTTTAATTCCCAGAATTAGCGATGAAAAAGTGCCCGAAATAATAACACTCTAGAGTTTTTTGCGGCGCAAAGGATAACAATTTTTTATTCCTAGAAGGTCTTTAACCATAGCTACCTTTGTCGTAACGACTACAACTCAAATTTTCACTCAAAGTTGTACAAGTTGAGGATAATTTAAACCGGATTTGAACCCGAGTTCTTTGTTTATTTTTTCCCTCCGCAAAAACTGAAGCATGGTTGTTGTGGTCTATGAATAAATTTAACAAAGAATCCAATTTTGTTGGTGATTCAACGAGGAACTATGTCCGGTTTGCTTTCGGAGTTCACGGAATATACACATTGCATTTGTGACTGCCTACTTTTCTTCTAACTGTGTACATTATAAAACGTATGAAGATTATATATTCTCTTCTATATGAAGACTATATAGTGTTGATTTCAGCAGGTTTATATTTCGTACATGAATAAAGAAAACACGAAAACACATTGTAGTTTAAGGAACATGTACAAGATTATTTACAGATACAATCAATCCTGCTTATGTGAATATAGTAACAGTTATTTGTGTCCTATATTTTGGCAAAATTGCCATTGAAAAATAATGTGTCCAGTATTTTGACTTTGAGGACAATATAGACTTAGATAACGGGAAGTTAAATAGTTATTTGTGCTGCTAGGTAGGAAAGTTTTCTTTTCTGGTTTGAAATATATATTTTTTATCCTACACAACAAAACAATATAATACCTAAAGAATAGTATAAGCAAAGAACTATGTAAAAATCTACTGTTGTCTCTAAAGTACGATATACGTTATTTGTTTGTGCACAATTTTTTAATAATAAAAAAGAATTAGAAGACTATTTGAAGAAATACGAAATTAATATTTACATGACTTTATTGTACTGATGATCGAAGACCATTTACCATTTTATTAAGTACCATATGAGGGACAATGTTTCTATATTGCACAAGGCCTTAAATAAGTTATTAGGTACTTGTTTCCTATCAAGTTTTATCCTTTTATATTATGTCTTATAATTTGGTATTGCACTGTTTGTTTATAAGAACTCTTTTGATAGTACTGTACTGTAAATTAGAAGACTATATTTTCAGCTATAATCTCTATATAGCTCTATATATAGTATAGTCAACTTGTGCCCTGTTTTTTGACAATGAATCTACTGTAATCCTATGAAGTTGTGTCCAGAATTTTGACGTAGAACGTAACTATTTCCTTGAATTTGAGACTCGGACAACGTGAAGGCCTCTGATGAATATATTAGAAGTCATATATAGTCCCTGAAAGTGAAGCCACCACAGTGTCCAATAAAATCCAGCAAAAATGTTGTAACCGACTGTGCACCTCCATTGTTGAAGAAATACAAAATTAATATTTTTATTGATGATCGAAGAAAAAATATCATTTTGTTTAGTACTATATGAGGGACAATGTTTCTAGATTACACCAGGCCTTAAATAAGTTCTTAGGTACATGTTTTTATGTCCTGTAATTTGGTTTTGTACTGAATGTTGTAGTGGTTTATAAGACCTCTTTTGATTGTACAGTACTGTGAATTAGAAGACTATATTTTCAGCTATAATTCCTTTCAAGTATAGTCAACTTGTGTCCTTTCTTTTGACAATGAATCTGCTGTAATGTTATGAAGTTGTCTCCAGAAGTTTGACGTAGAACTTAACTGTAATACTTTAATTTGAGATACGGACAATGTGAAAGCCTCTTTTGAATATATTAGAAGACACATATAGTCCTTGAAAGTGAAGTCAACGCAACTTGTATTGTTAAGTCCTGTAATTTGGTATTGTGCTGTATGTTTTAGTCGTTTATAAGACCTCTTTTGATCGTACTGTACTGTCAATTAGAAGACTATATTTTCAGCTATAATCTCTTTAAAGTATAGCCTAATATGTGTCCTATCTTTTGACAATGAATCTGTTGTAATCCTATGAAGTTGTCCAGAATTTTGACGTAGAACGTAATTGTGTTATGAATTAGATTCTATTTTCAACTTCAATTTAAGACACTCGTTTATAAGACCTCTTTTGGTAATCCCTTGAAAGTATAGCCAACTTGTGTCCTGTTTTTTTGACTATGAATCTTCTGTAATATTATGTAGTTTTGTCCAGAATTTTGACGTAGAACGTAACTGTATTATGAATTAGACCTTATTTTCAGCTTGAATTTGAGACACGGAACAACATGAAGGCCTCTTGTGAATATATTAGAAGACACATATAGTCCCTGAAAGTAAAGCCAACGCAGTGTTCACTGTGAATTAGAAGATTATATTTTCAGCTATAATTCCTTTAAAGTAAAACTTGTATCCTGTTTTTTGACAATGAATTTTGACGTAGAACGTAACTGTATTGTGAAGTCAGCTTAAATTTGAGACATGGACAACATGTAGGCTTCTAGTGAATAATATTAGAAGTCACATATAGTCCCTGAAAGTGAAGCCAACACAGTGTCCAAGGAATGCTGTAACCTCATGCTGTACACCTCCCCGCGTAGTATTGTATGGTGAACTACTTCAATGTGACAATTACCGCGATTTATATAAACAAATCTAACCTTGAGAGGCTGTCTGCTGCGCATGCCCCGTGCGGCGGCCAGGCTGTGACCTGCACAGGTGGGGGGGAGAGGTAGACAGTGTTTTGTCTGGAGGGGACGATCGCACAGGTTGTGGAGGGGGGGGCGGAAGCGTGTTTCCCAACGCTATATACCCACAGACATACTTCCCCACTAAACAATCATACAATACATTTATACTATTTATATATTTTTTTAGAATAGTGTAACTATTTATAAATGTGTTATTTATGGGCCGAATATTAAGATATAGATGTGTAGTTTTGTAATATGCGTCCTGGTTTTTGTTTAAGCGAAAGTATAACAGTATAAATGCAAAATTTTATAAATATAAACAATAGGGTATAAGACCACAATCGAATTTCAGTTTATAAGTCACAAAATATAAAAAATAACCACTATAGCTCCTCTTCATAATAATAAAAACTAAACATTAGCTTACCATAATGTAATCATTAGCAATTTAATGTTAATGTAAGCAAGGTAAGCACTGGCCCTGTTAAATTTACTTGGAAAAGTATGGGGAAGTAATTCCCGAAGCCGCTGATGCTGTATTTTTGTGTAAACCCGAAAATATATAAAAATATCGAATTTTTAACACAAAAATTTTCAAATTTTACAAAATTTTGTATGAAATATTTTTTAAAGAATAACCTACGCTGATACCAAATCTATAAACAGAAGTTAATTATCTCGTTTCGTTTTGGAGATATTTGCTCTCAAAGTTGTACCTCAAAAAAGTGTGTTTTTTTAGTGTATTTCAAAAATGAATTGATATACAATCTCAACTACTTCACCATTCGATTCTACGGGAAAAGTTATATAAAGAAATGTTTTGTTCACATATACGTTCTTCGGAACGATTTGGTGAAAAATTAGAAAAACGAAAAAAACCTAAATTTCAATTTTTCGCCTTGAAACTTTTTGTCTCCAAAATTTTTCATATTTTGGACTTAAGTAGATATCGCTGCGCTGATTTCAAATTTTCAAACAGAATTCAATTATCTCTTCCCGTTCTCGAGATATTTTAGTTCAAAGTTATATCTAAAAAATTAGGTTTTTTAGGTATACTTCCGATATGGTTAGGTTTAAGGGTTCGGCGACCTCACCAATCGATTCTACGGGCAAAATTACATAAGTGTACCAATTTTCAGATTTTTATCTCAACAGATAAAATTTCTAGAAGGAAAAAACTGAAAATGGCCAAAATCGAAAAAAATCGCAAGGGGTTCATCAGGCGTTTTTTTCGATTTTGGCCATTTTTGTTTTTCCTTTCTACAAATTGTATCCTGTGGAATAAAAATCTAAAAATTGGTATACTTATGTAATTTTGCCCGTAGAATCGATTGGTAAGGTTGGCGAAGTCGTAAACCTAACCCTTAAAGAGATATACCTAAAAAACCTGTTTTTTTAGGTATTGCCAAAACTCAACTTTGAGCACGAATATCTCGAGAACGGAAAGAGATAATTCAATTCGGTTTGAAAATTTGAAATCAGCGCATCGATATCTACTTAAGTCTAGAAAATGAAAAGTTTTGGAGAAAAAAAGCTCCTCGGAGAAATTGAGAAATTTAGGTTTTTTCGGTTTTCTCATTTTTCACAGAATCGTTCCAAAGAACGTATATGCGGAGAAAACATTTCTTTATGTAACTTTGCCTGCAGAATCGATTAGTATAATCCTTGAGATTGTACCTCTTCCCATTTTAGAGATATGGACAAAAAACACACTTTTTTGAGATGCAACTTTGACATCAAATATCTCAAGAACGAAAAGAGATAATTAAATTCCGTTTGAAAATTTGAAATCAACGCGACGAGATCTATCAATTTACATTATTTCCTAAAACCAAAATTTTGGACACAAAAATCAGTATTTTTGGGATATTTGGTGTTTGTCAACACAATTTTTGGTTTAATACTGTTGTTTGGCTTGTTTTAACTCTACACAACTGTGATTTAAGGTTACACGTTTTAAAAATAAATAAAAGTTAGATAATAAAGCGACAGAATAAAATCGAAAAGGCGTAATATGTTTGCAGCGCATCGATATTTTTGAAAAAAAAAGTTGCTAACTGTGTGGAGAAAACATTTCTTTACAAAATATATATTATCTAATATATTATTAAAAGTGAGTTTATAAATTTAATAATACTGATTAATTTTCAATGTCTTTACAATATAATTAAATAAATGTTTAATATTCGAAGCATACATGTTTTCCTTTTAAAAAACAGTTCGAAATATTAAACAAGGGGCGTCATTTTTTTTAAGTTGTGAAAGGGCGCCACAAGCCCTACCTTCTGCCCTAGGTCCCATCTTTCTCTAAATTTTATCCCTTACATTTCTTTTTATAATAGAACTGTTTATAATTGTTCATTTTTATATATGATAAGTATGAAGATATAGATGTAGTGTTTTATGATAAGCGTCCTGGTTTAGTTTAAGCGAAAGTATAACAGTACAAATTTGACTATAAACTATAAATATAAACAATTCCAGCATAGCGTATGTGTAGAATTTGAAGAACCCTCTTTCGGTAGCAAGCGAAAGGGGTAGTCTGCTGATTTGATATGCACCCCTTGCATACTATATGCAGCGCCCTAGCAATAATTAAATTATTGTAAGTATGATCCATATTTGAGTTGGTTCTTTGTGCGTGGAATCGATAGATAAGGCAGTATCAGTGATGGTAGTGAAGAGGTAAAGTCCTGTTATTGGTTGTGTGGGCAGGCAGGCAGCTGTTTTTGTGCCAGGCGGTTGTGATGTATGCAACCTGTTTGTGAACTTGGTGGGGCGTGGTTCGAACCAGGACGGGACTCGGGGAATTCGCTACTGGGCACTCGGGGCAAAAAGCGAGAGTGCACGCTTTGCTAGGTTTAATAATAGTACAGAACACTTGTAGAAAATCGGTCACCCATTCAAGCGTTCAAACCAAAATAAACAATAATATTTATATACAAAAAACTTTTACCAATCTTAATATAAATTAATTCCATCCAAATTGTAACTGTTCCTATATTAACAGGAATATGTTTTATCCTTAATTTATTCTATACGCAAGACAGTCACGCACAAGTGCGTGAAAAATAACTCTTTATGAATTCAAAAGAGGATATAAAGTATGTACTTTATGCCCGCGGTTGTAGAAAAAAAATTACTGTTCTTTATTTAGAATTCTTTTTTTAAGATATTTTTTATTAGTGCGTAATGCGTGAAAACTCAAAAGAGAACATAAAGTATGTATTTTATGCCCGGTTGTAGTAAAAAAATATTGCTCTGTAGTTAGAATTCGAAAAAATGTATAATACCTAAAATTACATATAGTGTTTTTATATTTTTCATCCATTCAAATTTTATCTTTATATTGTATTGCATGTCACCAATATAAATAAAAACAACATGTATCATACCTTAACTATGCAATTAAATATAGGTAGTATTTATTCTTGGTCACCCATCCAATTTTTATCTGTTTTTATCTCAGCTGGATTCAGTTTTATAATTACAGAACCTAAAATTTACAGATCTAAATATAAATCTTGCTCAATGAATCTAAAAATTAAGGTTCTCCCTTCGAAATAAATATTTAACACGGATTTACTGTTTTATAAAAGATACATGACATCAACTGTTGCAACAGATTTTAGGACGCTGTGATAAAAGTGTCTAACGCTTTAGTTCTCTATCTGAATAATAATAATAATAATAATAATAATACTAAACAGGCGATGGTTGCTAGATTTAAGCCATATTTATTCTCTCCTCTACAGTTTTGACTTCACGTAGGTCTTCTTCAGGAGATGAGTTCTATAAAAATGTGCTATTCATCAATTGAAGAAAACTTATGTGGGGTCAAAACTGTTGACATTGAGAAAATAAAGACTGAATTCTAGAAACCATAATTAATAAACAACCCTGCCAGAAAATATCCTAATTGTATAATAATACCGTTTTGTATGAAACTTAGTTTACCACCGACAAATCTAAACAACTCTTATTAATAAAATACCCTGCTAGAAAACC
This sequence comes from Stenolophus ochropezus, assembly GCA_035578165.1. NCBI lineage: Eukaryota > Metazoa > Arthropoda > Insecta > Coleoptera > Carabidae > Stenolophus > Stenolophus ochropezus. Next base: position 3,858,029 of record JAQOWZ010000028.1, on the reverse strand, counting down.
TCCTAATTCTAATAACACCGTTTTGCATAAAACTAAGTATTCCACCTTAAACCCAAACAACCCTGCTCACAGAGCCAATCCCCCTAAGTCCGTCCCTGTGCTGGTGCAGGCTATTCACATTCCAGTCCTCGCGGACCAGGGACCACCAAACAGATCGTCTTCGCTTGTTTTGGTCATCTCTGTGACTGGCTGACCTTGTAGGCTCCGCACCGCTCCCCGCCTCGCACTACAGTTATACTCATCTTCCAGCCGAGCGTGGTCCCAGCTCCAAGCCCTTACCATCGCAGGACAGAGGGTAAACAGTTAGTGGGCTAACGAACAACTGGGAGATGGTATTGTAGGTTTTATGTTATAGCGAGGTTTCGACTAGGTAAATCATGACATAGTGTTCATCGAAATGTTGTTCCAAAAACACAATGGATATGGTAAAGGCTGCACGTAAAAGTGCACCAGCAACTGGAGGTGTAAAGAAACCACATAGATATCGTCCAGGAACAGTAGCTTTGAGTAAAATTAGAGTTGGTTTTATTTATAATATTAGGGTTCTTGTAATACAATTCACATATATGTCAACAAATTTATTTACAACTGTCAACATTCGACAATCATAATATTTTACATTCACATAGTAACATAATAACCATTATAACCAGAACATATTTATAACAGTTCTTGTAACTAAAAATCTAAAAGACTTCGTCCCGGGATGCAACATGGGAAGACATCTTAGAAGATAAACAGTTATAGTGGGCTAACGAACATCCACCGGAAGATGATATTGTTGTACCTTAGGTTTTATATTGTACCAATGTTTCGACTAGGTAAATCATGTCACAGTGTTCATCGAAATATTGGTATAATTATAAAAACCTAAAAGACTGCTTCCCGAGAATTTTTTCTTTTCCTTAACAGTTATACTCTGTAGGAACTGAGAATAATCTTTAAAGATCGATTTATAATGGCTCTTGTCTCAACTGAACACCATAGGATGCAACATGGGAAGATATCTTTGGGGATAAACAATTATACTGGGATGATATTGTTGTAGGTTTTATATTATACCAAGGTAAATAATGTCACAATATTGATCTAAATATTGGTGTAATTAAAATCCTAAAAGACTGCTTCCCGAGAAATTTTTTTTTTCAATAACAATTATACTCCGTAGGAATTTGTACAACTTTTTACTTACAATAGAAATGAAGAAATATTGTACCAATCTTATACCCTAAAAATAATGTAAGGTAACTGAGAATAGTCTTTAAAGGTCGCTTTATAATGGCTCTTTTTTTGTCTCAACTGAACTGGGATCTGAAGGGAGAAGAGATGTTCCACCTTCCGAAGCTTAGTAGTAGTTGAGTTTTTAATCGTGGTTGAAGAATTGTATTACGTTTTGTTGTCAATGAACAACATTTATTATTGTATTTAAAATATTGTTATTTTGTTTGTATTTGTAATAGTAACAAACATATATTTCGAAATATAATACAGATTTTCAGAGATAGATCTGCTGACCACAATTAATATTATTTTTATTCTTTACTCGAAAATCTCTGCTCATCTTTAATCTCTTTTTGCTTGAAGATGAAGTCAGATGACAAAAAGGACATATTTAAGACAATGTTTCATAGAGAAATGTCAATTTTAAACAGTATACTTATCCTATAAAAAAACCCAAATGTTTTAGCTATCTTATATACTAAAAATGGCTTGCAAAAACTATGGCCTGCCTATTGTATATATAATATACAATATAATACAATACAAACATATCTTAAAAAAGGATGACATCCAAAAAATATGCTATTAAAATAATAATACAATAACAAACATAAAAAAAACAAGTAAACAACAAAATCTAGATATAAAACAAAATAGTTTACCAGCCTTACAGTAAAAAAATTAAGTAAATTTCTGGAAAGACAGTATCTAAAACTTTTACCGTATTTAATTAACATAAAATTCCATATATCAACATTTTATGTTAACAGAAAAATGTAAAAGATATTGTATAGAAATGTGTCTATTATTAAAGACAGGCATTTAAAATAACGGAAAAGTTAGTATATCACATACATTAACAAAGATATGAATGGAATTCTTATGAATGTGTTTTCGGATTTCTACTTCTATAGATAATTTGTCACGTTTAACATAACTGTATACGGATGGACAAGAAATGTGAAAATTAACTCTTAACTCACCACTGATGGCACTGTCTCCATTTCAGGGTTCCACCTAAGTGGGGAAGTGACAGCATGCCGCAGTCCACTCCCCGTGTCTGGGTCCACGTCAGGTGGTTCCGGAACCACTACCAGTCTTCCGTGTATACAGGATCCACCTCATCAAAAATTCAAAGTTTCCGTTAGTTTCGATCGGTAAGTGTTTACAAAAAATAAAGTCTATTTCTCAGAGCTTGTCACCTCATCAATTTATGTTGCAATAATTATTTTTTCGCGTCTCCGTTTCATTATAACTAGTATTACAGAACTCAAAATCGTTCAGAAACTCTATGTTTTCCGGCCTAGGCCGGCAAAATGTAGGAATGCCAACTTAAATATTTTAGCATTATATTCTGTCAAAAATTTTAATTTTATTTTATTGGAAATGTAAACGTTAATTAAAACAACAATTTTTTATTTATTATTCGTATTATACTCGCTTGTATGATTATGATTACGTTAGTGATACAAATAACTATTTAAGTTGCATCTTTGTCATATATGCAAGGCATAGATGCCACTTTTATTGAATATATCATTATCGTACGTGTTACAGAAGAGTATACAGGATGTGCATGCAACGAAATGCGGAACAGAACTTTAATGTGGGATTTCAAAAAATTGTGGATACTCTCTCTCCTGATAGATTTAAAGCAAAACTATAACAGTACAAAGTTGTTCGAAATTAAATTCTACATCAGATAAAATCGTATTTGATGCAATAGCACGTCTGCAGTACGAGATTTATTAAATATAAAATGTAACATTTTCGTTCAAAATCAGACAGCCATGGAAATAAAAGAAAATATCTACGGCCGTATTTATTTGGGAAATTTTTAAAACAACCCTAAACTGATCCTAAACGTACCCGGGTTGGTACCAAGTAAACAATCAAATTTTGAAGTTTGTGAAAATTTTAAGCAGTAAATTTTGATTTTGGCCTTTACAAATTGTACTTCATTGTGTGTGATAGTTTATTTAGTTTAATCTACAACTCTTTTTGTATATTTCATCCGTTATTTTATTTGTATAAACTGTCAGTTTTGACTTTTATTTATACTTGGGAAATTTCACCGACAAGGTGATGTCGTCAATTCCCCTTTCCCCAACGATTTAAATCACACGATTACGATTGATGACCTGTCAACTCTGGGAAATAGACTTTACTTGTATGGGGAAGTTCAGGGCTTAATTGCTTTTGTTTCAGGTGTAAAATAACATCGGTCACATGTAGCTGCGAAACGAAGGACATCTTTTGGTGTCAACATGTCGTGGCGTTATCCTTATACAGGATACGAAATGCCGAGAGTGTTAGGCTTAGAGTCCCCATATCAGGTAAGGAATATTATAATTAATTTAAATTTAAGGAAATCGCTGAATGAAGAAGATTTCTAACTATGCTTTCTCCAATTTGAGAAATCGAAATTATGGTTTTGTGGTTTTACGATATTTACTGGTTTTGTGCAGGAACCACTTTCTTTTAAATTTGTTTATATTACATAAATATTTAACACAAAAACGAATATTTTTTTCTGATGAAGCAACTAAGTTTCTTAAGAAATTTTTCTAGTAAATAATACTTTTTAATTTCTCAGTACAATAATACAAGTTTAATTGTAAAGTAATAGTACTAAAATTTTACCATATAAAATAAAAAATTCAAGACAAAAAAAACCGTAACATTTCGACATTTTGAAAAACATCATACATTTCTCTACTATATATTTCAATCTTAATATTTCGGCACTCAAGACAACTAAGTACAATATCTTATGGCACTCAAGACAAGTAAATACCATATATTTCCCTACTCAAGACAAATGTTTGTTATATATTTCGACACTCAAGACAAATTGTACCTCACGTTTCGACACTCAAGACAAACGTCTATATTAACATTTCGACACTCAAGACAACTAAGTACCGTATAGATCTAAATTCAAGACAAATATGTATTACACATTTTTTACTCAAGACAAAAATGTAGCAGACATTTTGACACTCAAGACAAATATGTACCACACATTTTGACTCTCAAGGCAAACATTTTTATAAACATTTGGACACTCAAGACAACCAAGTACGGTGCAGATATATACTCAAGACAAATATGACCACACATTTTCCAACTCAAGACAAAAATGTGCCATACATTTGACACTCAAGGCAAACATGTATATTAATATTTTAACACTTAAGACACACAAGTACCATACATTTCTCTTTTCAAAACAAACTTATACTATACATTTCGAAACTCAAGACAAAAATGTATCATACATTTTTTACACGACATGAACATAAACTATACATTTTGAAACTCAAAACAAATATATCAAACGTTTAGACTTACGAAAAAAAACATGTATCACAAATATTCCATGATTTAAAAAATACGTATTGTGAGATTTAAGGGAAGTATTTTTGTGTTACGGAAGCACTTTTGTGTGGCGATATTTTGAAAGCAAGTACGTCACAATAAGTAATAAGAGATAGAAATGTTAAGTTTGTGAATGACTTGAATTAATTGTCCTGTATAAAGCAGACATATCCTTGCAATTTTCCGTCCGAATACATCAACTTTAACAAGCAGGACATCCTCGCAGAATCGTGGAGCTGCCCTTGTTCGGCAATTAAGACATCGGGTTAAAAATGCACAGCAACAAAGTGAGAACAATAGTGAACAAATAGGAGAAATAATAATTTAAACGGCCTCAAATAAACTGAGGGAGGGAAGTTTGGTTTAAAGAAGATGTACGCTTGCCGGTCGGATCGATAGCCGTTTATTGCAACCTTTGTAGTTATATTACAATTTTATGGCAAGTTTGGTAGTTTTTTTGCGCTTAATATAAAATCGTTACGAGTATAGGGCGTAGCAAAGGCTTCCTCCTGCATAAATTAAACTGCGGAAGGATAGTTCGCACAAATTTTCAGCTTCTACTTGTACTTACAAATATTACAGCTGACTACTTCGTTTAACATTATTTAAACGCAACGTAGCAACGAAATTTTTCATAAATTTTTGCGAATTAAATACTTTTTGACACTCAAGACAAGAATGTACCGTATCTTTCGACAGTTAAGACAATATGTACCACACATTTAACACTCAAGACAAACAAGTATCTTTTACAATTCGAACAAATACCCCAATATTTGAACAGTTTAGACAACAAAATGCCACAAAGTCTGAAACTCAAGACAAATATGTACCATACAATTTGGAAACTTAAGACAAACATGTACCATACATTTGGAACTCAAGACAAACATACCAAAACATTTCGACAGTCAAGACAATAATGAATCATAAAGTATGAAACTCAAAACAAACATGTACCATACATTTGGAACTCAAGACAAAATTAACAGAACATTTCGATAGTCAAGACGTCGATGAAACGTACGAAAGTACGAAACTGAAGACAAATATGTACCATACATTTGGAACTCAAGACAAACATTATAACATTTCGACTGTCAAGACAATAAAATACCATCGAGTTCAAAACTCAAAACAATTTTATAACCCAATATTTGGACAGTCAAGACAACAATAAACCAGAAAGTTGGAAACACACGATAGATATGAACCATAAAACTAGGAAACTTAAGACAACATATACCATACATTTGGAACTCAAGACAAACATATATCATAACATTTCATCAGTCAAGACAACAATGAATCATAAAATACGAAACTCAAGACAAACATGTACCATACATTTGGAACTCAAAACAAACATATACCAGAACATTTCGACAATCAAAACAACCATGAAACAAAAATCCTAACATTTCTATTGTTAAGACAATACCATCAAGATCAAAACTGAAGACAAATATTTACTCTAAAATATCGACACTCAAGATAAAGAGGTACCATATTTTTCGATACTCTTATATAATATGTACCATAACTTTTAAAACTCAAGACAAAACTACGCCATAGTATTTTGACACTTTTTAGACAATCATATACCACAGAGTTAGAAACCTCAAAACTTACATTTCAAAACTCAAGACAAACACAACCATACTCAAGACAAAGTAAAGGTATCACATAATTCAACAATCGCTCTCTTGCTATATAGAAACAGAAAACACACCGTATTCTTGTACCAAGAAAAATCTTTTCCTCAAAATTAAGTACCACGTTGACAAAAATTCAAGATCCACAATCACTAGAAATTTAGTTATCTGTCAACCCCGGTCCTAGTTAGAAGAAATGTTGACTAGCCAAGAAAAATCTCTTTTCCCCAAAATTTTAAGTATCATATAAATAAAAATCCAGATCCACAATCACTCCTCGATGTGATGTGTCACCCCGGCCCTAGAAGTGTTTCTAGCAAGAAGCCTTGTGCTTTCTCCTTGAAGACAATGGCCCGGCAGACAGGAAGCGCGAGTGTCCAAGCGTGTCTTGTAGATCCAGGCGGATATAGCACGGGTTCACAGTTCGTACGTGGACCCAAACACGTGCCCAGCTCTGGTTAACGACCCGCGGTCTGACGCACCGAATTTCACATTACTTATCAAATCACATTCACATTAGGATGCAAGTTAATCAACAATATGTGGATTACACCTCTGAATGAGATGGAATATATAAATACGATCCTGCTCCTGGACTTTGTGTACAATATATGTCCTGTTTTAAAATGTGGATATGATAAATATGAGGTACAAAGCAATTCGAAAAGTAACAGTCTTGATATATTAATTGCACATTTGAATTCATTTTAGTTGACACATATTTTGACCGTTCTTTTTGTTACACCTTGGATAAAGTGAGAATTGTTCTTTACCTCAGTTAAAATATTAGATTTTGTTGTTAATAAACAACAACAACATTGTTTCATCGAATTTAAAATATTGTTATTTCGTTTGTTAAAAATCATTATCTGTGCGTACAGATGACACGGAAAAAAAATATTAAAATAATTAGTACTTACAGTATTAGTACAATTCCATTTAGAGTATTCGACATTTTTACAATATTTTCACTGTCAATTATAATATTTGTCACTGTCAATTACAAAATATTTATTTCTAGGTAAATAGATTAACCGCAATTGTAACAAATTTATCGAATTAAAATTATTTATAATAGTTAAATAGAGCTAGGTAGAAACAAATTTGAACTATATTTTAGCTAATAACACTATTAAATTATTATTTACAAAAGTTCTCATATATTAAAAATTTATTAATATATTTTAGAAAAATTTGTAAAGTTAGTATAATTATTTTTTTTAGCTTGAAGTAGAAAATAAAATAATAATTGTTAAATAATAACGTAATTTGCGAAAAAAGAAATTTAGAGGCGTTTTTTTTAGGAAAAACGATGTAATACAACTCTTAAATACCAAATATTATATTTTTACATGTATCGTATTGGAGTTGTCGTGAAGGAAAAATTGTCAGAGACACAGACATACAGACATCACGGTAAAAATAATAAAATCGTATTCTAAGAACCCTAATTCGTGCTCATATGTTGAAAACTTGCACTGAAGAAATTTGACCAAAAACAATATCTCCCTTATTTATATATTGTTAGGCGAGAGGTAAAAATATTAATGAAAGTAATGTAGAATTTTGTAATGTGTAAAATTAAGTAAATCGTTATGGAACTTACAACATTTGTATTAATTTTTAAAAATATTGATAGGCGGGAGGGTAAAAAGTATGTTTTTGACAATGGCTAATACAACACACACCACATAGTTTTATTTAAGTCGCAAAATAAATGTTTATTGTAGATAACCCCACCGGTCCACCGATCACCGGTGCGGTATCTGCCTTCAATTATACACAAAAGTAAACACAATCCACATGGCACATGGCACATGTATATTTAGCACCTAGTGCAATGCTCTCACTCAATTCACTCATCTCCTTCCAGAAACGCTCCTGCAGATGGACCGCCAACAGCTGCAGAAGTTCGTGCAGTACCTGATCTCGGAGCACCACACGGAGGTGCTGCCCACGGCGCAGAAGCTGGCGGACGAGATCCTGCAGCAGCGGTCGGAGATCAACCAGATCCCCGGGGCGCCGGACCCCACGGCGGGGGCGTCGGCCGACGACGAGCACTCGTGGCACCTCGACGAGGAGCAGGTCTGCGAGCAAGTCAAGAGCTACTTGTCGCAGAATACGTATTATAATGCTAATAAGCAACTTAATTCGTTGTTTTCTAAGGTGAGGTGACATGGGGACGCACAATTATTTAAGTGACTTCTCATTAAAGGACAAACTATTCTCAATTTTTTTAAAACAATTTGATTTTATTAATAAAGAATTATCAAATTTATTTTTTAACTCACCTCAATTCATTGTTTCCAAAGGTAATTTACATGAGTAGTCATTATCATTCAAGAGACTTCTCATTTAAGTATAAACTATTCTCAATTTTTTAAAACAATATGATTTTGTAAATAAAGAGTTATCATATTTATATTTTAAGGGGTAGTCTATCTACAGCAAAAATGTCGTTTGTAATTTTCTAATAACTCATTTTTGGTATATTTTAGAGAAAAATGTTATTAGATAAAAGTTTTTAAAATAATACTCTTAACATCAAACCACAGAATAGGTTTATACAGAAGCGACAGTAAAACAGAGAAACGAAAATTAGAAAGAGATGGGAAAAGCCAACAAATTTAAAGGGCTCATTGTTTAAAATCGGAAATTTTCGTCACATCTTAGAGAGAGATAGAGAAAGCCAACAAATTTAAAGGTCTACACAATGCTCCAAGGTCATAGAACTGAATAGGGTAACATGAAAGGTACCGACACGGAGTGTCGCTTCTGTATGTAACTACTTATTCGGTGATCGAACTTTAAATTTTAGTTTTTATTTTTTTTATTTAAATTTCAAAATACTTTCGAAAAAGTATATTGTACAAAAAGTACAAAAAGTCACCTATTTTCCATAAGGTGTGAAAGTTTCGGCACGAGACGAAGTCGAGTGCTAGAATCACACAAGATGGGAAATAAGTGTTCTGCACGAGTGGCACATTATACTTTTTCTACGACCACACTCTTAAACGTCAGAATAAAAATATATGCACGAAAGCTATTTGACATAAAAAACAATAATGCTACTTTCCAGAGTGGTCGTAGAAAAATATATAAACAGTCCGATGTTAAAATGCCATGAAAAATATGTTTTTTTTTGTAATGAAAATCCTTTAGATAAAAGAATTATTGCAGAATTACGATTTTTGCATATTAAATCCAAAATTTACTGAGAAATCAAAATTTGAAAAACATTTGTATGTTAATAATATTCTAAAAACATTCTTATATAACATTTTTCTCTAAAATGTAACAAAAATTTTAGAAAAGTATGAACGACATTTTTGCTGTAGATAGACCATCCATCATAATACAAACCCTGAACAACTAAGCTTGACTCACAGATGTTAAAAAATTCATACAAAAATGATGAAACAATTTGACTTTATAAATACCTTGTTAAATGAGAAAACAATCGTATTTTTAAATGACCAAAGATACTGATGGTTTGTCTTAATAATTCAAGCAAACACCCATCAAAATACCATATAGATACCGTGAGTAATTTTTAATGTGAAACATGGGATTTATCACGTCCATGGTTACGACTTATTTGATTGACAGCAATGCATACTTGCTTGTCTCATTTAAAATTAAATTTATAAATAACTTATTTCATGAGAAAACAATCTTATATATAAACGACCAAAATAAAAGACATTCTCAAATGGATCATCCATCAAAAGAAAAACCCTAGACAACTAAACTTGAATATTCATATCCCAAACAAATCATAAACAAATAGTTAATAACATTAAACGATCAAAGATGCTAGACAATTCAAACGACCATTCATCAAAATACAATCCTTAGACAACCAAGCTTGACTCACTGATATCCAAAAAAAAATATATAATTTATAAATTACTTATTTAAAGAATAAACGATCACCCATCAATATGCAAACCTTAGACAACCAAGATATAAACAAGACTTCCTCAAACGTACCCACATCAAAATACAAATCCTAGATAGTCAAGCTTGAAAGACAGTGAAAAAAAACTTTATTTGCTTTTTTATTAGCAAAAAAAACTAAAACCTGGCTTAACAACTCTTTATATAAATCAACAAAGAATAAAGACCTTCTGAAGCGATCACCCATCAACATACAAGCAGAACACACCTTAGCTTTAACTACTAAGAACTTAAGATTCGACTATACTTAGACATGTTTAACTATATGGTAATTCTTTGTAGGTACGAGAAATGTTAAGAGCCCAAGATTCAAACGGAGCCAGAATGTTAACACTGATAACAGAGCAGTTCTTATCAGACCCAAGGCTTCAAATGTGGAGGAATCAAGGAACACCCATGACGGATAAATGTCGGCAACTGTGGGATCAATTAGGTAAATCCACACCCAGAAATAGGCAGCCAAACACAACACCTTATCCAAATCATAATCATTATTTATACATGATAAATATTTACTTAGTTCTAACCTTTCGAATATTGAAATTTATTATTAAAAATCTGTATCTTATCAGATATAATGATGACAACTGATTGATAATGAAATTGCACGATAAATATTTTTTCTTTTATGTATTAATAATTTTTGTAACACCGAAAGTTTCGAATTGCAACAACAACAATCAAACTGCATGTACATAAGGAAATACTTCTATTTTGTGATTATATTAATTTGTAGAAACTTTCGGTACTACCCTCGTAGATTAAGTATAGAATTAAGAGAATGAATGTTTTGAACGCATTATGAATGTAAAAAATGACAGATTGAATAAAGAAATGTACAATAAGAATGATTGTTTAAATAATTTCTGAATAAATGAAATATTTGTGATTCGAATTCTAAATGAATACAGCTTTATATAAGTGAAGAAAAAAGCAAAATTGAATGAATGAGTGCATGATTTATATGCAGAAATATATTCTAAAAGTTGTACACCTTTTTAGGAGCGTTATGGGTGTGTATAGTCTTAAACCCACAATGCAGTAACAATGAAAAACAACAATGGAAAACCTTATTGGAAAAATGGACAAAAATCGACGTTTGTCCTTTGGAAGATCCAGATTTTCGACCTCAACAGCATGGGGCACATGGCTCAAACAGAGATTCCGTAAGTATTAAATAATACCCTTTCCACTTCAGCTTTAATGCCCGTATCAAGACCCCATAGGGTACAAAAGTTTACCAACAAATTTGATACGGTAAATTGTAACACCTTACATATATTTGAGACACCTTAAAAAATATGTGGTTCATTTTCTACAAGAGCTACAATGCCTATACCAAACAAAATATATATATATATATATATATATATATATATATATATATATATATATATATATATATGTATACACATACCTGATACACAAGAAAATATTTGGTAGAATGGACCTCGAAAAAGTTTTTCACACACATTCAAAAATAAAATAGGCAATCCGCACTACCCTTGTTCAAAAAATTATGTATTTAAGGCACTTACAATGTCTATGAAACAATATTTCACCACTAAAGTCATTTCACTTCACCAAAATTGTTTATAAACACCACTTGGAAAATCTGAACATGGCGTCAATTTTCAAACAATCCTTAACCAGTTCAAATACCACCTAAAGTAAAAATATTCATGAATTAAATGCCAATTCAGTCCTGGTATAGCCATCTATGACGAAATTGATGAACTATTAATTTTCAAAATTTTATTACAAATTCTTAATTGGTGCATTTAAAATTATTATATTTCCTCAACAATGTTTTTATAATGTTTATAAGTATTTTACTATATTCAAGATTGTTTAAAAACATTTAATTTATACACAAGTTGACTTCGATTTGAATCGCCTATATCTCACTTATTAACATATAAATATTAGATGTTCTTGTTTTAAAATGTTGTTTAGGTAATACATAAATTATTTTTAAATTTAGTTTTAACTAAAACAGTTTAATAACGAAGTTAAAATTAACAACAGCTGTTGATTTAGTTCAATTTAGTGTTGATAGATGGCTGTACCTATATTGAATTTTGGTCCAAATTTACCAATATTTTGATTTCTGGTGAAATGATAAAGTTTACAGCATAATTTATTTGAAGAAACATGCTTTATAAGTATTTTGCTGTATTCAAAATGATTTAAAAGAATTGATTTCTTCACAAGTTGACTTCAATTTGGATCGACTATATCTGACTTATTAACATATAAATATTAAATGTTCTGGTTTTAAAATGTTGTTTAGTTAATATAAAAATTATTTATAAACTTAGTTTTAACTAAAATAGTTTAATAACAAAGTTAAAATTAACAACAGCTGTTGATTTAGTTCAAGTTATTGTCGATAGATGTCTGGACCCATATCGAATTTTGGCTTATTTTTGCAAGATTTTCATTTATGACTAAATGGTAAAGTTTGGAGTATAAATTATTTGAAAGAAAATGATTTATAATTGATTTTATGTTGGGTTTATTTGAAACTTTTTGTTCAATTCTGCAATTTTTCATTTTGAAGTCAAAATGGACTGAAATAAGTAAAGTTCAAGGTGTAGTTCTTTTTGTAGTCAATAGATGGCTGGACCCATATTGAATTTTGGTATAAAATTACCAGTTTTATGATTTCTGGTGAAATAGTAAAGTTTACAGCTTAATTTATTTGAAGTAAATCGTTTTATAATTGATTTTATGTGGTGTTTATTTGAAACTTTTTTCCCAAATCTGTATTTTTTTATTTTCAAGTCAAATTTGACTCAAACAAGTAAAAGACCACGATGTAGTTCTATTTATAGTCAATAGATGTCTGGACTAATATTGAATTTTGATCTAATTTTACCAATTTTTACCAATTTTTCTATTTCTAATGAAATAGTAAAACTTAGAGCATAATTTATTTGAAGAAAACAGTTTTATAATTAATTTTAAGGGAAGTTTATTTAAGACTTTTTCCTAATTCCATCTATTTTCCAGTATTACAACCGAGACAGAGATCGCGACCGAGACCGCTACTACGACCGAGATCACAACCGCTTCCGAGACCGAGACCGAGATAGAGACCGAGACCACAGAGACCACCGAGACAGAGACCGAGATCTGCATCGAGACCGCGACCGAGACCTCCACCATCGAGACAGGGATCGAGAGCGAGAACGGGACCGAGAGAGGGAACGTGAGCGAGAAAGGGCGAGGAATGAACGAGAGAGGGAACGAGAGCGAGAAAGAGAACGAGAAAGGATGCAGTACGACACAACGGACTCATCCGACGAAGATGATAATGATAATAATAGTTACAGTAGTCATAGGAGTAAACGTATGCGCCTTCAGAGATGTCAGTACAAAAGTGGGGCCCCAGTTTTGCCCAGGACTGTCTTTCACAGGTAAGAAATAATTAATAAAATATATAAATTGGAATTATAATGTTTTTGTTGTACAGGGCACTAGATGCAGTTGAAATGTCATGGGATAATATGCATTTAAAACATATTTTATCAAGTGATGCGTATTGTTCTCATGTTCCTGATAGTTCAAGTTCTGGAAGCTTTAACTCCCAAGGACAGCCTCTCTGGCACGGTAAGTATAAAACAAATACTAACATTCCACATCTTGTATTTTAATTCCTATTCCTATTCTGCTACTTATTTGCACAAATAAATACAAAATGAAGTTCCATTTTAGTGACAAATTTTTGAATCTAGCAATTCAAATTAATTCCAAATTTCAATAAAAGATGTAGTATGTGTAGTTAAAAGATCATAGATTAAAAAATCAATACATTGGAGTCGCAATTGATCGTTTTTAAAATTTCAAATGGCGAAATTCAAATGCAGGGACATATGATTTGAAATTGACGAAATACCATTATACATTATTAAATAATTGATCTATAAAGTACAAAATAAGATAATAAACATTTTGCAAGCTTCCACGTTATTTTATTATTTAAAAAACCTCTGAATCATAGAAGTTTTAAGAAATAATCGAAAACCAAAGAAACAAAATATATTTGAACTTCCATAAAGTTTTAAAAATTAGAGTTTGAAAATTGGAAAATCAAAGACACAAAATATTTTACTTTAAAAACCAAATAAAAATTGTAGAAACGATACCGGAATTAAAGCTTTCTTCCACAGAAGCTTAAAGAATTGAGCGAAACTTAAAGAAACAAAGCTTATATTTAAGCTTCTAAATGTTTTAAAAATGCTCTTATTTCTAATGATTTCCTTTTTTGAAGTTTTAATATCGAACAAAAATTGCAGAAACGAAAATTATATTTACAGCTTCAAGATATTTTATTGTTAAAAAATTATCTAATTTATTTTATTTAATCTTGAAGAACATAATCAAATCCTATGCATTTTTTTTTAATTATTTCTTTTCCCCTACCAAAACTAATAAACGACTTTTTCCAAACCAGCTTCAAACTGCACCTCAAACAGGAACCTAAAGTAATCAATCGTATACTTAAAGCTTGGAAAATATTTTATTGTTTAAATTTCTTCCAGCCACAGAAGCTTAAAGAACTGAGCGAAACTTTAAAAATGCTCTTATTTCTAAAGCTCTCCTTTTATGAAGCTTTAATATCGAACAAAAATTGTAGAAACGAAAACTACTCTTACATTTACAGCTTTGAAAATATTTTATTGTTTAAATATTCTGAATTCAATAATTCCCTTCCCACCAAAACTAACCATCTTTATCCACCCCACCACCCTAAACTAAACTATCTCTCTTCCAGAACCCCTCCCCCTGTGCGCAGCTCGCGTGGACTCCCTGCGATCCCACGGCCACACTGAAGCCGCGCTCCGGCTGGCCGTCTCGGTAGTCCGCACCATGAAGCAGCAACAGTTGGCGGCGCAGCGGCGCTGGCACGAGAGCCAGCAAAGCGCGGCCTGCACCTCGCGCTGCGCGGGCCAGGGCACCAGCAGCTGCCCGCTCACGCAGCACGCCCCCGCCACCAGTGATGGGTGGGTGGGGCACCCGCTGGATCCCATAGGGTGTCTGTTTGATACCTTAGCGGATGCGAGTATTGTGCAGGAGGATAGCCGGCCTAGGACGCCGACGTATTTCGGTGAGTTGAAATGTACTATAGCTCGTCTCTAATAAAAACGAACCTTCGTTCATATTTTGAACAACTAATAGGAGAAGGTATCCCCCATTGCATTTTTTACAAGTGGCGTACTTAGTTCCTAGTTCATATTTCGCGTTTATTATATTTATATCCAAACAAACAAAAGGAAATAAAAATCGAAAACAAAATTCGAAATTTAAAGTTCGTTCATACATTTGAAATTCCTAATTCGAATTTCGAATTTAACAAAATTCGAATTTCATCAACAGCAAATATTACTTACTGTTTGTTGTCTTGTCCTGACTCCATTCTAGGTACATTCTGATCACTTTGTCACTTCTGAAAAATAAAAAAAATATTAGTAACAAATATGTAAACATGATTAAAAAATTTTTACATTAGTCCGTAATTTGATGTCAACGATAAATTTCACTATTTAATTTATTTATTTATAATATATTAATATTTCATAGTTTTCATTGCAAAAATTAATATTTTGTTTACAAGTTTTTACCATAAAAATATTTAATTCACTACTTGTTTTATATATTAAACAAATAAAAATACTGTTAATATTCGATTTATACATAAATATCAATAAATATTTTTCACAAAAATACGTTAAGTTTAGATAAAATTCCATATTTGTTTCCAAGTTTTTTTCCGTTAAAATTTTACTTCACTACTTGTATTTTATATTAAATGAATGAAAATATCGTTAATAATCGATTTATATTTAAATTTCAATCAGTATTATTAATTTAGTAACAAAAAACTTGAAATATATCACGAAAAACCGTTAAGATTTGATTTCATCAGAAAACAAATGAATTACACCAAACAAACTTCTAGAAGCGCGCAGACCAAGACCAACTGTGTTCTTACTTTTATACTTCAAATAATGTTTTAAATTATTTTATTATTTAAACTAATATTTCTATTATTTTCTTATGCTTTTAGAAAATATAATTTTAATATTTTAAATTTAAATATTTTTGCATGCAAAGTTTTATTTTCAGGAGATGACAAAATAAATATTCTTATGCGAATTAATTTTTTTTTTGCATTATTACATCAAAATATATATTTATTTATAAATTCTACTAATGCTTTAAAGTAATAATAATCATTTTTATATTTACCTACATTTGAAACCACTAAATCTTCTGTTAAGATTTTTGAACTAAATTTTTTATTTCACTTCTTGAATTATATGTTAAAATGTTCAGAAGATTGTATTTATTTAATATTTATATAATCTTAAATTGATATCACTAAATTCAGCCCTGAAAAACTTAAAATATATCACACGCAAAATGCTACCCTTTTAACAGAAAACATATGAATTACTAGCAAACTTCTTGGACGGCGCTTAACCAGGGCCACTAAGATAAAGTTTTTCCATTTAATAAAAATTAATAATTATTTTATTTATTCAATAAACTAATATATTTTTATTAAATATTGTATTAATTATATGCAGTAAATATATAGAATTTATTTTTAAGGTATATTTACATTTTTTTTTTAAATTTAAACTATGAGATATGTTTTTGGACTAAATATTTTCTTTAACTATATAAACTATATGTTAAGTTAATCCTCAAACATTTATAAATTAAATGATATATGATTTATATTTGATATCTTAAGTTAAACTACAAAAAACTATAAATATGTATGAGAAGTTTACTCTTCTGCCTTCCAACGAAATGAAATGGCAAGAGGAATGATATAACAACTATTTTACATTAATTAGTTGTAGTTTTATAATACATACATATTTCAATTAATATGTTAAGTATTATAAGCAACAAACATGATATAATATATTCATATTGTACTAAGAAAAAAATGCTTCAAAACTGTAGTTACATACATGAAAGCTCATTTTTTTTTCTGAGATTTATTTCTGCTTTAATTTTTTTATATATATTGTATACATTATATATCAAAATGAAAAGTACACTTTTGAAATCAATTAATATATAGTTTATAAATTATTTATTTGATTAAACTACAAAAAGCTGCAGAAAATACAATTTAAGAATTATTTTAAATAACTGGAAATCTACAATTTCTTTATTTTTCTTCATCAATTATTCTATCTTTTAAGTTCTGGAGATTATTTCTTTACAATTTATGTTGTATTTTCTTTTTGTGAAGCCCCTATATCCATTTATGGGTATATATGATGACAATTCCTTTTGTTTTCAGATTTAATAGGTCTGGAAGACCAGCACAACAACATTCGTCCACGTTACCACCACGTGCCGGTGGTTGGGTCTCGTGACCGCAGCGAAACCTACTTAACTCTCGCCTTCGAAGTTGCTCTCATCGGTCTGGGGCAGCAACGTATCATGCCTGTAGGTCTCTACGCCCAGGAGAAGGCGTGCAAGCAAGAGGACAGACTCATAGCCAAGCTGCAAGAAATAGACTTGGACAACAGCCTCATAGCTGTGCTTCGCAGACAGGCTATCGTTCTCTTAGAAGGAGGTCCTACCAGTGGCTTGGGAATTGGAATCCACCCTGAAAGCATCCCCATGCATACATTTGCACGGTTTCTGTTTCTATCTCTCTTGAACTGCTACCCAGATTTGGCGTACGAAGTCGGTTTAAGAGCCATGCGATTACCAGTTCTTGAAGAGCATGAAGATTCTGATGACCCTATTGCTGGAAATCCGAGTTCTTCTTTAATAATCAGCAGATACCCAAGGTGGTTCACGTTAGGTCATATAGAAACTCAACAATGTGCTCTTTCTTCGACGATGTTAAGCGCAGCAAAAGGCGAAGTCATGAGACTTAGAACCGTCTTGGAGTCTTCTCAAAGACATATACACAGTTCCTCGCATCTTTTTAAGCTTGCACAAGACGCTTTTAGATTTGCCACACCAGAAAACGGACCTAGACATCCTACGTTGTTGAGTGTTGCCTTTGAACTCGGTCTTCAGGTTATGAGGATGACGCTATCGTCTTTAAATTGGCGTCGTAGGGAAATGGTTCGTTGGTTGGTGACCTGTGCTACAGAAGTAGGTGTTGAGGCTTTGATGTCCATTATGCAGAACTGGTACCAGTTCTTCACCGCCACGGAGGCAACTGGTCCAGTCGCTACTACAATCATGTCTCACAGTACGATTATGCGCTTAAACCTTTCATTTTCACAACAAGAAGAACTGTCTGGTTGTGCAAGGACTCTAGCACTGCAGTGTGCAACGAAAGACCCACCGAACTGTGCCCTAAATGCGTTGACGTTGTGTGAGAATGAAGCCCTGGCCTTTGAGACCGCTTACCAGATAGTTATAGACGCTGCCTCGCATATTATGACTTCTTCTCAGCTGTTCACAATCGCCAGGTATATGGAACACCGGGGGTATCCTACCAGGGCCTACAAGCTGGCCATGCTGGCCATGAAGAATGTACATCTGGCTTACAATCAGGTAACAAACAAACTAATTTGTTGTTATTTATTAATTTCTTAATAAAAAATATATAAAATATAGTTCTATAATTCGAATTGGTTGGTTTTAAGACCTCTTTAAAATGTAAAAGTTATAAATACCATACAAAGACAAATTGTTATAAAGATGTTAATAAACAGACAATGATAAGTGAATGATTTTCTTCGAAATGAGTGGAGTTTAAGACCTTAGAATATTTTGAAAGCTGTAGATACCTTACAAAGATTGTAGGTTTATAAATTTTACTAAAAATTTGCCTTAAAACAAATACTAATGATACTTGAGTACCTGTTTCTCTTAAGAAAAAAAGATAGATTTTTTTATTGCTGATTGAATTAAAAGGATAATAAATAAATTCCTGAAATTCATTTCACAAATAGAAGTTTTGAAAAACATCTCTTCATTGTCTGAATTTCAGGATTTGATTCTTGCTTGAATCATAAGTACACCGTTTTTGATATCAAACAAAAGTAGTTGACTAAAATTTGCCATGTCGATCGGCTTTAGTTTTTTTGAAAAACGTTGTCAGAAGTATGCCGTGTTTGGTATCAAATGAAAGTACTTGAGTAGGGCTGGTTTACAGAAATAACAGAAATTTAAAAAGTTTATCTGCTTTTGTTTTTTTTTTTTAATATATTAGACTGATTTTACAAGTCGATCGGATAGTGTTTTTTGGGAAACGTTATCAGAATTATGTCGTGTTTGGTATCAAATGAAATCTCTTGATTATTACTAGCGTGCAGAATTGTCAAAGCTGTTAACTATACTAAATTTGTATGTGTGTTTTCAGGATACCCATCCAGCCATCAACGACATTCACTGGGCATGTGCTTTAAGTCACTCGTTGGGCAAAAGCGAGCTGACGAACATGATCCCTCTGCTGGTAAAGAACGTCCAGTGCGCCACGGTGCTGTCCGACATCCTGCGTCGCTGCAGCATGACGGCGCCGGGCATCTCGTGCCCGCATCCGGCGTCGCTGGACTCCAAGCACCACCCGCACCGCAGCAGAGGCTGCACGGCGCCCGTGAAGCCGCTCAGCTACGACCGGCCGCCGCTGCGGCAACTCCTGGAGGCCGCCGTGGCCGCCTACATCAACACCACGCACTCCCGGCTCACGCATATCTCCCCTAGACATTACGGTGACTTTATAGACTTCCTCACCAAGGCCAGGGACACTTTCATCCTCGCTCATGACGGCCATGCGCAGTTCACGCAGCTCATAGAGAACATGAAGGTGGCGTACAAGGGCAAGAAGAAGCTCATGTTTCTGGTGAAGGAAAGGTTTGGCTGATATTTAAGTGAGTAACCTGTATCTTGTTTCATTCATACTTCATCATCATGCGTATTTATTTATTTATACACATTGTGATACTAAGATACAGGTCAAGGTAAATAGTACCTTATAATGTGCCAGCTATGGGGCCCACTCTGCAGTCTGTTGGGCTTCATGTATTTATTCTTTACCCGTAATTTATGTTCCGTTTGTACATACTACACGATCTCAAACCTACATATAAGTATTATTTTATAATATGTATTCTTAGCCAATTTTGTTTGTAGCTCGTATTTTGAATTGGTGTTGCTTATTTCGTTTAACCAAAGATTGTTGTTTGTAAAGTTCATGTACATATACCGTAACAACGTATTATCCGAGGTTCAGGAACTTTTCAGCAGTTTTGGCAGATTACAATAGTTCACGACAAAATAATCCTACAGTTTAACAGTTTTGTATATTACATGTACAGTGTATTTAGGTATGAAAATTTTCTGAACTAAGGCCATTTGAAACCTACAAAGGTAATGCTTCCTGTTGTATAATAATAAACAGTATATCAATAAGTACAAAACAGACAGTCGACCGATTGAACAATGTCAGCTGTTTTCATTCCATAAAAGGCTTTGCTTTTCGCAGACTTGCACGCCTAGCCAGTTTCAGACTTCAGTTTCATTTCACGGCAACTCCACATCGGAATCGGTTCTTTCAGGCAACTTCAATGGGCGTGCAAGTCAGCGAAAGGCGAAGAGCTTTAAAGATAAGCTACCTCCGATTTCACACCGACTGTAATAAGAATTAGTAGCTTGACTGAATATTATATACTCCATTTGATTTGTAAGTGATATTTGTTTTGGCTGGGCAGGCAATTTGTTATGTTTTTGTTTGGCAACGGAACCAGTGTAGCCGAAATTCAAAATCGCCATCCTTTATTGTTTAAGACTGTTCATTTGTATATTATTTATTAATTTATCCTGTGATTTAGCAGTTTACCATTGATGTTATTATATTTTTTTACGTTCAGCTGATTTCTATGTGACTTGTAAATATAACGAATAATTTTTAGATTAGACATTCCGATTTTGTATTTCGTTGTGTGTAAATGAATAGGACATTGTATATATTATAGCGTAATTATTTGTTGCATTTAGTTTTGATCTGTGTACGAATCATTTGTGATTATTTTTATGATAATAAATACAGTATTTGAATATCTTGTACTCATATATCATTATTACAACTCCTAATACATCTCGAATATTTTTAAAAAACATCCCTATCTAATCTATTATTAAGTTTCAAGTTCCTAGAAATGAGTAGAAATAATAATAATTAAGTTATATGTTATAAAACGACCAACTTTTGCGCATGTGCAGAAACTTGTTCAAAGTTGAAACAAGTGAGTAAGTTTGTTGAGAAACGTTTTAAGTGTTGTGTTTTAATAGTGCAAATAAGGAGTGAAATAATTAAAAATGTAAGTCGTATTGTATTATTTATTGTTGTTTACATTGTATGTTACTTAGATTAATACTCATACACGAAAATTTCCTTGTCTGAAGTATAACTATTCTTAAAATCAAGTCATATTACATAAACATATATACAGCTATGTGTATCGAATCTTACAAATATTTGTATAAGCAAAATTATATATTCAGAAGTGGGTAACGGGTATAATAATTCATGTTAAGAAAGATTATAATCAAAATTATATATTGAAGTTATATTTTGGTTGGGAAATGTCAAGATTTTGCATATGCGGAGAAATTGACAACTAAAAAATCCGTTACAAACCGTTACAAGTGATATAGTTCTTAGGGAGAAAAAAAGTGGTAAAATAAAAGTAAATGTAAGTTATATTTTATAATTTATTGTTTTTAAACCTTCTACATTACATTACATTACATGTATACTAATATTCATAATCGAAAATTGTTGTGGTGAAGAATTACTTCGAATATGAGTATTAGTGTTTATATACAACAATATAAATGATATTATTGGTATTATTAATAACATATATGTACATTTATTCTCTAACATTTATTACTAGAAGATAAATATCAGAGAAAATGTTCATTTGTTTTGTACTTTAAACATTTCCTCTGAAGCAAATTTATTTCGGGCATAATTTATTATGATTATGACTTAGTGTATCGGAAACTTTGGTGTAACTAATTTGTAAAATCATTGCCAATATTTGCACGGGCCGGCCATTTCCTTAAAATTAAGTGCAAGATGATTTTGGCGCGAAAAAGATGATAAAGCATGCATTGTCCATGGAGGTTACATTCCTGTAAATATTTTAACATTTAATTTTGTTCAATTTTGTTTGAACGAGTGCTATGTACAGCTTTAACCCTATATGTAAACCACTGATTACTTCTGTGCGTTATAATCAACATAAACCCTGACTACTTCACCTGAATATTTTCTCTGTGATGGCATGAAATAAAAGTCTGGAGTCATATCGGGCCCTCTTCTGTCGTACGCTGTTCTGGGCAGAGACAGAGTGCTTCTTTCTTGCAGGGGTGGTTGGTAAGGTCCTCTAGGTCTCTGCAAGGATCGGGTATCTCCCATGTATCCTCCAGGACGTGGTGCTGCGTATCCTGGTGGAGGAATACTCGGAGGACGACTTGTAGGTCTCGCTAGGTTTTTCTTATGTGGTAAAGTTTCATTACGTAGAGTTTGACCATTCTTTTTCTCTTCTGGTTCGAAAGCTTCAAACGCGTAGTTTGTATTTGCTGCTGAGTAATCCTTCCAGGCAGAGTTTGGTATGAGGTGATCCTAAAAAATAAGTGTAGAGTTTGGTCGTTTTTGAGTTTTTATGGTGTGTGGACAAATTAAAAAAAGTTTAAAATGTAACACATATATTAATATAAAATATACATTGTTGGTAACAACTTTCTATGGCCCCTAACTACAAGGATGTTACCTTATGGCTTGGTGCTTGACGGTGAGACGTTCGGTATATTGTACACGACGCTTGAATAACTGCTACGAGAACTAGGGCTGCTATGCAGCCTAAAACTACGTACAATTTCATTTGGGATAGGCTGAAGAATCCGTTATCAGATTCTGTGTTGCTGGATGCGTCTGATATTATATTAGACGTCACTGGAATCAAAACATTACATTTAATTCCGCCAAATGTTTTAACAGTGCATGCTACGCTGTATAATGCCACGCAGCATAATTCCACGCCGTATAAATTCTTGACCCTCCACTCTGCTTAAATGCCACAAGGTGTAAATGTTATTCCGTACGGAATAGTAGACTCTAGGATCTGGTAGTATTTTCAGTACAATATAAAAATATACATTTCTTTCAAAAATAAATAAAATATGGTAGGATCCCATAATGCGGCGTGGAATTATACCCGTGAGAAGCTTGTACTAAAACTTACAGCTTTGTGATTCAAATACCAAATACTCTGGGTCGACTTTCAAAGCCCCGACTATACCAGAATTGACTTTGTCTGTTATAAGTTTTTGGATTTGGTCATAATGTTCGTTTGTGTCATCCAAGCTTCGTCCTTTTTCTGCTGTTGCTTTATCGTACTTCAAAACCATGGACGCTATGACGTCATTATTGTCCCTAAAACAACTTATAAGTAATCTGTAAACATACTTGTTGTATGTTGTAAAACATACGCGATCATGTTTTCAACTTCAACATCTTTGTAACCAGGTGCTTTGTTGAACACATCCTTCACACTGTTTCTTACTAAATTTGCCAGCTCTTTGAATTCAGCTGTGTTTGGTTTTGGTATCTTGTAATTCTCTCCAAGATTTACTATCTTCAGTTGGACGTTGTATCCTAAACTTGGTGGTTCGGGTGTTGTCATCATTTCGTCGTAATCTACAAGCAAAATATTAATATCTTTCCATTACGATGTTAACATTTCTGTACCTATTCCATCACAAGCCCTAATACAAACTCGTTCAGGAGAAATAACCGGAACAGAATTATGTTTTCGAATCTTTTTGTTTACACTATTAAAAGTTCCTCCATGTACTAAATACATCATGAAGAAACATTGACTGTTTGTAAACGACAAATCCTAAAACAAATACCATTATTATACTTGTTAAACAACTGAAAAACTTCAGTACTTTTGGATCTTGAGTTGCTCGTTTTCGACTAAAAGTCAAAGTAGTAAAACCATTGTCTATTTTACCACTAGTGTTGTATATATCTTGAGATAAGTCTAATAATGGTTGTGTGTAATCTTGGATCCAAGTGTCCATTAGAAAATGACGTCCTGTTTTTTTGTCTACCCAACCCAAAATGGCATCTGTTTGAGCCTAAAATCAACAAATTATAAAATGGAAATTACTTATTATTATGTATGTATGTTGTACCATTTTTTCGTTGTTACTAAAAGCTATTCCTGTCCAGGTATCAATATGTTTAGTAGTAATAGTAAACCGAATTTCATCTTTTCTTGGCAAGTATAACCACTGTACGGAATATTCACAAGTACCATTTTCAGGGGCGCAAGTTCTAGGTGTTTTCCATATTCCCAAACATTCGTTACTTTCCTCAACAAGTCCTGTAGGACTATTTGATCCAGGGATAGATGATTGACCCCCACTGGGAGATCGCCTTTTTTCCTCTGAAAGTATGGTGTTAGCAAAATTCATCTAACTCTTGAAATTTTACATCTAGAGAACTCAAATTTTCAATTATGTCCTCGAAAAGAAGTATTCTTCGCAAAAAGGGTCAACCACTTAAAATTGAGTTATGCGTACTAGTAATTTAATTATCTCTTTTGGTTCTCGAGATGTTCAAAATTGGACTTTGGCACATTCATTTTTTGAACTCAAAGATAAAATTGTCAATAGATTTTACAAAATTTTAACTAGAATACTAAATAGTCATTATCATATTTGTGATTTTTAACAAATTTTCATTAAAAATATCGGTAACCGGTTTTGATTAACCGGTTTTCTTAACTGGCTACATGGCTGGTTTTTAGAGATAAAATTTGTCCGAAAGTGTTGATTTGACTTCCTTTTTCATTTAAGATGAATTGGTGGATAAAATAACTTACCAAAGAAGTTCATTGTAGTGTAGCCTCTTTGAGCACCATGTCCATGATATTTCAGCTCATCAGCTTTGTAGAAATCTTTGACTTTAGCGTTTTCCTTTTCTAATCCACTGTGCGGTTTGTGTATATATTTCCCCGGTTCTTGTCCTTGTGACCATATGACGTGCATCAATCCTTCTTCTATACTATGATCAGTCATTTCGACTGCCTGTAGTTTTTTCCTGAAGACGATTGTCGTGACTCCGTCTTTTTCAAACCCTAAAGCTGCTGTCAAGTCATTTTTACCGCCCCAGAAAGAGTCCATTTTGGGTGTGGATCTATCTCTAGTGTAGTAGTCTGCTATTCGACTTGCAGTTCCTCTAGCGGAACCAATGATGATGTCTGTGCAGTCCATAGCGTTGAAGTCATGCCGAGGTGTGTATGGATTTAGGGGAACCCCAGCAGAATCTAAAATTTGAGGTTATAGGTTTGGGTGGTAGTTGTTTTGTGTGCGTACCTTTTGGAGGTTCTGTTCCTACACTACTTTGTTGTCTAGGAGTTGGTTCGGGTTTGGAAATAGGTTCTGAAGTGGGTTCTGGTTCTGGTTTTGAGTTGGGTTCACTGGTAGGTTCTGGTTCGGAAGTTGGTTCGCTTGTAGGTTCACTAGTTGGTTCGGGATTTGGTTCTGCGTTTGGTTCGGCACTGGGTTCAGGATTTGGTTCTGCATTTGGTTCGGGACTTGGTTCGGCGTTTGGTTCGGGACTTGGTTCAGGATTTGGTTCAGGATTTGGTTCGGCACTTGGTTCGGGACTTGGTTCAGCATTTGGTTCGCTTGTAGGTTCAGGTTCTGCGTTTGGTTCACTTGTGGGTTCAGGGGAAGGTTCGGAATTTGGTTCAGGTTCACTTGTGGGTTCGCTGGTTGGTTCCGAAGTTGGTTCGGCTACGGGATCTAGAAGATAGACCAACCACCATTAAATTACTACGTCTACTATACTACCATGTTCTATTTCTACTTGTGTTTGTGTGTCTACTTCAAATTGAAATTTGTGAGACTATTTAGTGCTTAAAATTATAAGACATTATATTTACCTTTAGTTGTTTCTCGCTTTTTTCGTCCTAGGACAAAAATGTCAATAAATATCACACATACATAAAAAGTAATATTATATACCTTGTCTAGCAGATACTTTATATGAAACACTGGTTTCTATAGCTTCTTCTCTATATTGTGGCGTAGAAATCGACATGGGGTAAGCACTTCTTCTAGAGTACACCGACTTCTTTGTCGTGGTGGTTGGTTCCGGTTCGCTTTTGGGTTCTGGTTCCGGTTCAGCGGATGCTTCCGGTTCGGCACTCGGTTCCGGTTGTGCCCCAGATGGTATCGAAGCAGGGTTGCCAATAAGGGGGAAGTTTTTGCAACTAGAAGTTAGGGATTTTGGTCGCCATCCTAAAGCGACGTAACTGGTACTGTTGACTACCATTGCTACTTCGATTTCTTTGTGTTCCTTCAGTATTCGCCAATATAGTCGGAAGTTGTCGCTAAGTTTTTTCTCAGTGTATAACTCGAAGTCAATTTCCATGGATTTTATAGGCGAACCTATAAAAATTACGACATTGTTCAAAAAGATGATAAAAGAACATTTTTGAAGCTAAATCTTTTCACTATAGACAGTTTAAGTCATTTTGTAGTAAGAGGCAGTCATTAGAGTTATTGATTTGACGAAATAGTTTTAAGTCATCAGAAAGTTTAAAGAAAGGCCTTTAAAAGTAAAAGAAATATCATTTATAATTATTAAAAACAGTAAAGGTCCTAAATTAGACCCTTGAGGAACACCTGAAGGGACTTAAAAGTAGGAAGAATTGTGTCCAAGTAAGTGTACATAGAAAACACGATCTTTAAGATGGGAAGAAAGAAAAGAGGCAGTAAATGAATAAGAACTCTGATCTATGCGATCAAAAGCTTTAAAAAATCAGTATAGATTGTATCAACTTGAACATTGTTATCTAAAGTAGAAGAAACATAGTGAGTAAAGAAAGTAAAATTAGTCACAGTCGATCACTTAGGCATAAAACCATGTTGTTTGAAAGATATTTGACTTTTGATTTGAGTGAAAATGTTCTGATAAATCAAATTCTCAAAAACTTAAGTAAAATTGCACAAAATTGATATGGGTTGATAATAATTTATATCACAAGAATCTCCTGATTTATATAAATTGGGATAACTCTGTTTCCAAATATCTGGAAATGAGTTCATGTTTATCGACAGGTTGAATATATGATATAATGCACAAGAAAGATGAGAACAGTCTTTAATTATAGTATTGAGTATTGCCTTTTAATTTTTTAATTGATAATTGAATTTGTTCTACAGAAAAATTAGGTCTTGTATCAGATCTATTGCGAAATAGAGTAATATGTACAGAATTATTGTAGGAGGTACTAGGACTATATTCAAACTAGAAAGATAGTTATTAATAACTAGAAATAAAATTCCAGTTGTGAAAACTACATATTTTTAATTAACTTACGTTTATTGCACCCAGGGCCGAACCAGCCCATTTGGCAGTAACACTGACTTGCAGGAGGGGTTGTAGCATTTACATCCACACACTTTCCATGATCTCCACAATCACTGTCTTCCCAGCACTCGTCCCTGTATTGGCAGTAGGGTCCATGGTATAGTCTGTCACATTTACACCTTCCTAGAAGGTATCTTCCGTGACCAGAACAAGATTCTCGAAATTCCTTTCCTGAAAAAGGACATCATCTTTATTTCATTTCGAAACAGTTCATTACAATGGTTGTCTATTTTTTTCTGATGTTTGATGACAAATTCCTGAATCCGTATGTAGCGTGTGGTTACTAACATAACATGGGGCTTATGCTGTCATTCTTAGGATTTTGTTTTGCGATCTTTGTATAATGTTAGTATTAGAAATTTTGGCACAACCCCATAATTGAATACCGTAAGTCCAGACGGGGATAATGATAGTTTTGTAGAGCAGTAATTTATTTTTTAATGAAAGTTGTGATTTTTTCCGAGAAGCCAGTACATTTTTAAAATTTTCAAATCTATTTGTTTTTAAATGTTTTTACCAATTTAGTTTCTTGTTTAATTTCATTCAAAGATAAGTTACTTCATCATTATGTTCTAAATAGCAATAAATTTACTCAATAATGAAGAAGACTTAAAACGCCTAAAAAGAACGAAGTCATTGGATTTAGTATTTTAATAAAATTTATTGTAATTTAAAAAGAGAAACACTAATGGGTGTTTATATATATATATATATATATATATATATATATATATATATATATATATATATATACTATCAAATTTGCTGATTGGCCACACAAGGCCAGTTGCAAATCAATTTTTAATAAACAAAAAAAAAATCGAAACAGCTTGAAAGTATAGACAAATTTAACATTGTTATGTTTATGCTGATTAGGTATATTTATTAAAAATACAAATTTATTATTTGATGAACAGATCATATCTTTTTATATATTATTTGTTAAAACTACAGCCAAATATAGACACGTGATCACCTGAAGTCTAAAAGGAAGTACAAGTGTTTAAGTCTTTCCGGTATCCATTTTAGAATAACACGCTTATAGAATATTAAAAAGTTTATTGACTTACGTGATTTTATAGACACATCAGCACAAGACCAAAACCTGTAATTACTACCCCATTCGCTGGCTTGCCTCAATAGCCTCACTGTACAATCCTGACAGGTGTATTCAGGAGGCAACTGTACCAAAAAGGACTGCGCCCTAAAAACCCTCATTAATCCCTTTCTTAAAAAAAATGCAGAATACTTACGTGACGTCACTAGAAACAAATTCTGAGCCTGCTATAGTAGGAGTTAAATCCAAAACTGGTCGTTCTAAATGATCTAAAAGTTGAAGTTTGAATCCGCCCTAAAAATAAATATATTAGGCACTTGTAGCTGAAGTGGAGAGTGTTTATTTACCCTATGCGGATATGCTAAGTGCCAAGTCACGTTAAATTTTGTTCCGGCTAATAATGATGTTTTTACTGATCCTGTAACAAATACGGAAATTTTAAAATAATTCGTGCAAATAATTATATATTATTATTCTCATTGTTTTAAATGTATGCATATATATAATTTCACTTTTAACTTTCGTTTTATATTTTGGTATATTAATTTTTATATGCTATACCCACAACTAGGTGTGTTTGAATATATAAATATAAATTTGTAATTTGAATAGCTTGAGTGCACGTATGAAGCAATATGTGATGAATAATACATATGACCATGATGATATAAAAAGAATAAAAAAACAATATAATTTGTTAATAATTCCTTGTGGGTTATAAATAAAATAATGTAAGGTCTTTTTATGATATAATTCAAATATAAGAAATGCTCTAACGTGAAGCTAAATCTGTTATAAAACTTTCTAATTTGAAGATATGTGTAGTCTTAAAACTGGGTCAGATATTATGTATACGTTTCGTAATTAATTTAAAGATCTGTTTAATCTAAATTTGAAAAAACTTTGTGCAGTATGTTTGCTTATGTGTTTGCTTTAAACACGACAAATATTGGAGTTAGTTTTGGTTTCTGTCAAAATTTTTTGGAGAAATGATTTCGAAAAAGAGTTCTAAAAAATTCTCTTTACATTTCCAGTTCAAAATATTTATTTCCAACATATTTCCAATCACAGTTAAACACGAAAAATTATAATTTTTAGTTTTTCACTATAAGATTTTTCATATACAGCCGAAATTATCCAAAAAGACCATTTTTGGGTCAAAATTATTTGTTTTTGAAAATGGTCTAAATTGATAGATCTTGTTACGCTAATTTCAAATTTTCAAACAGATTTTAATTATCTCTTTTCGTTCCTGAAATATTTGCTGTCAAAGTTGCTCCTGAAAAAAGGATGTTTTTTGCCTATATCTCTAAAATGAGTAGAGATACAATCTCAACGATTATACCAGTCGATTCTATAGGCAAAATTACATAAAGAAATGTTTTCTTTGCATATACGTTCTTTGGAACGATTTGGTGAAAAATGAGAAAAACGAAGAAACCTAAATTTCAAAATTTCTCCGAGGAACTTTTTTTCTCCAAAACTTTTCATTTTCTAGACTTAAGTAAATATTGATGCGCTGATTTCAAATTCTCAAACCGATTTGAATTATCTCTTACCGTTCTCGAGATATTCGTGTTCAAAGTTGAGTTTTGGCAATACCTAAAAAATTAGGTTTTTTAGGTGTACCTCAATAAGCGTTAGGTTTACGACTTCGCCGACCTCTCCAATCGATTCTACGGGCAAAATTACATAAGTATACCAATTTTTAGATTTTTATTCCATAGGATACAATTTGTAGAAAGGAAAAACGAAAATGGCCAAAATCGAAAAAAACGCCTGATGAACCCCTTGCGATTTTTTTCGATTTTGGCCATTTTCAGTTTTTTCCTTCTAGAAATTCTATCGGTTGAGATAAAAATCTGAAAATTGGTACACTTATATAATTTTTCCCGTAGAATTGATTGGTGAGGTCGCCAAAACCATAAACCTAACCATTTAAGAGTTATACCTAAAAAACCTAATTTTTTAGGTATAACTTTGAACTCAAATATCTCGAGAACGGGAAGAGATAATTGAATTCTGTTTGAAAATCTGGAATCAGCACATCGATATCTACTTAAGTTCAGAAAATGAAAAATTTTGGAGACAAAAAGTTTCGAAGGGAAAATTTGAAATTTAGGTTTTTTCGTTTTTCTCATTTTTCACCAAATCGTTCCAAAGAACGTATATGCAAAGAAAACATTTCTTTATGTAACTTTGCCCGTAGAATCGAATGGTAAATTCGTTGAGATTGTATCTTTAACCATTTTTGAGATATACTGGAAAAACACACTTTTTTGAGGTGCAACTTTGAGAGCAAATATCTCGGTAACGGAAAGAGATAATTAAATTCTGTTTGAAAATTTGAAATCAGCGCAACGGGATCTATCAATATAGACTATTTATAAAAACAAAAATTTTGGACCCAAAAATGGGTATTTTTAGGATTTTTCGGATGTAAAAACACAATTTTACCTTAAAAACCCAAAAGTTGTAGTTTTTACTGTCTGTTATTGGTTTATCTAATTAAAAAAAATATATCTCATATGATTTTAAGTCCACGGAATTAATTTCTGACATTTTTTTCGATGTATGTATATTTCGTTTAAAACATCAATTTCAAATTTTAAAATTTAAAACCTAAATTGGTTTAGGAGCTTAGGTATAAATATTTATAATAAGAAAAGTATCCCTCCTATATTGGGAAGTCCATAAAAACCACATTTTGATTTTGCATTTGACTTAAATGTTTTCTCTTGAATGACATAAATTGATTTCGGAATTTGGGTATAAATAAAATTAAAAAAAAAAAAAATCACCCTGTATTTTAAAGTACAAAGAAAGTACATTTGATTTAAATATCTTCCCTTAATGTATGATCTCACCTTTTGGCATACCACAAGGAGCCTTGGTCCTGCTATTATCCAGGAAGTCCAGGTCGTATTTCCTGGCGGGGGGGAAGGTGAGGGCGACGTGGGCGGCCGTTGGCGCCACCAGCGCCAAGAGCAGCCACACGGCTGCCATCTTGCTCTATCAGCCAATCAGGTGCGAGGGTTGCCAGGGGGGTTCCCACCAGGACAGGTCATGAGTCCTGCAACAACACAACATCGTACATTCAGCCTTGGATGGCAGAAGATGTTACAAACAAAATCACTGTTTCTTACATTTCCGGTTGTGGTCATTTCCGGTGTTCAATAAACAAAAGAACTGAGGTCTATTCATTACGACGTGCATTGCTTTTGCAATGGGCTCATCAAGATTTCAAACAAATTATTTTTCCGTAGATATACGTATATGAATTTACTAGTTTTTCACAAAGTAGTATAAGTCATAAAATATACAAAGTAACAACAATAGCTTCCCATTATAATAATAAAATCGAAATATTAGTTTGCAATAATATAATTATTAGTAATTTAACGTCTTGGAGCAGAGGTGGATTTGAAGGGGGGGGGGGAGGTGTAACCCTCCCATCCTTAAACAGGCTAGATTAAAAAACCGGTTACTTAAAACCGTTAACCGATATTTTGAACGAAAATTGCGAACTTTAACCGTAATTTAATCGATGTTTTTAAGGCCGTAATTCCAGTAATCGTTAACCAAAAAATAAAAAAATATACTGGTCTATAATGCGATTAAAAAATATATATTTGTATTTGAATATGTCATGACAGTTTCTATAATTTGCATTTTATTGGAGAGTCATAAAAGTATGTAGTTTCTTTGTCGGCTACAATCAAGTTTATAATTGAAAAAAAAATTGCAGTTCTTTGAAATGAGAATTTTTGGGCATATTCGTGTTTGATTTTTATTTGTGTATTAATAAATGTTGTGGTTAACATTATTAAATATTTTAGGAAGCTTTCTGTATTCGTCATTGTTTTGCAGAAGGAATTTGTGACGTCAGCATGGTAGGATCATAAAAAAAAGTCTTTTTCGATGATTCTACCACGCTGACATCATAGCGTTCTTCCTCAAATTTATAATAATTATTTTCTTGTAAACCAATAAAAAATACAGGTATTTTATTTTTTGTCTGGTATCATATATTGTATAAATAAAATTTGGTGACATACTCCATATAACTTTTAATAATATGTATAATATTTTTATTTTTTAATAATTCTTGCTACTATTTACAAACATGTTCTACTCCCGATGGCAAAAAATATATTTTACAAATAGTAAAAAAGAAAGTTGGTAAATAAATTAAAAATATTAAAGTGAAAATCTGTCAACATAGAAACTACGTCATAAAGTGTTAATTTCTTATTTAATTATTCGCTTTTCTCAATTTCTACATTTCTAAGATTTTATATGTTATAAAATATAATTGAAGTTTGGATTAACAATATTTATAATTAACGATTGCATCCACTTTCAAAATTTCACAATTGCGGTGATGCTTTCACAATAGGAAGTAAATAAATTAGTCCTTCCTAAATGAATTTCACAGTTACTGGCGAAAACGGTTATTAAATTAAAAAAGAAATCATATTACATTTACTTGTGGTTTGCTAGGTGGCATGGTTTTTCTTCTCCACAAAAAAAATAATTCCGATTTTTTAAATTAAATTTTAGATATAGTTATTTCTTGTAAAAGATATTTGATAATCATTAAAAAGAATTTATGAGGCCTAATCCCTAATCTATCCAACCCTAAAAGGTTGTAAACTTTGCGTAAGTCATTTTCAAATATTTATACGATTAGAGATATGAGCTTGTGTATGGAGATATCAACGCTGCGTCAAGACACAAACTTTTTATATAAAAATATATAAAAGTGTAGTGCACTCTCTACTCTAGTGAATGCTTTGTATTGTAAAATAATTACTGATATTTGCGTAAAGTAATAAGCTGTAAATGTTATATTTATTAGTAGTAATACAGTAAATAACTACTAAACAATAGTTAATAGTAAAAAAATGTATTATTTTATAGAGTTATATTGTAGTAAGAATTTTTCTCATAACAGTACTCTTCTACTTATTTCTTGAGTAATATTCACAAGCTTGGTTGTTAACACACTTCTTGCAATTAAACTCATTAAAATAAAATTACTATAGGGTTCATGAAATACAACACTCTTGCGTACTCTATATTGTTCCAAACAATTTGTCGTGAAGATAGCATCACTTCGCAACTTAATTAGATTTAATTTATAGTTTAATCGGAGCAATTGTGCTAAAACTTACACCCGTTTTGTTAGATGTTGATACCCAAAAATGGGTAGGGAGACTTCGGCGATTTTACCATTTGATTCTGCATACCTTAGTTGGTAAAATTTCTATATATCATTTGTAAAGATATATTATTTTAATTTTATCATAAATCATTAAATACAAAATGTAATATAGAAAATATTTAAAAAAAATGTACACATACCGTGTGTTCCAGACAAATAATAGTTGTGTTAGACCAATTTCTAGGTACAAGTTCAGCTACGGAGATTTTATGTAAATTTTTATACAGGGTGTTTCACAACTTAGCACAAATAATTAAAGGGTATATATTGTACGACCAGCTAATTATCAAATATAAATAATTTCTTAAAAATTCTTAAAAAAAATTGTATCGTATTTCAAGTAAACATTTTTTTGTCACTGGTCGGTAGTTACTTTTAATATTTTTTTCAAATCTACTACAATGAAAGTAATTGTTTACATAATATCTAATAGTAATATTGTGTAATTAATAGCTACTCTAGTGGTCCAAAAAATGTCTACTTCAAGTAAACTACACGTAACTTTGTGAATTAAAAAAAAAATTTTTTTCAACACATCATACAGTATATACCTTTTCATTTTTTGTCGTAAGTTGTAAAGCATCCTGGTACATGTACATAAATTTTCCTATTGTTAAGTTAATTTAGTAAAAGCGCATTTATTTATTCAAGTATTATAGGTAGATGTAATTCTCATGTAAATTGCAGTAATGAGAAAACGAGTTAACAGACTAAGTAATAAGGGTATTTAAACTAATTTTTATTGTTCTATAATTGTAAGAAAATGATTTTTCACATATATTAAAACTTTCTCGGTTTCCCAAACGATTGCGTCAACAACAGGTTTGAATTTCTTTCCCAAACTCTTCATTGGTATGAGACACACCCAATCGCAATATATTTTGCACTTGCTGAGGAATTTTAAGTGCTGAAGTATTTAGGACAAGACGTGGCTTCAATAAGAAAACTTATTCTTAAGTTTTTCAGTCATATTGTTCAGCTTAGCTATTGTTTCAAAATTTTTAATGTGTGAAAATATCAAAAAATTAATATTAATAATTGGGTTAGTAGAAAGCAGAAAATTTAAAAATGTCAAGAGAAAATATTGATATATGTATTTACTTAAAACATTATATTGTTCTATTTCTTATGTAATGAATAATAGAAAGTATTTACCCTGTTAAATATTTATTAAATAATTAGAAAATTAGTACAATTGTACAATTAGAACTAACAGTAAAAGTTCCGAGCAATACAGGAGAAAGTAAATACGCGGAAATACGATAGTATCTTAAGATAAAGAAGGCTCATTCTTAGACCGTATAAGCTATATTCTCACACACGTTTAACGGATTAGGGAACATTCTTCAAATGTTATATAATTATTATTAAAAGCGAAAGTGCGTAAACAATCATTTCTCAATACGTACGAATGGTAAATATTCATACAGTTGATGAAATTCACATCAAGGATCTAGTCAAGGCTATAGGTTACTACATAGTCATTATTGGATATTTTACATTCTTCAGCACACACAAAAAATTGCACTATTCGTATTGTAATTCATTCCATAGTTACTACTACGGTAGATACATATTTCATTTACTTTATCTGTAGAAGCATAATTTGGCAACTACATGCCTTATTGCGTTATTTCTAACAAATTTTGTTTACTATATTTTCGATATTATTTTATACTTGTTTAAATAAAAAACTTTTGTTTGTTTTTTGTTGCAAAAACCAACAATAAATCTTTAAAGGCCACAAATAAAATATATATTGTATTAAACTTCGGGTAAAAGAATTGATGCTTGGAAATGAATAGTGGAACCGTTATTTGAATTTAAACATTAGCTCCGATTTTTGTATCTAAAAAAATTTGATGTATCCAACACATTACCTTCTGCTACTGTAGTATAATATATTCTTTAAAAAATTCTTTAGTACATTAAATATTTAGTTTTGATATTAGTTTGTTCAGAATATTTATAATTCAATTCATACCTGAAATTTCCTTGCATCAAATTTCTAATACTGTATCGAAAACCGAAGAAAACAATTATTTTTGGCGTACCTACAATAAATTCCTTGTATGTTTTTTCCATCTTTTTGTATTTTATCTTTGAAAATTATTTACGTCAAATTTGACAACAGCATATGTGTCAAATTTGTAAAGTTTGTAAACATATGAATAGTTCATCTGTTTTATAGAAATTCCTTAGCTTGAACGATGTGTAAAGTTAATACAATTAATATTTTTTGTTTAGCCAGAAGTTATATATAAAGTGTAATCATTTTAGGAAAAACGGTTTAATGCTTCATGTAAAGTATTACTTCCGATGAACCAATTATAGCCTAAATCTAATTACTTCATCATATTTCAATATAACTCTTAAAAAGTGTAAATAAAAAGGGCAGTAAAGATGAGGACAAATGAAAACTTGCATTTGTATTCAAGGTTTATGTGAAATATAATAGGTAAAGGTTGAATTTCAATGGTTGTCGACATAAAGTATATACATATGTCTACACATAAAATTTTTTTTGTATATATATGGTTAATTTCATTATTCAAATCTTAGTACCAAATAAAAATTTCGTGGCAGCACCAGCCTATTTCAAATACTTATTTAAAAATATTTTAATAATAAATATATCTATCCTTGTCTACGCTTAAACGTGCAAAAATGTTACAAAAGCTACAATGAACAGAAGGGTGTAGCGAACTAGTCCAAACCGCGATTCTATTTTTAGATCAGCTTACCAACTCACGATTTTAGACAAAATCTCTTTATTTCGCCTCCGAAACATTTTTAATTGTCCAGACAAGTTGAGTTTTTTAATTTCTCGATGTTTCGTGGAATATTTGGCTGGTCCATACATCTACAAGTTCTGGGAGGGTCAATAGATATCGGTAGGGTTTGTTTTAAATTTATTTACACAGAATTGAAGCTATTTATTTGTATGAATTTTTATTTATTTGATTTTTAATAAGGGTGCTAATATTATATATTATATAAAGAACAGGTTTATATCCTTTATCGGTAGATAGGTATGTAAGTAATATTAAAAATAAAATTAGCACATCAATTACTTACAGCGGCTAGATTTTGTTATTGTTTTTCATCTATAGTCTACCATATATTAATTTTATAAATAAAATTTGTAAATTATATAGAATCAATGATCTTTTGAACCTCTATTCATTAGAATTACTTCCCTTAAACGGTTTGACATACTTCCTACCAATTTTCTTGGAGTTTGGGATTAAATTTTACCCCATTCTTCTACCATAAATGTAATAGTT
Source organism: Stenolophus ochropezus (assembly GCA_035578165.1). Lineage (NCBI taxonomy): Eukaryota > Metazoa > Arthropoda > Insecta > Coleoptera > Carabidae > Stenolophus > Stenolophus ochropezus. Next base: position 3,820,783 of record JAQOWZ010000028.1, on the reverse strand, counting down.
CCTTTATATTATTTGGGCGTCTTGTTTTACACATTTTTTTAAATAAATCATTGTTTGAGATGTTCAATGGGATTCATATCTGTAGACTATGTGGAGGCATTTCTAATTGTTGTCTACAATCGTACAATAACTATTCTACCAGTTTACATGTAGTATATGTTTGTGGTCATATGTTGTTAAAAGATATAAGAATCTCCTAAACCCATCTTTCAGCACATTTTTCCAAATTCTCTTTTAAAATATTCAAAAAAAACCACATTACCATCAATAAAAATTAAGTTTCCCGTTCCTTCTGTACTCATACAGCCCCATACAAACATAGAGCCTCCACCATATTTCATTGTTGGGAATAATTTTTTTGTTTTCATTTAATCATTCTTCTGCAAAAATTATTGAGTTCCAGAAGGTTTCAGGGTGGTTTATGTATTTCAAAAACAAAGCGCAAAGATATGTATATGGAGACTAGTTGGTTTGAGTGTATGTTATATATTTCATCTGTAAATAATTCAAATTTCCTTTTCTTCACTCAATATATTTTAACAACTGATGTACATTTCAACAGATTTTATTATCTGTTTCATCTTTTGTGATTTCTCGTATGTCGTAATTTTTGTATGAACGCAGTTTTAATATTTTTCTTTTAAAATTACTGTATTAAAAAAAGAATAAGTAATGGAAATCCCCACAGGCTTAACAATTCTATATAGAGAGTTAACGTATGAGTTATATAATGTAACAGTACGTAATTATAACTCAGCGATTAAGTATTAAAAGCATTGAAATTATTCCACATTCTCATGTGTAGTTCTGAGAGAAAAATAGAAAATTACTGCGCGTTTCGTAATGTAACAATGAATAATAACATGTTCACTTACACATAAGCCTGTGTTTACATACAAATGCAGAAGAAAATAGAAACAGGAAAACAGGAAAATAAACATATCTACAATCAATCCATTCTCATGATATGTTAATACATTTGTTCGTGGTTAAATATAAATGCAGAAGAAAATAGAAACAGGAAAACAGTAAAATGAATATATCTATACAATCAATCCATTCTCATGATATGTTAATATGTAAGTTTTTATTGTGGGAAGACATATTTTCAATTCTAAACAGTATTTTAACCGTTAAGTACTACAGTACTACAATTGTACTAATTGTAGTACATGTCACCTCAATAATTAAGCTAGAAAAACGGTCTGTTTCTACTTGAGTGCACTTCAAACTGTATAAAGTGCAGTGTACACAAATACTTCCCACATTTCTAGAAAGAACAGGACCTCAAACCACCTGTGTATATTTCCTGATATTTATTTGCATTTCAGTTTGTTGTCCAGCTGTAAAAATTGAAAGTAAAAAAAATAACCCTGAGTAGAGATCTGAATCAGTACTTTAGTAATTAAAACAATTGAAGTACGTATGAAAACCTTGGTAACTTGAATAATTTAGTCAAGTATAGTTAAACATGTCATCAGTAATTGTTTAAAAATACACTGCAAAGTTTTATAAGAACTAATAAAAAAAAATCCAAATAATAGTATATTATGTACTGAGGGATATGTATATCTTGTAATAATAGTTTATTTATGTTTATGTATTTTTTTGGGTGTATCGAATAAATTATTTAAAAAAAAAACAGTTTTTTTTTTATCTTTTTTGAAAAGGTATAGAATCATTTCAAAAAGTGTTGCACAAAATAGTATTTATTACGAAAAAAAAAACATATTGTATATAATTAGAAAAAAGATAAAGGAACAATAAAAACTACAGTAAAATCTGTTTATAACGATACCCCTTATAGCGACAAACTGGTTATAACGTCGAAATTGTGATCACTTTTTTGAAAGCACACTTACACTAACGTTATGTTGCTTTGACGGTTATAGCGGCAAAATTTTTAAATCCTTTCGATGTTGGTATACCAGATTTTACTGTAACACATTTCAAATTAAATTTTAAAAAATCACACATTGTGCAAAAATTTCTGCGTCATAAATTCAAAATAATAAGTCAGTAAAGTCTTGAAAGTATTGCCACATGGTAATATTACTCATATGTTTCTTTTTCTCAATTTTCGTAAATCTGGAATGTTAAATAACAATTGCAGAACAAATGATTTAATTCAATACAACCTTATTATATTATAAATGTTAGTTAAATTTAGTTCCCTAGTAAATAATAATTATTTCTTCACTGGCCAATCGAACTTTTGACTGTAGTGATATTTAATAAAATTATTTTGATTAGAATATATTCATGTAAATTAATGTACTATGCAAGTAAATTTATTCTGTTCATTATAATATCAGGCATAACAAAAACGAAACTTTTAACGATACTTAGACTAGACACAAAACCGAAACTGAAATTAGAACCGTTATTTCTTATAGGTTAACGCTCTGATGTACAAGTTTTCTTTTTGTAAATTTAATTAATCTTACGCAAAATACAAATTAGGATATTCTTAATGATAGTTTAATTCGCAAACATTTTAATATATTTTTAATTTGTACTTTTTTTGTAAAATGTTTATCGAAGTTGAAATCAAAACTAGAATATTAATTTCTAGTAAAGGAAATATAAACTAAAACTATTTATTGCAAATAATTCAAATTGTCTTTTGTATGTGCGTGTGTGTTTGTATCTTGACGTAATATTGGAATTTTATATATATGTGCGCATATTAAGAGCGTACTTTTGTTTCTATTAATGTTTATAAATAAGTAAAACAAAAACATTAACATATTTGAAAGCCTTACAATACACTGTTACCAGTTTTAATTCCAAGTCATATTCTGTTGATGCATTGTTGAAATATCTATATATAAATGTGCATATATTATGTTTATAAATGTATAATACCAAAACATTATCATCATAAAAAAGCCTTACAGTACTTGGTTACCAGTTTTGAGTTAAATAATTTTGTGTAGGTTTATTTCTTAACGCAATATTGAAGTCTCCGTATATGTGTGTTTATTAAGAGCGTATATCTGCTATGCCTATGAGTAAATAAAATCGAAATTTAAAAGTAATTGAAACCGTTACAGTATGTGATGACCGGTTTTGGTTTCAAATAATTTTCTTTGAGTTTATTTCTCGACTCGAACTCTCTATATGAGCTTAGATCATGAGTAAATCTCTGTTTTAGGAATGTGTATGTTTGAATAAAATCAAAACTAAAAACGGTATTACGGTAAATATTACTGGTTTTAGTTTTAAATATTTTCTTTGGGTTTGCTTTTTGATGCAATTTTGTTTTAATATTTAAGAGTGATCAAAATCGAAACTTAAACATAACCGAAATGTTTGCAAAACGGTTACCAGTTTAAATTTGATTTTTTTTTTGTTTATTATGAAAGTGTTTCTAATTTCATGAATGTCATAATTTATTTTACAACATTCTTAGATGAAACAGGGTTTCAAGTACCAAAGGTACTTGTTTTACTGGCGTGGGTTGTCTTCCTACAGCTTTTACAACCTACAGCTTGTAGTGTGTTTTGAACCACTTGAACGGTATTTTTATTTGGCTAAAGACGAACTAAGATTTGAATCTCAGATCTTACACGCTCAATTCAAGTAGGAGTGCGCTAATTGAGTGACTCACCGCTGCCCGTTTTATAAAAACGGTAAACAGAATTCGGTTTCGAATCCACGTGGGTTTTCCTCATTCTGAATTTTTCCCATATTTGACTAATTTCCAAATTTTTTTTTAACTTTATTCGTTGATCAGTTACGAAATAGTTATTACATGTCAAGTGTGGGAATACCATTTTCCCAGATTAGTATTTTGTGGCACGAGCTTACGTTTTATTATTATTATTGAATATAAACCGATAAAAAAAATAATATGTACGAAAAGTGACTTCTCGGACTCCTGGTGTTATTGGTCTCGTCTTCGACTCGTGCTGCAGTTTTCACCACCGTTCGGGAATATATCACTTTTCGTCCTAGATACACAATATACTAATTATTATTATTATTATTATTATTAAGCAAAAGAATGTTTGATGACATTATACATTTTAATGTAAATATATTTTTTTTAATAAATTGATGTCGTAATAGGAGTGTTTTTTCGAAAATTTTCCGAACGCTAATCTGGGAAATACGTGAGACGTTGAAATTCCTGAAGTTGCTTAGATTTTAAGATTTTAAGAGTACAAAAATCTAATCGTTCCTTTAAACATTTACCGATTTTTGAAACTGATTTCAAAGCGTGAACATCTTTATGAACACCCTTGTATTATGACAACATCTTTTTTTATAATAAGTATATAAAACCAAAAATTAAACTCAAAATAAATGCGATAAACTTGATTTGAAATATTTTTGTTGCGGTTTCTCTTCTGACGCAGCGTTGATATCACCGTAAACGCGCGTATATTACGAGAGTATGTTTGATCATATGAGTACCTATGAGTGACTAGATTTCTACCAGATGTCTCGAAGGTCGGTCAGTCAATTGTTCACCGCATTCCTTTCATTGTTGCGTCACTGATGACCAGTGGTACTCAACTTCAACCGGATCTTTAAAACATTTTATTTTTTCAGGTGGTGTTCCATCAACTTTTTGTGACTTAAATCGCGAGTGTGCAGTTTGGCCTAGAAGATTTTAATTAAAGGTGAGTTCAATTCGTGTTCTGTTTCTTAAACGTGGTCAAGAATACAATATTTTATTAAAAGGGGAACAAGGCTGAATCAAATCATGTGTGAATTTTAAAGTAAACAAACCAATGCAATAAATCTTTATGGTGGTTTTAAAGATTTATAGATAATTCTACATTTAATGATGTCTTTTATTTCTTACTAAATATTTTCAGTCTACAAAATTTGTACAAAGTAAGTACAATATTAAAATATTTTCAAGTGATATCTTTGAGTTGGGATAATTTATAACGCCTGGCCACAAAGCTTCCCACCCTTCCATAAAAGGTTGTAAAATCCGCATAAGTCAATTTCATGTACGTCTACTTCTACTATAGTTCTATGTTTAATGATAATTTGAAATGCGATTTAAAGAAATAGAATGTGGATTTCTTGTTTGTATAAATGCTAAAAATGCGCCTTAGGCAAAATAACTGCATATTTTACCACCTCGCCTTTATTGTTTAGTCCTGACTCATAATCAGAAACATGAAACATCCAACGGTATTTATTTGATACTTTGATAATCGGTTGGTATTTTTCTATAATTAATATTTTTTGCAAAGGCTTCAGGCACTGGAAAATCTTGAGAACTTTTTATTTGGTAAGATCTCTTGCTAAATAATTTAGTAACCGGAACTGCTTACCGGATATTACAGGAAATGAGGAAACGTATTTATTATTTAAATGTATTGATTGGGGTAACACACTTATATAAATTTTTTAGAGGAATTTCGGGTCATTGATATTATTAATAATTCGTTGGAATTTTTGATTATTTAGGTTTTTAGTTCACATCGAAAGTAGTAAAAGTTTTTAATATATTAACATTTTTATACCAAATTTCTATTGACTACTCACAAATATTTGATTAATACGCTACAATATTTGTTAAACAAAAACCGAAATCTAGACTCAATATTGTTGAATTATACTTACAACATCGTGTACTATAAGTACTGAGTAGTAAAGTACTAATGAAAGCAAAATCTCTTACCGTAAATATAAAATAAATCCACAAACACAGAGCACGGTAACAATACAACCTGTCCAACGTCTCACTACTCACTAATGGCGTCTTAGCAGGCCGCGAGGGGGAAAGACGAATCCAAGAAGTTGCCAGACCACCTGTTAGTACAGTCGGAGAAACTTGCTAGTTTGTTGGGACTGTACTTTATTCATGTTTACTGGAAATTAATGCTTTACGTTTATTTTGTTATTCGCATACCCATTTTTTCAAGAAAAAACATATTTTTTAAGATATAATACTTTTGGGTGAAGTGAAAAGTTTGGTGCCCAAATTTCCTGATGACGTCTTTTCAAAATTTCCACAATCTGAATTTAATATTTAAATAAATAAAGACCTGATTATATTTCGTTAATAATTTATTAGGAGTGTACTTTATTTTTATATTTACTTTGTAATAAACACATCCAATTTTTATGGGTAAATTAAAAAAAAAATATTGAGGATATAATTGATAAAATATTTTTCAGAACTCATAATAAGTTAATAAAACAACTTTCTTCTACGACCACTATGGAAAGTGGCACTTTTCTCATACTATATAATGCTTGAAAGTTGCGTATTTCTCACAATCGTGTGTTAAAGTGTGAGAAACCATTTCTCACAGTATTTGCAAATACTGCGCATGCGTGAGTGTACTCTTTGTGAGGTTATGTGCTTCATATTGTTATTTATGTTATAAGTTTTTATTTAGTTATATTTGTTCTGTAACGTTTAAGCAGTTTTGTCGTAGAAAAAGTACAGTGTGCCACTCGTGCAGAATCACCTATTTCCCACCTTGTATAATTCCAGCACACGACCTCATCTCGTGCCGAAACTTTCACACCTCGTGAGAAATAGGCGACTTTCTGCACTTGTTGCACAATAAAATTACTATTATTTAATAAATAATTAATATATAAGTATGTATAAGATTTTGTAGCTAAATTTCCAATGATGACTTTGATATTTGATTTTGATATTTAAATGTATAAAGAATGGTTAGATTTTGTTAATAATTTTCCAATAAGGAATTATAATTCATTTGAATTCTTTAACTTTTTAATTTAATGCATATATTGCATATTAAATATTTGAAAAATAAGAGTTTTCGTACACTAATATATATAAATATGATCAATTTCAATATTCAAATCTTAGTACCAAATAATAATTTGGTGGCAGCACCAGTCTATTTCAAACACTTATTTAAAAATATTTTAATAATAAATATATCTATCCTTTTCCATGCTTAAACGTGCAAAAATGTTACAAAAGCTACAATGAACAGAAGGGTGTACCGAACTAGTTCAAACCGCGATTCTATTTTTAGCTCAGCACCAACTCACGATTTCAGCCAAAATCTCTTTATTTCGTTTCCGAAACATTTTTAATTGTCCAGACAAGTTGAGTTTTTAATTTTTCGATGTTTCATAGATTATTTAGTTGGTCCATACACTTACAAGTTCTGGGACGATCAATAGATGTCAATAGGGTTTGTTTTAAATTTATTAAACAGATTTGAAGTTGTTTATTTGTATGAATTTTTATTTATTTGATTTAAAATAAGAGTCCTAATATTATACATTATATAAAGGATAGTTTTATATCCTTTATAGGTAGATTGGTAAGTAAGTAATATTAAAAATAAAATTAGAACAACAATATTATTTGCAGCCGCTAGATTTTGTTATTGTTATTTGGTAATAATTGGTCAACAAAAATAGTACTTTATCTGAAATTCATAACATTTTTTTGACAATGAAGTCAAAAATTTTAAACCATTACTAGTATTTCTTTAAAATATTTTTTATATTCCTTTTAAATTATGATATGTTATTTACATCTAATACTGAAAAAACATTTAATATATTTAATAAATTTGTGACCAAAAATATTAATATTATTAATAACATATTAAATACATTGTTAAAAAAATCACATCTTATATTAATGTAGGGTAAAAATTTGAGGTATGCTAATAAGTACACTAAATACATCTGTACTAAATTTAGTATTTATGCGTACTACTTTCTACGTAAGTACTTCACGCACTTTCTCCCAAATACCAATCGAATTTTTGTTTCGAATTTACAAGGCTTAAAAGTGCTAAATATTTATTAGTACATATTTTTTATTTTTTATGCAATATTACTACAAATAATATTTACAAAAATATTAGCATTACAAATCATAAATATTAATAATAATTATTAATATATGTACTTATATTTATATTTTGATGAAACATTAATTTATTTTAGTTAATATTTATAATTTTATTGTTTAAACATTTTAATAATTGTCATTCTTAAATTTATTATTACATTTTATACTTTTCGTTATCCTGTTGTATAGTATACCAGCATAACATTTCTGTATAACAGTTTAGTAGTTTCTTTAATTACTACAAAACCATCCATGTAAACATTTGGGCACTTCTGAATTCGTTCTGAATACAGCCCTGGCAATTTCCCTCATATTTTTCGCATCTAAAATCAATAATCCAACTCTGTTTGTATCTTCTTTTCCCCATACCATTGCACAAAGGATTATACCATCGTCTTCGTCCTAGAAACAAAAATCATAAAAGGAAAAACCTTTAAAATATTTTACCTGGCATTTTGGTTTTGGTACGAAGATTGGTTCACTTGGGTAGCAGTTTGGTTCGCACCATGTTTTGGCTGTTTTTAAATGGGTATCCACTTTAATAATCTGAAAATAAATAATTTTGAAAATGCCCACAAAAAAATAAAATAAATAATACTGTGCCAGGATTGTGACTATCCACATCAGAACTGATTGCATAGAAATATCTATATTTTTTACCTAAAAATATAAAGATTGGTATAAAAAGTGCAAGAATATTTGTTTGATTTTTAAATCGAGTAATTAAAATAAACCGAAAATCACAATTGTTTTACTTATCGCTAAAGAAAGTAGTCTTAATTACAAGCAGTTTGACCATATAGAGAATTGACCTGGAAAATTGAAGAATAATAACTTTCTTCCGAGAAAATTATTGATCGGTGTTTTCAATGTAATTACCGGATTAATTCATGGTAATATACACCGAATTCTGCTTAAGAGAAAAATAGTGGGCGTTATTTCTAATTATAAGTGAGTGAACGTTACGAGTTATGAAAAAGAATATATTTTAGGTTGTTCTGGAAAACCGCTTTTAATAAATATTTTACTATAATACTCATATTTTATTAATAATAATTTTAAGACATGAAACTAGTGTCCGACCGAAATTCGATTTTTAGCCGAAACCGAAACAGTAACCGAATATTCGGTTCATCTTTTAGTTTCGACTGAAACCATAATCGAAGCCGAAACTTATATACTTAAATGCAGTGTTTTTCTTACATTCAATTTATTAGAAAATCACTTTATTTTTCTAGAGATAATGGCCCGTATTCCGAGCTCACTTTTATAATAAAAACGTCACTTTTAAAAAAAGCAATCTAAAGCATGATATGTAACCGGTTAAAAAAACCGGTTACTAAAAACCGGTAACCGATATATTGAACGAAAATTGCGAACTTTAACTGCAATTTTAACCGATATTTTTAAGGCTAAAAATACCGGTAACCATTAATCGAAAACAATAAACCGGTTATTCTTATAATAAATTTTACAAAATGAAGTTTGTACAATGAGTGTATTATCCTAATTGCTCGAATTTAAAAGCCAAACAAATGTTGTTGTACTTAACAATAATTCTAAATTAGGTTTAAATAGTACCTAAATGTAATTCGTAGTGAATTCTCGGTGTTTCGCATCCTAAATCGCAAAGCAATTCAGGTTTAACAAAAATTTGTCCATTTTCCAACACAAATGCCTTGCAATTCGTATTAGGTAAATCTATCAGATTTTCTTTTTCCTTATTATATTTCAAAGGTAAAATAAATCGTAATGGTCTTCCTTTAAACATTTTAGCATAATCTACATTTTGTTGCATGTTCTGTAACATACATTGTAAAAATTTATTTACAACTTATAGTTTTATACAAACCTTCATTATTTCAATATACATACAGTCAATCATGGAAGGGTCTCTATAACAACAAATATCTATAACAATGTGATCCATAATTTCGTATTGATTTATAATATGTAAAAAGAAAAATGGTTCAGTGTAGAATTTGTATTTTGAAATTCCCGTTTTGCGACAAATTAGTTGAATTTGTGTCTGAAATGTTATTTGTTATAAAATGGTTAAATGTTGGTGTATAATTACCATTTCTTTTGGAAACCATTTAAAATTTGCAATCATTGGTTTATTACTAATTTTATTTATAAATGTGTTAGGTATAGATAATGTTAATGGTTGTTCAACAATTATAAAATAATTTTCTGTAATACCTAGAAAAAAAATATTAATATTGTATTTTTTTTTGGAAAAATATTTCATACCAAATGTATGCATATATGAAGGATGAAAAGCCCATCTGACATGAACTCCCGCCACAATTTCTGCATTTTCAAACATTGCCTTCCCACACCCATTTTTCGGAAATTTGACTATGTTATGCATAAGCCCTTTTGGCGTTACACTCATTGCCAAATTATAAACTGTACCTACAAAAAAAATATATAATGCCTTTCTCAATTATTTTTCTACTTACCATCATTCATAACATGAGGATGTGAAGTGTGATTGATAATAGATACATATTTGCTAACATCTACCCGTTTCTGTGTGTCCAAGTTTATTTTGTTTATTTCATGTATGATAGGAAATTCTGTAAATGCGTATATTTCGTCCCCAAATGGATACAGTGAGATCATAGCATTGTCTGAGTTGGTACTGGGGTCAAATATTGCAGATACTCTGAAATAATAAGCAACCAACATTGCTAATAAGTTGTGTTCGTTGTCTACAAGATAATGTACTTAGAAGCTTATATTTTAAATTTAAAAATGCATATTTTACATCTTGCATATTTCTAGATTTTATGTATTTTTCCTCTTTTTCTGACGCCATAAGAACGAAAATTTTTTTAATTGGTTTGAGATTCATCTTTCAAAAATGTGGCGAGCAAAATTTTTCGTTTAAAATATTAAAATATGTACACGTGAATATTTATTGAGTAAAATTCAACTCTCAATAAATCGGTAAAACTTAAATAGTTATTTACCATACAAAAACAAGTACGTAAACATAAATTTTGTTTGACAAAAAAAAAATCACGTTAGGTACCGGTTGTTAAGCGGCTGTTTTTAATATCGAAATTGAATTTTGGTTATGTAGAAAAATATTTCCGATGTCGTAGCAAAAACATACATGTAAGAAGATTTTTAGTACAATTTATTATTGTTTTTCGGTAAACATTTATATATTTTAGAAAAATCTGATTATTTAATAAAATGTACAAACACTTATTTTTATAATTTTATTGTGCATAAAACTATCAGCTCTATAAATATATACTGCCATTTAAAATAGTAAATTGAAAATTACAAGAGTGACATGTTTAACTTATTTTTTAAATTAAAATGTTTCTATATTTTTTTTCATATATTGTTTGATCTGATATATGTAAATTAATAATGATTAATGGAAGATGATATCTGATTAAGACAATTGACGTTGATTCATAGCAATTTTCTATTATTATTTATATTGTTTGTGAAGGTTACGATTTTAATTCAAGATTAGTATGTATGATCTGCTTATTATAAAGTCTTTGTATATATAAATCCAATTGAAAAAATTACACTTACCTTTCAAAAATAGTTTTACAGGGATCTTGTACACAAGCAGTACCAAATTCGGTCACCACAATTCTTCTAGCTTGTGAATTTTTTTTATATACCTCCGACTTTAAAAATCGGCATTGGTATGTCACTTTGCCTTCATTTATTGCAAATCTGTGAGAGAATATTATTATTATTATATCGTATTTCGTGGTATTGTTTTCATAGTCCGTGACTTTACACTTCGATCAAATTGGTGGTCTGACTGTTGAAGTTAAAGATTAAAACAGTTTTCATTGGAATATTTATATAAAAAAAATTATATATATGTTTTTCGACATGAGGAATTCATTTTTGTGGGTATTTTTACCCAATGTAATACCCATTTCCAGATATTGCGTATAAATTATACTAATATAAAACTAGTTTAATTGTTTTGCAAAAAATGTGTACCTATATTTTTTATCCCAACAAATTTATTATTATTATTTTCAATCTATGTTATATTCATTTATGAGTACGGGATATGTACAAAAATATTTACCGATGTACTAATGCAGAGCTGTCAAATAAATGTTGAAATTCCATATCGGATACTTGAAGACTTCCGGGGCCATTTCGTAGTAAACTTCCGGTTAGCCAAAGGGGTACATTGCCTAAAAAATATATTGATTTATATCACATTGATTTAGATGTAGATTTTGTCTTAACAGAATTTCCATACCTATTATTTCTCCGGACAACGGTTCAATAATTTCTTCTTTACAACTTCTGAGCCATACATTTACATCACAGTTTGGATACAAATTATTTTTTTCATGAGAAATCTACAATAAAAATATTATATATTATTATAATAAATAATTATAAGAATTCAAATACGTACTTCAATTTTAGTAGAAAATAATTTTCGTTCTGGTAACGGTGACCAATCATCAAAGATACTTTTGTAGTTCTTAAGATTCATTTTGATGTCAGCTCAACGACTGCTGGTTTGAATATGAGGGGACTTAAGAGCTGTGTGCAAATTGTATTAGAACTAATAATATTGATTAAGTACTTAAAAAGTCAATAGCTTATAATTTAATTATGTATAGTGCATGTATATTATTCTCGTAGGAGGATGTCATTATTTATATATTTTACTGTTTTATTACCCATTGTTGGGTATGCCAATCTATTTATCACATATTTTGATAATGATATATATATGACTATATTGAAAGGGACTCTAAGTTGGAGTACAGAGATGTTATGTGTCTATGTAGGAACATTTCGACTTCCTCCTCAGTAAGGTGAAAGTAAACGTGCACTGTTCTGATGTAATGTGAGTTGACTATTAGATTAGGCGTCTCATCTACTTTCACTTTGAGAACACATGTTATATGAGTATTTATAAATTATACGAGAGAATTTTTTTTTATAGAAATTTACATTGAAGATTGAAGACTATTAACAATTTAATCCCAATCCTACTAAAAAAATATATTGACAATGTAAAAGGCGTATACATTTTATCCTCTTTAAATGTTATATTGTTCGACATTGTACCTTGCACACATTCAATCTTGCACACCTTTTATCGCGCACACTCTTAATCCCCGAAAAAAGTTATACATTTTATCGTCGAAATCATTTTATCATCCACTTATTTTATCTTCCACTCATTTTATGTTCCACACATTTTATCTTTTACACATTTTGTCTTCCGAGAATATTTTATCTAATTATAAGTATATTAATTGCATGGGCAATAAAATGTTTTAAAGATGAAACGTTAGCGAAGATAAAATGTGTGGATTATAAAATATGCGCAAGATAAAATGTGTGTATTTTTTTCGCGGATTAAAAGTGTGCACGATAAAAGGTGTGCAAAATTTGAAAGATACAAAGACGAGCAATATAACATGTGTAGAGGATAAAATGTATACGCGTCCAACATAATGTACAATGTGTATTATATACTACTATTATATTATACCTTACTACCTATATAATTTAGAATGTAGTATTTTATTCAGTTCTGGATAATATTTTTCTTTTATTTACTAAAAATAAATAAATACATAATGTATCTCATAAAACGCTACTGAAAGGTAGATTTTTTTTTTAATTATTATTTTTTTTTGTGGGTTTATATCACAAGCAACAGTGGCTCACTTGATGAGATATGGGGTAAAAGTACTGTATCCGAGTGGTTCAGAGTACACTATAAGCTGTAGATCTCTTGCTGGAGCTGTAGGTTGGCAACCAACACTGCTAAAATGCAAATACAATGGACTAGAAACACAAGCAATATTCATTTGTTGTAAGTTCTTCTATGGATGGGATACTATTATAGTTATAGTTTATATTATTTATTAGTTTTCAATTTTTACAAAGTTAAAGTAACTAATTACAATGATAGATGATTTATGTCAATTGTAAATTAAAAAAGTACTATAGATAAAGAAACGTAATTCCTAATGAACGTAGGTCTTTATACAGTGGGTGTTTTATATTGTACAATATATCTTAATATAAGCAACTATCTTACTGGGTTTTTACAAAATGAATAACAAAATGTAAAGTGTGGGTGAAATCTAAGCACCGTTGGAAAGAAAATCCTACTTGTCCATGTGTAACACACAGATAATATAGGTATTTACACCAAGTGTGTCCTTCGCGCACAACACTGCGTCCTTAGTGGGTGTGGCACGGCTATAAAACCGCAAACCGCTGTGCGTATTTACAAAACCCTTCGTTGCGAATCAGTGGCATAATAAAATAGTCACCTATTTCTAGGTACGAATTTTGATGCAAAAGTGCCGAGATCTCTTCAGAGCATCCACACCCAAAATGGGTGTTAGTGATATAGTTAATTTACATATATACACAAATTGATCGACCAGTTATACTATATACAAAAATAGTCACGACACGTAAATTCATCTCATCAAATATTATTTCTCCTTTTCATAAACGACAATTCAATTCAATTCAATTTATTATAGTACAAATATAACAGTCAATAACTTGGTACAGTAGCTTCCAATTTTATAAGTACAAGTTACAAATTCCTGGTGGATTTATTTGGTACTTCTTCAATTTCAATTTCAAATGGGATAGGTTAAAGGCTGGTTTATTTTAATTTAAGAATTTTTATTTTTTCCTTCTGCTTTATGATGTATTTTAGTTTCCTAAATTTATCCAGTCAGAAGGTATCACGTGATATTATATTTAATTTTGATATATAACTGTTGGTTTGAAATTTCTTTGAATTTGTTTTGGTACAAAATGAATTTGATGTCTGATTATTTTTATTTTACTAAAAATTCAAAATACCACTCACAAACTATCATTTGCTATCTGATTTTAATTTAAATTATAAACGTCAGTTCAATGCTTCCTTGTTATAGGCTGGATTTGGAATTTAGAATTTAGAATTTAAAAATTTGTTGTATTCCAAATTTAAATTTTAAATTTTTAAATTCCTAAATCGTTCATAAACCACCACAGTTGTTTTGAGTGTGTTTATATTTTAAAATCTAAACCATAAATTGAAAATTCGTAAATTAAATCCATCATAAATAAGCCTTTATTTTCTTCTTGGTTTAACCTTTTTTTTTCAATGTATTATAAACACAAATGGCGAATATGACGAGCAGTTTATAATTTTGGTATAGTTGTTTTCTGGTAGATTTATTAGGTACTTCTTTTATTTCAAATATAATTACTTTAATTCTTTATTTTTTGTTAACGTTTAATTTTTATTGAGTATAACAAAAAGTCAATAATTTAGTGCAGTTGATTTTGACGTTCTTAGTATAAGATTTTTGTAGCTCTATTAGATGTTTCTTTCATTTCAAACAGAATATCATTTCGTTTTAGTTTTCCTTCAATGTAGTAATGAAGTGCCAAACAATATGAAAAAGTAAGAAAAATTTAATATCAAATAGAATTACTTTCTTTTTTGTTAATGTTTAATTTTATTCCATATAACAAACAGTCAATAATTTAGTGCAGTTGATTTTGACTTTCTAAGTATAAGATTCTTGTAGCTGTATTAGGTGTTTCTTTCATTTCAAACAGAATACCATTTCGTCTTAGCTTTTCTTCAAAGTAATATGAAAAGGTAGTGTAAAAAAATTGATGTGATGAATTTCCATCTTGAAGCGACTACATAGTACGTAGGATGAAAAACATAGAGCACTACACAAATGTATATACAAGTATCTATTTTATTATGCCATATACAATTTCATAACCATGTCAACCATGTATAGTTCACCTAACCCTCCAGAAAACCATCACTAGTAAAACCGCACAGGTGGCCATATTCTTCCCTGCACCATTCTTATTCCCGTGTTGCATTGCTGCGGGGTGTTCTCCGTTGATGACCTGCACGTTGACGCTAGCGGGCGCGGCGACCGTGGGCACGCAGCTGTAGTTGCCCGAGTCCGCCGGTGTAGCCGCAGCTATACGCAGGCGGGACGTCAGGGCGTCCGTCCAGTCCGTGTCCACGCGGAGCCGGTCGTCGGGGGTCGTGGCGGGCTCCAGGACGTGGGAGTCCCGGTACCAGAACACGGTGCCCAAGTCGTGCGGGCCCTGGGAGATCACGCATGTTATGGAGACCACGGAGCCGGACTTGACGTAGAGTTCCGCAGGGCCCAGGATTCTGGCTTTGGACTCTGCAACAGATGGGGGAATTAACAAAAATATACCATTCAGCGAGAAAGTTACATAGTTTAGTCAAATGTTTGACAAACCAAATAAAAGTACGCATATGTACCACTGTAGGTCTATATAGGAGGGTTGTTTGATAAGCCAGGTAAAATTCCAAAAAGGAGCGCTACAATAAACTTTATAGTACATATTCTAAAAGTATCATACTTCAAATATAGATACACCGTCTTTTCCACAAAATGCGATTTGTTTCATTTTGGTGGTCATTCTAAAAATATACAATTGTTTTAGTACTTAGGTACGTGGTCTATTTCTTGTAGGAATGTGATGTCACAAGATCAGTTTGTTCAGTTTAGATCATTAGAAAGTATCACTCGTCAAATCTAGATATATCGTCTTTTTCGCAAGCTACGCTTAGTTTATTTTTGATGGTCGTTTCTTGTAGGAATGTGAAGCCACAAGGCGTATTCCATTTGCCACTTTGAACTGATCCAACTTACTCTTTTGAATATGGATCACTTATTTTCATTCCATTTGACTGGATCACTTTACCTCCTCTACTGAGGTAGATTTGATCTAATCAGATTGACAAAAAGAATACCTCTATAGATGGTTAGTTAGATCATCTACGTATTTCTTCGCTGTTAGAATTTTCGAAGGCTTCCTGCTAAAAACATTATATACAAAATTTGACTGACCAGTTCCTCTCGCCCAGTTCTTCTGAGTCCTTTTTTCATTTTTCTTCTGGTATCTCTATCCATATTGATAACCTACAGCATTAAAATGCAAGTAAAATGCACAAAGATTGTGGATTGACTACCTAAGCAAATAAAATTTGTCAAAACAAATATGTCAGGTTCTTGATGCCGTATTCTATCTAGGAATGTTATGTCATAGATGGTTAGTTAGATCTTCCAACTATTTCTTATTCTTCTAAGCATTCATCCGCAGAATTCGCTGTTAGAATTTTCGAAGGCTTCCTATCAAAAACATTGTATACAAAATTAGTCAATTCTTTGAATGCTACATTGCATGGTTGTTTATATGTTTTTTAATAAAATGTGTTGCAAGTTCTTTTAACTCTTGATACCTCCTTGAAGGATCCTAATATTTGCCACAGTTCCTTTTGAATTGCCGTATTTATTTCAGAATTTAATCGGTTGACTATCCATTTGATTGTGGTACTATTTGTTAAGAATGCCCAATAATTTTTAATGACATTCAAATTGACATCGACTATTCTCATTTTTAGCTGCTTCTTTTTATCACTAATTGTTGTTCCTTATATTTATTTATTTTAGAGATTCTTCTTCCAAATCTTCTCTAACTCAGTTCTTACATTTTCTTGGTCTTTCTTTTGCTCTTTTATTTTTTCAAGAGTTTTCATTTTCTCTCATCATAAGGCCAAGAAAACTTAGATTTCTTTCTACAACCTTCTATGATCTTTCACTATTTTGTCTGTGATTCGACTAATTGATTATGAATTCAAATCCAGTTTTTTTTATAGGTTTGTATTGCACGCTAGTACATTTTTTGATCATTAGAAGTACTGATTGATACAAATTAAACAAGAGAAATTTATAAATACAGTAATATATTAATACAAAGTTATTTTGCTAATCACAAATTTTATATTTGTGGATTAATGTCACTTAAAAATGTTTTATATAATTCAATTTAATCCCCAAAATATCGAATATAAAATTTGTTTAAATATACATGTGTAATGGAGTAATTAGCTAAATGAATAATAGATTTTTAATACCAAATATTACAATGAAAACACAATAAACAAATGAATAGAATTGAAAACATTTTAATTAAAACACGAACAATGCAGTTTTTCTAATTGTTAAACAATACTGCAAATTGCGATTTTATAATCAATACTCCAATCCCTGCTTACCCACAACGTTGAGCCTGAAGGCCAAGGACATCTTGGGCTCCGTGTTGACCTGGCACTCGTAGATGCCGGCATCTCGTCTTTGCGGGAACTTGATCTGGAGGGTCCAATTGTCTGACTTGTCAGGACGAATGACCTGGAACCGCTGGTCAGACGTGTATGTCAGGATTCCTGCTGTAAGGATATGTAGGTCTCTTTTCCTGATCCAAGAAACCTGGAACGAAAAACCAAGTCAGAAACACTTACATTGTACCGTAAAGAGGAGGTATTACAACAATACCGATCAAGACATTTTGAGGTTTTGGAAACGGTCCATGAATTGAGGTCTTTACTTAAGTTCGCTACTTATTCAATTATATCCAGATATTTCCAGATTTTCAGGTAACCATGAATATAAGTTTTTAAAAATTTTATATCAACCACTTTTATAAATCAGGTACAGAAATCTTACCGATTTCTATTTGGAGATTTTAACGCTCTGTCCACGAAATAAGGTCTTTACAATACCTAAACTTCAAGTTACATAAAAAAAGGTATTGAATCATATCGATTTAAGTATTACTAGATGTTAATTCTGTCTTCTAGTTGATGTCTTTACCATATTTTTATCAATAGCCTTAATAAATTAGGTATTATAATCGTATTGTTCTGAACATTTCGATGTTTTGATAAGTATTCAAGAATTGAGGTCAATTCAAAACGGATTTTAATAAATATTTTTTAAACTTTTGACTGAGTAGTGCAAGTTATAACCAAATAAAGAGCAGCGGTCTTGGGTTCGATTCCCAGTGCTGTTGACTATTAACCAAATAAAAATATTGCTGCATTCGAATTTCTATTTATAATTCTATTTCTGTACCATTCTTGGTTGTCTTTCTCTTTCCCTAGTTAATTCTTCTATGCTTTTTAGTCATTTCGTGTCCCTATATAGTGAGTTTATTTTATCAGTAAACATAGAGTAGTGTCATCACCATAGTTAAAGAATGACAACAATGCATTGAAGCATTTATTTTGTGAGTAAACAGGGAATATTTAATAATTTAATAAAAAATATGTATTAAAAAAATGTGAATATAATGTAATCAAAGTATTTTACTTCTAGGTTGTTAAATATCAGCACAAATCTTCCTCTGTATCATTTAGAAATGCTGAAACTCATGTACAAATATTGCTAATTCCACAAAACTAGTGGAGTTATCTTTTGAACTAAATAATATTCTTAATCTTTTTTATGAATTGGAATTGGAGTTAGTTTGACATTTTAGGACGTTAACAAGAGGTACAACCAGTAATTAACTAATCGGGGTTAATGGCTAATACATTTTATTAAACAGTGTATAGCTGTTTAAACATAAATAACTAATTCATAATTTCATTAATTAATATTTAATAAATTTTAGTCCATGTTAATTATCCCTATGTTTACTTATAAAATATGTTTTAATACATTGCTGTAAATCAGTTTAGACCAAAACTACAGTAATGATATATTTTATGTTTACTCATAAAATAAACTTCCGGTACTATTTCACAATGATAATGTTAAAGATAAAAGTGAAAGTTTCTTATTTATATTTTTTTATTTCTCTCTCCAAATTAACGACCGCTCAATGAAAGACAAATCCATATCTTCTTGGGATTCGAATTTCTATTTATTATTCTATTAATCTAGCTATTTCTGTACCATTTTTGGTGGTCTTTCTCTATCCCTACTTAATTTTCTTTATGATTTTTCACCATCAGCACATGTCTATCAACTATTCTCCATTTCGATACTGGTCCTCTCCGCCGCTATTCGCTGGTATGAATATCGCCGGCGAGAGAGACGAAGGGGTTTTATCTTCGGAATTGAAACGAGCCACCTAAGGCCGTAAATTCGTGTGCAACAAGCAGGCTGCAGGATGATTGATCTGTGAAGCGGGATCGTACTGACCAGGGAGACATTAACCTAACCACAGACGCAACAAATCTACCCGACACAGCTGCGATCAATGCCGAAACGGGAAGGTAGGCGCTCAAAGGGAACCTGGAGTCGCAGGCCAAACTGACACACAAATCAAAAAATTTAAAGAAAATACCAAAAATACAACTTTTACTCTCACAAGTTCTTACTTCTAATTTGGATTGACTCATCATAATCTTCGGACTGACACAGAAATCAAAAAATTTTAAAGAAAACACCAGAAATGTAATACAACTTTTATTCTCACAAGTTTTCACTTCTAATTTGGATTGACTTGTCATAATCTTCGGATTTCCACGATTACAAGTTTTTCGGAAGATTATTTGATACATATCTACAAAAACTTTTTTTGATACAACTATTTTTTGGAGAAACATTCCAACTATACAAGGACAAGGAATATGGAAACAGTATTATTTTTATGAATGATTACGTTAGTAATGATTTATAAAATCAAAAACTTAAATTGGTCCTTTATTTTAACAATCTTTTAATTAATTAAATTGCATCTATACCAGATACTTTATGCTGTTCGTATTTTTTTTAATATGGAATAGAAGAAGAGTTAATAATGATATATTTTATCATAAACATCATCTGAACGTACTTCCAATTTGTCGTTTTTTCAGAAGAATTTTCATAACTGAAAATTATAAAGAAATATATGACACTTTGACAGTAATTTTGTTATTACAGCCATCCCTGTCTCAATAGTTAGCTGACGTTTTACAAGCACATAATGCTATTTATTTATATTGTTAATTAATAATTTAACGATTTATTAAAGAATATAATATATATTTAAGGACTAAAGTATTTTTTATTACTCACATAGTTTATTCTTCTTGGCTATCGCCTCGTAGAATAAATTCCATATGCGTAATAAAAATTATACTTTAGTCCCTTCTTAGACAAAATAATCATTGTCATTATTTTCCAGAGAAAACTTTAAAAAATATATTAGGAATAAAAGAACAGTATAATATTTACGTATTATTACTTTTATAATAAAATGGATTATCATAAATTTCAATTAAACATACCTGCAATTTATCACCTTTATGGAAGATTTCTCGTTTGACTCACGTGTTTAAATTTTTTTGTCCTTATTTTTTGGAGAAATTATTGAGAGTTCATTAGTACTATTTTATCCATTTATTCAATCACTATATTCTATATGAGCAAATGCATGAATTAAAGTTTCTTTGAAGTAATTACTTTTATTTGAAGATATCTTCAACTATTCTTAAGTACCGTATATGTGTATAAATTTTTTCTCAAAACATTATGGAAGTATTAAGAAATGATAGAATTATATAATTTTTATGTATAGTAGTCTGATATAATTTAAGTTATGCATATTATTATACTTAATATTGTTAAACAATTTTATTAATAAAATATATTCATATATACAAAATAAACATATATCTCAAACCATAGTCTCTTGCACTTCGTCTGCCAGTCTCACAACCATAGCAGTCCTCCACCACCTGTACCACGGCATGACCTGGTCCTTCACCAGGAGGTACAGCGTGATGAGGTACCCAGCCGCCACCACGCTGAGGAAGGCGGCCACCGTGCCCCGGGTCCACACATGGGTGATCCCTAGCTTGAACCCTTCAAGGACAAAGTACCTCATCCCTAGCAGACACACCACCAGCAGACCTATGGTCACGACTGTCAGGAGGGAACATATGAGGACGTCGGCTTGGAGGTGGCCGAGGTTCTGCGGGTGGCGAAGCCAGACTCTCGCGGACTCAAAACAACGATACCTGGGGTAGAGAGGGTGTTAAAATAATAATAATAATAATAATGGAATAAATAAATGAACAGGACTGTAGTCGGAAATAATTTGTTTGGCTAGTCTAGGCCAACGTTTTGCTGCCTATTGCAGCTTCTTCAGTAGTTCTAAGTAATAATAATAATATTTCTTTATTGGACTAACCAAAGGCGAGGTTCAGCCAAAAGGCTGTTCTTCCACCTAACTCAAAAATCTATAATGGACTTAATAATAAAAGTGATAAGTGAACACGATCGTAAATTCAGCTTAATCGTTAGTCGCCTGAAAATTAGTTGCTATATTTTGTCGATAACTTCACAGTGATAGTGGTGTACTCGATATTTTCCGTAGAAAATTTTCTACAAACTACTTATAGTTTTCATGTCAATATTCATGTAAGCATAACTTTCAAAGCAACATACAGCGTAAGTGATTGATAACATTTATTATTTGATTAGTATTGTCGACAGTCCTACTAGCAGAATAATTAAAAAAAAAATACTAATTACATATATAGCTACAAATGCAATGGACAAAAATATATAAATCTGAACTATCAAGTAATTAATATTTTACAAATACTGTAATGCTATTTGAAGTTAATTGCTGCTGGTGGCTCCAAAAATATAATAAGCGATTTTGAATGTAAATACTACAATTATTTCGTAAACAAGCTTCTCAAAATTCATACCTCCTCGAATGCTAGAATGTACTTACATTTTTTGTAGCTTAAGTACTATTATTTATTACTGTGTATTATACTAGGCAACTATTACACTATATAAAAAAATCTGGAGCTATTTTTTTTACAATTCTTAATTAGGTTTGTTTAAGTACTATTATTTATTACTGTGTATTATACTAGGCAACTATTACACTATATAAAAAAATCTGGAGCTATTTTTTTTACAATTCTTAATTAGGTTTGTTCCAACATACCTCTAAATCGGTTCGAAACTGTAGGACCCCTTTCAACTAAGTTCAAATTCAAGTTCTGACCGTTAATCGGTTGTTCCTACTGATTTCTGACCGAATTGGAACCAGTTCTCTGACAGTCAAAACAGTCAGAGGATCGGAACATGTACTGTTAGACACAACTTCTGACAATTTAATTTAATTAACATCAACAATGTATTTAAGTTTGAAAATGAGGTATTTGTAAAGTAGTCAGTGATTTTTTTTTACTTAATCTTATAAATTTTTAGATTTATTTCGGTAAAAGTAAAACTAACCTACCACAATTTACAGTCAGGTCTGAAAATTTTATAACCCAAAAAACAAATGTCATATTCGTTCCCCATGTTTCATTTTAAATGAGACAAACAAATATACATTGCTGTCAATCAAATATAAAGTTGTATCCATGGATATGGAAAAATACTAACGGTATATATTTAGGTATCGTAAAAATAAATAACTTCGATCTGTAAGTGAATGTTTAGGTGACCACCAATTAGTAAATCTTGAAACTACGGCTCAATTTATAAACTATTACTTACAGTTCATGATTAGCTTTTGAAAATTTAGGTATGGGTTTAGTTTTAGTTTGTGTTTATTGGGAAAATGAGCGACGAATTCGAGCACCGCTGTGGGAAAATTTGTATCATGTTTTGCCATTCACGGTATATGTCATTGTCGATCCAGCGATAAAACAGATTGGCGCATCTAGCAAGCCGTGAGTGATACATTTATTTCCTGCAAACTTCTTGTATCTTTATGAGTGTTTATGTGTATGCGCCAGCACCAGGAAAATATGTAAAGAGTGTTAAGAGGAAAAGTTTAAATATTTCCCAAAGTGAAAAGTCATAATTAAAAAGATTAAACTCTTAAGAGGCTGTTGAGTAGTTCTCCAAGTCTAGGTGCTACTTTGAAATTTTCTCTAACGAGAACTACTTCCGTATGCTTGTTGCTCTCACTGAACGATAATAAAGTAATAAAGTATTAATTTTCTTCTGGATTCTGTGCAGCTTCAAGTGTTTCTTTATTGATGCTGAAGCACAGATGACTTACAATTGCACTCCGGAATAATTACTTACTTGCAATTACAAAGATCACATCTTTCTCAGCATTTATATCTAAAGATTTAGAAGGAAAGACACTTTGAAAAACGTAGGACTTCACTGAGATTTGTACCCTCAATTCGAATGTGTTCTGGGGTTCAAATTCTAGCGTCGTTTATTATTAATAAAATAAAAATTTCACGGTGTTCGAGTGGTTTGGATCCTACTATAAGTTATAGTAGATATGGTCATTAAACAAGTACCTTATGTAAAGTCATTTTTTGTAGCTTGAACATTTTTCGAGAAATTCATACTAACTTTCAATTTTTGTATGGGGCTCAAAGTTATCTTTAGAACTGTTAAATAGATATTTTTTCACTTTTCAATGATATAAAACACATGTTCATTAAAGGAAAAATAAATGAAGAAGTTGGAAAATTATTGATTTTATTCATTTTGGTCAAGTATTTATTCATCTATGGCACAACATTCCTATGTGGAACAGCGCCTCAAGTACCTGAGGTACTTGTTTCACGACATGTTTTACTTGCATTTTAGTCAAGGTCAAGTATGCTTTGGAAAAATATCGAGAATCTAATGTTTCCGAGCGAAAAATTGACATAGAGTTTTTCCATTTTTCTCATTTTCACCAAATCGTTCCAAAGAACGTACGAGTATATGCGAAGAAAACATTTCTTTATGTAACTTTGTCCGTAGAATTGACTCGTATAATCGTTGAGATTGTATCTCTACCCATTTGAGAATACTGTTAAAAATCACACACATATTTTTGAGGTTTAACTTTGAGAGCAAAAATCTCAGGAACGAAAAAAGATAATAATATTTTGTTTGTAAATTAAAAATCTGTGGATAAATATAGACTATATTCAGAAACAAAAATTTTGGACCCACAAATATGAATTTTTGGATTATTTCGATTGTACATAAAAAATAGTGAAAAACTAAAACAAATGCTCCAAACTTTAGGGGGATAACTACCTACCCTTGCTCCCCAAATCCCGCCACTGTTAAGCTCTGCCATCAAGCTGTTGAGTGTTGTAAGATGATATTCTTTTTGGTAGAGAAATTATCTAACAATGCGTGTGTGGGTCGGGAAAGAAAAATACAAATTCTCGCGTGACGTGTGTGAAATATTCGCGGGGAAGCGTCGTTCTCCGAACAGAACGACGCGCCGAAAGATGACAACGGTGATAAACTATCAGCGAAAGTAGACACACTGTATACCTCTCTACTGTAATTTATAATGTGTACTTATCATCACAAACATTCCAAACATAACACTCAATGTATAGTCCATAATGTACTACATGCAGAAATGAAATAGATACATCGACAGACGATAAATACAAGCATAGATAGATAGATCATCACTATTATTTGGTTCAATAGAAAGGCATAAAGCACATAGCAATGGGAAGTATAGATAAATAAATAGATACATGATAGATGTAAAGGATGAATATCATCTATGTGTATTTCATCCATTTCAACATATATACATAACATTCCTAGATAAAACAGGGTCATAAGTATATAAAGTCGCTTTTTAATAGTTCGTACTCACGTCATCAATCGTAACCACGTGTCGGGTGTCAAAACTGACAGTATAATATACTCTATTTCGCACAGTTGATCCTCACGTCACCAATTGTAACCACATGATTCAAATTATAGGGGAAGAGGGATTGATGACATCATCTTGTCGGGTAAAATCGTGTGATTTCCCAAGTAAATAAATGTCAAAACTGACAGTATAATATAAACTTTATTTCCCGCAGTTGATCCTCACGTCATCAATTGTAACCATGTGATTCAAATTGTTGTGCGAGAAAAGGGATTCATGACATCATCTTGTCGAGTGAAATCGTGTGAATTCCAAAGTAAACTAATGTCAAAATTGATAGTAGTACTCGAGATAATAACATTAAAAGTTAAATATCAAACAAGAGGTTTTTTGAGGATATACCTCTTAAGGGATCACTTTACGCCACCAGCGATTGTAAAGACAAAATTACATAAGTATTACAATTATCAGATTTTTATTCCGGAATCTACTAGTATAATCGTTGAAATTGTTAATTCGAAACGGTAAGAGATAATTGAATTCTGTTTGAAAAAGTGGAATCAACGCATTGATATATGTACACTAAAATCCAGAAAATAAAATGTTTTAAAAACAAAATGTTCTCGAGAGAAAAATTGTCAGCGGTTTTTTCGTTTTTGCGGATAAAACATTTTTTTAAGTATATTATATACAGAATTGGGCTATTGGTGTTTGTCTATGTAAACAAGTTTAATAATATGAATTGGCGGTAGATCAAAAAATAGAAAATTTGGGAAGACCCCATTAATGTTGCTTGAGGTGATCAATTTTAAACCTCTTGTCCTAATCTGTGGTAGTTTGATAATTAGGAGAAAAAAGTTAAAAGTGCGTTGGAAGTAAAAAGAGTATTGGATTGAGGCGATCCGCTCATTCATCACAATAAACAGGGGTGTTTATCATCGGAGCCACAAAGGCAAAACGAGTGGGGGTCGGTATAAATGCGTGTTCTTCTTGCAACTGTGGCGGCGGCGGTGTTTTTACGGCATTGTTCTGGAAAGGTCTCCGCTATTGATTTCCAAGCTTTCCGGGAGGAATCAATCGTGCATGCTAAGGGCATTAGTTTTGGACACCAGAACACCACGCAAACCTACCCCTACGGACCAAGCACCCTCCGACGCTCACGGGCGAAACTTAAACTGCGGACCTTATTTTAATTTTCACCGTCTTCAGGTCATTGACCAGGGACAGTAGCTATTATAAAGTGATGAAGCTTCTTCACTGAAATACTTGTAGATTTGTAAGGATCTTAGTTTTTATGACATTTTTATTTATTTTTGATGTAATATATTTTAATTTTCACCGTCTTCAGGTCATTGACCAGGGACAGTAGCTATTATTACAAAGTGATGAAGCTTCTTCACTGAAAAACTTGTAGATTTGTAAGGATCTTAGTTTTTTCATATTTTTTTTTTATGTAACAGGTACGGTCGCCTAAGACGAAATCTAGTATCTGACATACAAGGGTTTTAATTTATGAGTTTTACTTGCTTCAAAAGTAATCCACGCATTATATTAATGAACAACTTTTACACGAGACAAGGGTAACGATAGTCGCTGTCACCACTATCACTTTATTTAAAAGTCTGCCGTGATAGAAGCAGACAAGGGAATGTTAATAATGATAACAGACGCTGTTTACTATATGGTCAAATTAGTGCAGGGTAGTAATATTAGAACAATAGAGTTTTACTTACGCGTTGTGCTACAACGTCACAAAGACAGGGATTGGAATAGGATGCGCTGAATCAAACACGATATTCCAACAATAACAAAATTATATAAATTTTGATAATCAACCGTGATCAAAAACATTTATATAATTCAAATAAACTACAACGCCTAACTTGATTCTATATAAACTCTAAATTCTTACTTTTCTAATTTACAAACAATTTTGAAAACCTTTTTACATCGATCTACAAATCAATATTAATCCACACAGAATATAATAAAAACTACTTACAAATTTGCACCACGATGAGAAAGCCGTTACACACAGTACAACAATTAATTGGTTATTTAATTTTTTTCACTTTTATAATGAAGTAATCTGTATTAAATAAGATATAGAAACATATGTAGTATTGTCCTATAAAATATGGTGATTTATAGACCAATTCTGAACAAATCTGTAAGTCTTACAGATCTATAAATCTATAAATAATGAACAAAATCGCAACGAAACCAGTCGCTCTTATGCATAATTTTACATTAATCAACAAAAATTGATGCGTTTTTGTCAGTTTTTTACAGATTTACAGATCTGTAAGACTTACAGAATTGATCCATTAGTTGTTAGCCAGATAGTTTTTCTTTACCAAAAACTATTTTCCCATGTTAAATGCCTATGCCAACACTATTTTGGAACGCATGATATGTGTTACTTTTTATACCATATTTAATTGCTCACTAAAAAAAATTTAAACTATATTTCTGTCTTTATGTTGAGTGTTGATACTAATAATGTTGTGAAGCAGATTATTTTCATTTCCTGATTAGCAATTAATGAAGTATTTGACGTGGTAAAGCGATGGTTAAAGGTATTGGGGATAATAGTGTTGTAGAAAGTTTGAAAGTGTAAACTGGCAGTTTGGGTAAAAGGAAGGATTAGCAGTGCATCGAGTAATGCAGTATCTACTTTAATGGGAATTTAATATTTAATAATTGAGTATACCGTGACGAGAGGTTAGTTATACAGGTCGGTCAAGCCGCGTACAGAATGTGCAAACACGAGCATTACAGATATTAAGCTTTGAAAATCAACAAAGCATGTAGGATGAGCATTACATAATGACATTCCCCGCCGTCGGAGCACTTGCCAAGATCCACCCTTTGATTCCTCAACATTCATAATCTCCTCCAGCCTAACGTAATTAAACTTCTTCAAGAATAAATCATTTCCAATTGAGTCAGGAATTAAACAGATTTGGGAACATTTTGTTGTGATAAAGCCAAACACGCCAACTACGGAACAAATTGGATTTTTTATGGAAATCTTTATCCGCTCTGATTTATTGCACAAGTGTTATAATCCTCCAAATCTCGTCGGGAGATCTGCCTGGATCGCGCAGTCAATAAGCTTAATTCTTTTATTTAAAACAGCGTATACAATAGCACCTCTTTTTAAAAGGAAAATCATCGTTATTACAATCCTACAAGAATTTTGGTCGTAATTGAAATTGAGAAGTGAATTTTACATGTTCCACGACAAATATTACTTGCATTTTTGAAGAAATAAGTTGAATCGGTCTAAAACCTAAATAAGAGAAACTAACAACGAACCTTTAAAAATATATTTTTTAGGATTTTTGACGTGAAATTGTCTTTATACATCGTAAAAAATAGAAAATACCCAATATTATATTCAAAATTCTTGTTTCTGAATCTACATTGATAGCCATCGATGCGCTGATTTCAAATTTACAAACATAATTTAATTATCTCTTTTCATTCCTGAGATCTTTGTCCTTAAAGTTGCCCCTCAAATATATTTTTATTTTTGGACATATCTCAAAAATATGTAGAGATACAATTTCAGCGATTACACTAGTCGATTATACGCGCATATCTGTACGTTTTACAGATCTGGATATCTATACATAATGAACAAAATTTCAACGAAAGCCACTCTTATGTATGATTTTGTATTAATCAACAAAAATTTATGCGTTTTTGACAGTTTTTTACTGATTTACAGATCTGTAAGACAACATTGTATTCATTTATTATGAATAAAAAGTATTATATTTTGGGATATTTTATATTGCAATAAACATGGTGAGAGTCGAATTTTTTGGGATGACCTCATTTCGTGAAGTCTCCTTTTTGATAAAAGAAATTAGCTTCCTCTTAAATATATATTAAAAACAATGTCCGTCCTAAGTAAAAGGGGAGGCTGGAGCAAATGTGATTAAAAAGAAGATAGGGAAAATAAAAATTCCAAAAACGTCAGAAAATAGAGAATGATAAATGCTTGGAAATAATTAAACGAGAAATAAAAACAAGAAAAATTAAAAGATGAGTGTAATAAGATAAATAGTCGAATGTGCAGTGAAAACGAAAGTTACAAACAAGTAACTTTTGCTTATGGACGTCAACAGATATTCGTCATTCGTAATCCGCTTCATTATACAGAAGCTGTTGCTGTAAAATATTAAATTCAGCGTCGGTGTCTCCTGCATCTTAAATATAATCACGTCAAGACAACTGTCAGTTGCCTTTGTCATTTCCTTTCCTTCTGAGCGCTCGAAAAACGCATCACTCCAAAAAATAAATTCCAAGACGACGAACCGTTTATCGGAACACCCAACAATCTGTACGGAAATATCAAACATACACAATTTCTATTTCCATCATCACTTCATTTTCCAAGTCCTTAGTTCCAAGTACTAGTTCTCAGAGTTTGAGTTCGAACCCCATTAAGTTCTTTACTATCTTTCCACAAAATGGTAATAATCCATATATGATCCATTTATTAGTTTATCATCACAATTGGACAAACAGTTCTGTAAAAATAAAGTTAAAATATTCTAAAAGATGAACCATCATTACTTCATTTTATAAGACCGTATTTTTGGGAGGTTTGTATTTCCATCATCACTTCATTTTTCAAGTCCTTAGTTCCAAGTTCTTAGTTGTGAGAGTCTGAATTCGAACTCCATTCAAGTTATTTGCTATATTTCTACAAAATAGTAATAATCCATAAATGATCCATTTATTAGTTTATCATTAAAATTGGACAAGCAGTTGTGTAAAAATAAAGTTATAAAAATTCTAGAAGATGAACTATCATCACTTCATTTTATAAGACCTTATCTCTGGGAGGTTGAGGTCAAGTTAGAAAGTTCGTTCCACAAAATGGTAATAATCCATAAATGATCCTTTTTTCGTTTATCCTTCTTATACCTTCTCATCACAAGTGGACAAACGGTTGTGTAAAAATAAAGCTAATAAAATTGTAGAATAATGAATGCAAAAACTGTTTCAATTATGCACCAAATTACAAAGTTACTTTTGAAGAAGTTGGAATTTCATTATACAATCAAATGCAATCCAGTTAAAGATATAAATCTTATTATTGTTGTTATTAAATCTGTCTTTTTATCATCATCTTTATATCATCTTAGAATTGAACATCACTGTATTTTAAATCGACATAAATATCGAATAACTTTTTTTTTG
The DNA here is from genome assembly GCA_035578165.1 of Stenolophus ochropezus. NCBI lineage: Eukaryota > Metazoa > Arthropoda > Insecta > Coleoptera > Carabidae > Stenolophus > Stenolophus ochropezus. Next base: position 3,790,299 of record JAQOWZ010000028.1, on the reverse strand, counting down.
TACCAAATGAAAAATTGAAAACCCTTTATATTTTACCTTCCTTTACTAGCCCTGAATCCATTTTGATTAATTTTAATGTTTATACATAAGTATATGCGTACGTACGTATATATCTCGTATAACTCAAAAATGATTAGCCGTAGAACGTGAACTTCTCTTTTTTATTGCAATCGGCACTGCCAAAAGCGCAGTTTGGTCGAAAGGTTTATTAAAATTTTCACATAACTCAAAAACAAATTAGTCATAGAATGTTGAAATTTTGTATGTATTGCACTTTCAAACATAATAAATTTATTATTTATTTATAAATGAAGTGCAGAAAAAAATGTGTAGTGTAAGTACAAGGAAGTTAAGTGGTGTCCACATAGTGCTTATTTCACCCTTTGGATGAATTTTAATTGCTTGGACATACTATCTAACAGTAGGTTCTCATAAGTTTTTAGGTAAAATAACTAAGGTAAGAGAAGAATTAAAAGATTACATATCTTAAGGAAAAAAGGGTTTTGTCTCAGGAACTTTTCATTTGGTACCAAAATAAGTTGAAAAGACCTATGCCAAATTATATCGGTTTGATATGTAAAGGTAAGAGAAGAATTAAAAGATTACATATGTTAAGAAAAAAGGGGTTTTGTCTTAGGAACTTTTCAATTGGTACCAAAATAAGTTGGCAAGAGCTATGCCAAATTAATATCGATTTGATATGTAATGAGGTTATTTTTTGATGGTATATTGCATGACGTTAATGTCGATCAGCAGATGAATGCAGCATTAAAAATGAGGTGAAAGTCGCATTAATGGAACAAAATTGACGGATCTTTTGTGGAATAACACGGGTGGGCATATTGAGAACATGAGGCTTCCATGTTTTGATTATGCATTTGGTGGGTTTTTTGTTGTTATTGCTACATTTATTCCAATTAAACGTTTCAATTTGCGCACAGATCAATTCAGCACACGCGACATGCGGCACGGTATTGCTTTTAGTCGTCATTTTCAGCGCAACTCATAAATTAAACTCCAAATCTGACATTTGCTCCCATTTATCCCATGTCTATTCTAATTTATAGTCAAACATCAAATTAACATAACTCTACAAATATAATTCATCACCACGCTAATTTTCCTCTTCATTTTTATTTTCTTTTTACTAAATCCTACAGTTGCTTGTTCAATGTGAATCATGATTATTCTGAACACAATGTGGACCATTTAAATTCATCATATTTCTTTAGTAAATTGGTTAGTGTATACTGACTTTGCTATGTTTGATTTCTTTAGAACACATTATAATTTTTAAACTTGTAGCAAATGTAGTAAAGTTAGGCAAAGTAGTAGTTAAAGAAAAACTTTACAGACTGTTTTGTCAAAATTTAACTTTACGGATTCATCTGTCAAACTAAATTAACCTATATTTTAATAGTATTATATTTTTGCATTTTATTTTAGCACTACTTAAATTACAAACATATCAATCTATAATATTAGTAGTGAATTTGTTTATTATTAACCTTTGATAATAATTTATCTCATTTTATGCAGACGACGTCTAATCAGGGGTAAACATAAATGAAAATTATAAAGAAATAATTGACACAATAACAGTACGTTTGTTATAACAGACATCCCCGTATCAATAGCTAGCTGATATTTTACAAGCACATAATGCTATTTACCTAAGTTTTTAATTAATAAATTAACGATTATGGAAAAATATAATGTGTATCTAAGGACTAAAGTATTTTTTATTATTAATATGGTTTATTCTCCTCGGTTATCGCATCACAGAAAAAATTTCATACGCGTAATAAAAAATTATACTTTAGTCCTTTGACATACAAATAACTATTTTTTCTCGAAATATTCAGTCTCAAAGTTTCAAAGCAACCCTGTTTCTCCACAGGTGATGATATTAGATATTAGAAAAAAAAAAAAACATCTTTGGACAATGATGGTAATGTTGAATATAATGCGAAAGCTTTAAAATTAATCTGTGTCTCTCTTTGGTGAAGAGAATAATACCTAATGTGTCGATAAAGTGAGTAGTTAAACGTAAATGATGATAATGGAGGTAACGTAAAGGTTGCAATTAAGAAAATGAAATTCGCGAATGTGAATTTCCAAACATTCGATAATCCGGGAATTTCGCTGAATTCCGGAACGAGGGAAATACATTTACATAAATTCACCTGAAATTGTCACATCTCTTACTTCTATTTTTAACATAATCTGAATCTCCATCGACAATCGTTCACTTCCGGTTGACAATAGCTTGGCTTCCGGCGCGAGTGCGCATGCCCATTCGTGCGAAGCGAGGGCGAATGCGACGATGTGAGAGATGGGCTCAGATCGGCCCAGCAAAAATTGCTCCAAGAAATATCTCTAAACATACACATACCATTACCACTCCATCTACACATTCGGCGACACTTCACATTTTAATCTTCACTTGCGGACTATATATTGTCACGCAAATTGAAAATACGTCTCCAGTGAAAAATCAATGATTTGGTTTATGATCTATAAATTTCCCAGATTGTTCTACGCCTAGACTTTATGGATAATCTATTATAGTTTTACTTAGAGCATTTCCACTTGAAATCCAATTCAGATTTATATAGACATTTAACGGATATTATTTAGAAAGTATAGAACAGACATAATAGATAAAATATTTTTACATAAAACTAAGAGAAAAACAATTTTATGTAGTAATATATTTTCAATTACTTCTTTCCATAATTTGATGTAGATCGCACTAAATGTAAACGATATTGTTATTCAGGACAGTTAAGAAATTAAGGAATTGTACTAGGGACTTCAAAATGTTATAGAAGAAATTAGACAACTCAAAAAAACATGTGAAAAGTAAGTAAAGCAATAACAATGTTGGATAGAGTAAGGAATGAATCCATAAGGGAAGAACTTCAATGCAAACTAATTCTACATTTCATAGAAACAACACAATTAGCCTGGTGGGGTCACATGATGCGAATGAACAAAAGATACACCAAGTTTGGATGACCAACATTACAGCGAAAAGACCAAAGGCCACTTGGAATAAAGTAATAAAGAAGATACTGACGAAAAGAAACATCCCGATGCAAGAAGCAAGAAGCAAAGGACAAGAAACAGTGGACAAAATTAAGGCACATGTGAACTTAAAAGACTTTAAATTATGTAAATAAAAATTAAGATTAACCAAAAATGTATACATCCTGAGAGAGAAGGATGACAGTCTGTTAATTTTACTAGTACAATAAATATCAATTGATATTTCATCGTAATCCGTTTTGGAAATCAATGATAAGGTAACAGAGAGTTTAAATTTTCGTGAGAATAAATGTGGAATAATCCAGGGAAGAATATCCCAGGACGAAATACAAAATTGTTCGTCGCGAATGTTATTCTGCGAAACCGCCACATACGAAAAGGAAAGGGTGCTTGAAATTCACGTAGTTTTTTAGTTTCTAAAATCACTTTGAAGCGCAAAAGCTTCGATGATGCTTCTATAATGCGAGGAGCGAACTTGAATGTTGTCGAATAACGTTTTCACGCCGTTATCTATTTGCAATAAGAATAAAAATTGTTGTGTACCTATTTTATTTGGAGATACACGTTCCGGAAAATGTATCATAACTTCAAACCTTTTCCTCTTCGTTAACTATACCCATTGCATATACAACCACATAGATTTCGTGATTGAAAATAACGATCAAATTTAATCCTGTGGAAGAAACACTGAAACACGGAACGAAATTGGGAGCAGTTAATGAAACAAATATTGCCGAAAAAGAAGTCAGATTTAGTTGGAAAGAATTCGTGAAACAAAGTTAAAACTTGGGAGAATTAGGTCAAACAAAACATAATCTAGTATCGATAATTTCCAAATATTTTCCGGCAACGTACATGCATGACAAACTTAAAAGAGAATTTCTAAAAATAAGTTCCTCAGTGGATTTAAATCCGTTGAGTAATTAATTCAAAGGCAGGCAAGGCGGAGCATTAAGAAATTTAGCAACTACTTAGCCTTAATAAGATAAACATACATGAGTTTATTTATGCGTTTATGTACGGGAAATGTACACGGAAGTAAGCTCCTTGGCTCAGCTACGTTTGTACGGATTAATGCAGGTGATAATCCCCCAACTCAGAAATAAGGGCGTGTTGCATGAACCTTAACACCAAAGATCATAAAACAACATCGATGATCATCGGTGATATATTTACAAGACAACAGAACGAACCGGTCATCGATAAAAATTGAGGATTCGCTAATTCCAACCAATTTTTACTGGTGATAATCCCCGAATTCAGAATTAAGGGTGTGCATGAATCTTATATTTACTATGCAAGTAATTTTATTTGGTTCTTTATAATACCGGGCATAAGTTATTTTAACTAACGTTTATATAGAAATGGGTCACTTAAATGAATTTAACCAGATAGATTATTTACTGGTTTTTATAAAACCAGGTATTAAATGACTAAGGAGATGTGTTTGAAGTAAATATATATATATATATATATATATATATATATATATATATATATATATATATATAAGTGATAGATTTGGACCTAGTAATGAAATATACTTGCAAGATTGTAACGACTCGGTTGAGGGTTTTAAAAATAAAACTTAAAGACCGCGATTATGAAAATGATCCCACCCCCATAAAATCCAATTTTGCAGGTGAATAAATTACAACAATATTAAAACCAACCTTGTACGAATGTGCTAATTAGATCTTTGAAATCGTTATGCGGGTACCGGTTAAAATTATCACGGGTACCAACCTTAACAAGGCGTTTTTCAAGGGATGAAAATCAGGGACACGACGGTCTTTCCATTCCTCAACTACTCACACGTTTTAAAATGAGTTGTTTTGCGCAGTGTTCTCTTTTGAAAAACAGTGTCATTGGCTTTTTCTGCTTTGCTGAAAGCGGTTTCATTGTTTAAATGTCACACAAGTAAAGTTCATTACAATAAAAGATACAATTTAAATTTAAAGGTGATGAAAATGCTTTTGTTCAAAATGTTTCATTCGTTTCCAGTAGTATTTGTAGAGGTGGGAATCAATCGAATACTTTTTGTGAACAAACTCTTTTTCTCATTGTTAATTTTACTTGGATTTGAATGTCCGTAGTGTGTTTGTTGATAAGGGTAAAAATTAACAAATAAACGTTAAATAAGGGATGATATTTGTCAACCAGTATTTATTCTTTTTATGAGGGTGTTCATATGTTTATTTGTCGTTTTGTGCTGAAATTATCGTAGTTAATTTTCTTGTTAATTAAAGATAAACAATGTCATTACAAATATCGCGAAATTACACAGAAAAATCGTACAAAACAAACATTATCACCACTCTATCTCAATTTCCATTCTCAGCGGAATGGCATTTTTCATTTTACTGGGATATTTACTGAACATAAAAGTGTTATTCACCTGCGTCTTGATATTCATATCTTCAAAACATTCATTTTGCTTGTCAACGGATTCTTTTATAAGTTCAATAAACCTTCAAAAGACCTGTGTGAGTTACAATCTTGAATTGATTTGATGTGTATATTTAAGAGAAGAAAGCTGTTGACATCGTTTTCAAGCCGATACCTTTTCATTATTTCAGAAGTGGTAATTCAATATTTGTACCTTTGGAGAAGCTCATTTTATTTGCGCGCTCCGTGAATTGAACTGTGATATCTGAGATTCAAATTCCAACGTTTGTAACTATGAAATACACAAAATTATCGTTGGTATCAGAGTGGTTCGAAAATTGGAATCACACTGAGAAAACAAATGGCAGCACTTCGACTCAAATTGACCGGTTTTTCAAATGTGGGTTGAAATAATAGTTTCTCCAATCTTTATTTATATAAAAATATTATAACGCAGTATAACCTGTTTTTCATTTGTAAATTGTTAATAACCAGTACCATTAAAATGCAAGTAATACTTGGAACAGTACCTTAGGTACTAAAGTTTTTCTTTATATATAGGAAAATTTAGTATTAAATAGTATTTAATTCTACTCCAGTATTTGGTGTCAGTTTATTGTATTGATGCAATGTGTGATTTTTATGATTACTGTACAACGGAATACCCGGAGAATTAGTGATATCATTTAAACAGTAAATTATGAACTAGGCAAGTAAAACTTGATATGATGCAAGTACTTTAGATATTTGAGATCCTGTTTTTTCTTGGGAAGATTAACATCAAAGTTCGTACCGATTTATTTTTATGATATATAATTTGAGGACCAGAACTCACGTTGTTAGTGAAATCAGTTGGATGGCAAAATCACTTAACTATCGACTGTGCAAGTAAAACTTGTTACAAAACAAGTACTTTAGTTACTTGATGTTTTTGTCATTTAGGAATATTTTGCCAAAGATGAAGATTCCATTAGGAATCAACAACAATGGTGGCAAAAACAAGTACCTTAGGCATTTGAGGTCCTGTTCATCTAAATATTACAATTATCAACTTTCGTACCTACTGAAGTTTATAACACATAATATGAGGAACAAGTAGCAAAACTACAGGCTCTGTTCCACAATTGTACTGATTGTTGTTTTTTTCATATAATATGTCAAAGAGAACAGACCATACTATACTTGCACAGGCTAGCAGTACAGCCACAGGACTATCGACTAATAAAGCAAGTACTTGAGGTATTTGAAGCCCTGTTCCATTTACTAACCTGTTCCATGTAGTGTGATGAACATCAACTATCGCATCAACTGTTGTTTATAGCATGTAATTTTGCTTACTTAATCCACGAACCTTTCTACCTTTCGGTGTAAGATTAGCATGTAATATGTGAAATAGAATTGACCATACCATACTGGCACAGGCTAGTAGTATAGCCACAGGACTATCGATATCGACTAACAAAACAAGTACCTGAGGTATTTACTACTGATCATCAGTGATGGTATCTTGTCATGTGTCAAGTTGTCAGTTATGACATAAAAGCAAGCGTTCTGACCATACCATACTGGCACAAGTTAGCAGTATAGCCACAGGACTATCAAGCAACAAAACAAGTACTACCTCAGTTCCATTTACTAACTATCAGTTTCTTGTCATGTGTCAAGTTGTCAGTTGTCACATAAAAGCAAACTCTAACCTTCTAGTGTATACAGCGGTGCATTTCTTGATACACAAAAACCACAGGACTGTCGACTACATAAGTAAAATTTGTTATGAAACAAGTACCTTAGTTATTTGCTGCTCTTTACGGTCTAGGAATGTTGTGCTACAGATGATGATTCTTTCTAGGAACCAACATCAATAACAGCAAAAATATGAGTTAACTTAACCGTCAATTAAATGTCTAGACGCATTGTTCCATTTAGGAATATTGTGCTATAGGTGATAATTTCATATAAGAATCAAATGGTCCTTTGTTATGTATCTAGTTAGATGAACGTCAGTTAAATGTCAAGCAAGTAATTCCTCTGACCTAGCGCAAACAGCGTTGCATTTCTTGACACAAAAACCACAGGACTATTGACTACATAAGTAAAACTTGTCATGAAACAAGTATTTTAGATATTTGATGCTCTTTACGATCTAGGAATGTTGTACTACAGATGATGATTCCTTGTAGGAACCAACATCAATAATAGCAAAAAAAGTTAACCGTCAATTAAATGTTGATGGTTTCTTGTCAAGTGTCAAGTTGTCGTACGTCACTATAAAACCAAACACATCTAACCTTCTGGTGTACACGGCGTCGAACTTCTTGAGGCAGAGCTCGCAGTTGTGGCGGCCGGCCTGGGACAGCCACTGCTCCAGGCAGGAGCGGTGCACGTGCGCCATGGAGCCGCGGCACAGGCACGGCGACAGCAGCTTCTCGCGCGACGCGCCGCCGTGGCAGATGCGGCAGCAGGGGCTCGGGGTCCCCGCCAGGCCCGCCTCCACGGGGGATGACATGACACTAGCTTGGCAGGACGGCGGATTCGCGGATGTTTCACCCAGCGGGATCTAGTTGCTTGGCATAGAAATCTTCATCGCATTGCTTGTTTTCTTTGCATGATATAGGTGATAGGGATTTGTATTTTGGTATTCCTCACTTTTTGGTGATTTCTGAAGTACCACAAATATGTATTCTTATTTGTTTTTTCTTTGCTAAAATTAAAAAGGTTTTTCAAAGATGTCTTTTTTGTTTCTTCTTTTTCCAAACTTGATAAACATGTTTTGAAGATTTAGCAAGAAAATAAAAGGATGATATCCTTATGCATTTCCTTTTCTCAATTTAGAAAATAAATTCTAGATTAAATATATTTCAAGTCTTTCTGTCTTTTCTTTTCCTAATGTAGAGATTTTTCTTGAATTTACTTGAGTTTATTTCTTGAAAGATTGTGTTTCCATTTTCGACTAAATACAGTCAATATAGTATAGTTCCAAATTCTTCATATTTCCTGTTCTGTTCCTTTTTTTTCATATATAGAAAAGGTCAAAGAAATCACATAAAAATAAGAACATGTTTAAAGTTTTGCACTCAAAATTTACTTGTGTTGCTTCATTATAACTTAAGAGATTATGTTACCTTTTTAAAATGTGTCTAGAGTATTGTTTTCTTTATAAGTACTTACGTTTTTTTTTTCACAATATCAATTTATCAATTCATACAAATTATTTGACAGTGACATTATAAGTCAGACAAGTCATAAACTGACACACGATAACTTTGATATATAGTTTCTAAAGTGAACTCACTATAATGATTCTTCTACATGTGTTCCTATTTTTTATTTTCTTCTTCCAATTTGTTAGATCTTGGTCTTCCTTATCTTCTTTTTCCCCCTGGTTTCCACAATAATATTTATTTTATTACATCTATTTCTTTTGATCTCTATACGTATTCCAGCCATTTCACTGCTGCTGCTTTATTTTCTTCATTATGCCTTCTTCTTCTTCTTCTAATACTTTTTACTATTCTCAGATCTTTTTCGTCTTTCTATTAAATTTTTTTTTATGGAACGATTTCACCTACGATCCAATCTCTTCTAGGGTTGTAACACTAATTTAATATAACGATATAACCAACTATTCATGTTCACTACACGTATTAATATCAGATTGTACTCGCGGTCTTTTTTGCTCGGGGTTTATATAGTAGAGCTATTAAGTTCTAGAATGTTCTCGTATTTTCGACGCACCAATACAATAGAAACTTGCGAACAAGTCTTGACAATACTTATATATAAAAAACCGTATATTTTTTTTTGTATTTAAATTTTTATTTATCATATTTTGTAACTTGTCTTTCTGTTTGTTTCAGTGTAGTGTAGTGGACCTCGATGACGCGTCACGGTTGGACACCCTCTCGAATGTTGAAGGTATGTTTTATGATGGTTTGATGGTAACCAGCAGTGATCCACGCAGGCCGGCCCTGATAAAGTGTGTATAATCCAGTGGCTTTGCGGCCTTTGTGTTTTTATTCGGAAGGCGCAAAGGGCCGGCGTCAAAGCCCCCCGCGCCGCTGAAATTCGAGCTTTGTTTGCGAGTTCGCGGCTACACAAGACGCATTGTGTTTTATATCGTGTTCCACTTTTTAAGCGCCCGCATTTTGAGCACTTTCATACTGAATTAATAAAATTTATAGCCCATCATAGGATTAACTGGATTTTGTAAATTAGTCCTTTAAAATATTATAGACGCGGGCGACGACTTTTATGTGAAAACAAAACTCTAAAACTCTATGGACGGATTTTACCCGGGTCTTGACTTGAACAGAAGATGATATTATGGCTGTATTTATCTGGGACTTTCTAAGTAACCTTGTAGGTTAATTTTGTGCACTTGATACATTTGAAGTAACCCAGAACTGATCTCGAACTGACCCAACTCACCCAGCTATCTTGCTGGGTTGATGAGTTGAACCTGTTTATTTTCTCTTTCTATATGTGTCAGATGTTGTATCTTTTATAAGTTGAAACGGAAAACTTAAATAAATATCTTTAATAAATAATTATAATTTATCGCTTAAAATTGTCACCATATGTAAAATTTGATTATTTATTTGGTACCAACACGGGTAAGTTTAGGATCAGTTTAGGGTTCTATTAAAATTTCCTAAATAAATACGGTCTACTATTTCAATACAAATATATACAGGGTGTTCCAAATAACTTGTTACACCTGGGGATCTCGAGAACGGTAAAAGATACGAGTTGGTTAAATTAGACCAATTTACCACATTAAGAGACCATTTTAACCATGTCTTTGTTTTCCTAAAATGCATAGGTTACTATATATGAACGAATATGTAAACTTTATGCATATTTTGTGTGCACTTTTTTCAAACACTTTTTTAGAATAAATTTAAAGAGATTTTCAAATTATTTTTTATCGCGTACCGTTTTTAAGTTGTCGGTGTCAACTTTAATTTTTCATATGGCATTTTTTTTGCTGTTCAATCTTATAGAAAAGACTAATATAATTTTAATAAATAGTGTGAAAAATTAAGAAAATTGTTTTTTGTCTATGAAAATAAATACTGTATCATAGTTATAGCTATTAAAAAAAATTAGAAGTACTTATCAACTACTCGATTGTTATATTACAATCAGTAATTGTTTTGATAATATTATTGATAACAATGGTTTCCGACAATAATAAAACATGTGATGTGATGTGTTATTTAATGTTGATATAATAATGTTATTGCTGCATTAGAATGAATGAATATCAATTATTTGAATGGGATTCCTTTTCTAATTCTAAACGAAATTCAATAGTTATTTGTATATGAAGGGACTAAAGTATAATTTTTTATTACACATATGGAGGCGATATGAGTAATAAAAAATACTTCAGTCCTTAGATATACATTATATTTTTTTAAAAATCGAAGAAGAATATATTATATTTTAATTGGTTTTATTGCATAAATAATCTATTCTTGTATATCATTTTGGTTGTATGCAAGGATGCATTATATTTTCCCCTTTTATGATTTATTTATTATACGAGTACAGATAGCTTCAATCCATTTAAAAATTATTAGATTAATCGCGGACTGATAATCAACACATGCTACATCTGTCAGTGATAAATAATGAACAATTTATATAGATATAAATATTTATATCATACTTTGACGTAAAAATATGTAAAACATGATTTCAATCAACTTGTTTTCGTGTACTTCTTTGTAAAAAGTAAATTCTTTACGGAGCACATGTAAATTGTTTTTCGCTAGGCGAACAACCGTCAAAATATTCATTTTGCGGTCACTATTTAGTTTTAAAAAGGGATTCTTATTTAATATTTCTAAAATAATGAATAATTGGACTCCTCATTCCTCTTTTTTGGCATTTTATATCATTAAAGCTAACTGTACCAAGTAACACAATTCTCAAATAAAAAATTCAATTCCGTTTGAGATATGGCAGATAAGAGAGTGTTGTCAAGAATATTTTTTTAAACAAGTGTTTTAACTAAAACAATCTTATTCGGTAGCACTGAATCAGCCTTATATTAAAATATGTTTTAAGGTAAAACATTGTTTTAGCTAATACAACTTTTAATACAAACTTTAGTATAACCCACTGAATCTCACCCATAGTGATGATAATAATACGTATTTCCCTAAAATGGGAACTGTACCAGATGGTGAACTATGCTTGCGTTATTTTTTCATTTTTTCAACAGTTTCATAAATTCATAACCAGTAAAAGCATCAGCATCAACATCATGAGCGTAACGATATTGAGTGTGTTAAATTTTAACTCCATGTTTCGTTGACATCTGCTTTTATTGTACCTTTAATTAAATGTGATAGGGTGTTGGCAACCGATTGTTATTTATCGATTTGTCTGATTGCTGATGTTCAGACAAATAACGGAATAAATATTCCGATAAATTCGATGAAGAGCTTTCTGTAGGCGTATCTAAATTTATGAATTATATTGACATTTCAAATTAAATATTACGAAAATTCTTCTCTGTCGTATAATAATTTTTTCATGAAAGGAATTTTTTAATATACTTCAAAATAATAATAACAGGCCCTTTATATTTTATTTCGCCTACAAGCCTATTTATGGGTATAGCAATATTATAATTAAGAGTGACATTATTCCTGCCACGTATATTTTCGTACAAGAAAACAATAAGAATTCGTATCTTGGAAAACCTAGATTGTTTTATTATTTATTTAATTAATTAATTTAATTTTTTCACTTTTACTCTTTTTTGACTTGGGACGTGCAAATCAAATGAGCGACCATAGTTTTTAATATTACATACCTCTTTTGTAAATTTTTGTACCAATCAGCGCTGTCGTATACGGCGCCCTTCCACAATTTATAAAATGGCGCCCTTTTTAAAAATTCGCTCTTATATAACAATTACTAATTATATAAACTCATATTTAAAAAGAACAAAATATATCTTTTGTGAAGAAATGTTTTCTCCTATATTTCTGAACTATTTTTCTCAAAAGCTTTATATTTTCTAAACTTAAGTAAATATCAATGTGTTGCAATCCTATTACGCCTTTTCGATTTTATTCTGTCGCTTTATTTTGTAACTTTTATTTATTTTCAAAATCTATAACCCCTTATCAAACTTGTGTAGAGTTAAAACAAACCAAACAACAGTATTAAACTTAAAATTGTGTTGACAAACGCAAAATATCCCAAAAATACTTATTTTTGTGTCCAAAATTTACGTTTTGGGAAATAGTGTACATTTCTAGATCTCGACGCGTTGATTTCAAATTTTCAAACGGAATTTAATTATCTCTTTTTGTTCCTGAGATATTTGATGTCAAAGTTGCACCTCAAAAAAGTGTGTTTTTTGTCCATATCTCTAAAATGGATGGATATACAATCTTAACGATTACATCAATCGATTCTACGGGGAAAGTTACATAAAGAAATGTTTTCTCCGCATATACGTTCTTTGGAACGATTTGGAGAAAAATGACAAAATTGAAAAAACCTAAATTTCAAAATTTTTTCGAGGAACTTTTTTTCTCCAAAACTTTTCATTTTCTAGACTTAAATTAATATCGATACGCTGATTCCAAATTTTCAAACCGAATTGAATTATCTCTTACCGTTCTCGAGATATTCGTGTTCAAAGTTGAGTTTTTGCAATACCTAAAAAAACAGGTTTTTTAGGTATACCCCTTTAAGGGTTAGGTTTACGACTTCGGCAACGTCACCAATCGATTCTACGGGCAAAATTACATAAGTATACCAATTTTCAGATTGTTATTGCAAAAGATACAATTTTTAGACAGGAAAAACGAAAATGGTCAAAATCGAAAAAAATGCCTGATGAACCCCTTACGATTTTTTCCGATTTTGGCCATTTTCAGTTTTTCCTTTCTAGAAATTCTATCCGTTGAGATAAAAATCTGAAAATTGGTACACTTATGTAATTTTGCCCGTAGAATCGAATGATGAGGTCGTCGAAACCATAAACCTAACCATTTAAGAGGTATACCTAAAAAACCTAATTTTTTAGGTATAACTTTGAAGTCAAATATCTCGAGAACGGGAAGAGATAATTGAATTCTGTTTGAAAATTTGGAATCAGCACATCAATATCTACTTTAGACCAAAAAATAAAAAATTTTGGAGACAAAAAGTTTCGGAGTGAAAATTTAAAATTTAGGTTTTTTCAATTTTGTCATTTTTCTCCAAATCGTTCCAAAGAACGTATATGTGGACAAAACATTTCTTTATATAACTTTTTCCGTAGAATCGAATGGTAAAGTAGTTGAGATTATATCTCTACTCATTTTTGAATGATTATAAAAAAACACACTTTTTTGAGGTGCAACTTTGAGAGCAAAAATTTCAGGAACGAAAAGAGTTAATAAAATTCTGTTTGTAAATTTGTTATCAGTGTAGATAACTCTTTAAAAAATATAACAAACAAAATTTTGTGAAATTTGAAAATTTTCGAGGTAAAAATTCGATATTGTCAAATATTTTCGGGTTTACACAAAAATACAGCAACAGCGGGTTTGAGAATTACTTCCCTTGTTATTACTACATACATAAACTATTATATTATTAGTTATTAATAATTATTTATAATTTATTCTAAAGTCAAATTATAGGCAAAGATCAGATTTTAATATATAAGTATCTAATCTATTCTCTTTTATTTGAATGTGATATTTTCGATAGAAATATTTTTAATTCTAATATAGTTTTGCATTTTAATACAAATACCCCATTACCGCGTTGAGGTATAAAAGAAAAACGCTTATAGTGCTTTTTAAAATATAAAACTAAGTTTGGACGTTTGCGATGTCGAAGTCTCGAAGTGACAAAACATAGAACTGTCCCGTCTTGAAATATCTCATCTCTGGCGGGACGAGAACGATTTTACAAAGCTTCGAAACGAGAAAATAAAATCGAGATTCTCGATTTTCAATAATTACGCCGAGGTTTTTGACGTTTTAGAATTTATTTTTTTTAAACGCTATAAATATGATTTCTTTTGATTTGACTTATAAAGTAGAAATGAAATTTCTACGCTGTAGATGTAGAAGAAAAATAAATAAGTATTATGTAGAATTAGCGAGTAAGAAATAACTAGTACAATAGAAACCTGCAATATCGTCGTAAATGTCACTATAAAATTAGATAACCTAAGAATGAAGTTTCTAAAAACAATCAACAATGAACAAGTTTAAATTGATAACCTAAAAATTCCATACGACGTCGAACAGTATTAACAGTGTAGATACCAATAAAACAAAATCAGAAACCTGATTTTTATATGACTATCTGGTACGTAAAGACAAAATGTAGGTGAAGCAAATAATTATATTGTACGTTTCTCTAAAAATATATTTTCTTTCTAATTTTCCAAAAGTTTGTTCAATTTCCCTAGATTTAGGGAAATTTCCCTAGATATGAAAATAATGTGCACAGATGGCGACCTTGAAAACTCGAGAAATCTCGGCGAGATTCTAGACCGAGACGAGATAATAATATTCGAGACGAGAAATAAACGAGACGAGATTAAATATTTTTCATTTAAAATGAGACGATACGAGAAAAGAAAAATCTCGTCTCCTCTCGTGTCACAGAATCACTACATACGAAATTATAAATTAGTTACAAATATATAATGAATAATCTGCAAAACCATTATCAGAAATGGTACAAAGAGAGAATAAAGAAATTAAAGATAGTTAAGGGTTTACGGTGGGCGTTAATTATCCAAGTTATTAATGAGCCTTTATATTTTTATTGCGGGGATGAGTTATAGGTCCGTTGTAATTAAAGTATTGGGTTTTATAACTTTCTGGCGAATTTCAAATTTAATGCCAAAGTAATTATATTTTTAAAGGTTTATATCGATTATCCCCTCTGGAAGATTAAATTAATATTTCATGCTTTTTATAACCTCAAAACCGATTAGGTTTCTTTAAAAATTAATAAACGTTTGTATAAGTTAATATAATTTACATTTCACATTCAAATAAATAACAGTAAATAAAATATCGGATTATTTTTAGCAACATGGACTGTTGAATGTATGTACGGTTCATTATTTATTCTTTTTTAAAAATAAAGCCACAAAATAAATACAATTCCAATTACAGAAGCATTGGGTACATAAACAATGTTTTATTCCATTGTAGTATAGATTTCTCTCCAAGTACATTCACCCTAAATTTTAGGGAATTAATTAAAAGTTAAACTTGCTAATTCTGCGATGAATATTTACAAGAAGTAATGGATTAAATGTTTGGTTTCAAAACGGTGTAACTATATTTTTATCTTTAATACAATTTTTAAAATTCTGTACAGCTAGATATAAAATTGTCTGGCAGCGGAAATAGAAAACTATTTCATATGTGCAAAGGAAATTGGATTTTAAAAATATATTTCTAGAATATTCTTCACAATTACAATGTTTTTCAACGAGTATTTATTACCGTGAAAAAATATTTGGTTTTTGTTTAATTAAATAATGCACGCTTGCGGAATATATCTATATTTTTATTTACATATTTTCACCCCCCAGTGAATTGATGAATATTTTCACGCATTTATTTATTTTCCGGGTTTTTTCGTCAAAATGATTACGCAATTCAATAAATTCGAAAATGAAATTTATGACACGTCTGCTGCATTATTATTAAAATAATAATTATTATTAATACCATTTGTGTGTTAATCAATATAAAAAAATGTTTAAGTATTTATTATTCCGTGGTAAATGCGTGAAATATAGCATAAATAAAAAAAACACTGCGCGAAAAATAAATGTTAATAACGGGAGTAACGATGACTCTCATAATCAAGCCAGTAATATATTTTTTTAATGTTTTTAATTGTTTTAAATTTGGGCCAAGTCAGGACATTTTCAGAAACATATTCTGAAACAGAATAGTGTATTGAGTTGAAGATACCCGGTAAATTAGTTTTAATTGTGAACGAACCAGGGCATGTAACCGAAAAAATACTGGTTAACGGTTAACCCATATAGAGAACGTTGTAACAATAACGGTTTTAGTTCAAAAACCGGTGTTTAAAATTGGAAACCGGTTTAATAAACCGGTTAATATATTAGTTAAAAAAATATTGTTAAAAATTAATTAAATTTATAATAACAAAAATGTAATTAAAACATAATTAAAAAAGAATTTTAAATTACCATCTAAACAAATTATAACAAATAAAAGAATACTACTTAACTAACGAATATCTGTTACTGTTTCTGAACAATCAAACCATTTGTTTTTCTTGATTTGAAGATTAAATGTCTCTCTTCTATGAACTCCAATATAAATTTGTATTTATTTCTAATTTTGAGTGGGATGAGTATTGTATAATACTTATTTTATAGAAATATCAAAAAAAAAATCTTAAATTAAATATTTTATAACTACAAAGTTTTACGTTTATGTCCGTTATTTTCATGATTCCAAACCATAACGGACTTAGTTACAAAATCCCACACTTTGTCTATTATCGTTTCTCTTTAAGGCGTACTTATCTACTTCATCCCTAGTACTTGTATTTTATTCTTTATTTTATAGGATACATATTAATTATTTGCAATTACTTACATGACATGATTTGACACCGAGATGAGATTTTATGTAAAATAATGAAATAAGACTAGATGTTTTTTGTATGTTGATGGCAAGTGTGCATTGTTGCTAATTATAATATGAAAAGCAAGATGATAGCAAGAATTGTTTTTGTGTATTTATTAGTTTGGGAAAGTTGTGTCTGCTAGTTGGTAGTTTGTGTTGGAATTAGAGATTGTTATTCAAACAAAAGTATAAAATAAACAGGAAGATATTCTAAAGAGCGTTTCATTATTTATTAAGCGTAAAAAACTGTGGAAGCCGCTGGTGGAATATCCGAGATAAAACATTAGTTAAATTGGAAAAGTTTCCCTGTTATAAGTGCTCAAGACAAATAATGTTTGCAAAAATGAAATGTAAAACATCGTTAAGAACGTATCGATTGACAGTTTATATACCTGCCAGGGCTAAACACTGTAATTGCCTCAAAGGATCCGACATTAAAGAAGCTGTAGTTTGTTTTTCTACCGGCTTGTTTTGGCGGAAGATTTACTACGAAATTCTAATTAAAGCGAGCTCGTTTACGCCCAAGCGACAATTAAAGAAATCATCGCTGCTTTTACAAACATCCATGAAATTGATCTTCCTTTACTCACAGCTAACTCAAACTCCCGAAACATACAGGGTGTTGAAAATAAATCTTCTATCTTTATAGGACATGGAGAAGAAGGTAAAATAAATCCAAAATATTATACATGTGTCAAAAAATAGACCGGTTTAGATATATGGGAGTTTTAATTTAGATGTAATCCTAAGTAACCGGATGTAGAATTTTGAGGCCCTAGAGCTAATATTTGTGGGGACTCCAAAAAGTCTAAAAAAAATTAAATCTGGGAAAAATAAAACTCCATAAATTTTTTTTTAGTTAAAATGGTTACGAAATCATTCTGTCTACGACAAGCTTTTAATACTGTTTTTTTTGTGTCGAATTTTTTATTTTTCTCAGAATTTGAATTCAAACTGTTCTATCTCTAAAACGGTTCATTTTTGACACATGTATAATACTTTTCGATTTATTTTAACTTCTTCTTTATGTTCCATAAATCTAAAACTTATTTTTTAACACCCTGTATAACCTTCACAATTTCACCACGCGATTCTACAAAATATTACATAAATATATCACTTTATACAATTTTTAATTAACTACTTTTTATCAACTTTTTTAAGATATCAAATTTCTGTTTGAAACTTTGAAATCACCGCCTCTAAATTTGCAACAATTATAATTATTCAATCTAATTTCAACCCAAAAGACTTCTAAACTGAACGCATGAACTAAAAATGGTGGAGTCGCCTTCCAACATTAAATGCAGATATCTCTAGAACCAAGAACATTAGTAGATGTTAATACTGCAAGTATTATGTAAGGATTTGTAAATTGGTGTCGAGAAAATGTGTCTAAAAATATTGATATTTTGTTTACATATTTAATGTAGTTCCTACCAATTTCAAATTTTGTTGTAATATTCCGGCAACATTTAAGCTATTCCTCACATTTTGTAATATATTTTAAATAATTTTACATTAATTTATTGTATAAATTTACATTATTTAACAAATAAATGTAGAATTATCTCAAAAAGCTTTTTGTGCCTGACGCCTTTGTTATCTGCTTTAAAGAAATAGTTTTTGTTATCGTTTTAAAGTACAAAAGACAATTAAATAAATCATAAAAACTTTAATATATAAAGGAATGATTTATGTTTGTTTTTGGTTTAGTTAGTTTGAGCCATAGGGCACATTTTCGGAGGTAAGATATAGGTGATCTGTGGCCGATCGTGATATGAGGGCGTTGAACCAGAAACCAATAGGGTGATCCCAACCTTGCTAACGCTTCGATTGATGCTTAGATCTTTGATGCGCATACTTCATGGTCTGGAATTTCACAGGAATTACCTTGTGTTGCTCTAATTGCACCGACTTTACGTTAACTATGCTTCCACTGCACTAGCATTCAATCTTCACTTTAAAAACGATGATAAATAAAACGGTAATTGCAAACAATATGTGTCATACAAAATGAAGAACAAAAAACAAAAAAAGCACTACGGATGAAATAGTTAAGTAGACCTTAAAGTCAAACAATAATAGACAAAATATGGGATTCTGTGACTAAATCTGTTATGTTTTGAGTACGTTAAATAACCGATGAAAATAACGGACATAAACATAAAATTTTGTAGTTATAAAATATTTAATTTGAGATAAATATTTGATATTCACATAAAATAGGTAACAAACTGGATTGAAACTATTAAGTCTAATCTATTGTAAAATAGAACAGTTCATTCATAATTGGCATTATATTAACTACATCAGAGGTATTTTTGATACAGTAACAAAAAAATTAAAGAAATATAACCTTAGGACAATTAACGTAAGTGAAATAAACTTAAGGAAATTGTTAAGTAAAAAGATCAAACTGGAATTTATCGAATATATTGTACCGATTGTAATGAAATTGACATTGATAAAAGTGGGAGACGTTTTGGAATAAGAATTAAAGAACATATAAATACAATAAACTAAAAAATTATTAATTCAAGATTTGCAGAACATTGCATCAGCAATCACATTTGTTCAATTGGGAATTTTCTGTGTTACATTTAGCCAACAAGGGATGAAGAATGAACTGTCTGGAAAATTTAGAGATTAGAAGAGCCATTAATTGTAAGAAAAACAAAATCAATGACCAGATTGAACTATCTACTTCACCCTTAGTCAACATGTAATTGTATATATAAACAGGAAAACAGGTGTATTACTTCAATGATGTAGTCTAATGCTGTTCGAAAGGACGAAACGATCGTCACTAATATCATAATAATTGTGGAATAACCAAGTGTATTATTTCCCTATATTCAAATATATTCCACCAAGTATCCACTACAATATCCATTTCAAGAAACTTAAAGATGAGATGAAATTTAAGGAGATATTTTGTTTTTGGATTGAATGAACGATGGTAGGTTTGTAGGTGGAAAATATCCAGATGTGTTTTTTGCTGAAATAAATTGCCAGTTGACCTATAGAGGACAAATGTAAGGAATGCAAAAGTATAAAGTAAAACATTTGTAGAATTCCATGTTGAGAAAACAAGGTTGTTGTGTACGTTTGAAAGTTAATAACAAATACAGCCTGGAGAAAACAATGATTCCGAAGTAATAAATGTTTGAGTGAATAATGTAATGAAATTAAACGCGGGATATATATCTGGAGAAATAAAAGTTTAGGGCTGGCATTGAATCGGTGGAAGACAAATTCGAAAGAATCAAAGTCGCCTCAGCTTTCATTTAACATTCAAGCTGCAAATGTCTCTGGCAACTGCGGGAAACGTTCCTAGTTTTCGTAATTTATCTTCAAGCAGTTTCAGCTACGTAAACTTTACCGTATACACCGGCGGCCCACTTCCGAAGATATTACTCCGGGCTCATTACAAAAACAAATCAACCCGGCCCAAATTCCACCCCATAGCATCAATACCATTATCATTTGCCCCGATACAACACCTGATGTACTTCACTCCAACGACACGTTGCATTCTTATTACACTAAATCACAGATTCTCAGACAACCTTCCTATTCACTTAGTTTTACGGTAATTCTTTTCTAATTAACACTTTTTTGATAAATTTGTGAATTTTAGGATGAATCATTGCCCCAATACAACACCTGATGTACTTCTCTTCAACAACACGTTGCATTCTTATTACACACAATCTCAGTTTCTCAAACAGCCTTCCTATTCACCTCGTTTTACGGTAATTGTTTTCTAGTTATCACTTTTTTGTGAAATTTAATAAAATTGGGATGAATTGTTAGTTGTAATTTAATATGCCTTCTATTCTTTAGTATTTCATCCTAAGTTGATTATGAAGAGATTTTGGTGAATTAATAATTGCATAAATGATCCATAATACTATAAAGCAAATTCTAGGTAATATATTTTTAATTTTATATTTAAAAATTTTCCTTGATATTTATCTGTAACAGTATAATATGGTAGTTTTATCAGATTTTTAAATATTTCATATGCGCACGAAAAAAACGCAGCAAAAGTGCACCAGTAAAATTTAGGAATTTAATGTGTATGCGTATGTGTGTAACTGATTAGATCAAAGCACGAGTGAATTCGTTCTGCTCGCGGATAGTAATTTTTAACCTAATCTAATATAATCTAATCTAATATAACCTAACCTATCATAACCTGACTGAATCTAATCAAATCTAACTTAATTTAATCAAACCTAACCTAACCTACCCGCATCAAACCTAAATTTATCTAATCTAACCTGACCTAACCTAACCTGACCTAATCTAATCTAACCTAACTTAACCTAACCTATCCTAATCAAATCTAAAATTATCTAAACTAACCTAACCTAACTTGACCTAACTTATTTTATTTTATCAATGAATAATTAGTTGCATCAAATTTATTAATATATAAACATTTCAATTATACAGACAGTTTAGTGCGCTTCTGTCATACGACGGTTTTTACCTTTCACAATTTTGTTAAATTTATAAAAATTAAAATGAATAATTTATTGTAATTTTGCATGTACTGTATATTCTTTCATATTTCCAAAAAGATTATAAATAGATTTTGTTGAATAATTATAATGTTTCATGATAAAGACCTATTTTTATAAATAACTGCATTTCATTAATAATTTAATATTTTTCGTTATTAATTCTTAAATAAATGTTAGAATATGAATTTTCCTGATATTTTTAAACTTAAAGATGAAATACATTACGTTCATTAATGTCTACATTTATTATTAAATGTTTAAATTTGAATGTTTCTGATTTAAGCTGAAAGATCGAATACCCAATCTTTATTACTGTCTGAATTTCAGTAGTAATTTAGGTTGAATGATAGAGAAAATAATGGTTGAATGTAGCATGTTGATGAGTGTAAAGACGGAGACGGAGGGAAAGGCGATGTATGGGTAGGCCGGTCGTGTTGAAAACCACCAACTCGCAACTATCGCATTAGTGTCAGCCGCGCGATGACAATCACGTGACATGACAGCCCCAAAACGCGAGCCGCTCGCAAAACGCTCATTACACCACGAGCTTCCAATATTTCCATTCCAAATTATACACAACGCACAAACGAACTTATATACCCACCAGTATTAATCATGCCAAGAAATTGGATATTTCTCCAGGCCTCATATTTTATTCTTCACGATTTTCATGAAAATTACAACCGATATTTCGTGTGTATTAAGCAAAATAAACTTTTTCAGCCAGCCAGCAAAACAGGTTTAACTTTTAAACTGGTTTAAATATGTCCAATTCAAACTAAATTCGACTTATGAGAATCAGTATTATTAAAAACTTAAACACTAAGATTATTTATTTAAACACTACGCACTATGTATTTACACGATATTTATTTCCACCAACTACGCGAATTAATATGAGACTGTTTTTGCGGTCTTTTCTGCTCGGTCTTATATAGCAGAGCAATTAAGTTCTGTAATATTCTCGCACCTTCGATGCGACAGAACCATAGAAGCGTCTCGACCTATCTACCGAAGAATTATGTGTCCTTGTCTATATCTATAATTTATAAAGCGTGTGTGTAGGTTAATGTAGATTCTTGAAACAATGTGTAGTCTTGATATCTAGACAAGACTTTTTAATCTAGACTTTGACTGAAATTTCAAGGCAAGATTTAACTATTTCTAAACAAGACAAAGTCTTACAAAGTCTTGTCTTTCCTTGTCTAGACAGCAGAGTTTTCGTCTTCTTTTGACCCATTAGAAAAACTAAAAAGATCGTGAACTCCCTGTATAAAATAAAAATGAGAGAGTGTGATTATAAATTGGTATTGTCCATAACTGATGAATCAGACATGATCATTTGTGAATTTGAAGCATAGACAGATTTTTCTATGACCGCGTCCCAATTTTTTCAAAGCCGTCAATAAATCCACGTATCGTGTAACATTTAAAATCATTCAGTTCCCGTCATTATTGAAATTTCCATTTATACATGATTAATTATCGTCGTTATTTGTCCACATATGACAGTCAGTTGTCTGGCAACATTTATCAACCAACGAAAAATCTCATGTAATTCTTTACTGTTTCATAAAGTCCTTTTCACTCTGATTTTGATAATTCTATTCAATTTCATCAATAAATTACACCCACATTTCAATCACACATTCATTACAACTGTAATTATTTATTATAAATTACTACTACAATTCTCATGAATTTTAATCCAATAAAATTATTTTAATTGTGCTATCAAGTGCAGATCATTTGATATGTCACTTATTATTAAAGATAAATTAAACACGACACGCACAGAAGTAATGTGCATGCTTATAATATGTATAAATGTCTTAATTCATTCAGATTTCTATCTAACACGAAACGAATTTGCTTTGTGAAACCAGAACAACAAAATGTTTCACCTAAATATTCTTTAATGATAATAATAATAATTGTCGGCGGTGTAATATACTCAAAGATAAAATTTACGGAATAAACAAAAGAAAAATTACAGCGAAAAATATGTTTATATGTTTGTTTACCTTTTAGGATTATAATGAAATTTTACAAAAATTAAAATTAAACGATTTCATATTCCTTTGTTTTGCCTTTTGCCATAAATACTACCAAACATAAATAACAAATTTATTTCACATTTTTTTGACATTTCATTGTAAAGCCATATATGTATTTTTATAATTTTACCCGTAAAAATCACAAATAATTTTCACTGTGCCGATATAATGAATAATATTTTCGATTTATACCCAAGAGGGAGTTATACAATATTACAAATTAAAATATCTAGTTTCGTTCTTGAAATATTTAAGTTTATTTTTAGGTCTAATCCAAAAATGGGTGTTGCTACGAACTCAGGACACTATACCGTTGGATTTTATTAACCTAATCTAACCTAACTGGATTTAACCTAACTTAACCTGAACTAAAGTAACCTAACCTAATCTATCCTAACTTAACCTAACCTAATTGAACTAATCTAACCTAAATCTAACCTGATTCTTTGGTAAAGCGCAGCACACCGACATACAGGATACATAAAATTATTATGTAGGTATAATTGCTCCTTTACTTCTATTTGTGACCGTTCTTATAATTACCAACATTTTGTATTTAAAAATCTAGACCTGTTTATTCTGACTTTTACTCGATATCAAAAAGT
This sequence comes from Stenolophus ochropezus, assembly GCA_035578165.1. Classification (NCBI taxonomy): domain Eukaryota; kingdom Metazoa; phylum Arthropoda; class Insecta; order Coleoptera; family Carabidae; genus Stenolophus; species Stenolophus ochropezus. Next base: position 3,766,003 of record JAQOWZ010000028.1, on the reverse strand, counting down.
TACATCAAATTGATTAATATATGCACATTTCAATTATAAACCTTGGTGCGCTTAAATAACATATTTTGATGCCCTTCTGTACCAAAAAATACCATTTGGTGCGCTTTTGTCATACGTCGGTACAATAAGTGTTAAATATGTTGTAAAGTAAATGAAATGTTAGACAACAGACCGTATGTTGTTAATATTGTTTAATGTGTTAATAAAATATTGTTGGTAATAACGTGGTATATTGTTTGCAATAAGGTCCTCCGTAGCGACGGTATCTGAGCGGTAAACAACATTCACTTAACTTCTTAAGTAAAAACCCAATCTCTGAAAGGAAAGGGATTACGCCGTTTTGCAGTTCACTTAAACTAATCGCTCAACAAACAAACAGCTCTTAGAATAGACTGGAGGACCTACTAGAGGATCTATCAACTTTTTATTTCATTGCGGAAATATAAACCCGTACCGTCATTACCCAAAGGGTTACTGTGCCATAATTGTTTATATTTACCTTAATTTTAAAGCCTGTTTTGTTATCTTCTATTATCTACTGGCTGCTTTATATGCCACATAAAACTTAAGCACACTAACACCCTTTTCAATTTGCACAACAGTTTTGGAAGGAACACGTAAACTTACGTTATAAACATTTGAGGCATTTAATTATAGGATATGTAACCAAATAAAATACCCCATTTTTAATAGATTCATTTTCCGCAGCTTACAAAAAAAAATATTGGGGAAGGGATATTGTGACAATTTTCTTCTACGATCCTATTATGTTGACTTCACATATCCCTTCCCCAAAACATTAAATTGCTAATACAATTATTTTTTTCTACGACCACCATGAAAAGTTGATATTTATGCTCTCTTTTGTCATCGTAAAGTTAATGATTTCTGAGGAACGAGCAAATAAATACTTTACGGCGCGTCTCCCTAGCAACGAGCGGTAAAGTACTTAATTTGCTCGCTTAGATTATTTATTTACTCATATCGTCATAGTTACAGCAACACAAAACAGGAAATTGGTTAAGATTGAATTGAACTTGCTAAATAGGTATTATTATTTTTTTATTTCGTTAGTAAAGTCGTACAAAAAATGATGTGTGCTCTAGCATAAAGTATCTTTATTGCTCTAGCTCGATTGTAGCACTCGCTACGCTCGCGTTTCAATTTACGAACACGAACAATAAAGATTCACTTTACGCTCGTGATACACAAATAACTATTGTATTAAGGGCATAATCAAAATATTATAGCATGACGTGGAACGGAGAACTTTAATAAATAGACAATATTTGGGTTTAACTTCTGTAAAAATTTATTAATTGGAGAACTTTAAATTTCCTGAGGGCCATAATTATATCTTATTCTGTCTGTACTACTACTTTTTTTATTAAATAATTTTCAATTCTTCCCTACGGTTACTGGAAAAATGGTACTAGGTAAATTTGTCTTTAATACTTGATGTTGAAATTACTTTAAATTCAGTTAAATAAAAACATAAAATATTTAAATACCTATGTAAAAATGCCTGGGGAATAAAGTTGTAAAGTTTGTGGAGGTCCACAAGAACCCATTTTTGGGCATAAGCAAATTATAATGTATGCTTTAAACATAAAAGGTTGTGACAGACTTCATTATTTTCATATTGATCAAATTGTATTTATAGAGCTTTTACGTTCCATTATTGCATGTTATTATAAATATATCATCAGTTATTTTTAGATATAATGAAATTATACTCCATTTAGAAGCAATTTTTCGCTACATCGTCTACACGCTTGACATGATATGTTGACAAAGTTTAGTTCAATTTAAATTTTAAACATGAGCTACAAGCGCGTGTACACTATAAATTTAATAGATAAACTTATCTAGATGTAGTTACATGTATTACATACTTTGGTTTGAGTTCTTATAGTTTAAAACCAATGAAAAGGTCGTTGAAAAATGATAAACTATTTAATAGTTTAATAGTTTGTAGTACGCTCTGCTGTTGGAATATATTTTACATATAATAACAGAAAAGGGAAGAAATAATAATCAGGACGCAGTTCTAAAGATTTTTTATTTCGATTAAATTATCCTGATCACAGTAATGATCGAAATGTCAGTGTAATTATTTCTTCCCTATATCTATTTCCTAGTAGATCATTGTATCACACCAGTAATAGAAAAATAATTTTTGATTTCAATTAATTTCGAATGTAATGATAGTGGACAAAGTGACAAAACAAGTGACTCTCCCTTTTCTATATGTATTTAAAAATATTTTGGAAAACATAGATAATGATCTATGATCTTCTTCAGGGTAAATTGCGTCAACCCTGAAGAAGAAGAGAATATGATCGAACCGTTGGTTTAATCGATAAAATGAAAACCTTACGACTGCGTCCTGATTATTATTTCTTTCCTACATCTATTCTCTTAGTTGATCATCGTCTCACATCAATAAAAAAACAATTAATTAAAAGAAAAGCCGTCTCAATATGTAATCCACTGTATTTAAGTAAACGAAATTGTATTCTTTTTATATTCTAATAATGACTAAAAAGTCAAAATGACTTTGTTACTTTATTGAATAAAATTTGTAGAAAATCAAGAATTCACTTTGAGTGTTGGATTTTTTGGAACTCCGAGGTTTAGTTTATGTAGATTAATATGGAGGCTTCTAGGTTCCCGAGGTGTTTTAATTATTTTAAAAACTGATGTTTCGAGCTAAGATAGCCCATCATTAGCCACAATAATAATATTAGTTTTATGAATTTAATGTACATGTTGTAAATTTAGAAAATTACATTCGAAAATTATGTTGTTACAATGTCTGCATAAGAGCCACCACATATTTAAAAAAAATTGAGGTCTAAAGACCTCTATATTAATCTACATAAAAAAAATTTTTTTATTCTTTTATTATTATTTAATAAATAATAAATAAGGATAGTGATGAAAATGCGTTTTGTTATTAGATTTCCAATATGAACTCTTTAGTTAACGATGAACATGTATGTTTGCGGTTTAATTTGAATATGTGGTGAATTTTTGAATCGCGGTCGTTAAGTTTAATTGGTAGCATAGCATCGAACGATCAAATAATAGGGAGCAATAATAGAAGATCAGTTTAATAAAACATTTGTAGAATTGTTTTGGCAGGAAAGCAGCGGCTCGCTACGGGAGACATTAACTGCAGCTGCTGCCAATCGATATTTCTTTCTCGGAGAAATTGCTACTGGTTTGTACACTTGAGATGTTTATTTTCACCGCGATGAGATCTTGGTTTCAATCATCCTAAATCATGGCTCGAGGAGTTCACGCTCATTATTTGCATCCAAACATTCAAATTATAATCATTCTTGTTCTAATTCCATTGTAAGAGAAAGAACTATAGTTCAAGAAAGAAAAAAATCTGATGAAGGTACCAAATAACTTCCTTGTACACCTATTAAATTGTATATATTTTATGCTGCACTTCATTTAAATTTATTTCATTTAACAGTGAGATATAATCCTTCAATAAGTCCCATATATAAAATTTTAACGTTCTACGGCTAATAATTTTTGAACAAGGCGAAAAATTAAAAAAAGCTCTTGGAGTAAAATGCCCTTTTAGTACTGCCGATTGCAATGAAAAATAGAGTGCACAACTAGATACCGCTAATCATTCTAGTGATGGGTCACTGGAAATTTCCCGTCAGAAATATTTTCAATTCTTGGAAAATTGCCGGAAAATTCTCTAAACCTGTTTCCTAAAAAAATCGGGACTTCCATTTTGGAAATTCCAGCAGCTCCATCATTTATAATTTTTTTAGTGTTAGTAAAGGTTATGACAATTGTTATTAAATTTTCTTTAATTTTTATGAGATAAAAATTTTTGTGTGCCTTTGATTTTTATGATGAAATTTATTATTAATATTCCCCGGAAAGTATCCCTAGAAATTTCTCAGAAAATTCCCCAAAAACTTCCCGGGAAATATGCTGGGAAATTTTCCGAAATATTCGTTTCCGGCAATTTACCCATCTATAAATCATTTTGTACATCTACACATTACGTATGTACAAACGTCACACTGAAACTAGTTAAAATGGATTCAGGGTCAAAATTAATATTTCCGATGAAATGTGAAAACGAGGACAACACTTAACTAATCTCTTACAAGAAAAAAAATAGTATGGAAATGGGAAGATAAAGAAAATGAAGAAGTACCTACAATAATTCATGTAATTAAGATACACATTTCAGAAAATAATTGCCATACAAAACATCTCGAAAAACAGAAGAAAAAGGCAATAATAACAGAATAAGACGGTGATAAAATAAAAGTATATGCCACATCCCTTTATGGGTATGGGTATAGATACAACTTCATTGACTCCACTATTCGATTCCTCAAATATTTTTAAAGGGGCATACAAACTTTTAACGTTTTTGTTCACTTTCTTTTATGTGAACTAATTTGGTTTTTAAGAACCGTTAAGCTACAGTGTCTAAAACTGTTGTTTTCTGCCTTCCGATTACAGCATCTAAGTCTGCTGTCATTAATAAATCTCTAGGTGACTGGGACGTTTAACCGGATAACAAATTTGTGAGGAAGACGCCTCTTAACACGGTTAGCAGCGTACAAGCTCCAGAATTTCAATTTAAAATTTCGGATTACTTTTTCACGAGAAACAGGGAGTGATCAGACGCACTTCTTCAGTCTTTACCTTGAGATATCATTTGTAAAAATTAGCAAGCATAAACACTTCTGAAATCTAAAATGTGTTAAGACTAATGGAAATGTCGTCAAGTTTAAAAAAAAACTTTTATCGAGATAAATAATTTATCTGTGCAATCCTAGATAAATGTATTAAAACTTTCCTCAAATAAAAGAAATATCGGTAGATATCAAACTTTATAACGACATTTAAAACTTACAGACCTACTCGTAACTATTTAAATTGATAAAATAAAAGATATGCCAACTTTATATTGAATCTGTTTCTCAGAGATACAATCACTTTATAGAAATAAGGAAAAACAGTATTTTAAAGCGTTTTTCCCTTTAGACGCAACTAAGTGTTTCGTTTAATTTCAGCGAAGGGACCGAGAAGTTGATTTTTTGAGATTTAGCGTCTTATAATGCAGACTGAAATTCTGTGGCGTTTCGATAAGAAAAGGTTTTCGCAATTTCTTTGAAAGGCGAATAAAAGATATTATTCTTTCGTTTTTTTCTGTATCGAAGGAAAAACAGCAGACAACTTGTTATAAATGTAAATAAAAAAGTGTACCCAATATTTGCTTCCTCTTCAGTGATTTTTATTTTCGGCTTATTACCCATTTCTGGGTGTGTATATTAGTGCATTTTTTAGAATTTTTGGAATTGTTACTTTGTAAAACATTTAACGAAAACAATAACGAACGGTGACTGTGATCACGAATCACAAGTTTAAAAAATATTGGGTAAAAATCACGATTTGTGACTTTTCAATATCAGTGACTAAATCACTTTTTTTAAGTACCTGATGTACTTGTTTAGTGACACGTTTTACTTGCATTTTAGTAATGCATGTTGTCAATCTACAGTCTCTGCAACTTATTTAATTGTACAAGACGGGCTACGTCGCTTACCAACATGGCTTCATAATCAGACTCGGTGCAACCGAATAACCGTACTGGTTGACAGGAAAAACGAAAAATAAAGTTAAATGTACTTAAGAGTATTTTTACATTTATTGGTAAACTTGTATATTATATTCATTTAAACTTCCTTCCTTTTCCATCTGTTGCGTTCCCAAGACAAAAATCCGGAATTATCAATCAAGAAAAGTTGGAATCAAATTACAAAATACACAAAATTGTACTCATGGCGAAGGACCCGAGGCCTAACAAGATAACGATGTTTAAAAGGATCGCCATGTCATGTAATACGGCTAAAACGAATAGATTGAATTTTAAGAAAAGTTTTATCTGTTTAACTTGTCGAGGAAAAGGTTCACGGTAAATTAAAATACGAGCGAGCAGAATCGGAATGGTAATGCTATTGGTGGAAATGCTTCCTGTACTCTCTTGCAGAGCCAGTACTTAATACTATATTGCTAAACAAGTTCCATAAACAGCACTTTACTAACGAGTCACAAGTTGTACTTTTATATGTAATATCCCTAGTAACTAGAATTTTACAGGATATTTTCACTGTAATATATAAGTATCACATTGTTTCCAATTAATATAAGAATTATAAATAATAATTCTTGTCTACTTATTTCATTATATTTATTATAGCAAATAGAATGTCGACCAGAAAACGCGGGTAAAGTTATATAGAGAAAAAATGGAGTTATTAAATGCAGTTGAAAATTACAAAAATATAACTGAAAATAAATATAAAACAAGCCCTACTGCAATATTAAAAAGAAATTGGAACATAGAATTAATCTTTTGTGTTCTTATTCGAAAGATTGTATATTATCTTTCAAATAAAAAGAAATACATTTTTCGAAATCCTGAATCTATTTCTAAAGTTGATATAAAATTCAAATATGTTACATTTTGTAATACGTCTTTGTCTGGGAATAATGTACACAATATTATTTAGGAACACATCATTTGAAAAATCTATTTCGTCAATCATAGACTCGAACTACAAATAAATGGAATAAAAGTATCCATAATACTCATTATTAATTACAAAAATAATTACATTTGAAGCAAAAAATAATAATTGTCAATTCTAACCTCTGAATATTTAACTCAAAAAGTACAAATATCATTTTAACCCAAGGTTAAAATTTAGCCCCATCGACATAGACGGGTTATTTTAATTCACATTTAAGCCGAGGTTAAGTTTAACTCTTTTTAGTGGAACCCACTTTCAAATGTAATCTAGAGTTAATAAATTTAACTCGAGTTAAAAATGTAAGAAGTTTTTAATTTTTAATTGGAAATGTGAAGAAGCACACTTTGTATTTAAATTGATATTTGCAATTGATATAATAAGTATGGAATCTATAATGGCGTTATCTAAAAATAATGCAAGGCGATAAATATTGTGGTAGAATTTCTAAAACGTTGATGTTATATTTACAATATAATAAACGTCGAAAGCAACATTAATCTTTCTTAAAAAATTATCCTCTCTTGAATTTGAACTACAAGGCCGACAAAAAGTGACCATTCGTGTCAGCCGAAAGCGTCTCTCGTCAATGGACGAAATAAAAACGCAGGAAGGTATCGGGCGATCAACAAGTTAACAGCTCGCTGGAGATTCCAGACACTTTAGCATAAAATCGATTATGAAGATGTCGTGCTGCGTACGCAAAAGGGACGCGAAATTTTAAAGGAACACCCAATAACACCGTTTCTTCTCAACAATCGTACTCTACGTTTATATTAGCCTCCCAAAACATGTGTCTCTTAATTCCAAATAAAACGTTTCATACAAACTCCACTAGCTTCGCACGTTATTATTTCGATTTGACTAATAATCTTTCTTACGAGAAATAGATCTCATTTATACGAGGGTAGCATTGGAATTAATATAACCGTGGTAGCTATGAAAAAAAATCACGAAACAAAAGTAAATCCTAAAATGTACAAGATCCATTTTAGGTATAATTTAATTTGGCTAGTATCAAACATAGGTTGAAATATTGTATACGATCGTAAATATGTTAAAAAAAGAGAACACGTTCTATTTTTCATACAATCTGTCAGCCAATTTAGCTGTGAGCATGCGCATATATGTATTTTATGATCCCACGCGTTTCTAACGTTTATTTGTTTTCATTGTATGTAGTATGGTTATAGAAAACTTAGTGTTACTACTGGTAAAGATGTAAGAATCACAAACTTTAAATGTAAATTAATTTATGGTTAATTTTGCTTGTCACATTGACATATCCAAGGAAAGTGCGCAAAATCAGAGCCAATATATTGTACCAGAAAGGCTAGTCTACAACGGCTTTTATGTAGTTTGACGGTTGTTGCAATTCGTTATCTGTTGTCAGTAATTTTTTAAGCAATTTTGAAGTATACAAGTCGAACTGAAAATGCTGTGAACAAGAGAAAATTGATCTATGATATATTACGATTTTAAAAGTTCGCTCTCTCTAAAACAATACTTCGGACTGCTTTTGGAAATAAAGCACCTAATATAAGATTGAGTGAGATTCTGTAACTCATAACAGCTACAAATAACAACTGCATTTGGTAAAAATGATTACCTCTTTTTTTTAAAAAAAAAAGATTGGTTTTATCGAATGCGTAAATGTGTTAAGTTAAAATGAAAATATTTCGAAAACCAATAAAAAAATAGTTTTGGAATTTGCATAATTGAAAATTGAAATACATGTGGAATGAGTTAATTACATATTTTAATGTGGAAAAGCATTGTGATAATATATAAACAGTTTTCGGTATGATAGAGTTTGGTTGTGTTTATTATTCAGCGTTAGGATAATAGTGGACAAAAAGCTGCGTACTTTTAATTTGTGCATTGTTTTCATTAGCGTCGCCGAAGGCAGGCCAGAAGAAACAACAGTTGCATCTGCAAGCGAAGCGTTTGAATAATGGAACGAATAAAAGTGCGCTCGTCCTGCGTTTCAAAGGTATCCTGACATTCTGACAACCATGTGTAGGTACATTGCATCGTATGATGATATATGAGGAAGTATATTACATTTACACACGTTTTCACACTAGCTACATAGTCAAAGACATGTTCTGCAATTTTTGTTCTCTGATGTTTTCAAACAATGCTAATGCTACACTCATTACATTATTGTCATTTTACAATGACACCTCTCTCTGTAATCTAACAAAATGGATTAATAATTCAAAGGGAATTAGTAATAAAACAAATATTATTAGGTTATTCCACTGTTTTATTATCATTATTTCGTTCGAACAGCATTTTCTCAATGATTACATTTTAAAAAAGATAAAGAATTATAGGTCTGTTGCTTCGACCTTTATTAGTCTTTAGAATAACATTCATTAATTTTCTCTATGATTTCTTTTTATAATGTATAGAGAAATAGTTGTTCGTACTTCATAAAGAATTGTTGTAATAATTTTAATAGTTTTTACAAATATTTAGCGCACTTATAAGGTATTATTCTTTTGGTCAACATATTTTAGATTATTATTATCATATCAAAATCCAAGTAGCAAGTTTTCAAGTACCAATTTTACAAGAAAAAAGTTCCAATAGCAGTTTAACAATATCTCATAATATTAAACCGTTTTTGATATAACAATAGAGCAATTGTTAACGCAATGTATAAAAATAATATATAACACATTTGGTTGTTCATTTTATCATTCGATAAATAAAATAAAAATAATGAAACACACTTGTTATTATACTGTTTGTTGTTTATATTAGGTTTAGTTTTTTGTCATGTGATTTGTTTTTAATATTTGAGAGAAAATTATGACTTATTGAAAATTTTTATAAAAATAAAGTATTGCATTTATTTATTCCAATATTTTTCATCGTCTGGTATAAGCATGTTGCTTTATTTGTATAGGGAAAAGTATATTTTCTAGATATTAATAAGCGAATGAATAATAAAATGCAATGTACACATTTAAATATGTAATAAAACAATTTTATTATTAAGGGATTATTACAAAGCAGTTAAATCGAGTAACCGTCTGGTTTTAAATTAATAATTTGTTGGTTTCCGTAATTAATACCATCTTCAACCCTCATAATTGCAAGGTTTCATGATTTATTTACTTATATGACTTAATTATGTCTTTGAGTCAACCCTTATTCAATTACAAGTTCCAAATTTAATTCCCGTCTCTCTGCCATTCCCGATTTTTCTCCATTGCCTTTTCGAACGTTTGTACGATACATTTCCTGAAGTATTTATTATGCCGTATCACCCCGTTAACGTGGCCTCCGTTAATATACTTCACCGTGGCCCCTGGCCACAGTTCTTCTATACCCTGACAATTATTTCTGGGTAGGTAAGCGTCTTGTTGTGCACAGATCACTGTTATTAGAGACATGTCGTAGGGTAGGGAAAAATTCCTGAGGTGCGTATATTGGTCCATCATGCTACACATAAAATTTACTGCTTCCTTTGGTTTTTCGGAGTTTGTGTTGTAATATCTAGGAAATATCTTCGGTATTGATCTTGTTTTTTGTTGTACCATACTTTTCCTGTCTGCCGTAACATTATTTACCAAGTTTGCAAGCTTATCATGATAGATACTATTATTCATAAACTGACATTGTAATATATTCCAATCTATAGAGTTACTCATAACTCCATTGACAAACGCAGCTGAAGCTGTCGTCCAACTTAAGCACGGAACAAGAACAATCGGTTTCGGCCAATTTGTAGCAGCGAGGGAAGCCATATGTCCGCCCATACTAACACCTGACAGGCCCAAAGGGCCGTATCCTAACTTTTCACACCAGTTTAGTAAAGCTAAACACTCTAAAATTAAACAACCTCCCATAACGAAAATATCTGATACGTTGTGTAAACTAGAACGGATTTGATTCTTCGGTTTTCTAAATCCATAGAAAGGATTTTCTAGCATGATTGATCCAATGCTATATTTGAGTAAAGGCTTCGCCATGATGTTCCTTCTTCGCCAGTAATTATGATCACCTGTTCCAGCTAAATGCAAGCAAATTGGTTTGTGACTTCCTACTTCATCCCAATCTTTAGGCAACACCATTTGGAAGCATGCTGTTTGAGCCACTTTTGGTACAATGTCTGGCAGATACAAAGCTAAAGGACTTAAAAACGTTCCTTCTATTAATCTATACCCATTTTTTTGTTGCTCCTTAGTGATATATATGGGGTGGTTTTTTGGAACAAGTTGATAACATGTGTTTCTGTCAGAAACCAACTTTCTAAAGGTGAAGAGCTTGAGGAGATGATCTGGATCACCCCATCCTTTTGTGAAAAATTTTGTGAGGATAATTTTTCTGTACACGGAATCTAAACGACTGGCAGGCATAATGGACTATGAACGAATATATTTTTTTGTTAATTTGTTCATTTTGAAATGCGGGTTTTACAGATTAACATTTTGGTTGTGTCATTATGACATTTTGATGATTTTGTTTCATGGGTGGGATGATTTTTTTGTTTATATCATTTATCATATTAATGAGTTTATATTTATATTTCCTTTTGGTTTTGATGGATTTATTTTTAATTATGTATATTTGTTACAGGTACGTTCAGAGTTTATTTTTATCATAACTTCAAAAGGGTAAGCTTATTTTATTGTCATTTTTTATATGTCATGTTTTTTTAATATTTAATTTACATGAAACAAAATAATGTTGTTTCATGTACCAATGTAAGCATCTAATCTTTAAATCTGTCATTTGACGTCTAAAAATAAAAGTAAATTACTATTAATAATTAATAAAATTTAAATAATGGGAATATGTTGATATAAAAGTATAACTGAGCGAAGTGTGAGATTTGGGGTTCAAATCACAGCTTCACCAACCTTTATCCAAATAAAAATATTACTGTGTTCGAGTGGTTCGGAATCTACTATACGCTGTAGGTTCCTTGAAGAAACTGTAGGTTGATAATACACATTTTTGAAATGTAAGTAAAAATTATATCGAAACAGTTGATATTCTCATCTTAAAAGAAAGAAGGTTTAAGTGTTTTATTGTCGTTTAGACACAAATTCTTTAAATTTGTCGATACTTTAAACTTTTTGTAAAAGAAGTAAATAGTTTGCTTATATTGAAAATGCAAATTTGCTAGAAAATAATATCTTACAATGAACTAAATTGTAATGCATAAAAGATGCGAAAGAAATTGATAGAAAAATATTGAAAATTAATTTACCTGATTTAAATTACCACAGCTTTACCGTCCGCGCGAAAGAAATTAAATTAAATTCTAATTAAAAACAAACAAATATTCATTTATTTTCATTTCCAAACAAAAACAAGGATGTTATGCTATGATTATAATACTGGAATATGAATGTAATTATTTTCTTGAGAAATTGTTTTGATTGGAACAATATCATTGTTGTAAGCATCAATACTCGGCCATTATTTTTTTCTAAGAAATTACCCGTCAATTAATGTTGTTGATGGAAGTTCGTTGACGAAATTATCTCATTTTTAGCGTTTTTAAAAAGAAATTAATTAACAACAACCATTATACGTCTTTCAAAGCGAAAGCTTTCAATGCAGAACTTAATTATGACATGAGCACTTCAACTTCGGGTAAAAAATTATAAACGTCTAATGAGAAAAATATTTTTCCACTTAATTAAAAAAGAAGAGGTTTTCAGCGAATTTAAACTTGATTTCCGCGTGGAAAAAAACCGTTATGAATCGACCATTAAATTAAAATTCAATTTGTGGCCGATTGGTTTCTGTTTTTAATGACACGTGGATGGAACAGATGCTGTCTGGTCTCAACCCCATAGTTATTTATTCCTTTATCATACACACTACTATAATTTTTTCTAGACCTAATCAAATCTATACCCTAATGTATAAAATATTTATTTAAAATGATAAATTCATATAATGTTAAACTGTTTGACATTTGACAGCCACTGAATTTTCCACAATTCTCTATGCGCTACGCAAATGTTTCAAATGTTTGCTTACGTGATTATGTAAAAAATACTTACTTAAAAGTAATTTGATTTTTCCTCTTTTGCCAGGTAAGATATAAATTTGGCATAACGATTGGATAATATTATTCCATCGAACTGTCAATATCATTCAATTTGCAACAATAATGAACGTCATTAATTGAATAAAACGGGTTGAATTATAGGTATATTATTTGACAGTTGTGGATATAATATATTATCAACTGCCCATAAAACAATTTAAATTTGTGAAAATCTTTTTCTATTGTAAAAAATTCTTGATGAATATGGTCGTAGAATTATACATTAGGTAATAATAAAATGATGATAAAAATAATGATGCCAATGGTAATAACATTAGTAACAATAGCTATATGTATAGAAAAGAAGTCATTTCAGCTCTAATGCAATTTTGATGTATCTGTAATTACGTTTGCTTTTTGGTTATAGACGGTATTGAACTTTCATAATACAATTCAGTCATGGATTATTATCAATTCAATTGTATCTGTGACAGAAATTAATGTATTTTTCTGTGGCTTGTTCCGAGACAATTGTAATGATATAAGTTGATAGTATTGGTGCACCACCATCTTAAGACATTATTGAAGTCATATACCTATTAGTTATATTAGTATACCTATTACTAAAAGGTATATGGGTGAAGTAGATAGTAGAAGAGGTTTAAAGCCTACAAGAAGAGTTGAGAATTGACAGAAATTAATGAATTTTTCTGTGGCTTGAAATTAGTTGATAGTATTGGTGTGTGCAGCACCATCTTGAAGACACTGGTTAAGTAGATAGTAGAGGCTGAAGCCTACAAGAAGCGTTGAGAATTGATGAGGTCCACCGGGCAGTAATGCGGCGTTGTTGAACCTGAGTTGAGTCTTTATAGTTGCAACTTGGGACCGAATCCAAACTCCGATTTAACACAACACTAACATTATGTTCACTGCACGCCAGAATCAATTATTTAGCCTGGAGCGAGAACGCTGTTAAATTTTCATGGCGAAACAACGGAGACTGAGCGGAATCTTTTTACGAATTTCGCACGGAATAAATTCTACACTTCACTGAAAGAATTTTAAGTTGTTATTGACTAGCGCTCCACTAAAAATTTACAACAAATACTGCTATTCTTTCAGCGATCTACACTTTACATCAATACCATTTTCATCATTTATTTTCCATTGTGTTACGTTCTCGAATACGCCAGCAAATAACAAATCAGAGCTGGGTGTTATAGCTATTTAAGTAGCTCAGTTTTATGTACTAGTAGCTGTAGCTAAAATACTTTAAATAATTTTTTTACCAAAGCCATTTTAAGTAGCTTTTTCAATAGCTTAAAGCTATAAATTTATATTAGCTACTTTTTTAAATCAGCTACTTTAACTTGCTAATGTACAGCACTACAGTGGTTTTAATGAACATCCTGTATATTAACTTTATTTGTCCGCAATATAATAGGTATTTCTGCCTAAATTTGTTCAAACTAAGAATTAGCTTTATAAAATAAATGTAAATGAGGTCCTCCACCATTTTTTTATATTTAAATAATTTCAATGTAATGCGTAGTTTCAGAAAACTTTTATAGTTCGTAAGATGCATAATAAAGGTCTGGATTGACTGTAAGTGATCAATTGTCTATTTTTTTCTAAATGGTGGAGGACCCCATTGAAGTTACAGCTAGTAGATGCAGCTCAGCTACTTTTCAAGTAAAATAGTTGTGGATGTAGCTAAATATTTTTTTTATTAATTTATTAATTTAAATTACTTAACAGTACTAATTTACTCAACTATCTGTATTTTGTACTCGAGTTCTTATGTATAATATTTTGTCCAGCTCTGATTAGAATTGGGACATAATTTCAAATGCAATCAAAACAAAATAGTAGAAATAATAATTTTTTATGATGTTTTACTGGTATTAGTAATATTATTTCTAGTTGGACATTTATAATCAATTTATATAAATATATACGTACGTGTTCATCACCATTTTCCGTTATGAAATCGCCATTTTTTCTGTATTTTATCCTCCCGTATCATTTACAAATTTGTAGGAATTGTGTATGTGTGTGTTCCTTTCAAGTTGTGCAGAATTTCTTGTGAAATTCCGTAACTCGTGCAGTAAAAAGCAGGCTCTGACTCTCTCTCGCTCTCGCTCTCGTATGTAGATGGGGCGGGCGGCCCGGGCGAGCTGCGAGAGGAGAGGAGAGAGGCAGGTTTACGAGCAGGTTTAGTGGAAACATTAACGTGAAGGTGCCAGCGATTTACTGCAGGAATACCAGGTGCAGGGGGAGCCACTGGCCAGCAGAAGCAGGAATGGGAACAGGGACATATCCAGGAATTGATGGCACTGACTTCGTTTTTATATTACCTAAAAATTTCTATAACCGAATGGCCCAATAAACTGAAATTAATATAGTGCATCATCAACTTTGACTATTGGTACAATTGGGGCTCAAATATTTTAAGTTTCATTGTATTTTAATAATGTATGTTATTAATCTACAGTGTTTCTACAACCGAATGGTCCAATAAACTCAAATTAATAATAAAGTGCATCAACATCTTTGGCAATTGGTCTTGTTGTTCTTAGATAAAATTGGGCCTCAAACACCTTAAGTTGTATTGCATTTTAGTGGTGTAGGTTATTAGTCTACAGTCTCTGCAAGGGATCTACAGTTTATAGTGAATTTCGAGCCACTAGGACACAACAGTATTTTTATTTTGACAAAAATTGGCGAAAGTTGGATTACCTTAAAGTACTTGCATTTTATTAGTTAGATTGTTACCCTATAGCCTCTGTAAGGAGCTACAATTTAGAGTAAGTTTCGAGTTACACAGACACAGCGGTATTTTTATTTAAATTAAGATTGGCGAATCTATAATTACGTTAAGGTGCTTTACTGGTGTAGGTTGTTACGTTAGACTACGGTCTCTTGAGGAATTTACAATTTATAGTGGACTTCGAATCACTAGGACACAGCAGTATTTTTATTTGAATAAAAATTCGTAAAACTGGAGTTACCTTAAGATACTTGTTTCATAGCTTGTGTTACTTAAATTTTAGTGGTGTATGTTGTCAATCTCAATAACTTAGAAACAGCGGTATCTATATTTGCTTAAAAATTGACGAAATAACTTTTACTAAAATTTTTTACTGGAATTTTTCTGGTATTAACCATGCCAGAGGTCTAAACAACTCAGAATATTTAGTGTTTTATATAATTTTAAGGTTAAGAGGTAATTTTATTAGTTTTGCTAAATTATTTTAGCAAAGATTTAAGTAATTATATATTGGTTGAAAATGACTCATAGCTGGTCTGAAGAGTTGTTGTTGTGAGTCTCTTTGTAGGAACATATCTACTTCCTCTTCAGTGTGGATTGAGTGTCCGTTTACTATTTTACTGTAATGTTTGTAGACTATTAAAGTAGGCTTGTTGTCTAGTTTCATCGTACTTTCACTTGATACTCCTATTTGTAATAGTAAGTAAGATAAGTTCCTTGAGATTTTCATTAATTTTGTTTCTCTTTTATCCGTTTTGCTGACAGAAGAGTAGTTTCTGAGGAATAGTTGTGGATGTAATTCGTTTGTATTTTGAGGATTAAGTTGGTGGATATTTTTGAGTTGCGCTCGCAATTGAAAGGAAGGATAGAAAATGTTTTAGTTGAAGTAGATAACAAATACTTTATCCGGCACTTTATGATGTTAGTACAGGGTAAAAGTTTTATCTGGAAACATTATCCGAATTCCCGTAAAAGTTTGGCAACTGCTCGCCGCATGAGCTCGATTCTGAATCGAAGGAAAAACAAAAAAGCGAAAGGGAAATGCGCGCTCGCAAAAAACCACAGCGTGATTTATCGATGCTGTTTCCATGACAATTAAATCGGTTTTTACTCGTGTCGCGGATCCGACGCACACCGAATGCAAAGTAGGCGGTGAAGCTTCGTGTAAGAAGTGGAAATTAATGCGCCGAGCCTTAGATGCTAACACCTCTCTCTACCCATACCGCTAATTATTTTATCTTCATTTCATTACAATTCCCTTCATACATCAATTCGTAACACAAATCTCATACTCATTATTACGTTATCTTCATTCTGTTACACCATTACCTTCTTTTCATATCATTTTATAATCTTCATTCGATTTCCAATTCTTATCGATCGGGGAATCGGTACGTAAATAGTTACTTTGTAACGATCAAAGTTATTTAAAAATAACTAAACAAAATCAACATTTTAATTTTGTTATTAAATCGATCGTGAAATAATATAAAAAGCATTGTGAGAACTATTACAATATTATATTATATTACAAGATTGATAAGCGATATTATTAATTATTAAATTATTCTGCTTTGACGTTTTATATTTGTGCTATTTAAAGAATAATTTACTATGGATACATTTCCCAATCAAAAACCAATATTCACTTTATTTCAAGGATAGTAGAAATGTTAGAATTTATCTAAGTAACAATTTTGGTAACCGAAGGAATGTTTAAGGAGGTCCAGTTTTCTGGCCACCGATGCCTCTCGACTACTACTCGTATCTTTGGAGACACATGAAGACTTTTATGTAGAAAAATTCCAAACCAGGGATGAATGAATTCATAACAATCTGCAGCTACATCCTTGCGAGTCGAATCTGATACTCTTCAGAGAGCTAGAATGAGTATTCAGACAAAGGGAGGACATTTTGAACAATTATTTTAGTAATTAATTTTGTGTTAAACAATAAAATTAATAAAGCCAATAAATTATAAGCATAAGATATTTTCGACTTACTTAAAAAATATGCCCTTAAGGTATGTCAATCAGGTTGTGTAAAACCCCTGAAGTAATTTCTTTTTAACAACGTTTTGAAATGGAGATATTTTGGGAAAGGTATAGATTGATCTACAGCGTGGCTAATAAAGTAATTCTGGTTGAAAAATGAAGGCTTGCTGTTACCTGGAGTTAGTGTCAGTGGAATTATTAACGAGCGTAACGTCGTAGGACGGGCATACTTGAGGACAATTACTGATTCATGATCTGACACCACGCGGTCGCGATCTGGATTACGGAGGAAGATAAGCAATGAGCTCATTTTAATAACTTACGGAGTTTTCCTTCTTCACTCTTAATTAACTTTCAAGTATTCATAGTGCGTTGATAGCTTCTAGATGAACTATTACTTATTCACGTACCACGCGTGCTATTCCTGTTAATATTTACCTTAACACTCATTTTTCTTGCTATTTCACAAATTACCACACCGAAACTTTACCAGTAAAATACCTAAACTATTCATAATAAAATACTTATACACACAACATACAAAATCTCATACTCTTTATTACTTTATCTTCATTTTGTTACATGATTACCTTTATTTCATATTATCTTATAATTTTCATTCGAATGTAGATTATCTTATTCATGGATTTCCAATTCTTATCGACCTTATCAGTAGGTAAATAGTAACTTAGTAACAATCAATTTCACAGTTTATTTAAAAACTTCAAACTTTTGTCAAATAAAATATTCCAACTAGATCTAAATTTTAGTTTTGTTATTAGATCATGTAAAAATATAATAACAATTGTGAACAGTAAATTTATTGCTGTTTTCGGATTGTTGGATCATCCTAAACTGATTACGCGCACTTACTGTCCTTGCTACTCAAATAACTAATTAATAAATTGACAGTAGTATATTATATACTAAGGTTGAGAAGACTATCATTACTGAACAAGCGCCAAATTATGTGCGAAGTAACTGAGAGACATAAAGCGCTGGTTTATAATGGCATATATATGCAGATCAGTAAAATATAATTTATAAAGAGTTAAAGATTTAATTTGTAATTAGGATTTTTCTACTTACAATTATTGCTTATAATTATAATTATATTCTTACTTATATTTATACTTTTTTTAGTATCCAGTTTAATGTAATTTTATACATAATTCAAAATGGTATTTCAGGATTTGAAAACAACAAAACAAGTAACTTGAGACATTTGTTAAAAGTGTTATTTTTTGTAAGGAAAGTATTAAATATGATTACATATAATTTATTAAAAAGGAAAAGTTTCCAAAGACGATTGCAGATTTGTCGTATTATATTAATCAAAACACTTCAGGAGGTTGGTATAATTTTATTTAAAAAAAATCAAGGAATAATATATTTTAATAATGATATATTATAATTATAAATATAATTTTATTGCTCTGAATAAGACTTTATATGTATCAATCTTAATTTAAGTGTTTAAAAAATTTCAATCTATAGATAAAAAAGATTTGATGAAAATGTAGTAATAAAATATAGTAAAGTGTATAAATGATAACGTGTAGAGAAAAACTTTAAATGGAATGAATGTCCCTTTAGTCATTATGTTTTTTATTTCATGAATAACATCACAAACATATGTTACCACATGAACTTAAATGCATTCGTTTAATGCGGGTCGCATTTTGCATTTAAATTTCGTTTAATGAAAGAATTTAACTTTAATTAATTTAAACAGAACAAAATACTTTTCAATAAGAAAAACCACCAACAGCTGAAATTCAAAAACAACAAACAAATTATAATTTCAAATCCTCAAAGTTAATCCGCATTAAAAATTTATTCCAGTATTTGAAATTCCGTTATTCCCTGTAAAAAATATGAAGGGTATTTTGGTGGAAAAATTTGAAGGGTTTAGTCGAGAAATACAATATAACACGTGGTAAAAGGACAGCGCGTTATAAAGGTGTTGAAATGTGATATGCAGAATGAGCATAATGTAGGATAAAAAGATAACGGATCCCATAAAAGCGCTCATATAAAGAATACAATATTCCCGGTAACTTATGTGTCGCCATTTCTTCCATTTGCATCATTTCTCTTTATGATCAATAACATTTAAATTTATAAATTGCGTTTATAATTTGCAATAAACAAAAAATAATTAATTATATTTTATAAAATTAATAAATCTACCCGTGCTCCAATTAAAAATTGTATAATATAACAATAAAATAATTAATTGACTTCCATGAAAAATTATTTCAATTACACAAACAATTATTCCAGTATAATACGTATGCATATTGTTTTTGTTAAACATTAGTGGAAAATGTGAAAATATTTTGTACTGAAACCTGAGCACAAACAATAAAATGCAATTTTTTAATAGTACTTCTTAACTATTGTGGGATATTTTTGATGAAAATTTTTATATACAGTAATTTGGCGTAATGAATCGATTGCAGTCCGAAGTCGTATCTTTCTCCATTTAAATAAAAAAGTGACTGAAAAAAATAGTTTCAAAAATGAAAATTTGTATTTAAATTTATATTCAGAAGTTCTATATCTGTTACCGTTAGTGTTGCGTCTAGATATAGACTTTCTAGATTCTTGTCTTATCTTGTCTAGTATCAAGATAAAAGTGGCAAAAGTTTTGTTTTGAAATTTCAAGACAAATAAGACTTTCTTATTCTAGATCAAGAAATAAAATTACTTTACAGTACTTGTACTATTTGTATTTTGTACTCGAGTATTTCTACACATGTAGTTCTTTGCCCATCTATAGTGAACATTTCAAGAATTTAGAACCAAAATAGAAAACTAATTTCAAATGGAATCGAAATTATGTAGTAATAATGTAGAAATCATCTATCCTGTGGTTCTCTATAAGTAGTATTATTATTATGGATACACCATTGACATTTGTAAGACATGCGCATTGTCATGTCATTAAAATCACAGTCACTGATTTAAAATTAAACCAATTTTAATGTTATGTTTATTATTATGGATAAGAAGAACAAATCAAGAATTGAAAAAATTGTACAATGAAACAAACATAACAGGAATGATAAAAGCACAGAGACTTCGTAAGTCAGGGCATATAAAAAGGATGGATATAACAAGGACACCAAAAATATTATTATAAAACACATTCGGAGGGAAAAAAGAAGGGGACGATCGAAAGCAAGATGGAAAAATAATGTTGAGAAGGAAATTAAATTTACAAAAATTAAAAATTGGAAAGAAAAAGCTCGATATATATTACTATGACAATGACTATGATAATCCTGCGTAAACCAACCTTATAATACTTATCAATTGTATTTGAACATTTGATGTTTTTTTTTCTAATATCTTTCTGTATTCATTTTGCCTGCTTGTGTTTCTGTCGTTTGATTTATTGTCGTTGACTCATTTCCGTGCAGTAACGTCAGTCTGTAGATTGAGAAATAGAGTAGGTAGTGAATATTAATTTTGCAAGTAAATGATGAATGCAAATAGTAAGATTTGTTACAAATAAATGCAATGAATAATTTATTTATTTTTCCATTAGGGTCCATAAATATTTACTACCCCCTGGCGTAAGGAAAATTTCAAATAATAAATTACACTGAAGACAGTTTTATACGTCGTCGTTATTGTTTCGTCTCACCAATAAAATTTTACATCTCTAAGTCTTGGTGATGTTCTTTACTACCCGTTACAATCTGGGGTTTCCAGTGGCGTACGTGCGGCGTTGCCGAGCAACAAGTACTGCGCCCATAAAAAATACATCTGGCAACAGCGGGTGCACATTTTCAATTCCGGGATTTTATTGCATTGCTCCTTTTTTGTTTCTTGGCCAAATCAAAGGTGGCATTAGAAACAAATGCTGCACTAAAAAATTGCCGATAGTAAAATGCTTTGAGATCCATGGGGAAACAAATTATAGCAAAAAAAATTATGTGGCGAATTTTGGTGGATGCGCCTACCAATTTAATTACACATATCTTGAGAACGATATAAGATATTAAAATTATGATTGCAAATTTTGAATCTATACATCAATGTCTAAATGATACTAAACGATGGCTTTTCCAACTCTTATTTTTGCGTTTACGTACCAAATTTAACAGAAGGAGATACACATCAAATTAATCAATTTCAAAACAGTTACTTGAGATTTGTTTGTGGTAAATTTGATCATATCTCCCTTTACCGTTCTAAAATTTGTCTAAATTTCATTGAAGATCGAGTAAAAATCTTTTTTCTCTGCCTCATGCATAAAATAATGAGTTCTGGATGTCTACAAAGTTAATGTGAAAAACTTGAATTAAAACATTAAATATAAAAAAGACTTGACTAAGTCTAAGTGTAGATAGTTTTAGTTTCCTATTTTTTAGCTGTTAATGATTATATAAACGGATTCTTTACATTTTCAATTCGAATGAAATAATATGTAATATTATTGTTTCACTATAGTGAGTTAATAACATAACTAAAATTAGTAAAATAAAGAGCCGTTTCTTAAATGCAAGTAGAAAGTACCTATCAGAGATTTGTTTAACGAAATCCCATGAATTAAATATACACAGTCAAACAACTGTGTAAATATTTGTGTTATCAATTATGATTCTGACATTTGCAGTAAAGTTAGTTCACCCAGTAATGGGTATTAAGGTGTGAGTGATATGTTTATTTATTTATTTATTCATTCACCATTTTATGTGCAAAATGAATATTTGCGAGATTCTCTATTTTATGAAACTGTCACCCTTGTAATTAGATTGAGAGAGATACTGTAATGATCAGGAAACCCCGGGAAAACTCGGAAAACATCGAGGGAAAACATTTTCCCGACATAATTGCATAAAGGAAATTTAATTTTTCATTAAACTGTTCATACTCAAATATGGAATTCCAGGAAATGTTCCTCCAAGGATCAATCATTTCATTACAAAATTTTAAAATAATCCTTAAAAATGTTCATTGTCTTACATAAAATAATTAAATTTGAAAAAGCTTTTACAGAATTTTCTTCTATTAAGATTTTATTGAGATTAAAGAAGGAAGTTATTTCTGCAATTGCAAATGCACTTTACCAAAGATGGTACTATTGGAGAAAAAACCGTGGGTTAATAATGTTTAAAATGTAGTAAACTATGGGATTAAGTAAAGGATTACATGCATTGTTTTAAAAATAATGTGGATTAAATAAAAGTACAGTACAAGTTCTTTGTAAAAACGGTAGCAAGGGTATTACTGACTTTATAAAATAAATAAGGGAAAATCCGGAAAATCTAGAGAATAACACCAGCAACAAAACCTCCACCATTTTTAACTTTTAATAAAAAAATATAAACAAGTTGATGTGTTTCCATTGGGTTTTATTTCATCGGAACATTTTGTAAAACTTATTGCACGAGTGAGTCAGATCCATCAATTAAACCATTAACAAAAAACATTTTGAAAGAGATTAATATACGTTTTGCAGCATTTTTTAATTGCTTTCGATTCAATGAATCAAAAATAAATTACCTTGCTGTCAGATAATATTTTAATATTTTAATTTTAATAAATCTCTTGCCAACAAAAATTAAAAAATAAATCTTTTTTGGGAACATTAGTAATAATTATTTTTACATTTGAAATTCATTTCTAGTTTTGAATTAATTAAACGTTCTGTTTATTATTTGATGTATTTTGCAGCAATTAAATGTAGTAATTTACTTTCTCTCTTGGTACGTCCTTGTTTGCGTGATCTCATTAATAATGACTACTTAGTACACCTCTTAATTACGTATGCAAGCCGTGTACAAAATATTCTGATACAAAACGTAAATACGGTATGCAAATACACTGTGTACGAATATTCACGGACAAACCAATGTAAAGCCTGCGTTTGAATTATATATCAGTTTTAGCCTACGTCAAATAATTAAAAATGAAACGGAATGCTATTTACGTAAAATGATATCGAAATTAAACACATACTTCTTTTAGAATATACAGAAAATCTTCGTGTACTATAACTCTGATTAAAAAATCTGATGTCTCCAGCACATTACCTCCCGCCACTGTAGTAATATATTTTATAAAAAAAATCTTTAGTACATTAAATAATTACTTTTAAAATTAGTTTCTTCGGAATATTTTTAATTCAATTCATACCTGAAATTTTCTTGCATCAAATTTTTAATACAGTATCGGAAACCGAAGAATTTTTGGCGTAACTAAAATCTGTTCCTTGCATATTTTACAATAAAAATTTTCTTCTTTACTTATTTTATCTTCTATGTTTCAAAAATGAATAGAGATACAATTTCAACTACTATATTACTTAATTCTACGGGAAAAATTATATAAAGAAATGTTTTGTCCGCATATATATTCTTTGTGACGATTAGGTGAAAATTAAGAAAATCGAAAAAACCTAAATTTCAATTTTCCGCCTCGAAACCTTTTGTCTTCAATTTTTGAACTTAAGTAGATATCAATGTGCTGATTCCAAATTTTCAAATAGAATTCAATTATCTCTTTCCGTTCTCGAGATATTTAAGTTTAAAGTTATAGCTAAAAAATTAGGTTTTTTAGGTATACCTCCTAAATGGTTAGGTTTATGGTTTCGACAACATCACCATTCGACTCTGCGGGCAAAATTACATAAGTGTACTAATTTTCAGATTTTTATCTCAACGGATAGAATTTTTACAAAGAAAAAACTGAAAATGGCCAAAAATCGAAAAAAATGCCTGATATACCCCTTGCGATTTTTCTCAATTTTTGCCATTTTCGTTTTTTCTCTATAAAAATTGTATCTGTTTTAATAAAAATCTGAAAATTGGTACACTTATGTAATTTTGCCCGAAGAATCGATTGGTGAGGTCGCCGATGTCGTAAACCTAACCCTTAAAGACGTATACCTAAAAAACCTGTTTTTTTAGGTATTCCTAAAACTCAACTTTGAATGTGAATATCTCGAGAACGGTAAAAGATAATTTAAATCGGTTTGAAAATTTGAAATCAGCGCATCGATATCTACTTAAGTCTAGAAAATGAAAAGTTTTGGAAAAAAAAAGTTCTTTGGAGAAATTTTGAAATTTAGGTTTTTTCGATTTTCCCATTTTTCACCGTTCTACAGAATGTATATGCGAAGAAAACATTTCTTTATGTAACTTTTCCCGTAGAATCGACTGGTATAATCGTTGAGATAGTATCTCTACCCATTTTAGAGATATGGACAAAAAAATACACTTTTTTGAGGTGCAACTTTGACACCAAATTTCTCGAGAACGAAAAGAGATAATTAAATTCCGCTGGAAAATTTGAAATGAGCGTAATGAGATCTGTCAATATATACTATTTTCCAAAATCAAAATTTTGGGCACAAAAATGAGTATTTTTAGATTATTTCCGATGATAAACAAAATTTTACACTGAAAACCTAACGTAATCGCTAAAGATTGAAACTAATTCTTATAAAGTGAGTCTTATTTGAATTATAAATGAAAAACCTAACAATAATGTGATAGAAGTAACGGCAAAGTTATTTTCCGATTAGTTTCAGCGTTGGTTGCTTCTGTATGTGGAGGTATTTTAGTCGCGAGAACGATCCTGTTCCATCCTGTTCATTCTTGCTGTGCGTAGTGCGCACGCTCGCCGCTTGGCGTCGCTGACGCAGCGTCTGTCACTGCTTCTTGCTTCCTTCCGCCTCGCAAACAACAACAAAACGATTTTTTTATGCTGTCCGAAATTTACGCGAGGACGCCAGATAACGTCTTGAAAGACTAACCCTTCAGAGGTAAACGCGCTCGAAAAAGAGAAAATATTTGCTCCGAATGCCCGGGTACTTGTTAGCGGAGATGTTTATACTCTTAAATATATTGTACACCTTTCTTATTAACTGTTTCTTAAACACTACCGCCCTTTTTCTTTCCATCTTCACGTTACCCTACTTATATAAAATATTACTACCCTTAAGGACATCATTGTAATAAAATGAATAACTGTTTGAATTATTGCATCCACGGTCAGTTTTATTTAAGTTTCAGTTCTTTTTCTTTATAATTTTCATTTATGTTTGCACCTGCTTAGACGTCGTCTGCATGGAAGCAGATAAATTATTACCAAAAAAGGTAAATAATAAATAAATTCACAAATAATATTATAGAATGCTACGATGTTATGTAGATAGTACTAAAATAAACTGCAAAAATGTAATATTATTAAAATATAGGTTAATTCAGTATGACAGATGAGTCCGTTAAATTTTGAGATGAGTCTGTAAATTTTTACTTTAGCTACTACTTTGGCTAATTTCGCGGAGTTATATCGGTTTCGGAAAATTAAAATATTTGCGGATATAACCAAAATCATATTTACTTCCTTTTATTTGTAGGTCACTAAATTTTCAAATAATAAGAAAACTCGTATTTTGAAATAGTAATTAAACGTAAGTGAGCGATGGGTCATTTAATTAGCGAGCTCCGATTCAAATATAAGTGCAAATAAAAATACCGCTTTGTCTAAATGGTTCAGAATCCACTATAAACTGTAGGTCTTTTGCATATGTAGGTTAATAATCTTCACTATTAAAAAGCATGTAAAACTTGTCAGTAAACATCTACCTTAAGGTTTTGAGGTCCTGTTCCATTGTGGAATGTTGTCAGAAATTATTATTTTCTATTTCAAATTTATGTGACAATCTTTTCTGTGAATGTTTTTTGTTATTAATAAAATGGAGTTAATAATTTGAACCAGGATATGTGCAGAAATCGTGGTATATATTTCAGTTAATCTTTTATTCAACAACCAGAAGAAATAAATCTAAAATGTATTTATCTTTAACCTGAATATGTCGGACCGAAATCAATCTTTCTATATGAATCAGAATGGAATTGAATATTGTATATAATATAAATCAAATTGTATCTCTACATTGCAAACATAAGTACTTCGTATTTCAGTAAAGAAGGGTGCTTAATTCCAATGAAGACAGGAACATTGACGGTTGATTCTCCAATCGCCCCGCCTTTTTCCTGTTAATATTCACGCACGCCACTGCTTCCTCTTCACTGTTTCGGTTTCAGATGCGAATTAAGATAGAGCTGCGTTTTTTCGATAATTTACTTAACCGAATTAAACTTGGGCAATATGTAACATAAAAGAATTTTATTATTTTAGGGCGACAGTTACTGCCTGTAATGGATCGTAAAAAAGGAATAGGGTTCAATATATAAAATCCTGAAATAATGACGTAGTTGGAACTTGTTGAATATTGTTTAACTATCTTGCGGTTATTTCAAATGTTGATTTATCTCAAAACTGATAACTTCCTCTTCAGGCGACTTTTATCTTTATTGAGAACGCTTTTTATTTTTCAACAGTCCTTAATGTCAGCTCTGGTAGACATATCTTGAATTTTATTCGCGAATTTCAAACCATTTTCTCATAAAGAAGTTCATGGCTTTTTTACCACCGGCATATTTAATAAGTAAGATATTGCAACCATATAAATTTTGACATTTCGTGATTCTATCGGATTGCCAAGAATTAACGTCTACACAATATGTTAGTAAGTTTTTACCTCTCGCCACTCAGTAAGATAGTGAGTTTTCAATGGATAACCACGTTTTGAAGTTCTTAGAACATGATAATAATATTTCTATGATGATGTCTGTCCGTATATGTGGATGGATGGAAGTTGTCCTAATGATTACTCAAATACTAGTTAATAAAAACGTTGAAATTTTGGATATAACATTCTGATACCCTAGTTTTGATATGATTAGATATTGGTGTTAATCATGCAACCAGATGTGGTCTTTTCATAATGATCTGAATGTTTTTGTCAAATATTTTAATTAATTTTGAATACATGAAAATTTTTGTAAATAATAATTTAATATTACGGCATTAATTAAAATTTCATATTTCAAATTTGTTTCTACCTAGCTACATTGAACTATTATAACTAATTATGCGGTTAATCTGTTTACATACCTGTAGAAATAAATGTTTTATATATATTTGACAGTGACAATTATTATAATAGACAGTGAAAATATTGCAAAAATAATTATCGAATACTCTAAAAAGGAATAATACTAATACTGTAAGTACTAATTATTTTAATAATTTGTTTTACCGTATCAGCAGTCAACGCACAAACCTGATTTTTAAAAATTCTGTTGCGTACTAGAAAAATCTATATTTTTTCAAATTGCTTAACGGATTCTAATGAAACTTCATCTTTAATTGTCCTATATCATTGACAAGATTTGATCTACGTTTGGTAAAAATCGATCAATAATGATCATATGTAGTTAATTCTTATTTACAGGTTTCAGGATACTAAACTTTAGTTATATAGACGAAAGTAAGCAGTGTAACTATGTCATAATTGTATACCATGTAATTTTGATAAGTTAGTACAGAATTGTCAAAAATAACATGGGACTATTGTCATATTATATGAACTCATACAAACTTGATCACGAAAACGTTACTCATAAGAGAACATTATAAAATAATATTTATTAATAACGTGATATCAGTAAACTATTGAACAAACCACGGATGTTATGTATCATACCAGATCTTAAATGTCTTAAAATCCTCGGAATTCTATTGACATCAGCGGCGGTTATGACACTCATAACAATCCTAGGTATGTTAATAGCTTTAACTACTTGTTACAATGAACTTCTTACCGCTTTGTCTCGAAGTTGCTGCACTCGACAGTGTAAGAAAGCTGTTTGTCCTACAGCTGTTGTAACATTCCTAGGTACGTTGAATTCGAAGTAAGGGTACGAGGCTACACCATTGCCCAATTCGGCGTCCAAATCACTTGAATCTCCGGCGTCGATTTGGCCGTGGAGACGCCTGATGTGCTGAAGCGATCGGACGCCTATGAACAAACATTTAGCCATTATTGATTTGAAATAAAAACCAATATAAATAGAACTACAAAAATTAAAACCCTTACATAGTTAGTAAAACTGTATCTATTCCGAGTTAAAAGATTTTAATATGTATTCTACAATGAGTGTAAAATTATAAGGTATATTTTATTACCTATAAATTCCTTGTGTCAAATTATGTATATCTACATATTTTTGCTATTATTGTTTTATTGTATTTAAAAAGAGTATTTAAGCTTTTGCTTCTTTTGTCACCATGACCCATAATAATATATTATACCTACACCAAGTTTGAGAAGACTATCATTATTGACCTAGCGCCAAATTGTAAACATAAAGCGCTGGTCAATAATGGTGTTCTGAATCCGAGTATATATTATATTTTTCTTTCTAGTATTTACGTCATCCAACTAAGAAAAATATGTTGACAATTCCACTCATAATTTGTCATCCAATTAAAACACCGTATTATTGTGAATTGAACTAATCAGATTCATATTTCACTAACAATAGAATTTTTATTTGTAATTTTTGCTTTAGAAAATCGTCACTCGTTCTGCTAGTAGTGAAAAAACACTATTATAATAGAACCCTTACTTAGTTTTCCGAAAACAATTATAGAATCAGTTTTATATAATTAAGAAAATATGTACCTCTGTATGTACGTATAATTGATGAGATTATTAAGCTGTATTATACGGGTAGCGGTAGCTCACTTAGTTAAAGGGCTTCAACTCAAATTGAGTTGAGTGTGAGATTTGGAGTAAAATTCCTATTTCTTCAATTTTTGTCCAAATAAAAATACTGCAATATTCGCATATTCGAGTAGGTCCTTTTCAGAGACTGTAGGCTGACAACATACCTCGTTATAATGCAAGTAAAATGGCAGATTTCAGGTTAGAATATGTAGGTTATATAGAAGATATAAAAAAAATTATAGACTCATTAAAAATAAATTGTGTGCAGAGGCTATCGAATTAATATCAGCGAAATCGCGTAATTTGATAAATATATTGCGGCGAGTTCTAAACTTGATTAAGCGTTCAGATTTAATTAGTGGTCAAAGTGACCACAGAGACCAAACGTTGCAGTTTGGCATTCCGTTCACTCCGGTATTTAATTTCCCCGTCTCCTTTTTAATAACCCCCACGGCAATTTCTTTCAATTTGAGAATGTTAATATCCTTCTTAGCTATAATCGCCAGTAAATATTCCAGCCAGAGAAGCTCCTGTAATGAGCCCGTCCGATGGGGAACATTCCATTTTTTGCAGAAGTTGCAGTCCCGGCGGAGCGGATAGTTAGCGCGTTAAGTTTGAGTTAGTAAGGGCTGTTTACACAGGCAGCTATTTGCCTTCACCTTCAAAGGCCCTATTGACCAAGCCAAATTTGGACACTCTTCAAAAACAGACATTACTGTCACTGTCAACTTAAATCACTACATTACTTCTCACCCTTCTTATTACTTTTTAGTCACTGAACTCATTTCATTTATATTATAATTATAGTTAAATATTCTTACATGTACTCTGTCTACTTAATTTATTGAAAATCGAAATGAGGAACATAGGAGTTTAATATGAGATTTAAAAAAATTGCGAATACTATCTCTCCTGACAGATTTAGAGCAAAACTACTGATGCACAAAGTTGTTCAAAATTAAAATCTATCCTATTCTATTAGAAGACAGAGTATCAGCAATATTTTTAAACTGTATACGAGTAATACCACTAGTGACTAGAATTTTACCGGCAATTTTTGTCGTTATGTTCCCGGCTGTTGTGACGAAAATCAAAACGAGTGCAACAGGTAAAATTGTAATCACGAATTATATCAGTAAGACAATTTCTCGAATTATGTATTCTTTATATTAATTACATCTCACAATTTTAACAGACATTATATCTAAGCAATACCTCCGTTATTTGCACTAGTGAAAATTGTCATTATAATTCAAATGTGGTTGATTCTATTCCCCAAAATATCTGATTTAAAGAAAGAAATTGTGGAATATTCAGGTTTACACGAAGATTTGATTTTTCTTGCTATTTGTTTTTGTCTAATTTTGTTTCGAATATTTACTTATTTAAGAAAACAATTTCTAATATTGTAATATATATTTTTTTCTGTTTCTATTTACGAGCAACCATGGTAGTTTTTGAAATTAGTATTTGTAAGCAAGTAATAGTAACAGAATTCGTATTCGGCATTTTGTTAACTCATGCAATTATTTTAAAATAATAGTAGTTGTCGTCGTCTTTCGTATATTATTGGACTTTTTAATAAACAAGTTACGGAATGAATAATTGTGCTTATATATTATCGGACAAATTCCTCCGTTATCGATAGGTCGGGAGGTAAAAACTGTAAGGGGTTGTTCGTCGAAGTGGGCGATAATTTGAGGTTAATTTCTTTGAAAGTAAAGATAATCAATTCCGTTGTAGGAGCGCTGTAAAGTTTGCTTTAATCAGAGTATCATAACTCACAAATTTTATTCAATGAAAGGTATCGTGCTTGGAATCGTTTTCAGTAATAATAAATCGTGAGATATTTATCGAGGCCGAAGCAAACATTTTGTTCAACTTTAAACAGAGTATCACGAGGACACCGAAATCTGGCCATAATTTAAAGTCTGGCGTCTGCTGAGGAACCATCGATAACAGGTTTAAGTTAAGGAGGCACTACATCATCCCACGAATATTATCTGAGGGGAAGGACCTTCTTGGTCCTCGCAGGACAATGAGCGTACAAGGACTTCGCTCCACTTACAATGGGACGCAAGTTATTGCTCCAACATGCCAATAACTGGATCTGCATCTTGCCTTTTAAACTTGTTATTAGCGTTCCTCGCTGTTAGACTACACGTTTATGATTTAGAGAACAGAGGTGACTAGAATCAAATATATGATTACAGTAATACCACTAGAACAGCAAGACATGTGGGATTAAATAAATAAGGATAAACAACAATAGCTGTATTATTTTCATCTAAGGTTAACAACAACTCTGTTAGTAATGCTATCGAATAAAGATGTTAATGGAATAAACAACACAAACCATGTCATTCTAGGATTCGAATCTGTAATACTTGAGTTAAATTTAAACGTTATTCACTAGTGTGACAATACCAATACTATTTCATTATATCAAAAAAAGGTAATTCATATTCTACTAACGGTAGTAGCTTTGTACCTAGAGTTTAAATCTCATGTTTTCTTTAACCAAAAGCAAGTACCAATTTTTTCGAGAGTTCGACTAGTTTAGTACCTACAATTAGCTATAATAATCACAAAACTAATACCTTAGGTACTTGAGGCCTTGTTCCATTTAGAAATGTTGTTGACTGAGACAACATTAGTATTTTTAACGTTTGTTTCTCGCTAAAGTTTTTAATCTGGTTTAAATATCATCGGTTCCTTTAGTGCTTCATAACCTACTGTAAACTATAGTAACCATGAATCTAATAGGTTAGGTCTTAAGTATATGATGCTCTGTTTCATTTACAAAGTTACTCTGTGAATGATAAAGAATAAATCAACATCAGTATTGGACACGAGTTCTCACTGACCATTGTCCTTTAAAATACCATTTGTACAAAATTAGTAAAGCTGAAAATGACATCTGTAAAGAGGACGAAGAATCGTAGAACACATATTGTGGTAACCAGAGAGACTCATTCAACTAGATAAGATCGAAAACTTGAATCCTGGCTTCATCAGAAAACTGGAACTGTTTCCGGAAAACTAAGTAAGGGATGTAACATAATAGATATTCTATGTTGCGGTAACAAAAGCGATAAACCGCTTAAACCCTCTTTTACAATACAATACAGTACAATTGTCAAATCGTACTACTAAGACTTTTTAGTAGGTGTCAAGTTCACTGGAATTCCCAAGGAAAAACCCATCTACATAGTAAAGTATCACATATGTGTAATTTGGGGAACTGAGTTGGTGATATCAGTGATGCTAGTCGAGTAGCAAAGGGACATTAAAGTGAGAATGCAAGTTGAAGTACAAGACTGCATGTCCCAACTTTATGAATATTTGCGAATGGCATAATTTGTCGCAGCTTGAATCGCAGGATTACAATTCTTCTACGTGCTAAATATATTCATATTTTCTCATTATTCATTCATATCAATGCATTCATTTGAATAGAAAAACGAGCGAGTACGGTTAATGATTTAACACGCTTACAAAGTATATGACTCGCAAAATGCGATTTTGTATTTTACACATTTGTATCGAGATGTTTTCCGGAGTACTCGTTCGTAAAATTTATTCACAGGCTATCATATCCTTCGCATGGAATCATATAACCTTTTTATCATTTCCTTCAAATTATTTTATGTGGCATTTGAAAGTTTTGTTTTTGTGTTGGTAACGGTGTATTTAACTTTAGACTTCACATCACGGGAAACAGATGACGCCTACGCCGGATATGACGTAGAAGATGTGGATATAATAGCGATGACCGGATGTGATATATCGTACTGTTTTGTTTTTGCTAGTTGGCTACGACATGTGGTCTATCTTTGTTTGATTATGGATATGAATTATGATTTTGTTTGCTGCTACACCTACATTTAGTGGAAAGAATTTGAAAGGATCTTGCGGCGAATTTGAAGAAGTATTCGCGTGAATATTTAACGCTGGGAATATAAAATTTATACGTCGTCCTCGAATGTCTTTGGCAAAGTTGGAAGCTCATATTTTTTGCTAAATTCCTGACAAAGTACGCCGATGTGTCATTTGTAATTTATACCATCATTGGTTAAAAAATCAATAAAGCTTTTATGTAATAAGCAATAAATCAATTATAACAAACGGTCGGTGTATGTATTCACGAATATACTATGAAAGGGATCAGAATTTAATTAATAAATATCGGTTGAAATAGTGTTGTAATTAATTTGTCTAATTAAAAAATCATTTGTTTTTATCAAATTGCAGTTATTATTCATTATTGATAGTAACAAAAACTGGTGGAATTATCATTGTTGCATTAACAGAGGACGTTTAGTTTGAAACGTAATAATTGTTCAGAATAAGGTACAAAACGATTTTGCTTTGCATATTTTAATATAACATTTCATCCGTCAAACAAGCTTGAAGAATTTCGCCTCGTTTGCTCGCGCGATATTAAAATTAACATTTGCAATATAAATGGGAAACATCGAGAAACGATGGCAGTGAACATCTTTCAGGTAGACAGATATTAAAAACGTCAAAAAGTACACGATGCTCAATTATTTATCTTACTTGACTCCCGTCCAAAAACACACACTAAAACACGTCTTACTCATTCAATATCTAATTCATATCAAACAAAAACAAAAATTTATGGCGAAAAAACATCAACCATGCATAAAACAAAATGTTATGTGTTTGAACGAACAAACACAAAGGACCGGGAATTTCACAAGGAACAAGATTAAACCTTTATAAATTTTAGTAACAAAAGCTTTTTCACCAACCGGATTTCATTAGAAAACTACAGTCCCTGTAATCGATATACTAATTATAACATTATTTAACACGCCACACTAGAGCCCAAATCCATCAATTTGTCATTTTTCCTTCGCAATTCTACTAGACATGTTATAAATTGCTTGGTGATAAAGGTAATGCTTTTAACATCATTTTAGTTTTCTAGAAAGCTCTTGAACTCGTAAGGTAATAAAACTTGAATAAGGGATCAGCGAAATAACTCAACAAGCTATAATTATGATATTCCGTGCTTAGTAATAATAACAATAATTGCTAATACGGAGGTATATAGATGAGTGTGACTTTTATTCATCCAGGGTTTGTTAATTTCGCTTCTATTTAAATTGCAATCATGATTTTGTTAACACAATAACTCGAGAAGGGTCAAATGCACACAGTATAAGTTAAAGTTTTATTCACATTGTACAATAATTGAAACTAAATTAGAATATGATAAACGTCACACTTTTGGATGGTCGTATAGCAATGATAATTTGACGTGACTTTTGTATGATCAACACTTGGATTGATCATACCGTGATCAGATGTTACGTGCGTTCAAACTTGAAATGTGCACAGTCGACTCTTACAAAATATGGAAATTCATAAAGGGATGAGTGGAAATTACCGTCTTCCCTCATTACCATATTTTGTAAGAACTAATCTGTTTTGGAGTTTCTCACGAATCCAAAATGACAAACGGTCAGTTCTACAGAAACATGGAAAATATGTTGTTACAGAAACATCCTTATTCGACAGTATCTTAATAAAAGAAAAGGTGAATTAAAATGTTTTTGGAATTTTTTTGTATGGTCAATTTATTCGTTTGATCATACCGTGATCATATTTTACGTGCGTTCGAACTATTCAAATGAGGATGTCGACCGTAGTAATTCATAAAGGGATGATTGGGAATGACTATCTTCCTTCTTACCGTATTTTGTAAGACCTGACCTGATTTGAACTTTCTCACGAATGATAAACACTTTTACAGAAACATATGGAAAAAAATTAGCCCATATTGTTACAAAACTTCTAATTCGAATCTTAATATAAAAAAGGTGAAGATAAATTTTTTTTTGAATTCTTTTGCAAGATCAACTGATTTGATTGATCTACCGTGATCATATTTTACCTGCGTTCGAACATTCCAAATGAGGACCGTCGATTCTTACAAAATATGGTAAATCATAGAGGGATGACTGGAAATTACTATCTTCCCTTCTTACAGTATTTTGTAAGAACTGATCTGATTTGGATATTTCATAACTATCCGTGATTGAGCGACTGTCTGTTTTTATTTATGATTGTAATAATAATAATATTGGAAAGTAGTTAAAGGTGACAGTAATGGCAAGGTAAAGCGTTTAATAGAAGGTGAGCTATTTGGAAAGCTGTTGAATTCGTAACGAATCAGCGCTAATAAAATTTGAATATAATTGCCACTATATCTGCATCGAAAGTGTAATTCTGAAGGAATGGGAACTCATAAAACCCAAAATAAACTATGCATTTAAATTCGCAGGAACACGTAACGCCTCGCGACAGATTCGGAGGAATATTTAAATTTATCGTCTGCTCTGCTTGCTGATTCTGACTCCACTTCACGGTACAATTGTATAATTTATTGCGGATTCCATGCCTGGTTACATCCTACAAATATCTTTTATCGATATCGCGCAAACAAAAATCAAACACCCCGCAATATTTCCTCAATACGTCTTTCAAATTGTTCTTGTTACATGCATCTCATTGCACTGTTTCCAACTTTAATACTTGCTGCTTTTACTACCAAATTTGTAACACATCGTTACCGATCTGGTAGCTATCAAGGGCAAATAAATTTGTGAGTGATAGATTTGCCACGAGCAGTGATGTCTCACTTGGTAAGCGCGGTCCGACTTGAATTGAGTGGAGTGAGAGATCTGGGGTTCAAATCTCAAGTTCACCAATTTTTATCAAAATAAAATACTGTTGTGTCTAAGTGATTAAGAACTCACTATAAGCTGTAGGCTGGTACATACACCACTATAATACAAATAAAACTTGTCACGAAACAATATCCTTAGGTCCTTAAGGTCTAGTTCCACAAAGGAATATTGTGCCATAGATGATGAGGATGTAGAGTAATTTATGGTTACTATTATTATTACATAGATAATAATATATTATACACCAAGGTTGAGAAGACTATCATTATTGACCTAGCGCGAAGTTGTGTCCTTACGTGCGAAGCAACCGAGGGACAAAAGGCGTTGGTCAATAATGCTCTTCGCAACCGTAGTATATATTATTATTTTCACTAATAGCATTTAAATCCCAATCCGACTTAAAAAAAATATATTGATAATAACAATGATTTTGACATGAATATTTACTTGTTTCTTAATTTTTACAAAAATAATGTTGTCTATCTTTATTTGCATTAGGTACTTATTTAAATTGTAGATCTATACCTTATATTTTTCTTATGATGATACAATGATACAAAAAATATTTGGATTTGGAGACTTGATTTTCTTTAAAAAATGACAGTGTTCATTATCGACCGAGGTTAATAATAATGTATTATAAATAGGTGACAATGGTTACCATTCGGTTGTGAAAAACAATTTCTCATGACAAATAAAGTTTAATAATAGTGGATGTTTAGGCTAGTAGTGAAAAAAAGTTTTGTAATAATTATAAGATATTAGGACATGTTTGAAATCAAAGCAAATTGTTACACATAAATAAATTTGACGGTAAAGGTTTTGAACGAAAATTGATTTTAGAAATTTAGATGGTAATGTTTTTAACCTTTTAATAAATAATTGTAAGCGTGATTATCTGTTCCGAATAAAGCTTTTAAACTCTAATTATTTCATGTTAAAGTTTTTGATGATTTGAAGGTAATGCTTTTAATTTTGCTGATACTTTTAATTATAGTTAAGGAATTTTCGATTAATTTGAAGGGATGATACAATCAAAATTACACTTTAAATTGATGCGAAAGGTAATGATGATAAAGCTTTTATCCATATTTACCAATTCGTGTAAACAGTGTTTATATCGTGTGCACAATTATTAAAATGATTGAAATATAGGTCGCTATAATTGCAGGTGTATTTGATGAGCAAATAGGCACATTAAACTGATGGTTACTTTGTTAATTTAATGGGAAAAACATGTATTTCTTCTACTAGAAAACATTCATAATAATGGCTCTGTTGTGTCTAATCAACCGACATTTCAAAATGCAAATAAAACAGTCAATATTTTTGATGCATTCGCCGAAAAATGTGTATTTATCAATTTTTACGTAGATATCAAACAAGCTATGATGGAATTATGAAAACTGGTGTATTTATAAAATAATTAGATATTATTATTAATCGATTGTTGAAATCCTTGTGCCTAAATGTGTACCTTTTTTTAGGTGTGTGCCGAAAAATATATATTTACAAATTATTATACATTTAAAACTTGCAATAATAGAGCTTTAAAAATTTATGTATTTAAATAAAATTATACCTAGAATCCATTACTGAAGTTGGTGAAGCTATACCTATACCCAGATTTGAGTTGAATAGCTACCCTTAAATGGGTTTGAATTACAATATTTATTTTATCACTTGTGTTATATATGTACCTGTTAACACATAAAAAAAATATTTTGTCGCGCTGAATGATATTATTGAAATAAAAGTTAATGTTCGCTAAAACCGGTTTTTTTTTTTTTGGTTAACGGTTACCGGTATTTTCGGCTTTATATATATCCGTTAAAATTGCTGTTAAAGTTTTTAAATTTTTTTAATATATAATTTAATATCAATTACTGGTTTTTATTAACCGTTTTTTTAACCAGTTACATGCCCTGATAAAATGTCTTTAAA
The DNA here is from genome assembly GCA_035578165.1 of Stenolophus ochropezus. NCBI lineage: Eukaryota > Metazoa > Arthropoda > Insecta > Coleoptera > Carabidae > Stenolophus > Stenolophus ochropezus. The sequence continues at coordinate 3,728,362 of JAQOWZ010000028.1, read as the reverse complement.
ATTTCATGCACATTATGTTGGAGATACCGGAAATTTTATATTATCGATTTGGGGTGCCTTAAATTTGTAAGTTTTATCGTATGCCTATTCTGTAAGGTATTTGTAAACATTTTTTGAAAGTATTGTACGTGTAAGTTTGATTCGATGTAGATTTAATGTTGGGTGAATGATAGGTATAAAGTTGTTGGTATGAATAAAGAAGAGGAAATGTAAAACAGAATCCAAGTCAGATCACAAGCTATAATCCGGTCGGGTGTTGTGTGCGACAGAACGCGTTAATATTTAAATTTATCGCTGGGAGTACGGGGTCAAATCTCATCCAGGATTGTTTGATCTATTCCTTGCTCGTGCTTCCAGGATACAAAGAGTTCTGGACACAGGCCAACTTGGAAAACAGGATGGGACTAGTGCTCCCAGATAAAATATCACTGGAAATTGTGGCTTCATAAGAATAAATTAGTTTATCATGTTATATTAACGTATAAAATTCTAACAAATATTTTTTCAAATACCACCACATATTATAGTGGACTTATTGTATCGTATCCATACTTGTGTCTTAATATTTGATTGACAGCAATGTATTTGCTTGTGTCATTTAAAATGAAACATGGGGAATGAATTTGACAAAAGTATTAAATTTTAATATTGTTAGAAATTACGAAATAATGAACAAATAAACCAACTATCAAACAAGTAAGTATAATAACGAACAATTAAAAAATAATTACAATAAATTTTCAAAAATCCATTCATTAGCTGCTAAGCAATGACAATCTGCTATATTTTAAAAAATGTTTTTAATTTGAACTTTTATTTGATATAAATTTTGAAGATATTCATAGTACTAATTTCTGATTTTGAAGAGAACCAATAAAAAAATGTAGATATCTTAAGATCGTGTGATATAGCAGACAATTCTACTATTCTACCATTTCCTTTAAAGTTGTTTTGATCCTTAAAATTATTGTTGCACTTGGTGTAGGCATGTTAGAAAATTGTATACCCCAAACAACAAATGTCAAATTTCAATTCATGTTTCACGTTAAAAAGTAATCACGGTATTATCTTAAGCTTAGGTAACTTTGAAAGAAAATAAATGACACATGCACAACAAAAAAAAAAAAAAGAAAAGCATCCTCGGAAGTTATTGTTAAGAAGAACTCATATTCTTATGCTAAAACTATGATGATAATGAAGCTATTGTTGTTCTTTGTCTGAATAATTTACGACACAGAAATTTGTGCATTATTGCTAAGAAAAAGAAATATGGTGAGAAATGAGAAGTAGTTTAGTGGCTATAATTCGTGCGTTTAATGCTCAATACTTAAGTAGGACAATTATGAAAGTTTTAACGATGTAGAGAGCTTAAAAACGAAATAATTAAACAGTGTATAGGTGGGTTGTTTTTATTTAGCTTGCAATAAAAGTAAATGCTTTAATTTCACACAAGGGATGGCGATGCTATCGAGTTAACTGCTCTGGAAACTTCAAGCCGTCGTTAGTGTTTAAGCTGCACTCATTACTCTGCTTTATTCACCTCAGGTTATTGTCATCGCTGACCCTCGAATTTATCGTTTCCTAAGGAGAGAATAACTAGTGCTCAACTACAAGCAATCATAACAAGTTTACTCGCCGACTCGCACAACTTTAAAGGTTACGAATAAAAGGAATATGGATTTTTGGAACACTCCTAGCTACGCTTATAGTGCTCCAAACAAATTATAATAGTGTAACGTTTTTATTTATTTAGGTGAAGTGTAAAATTGATTAAAACACTAATATTTATATAACTAAGTTTAATTAAAGAAATATGAATTATAAAAAATAATGAAAAAATAACTAACACTAAGAATTAACAAATATAAACACTAATTTAAGACTAACATATATCAATAAAGACTTAAACACTAAGATAATTTATTTAAACAATTAGAACTACGCAATATTTATTTTAACAATATTTATATCACTCTTTATTTATATCACTATCTATTTATTTATATCACCATCTGTTCATTACACGTATCGATACAAGACTGTTCTCCCGATCTTTTGCTCGGGGTATTTAAGTAAAATATTTCCTTCTGGAACATTCTTAGATTATTCTCGAAATCAGAACAATGGGGAGCGGACGGACGTGTTCTGACCTGTTAGCTATCGGCTGCCGCCCGCGCCGCCGCTCGCGCCTCGACCCTGGGTTCGCTACAATAGTTATTTGTATACCAAGGCCGCGAAATCGCTCTTTAGCGTTCCGCGAGACAATCTCGAGGACGCTAAAGGATTTCGCGGACAAGGTGTACATAATATTTTTTGTGCAACCGTAATAAATATGTAATTACAAATTTTATTAATTTTAAACAGTTTCATTGTAAATTGAAAGTCGACTTTCGAGGTAGCTATGGAAATGACAAGTGTCAGCCAGCTACCGGTATTGCAGCTGCGAAATGCTTATTTCGCGTCCAGTTGCACAAAAAATAATATACCGTCTTATAAAACTGAAACTATGAATATTTTTTAACGTGAAACATGGGGATTTGTCGTATCCTTACTTACGACTTAATATTTCTTTGACATCAATGTATTTTCTAGTTTTATTTAAAATGAAACATAGAGATTGAATTTGACAATAGCATTACATTTTAATATTGTAAGAAATTACAAAATAAAGAACGAATAAACCAATTAACAAACAAGAAGTATAATAACGAACAATTAAACAATAATTACAACAAATTGTCAAAAATCCATTCATTAATTGCTAAGCAATGTCTCAGTCTGCTATATTTTAAAAGATGTTTTGAATTTGAACTTTTAATTGATATAAATTTTGAAGATTTCCCATAGTACTAACTTAGATGTCTTAAGATAGAGTGATCTAGCAGACCATTTTACTATTCTACCATTTTTTTAAAGTTATTAATGATTCTTAAAATTATTGCAACTTCTCTGGAAACTTAAAGCAGTCGTTAATGTTTAAGCTGCACTCATTACTCTGCTTTATTCACCTCAGGTTATTGTCATCGCTGACCCTCGAATTTATCGTTTCCTAAGGAGAGAATAACCAGCGCTCCACTACAAGCAATCATAACAAGTTTACTCGCCGCCTCGCCCAACTTTACTGCTGGAGAAAACAGCGCGCTCCTATCGCGAATCTATGGTAAATTATCGCGAAAAGAATCGCTCTTAACCCGGCAAATCTATTTGTTACAATTTCAACAAACTCGGGAAACTAGTTCGCCAACAATACTCGAAAAACTAAATCGAGTTCCATACCAAATCGTACATAATTTAACCGAATAAATATCCACGTTTTATTTTCAAATCTTGCAGCAACACCTTTGTTCGCGGACTATTTTTATCAGAATTTATATTGAACTTTATAAAGAAACACATCGCAGTAAATTTTATATAAATTAATTTCAAAATAAAATTATTGAGTTTAAAATGTGTTTACGGTATATAATGTTTATCTATTGGTCAGAAAAATTTAAAAATACATATTTACAATTAAAATTTCATATTTTTTTACGTCTCCAAGTTATTTTCAATCACTGTTAAAAATGAAAAGTTATAATTTTTTGTTTTTTATTCTAAAATTGGGTATATACGGCCGAAATAACCTAAAAATACCCATTGTTGGGTCCAAAATTTGGGTTTTTTAAAATAGTCCATTTTGTTAGACGCTGAAGAGCTGATTTCAAATTTTCAGACCGAATTTATTTATCTATTTTCGTTCCTGAGATTTTTGCTCTCAAATTTGCACCTCAAAAATTTGTGTTTTTTAGGTATATCTCGAAAATGGGTAGAGATACAATCTCAACGATTATACCAGTTGATTCTGCGGGTAAAGTTACATAAAGAAATGTGTTCTCCGAATATACGTTCTTTGGAGCGATTTAGTGAAAAATGCGAAAAATGAAAAAACCGGAATTTCAGATTTTCACTTGGAAACTTTTTATCTCCAAAATTTTTCATTTTCTGAACTTAAGTAAATATCGATGTGCTGATTTCAAATTTTCAAACCGAATTCAATTATCTGTTACCGTTCTCGAGATATTGACGTTCAAAGTTAGACCTCTGAAAAACGGTTTTTTCAGGATATACCTTTCAGGAGTCATTCTATGTGCTCGACGACTTCACTATTCGATTCTACGGGCAAAATTACATAAGCGTACCAATTTTCAGATTTTTATTTCAACAGATACAATTTTTAGAGCGAAAAAACGAAAATCGCGAAAATCGAAAAAAATGCCTGATGAACCCCTTACGATTTTTTTCGATTTTGACCATTTTCAGTTTTTCCTTTCTAAAAATTGCATCCGTTGAAATAAAAATTTAAAAATTGGTACACTTATGTAATTTTGCCCGTAGAATCGATTGGTGAGGTCGCCGAGTACGTATCTCGACCCATTTCAGGGATATTCCTGAAAAATCTCTTTTTCAGGGTCTAACTTTAAACGTGAATATCTCGAGAACGGTAAGAGATAATTGAATTCGGTTTGAAAATTTGGAATCAGCACATCTATATTTACTTTCAGAAAATGAAAAATTTTGGTGACAAAAAGTTTCCAAGGGAAAAACTGAAATTCCGATTTTTTGGTTTTTCGCATTTTTCACCAAATCGTTCCAAAGAACGTATATGCAGAGAAAACATTTCTTTATGTAACTTTATCCGTAGAATCAACTGGTATAATCGTTGATATTGTATCTCTACCCATTTTTGGGATATACCCAAAAAACACACTTTTTTGAGGTGTAACTTTGAGAGCAAAAATCTCAAGAACGAAAAGTGATAATTAAATTCCGTTTGAAAATTTAAAATCAGCGTATGGAAGTCTATCAATATAGACTATTTTCAGAAATCAAAATTTTGGACCCAAAAATGAGAATTTTTTGACTATTTCTGCTGTAAATGAAAATATTTTCAGTGAAAAACTAAAAATTGTTAGTTTTCTTTTATACAAAAGTGTCACAAATGAAAAGTGATAATTAAATTATGTTTGTAAACTTGAAATCAGTGCATCGACGTCTCTCAATATAGACTATTTTCAAAAACAAATATTTTGACCCAAAAATTAATATGTTTGGGATATCCGATATATAGTGTATAAACACTATTTTATGCTGAAAACCTAAAAAAAATATTTCTTAAGGTTTCTCCTTAGTTGTATTCTTTACTTATGACTTGTAAACACAACAACTAAACGATTTAAAGTTTTGTTTTTACTATATTGCGATTTTGCATATTATGAATTTTTAAATTCCTAAACTAAATTTTTAAACATTATTGTATTATTTTGTAATTACTTTCATGAACACTGTAATTATTTATCCGAACACAACAATTTTGAAATTCATTTTCATGAAATACCCTATGGTAAAATGAAAATATGAGAGTGCATATTGAAGTAATTTTAACGAGTTCTAGTTAAGGGTGTAGCAATGTCCTTGCCCTTAGTAAGGTCGTTTGGAAGCCCGTCTGGGATCCGGGGATACACTAACGCATTTACTACAAAGCTAGTATGTCGTGCGTAAACCAATTTCATTTCAAGCGTAGCTATTCGTGTAATTCGGATTCTTTACTTCAATTACCATATTAATTACATTGCGTGGACATTCGATTTGGTGGTGGACATCAAATAGTTTGTTGCAGTTGGTAATCAGTTTATTCAAGAAGTTGTCAATAATCTAATAAAAGAAATAGTAGCTCATAATGTATTACTAGTTATTACAACTAAGAGGTACTTACTAAAATAGGTTAGTTTAATACTAGTGATTCTGATTCTCATATTACTGCTAACTTATTTTAACTAGTGGTGTAGTATTTGTGGCAACCTTGTACTACTAATGAAAAAGTTGAATGAGAGAAATAGATACATAGAGAAATAAACATGTTAGCATGGAATAAAACATGTGTTAATACAGATTATATTACAACTTATAAAATAACAACATATTCGACAGTTCTGACAATAGTGAATAACTGAAGTGTTGTGTGCTGTTGCATAAAATATTAGATAATAGGTATTAAAGGAATGGCAAATAACTGAGGTCGTAGGTAAAATTGGAAACAAGAAGATAAAATATTCATTCATCATAGCAGTTCTGTAAGTTTCTTTCTGGAAAATTGTTAAGAGTACTCGGCATGGCTTTTTGAATGCTCTCAATGGTCCCAAAATGAGTTTCTTTGAGGTGAGATTTAAGTTTGGGGAACAAAAATAATTACAGTATATGAAGTTAGAACTGTAGAATACATTGTAATCATGTAGGCATTGTAATTTTTTTTTGTTGACAAAGATACGATTTGCCTTCTTTTCTTGAAAGACCAAATTTGTTGAAACCAATTTCTTATAAATCTGGTAAGGGTGAGAACAAACATATATGAATATTTATATTCGTCGTATGTATAGAACAGCCATAACATTTTTAAATTCTTGTGAACAGCAACATATGATCCGCTTGTCTACATAAACAAACAATTGTTTTAACATTGAGAAGAAAACTAGGACGCGAAATAAACTACGTTTAGTTTTATTTTGTTCTGACAACCATTATCCTTCATCGTCAACGTCCTGACAAGGTCCTGAAAGTGGTTTACTAATTTTATAGTCTCTGACAATGTTCAAACATGTATTTCCATGTTAAATATAAACATCTAAAGTTGGGTTTTTAATTGGGAAAATAGGAGTGGGTGTTTGAAAATGACAAAATTTAATCCTGGTGTATTTATCTATCGACCGGTACTAAAGCTCATGACAACCTAAAGCCAAAAGACGGAATTAACAAGATAAACTTTTCATTTTTTTATTTCATTCTAAATATTTTTTGTTATAGGTACATTTGTATAGTTTAAATCAAATTAATCCACACATGTCAATTTCATCCAATCAAAATGTATCCTTTGATGGAAGAAGGTGTGAAAATTTTTATGTTTGATCTGTCGTTATTTGTGAAATAATCAATTAAATATAATTCGAGCAATAATTTTAATCCGTAAAATTGATGATTTATAAGAAGTTATATACTATAACTTTTCTACGACCACGATATTATTTCTAATTCATTTATATTTTACTAATAAAGTTGTCTTTATATTTTTTTCTGTTTCCTAGCAACTATCTATAAAACAAAAATCTAATGAGTTTATGGCCGTATTTATTTGGGTCTTTTTAAGTAACCTAGTTGGTTAATTCTGTTTAATTGGTACGTTTGAAGTAACTCAGAACTAACCCTGAACTGATTCAACTCACCCAGCTATTTTGCTGGGTTGGTGAGTTGAACATGTTTTCTATCTTTATTTACAATGCTTTCTCTTTCTATTTCTGTCAGAAATTATATCTTTTATAGGTTAAAATGAAAAACTTGTAAATTTACTGATATATTTTCAACAACTGTAAAATTTTATTGTATATTTGATACCAACCCGGGTACGTTTAGGATTAGTCGTGGGTTGGATTTAAATTTCCCAAATAAATACGGCCTATATTTATATTTTTGGTGGATTTATTTTTAATTATGTAAATTTGTTACAGGTACGTTCAGAGTTTATTTTTATCATAATTTCAAAAGGGTAAGCTTATTTATTGTCATTTTTTATACGTTACATTTACATTTAATACATCTCATATTGCAAACATGCTGTTGCAATAATTATTATCCTAGTTGACGTACAATTTAATTTTGAACAACTATTTACTCTCGTAATTTTGCTCTAAAGGTATCAGGAGAGAGAGTATTCGTATTTTTTTTAATTCCATGTTAAAGTCCTATGTTTCGCATTTCTTGTTGACTAGAATTTTACCGGTAATTTTTACAGTTTTGTTCTGGGCTGTTGCGACGAAAATCAAAACGAGTGCAACAGGTAAAATTGTAAACAGAAATGATATCGGTAAGACAATTTCTCGAAATATGTATTTTTTATATTAATTACGTATCACACAATTTTAACAGACGTTGTATTTAACAAGACCTCCGTTATTTGCACTAGTGAAAATTGTCAGTATAATTCGAATGTGGTTGGTTTCGTTGTACACCCTGTATACAATATAGTATCACAGAATAGTTACATACAGAAGCGACACTCCGTGTCGGCACCTTTCATGTCCACTATTCAGTTCTATGACCTTGAAACATTGTGTACACCTTTAAATTTGTGCTCTTCCCCTATCTCTCTCTAATTTTCGGCTTCGGAGGATTAGCCTGTAAAATAATAATGTTCCTGTCTGTTTTTTCTTCATTAGAACTCTCACACGTTTGCTACACATTCCCAAGCTTCTATCTGCGAAAATACTCTCATAATTGTGGCTGGTAATAATAATATAGAATTCTTTCCATAGTATTACCACAGAATAGTTACTTACAGAAGCGACACTCCGTGTTGGTATCTTTCATATTACCCTATTCAGTTCTACGACCTTGGGGCATTGTGTAGACCTTTAAATTTGTTGACTTCCCCTATCTCTCCCTAAGATGTGACGAAACTTTCCGATTTTAAACAATGAGCCCTTTAAATTTGTTGACTTTCTCCATGTCTCTCTAATTTTCATTTCTCTGTCTCACTGTCGCTTCTGTATAAACCTATTATGTGATAGTATTGTAGTTTTAGTTTCTGGAAAGTGATGTGATTGAGTAAAAATAAGAAAACGTAGCGAAGTTCGTGCAATATTTCAATATATAAATTTAATAGTTTGCAAAAACTATTCGGTTGGAAGTTGGCCCATATATCAAAGTTCGACAGGTCTTTTTTCGCAAATAAATAGAAGTAAAGTGAATAAGAACAGAGGTGCGAAGGGATGTTTTTGCGGTGTTTACGTGCTATAACATATGTGTGGAGAATGGCGGCAACAAAGCTAGGAATTCATCGTACGTGTCGAGCGAGGACTTGGACTTCGTCGATAGCGCGTCACTTGGACCTCGCGCTGTTTGCTGAGGAACATTCAATTACTACCACCGCCGAAACAACACACACGTATATCAATATTTATTTCTTCTTTTGCTTCTACATTCAATACTACAGAATATAATTCTGCAGTTCAGTATTGGTACATAATAAGAATAATAAGAAACACGAAGAAAGTTGGGAGAAAAAGAGAACTAGTCATTGTAATCTTTTAATGAAGTTTGAAGATAAAGGTTACTAGCGCTAAGAAAGACACAAACTATTGCTTGTTTCTGTCATCATAATTACAATTATTTAATTTGATATTTAATAGTATTGTAAGTAATATTGTATTAAGGATATAATGAAAGATTATAGCACGAGAGTATGTTTAAAGCTCCCCGTTGCGCGTCGAGTTTTAAATATTCTATACTCGTGGTAAGTACAATGTATTATTTCATATTGATACTTGAAATGAAGGTTAACTTGTTGATGTTCTACTTCATCTTCGATTTGATGAAATTTGACAAGAAGTTCCTACTAAGCCTGACAAATATGGGAAAAATAATAAAAAATGGCGGTCAGACTAAGTTTACCTTGAAATGGCTGTTTTTTTTTGTTTTTGAAACTATTTAATACAAAATGGATGTACACACACTTATCTAACCTAATTTAACTTAATCTAACTCAACCTAAACTAATCTAGCCTAACTTAAACCAACCTAACATGACATAACCTAACTTAATCTAACCTAACCTAACTTGACTCAACCTAATCTAACCTTAGCTAACCCAACCTAAATTAGTTTAAGTTGGTTTAGGTTAGATTAGATTAAGTTAGGTTAGGTTAGGTTGGATTAGTTTAGTTTAGGTTAGGCTGGGGTAGGTTAGAGTATGTGCGTTTGTGTGTACACACCTTTTGTATTACTTAACCTAACCCAACCTAATTTAACCTAACCTAATTAGATTTGGTTTTTCTTGGATTAAGTTAGGTTGTTTTAGGTTAGATTATGTTAGATGCACATTCCATTATTACTATATTTTTGTGAAAGATACCAACTTTGTAGTATTTCTATCACAAGAAAACAATTCTTCTCATTTTGAGGCTTGTAAGAAAAAGAGCAAAAAGAGAAAAAGCAGAAAAAGAACAACATCTCATAATAATAATTTAATGACCATTTAATTGCTAAACTTACAGAAAAAGAACATACAAACTAAATATTTCTTGTTTATTTATCATAGTAAACAAAGCAGTCGAGTTTGTATCAGTAAGGCAAAAGATTTTTCACATTTCCCCACAAGAAAAAGAAGGAGAAGTGAAGGGAAAAAGGACGAGCCGTCATAATAATCTTTTAATCCGGGGCCAACGTGTAAGCAACGTTAAGTGTCGGGCGTAGTAAGTCATATAGAAGCTGCAGGGCGACTATAAAAATACATACACGACGAGAGCAGCCGTCGCCTTTCCACAAGTGTAATAAAATATAAACGTAATAGAAACGCTGCAATAAACTTCTGCACAAATGTACGATCCAATATAAGAAAAAAGAATTGGCATTGATTCTACCACGAGCTGCAACAATGTGCGGCCCACGGATTCATTTACACTGCGGCCAAATCGCTTCCACCACCCAAATATATCACTCACGCCTTATTACCCATTGCTGGGTGTGGCACTTTACCACAGCGAAAACACTGTTTACAGATACACATTACTAGATGATGAAAAATACTATTTTTGTTAATGCCAATCATAAAAATTTGATGTGGTCAGCACTTAACTTCTCGGCTGTGCACTTTACACTTTTTATTAATATTTATATTTTCCGTGAGTTGATTTCGGACACGGTAAAGTTATTTATTAAAATAATTACTATTACTATTACAGTATTATTATAATAATTGTTAATGTCAAACACAAAACATTTGTTAACCGCAATGGTAACAAATTTACCGTATCATTAAATACTTGTCATAATAAATGGGGTTAGATAGAAATAAATTTGAACTATAAAATATTAACTACTGACATAATATTGAATTATTATTTACAAAAATTCTCACGTATTTATAATTAATTATGATATTTTAGAAAAACACTTCCGTTCTTCATGAAAACACCACTTCTGGTTGTATGATTAACACCAAAATCTAATCACATCTAATTTAGGGTGGCAGAATGTTGTATCCAAAATTTCAATTTTTTTTTATTCACTACTATTTGAGTAATAGTTACGACAACATCAATCCATCCACACACATGGACAGACATCGTAAAAATATTAAAATTGTGTTCTAGGGACGTCAAAACGTGCTTATCCATTGAAAACTCACTATCCAATTCTCAGCATGATTCCAATACCTCTCTAACTGAGTAGCGAGAAGTAAAAATGAATATATCATACATTATGTAATAAATCAATACGATTGCCTGATTTTCCTTAGTTACCACGTATTATAGTGGTTGTTATTATGTAACTATGGTGAACGAATATACTAACATTCGTATATTCACTTTAGGAACGTTTAGCTATTTTGTTCTATATACTCAAAACTGTCAATGTCATTTTGAATTCTATATATTTATAGAGCATAGAATATGACCTTTTTCCTCAAACATAAAATCTGTAATATGTCTCTGAGTCCGTGCACTTTAAGTAGACAATCGAAATGATATTGACAGTGACAGATCCGAATCGAGTAATTGAACGTACCTAATTTAAACCACTTAAATGGCAAAGCAGTAGGTATTGAAATAAAAAACTGACTAGTAAACATATAATTATTTGCGCGGTTTGACGTATCTGGTGCTACTTTTTAATTTAATTTTTATGTTTGATATAGTCTACCTGTATAAAATACGACAATTGAAAATTCTCGGTATGCTCAACGAATTGCCTTTAGAAAATATCACTCAACTTACGGTCTCGTAGTGTTTCCAGGTAACATGTCTCGTATAATCCAGAATTTTCAATCGTCTTCTATAATATATGAATACATTCCTCGAAGTAATCAGAGTATATATTGATGGAGAGTAGTTTTCTATGGAAGACTCCCACAAAAACTTTCGTCTCGAATTGTTCGTTGGAGGAATGTTGTGCGTAGAAGTAAAGTAAGATAAATCATTTTAAAAGGTGAAGATGTCTGTGGAAAAGGAATTTATTTAGTAAGACGTGGTAAAAGCGTTTATTTATAATTGTTTCGGAAGCCAAAGCTCACGTCCTAGGCAACATGTGAATAGCTGGAAAAAGAAAGAGCGGAATTAGGAAAGAAGTGGTGTTTTTCCCGCGGAGAGGTCAAGGAATCCGCCGATAATTCTTCCAAAACAACTCTAACTTCCCGCACTAAATTCACCAAGTACTCTTACCGAACGAATAAATTACGGGAAATATTACTGCGGGGAATAAAAAGCTGTATGATATTACTGGTCGGGATCGTAAACACCGCCCTATAAAAAACAAGGATATATCTTATCCGCGGAATCTGAATTCCGGGGCCAGTCCGGAACCCGGAATTCTCACAGCTTCTTCTCATGAATTCTAACGCTTGCCACACTAGCTCAATACACGAATCGGCTTTATAATTATTTTATTCATACATTCAAATGCATGCGGAAGTATATCTTCTCTTCGAACTACCAATACCTTTTTCTTTTGCACCAAACACAAACAGAAAATATCACTGACCATCTCACTACTACAAGGAAATTCATCACTTAATCTACTCATCATCTAGTTCTCACCAGCCAAAATGTTCGGAAGGTTATTAAACAAATACCGAAATCTATAATTGGAAAATTTCACTGTCCATCTCACTACTGCAAGGAAATTCATCACTTAATCTTATCATCACCTAGTTCTCACCAGCCAAAATGTTTGGAAGATTATGAAGCAAATACCTAAATCTATAATTGGAACAAATTTTTACTCTAATAGCTGTTTCTTTTTCTTTATTTTGTACTGGACTTAACTGTATTCAGTGCTGTAACTAGGGCGTGGTAAAGATGGCGTAGAATTTTTAGGGGCGCCAAATTTTAATAATTTATATGGTCTTAAATTAAATATTAATAAAATGTATTTTTTAAATGATATGACAATTATAGGAAAAACGAAAAAGAATTAAAAGATAACGTAAATATATATATATAACGACGAACTGAAAAAATATAACATGAAAATAAATATGGGAAAAACGAAGACAATGGTAATAGGAAATACAGATATGAAACACAATATAAAGAAATAGAATAAGTAGATAAATTCACGTACATGGGAGGAATTATAAACAGTAAAGGAAATAAGGACGATGAAATTAACGAACGAATTGCCAAAGCTGCAAGAATTTGAACATTATGAAATCAAAATTTCTTAATCGAAAGGAGATACCTGCAGAAGTAAAAGCAGAAGTCGTCAGAAAAGTAGTAAAACCAACTCTTTCCTTTACGTGTGAAAGCTGGACAACAAAAGAAAGACAAAGAAGTAAAGTAACGAGCATTGAAATGAGATTTTTGAGAAAAATTCATGGAAGATCAATTAAATGTAATACCAATCGAGGTGACAATGCAGCAGGGTCAACTAAGAAGGATGGGACATGTACAAAGAATGGACCAACATAGGCTAACAAAAAGAATTTTTGAAGCGAATGAAGGAAATCAGGAAAAAGACAAAGAGGTAGACCCAGGAAAGCACACAAAATATTTATTTATCAGAAGTTAATTTTCTTGATAGACTTTTTGCCATAGATGTTCAAAACCTAGTTCCAACTCTGACTATATAGACGGACGAATATATTTTTGAATGCATTGTTTAATGAATTTGAGTTAATAAGGAGATGCCTGCTATATTTGTAATTCCATCTTGAAGAAGAATGGCAAGAATCCAAATAAACAAAAGAAATAATTGAGATTCCAGAATAAGAGTTCTAATTCTTATGACAATAGAGTGCGCTGGGTTAATAAGAGAGTCGCCGTATTGTCTTGCTTTAATATACACCTCATGAATTTGTTCTTCCCTACACGACGGCGCATTCCTTCAGATTTAATCAACATATTGGCCAAGGGAAAGTCCGACGCTGTCTGTCTTGTATATTGTTTAATCTACATATGTAAAGCTGAGGGTCAGCGGATGTGTTGCACATGCATCTGTTTCGTTGCACGTACTAGATCTCAAAAAATACACCTTCTATTTTGTAACAAAATGTACCTTGTCCTTTTTTTTCAACGATGTACCTTACAGGCAGAATAGTGAAAAAAAATATATCGGGGTTATATTTTTCGAGTAATGAATTGGATAAAAAATTCTAACCTTGAAAATTAAGACACTCTTTTTTTAATGGAAAGTACGTAATATCCTTATTTCAAGTGTGCTCATTATAGAAAAAATTTGTAAAAAACCTAATCTCTAAAATTGAACTTCTTTATTTTTTATTAAAAAAATACTTTAAACTCTTCACTGAACCATATAGATTATGGGAAAATAGTGAAAAAATTGCCAGAGTCATATTTTCCGAATTACATTTTTTTTATTAGAGAACAAAAAAAATATCTGAGTTCAAAAATTGACATCCTCTATTTTTTCACAAAAATTACTTAATATCTTTATTTGAACTCTGTAGATTACGGGAAAAATAACAAAAAATATCCCAGGATCGTATTTCGGTAAAAAAAATCTGTGCTTTAAAATTGAACCTCATTAATTTGTAACAAAACATGTCTTATACCATTAATTGAACCATGTACAATATTGGAAAAACAGTGAAAAAATTCACGGGTCGGATTGATTAATAAACTGTACTTCATATCCTTATTTTAACTCAGTACTTTACAGGAAAAATAATAAAAAAAATTCTAGAGCCTTATTTCTAGAGTTCTAATACAAAATGAACTAAGTAAAAAAAGTCCAGAAATGACTACCTCCATTTTTTTAATATCTTACACCCTTATTTCACTTCAATACATTGCTGGAAAAATATTGAAAAAATTCGAGTGGTGTCAAAAAAAGTTGTCCTCAAGAAAATATTGCATGTAGGTGGCAGAAAAAATAAAAGAGCGAAAGTAAGCGATTGGAAAGAAGTATTGTATGTGTGAGCATTTCTCACTACGTTACTAAAAAAATCCCGAAAAATATCCCAAACCAATAGTAAAGTCCTCGAAATAATCATGCATTTAGGTGGCATAAAAAATAATTAAGAAAAGGCGAATGTAGGAAATTAGAAAGAAATGTAAATTTATGAGACTTTCTCACTACGTTACTGAAAAATCTTGAAAAATATCCCAAACTAGTAGTAAAGTCTTCAAAATAAGAATGCATATAAGTAGCATAAAAAATAATTAGGAAAGGACGCATGTAGGAGATTAGAAAGAAGTGTTGCATGTGTGGGCATTTGTCACTACATTTCTGAAAATATCCTAAAGTAATAGTTATCCTCAAATAATAATGCATATAGGACGCATAAAAGAATAATTAAGAAAGGTGGGATTAGAAAGATAATTCCCAACTTGGTCGTTGGTAAGAAGTCGATGCAATATTTATGACATGTAAAGTTTATTTCTCGCCAGATCCACAGCGCGTGTAGCGCGGAATTGGCGAGTGATCGATGGTGGCTCTGGACACCTCTGCATTATTCATTCCTACGCACTGGACATTGTTGCACACGAATCTCGGTTAATGCTCAATCAATAACTTCTCATTTCCCGCAACTACCTACACAGCGTCAAAACATTCTTCCAAACAACTCCTCTCCATCAGTGAAAAGTATAAATAGACAAATGCAAATAGGGCTCACTTCATTAGCGTGTTCTGGTTCGACTTGAGCTACTACTTCTAAACTGTTGATCCTCTGTCCTGTTACTGGATTTCGGTTGGACAATGTAGATTAAAACAAATAAAATAAATAATTAAAAATGGCGTGTAAAAAATGTTTAATTGTCTTTTTTCACTACTAGCGTAGACATCCAGTATTATTAGCATTTATTTGATATGAGAAATTCCTTTTTACTACCGCTTACTTGGGAACAATTGTCACCTAGGTCAATAATAAATTATTATTCACCTAGGTCGATAATGAAAACTGTCACTTTTTAAAGATCTCAATAATTTTTTATTTTTTAAATCAAATTTTTTTAAGGTTTTTGAGGCTCATTCTCATCTCTGTTTCAATTTTAAGTTTAATTACAGCTGTAACAAATACCACAAATTCTTCTTTTCAGTTTCTATGTAGAAAACAGCAAAATCGATTTTAAATTCGATTTTGAATATCATTAATATTTATTTATGATATAAAATATCATTTTTTTTATATTTTTGGAGAAGTATATTTAACATTTTGTGACAGCTGACACTTTCAATGTTTAAATTGAAATTAAAATTACATCTAAAACATATGCAGGAATGATTACGCACATTTTCTTGGGACTAAAACATTAAATTAAAACTAAAACTAAAATGAAAACAGTAATTGGGAATAATACTTGAAGCACCACTCAATTTTAAAGTGTAACTACGCCTATGTTTCCATGGATACTTATTAAGCCTTTACACTGTTTTGTTTCACGAGGATCTGTTCAGAAAAATTACATCTCGCTTGAAATTTAATCTACTAATGGAAGAAAAATTGCTTTTGAAATATTATTGCAATTTATTTCCCGAATTATAAAGTAATCTACCAATATAGAAAGGGTAATCAATACTCCCAAACTCCGTTTCTATAAATAGCCAGCAGGAGCTTGGACATCGCTGGCATAATCATCTCCCCTAGAAAGAATTAAGCCTTGGATTGAAAAAGTATTTTATGAGATTCAGAAATAGGCGCAGGTATTTGGTATTCAAATAAAAGTTAGTGCGTCTATAAAGAAAAGAATTCCTCACGAATGGGGCATTGGAAACGACTTTTCTGCGTGCTCCGTCGCAGTGAGTGTCCCAATAGTGTAAATGACACGGGGACATGCAAACACACATGTATCGGAACGAACTACTAATAATCTTAATGCCTGTACAAGACGCCCTTTGTTATCTAACCGGGACACGAGCCATCGACTTTCAGACGGCCAGGATATTTTCAGAAGAGATTCAATCATGGATATGTGAACTTCACACGAACCCAAAACGAAAAGAAAACCTGATACGATACACCCGCTGCAGATTATTTTTGAATATAAGTCTCACAAAAACTGGAATCATCGCATATTTCATCATGAAAAGAAACTAAAGATTTCTGCTACCTAACAACAATGCACGATTTCTTCAACTTCCAAGTGTTGGGTTTGAAGGGATTTTATTATTATACTTTTGTAACTGTGACATCTAACATTTAGGGCCGGTTTTTCCATCTCTGGTTAAAGTGCCGGTTAGCTTAATTATCGGTTAATAGAAAAATATCGCATCGAAAAACTAATGTAAGTTGTCAAAAATACATGTTATTTATTATTTCGATGCGATATTTTTCTGTTAACCGACGGTTAAGTTAACCAACACTTTAACCAGAGGTGGAAAAACCAGCCCTTAGACAACCTTTAAACTCCTTCGAGCATTAAAGTCTTTAGTTTCGCATAATGAATTATTTTTCAAACGAACACACACTACTAAGAATATATGTTCTGTGATTTCTTATTTACTTAACATAGACACTTGTTCAGTAAGAGTAATCTTGTAATGAGTCGAAGATCCTTTTTGCTAAAAGTTAGTTATTCTGAACTTTCAAATATAAGCAGAAATACCTTTTTTTCTTTCTTATCTATAGTATTTAATGCAGTCTTTTCTTCCATTTTTTAACACCTTCTTATGAATCTATGAAAACATCTTTGTGTCTTTCATTTTATCGTGTCACTCTCATTCAAGAACCAAAAGGTCCTGATCAATAATTCTCTTCTCAATTAAAACGATCTGGTTGAAATCTTACAATGTAAAGTCTGCTACACATACTAATATTTTTGAAAATGTTTTCAAAAATTGTCAAAAATTTGACAAATGCTACAGAATATTTTACAGTCGGCCATATTTAGACCAACTTCGTAAATTTATTTTACTGGCAAAATTTTATCAGCAGCATAAACCAGCTGTTAGTGTATCCTCCTGTCCTCTAAGACTTATCATCTTGGTAACACAAGATATTGAGAAACACTAAATTCGTGGTTACCATGAGGATTAATTTAACAGAGACACTTATAAGAACATTGAGAAACCGGGCCTTAGACTTTCAGCTATATGACCACTGTCGAATAGAAGAAAAAAAGTATTTTTTGTACAGAATCATAAAATGAAAGAAAAAAATATGGTAATATATCCCATTATGATGATAAGTTGATATTGATGTGTAATATGATGTGGTGTGATTGGAATATAAGGGGTAATGTGTGGAAAAGGTCGAACTTGTTATGAACAGTCTGGCGAATTAGGTGAAACAATGGTTGAGCAGAACAGAAATGATTCTTTCTGGCTAGATAATGTCGACTGCACCATGCGGGCTTGTAGATTAGGAGTTCTTTGCAGAGATTATCCATTCTTACACGCGCCGTTGCGCCCGCAACAAAAAATCACTTTTTGTAAGAATACTTGATTAATTTCAGCGAAGTTTGATAAAGCTCCAAGTGGTGAAATATTGGAAGATAAGCGTCGACTTTATGTCAAAGATGACGGCCTTAAACGCGGGAAAATTGGATCGCTGACATATAGCCTTCTCTAGTCTAGGATCGCCTAGATAATATATTTTACTCGCGGAGCATAATCATCTAATATTTTATAGAAAATGCACTGTTCTGGAAGTATGGATACAAGGTGCGAGGCATGATGGTTTAATTACGCCAAATAATTACACATATAATTAGTTGCGAGAAACTATACAATATCCAAAACAACCACGTCAAAGATGCCTCCTCAACGCAAAAATGGATGAAGCGTAGTTTCCATGTAGCCGTAGATAAGGAGGTACTTGGGCGTACTAAGCAACTCCAAATTTTTAATTAGCAAATATTAATAAAGGTTATTTTCATCACAATAGGAAGAATCGATATAGAACTACAAAATGTATTTATGTATATATTTCATTGAGTTCGTACTTGGAAAATTTTTTTTAATAAGGATAAATAATAACACTTGGCTAAGTTTTACAGGACATTTAAAAGCTTTTGAAATAAGCACAGCCATGAAGAAAAATAAAAACTTAATGAACGAATAAATAGATTCTCTATTCCGAATTATCAACAACAAATGTGTTATGTACCTACATATATTTAAATCAGATTTAAATCACTTGTTCTACAATAATTATTTACCATTCCTGATTTACGAGAATTGTAGGAAAATATTAGTATTCCCCTTTTTCGAGTGTAGTGTAATTATTGATTGAGCGTGATGGGGAAGGGGTAGAACAAGTGAAGTGATCTATTGGATTTATCGAAGATTCGTTAGCTCACCAGGTGGAAAATCGCTGATAAAGCTTGATGCTTTTACTGGACACATGTCCACCTTTCTCCTGCGGGAATGCCGGACCAAACAGGGAACGAATTGGGGATAAATGAACGGAAAAGGACAAATAATTAAATATGAGAGAAAAACAGCAACAGCGGTGTGGATCACACTAGGCATCGCATCTTGTGAAGTAATGGCATTAGCATCATTAAAAGTCCTTTGAAAAATGGGGTAAAAGTTGTGCGCTAATTACGTTTATAAATCATAGAACATAATCCAGTTATTCGGGCGCTCTAAAAACAATTTAGTGTTGTATTCATCAGCGATAATTCAATCGTTGATAATCCGTGAGTAAATAATTATATTTGATAATGCCTCGGGCATCGCCATCTTCTCGGCGCTGTGCATAACTCAGCCGGTAATTAAATCCGAGGAAGATTACAACGGCACACACGGCGGGCGTAATGACCCGTATCATAAAGCAATTTATCCCCGGCCTCTGCGTGTTTTCAATTTCCACCGATGTACCATTCCAGAAAAACCTCCACCCGCAATCAATACTCTAATTCCTTCCACTATTACTATCACCCCACCAGATTAGAAACACACTTTCTCTCACTTAAATCATAGTCATGAACTTTTGATTAACAGTAAGTAAAATGATCATCGAATGGATACTGGATTCATGTTGAGGATAAGAAATCGGACACTAGTTTTTGAATTTAACGATCAAAACATTGGTTTATTGATTGGATTTAAATTAGCATTACGCTCCCAAGTCCATCTACTACTAAGTTTGGTAAAATAATTTTCACGTAAGGTTTTCAATTTTCAACGATGTACCATTCCAGAAAAACCTCCACCCGCAATCAATACACTCCAACTCTAATTCCTTCCACTATTACTATCACACCACAATCAGAAACACAGTTTCTCTCACTTAAATCATAGTCATGAACTTTTGATTATCAGTAAGCAAAACAATGTTCAACTGGACAGTGGAATGATGTTGAAGATGATAAGAAATCCCAGTCTTATGAATTTAACAATTTCATACTTTGATAAAGAGTTTGGATTGATCGAAACTTTGGTTTATTGATCGGATTAGATGAGAAACACAGTTCCTCTCACTTAAATGATAGTCATGAACTTTTGATTAGCAGTAAGTAAAACGATCATTGATTGAATAGTGGATTGATGTGGAGGAAGGTAAGAAATCGGACACTAGTCTTATGAATATAACGTTTTCTTTGATGAAGAGTATGGATTGATCGAAACATTGGTTTATAGACTGGATTAAAAATTAGCATTAAGCTCTCCGGTCCATGTACTCCTAAGTTCGTTTCAATAATATTCTACAAAACTGACAAGCAACGATTTCAATTTCCACCGAAGTACCGTTCCAGAAAAACATCCACCCGCAATCAATACTCTAATTCCTTCCACTATTACTATCACCCCATCAGATTAGAAACACTGTTCCTCTCACTTAAATCATAGTCATAAAGTTCGGTAAAATAATTTTCTACAAAACTGACAAGTAAGGTCTTTAATTTCCATCGAAGTACCGTTCTAGAAAAACCTCCACCCTTAATCACCCCACTAGATTAGAAACACAGTTCCTCTCACTTAAATCATGAACTTTTGATTAACAGTAAGTAAAACGATCTTCGACTGAATAGTGGATTGATGTTGAGATAAGAAATCGGACACCAGTCTTATGAATTTAACGATTTCTAACTTTGATGAAGAGTATGGATTGATTGAAACGTTGGTTTATTGATAAAATCTCCACCCTTACTCAATACACTCGAATACTCTAATTCCTTCCACTATTACTACCACCCCACTAGATTCGAATCACAGAATCTCTTACTTAAATGATTTTCATGATCTTTTGATTAACAGTAAGTAAAACGATCTTCGACTGGATAGTGGATTGATGTTGAGGATGATAAGAAATCGGACAGCAGTCTTATGAATTTAATAATTTCCAACATTGATGGAGAGTACGGATTGATCTTTGATCGGAACGTTGATATATTGATAATTGTTTATGTCAATAAATAAATACTCTCTAAAGACTGGTTTATTTAAGATGTAACATTATGTCATTCATTCGTTTCTTTTCTTTGACTTTCCCAGTCGAATATTTTTACTTTTTTATGTTGCTTTCCATCGACCTTTCAGCTTCCCTCTTGGTCTTGCACTAGATTTTTCAAAATTTCTGTCTACAAGACGTTATAGATGCCTCAGCAATCTAAGTCTTTATACTTAGTTATGACCACAGAGCATGGTTCACCAAAGAACAAATTCTTCTATTATTATCTCAGAAGACATTCATATTAACACTATTCTTCTTATTTATAACACGAAGAAGTTTAATTTATTCTGATTTAAATAAGTTTATGGTGTATCATAAATTAATTGACACAGAATAATTTATCTGATTAATATTTAACAGAGATGGGATTTGAGTCCCATGTCTCATTCTTTATTAATTATCTCTGTTGAGCTTATTATTACTTTGTAATTAACATAGCACATACTAAAGATGATACTTTATACATACATGAATTGCTAGTATTATTATATCAAAAAATGGTTCATAGTAAAGAATGTTATTTTTAAGGCACATGTTTTTGTCTTATTACTTATTAATTTGTGAAGAAGTTAATTGATGACACCTGAGTTCCTTACATATTTCAAACTCTTCCTTCTATTTGTAACTCATAAGATAATTTTATGGTGACAGTCTGTTCCTAAGTACATCGTTCTAAGGAGGAACAATATATTTTACTATTAAAAGTCAACTACTGCTTTCTCAAAGCAATATTCTCTCCTTTAAATGTTGTTATATCTAGAACTATTGAGGGATTTGTTTGGCTACATAGAAGTTGACTGCAAAGATCGATAAAAGTAGTGGAAAGATTGTTAAGTATAAGAAAATATTAGATAGAGAAAATGTAAAGGTAGGAATTGGAAGAGAGTAAGAATAACAAGATTGCGTTCTCAGCGTCAACAGATTCTGATCAATTTCTATTCTTTCAAGTGATCAATCCTTATTTATTTGGAAAGTAATCCAGTAAAGATTTACCCGGGGAAGAATAGCAATTCTGAAGTTGTCTGGCTGTGTGTTTATTTTGGTAATGCATCACAAAGTCTGGTATGAAGCCAAGAAGTTTTAGATATCTCTGTTTATGCAAACAACTCGTACATAGCTACTGAATCTTCACTTCAAGGATTTCCCTATGCTCTACTTTTATTTGCGGCAAGACGTACATATTTTACGATAAGGTAGCGCAAAAAACGTAATAAAGAAACTCCAATTATTTTGCTGGAAGACTTCACTTGCTTTGCTTGTTAATTTCAACAAGCTCCAATTTCATTGATCTAAATTAATTTGTTACAAGAAGCCAGACTACAGAAAAACTACACCTATAATTGTTTTCGGCACATCATTATTGGCAAAAGAACAAGTTTATTAATAAATAGTGTTTTTTATTATAACGATTGAAAATTAAAACATCATGCTTTAATGACGTTATAAGAAATAGTAAAACGTCACTTCAAAATAATTATGATATGAATTATTTAAAAGCAAAATTCTACATTCTAAGAATAAGATTCCATAACTTTGATTTCTATCATTTAAATTTGTTATGGTATCAACTATATAAGATACATGTGA
Organism: Stenolophus ochropezus; assembly: GCA_035578165.1. NCBI lineage: Eukaryota > Metazoa > Arthropoda > Insecta > Coleoptera > Carabidae > Stenolophus > Stenolophus ochropezus. The sequence continues at coordinate 3,705,390 of JAQOWZ010000028.1, read as the reverse complement.
TTCTAAAACAGTAATCATTATTTGTGGTTGATAAACTGACGTGAAAAGTTTTAAATTTATTGGAATTTTAAATTCACATTTGTAACTGATCCTTAACAAAAACAATTATTAAACGTAGTTGTTATGAATTGTAATAATCTATGATACTAATGTGTAATAGAATATTATTCAGTGAGCATGTAATATGTGTTATTACTCATGAGAATGTTTGCCAACACGAGCGAAAGCGAAACTTTTATACCTCGTGGAAAATAAGCGACTTTCTGCACTTGTTGCATAATATAATTTTAGGCGGCCACAACAAAGAAATATTAATTTCCATTTAATAAAAAAAATGCACCGATGTTCTCTATTCTCTTTAATGTTGCTATGATTACTACTATTGACTTTTTGATAGCAAACCGATTTGTGTGAAAATTATTGAAAGAAATATCAAATACATTTAATAGTTTTTTATATGGCCGCTTAAAAAATGTAGTACGCTACTAATCAAAAAAGCTCATATCCATTCTATTATAAAATTGCGATCCTTTACTAAGACTCATGCTACAAAAATTATAATCGCATTAAATCGCCTACTTTAGAATAAAAATATTAACATTTTTTGACAGTTGCAGAAAAAAAAAATAAAGTTAGTTAATAGTTAGAGAAGCAATTGTTTGAAATAAAGACAAAACACAGTCGTAAGAGTAGAGCATCGATTTGGTCCGCAATTAAGCCGCAACCATTTTCCTACCCTAACAGTCTCACCCTCATAGAATTAAGGGTACAAAGTCAAAGAATCAACGAAATAACTTGTGAGATATTTGGAGAAAAAGAATTCTCCACATAAATATGCATGAAGAAAATGAAAACACCAAAGTAGGCTTCCAAAAACAATTTATTTTGTTTTGAATAATTTCATTACTTGAACCTGCGGATTGTGTCCGTAAATTACGTTACAATTTACAAATTTTTTTGATTCAATCTTTTTTGAATTTACAGCAAAAAAATCAGTTAAATTATTCAGGGTTGTAAAAAGTTATAAATATGAATGTCCGATGAAAAATGGTGCAGATCCTATCAAAAATTGAACGGTAGTTTAGGGCTTTTCAATTATTGAACGCTGTAGGAAAATATTTCTTTTTGCAAAGACTGCACCAGTGGGAAAATTAGGTTAGTTTTATTCGGTGAATTTTCTCGGGAAGTTGGATTAACACGGAAAGTCTTTGCCGTAAAAAAAGAATTTTCTTTTGTTGCCTCACATACTCACAATTTATACACGTATTCATTTTAATTGAATTTTTTGTATATATTTTTTCTCTATTTCCACTGCTTGAAATAATTTACCTCTCTGGGATTAGAACCCGGGACTATTGTGTACTTTTCTCTGGTATTGTCTTGTACTGTAAACCATGTGTTTTATTTTTTGTGAAGTTCTAATTACATATCAGGTAAAACAGAAAATTAGACAGAAACAAATTAGCATTTATATTTTGCGTATTTATTTTAAGATGAATTGTAAGCTGTAAAGTGCAAGGAAATTTATTGGCGCATCCACCATTTTTCGCGATTATATCTTCGCATTTGTGTGCGATATGATCACATTGTATTTTATTCTGTCATAATTCACACTGATATCACAAGGAGGTCAAAAAGACCGTATGATTCTCATTAAATTTGATGTGATCTGCGCCATAAATTTGTCTGCTAATATTTTGTATCAAACTTTTATAACAGCTACGAAGGAAGTAAATTTGAAATTTATTTTCCATTAACTTTGGGGTAAACATATCGTGATCTTGGATATTTAATAACTCAATTTGGATAATGACTCAGATTATATTTGATCATTACACGCATTGGGGTTTGACGATACAACAATTAAACTTTTTAGTTTAGTTGGTCGATCATCATAAGTACTAAGTATAAAAGTTCTGTAATTAATACAGTATTTTAAGAAAAAAAGTGAATAAGATTGATTTAAAGTACGTAATGCACGATGCGAAGTGGAGTACGTATAACAACACTAGTGCGTTATAGACTTTTATCCAAACTGTCAAATAATATAACTATAATTTTATCGTTGTATCAAATTTAAATCTTACCTGTGAAAGGAGTAAACTCAAAATCACTTTTAAGTAAGTTTTTTGACATAAAAAGCTAAAGTTACACTAGTTTTGTATTTTTCATAGTTGAGAGATGTAGATCTTGAAATATTTTTTTTTATTCAAAAATAGTATAGTAATAGTAACTAACGATGCAAATTAGTAATAGAACAAATAATGTTTGTATTTTGTGCTTGAAATGTTTCTAGTGCATTCGAGTAACATCTCACGCACTAAAAACACAAACTTCGCACATTTGATACAAAAATAACTATTTCAGATGTACGAGAGCAGAAACTACAATAAGGTAATAGAGTTAAATCAAATGTGTTAAAATTAAAATTAGCATAATAATACCGGCAGCATTGTTGAGAAATATGAATTTCCAATCTAGCAAATATGATTATATGAACATGCACCAATACCCATGGGAAATAAACAATATGCCATGATAATTCGGATTTTATTATAACGAATAATGCCCTATTTAATGTCCATTAAATTTAATTGAAGCCTCGTTGAATTCACGCGTCAACACTGTGTTTTTGACATAATACGTTGATTGTGGATGCTGTTCTGCTAAATTATCCATTGTACTTTGCTCTAGTCTCACAATTAATAGTTGTACTGAACACACCGAGCAGATATATCGTCGAGCACAACTGCCACCAAAGTTGCACCTACCAATATTCTTATATTCTATGCCACAACATCTCTAGATGGAAAACATCTTCAAAGTAGTTTTGTAACATATTAAAAATTGTTTACTGCTGTTGTATATACCTCGACAAATAACATGCAGTTTATATTTATACTTGATTGAAATATACCGCAATAGAAAACTTCAATAGAGTATATTTCGTGCATTTGTTCCTCAAGTTATCAATTTCTGCTGCAAGAATTATTAAACTTTCATCTTGCATCTTTGTTGTATACGCATGGCATAGATAACACTTTTATTCGCTTTATCATTATGGTACGTAATACATTCGGGTATACGAGTATATCCTATTTGCGTCTAACCAACGAAAAAAAAAAAGAATGAGAGACAATAGTGTAACCGCAGTAATGGCTATTTTCAAAAATTTAAAAAACTAGAATATGTTAGTACCTTTTCAATATGGATAGAAATTGAAAACAAACACTTGAATTATTTTTAATACAATTTGTCACCCTGATAAAGACTGATTTACAGTGTATTAATGGATTTTATTAAATGACTGCCACTCCAAAAGTTTTTTCCTAATTACTGATTATCCAGTCGAATAAAACCAATTCCGTATTGCTAAACATAAAATTTAGTTTTGGCACTTTTCTTGCTTTCTTTGTAAAATATTCTATAATATCTTCATGTCATAATAATCTCAATCAAAGAATTATTGTTGATGCACAGAAGTATAAAATGATGTTTTATGCTTTGTTCGATCATAACAGTTCTTAGCCTTTTTTTTAATATTGTCAATTTTGTTATAGAGATGATGTTATAGTTTTATCTTGAGAATTTAGATGACAATGGTATCAAAGTACACAACAGCACGAAGATAGGATAAAAACGAACACACGATTTTAGTTCAGAGTTAAAGTGATTACATTTTCTGAAACGGTTATGATTAAAAACGATATTGTTTATCTGACCGTCTAAACATTGTATGAACAACCCGTTTGGTTCTTCGAACAGCGACCAAAGCTTCTTGCTTTTATGTAACGTGTGTCTTAACTCTTCACACAATGAGACGCATCTAGAGATGAGCGGAAATCATCTATTGCCCTCCTTACCATATTTTGTAAAAACCAATCTACTTTGAACACTTTCTCACAAAAAACGCCTGTCAATTCCTGATACAGATCATGTGTCGACACGTTTAGGTCTGTAATAATACCACAGAATTGGTTTATACAGACGCGACAGAAAGACAGAGAAACGAAAATTAGAAAGATATGGAGAAAGTCGACAAATTTGAAGGGCTCATTGTTTAAAATCGGAAAGTTTCGTCACATCTTAAGGAGAGATAGGGGTAGTCAACAAATTTAAAAGTCTACACAATGCTACAAAGTCATAGAACTGAATAGGGTAACATGAAAGGTACCAACACGGAGTGTCGCTTCTGTAAGTAACTATTCTGTGGTAATACTATGGAAAGAATTCTATATTATTATTACCAGCTACAAATATGAGAGTATTTTCGCAGATAGAAGCTTGGGAATGTGTAGCAAACGTGTGAGAGTTCTAATGAAGAAAAAACAGACAGGAACATTATTATTTTACAGGCTAATCCTCCGAAGCCTGTAATCCAAGACACTCCGATAAAGATGTGTTGAAGCGATTATTTGGGGATGATTTTACACACTTCTCCTTTTATGAAGTTTGGGCGCGATGAAATATTTAAAGACGAGTAAGGCACTTTATTTTTATAGGTATTACATCGTCAAACTCAGCGCAAATTTTGATTATCGCACTTCGAGAGAAGTGGCGGACAATAAAAACTCTTCTACGAAGGACACAACTAACATACATGTCACTCTTCCACGAAAATTCAAAACAAAGAAACATTATCTCCAATATCTCCACTTTATTTTATAATTTCTCCACTCAAATACGTTGTCGTAGGTTGTCATTTTATCTGTTAAAACTTTGAAACAAAAGCGTACAAGAAAGTCATATGTTGCCCAAATCAGATATTTTTATTTTAATGTAGAAAGCCTATATGAAAACTGAACCTAAGTACGAATTTCTAGAAAAGTGTACGTTCTATAAAATTTTTAAAGAGAGTAAAAAGTGTCTCTAGAATAGTGTTTCACAAGAATCTTGTATTTTTTTGGTCTTGCATCTGTCTTGCAAAAAATGCAAGACAAAAACAAGACAAGAGCTACAAATTTCAAAGCAAGACAATGCAAGAAAATGTCTTGCATGAAGCGTGCAAGAACAGCAAGATTTTTTTCAATTCTTGTACTCTTGCTTTTTTTTTTTCGTTAATTTGAAATACGAGTATATATTTATTATAAGAACATATTTATAAATATATGTCACTGATTAAGAAAGTAATGAAGTTTGTACTTTTTAAATGTACTAACATTAATGCAGCTGTATTTTTTATTTGTTTAATATTGTTGTTTGTTATATTTGATAATTGACATTGATATTCTCTACACAAAATAAAAATGTACATGTGACACAAAGATTAATTATGTGTTCATTTGATTAAAGTAGACAACTAATGAGATAACTATGACCCAATTTAACTGCCTTCCTTTTTTTACGGTTTTCGAGATTCGAATAATTAGACTGAAAAAATGGACATCTTTTATAAATATGTAATTATAAATTTCTGCAATAAAGCCTATTTGCAGTGGGTAAAAACCCGTGACTGATTTTCATTTAAAATTAAAATTCCATAATGAAAACAGCGTGGTTAGTTTTCAATATTTCAAAGTGGAAATCCAGTTTTACTTTTGCAATTTGCGATTGATTTTCTGGCTTCATAGTTCAGAAGCGTTTAACGTAAAAAGTAAATATCAAATTTGCTCCTCATAAATTCAACTTCAATCACAATCATTCTCTCGTCACCTAATTTCAAAGTTCGATTAGCTATTTTTGCAGACGCATTAAATTTGAATTCTTCACGATATGCGTTTTGATTCTTTCCACGTATTCAATTTTGATATCATGTCTATTTGCCTTCGATTATGTCAGAAGGCAGAGTTATCCTGAGACTCTGGGTCTCAGATCGGATAAGGGAAGCCAATTTCATGGTCTCAGTTTCAATGCAGATGCAAGCGCGGTCACTGGGTTAAGGAAAACATCAATAGCGATTGATTATGAAAGCTTTCAGGGAAACGCTTTCCGTATTTTGGGAAACCCAACCTGCACATTGCACGGGAAATATTAATTATTGTGATAAACAATTTAGCAATTATAATTTCAATCATTTTGGACAGGTAGGGAACGGAATTTAATTTAAATGTGACAGCAATCGTTTCCATCATATATTATTACCACTTGTAAATTTTGGTGCTAGATAATATCTGAAATTTTCAACATTGGTGCATCGTATAGCAGAAGTTCCAAAACTTTCAAAATGTTCTATTCGTGTGTAGTATTTATACTATATATTTTTTTTTCGATCAGATGAAAATTGACAGCTTTCCGGTGTATTTGCTAGGCTACAATCAATAACAATCCGGGAATATTTCTCATAGTAATTACCAATACTGCGTATGTGTCAATGTATTTTATGTGAATTTACCTACACTATATTGTTCTTCATGTCAAATATCTTTTGAGCGTGTATATTTGTTCTATAAGATATAGCAGTGTGATCGTAGAAAAATCAGAATTACCTATTTCCTATCTTGTGTAATTTGTTTTGTATCACTGTCACAGCAGAAATATTGTTTTCCTACGACCACCATAAAAAGTATCATTTTTCTCACACTATGTAAAGCATCAAAGTTGCGTATTTCCCATAATCGTGGGTTAAAGTGTGATAAATCATTTCTCACGGTATTTGCCAATATTGCGCATGTGCAGTATGGGAAATAAAATTTCTCACAGTAACTGCCAACATTGCGCATGCGTGAAGTACTCTTTGTGAGGTTATCTGCACCATATTGTTTTTTACATCAAATACCTGTCGTGCATGTATTTTTGTTCTGTAACGTTTAGTGTGAGGTCGTAGAAAAAGCATAGTATTCCACTCGTGCAGAATCATCTGTTTCCCACCTTGTGTGATTTCAGAACTCGATTTTGTCTCATGCCTAAACTTTCACACCTTGTAGGAAATAGACGACTTTCTGCACTTGTTGCACATTATACTATTTCAATCTTTTATCGCACACCGGTGGCTTAATATTTAGGTCCCGCTGTGCCGGTACCAGTATGCATACTACAGATTGAGAACATCCTTATATGTAGTAAACAAAAGAAAAACGTGTGATAAAAAACAATTGCTCATATGCAATCCAACTTCATGGAAACTTTGTGGAAGAAAAGAAATTCAACTTCTGCGATAGGTATTTTTTGCTGCGCGTTTCTGATATTGATCAACGCGTGTTATACGTCGGGTAGGATGTTTAATTATCAACAATTAAGATGTTGACTGAATGTTATTGACAGCTAGGGGATGATTAATCGTACTCTGTCCCAGAATCCGATGTGATTTCTTGTTATTATTTGTTACTTAACAAGACGCTTGCGTGTACCAAGGATTATTTACTCATTTGACTGATTATTATTCTCGGATCACATTTATTAAACGTCATTCTTATAAATGAAGTCATCAAAGTTTTATTGATTTCGAAGTCGGAAGAGGAATTGGGGCAAATTTTCCACCGTTCCTCAATCTAAACCGCCAAAAAATCTATCGTTACTGACAATAGTTTTCATAGCTCAATGTTTTCAAACGTAACTAGAGTTTAGGTATGACAAGTCTTGTTTCTTACAAGCTTATTGTTTGAAACTACTTAGACCATGAGGTATTATAATTCGTTAATTATTCAAACGACTCAAAAAGTCGGAAGTGAGATCAGTACAAAAAAAACCTTATTTAGTGTCTAACATTCCTACAAGGTATATGATCTCATATATCAATTTACTAGTGGTATTCTCTTGAATTATTTTCAACAAGAATTTAAAAATATAATACCGGCTTTCATATACAGAGCAACATCATAAATGTTTCCTACTGGCAAAACTATATGGACAGCATAAACTAGCTGTTAGTTTATCCTCCTGTCATCTGGGTAATGCTAATAAGAAATTGAAAAAATGAAATTCATGGTTACCATGAGGTTTAATTTAACAGAGACTTATTAGACACTTATCAGGACATTATTTGGTCTAGTGATAGAGATGTGTTAGTGTTATAGTAACTTAAGTTAGCTCTTAAACATAAAATTAATTTTATAAAGTATTATATACGTATTTCGAGAACTAAGTTGTCATCATCAGTAGTATAACTGAAAAGGATTAAACAGAGTAGTTAAGATTACTCAACATGTTAACCATGTCAGAGATCCTAACAACTCTGATGGGCAAGGAAGGGATCTGGGAGTATATAGGAACGCAAGTTTCAAGTGAATGGATACCTAATTAAAACTAAGATTATTTGTCCAATAATATATCACTATAATTTAAATCGTCCAATAAGAATCAAGTTTAAGATTGTGTTAAATCAAACATTTTATAGTTTGGTATAGGCCCGAGATCTGTATTCATTAGTTTATTTTTATATTTATTTATTATTATACTTTCATAAGCATCTGTCATTATTACTGTTTTATAAGTGAAATGTTAGAATTGTGAATATTATGGTTATTTGTAAATATATGTTGTGCTACACTAGATTTTTCCGGATTCCCACTTTTTAAACGATATAAATGTTCTTTGAAACGTGTGTCTATTTGTCTTTTAGATTTTTTGTTTATATCAATTTTATCTTTAGCGTTCTCTAATAAAGATTTAATGGTATTATTGGATCCATATGTTACTGTTAAATTAAAAAATATATATTTAAACTTTTGGAAGCGTTATCGTAAGTTAGTGTAATATTTTTATTGTTATTATTTTAAATAACATAGAGATGTATGTATGTGTATATATAATCATGTAACAGGTCACAAACGTATGTAATAATAGTAAGATTTGAAAAGCATATTAAAGTTATATTTAATTCCTTTGCATCTCTTTCAAGATGAAGTGTCGTTGGAAGCGTCAATTATACTAAGCATCACTTTGTCCTTACCACTTTCCACAATGCTGTCACTTCTTTCGTAGAGATAATCCCTACAAAGTCGTACAGAGCTGACTCGGAGTGCATTTCAATCCAATCCTTTTATTCGTTATTGTGCCACTAGGGCTGCAGATAAATGTAGGTACTGTTGTTACCATTCAAGATTATTGGTACGTGAAATATAATCTTGTTTGTAATCTTCAATGGCCGGATATAAAGAAGATTTACAGCTGCCTGGGACAGACATTATAACGTATTTTACTTCTAATAATTTACTTTTCCAACTTGGAATATTTTACACCAATGCCGTTTATCCAAACGTGGTAAGATTCATAAGAATATGTTCATTGATTTTTTCAATCCAGAAAATTTGGAACAGACTTTATATAGATGGGCTATCGTTTCAAAATTATTAAGACTTATTTATAACAATAACATATTATTTAATAAGAAAGAATTTTGCAACACAAGTGTATGCAAGTACTGCAATCCTATTATGCCTTTTCGATTTTATTCTGTCGCTTTATTATCCAACTTTTATTTATTTTTAAAACCTATAACGCCATATCAAAGTTGTGTAGAGTTAACACAAACCAAACAACAGTATTAAACCAAAATTTGTGTTGAGAAACGCGAAATATCCCAAAAATACTAATTTTTGTGCCCAAAATTTTGATTTTGGGAAATAGTGCACTTTAATAGATCTCGACGCGCTGATTCCAAATTTTCAAACGAAATTTAATTATCTCTTTTTGTTCATGAGATATTTGATGTCAAAGTTGCACCTCAAAAAAGTGTGTTTTTTGTCCATATCTCTAAAATGGATGGAGATACATTCTTAACGATTACATCAATCGATTCTACGGGAAAATTTACATAAAGAAATGTTTTCTCTGCATATACGTTCTTTGGAACGATTAAGTGAAAAATGAGAAAGTTGAAAAAACCTAAATTTCAAAATTTCTCCGAGAAAATTTTTTTCTCCAAAACTTTTCATTTTCTAGACTTAAGTAAACATCGATGCGCTGATTTCAAATTTTCAAACCGAATTGAATTATCTCTTACCGTTCTCGAGATATTTGCATTCAAAGTTGAGTTTTGACAATACCTAAAAAAACAGGTTTTTTAGGTATACCTCTTTAAGGGTTAGGTTTACGACTTCGGCGATCTCACCAATCGATTCTACTGGCAAAATTACATAAGTGTACCAATTTTCAGATTTTTATTGCAAAGGATACAATTTTTAGAGCGAAAAAACGAAAATGGCGAAAATCGAAAAAAATGCCTGATGAACCCCTTACGATTTTTTGCGATTTTGGCCATATTCCGTTTTTCCTTTCTAAAAATTGCATCCGTTGGAATAAAAATCTGAAAATTGGTACACTTATGTAATTTTGTCCGTAGAATTGAATGGTGAGGTCGTCGATGATATAGGGTGACTCCTGAAGGCTATATCCTGAAAAAACCGTTTTTCAGAGGTCTAACTTTGAACATCAATATCTCGAGAACGGGAAGAGATAATTGAATTCTGTTTGAAAATTTGAAATCAGCGTATCGATATCTACTTAAGCCCAAAAAATGAGAAATTTTGAAGACAAAAAGTTTCGAAGTGAAAATCTGAAATTTAGGTTTTTTCGTTTTTCTTATTTTTCACTTAATCGTTCCAAAGAAGGTATATGTGGACAAAACATTTCTTTATATAAATTTTCCCGTAGAATCGAACGGTAAAGTAGTTAAGATTGTATTTCTACTCATTTTTGAAATATACTCAAAAAACACACTTTTTTGAGGTACAACTTTGAGAGCAAAAATCTCCGAAACAAAAAGAGATAATTAAATTCTGTTTGTAAATTTGTTATCAGTAAAGCTAATTCTTCAAAAAATATTACATACAAAATACTGTAAAATTTAAAAAATTTTCATCTAAAAATTCGAAATTTTGAAATTTTTTCAGGTTTATACAAAAATACAACGTCAGCAGCTTTGGAAATTATTGCCCTTGTTATTATCATTTATTTTTCCAAGCAATGTTCATCTCACGGGCCTAAAAATTCTAACTTGTATTTGTATCGTAAATAATTATTATTTCAGTATTACCGGCTTATTGAAAGTTGAATTTTACTCAATAAATATTCACGTGTACATATTTTAAATAAAAAATTTTGCTCCTTCACAATTTCGAAAGGTATATCTCAAACCAATTAAAAGAAAGATATTGATTTGTATAAAATTATCAGTTTTAGATATAGATACTCAAAACAAAACTAGGTATATTAAAAGCTATCAAATTATTTACATAAGTTGAACAATCATTCATTTGTGATGTATCAAGCTGTGATTTTCGTGGTTAAATTTGAGATGGGTAACCGTGATTCCAACTGTATTCTAATATTCAAATATTCTATTTATTCCAAATCTAATATTCATCACTTATCTTAGAAAAAATGTCATCATTTTTTCTATATATGATGTATACAATCCAGCCAACATTTCTCGGGTTAAATTTGAGATGGGTAACCGCGAATCCAACCCTATTCTAATATTCAAAAATGCTATTTATTGTCATCATTTCTTCAATATCTATTGTTTACAATCAAGCCAAGATATTCAGAGTTAAATTCGGGATGGGTAACCGTTTTGAAGCTCCCATCCCCTATTAAAATGTTGGAAAGTGTGTGGTTTCCTCTGGGTGGAATTCTTTTGTATGTGGAGCGAAGTGGTCAGGGCAGACACAAGATGGATCGGCGAGTTCACATAAAATATAACTAGCCCCACCACTTCCGACATCGGCTGTAAATACAATCTACTTCATTATAGAATGCCCTTTGTTTCATTGATTTCTACAATCATGCTTTTATTAACGGAAAATGTTCTGGAATTTATATTAATTCATATAGAATAAAAATACAAAAACTAAATTAAATATTTCAATTTAAAATTAATAAAATATAATAGACTTTTTGCATTGGAATAAATTAAATTATTAAATTTTATATGTAATGAAGATTACAATTTGTAATAATTACATATTTATTTGCTGGAAATGAATTTTTAATATTAAATTGTATATGTTTAAAATGTTATAGTTTTTATCATATCATAATTTTTGTATTATTATTATTATATGTATATAGATTTTTCTTTTTCTCGTGTCGTTTCATTTTAAATATGAAATATTTTATCTCGTCTCGTTTATTTCTCGTTTCGAATATTATTTTCACATCTCGGTCTCGAATCTCATCAAGATTTCTCAAATTTTCGAAGATGCCATCTGAGCGTAGTGTTTCCATATCAAGGGAAATTAAACAATGTTTTGGTTTAGGATTAATTAATTAGGAAGAAAATACATATTTAGGAAAATGTACAATATAATTACCTGCTCCACCTAAATTTTGTCTTTACGTACTAGATAGTCATATAAAAATCTGGTTTTTGATTTTGTTTTATTGGTACACTATTAATACTGTCCAATGTCGTATGGAATTTTTAGGTTATCAATTTAAATTTGTCAATTGTTGACGATTTAACTTCATTTATCTAGTTTTATATTAACATTTAAGACGATATTGCAGGTTTCTATTTTACTAGTTATTTCTTACTCGCTGATTTTACATAGTTCCTACGGGTACGTGTTTATTTTTCTGGTAGCTATATTTCTACATTCGCGGCGTAGAAATTTAATTTCTACCTTGTGAATCACAAAAAATGTCACAGTTATGACGTTTGAAAAAATAATTTTAAAACTTCGAGAATTCTCGGTGTAATAATTGAAATTCGAGAATCTGCAAAATAAATACGAAATATATGTCTAAATTATAACAGTCTTTTGCAAAGTATTTTTTAGAGTAAATAAAGTAGGAAGAATATACTCGTAAAAATGGTGAAAATGTTTTTTTTTGGATTATGCAAGAGAATACTTTAAAGTAGAGATTTAAAGACAGAAAAAGAGTAGAAATAATGAAGAGAAAAGTGGTGGAGGTGCTTGAAATCCCTCGCTATCGATTGTGAAAGAAAAGTTTCTCGTATTAAAATGAGGATTTTAATATTCGAATCATCACTTTTGCCGTTGAGAATTTATCAAAGAAGAAGTGTATAGTAAATTCATCATCATGAAGTTTGCAATGTTTCTGTTTAAATGCTTGACATGCACAAACTATGATAAAAGTTACGAATTTAAATTCCGACAGAGTCGAAGGGTGAATTTTTTATCCACGGTCTTGTTTACAAAAATTATTGATGACTGAAACATGTGGTTCAAAGTTACAAGATTTACGGACTCTACTTTGCATATTGACTAGTGAATTTTAAATTCATAAAACAGACATAGCGACTGACAATTCACTATTGGAAGCGGAGGAATTTCATTTATTTCAGAAATGATTAATTTCACATGTACCGGCTCTGTTTTTCATTTCTAAATACGTAAGAAAATAAATTACTTTCGGGATACATCGGGAAATTAAAACTGGAATAATGAAAAAGGAATGACACAATTTTCAAAGAAAACATCATAAGGAATTATGCTAACATTTTACATTTGCATCTCTAAAATTTATAATCTCTAGTACTCGCACATAATTTGTAATTATCTCAGTTAAATTCATGATAAATGTAGTTGCTAGCGCGATATTTCCACAATAACTATTAATAGTTTGTAACTATTTGAGGTCTTACTGTAGAACTCTACCTGCATCATTGATACAAAGTGATATAAGTTTGCAGCACTTGTAGTTGTAACGATTTACAGATGTAGTACATCTTGTAAGCACTTGGACACCGAGACGTTTAGTTAGAAATTAGCTGTTAATCTTCAAATGCTTTGTTGACAACTTGGACACTAGATCATTTTACTTCTTCAGTTCTCATCTCTGTACCTCATGTTTAACATTAATAAATATTAATAAACTAGTATGTATATCAAACAAACCTAGCGGAAAACAAAAATGGAACCATTCATTCCGTATCTTTATTCCTTTTAAAAATATACTCTTTTTAATATAATTCATTTTTTCTACAACCACTATCGAAAGTGGAACTTTTCTCACACTTTATGAAGTTTCTCGGTTAAAGTCTGACGGTATTTTCCAGCACTGTGCATGTGTAGTATGGGAACTATCATTTCTCACAGTAATTGCCAACACTGTGCATGCGCGAAATAGCTTTCGTGTATTTTTGTTCTGTAACGTTTAAAATTGTAGTCGGAAAAAAAAGTATAGTGTGCCACTCATGTAGAATTGCATATTTCATATCTTGTGTGATTCTAGCACTCGATTTCGTCTCCTGCCAAAACTTTCTGCACTTGTTGTACAATATATTCTTTCGCAACTTTGATTGCCAGTTCTTTACGTCATATGTAATTTGAAATAAGAAGTTTATTTACTAAACAAACTCTGCAGAATTCAAAAATGGAACCATTGATTTTGTATCTGTATTCGTTTCAAATATATATCCTTTCAAACCTACATTTATACAATTTGGACATTGATTCATTTTGCTTCTTCCACCATATTCTTGTTATTTTCGTACCCGTTATTTAACTTTAATAAAAATAATGTGTATACTTTATTTATCTTTATTTGTTTCCAAAGTACACGTTTTGCAGTCCCAAAGTCAAAAACAATAGATTTTTTTCCTTCTCAAGATAAGTAATTTTTGAAATTTTCAATTTGCCACTTTGCTTATTTTATTATTATATATTTTTCGTGGCATGGAATATGAATCTGACTGAATTATTTTCATTGAAGTATTATTATATATTTCGTCGGTCATAATGGTTCTGCCATTTTAAATTTTATAATTTTGGTTTGAGAACCTGCTTTCAGATCATTCTTCTAAACCATTAAAATGCGTTGCTGTGTGAACTAAATCCAGGATTTGAACATGTAAATTAATATTTTGTCTTAGTTTACAATTCTGCAATTGCTGTGCAACTAAGTTTACATGTAATATTGTAAGGAATCCTTCCGATATGAAAGCAGAGAAATGAATATTTCCTCTGCCATTACTCGACGCGACAATTCCATAATTGCTCATTTGGCCGCTGCACGCGGTGACAATACGGCATACGGCAACAGTTAATCGCATTGCTAACCTTAGCATTTGGAAGTAGGTTAAGTATAAAGTCTTGTGTAGTCAGATTGGAGTCCCAGACATGGGAAGCAGTGTCATGCCTCTTTCACCCCATTTGCATTAACTAACCAGGACTCCCCAAACAAAGGAACAATGGAGAACAATTGCAAGACATTCTGCACGGAGACAAATGGTGACACTCTGTTGTTATTTTTCATACAAGAGCCGGAAACAAATAAGCGAATGCATTGCCATGACGACAAAACAACTATCAATACGGCGAACAAATGACGCGCGGGCTTTCTGATTATTCCCTTACTGTTCTTTTCCACGAACCAAGCTCGCAAATAGAGCTTTAGTTAAACTTTATTCTTTACCACAAACATGTTACACAATAAAACTAACAATTATCGTATTATGCATTATCATCAACTTCAAAAGGTGTAACACATTATTAACATCAGAACAGAAAAGGAATAAATTTAACAAGGAATGCATTCATATTTTGCTGAATTAGTAAAAGATTTACCATAATTTTGTTATACCTAAGTAGTGCGGGAGAAATTTGAGAAATAACGATTAAGGGCCTGTTTAAAGAGTCGGTTAAGTTAACCTTCGGTTAATAGAAAAGTATAGCATCGAAATAGTATATAACATATATTTTTGACATCAGTTTTTTTATGTGATATTTTCCTATTAACCGATGATTTAGGTAACCAGCAATTTAACCAGAGGTGGAAAAACCAACCCTTAGTTCGTCTCAAATAGAATTGGACCAGATAATCATTCTTGCACATCTAATGCAATAATTAAGTTAAAGGAGACGGCAACGTATATAATGTAATTGCAAAAAAATCGGTTTTCAGATATTAATGGAAATATCCATTTTGATCATCCCTGAATCCATTTTGACTAGCATCGGCGTGACATCTGTACGAACATATCTCGCATAACTCAAAAATGCTTTCAACAACAAATGATTTTTTTAAATATTTATATTTTAAAATATATGTCTACTAATATTAAAATTAACAGTTAGTATACCGAGTTTATTTTAACGTGAAACATAGTATTTGCCATATACATTGCTGTCAATCAAATATCAAGTTGTAACCATGGATATGATAAATCCCATGTTTCAAGTTAAAATATACTCACGGTAGTATCTATAACTACATACCCAAATCAAAGAATATTAAAAAATGTACTGATTCAATAAGTTAGGGATGAAAATTCTAAATGGGAAAGTATTCTACCAGTGACGTAGATTGTTTCAATAACAAATTAATTTTTGTAAATATTCAACAGGAGTTACTTTATTTTATTGGTTGCTCAAAATATAAACGAAAACGTGTCTTTTGCAAAGTTCCTTTTCTATATGAGACGAATTATGGTTTGGTAAACTGAAACGGAATACAAGTAGGAATATATGAATTAATATAGAAAACTGGGTCGAATCTGGTACTTTATATAAGGAAATCACATACAGCAAAGATCGCTTTATATAATTTATACTAGTTAGCATAAGTTAGATATGAGATAATTCTACTTAACATTAGAAATGAATAATGAACTGGAGAATGAATGTAGTAAGACATTGCTAGATTATGGAAAGCATTATGATGATTCTAGTGAGGGAAATTTGGGAAATATTGGCGAGGAAAGTTTGTGGAGAATGAATCGCGAAAGGAAACGGCTGCAGCTGCAACATATGATGTTGTTTAAATCTTGGATTTAGTTAAAAGATTTAAGACCCGTGACAAATCCACGAATAGTTTGAAACTCGTCTGTGGGAAGTAGAATGTTGTGTAAGAAGCATGAAAATTTATTTCAGTTTTGATGTGTAATATATAATTCTCCTTAAACTTTGACATAAAATTTTTACGTTTCCCGTAAGTCTTAGAAGGAAATAAAATGTTTCCAACGTCGTTCTGACCCCAATTTGCCGGGTTGGGTTCGACCATGGTCCGCTGGGGAGACCGACACTTCCCGACTTTAAATAATTCCCGCCCGCTAAATAATGCACTGCATGCCCAGAATGGCAAAGCTGGGCCTGGATTCTCCCAAACAAATGCTGAGGATGATTAGATAATGAAATGAACCGCCTCCGTCCTAGCTAACGTCGTTTTTACCAACTAAACACATTCATTTACTTCCTCTCAAACATTATCTTAAATAATCATACACAACAGTTGACACTTACTTACTTTACTAACGTGTTGCACTGATTTATAACACTTAAACTTTAGGAAGTATATATTTTCTTCAAATTGGATAGATATCTTATATTATACAAGGTGTGTAAATTAAGTGAAAAATATAGAATTACAATTCACCTTCAGCTGAATGGTTACAGCCATTTAAATATTTTGAAATGTCCCAAAGTGAGGTATCTTGAGGTGATTTTTCAATCTCGGGAAGAGGAAAAGACACAAGGACACAAGGACTCAAGTCAGGCGAATAAGTAGGCTGAGGAGCCACAGGAATGTTTTTACTGGCCAAAATCTCATTTGTACACTGATTTTTCTCATCCCCAATGAATTAGGCAAAATCTGATCTTCCCCAATCATTTAATACTGTAAACCGATGATCTGAATGCATAAGATCCCAGGTAAAACAAAAACTAACCTAACACAATTGACAGTTATGACATTGACTGTTCATAATCAGTCCTCAATTCGTTTCAACAAAATATGATCTGGAAGTATCTATAGTCCGCGCATGCGCATGAACTGATACAGGAATTAATCACAAACCGTCAGTAATATCTGGTTGGAACAAACCATAATAAAACAACAAACACCGTGAGTATTTTTTAACGTGAAACATAGGATTTATTATATTTGATTGACAGCAATGTATACTTGCTTGTCTCATTTAAATGAAATATGGGATTTGTCATTGGCTTTTTGGGTTACAAAATTTTCTGACCATTCTACCATTCTACCATTACCTCCAATATACTATTGGTTCTTAAAATGGTTGTAGCACTTGGCCTAGGCCTGTTAGAATATTTTTCATTTTAAATGAGACAAGCAAATATACCTACATTGCTGTCAATCAAATATCAAATCGTAACCATGGATATGATAAATCCTTATGCTTCACGTTAAAAAATACATGTATTTACATTTTGTTTATCCATATTTGTTATAAAATACAAAAGACTCTTTTACACATCAACAAAAATTTTAAATAATATGTATGTTCCACTAAATTTCTAGTAATTATTTTAGTTTTATTGAAATAAATTATTGAAACAAATATTATTTTATGTTGTTGTATAGTAATATTATAAGCATTATTTTACCTGATTTATTGAACACATGAATATATTAATCTTGAATGCGATTTTGCGTTCTTCTACGTGTACAATTCTTACCTGTAACAAAATAAAAAATTAGTAACAGTTCTTGAAAATATTCAAACATTTATATACTGTTTACTGTTTTTGTTCTCTTTGTTAAAATTGTACAATGAAAATATATCTAGAAAATAATGTTACAAAAAACTTTATTCGTTTTAATTTTAGTTTGAATAAGTTTGCCGATAAAGTTGTAAAAATATATTTTTTTATTTTATAATAAATTTCTATTTACAATAAAAAGTTATAAGTTTTGGTGTGAGCATGTGTATTTTTTTGCAAATAAACCGACGAATGTAGTGCATAAAAATTAATTAAATCCACTTGGTCCATTACTCGCTATAGAGTTGATGTTCTTTTTGTATTTTTTCTGGTTTTAAAATCTAGATATGTGTCATCCACGCTTATCGATCAGTTAAAATAAAAGCGAACATTGGAACAAAACTACGACATTTCTCATAGTGTTATGCGGACGTAGACGCTGAATAAAAATAGATTTATGGGCTGAAATGTCATTTGCGAGTTCGCATAAGATATGATATCTATTAGTTTGTGTTTTCAACCTGGTAAAATATTGCCCAAACTTCCGAAAACAAAATCTCTGATACGTGATGCTAATGTCACACGTGTTTGCATGCTGCAGTTGTTGCTGCATTCATTCATATCGTCACAGATCCTGGGATCAAAACATATAATCGTTGGCGCCTCCACCATTATTTAAACACAAATTCCAGACTTTTCTAAAGAAGTTTTACTGTAGTTATTCAACTCCTATAATGTGCAAGGAATGTATGTACGTTATACCGTTCGTAGATGTATGAACTGAGGCGGAGTTTGCGGAGCTGAAGTTTATGTTACTGTACGAGAATAGTTGTATTAGGTACTTACATTCAAATTTGCTTGTTATATTTTTTTCACTACTACTCTTGACATGAGAAAATGCTAGATTAGCAGATTTATATGAAATTCGTATGATTTTAAAAATTAATAGTAATAAAAATGTAAAATATACTTTATTTGCAAAAAGAATTATATTTTTTTAATTATTTTGAGTTTTGAATAGATATTTTTCGATTTCAATTCTATTCAGTAGTATATTTTCGTTCAATTATGAATTAATAATATTTTCAAACAAAACAGAAATGTAATGAATTCAAACAATTTTTTAAAAATTTTATTTATTATGAATGGATATAAATTATGCAATGCACATATGAAATGGGCAACATGTTTTAAAAAATTGTGTCATATTTAATTATAAAATTTTATTTTTTCATTCTATTAACAATATTTTAAATGTGACATTTAGAAAGTTGTACAATATTGGTTATTTACTATTATTAGATGAAATTAAGATGAGGAATTTATTTCATTCTTAAGGAATTTACAAGTTATAGTGAATTCTGTACCACTCGAATGGTTAAAATTTGGCGACATCAGATCTTACACTCTGTTCAATTCGAATCGAAGCACACTACGAAATGAGCCACCGCTGCCCGTTGAAGGAATGATCAAGTAATTTGAATTTTTTATGAGAGTAAGGGAATTAAAGGTTAAAATATTGGTAATTATTTCCTATACTATTTATTGTCCCATATATAGTCTAGTCTAAAATTGCTTTTAGTGAGCCTCCGCTGTCCGTTTAAGGAATGATCAAGTAATTTGAATTTTTTATGAGAGAGGGAATTAAAGGTTAAAATATTGGTAAGCTAGTGGCAAATGGGTAAATGATGAAGTAAGAGATAGAAAGTCATAAATTGCGAAGGTGTATCAAGAATCAATTTGAGGGAAGAAATACATTTATTCAGTAATCACCATTAGCGCTCCGGGCCAGTAAATGAACGGTGTAAATCAACCAAGTCGGGCGATAAATCAACGGCTGATTAAAAAGTAACAGACAGTAATCAAAGCCGCTGCTCTATAAATGACTGATGAGTGACACTTCTCATTTCAAATTCAAATACTACCCTTCATTTATTACTTTTCTTTTATTCTCATTAAACACCTGTTCTTAATTAATAATTTCTCAACTTGTTCTACATTTCCTATTCCTTCCAAATATCTGATCTGAGAATCTACACTACATTTCTCGCAGTTGATACCTCATTAATTTCTTTTGCAAGAATTATTAAACTTTTTTTTGCATCTTTGTCGAATACGCATGGCTCATTATTTTACATGATACAGAGGAGTATACAGAATCCCGGCGACATACTTTGAGGGGCGGCGAATAATATAAAATAATTTTAGAATTTTTTATTTTGTTTTATTATGTTAACATTTCATATAACATATATTTAATTTTGTTCTCTTATTTCAATTGAATTTAAACAGTGTACTGTTTAATGCCCTTCTTATGATATTTCTAATTGGTAGCCTCTTTTTGTTCTCTAGTATATTTATTACATTAACAGTATTTATTGTGCCGTAATTTGACGTCGGTACTTTTTATAATCGATCACCAATTATATGAAACGCTTAGTTGGTGGTCTCTCGCAGCTTATAATGTAGTTTCTGTAATATCATTAATTGGAACAGTTACTTTGAATTTTTTGGACCATTTCCTTAGTTTTATTATTTATTTTTGTCCACATATTATATTATAGCAAGTTGGAACGTATAATATTTTGCAATTTTTTTCTATTAATACCAAGCAACAATTGAGTGCTGATTTTCAAATTACGAATAATTTTACAGTATTTTGGACTAACAAACAATAAAACAAGATCGTTTCTTTGTTTGCATTTAAACATGATTCATTTTATTAAAAAATCATTGATTTAAATCTCTTGTTCTGTTATTTAACATTTCAGAATTTATAACGCAAAATTTTTTTGCAGTAATGTGTGATTTTTTTGTTAAATTTATTTTGAAAATCCGGTTATAATGATATCAAAGGGATCCTACATATTTTGTCGTTATAACCGATAAAAGAAAAATAACGTCAGTTGTTTCCTGGTTGGATAATATTTTAATATTATCCAACGAAAATACAATATTAAACTGCAACTATCTTCCTCTCACTTCGTTTTTATAAAAAATAGATTATAGTATCTACAATAAAGAGGATTCGCTCACTCAGCAATGAGAAATGAGACGAGAGTAAAACATATTTGTTTCTAGTCGTGCATTTGCATAATTATTTAAACAATGAAAACGGCGGTTTCAGTTATATTTCTCGTGTATTCCACACAAAGTATTATTTAATAGCAAAGTGTATGTTTCTTTAATGAATAGCAATGCGTATTGTGCAAAGACAAAAGCTCACTAAACAATTACAAACTTTACGTTATTCGATATATATTTTGGACAACAGAGTGTACAAAGAGTTAATATTAACGGAATTAATAGTAAATTTTTAATTGATTTTTAACAAAGGCAGTACGCGAGGTAAAGCAAATGTTAAACATTTTGTTTAATTTAATATAGAGTATGTCTGTTAGTTTATTCAGTAACATTTACTCAGTGCAAAAACTGGTTAACTAGGGTTATTTGCTCTTTAGATTTAAATTAAATAGTGAGCTTTGTTGTTCATTTATTACACAGGGAATGTACACATAAAAACTTTATTAAATTATGACATTTATTCTAAGCGTCAACAGGACCTCAATATCGCAGCACTCTTCAGGAAATGAACCTCAAATATTTTAGTTCGTTTAATTTTTAAACAATATGGAATTGTTTTTGAGTTTGGATTTTTATCTGGATCTGAGTTCAACTGTTTATTATGTTTTAGTTATAAACTTAAAAAATTATAATGTTTATCATTCTGAATTCGTGCGAAACTGTCCAAAATAGTGTTGCCGTCTAGGTCTAAATTTTCTAGATTCTTGACTTGTCTCATCTTATCTAGATTATCAAGGTAAAACCGGTAAAATTCTTGTTTTCAAGACAAGATAAGACTTTCTTCTTCTAGATCAAAACGAGAAAATTCTAGACAATTTTCAAGGCTCTAGATTAGACAAAATTTTAAATTTTCGAAATATAAATATATCATGTGAAGCTTCTTTCATTTGAGTTGAAACAGTGATTGTAAGATAGAAAAAGAACGCTGCCGAATAATTATCTGTCAAGACAAGACTTTATAATCTAGCTATATTTAAACTTAGTTAAGTCTTGTCTTATAAAGACAGCAACAGTACACCTTAGATAGATTGATTTTATTTTTCAAACGGTTTTTGAGTCAAATAAAGTTGTCAAACTGAAATTTATTCTGAAGAAATAAAATCTAGGTCAGTAATAATTTATTATTGACCTAGATGAGCATGGTTACCAAGTAAGCTATAGTAAAAAACAATTTCTCAAGTCAACTAAAGGTTAATATTGGTGGGTGTTTAGGCTAGTTCTGAAAAAAATGTTTTTTTTCTACAAAATGGAAAGTAATACTTTTCTCACACTATATGTATATTTATTGAGAAACTTTTCTCGACAAATATTCTACTAAGTTATTGATTTTTTTTGCTAGACTATTTTTTTGTGTTCGTCATTTTTAATATATAGAGAACAATTTGAGTAAAATATAAATTTAAATTGTTTTCCACAGCTAATATTTACTATATTATAAATATGTACCTGATAATGAATTTAGCGGTAAACATGTATATTTTCCACGCGAAACATGTTCATCATTACCTGTGAGATAATTAGCGAGAATTTTCCGTTTAGAGGCTGTAATACGTTAGAAGATTTGAGGCATTTTGAAGTTAGGAACAAGTTCACGCGATGTATCCACTCCGGTTCAATTATAAGTTTTGACTGAAGAAATACCTGAGGAATTTCCTGGCGGTAATAGAGTTGACGGTTAACGATTAGCAAGGAATACAACTTGTGATTACTCGTGCATTTTTAATTAGCTGTGAATCTGCGTCAGCACGCGATGCAAGATTGATTAGTAATGAAGTTAAGTCGAGGCTGCAGTATGCAAATCCAGATGCATCATTCAAATTAAAAATACTTCAAGCTCCACATGCGCGTGTTCGCTGCTCGCTAATTGTTTTATATGTTTCCATATGCTTTCATTAATTCACGTTTCATATGTAAACAGCAAATACACACTGTATCGTTTTACACCCACCAATTTACAAACATATGAAAAATATATGAAAAATCATAAACTCACTAAAAAAATTTCAGACCTCAAATTATATTTTTTTTTGTAATTCTTGAAATTTTAAAAGTAGATACCAAAAATTTTCGCTATTGGTTGGGCCAAAACTTGATTTTATAAAGAAAAAATCTTCTGGAGTACAACTGAGTTTTGTGATTTGTTACAATTCTTCATAACTCTTGACTGTACTGGAATTTTTTTAATAAAACTACTTGGTTGGTTTTTGAGGGATGAAAATAAACCAAAAACCATTTTTTCTACGATCACTATGGATAGTCGCACTTTTCTCCCATTTTATAAAGCTTGCGTATTTCTCACAATCGTGGGATAAAGTGTGAGAAATCATTTCTCACACTTTATTTCTAGCAAAATCTACTGTGTCACTCGTGCAAAACCACCTATTTCCCACCTTGTGTAATTTACACCTCGTGGAAAATAGGTGTTTTTCTGCACTTGTTTCATAATATACTATTTCTTTCAGAAATTTATGAAAATTTAATTTGGGTGCGTAGATTTTCAAAACGCATTTTGTTATGTGTTACCGTTCTCGAGGTATGATCATTTAAATTTAATAAGCAACTCCACCATTTTTCGTCATACATGTATTCAGTTTATGAATGGTTTGGGTTGAAATAAGGATTAGATAAGTTTTAGTGTGTTTATTTATAAATTGTAGAAGAATAAAGGAAGAAAATTCTATATAAATTTCCAGGGAAACAATTATAAGAGCAAATTGAATTAATGGCATCTTGTTATTATTTTCGAATTGAAAACGTTTATTAAAATTATCCTTTGTATAACTTCCTGCCTCTCAATTACGGGAAGTGTGATTGTGTTTCATTTCATAGGCGAACGAATTAATTAAAATTTGATATCCCGAGAATTTAATATCAAAATTACAGAAAACATTCAAGTCCAGATCTCAAGAATCCTTTTACTGCGCAAACAAATAATTACGTCTAGTTCCAACTCAAATAGACAATTATAAATGCTTATTAAACATCGAACTACTAATCAGGAGCCCTTAGTTACACAGAAATATCGCAAAGTATCGCTGATATTGCACAGACAATACGCCAATCAATACGTTACATTTACAAAAACTAACTCTTAAAAACTCTAGAGAAACAGTATTCAGCTCTATAACAAAAGCCCACCCTTCATATTTTTAAACATTTCATTAGCGCATGAAAAAAGTAGCAAAGCACACCAGAAAAATTTAGGAATTTATGTCTACAAGTCTTCCTCTCTCGTCCCAAATCTAACCTAAACTAATCTAACCTATCTTGATCTAACTTGAGCTAGTTTAAGTTAAACTGACATAACCTAATCTAACCTAATCAAACCTAAACGAATATAACCTGACCTAACCCAACCTAATCTAACATAATCTAATCTAACTTGACCTAACCTAACCTAACCTTATCTAACGTTATCTAACCTGACATAACCCAACTTAACTTAACCTGACATAACTGGACCTAACGTAACGTAACCTTACATGAACTAACCTAACCTGACCTAATCTAACTTAATGTAACCTAACCTGACCTAACGTAATCTAACCCAACCTAACTTAACCTAACTAAACTAACCTAACCTAACCTAATCTAACCTGATTCTGTGGTAAAGCGCAGCACACCCACATACACGATTCATAATATTATTATGTAGGTATAATTCCATCTTCGCTTCTATTTCTATTTTTAAGGAGAAAAACGAACTGTTTATTTGGCATCTACTCGATATGAAAGAGTTACAAGAAATTAATTAATATACGAATAATTCAATTATAAACCCTGGTGCGCTTATGTAACATATATTGGTGCGCTTTTTTTTATACGACGTAATATTCAACCTTATATAGAAAATAAACAATTACACCACTATTATTTAAGAAATAACACTTTTTAATCCTCGAATATAAGGAATGATCCAAACTCAAACTTATTTCAAAGTATTTACCTACTATTACTTTATTAATACCTGTTAGATTGATATTTTTTTGACCTTAAATTTACAAGAAATAACACTTTTTAATCATCTAAGATAAGAGATGATACAAAATCAGAAATGTACTTTAATTAATGAGTAGTATTCATCAATATACATCATTAAACTTATTTCAAAGTATTTACCTTCATTTAAGATGGACTATTACTGTATTAATACCCGTTGGGTAGATATTTCTTTGGCCTTAAATTTAAAAAAAAATAACACTTTTTAATTATCTAATATAAGGGATGATACACAATAAGAAATGTACTTTAATTAATGAGTAGTATTCATCAATATAAATCATCAAACATATTTCAAAGTATTTACCTTCATTTAAGATGGACTATTACTTAGCAATGCCAGTTAGATTGATATTTCTTTGACCTTAAATTTACAAGAAATAACTCTTTTTAATCATCTAAAATAAGGGATGATACTCATTTAAAAATGTACTTTAATTATTGAGAAGTGTTTATCAATATGAACCATATGTGAATATTTGTGGAATCGGTATTTGTTTCACAAATACGTAACTCTTTTTCCGTGTAAGATAACGGATGATCCTTGGGGGTCATGTTCGTGGATGAATCGTGGCGATTACCTCTAAACGAAGAAATGTATTTCGCAGAGAAAAACCTGCATCCCGACGCATCTGGAAATGAATTTTGCTCTGGGATCCGCTTTCTTCGCCAGATTGAGTTATTAATCTAGATTATATTTAGTTTGCTTGTGTTGCCTTCAACAACGGAATTAATTTTTTCTCTAAGGCTGTGAAT
The DNA here is from genome assembly GCA_035578165.1 of Stenolophus ochropezus. Lineage (NCBI taxonomy): Eukaryota > Metazoa > Arthropoda > Insecta > Coleoptera > Carabidae > Stenolophus > Stenolophus ochropezus. Next base: position 3,679,261 of record JAQOWZ010000028.1, on the reverse strand, counting down.
CGAGGGAATTACTTAAACGTCTGCGAAGATTATTAGATTACCGGGATGAATTATATTGATACAAATTTATAATAGACTCTTCAGGTTTTTAACCATGACAACAATATTGATAACAATAATAAGAAGCGAATTTGTAGTTGTACCTTATTTAATAAAAAAAATAGTTATTTTTGTAATAATACCGCGAAGTAGACGTTTGTTTTAGTAAAAAAACACAAATCTCATTGAGTAAGTATAGCAATAACCGTTGTTTTTACTAGCAGTATCGTTAAAATTTAAAATAAACTTTAACCCGATTTGTGAAGAACAGAATAAATTTACTTCCATATTAAATACACAAATTCTAATCAAAGTAATTTTATTAATGACTTAAATAACATTGCTTTCAAAATTTCGATTTTCTATTCAAAAGTGTAAAAATAATTGAAAAACTAATATTTTCATACTACTATTAACTAAAATGCATGATTTAATCCAGAGAGTGAAGTTTAGGCACTTTAGTCCTGTGGTATATACATTCTTTTTTGCACTTTAAATAATTATAATTATCAAATACTTGACATATTTGAACTAAATTCAACTGACCCTTATACTACCGAGTATTAGAAAGTAGTAATAATAATTCTATAGAAGTAGCTTAGATTGGTAATATTGCAATTTATAATCTATTACTTACTCGATCAAGAGATGTAAAAGTATTATAAATATAATATATAATATATTGGATAAAAAAACATTTTTTATGGTTGTTCTTAGAGTTAAAAAATTTCCTAATTTAATTTAATATTACCAACTATCAGGTATTTTTAAAATTCAAAATGTAATTATAAATTTGGATTACCCACGTAAAATAAAAGTATAATGACGATTTTTTGTCCATGGTATAAGTGATGTTATTGGTATCTGTATAGTTTTTTTTTTAAAAAGATGTATAATAAAGTAGGTTATTATGAAAAAAGACCTGCTCTAAATAACCTGTGTATTTGTAAATCTTGTCTGAAAGGAAATCATAACTCTGTCTTGTTTTAAATGAATGCAATCCACCTGCTTTGTTCTGAAAATGAGATTTTGTAATTTGTAATTTGGTTTATAATTAGAAACACAAACAAAAAAGAAGGACTTACAAGTGTGTGTGTTGGAAATAAAAAGAGAAATATATCTTAAAGGGTTATAAAAGTTTAAAAAACTTCTGCAATGTAAGACTTTTAAATGTTTTTTGTTTGAAGTTTTTACGATATTAACAAAATTTAAAGCTTTTCAATTCATAAAGTCTGGAATAAAACAAATTCAGAATCGATTGGCTTAAAAAGTTTAACTTCCTTTTTCACTTTCGCGTTTTATCTAAAATATTATCTAGATTGTAAAAAATTATCTGGGAAGTTATCTAGCAGGAAATTCAACAGCCTTTCAAAAACCTCATAACCCTTAAAAATCCAGATAAGAATAACAAGGGATTAGCCGTTTTTCTCCCGGAATTTTGTCAAGTTTTTCTGGCCCTATCTGTCCCGTTATGTTCTACGCCACTGAATTCAACGGATATCAAACATGTAATTTATGGCCTCAAGTATTAAGGAAGAAAACATTATTATGAGTGGCATGAAATATTTCTTGTTTTTCTTCTGCCTTGTTGCCGTTTCGAAACGCTGAAATTCGGGAAATGGGTCGTAACAATATCACCAATAATTATTAATTATATTACAACATCTTTTTCTGTTTCAGGTATGGTCTTTTATTTCTACTAATGGTGAGTTCATATCTACTTCACCTCAATTTTTTAAAGCAAACAAATTAATGAATTTCTTTTCATTTGATTAACAAATTTCAATAAAGAAAAGCAATTAAATTCTCGTGTAATAAAAAATATTTTTCTTTGATATTTATGCTGGAAAGGGTATTAAGTTTTTTCAAATAACATTTTTAAAACGAAATGAAATTTTAAACACTGAAAATAATTTATTATCTCTGGGGTTTACTGGAATTTTGTTTGGTATTTTTTGCTCATTTTCATATTTTGTCAATGGGAAATTTACCTGCGTGATATTTGCTAAAACAAAACTTTTTTTAGCTCACGTACAGCTATTATAAATCGCATTTGTTGGAGTGTAATGGAAATTTTTTATACATAAATTATTTTGATGATATTAGTAGAGCAAAAATTTGGAAAAAAAATGTTACACTGGTAAACATGTCCTTATATCGTTGAAAAATTTTTAATTTCTGGCGGTCACCCTTCTCGATTTTAACGCTATTGAATACAGCTTTAATTTTTATCATAAATAGCTTTACCGGTTTCATTCATATTACATATTTTCTTGTTCAATACAAAAAAATATTCTAAACAATTATCTACCGTATTTTTTAACTTTTATCATCTCTGTATCCAACAATACGTTAACCATTATAATTTTGTTTCTATTAAAGTTTGAACTGATTAACTTTTAGCTAAAAGTTGTTCAATTTCTGGTTACCTATCCTGTTTTTATCCGCATGGGATATATCTTCTTTCTGTCATTTCTTCTCATTTTTTTTTTGCAGAATTTTTCTCTATGGAAATTTTGAATTAACATTAATTTCTGCTGATCATGAAAGCCTCCAGTGGGCCCTAAGCAAAATATAATTCGGGGCACCAAATTTAAAATTTTTATTTTTAGTCTTGGCAACTTACCTCATTATCTAGAGGGATGTTTGTTATCAATTAATCCTTTCATTTCATTTTAACCAATCGTCGCTACTATTTTAAAGGAAATAAAGTATAAATACTTGAAGATTGGATGCTTTTTAGCTAAATAATTTTTTAAATAAATGATAGTTTCTGGAAATGAGCCAACTTTAATCTTTGAACATCGACAGTTTCGACTCCACATGAGTTTTCTTCGGGAGGTGAATACTTTTATAATTTTCATCTCCAGAAGAATATCATTTGGAGTCGAAACTGTCGAGGTTGAAAGAATCGGTATTTTATTTGAATAATAGTTAATGACGTTGAATATCGAACTTCAGTGTCTTGTACGATTGAACGACTAAAAGATCTTCTTTCCATATATTATAATGATTATTCCGGTGATACATTTTATTTATTAAGAAGATAGTAGATGTAACTTATAATCTAGGCGTTTACATAAACACATAATTTACCTAGATTGGTATTTTTTATCTGGTATGGTGGTTAATTAATTAGTGACTTTTACTTATTGTAGGGTATTGGTTGTATTAGATATTTGACAAGCTGATATTGTGTAATAATTTAGCATTGTAAAATTGGTTTGTATTTGAACCAAACGTCCCTATTATTGGTATTTTATTTGGGTAATAGTTAACGACGTTGAATATCGAACCCCAGATCTGACACTCCACTGTGTCTCATACGATTGAACTCGTAGAAGATCTTCTTTCCATACATTATAATGATTACTCCGGTGATACATTTTCTGTTTTGAGTCGTGGAAAGAATGAAGTCGTGTCCTAGGCTGTAAGCCCGGAGTTCCTAAATTTAGGAAACGATTATGGCATTGGTATCATACATTCAGATATATGCGAAATCAATATAAAACACGGGATAATATTTCCGTTGGAGAAGAGCGGGCACATTAGCGATTTTATTCTCGGGTAGCGAAGCCTCGCTCGCCGACATCGCGCCGGAGTCGGTGCGGTAAAATCAATGAAGCGAGCGATATACCGCGCACATTACACAGATAATCCCGAACAAAGGATGACACGGACTCCGCAACAATGGAAAAAACGGAAGACGCGCCGAGGGAACACCACCGCCCGGAAGGGGCACCCCGGAAATTATACTCCGCTGTTTGCAGAATTACTATTACTATTACTTTCTCAATAACTTCTACAGTTCTCATTCGTCATCTTCAGGTTTCCTTCACTTTTCTATTTTCTGTACATTTAAAAAATCCTACTTCTAATTTCTGTTTCAAAGATTTTCTATTACTATTACTTCATCATCATTAGGTCAACAACTCTAGAAGAGTTCCACACAATTTTTACTTGCCTCTTCAAATGACCTACCTAATGGTTAAAGCGGTCACCATCAGATTGCCTATAAATATACCTTCACTTTTCTGTTTTCTTTACATTTAATAAGTTCTACTTGTAAACTCTGTTCAAAAGATTTTCTATTACTATTACTTCATCATCATTAAGAAAACAACTCTAGGAGAGTTGACATTTGAACTTCTTTTGTTCCATAACAATTTTTACTTGCTTTTTGGTACAGTTGGTTGTCAGCCTAAAGCATCTGCAAAGGACCTACCGCTTATAGTCAATTTCGAACGCTCAGATAAAGTGGTCATTGTCATGTTTCTTATCTGTGCAATATACTTTCTGTTTTTGCTTCTTTACATTTAATAAATCTCACTTTCAATCTCTATTCAATGTCAACTTTACCTATTCCATATTTACTTGCATTTGAATGGAGATGCCTGCTAGCTTTAAACTTCTTCAAAAGACCAAAGACCTATCCGGTTATAGTGGGTTTACAACCACTTGGAAAAAGCGGTATTTTTTATTTGATTAATAGTAGAAATCTCACACACTCCGCTCAGTTTGAGTCACCCATCCTTGTCTCCATAAAACACAGCTTCACTTCTCTGTAGTTTCTTTACCTTTTAAATTTTTACTCTTCTGGTAATAAAGTCTAACCTTTTTCAATATCTTTTTTGAACGAAAATGTTAATCTCCAGTAATCTTCTGCTAAGGATTATTACATTTCTTGATCAGTTCAAGTTCAAGAAAAATTAGATTTCGACGATTAGCCATCCTGGCTTGAACTCCATTAAAATCAGCTTCACTTTTCTGTTGTTCCTTTACCTTTTAAACCCTTAATCATTTTGCAATTAAAATAAAATTGTTTTAGATATTGTTTTCTGTAGGAAAACGTTCCAGACCTTATTTCATAAAGGAACCATTTTTCAACGATCACCCATCCTATTTTGAACTCCATGCAATACAATTTCCTTTTCTTGTAGTTTCAATACCATTTAAAAATTTAACCTTTCTATATTTTTCTAGTTTTTCTGTAGCATAAATTATATATTTATTTCTTTGCAAGTTGACAAGAAGTTGAGTATGACGTATATTTTTTCATTTGAAGAACTGCAAGTTGATTTTCTAGAAAGAGTTCATGATGATTAGGTTTTTTCATCGAGTTTTCCTTGGAACTCTGAGTACATTTTAGGCGTACGAAACCTCATCGTAATATTTTCACACGCCTGCCTCTATAAACAAAAACGCGAAACGACTGAGGAAGGAAGCTCATCATCTTTTATTCAAAGAAAAATCTGCAATAAACGATTCGGAATACGAACATAACCATATTTATTCCACATAATTTTAAATTATAAACACCTCGCCGAATCCACATTGTATCACGGAACGTTTGGGGAGGAATGTTTCTTATTAATCCATTTAGTGTCCCCATCGAAAAATCAGTGGTGGCTTTCTGCTAAGCAAGGACAATGCCGGATCGGACGTCGAGCCCCCTACACAGCTGCGATAAATCGTCGACTCCCCAGGCACCTACACACTCCCGGCTAAACATACATGATCCACATCATAAAATCACCCACTAAATGTCACCGATAGCGGCCAGATATTTCATCCTCGAATCACTTACCCCACATAAGTTTTATGCCAAAACAAATTGAGATGACATCCGCATTCAATAGGAATTAATCGACGATTACACAAACATCATAAGGAAAATGGACCAGGTATAATAGGTCTCCAACCTACAACTCACTTCATAGGGGATAAAGTACACAGGAATAATAAGCATGTATATTAGTTTCCAAAACTACAATTCCTTCGGACTATTTACAAAAAATATGACATAGGTATAATTATAGAAAATTTTTGAAAAGTAAATAGAGATAAAGAACTTAGGTATAATAGTTTACAATTATAGTAACAAACTAGATTGATTTAAAAAATGTGACAGATGAAATATCCAATAGTCTCAATTTTTTTTAATGTTAAATATAAAAATACGAAGCAGTTATAATAGTTCCCAAAACTACAATAGTTTTAAACAAATATGACATAGGTATAATTATTGAAATTTATTGAAAAATAAATAAGGATAAAGAACCCACGTATATATACCTAACAGTTATAGAAGCTAACTAGGTTGTTTTAAGAAATGTGACAGATGAAATATCCAAAGGTCTAAAAATTTTAATGTTAAATATGAAAATACGATAACTTTCTTTTGCCATATCATTGGTTTCTGTAAAGATTTTACATCCTTTGAGTAAGACATGTAACAAATTAGATTGTCCTCTCAAAGGACGAAAGAATCTGTATGTATGAGATACAAATTCACTTGTCAAATTTCACAAATGATAGAGTCACTGGAAACACAGATTATATACATATTTTTTACCTCTCGCCTCTCACTAAGAGAGAATCATGCTAAAAAGCGGATAGTGAGTTTTCAATAGATAAGTACGTTTTTATTTTAATTTTCACAAATTAGTAACGCAGTATTGATACTTAGTTCAATTAGTTTACTACTGCTAGCGTCAGAAATGTATTCGGGTTTTTCAAATGCAGGAATATCAGCTTCTTAAAAGTCAGTGGGGATCAAGGTGGCTAATACTTTGCGAAATAAATTCCCAGAGCTTTCTTGAATGTTTAAGAAGTAGAGGGTGCCGTGTAGATAAAGCCCCTGATTGTAGCGAAACGTTCTACAATTGTGTGGCATAAAACCCACCCTATAAATGGATGTTGTGGATGAATACAAATAAAAAATTATTGGAGCTTACTTTTGTGGAAGACGTTAAGGATGAACACTTTGCAAAGTGAATTTCTTAATTTGTTAATATTAAAACATACCCGGTAAATGGTTAAGTGTTGTGGATGAGTACAAATATATAGATAATTATTGGATTTGAATATAGATTGACTTTTCGTGATAGGTGATCAGAAACTTAAACTTTCAGATGTGAGGAATATCAAAGTAGTGGAGGCATTGACGACAAACACTTTGCAAAGTAAATTACTTGTTTCCACATTGTTACAACACACTCGGTAAATGGATAACTGTTGTGGATGAGTAGGAGAATATAGATAATTATTTGATTTAAATATAGATTGACTTTTCATGTGTAAGGAATATGAAAGATGTGTAGGTGTTGACGATGAACACTTTGCAAAGTAAATTTCTTGTTTCCTGAATGTTAAAACACACCCGGTAAATGGATAAGTGTTATGGATGAGTAGAAGAATATAGATAATTATTTCATGATAGATGATCAGAAACGTAAACTTTCAGATGTAAGGAATATAAAAGTTGTGGAGGCATTGACGACGAACACTTTGCAAAGTAAATTTCTTGTTTCCTGAATGTTAAAATGAGTACATTAATATACATAATTATTCGACGAGTGAAAGGAGTAACCAGAATAAACAGAATATGTAATCAAGATATATGAGAAGAACTAGAAACCAAATCAACATTAAAATTCATCGAAGAGAGACACCTTAGCTGGTGGGGACACCTCGTACGAATGGAAGAAAAAATATTTGTGAAAAAGATTTGGACAGCTAAAACAATAATAAGACGAAACCGAGGTAGACCGAAGAAGGACTGGGACCCCATAAAAGGAAGGCAAAGGACAGGAAAAATGGACTAAATTAGTGTACAATATATAAAGTATAAAAATTTAATTATATATTATTGGATTTGAATATAGATTGACTTTTCATGATAGATGATCAGAAACGTAAACTTTGAGATGTAAGGAATATGAAAGTTGTGGAGGCATTGACGACGAACATTTTGCAAAGTAAATTTCTTGTTTCCTGAATGTTTAAGAAGTGAAGGCTGTTGTCCCCGAATGCAGTGAATCGATCCGCGATCAAATGCACTAAAAAGGCAGGCAGCAAATGGGTAAAAGATGCGGCAGGCAAGAAGTAAGTAGCATGCTAAGGCAAGCTTGCGTGAGGGCGGATGCAGCTAATCGGTGCACATCCGAGTGCTGGCATTAGCTTCCGCTCAGGAGGATCACCAATTAGTATGACTTAGGGCGTAATTACCTCGTTCGCGAATTGTTACAAGCATTGTAGGCCGCACAGACAGACGCCGCCGCTATTATCGTTATCTGCTTTTCTTTATCGCGCCGCATTTATTACAAGCTTTTTGTTCATTTTCACTTTGTGTCTTCATTTGCTCCAGCATATTATCATTATGTCCGTATTCATGGCCCGATTAAATATAGAAAGATTTACCTTCCTCAATGCGGTCGCCCGCTAACTTCGTAATTAATTTCGCTTGTTATACGACAATGCTGTCTCTACCCATAACTCGCGTCGATGTAATGAAGTTAGTGCACCTTCCGAACCCCTGCCCATTGGTGATTAACTTCATTTTGGAAGAATCTGCCTTTTTCCACAACCCTAACATGTTCACATCACATGTCTTTTCTCCGAAACATTAAGTTATTTGTGACACTGTTAATACCATTTTTATGAAAATTCAACTTGAATATTAATTTTCCGTGCTTTCATATTCCTAAAATAAAGACATGTTTTATATCTAACAATGCTAAATAATTGATTTTTAATATTTTACATGTCGTGAATGATCGCTCATTGGTAGTTACAGTCACAGTAGACAAATAAAATGTCCGTAATTTTTAATAGCATTAAGTATTTGTAGTTTTGGGAAGAGTATTGTATTGTCAGCATGGTAGAATCGTAAAAAAGGTACATAGACTTGAAACGTAAGAGACAGTCTATCTGCCTTTTTTCACGACCCTAATATGTTGACATTGTATTTCCTTTCTCCGAAACATTAAGTTGCTAATGACTATATTATTGGTTAGTTTCTATCTATATTTCTATATAAGTAGTAGCCTAGAACCGACCATCTTATAATTACAGGCATCAGTAGATTTCAAACGCACTTAATATGCATGCGTTGAAAAAACAAGAAAAGGCAATGGTGCCGATATATTGTCGCTAATGTTTATTTATCTATTTATTGTGGTTTAACTTCATCGTGGAAAAACCTGCCTTTTTCCACGACCCTAACATGTTGACATCACATATTATTACATGTCGTGAAAGATCGCTCAGTGGTAGTTACCGTCTCAGTAGAGACAAAAATAAAATACCCGTAATTTTTAATAAGATTATGAGTTAAAGCAGATCAAACCTCAAGTATCATCCAGTTTTAATAAAACCATTCATCAATGTTAGAGGAAAGAAAATGGACAGAATGTGAGTGAGTACAAGGGCGATTTGTGAATTTAGTGCAGGAGCGTAGTTAAGGGAGGAAGAAGAGTTAAGGTGCGATAGAATTCGGGGATTCGGTAATGGAGCGTGTTATGATGGGTGCGATGCCGTGAACGGTCGACTGGTATTCAGCCCAATAGTGACCGGCTGAATGACAGTAACAAACGAGGCGTTAGGCGTAGCCTCACTACGGCTAATTTAACTGGGAAATGTTTTTCCAACATGAAGTTAATCACCGATGGGCAGGGGATCGGAAGGTGGGCTAACTTCATTACACGCGAGTTATGGCCAGCGACAGCATTGTCGTATAACAACCGAAATTCATTACGAGTAAGGACCCTTACATCTTCTTGTAAATTAGGATTATGATGCTATTTTTATTTCTGCTGTACTAAACGTAACAATTCTTTTGTTTACACCAACCTCGAAGTATGTTCTTCAGGTGACTTGAAGTGACAGTTAATGCCAAATGTGGGCCAATTGTGATTTGTCGTTTGTTGAGCACAGGTTTATTTAGAATGGTTTGTGGTAGACACATACTTCTAATAAGTGAAAAGTTACGGTGTCTTGTAGACACGTTATATTTTAAAAACGTTTGTAGTTTCGTTGTCTATTCAACAAATACTTTCAAATAGGAAATAGGTTATATTGGTAAGATCTATTTTTATTTATATCGGTAACATTATTATGCAAACTTTTTAGATCTTTTTTTTAATATACACACTGTCAGCCAGTACGGTTGTGTGGTCGTGGCGTGTCTTGTCTGATCGTGTAGATAAGCAACATAGCCCGCCCTGTCCAATTGGATGGGTTACCGCACAACGGCTCGGTGTGTGCTGACCTTGCAGAGACTGTAGGCTGACAACCTGCATCACTAAAATGCAAGTAAAACTGTCATGAAACAAATACCTCAGGTACTTGAGACCCTATTCCTCAGAGGAATGTTGTGCCATAGAGATAGAGATATACACACTATTGATGGTCCAAATACGTTTAAGCGAACATTTAACTAGATCACGTCTAAATCTTAGACTTCTTATTCCTAAATTGCAAGAAAATGTAAGGGCCCTTATTCAAAATTTATTTAGGAATAACAGATAAAACTTAGACAGCTCCTACTGTTATACTTAAAAAAAAAGCAAAATTGAAGCTTTGTCTATATCTCCATACATGTGAGAAACCGATTTGTCTTGAATATTTCAGAATTATAATATTTAAATTGAACACCAAATAATCCAGCTACCAAGAGTAGACTAAAAGAGGACACTTGAGGTGCGATCTGCTTTAAAGATAAAAGATTCAGCCATGAGGCGCCTGGAAGAAAACGCCCGCACGCGTGATGGGCAATTGACGTTTTTGCTCATAAGAGCGTCGCGTCAGATGCTCGAGTCAATCATTTAGCATATTTCCTCGCAGCCTAAACAAACCCTCATGTGTGATCCGACTGTACACATGTAACCGCGGGATGACAAACGGCGATCAGTCAGCGTCAACAGCCTCGCCGATCGCTCGCTCGATTGAGATTAATCGTTGTTGGGCCACGCCGTGCGGAGACACTGGGTTCAAACTCGTGCCCACAAAGGCGGCGATCATGGGGTGCAAGGTTTACAAACTCATCACTCAGCAAGAGAAATAGTTAAATGGGACTAGTACGACTAGTCTAATAATCAATATAGATAAATCACTAAGGACCGGTTTTTCAATATCTGGTTAAAGTGTTACCTTCACCATAGGTTAATAGAAAAATATCCCATCGAAAAACTAATGTAAGTTATCAAAAATACACGTATTTACTATTTACTATTTTTCTATTAACCGACAGTTAAAGTAACCGGCACTTTAACTAGAAGTGGAAAAACCGGCCCTACAGAACAACTTTGTTACTTGTAGCTATTTTAAAGATCAGGTTGGAAAAGAATATTAAGAATAATTTGTGGAAGAAAAGTTTTTGGTTTGAAGGTTTCGGAGTCTATGTGTTCCTGTGGTTATTTTAACTCTTGCTTACAAAGGGAGCGATCATAGGGTACAAGGTTTAGAAACTAATCATTCACCAAGAGAAATAGTAAAATGGTACGACTAGTGCTAGTCTGATAATCAATATAAACACATCACTAAAGAACAACTTTATTTGTTCCTTGTAGCTATTTTGAGGATCTGTCTGGGAAGAATAATATTGTGGAAGAAAAGTTTTTGGTTTGAAGGAGTCGAAGTCTCTACGTTCCTGTAGTTATTTTAACTCTTGCCCACAAAAGGAGCGATCATGAGGTTCAAGGTTTACAAACTATTTACTCACCGAGAGAAATAGTAAAATGGTCCGACTAGTTCTAATAATCAATATGGACACATCATTAAAGAACAATTTGTTTGTTACTTGTAACTATTTTGAGGATCAAGCTCGGAAAGAATAATGTTGTGGAAGAAAAGTTTTTGGTTTGAAAGAATTGGAGTCTGTGTATTCCTGTGGTTATTTTAACTTTTGCCCACAAAGGGAGCGATTATGGAGTGCAAGGTTAGAAACTAATCATTCACCAAGAGAAATAGTAAGATGGTACAACTAGTACTAGTCTAATAATCAATATGGACACATCACTATAGAACAACTTTGTTCTTTGTAGTTATTTTGAGGATCAGGTTGGGAAAGAATAATATTGTGGAAGAAAAGTTTTGGGTTGGAAGGAGTCGGAGCCTTTGGTTATTTTAAGGATTGGGAAAGAATGCGTAGGATAATAAGGTGGGAGTGCGTGAAGGCAGTGTACCTCTTCTTAATCGATAGAAAACAGAGCCGGGCCGACGAATTACAAAGGAAAACAGAAGGGGTTTGTTTAGCAGGTCCCGCGAGCCGGGCACGGATATTATATCAATATTTCCCTTCCCACAACTGAAGATTCGCGGAGTATGGAAATCAATCGCGCGTAGAACACTGGGCGAGGACAAAGCCGCGTCTTAATATTTGCGCCAGTCAAATTGGACGTAAATGCGAAATTGAATTGGTGAAGTGCGGAGACAGCCCGCTTTGAACTTTTAATTTCTTTAAAATGAGCCGCGGCCTGGAATAACACTTGGCATGAAAATTAAAGTAGTAATTTCTTATTCTCTGTCTTCACGTTTTTGATTGAAGAGAAATTAAATTTGCTATTTTTCACCGCAGTCGGAATCGGATGAAGCTACCGCTTATGCAAATTATTATTCAAAACTCAAAACTTGGCGGATTCTGGTCAGGCATTCCGAGTTTGCTTTTTCCAATTACGGCTGCATCTTATGGAAATGCAAATCATCAATATTTATACCGTGTGCGGCTCATTTACCCTGCGCAGGTACCACGGATTATAAATTACCCACGCTAACTTTTCTTCCAACTGTCCAAGAAATAATTGTGGCTGTGTAGCGTGTAATTGCTGCGAGTTTTGCTCGCGCCCTTCCTGCATCGATCGGATATCACACATTGCTTCGCTCTAATGCCTGGATCATACCTTCAGTGCCCGACTTACCCAGGATTTCCATCCTTCTGCAACTCAATTTTAATCTGTCACTACTATTTTATTCAATGCCTTACACAAATCCATATCAATTATTTTCTTCAGGCCACAACATCCTTCGTAGTTTAGTACTTTTAAAATTAAACACGAAAACACTTAAATTTAAATGCAATCGATTAACTATTTAACCATAACTTGTAAGAGCCATACCTAAAATTGGGTGTGAGATATATCCAATTCGGCAACTTTACGTTATAGTACTAGTGAAACACTATATATGTATAAATTTTTATAAAAAAAAATTAAGCCATACCAGGTGCGTACTCATTTGAATTTAACATGGGCTCTTATGGACAGTTTCAACGATTTTGGGAACCATTGGTTTAAATTTAACAAAAATTTGTTTACATATGTAACTTTAGCTTAATAGTTGATATCTTCAAACAGCGACGTCAATTTGTTTATAGTTTTTAAGTTATTGTTAATTTTGTGGAAAACACCTACACAATTTTTATTGTTCAATCTTTATCTATTGTATTTGTAATCCCATTTTTTTTAGTAATGTATTGTAATGTTTAGAGATTTAGGATACATGTCTTTTGCTGTATGATCAAGAGAGTCGTTGATAGGTGTGACTATTTTTATGTAATGTTGTGCAGTAGTGCTGATTTTTACAGAAACAACATTTTTTCCAAGATTGTATTGTAATGGTTTTATCTTTGTCAGTATGAATAAGAGTGTCGTTAATATGTGTGACTAAATTATTCTTTCAAATGTTTAGAGATTTTGGATACTTGTCTTTTGCTGTATTATCAGGAGAGTCGTTGATAGGTGTGACTATATTTTTCCAATGTTGTGCAGTAGTAGCTGGTTTTTAGAGTAACAACATTTTTTCCAAGATTGTCTTGTAGTGTAGTGGTTTTACCTCTGATAGTTCTTCCAAAAGGATTTATTTCCCAATGTTTTTTTTTTCGAAATTCCTACGATATGGATCTGTTATCCTTTTGTGGAAAAAAAAAATTATTTATTATATAAGTGACCACAATTGTTTTTTCCAAGATTGTCTTGTAGTGTAGTGGTTTTATCTTTGGTAGTTCTTTCCCAGTGTTGTGCAGTAGCATCCACATTTTATCCTGCAATGTGGCAGTGTTATCCTGGGCAGTATGATATAGAGAGTGGTTGGTACGTGCGACGGCGTCCCCCTCGGGACGTGTAAAGTTTTTCCATGCGTCGGACGTCGCGATTATCAGGTAATTAGGAGCCAGGTAGCGGACTCGTGTTATCCGCAATTGGCGGCGTGTTCCTCGCCGTTCTGCTCTTTGTGCGCGATCCAATTAAGTTGATCGAGGACGGGCCGAGTGAATGGCGTCAATTAGACAGAGGACGCGCGCGCCGTCCTTCTCGCACATACGCGCGATTCAAATCATCGCGTCTAAAACACCACCGACTTTATTATTTGCCCAACATCGCCAAGAAACCAGTCACCAAAATAAAACATTCTGTACTTCTTTATCATTGATTACATCACTTAACAAATTAGTTCTTGTGACACTTTTTTACAATAGTTATTGTGCAACAAGCTTGGAATGAAACTCATTTCGGCTCATGCTGCAAATCATATGAGTATGAAGTGGACATTCCAATTAAGTTGTACACTATACTTTTTCTATAATCACGATATTATTTCCTAATTAATTTATATTTTAATAGTAAAGATATCTCAATTTCACTACTTCAGTATGACAATGATTATCCTAGAATTCAGCTTCAAAATAAATATTAAACAATATTATTTTTTGAGATAAAAATGGAAAGTGATAACAAAAAAAATCTCAATTTCCTCAGATATTATAGAAGCTGCGAAAGGAACGTCTATAAATTTATTACCGGAAATTTCGAGAAAAAAACATTGAGGTGGCATATTTAAAACAATTCGTTTTTGATAGAATTGTTCGATATAAATTTATACTTCACGTTATTTATGGTTTATGATTACCGTTAAATAAGAAATAGTTATTTGTAACTAGTCCAGAAACTAAACTTTTGCGAGAGCGAGCAAAAGAGTTTCGGGGCATGTGATACACAAATTTTTTTACGCCGAAAATATATAATTTATTAAAGAGATATTATCACTACTTAAAATTTTATGCACTATAGGTTTTTGTGGCAGGAACGTTTTCAGTTCATATGGATATATAAACAATTCATTTGTTTTATTAAAAAAAAATAGTGGCATTTGTTCTAACCTATAAAAATAAAACGAATGTGAATTGATATTTTTCAACAATTAACGAAATATAATTATACAATTATATTATATGAATAATAAATCAAAAATAATTGTTTTAATTAACGTTTTGTATTTCCAATAAAATAAAATTATAAATTTTAACAGAATGTAATACTATAGTATTTAGGTTGGCATCCCTACAGAGAGTTTCTGGACGATTTTGAGTTCTATAATGCTAGTCATAATAAGACGGAGGCGCAGAAATTTGTTTACAGTATGCTATATATCCATACAATAAGAAATATCGTAGTGGTCAAAGAAAAAAATATATTTTTGTGTGCAATGTCCATCAGTATTAGTGCTAATGATTGAGGATTCTGTGATAGAAACAAATCCATAGCAATAACAAACATACAACCAGTAAATATCGTAATGGTCAAAAGAAAAAAAATTTTGATGTGCAAGATCCATCAGCATTAGTGCTTATGATTCAGGATTCTGTGATAGAAACAAATTCATCCATATGGAGGTGGCTCATCGTTTATGAAAGCAATCACGACGCACTCCCAGCGCATTCTAAGCAGAACGATGGATCGGAATGCGTAGCAAATTAAATACATATAGATGAGCAGCTCTTTGCATTTCAACACGCAGCGAATTAGGGAAAATATCTTAGCAAATCCACAACATCCACATTGGTAAATCATCGAATGAGGAAAGAAAAATAATTTGAGACCTGTGGGACTGTCAGATGTGAGAGCAAAACCTATGGATAATTCCGTTTCAAACGTGTGAGCAGCTCTTTGCATTTCTACCCGCCTCGAATTAAGGAAAATATCTTAGCACATCCACAACAACGTTAGATGAATCTTTCAATGAGGAAAGAATAGTATATTGCGTCATAAGGGAAGATATAGGTATATTACATCCCGAAGATTTCTGATACACGAACGAACATAGTGAGCGAGGGCAGCAAAAGTCGAGGGATGAAATTATGCCGTTAGATTACCGTAGGGCACAAGCTATTTTTTCCTTTCCTTGACAAGAATCTTTTAAATAAAATAGTTAATTTTTTAATGTAAAACACAAAAACATGTGTCGCTTTCCTATTTACTACTGAAACCCTGACAACAAAATACCTAAAGTAATCAACATTCTAAAAGATTTTTTGACATACAACCTCAAATTATAAATGTCTAATTTTGGTTTAAATAATAATTTCTATAATAAATTTATGCGAAAAATGAAAAATAATTAAAATTATCATGTAATTTAGAGTTAACTTGAACAGTATTTTGTTGTAATCAAATTATTATAATTTTAAATTTTATCTGTAGATGGGACGTCGTATGCTTGCACCGCTAAAACCCACAGATGTTCATATCATCCCGCTTTTAATATTTACCAGCCATTGTTAACCTCAATTGAAGTAAACAATTTATCAATTACATACCATGGATACGGAAAAAAAATTGGGATCTTTGGGACTGTCAGATGTGAGAGCAAAACCTGTGGATAATTTCAAACGTTATGAGCAGCTCTTTGCATTTGAACACACATGGAATTAGGAAAATATCTTAGCAAACCTACAACATTCACATAGGATGAATCTTGGAATTAGAAAAGAAAAATAATTTGAGACCTTTGGGACTGCCATGAGAGCAAAATGTATGGATAATTCCTTTTCAAACGTTTAGCAACATCTTGAACGATGTTAATTTGTATGTATAATTAAATTTCGCTCCATCTTCCGGAGCTGTAGGCTGGGGCTTATACCCCAACGACCCTAATCCCGGAGCAAATATGCCACACGATCACATATGAAGGTTTTATCACGGCACGTAGAACGAAAGTTTGCTAATAATTAAAACGTCCATATTTTATCGAACTGTTCTCCCAATTGGGTGATAACTTTTGCTCTGTGGCTTCTGGGTATTAATCATTGTTATTTTTCAAATAAAACCTATGTTTTAGTTTGCGGAGTATCATTAAAGCCGCACATTCCGAACATTTCTTTATCTGTTCGGACATTAGAAGCGAATTCTCCGTATTTTTACCTCCCGCCTGTCAATATATAGTTAAGGGATGTATTGTTTTTGGTCAAATTTCTCAAGTATGACTTTTCAACATATGAACACGAATTATGGTCCCTAGAGTATGATTTTACTATTTTTACCGTGATGTGAGTGTATGTGTGTCTGTGACAATTTTTCGTCCACGATAACTCAAATACGATACATGTAAAAAATATAATATTTGGTATTTGAGAGTTATTTTGAAATATGATGAACTTTCTATAATAATAATAATAATATAAAACAGATGAGTTCGGTTCCGGTTTTAATAATGCCAAAAATAGCAGTTTTTTTTTGGTAAACAAATTTTATGAAGAAAATTTTAGGTATGAAATAAATTAAAACTGTTCTGAACAGCAATAACAAAGTAATTATGAAACTACAAATTAAATATAGTAAAAAACTTTTTTTTTATATGAAAATTTACAATCTGTCATATATGAACAATAAGTAAATGTTGTATAATACACTGAAATTTATCCAGTTATATATAATATTGTATAATTATTAACATAATTAAGTTTATAATTTATTTTCTAAATCTAAAGGATTTATATATCTCTTTAATATATTACTATTTTGGATAACTAGTAAATTTATAGCACTATTGTTGGAATGATTTCCTAATTTATTGATGTATTTTTCATTTCTTAATGTAATTTCTTTTTTCACTGTTCATATGTTTAGGTCCCTATGTATTATGTGGTTTGGAATGTACCATGGAGCATTTAAGATTGATCAGTTTAAATGCTTTATATTATAGCTCTTTCAGACCTTTTCCATTTATTAAATCAGCATGAGAAAAAAAGAATATCTTACTACAGTGGCGAGAGGTAATGTGTTGGACACATCCGATTTCTTTATATAATGCAAGTTTCTTTGTGTGAATCACCGTTCGGTATAAGTTTAGCCCTCCACTAAATCCATATTCCCCAGTGGGTAACCATCACGTCTGAATCCAGGTGACGTTGAATATGGCGTAATTGGCACAGCAGTCCACAGCTAATCAACTCATGCTTGTTACTCAAGGCGGGCTCTAATGATCACCATACGAAACGTACATGAGCTGGACCGCACATTCAACAACTCAATTTAGCGCCCGCATAACCCAATCAATCAACGGGATTATATTAAAACTATCTTCTAATTATCTTCACGCTTCTCCTCTTTCTTCTCAAGAGATCGGAATATGTCTTAATATATTGCAACAATTTTTATTTCAAACTATGAATGAAATAATTTGAAGACTAGTCAAGAAAAGGTAAAAGGACCTTGTCTATAACAATACTTATATATGATATTCCTGTATGGAACAGGGCTACAAGTACAAGTTTTACTTGTATTATAGTGGTTCACGCTTCTCCTCTTTCTTCTCAAGAGACTTTAACCGGAATACGTCTTCGTATATCGCAACAATTTTTATTTGAAACCATGAATGAAACAACTTGAAGACTAGTCAAGAAAAGATAAAAGTACCGTATCTATAATGCTACTCATGTATAACATTCCTAGATGGAACAGGGCCACAAGTACATGTTTTGCTTGCATTGTAGTGGTGCATGTTGTCAGGATACATCTGATAGTGCATAGCATAACCCAATCAATCATATTAAAACTATCTCCTATTTATTTTCATGCTTCTCCTCTTTCTTCTCAAAAGACTTTAACAGGAATACGTCTTCATATATCGCACCAATTTTTTATTTCAGCCATGAATGAAACAACTTGAAGACTAGTCAAGAAAAGGTAAAAGTACCTTGTCTATTATTTGTACTCTTCTATAACATTCTTATATGGAACAGATCCACAAGTACAAGTTTTACTTGCATTATAGAGACACATATTGTCAGCGTACATCTTACATATAATCAGTTTCGAATCACTGGATACAAATTGACAAAGTTGGATTTTGAACTTCAGATCTCAAACTTCGCTCAATTCGAGTCGGTGCATACTAAACAAGTAACCGCTGTTCGTAAAGTGTTTGGTTCACCCTTTTCATAATTAAAGAAAAAATTAATGAAGTACTCTGTGCAAAGGTTGCTGATTTATAATAAGAACAAAAATAATACCTATAGATTATGTTCTTTGTATATTTTTTCATACATATCTTACAATTTTGTGTATAGTAGTACTACTCTTACATCGATTATGTGTTATTTGTACGTATGTAATGTTGTTTTATAATTAGGATTTATAATAAATAAACAAAAAATAGTTGTGGCTCTTTGGACTTCCTATGTTACTACTAGTACTAAGAGAAGTTGTTTTTTTTATTTTGAACAAATAAACTCAGCATTGTCCTATGTATATGCCAGACTATAGATTAATTAATTATAAGTAGTTGTTTTTTTTGGAACTTCTATGCTACTACTAGTACTAGTACTAATAGAAGTTGTTTTTTATTTTGAACAAATAACCTCAGCATTGTCCTGTGTGTAAAGCCAAACTGTAGAGACCAAATTAATTAAGAAATAAAATTTCTGTAAACGCTTGCGACAGGAGAAAATAATTGTCGATTCTGCTGGTGTGTGACATGGGTCTGGGAAATCATAACCGGCTATCTGGAGGTTCATATTTTACGCGCTAATTTAGAGATAAACCGATGAAGTGGCACCTTTATCGCGCCAGTCGTAAAGCCAAGCTCTGCAAGATAGCGATTTAAAAACTGGCCTGGTATTGACCATGGCAGAGAGGCGTTATCGCCAAGTTTCTAATTTCCGGTCTGACACATACACAGCAGCTGGGGTTTTATTCACCGACCGTCAATTCGATATTTGCTCCGCACTACAAGACGCCCCGGGCTTACCATGTCTCCCAAAGATTTTTAATAGAAATTGACATAATAAAGCCTAGACTTGGCAAGCGCTTGCCGTTAAATAAATCAACTAAATGGGGACGCAACATAAGTGACCGACTTTGAAAGTACACTTTGCTATTTCTCGCCAGTAACCAGACCCAAACTTATATATCGCCTTCGTATTCTCCCTTAGAACCCACAAATGAAGTTGACAATTTTTAGCGTGAAATTATATACAGCTGAAATAATCCATTTTTAGGTCAAATTTTTTTATTTTGGAAATCAGTCCATATTGATAAAGATCAATGCGCTGATTTTGTCGCTTTATTACCTAACTTTTATTTATTAACAATATCTATAACCTTATATCAAAGTTGTGTAGAGTTAAAACAAACTAAACAATAGTATTAAACCAAAAATTGTGTTGACAAACGCGAAATAACCCAAAAATACTAATTTTTGTGCCCAATTTTTTGGTTTTGGGAAATAATGTACATTGATAGATCTCGATGCGCTGATTTTCAATTTACAAACAAAATTTAATTATCTCTTTTTGTTCCTGAGATATTTGCTCTTAAAGTTGCACCTCAAAAAAGTATGTTTTTTAGGTATATCTCAAAAATGGATTCAGATATAATCTGAACGATTATACCAATGAATTCTACAGGCAAAGTTACATAAAGAAATGTTTTCTCCGCAAATACGTTCTTTGGAACGATTTGGAGAAAAATGACAAAAACGGAAAAACAGGAATTTCAGTTTTTCCTTCGGAAACTATTTTTCTTCAAAATTATTTATTTTCTAGACTTAAGTAAAGATGAATACCCTGATTCCAAATCTTCAAACAGAATTCAATTATCTTTTACCGTTCTCGAGATATTCACGTTCAAAGTTAGACCTGAAAAAAACAGTTTTTTCAGGATAGCTTCTGAAAGGGTCATCCTACGTCATCGACAACCCCACCAATCGATTCTACGGGCAAAATTACAATAGTGTACTAATTTTCAGATTTTTATTCGAATGGATACAATTTTTAGAAAGGAAAAACTGAAAATGGCCAAAATTGAAAAAAATCGTAAGGGGTTCATCAGGCATTTTTTTCGATTTTCGCCGATTTTCGTTTTTTCGCTCTGAAAATTTTATCTGTTGGAATAAAAATCTGAAAATTGGTATACTTATGTAATTTCGCCCGTAGAATCGATTAGTGAAGTTGTCGATTACGTAGGATGACTATTTCAGGAGTTATCCTGAAAAAACTGATTTTTTCAGGTCTAACTTTAAACGTGAATATCTCGAGAACGGTAAGAGATAATTGAATTCTGTTTGAAAATTTGAAATCAGGACATCTATCTCTATCATTATGGACTATTTTTAAATACAAAAATTTTTGACCCAAAAATTGATATTTTTGATTTTTTTTACTTTAGCGGCGCTAACTTGAATTAGTGACTTATATTTTTTATGAATTCGAATCAAAGTTAAAACGGGGTTAAATCCAGAGGGGACTTTGTAGTTTAAAATCACTAGTGAAGAATTGTAATAAAATTAGATATCTTCTTTTGTTTAAAATCGCCAAAAGCAGGCCCATAAATTAAATTATTATAAAATGTCTCATTTTTTAATAAAATTTCAGACCATTGGGTATATTTGGATAAATTTAATTTAAATACATCAACCTCTCGTATCAAATACCTACCAATAATACTAAAACATTTCTAATTGTTTATGTCGGTAAAGTTTGTAGAATTGAGACTAGAATTTATTTTTCTTTAGACAATCATTTGCACAAAAGCATACTTGACATACCTACAATAATTTTATGTGTTTAAACGATTAGTTTTTCAACTAATAGAATCAGTATTATACTAATCAGTACTAATAAAATTCCTTTACCTCCATAAATTTTTGCTACCAAATAAATAAACAGTTGTTATTGTTTATAACTTACAGTGTGACAGTTAATATCAAATACCTATCAATACTAGTAAAACATTTCTAAATGTTTAATGTCGGTAAAGTTTGTAGAACTGAGCCTAGAATTTATTTTTCTGCAGACATGATTTGCATAAAAGCATTAGGTATTATGTGCGAGATGTTTTCTTGAGCCTGTTTCTGAAAATCCCGTTGTATAAATAAAGCTGAGGTGCGTAGAAATATACACAATGATCTGTGTCCCGTGGGGGCTGAGAGTAAATTAAAGCTCTCCTATTGATTGCCAGAGCAGCGTTAAGAATCCAGTGTGACAGCCTTTAGACTTTCAAATGCCAATGGCCATGTGTTATGTATTTGCTGCCAGGCGAGGATTAAACCAGATCTCTCCGTAATAGAAATGACTTTTTTACAATTTTGGTCACGTCTTCTTGACACGAAATTCGTTAATGATAAATCATTCTTTTTCTCTGTTTGCTACAAGAATTACTAACAAATTTAACTCGCTACAAGACGCGCGACATCGAGTGAAATAACAAAGATTGTCTGCCGTTTCTTTACACAGAAATAACAGAAAATAACCGTTTAAAAAATTACTCTACCTTTCGCGCTACATGATCTGAATACAAATAATACTTGTTTTTTTTTCTGGAATTACATTCTTTTAAGTAACATGGTCTTATATACCTGTCTAATCTTATATACAGTGGTAAGGTCGCCAAGGTCGTATTCCGACTCATTAGAGAGTTATACTTAAAAAACCTCTTTTTTAAAAGCATGCTTTTCTCTTCGTTTTGGAATCTCTGAGGGATTAAATTAATAAACAAGCATTATATTACCACAGAAACAAATAGGAATATGTATGTAAACTAGCATAGTTAATTATTTAGTTATATAAATATAAATAAATAATTATATAAATATAAGTAAACATCACATTAGCATGTTTTTTTTTTTGTAAAAAAATAAGTATGTAATACTTACACAAATTTTATTAACGTAAAACATTTAATTATTTGGTGTTACCATAAAACTGGCTACACCCCTACCCAAAATTGGGTGCATAAATTAGCTATTTTGACAACTGTAGGCTATAATACTAATAGAGCCCTAAAAGTGTATAAATTTTTATAAAAGAAATTTAAGTCTAATCAGACGCGTACTCGTTTTAATTTAACATAGGGTCTTATGGGCCGTTTCAACGATTTTGGAAATCGCTGGTTCAATTTCTAGAAAAAATGTTGAACATATGTAACTTTAGCTTAAAAGTTTAAATTTTTAAACCGCGATTTTTTATTTTTCCTATTTATTGATTTATTGTTTATTTTATGAAAAACAGCGATGCAATTTTTGGTGTATTTTTAAATTTTTTAATGCTATGTTTATTCATTTATTACAATAAATAAACAAAATCAGAATTCATTATTTATGGATGAGTGTGCCGGTATACTGACAGATATTGCAGTAAAAAAATGTCTTTGATGAAAAATTTGATGGTTCATTGGATGCTGTGTAATGTATACACAGAGCGTGTGCTTTGATGTATAATGATTGTAAACTTAACCGAGATGAGATTATATTATCTAGTAGTCATCTCATTATTGGATCATTGTGCAGACATCTAGAGAGCTTATATTATCCCTTTACAATAGATTAATTAAGGTAATAGGTTATGATTTAGCTAAGTGAGGTTCAATGCATGTCTATGGTTACTTGCTAATCATCAAACGTTATCGAACGTTAGCTAATGCTTTTTTGATATAGTAATGGAGTTTCTGTTGATGAAAAGAGTAAAAATATGTCATTGTGTCCTAAAAAATAAATTGGAAATAAAAAGAAGAATTTTTCAGATGGTGACAGAGGTTTTAGCAAAAAATAAATCACATTTTTTTAGGTTTAAAGCAATGATTTTAATTAGAACTAGAGTAATATTTAAGTTATAAGTTTTCAGGAGGTTATTATGTAATTACTTCAAGATAATCCAAGTGGGACCAATATCGGTTGGAGTTTAATTATATTTTTAAATTAGTTGACCCCATATAGTATTTAATTTTCTTACAAATTTCTCAATCAATAAGCTTCTATCGAGTGAGCACAGTAACCTCCCTATTTTCAATACGTAATTGGGAAGTAAGGGTATGTCGTAAAAGGGTGAGGATGGTCGCAAAAGGAGCAAATAGTTGGAAAGTTATGTTTATAATTCCACGATATCGTAGATATGGCTAGTCTAAATAGCAGCGCACTTTTGTCATCGAAACTTACTTTTTGAAAAACTCTCTATCAAATCCTCATTTGAGGTTTAGTTCTGTTGAGGGTTAACAACTTCAAAGAAATATAAAGTGTGTCTATGAAAAGAAATTAGCGAGAACGGTGCATTCTGTTCGATATGTATCAAGAAATTTTCATGGGGTTAGCACAGTAACCTCCATACTATCAATAGGTAATTATGAAGAGATGGTATGTCGTAGAAGGATGCATATACCTCAAAATAGTCATTAAATTGAGTCTAACAGAATTGAACCACAACGTACTCACCTCGAAATTTAATGGCAATTTCGAGGGAAATGTTTTCGACCAACTGACCTTTGTAAGGGGTAACATTTCTTGACTATACGCACTCAGGATTTAATGCCCTGTGACTATTTCTTGTGGGGGGTATCTCACGACTGAAGTATTTAAGCATCATTCCAGAATTCTACAAACATTAGAAGATGCAATTCGTTTTGAAATAGTCCTCATATGGAGGATATGATATGTGGTTCGAAGTGATATTTTGAAGGAGAGTTTAAGGTGGGCGATGCAAGTGAAACGCAGGGAGGAATTATAAGTTCCAAGATTAATTATCTACAGATGTATCTGTATGTATCCAAATGGTTCTGAACACACTAAAGCTGTAGCTCTTTTGTCTTGTTGCTGGATTTAGGATACAGATGTTTCTAGGTAGCGTAAATACTTTGAAGGAGAGTTTCAGGTAGGCGGTGCAAGTGAAACACAGGGAAGAATTATAAGTTACACTGCTTCTAGGTTAATTATCTACAGATGTATCTGAGTCCGAACGATTCTGAACACACTAAAGCTGTAGCTCATGTCTTATTGCTGGATTTAGGCTACATTTGATTCTAGGTAGAGGTGATATTTTGAAGGAGAGTCTTTAGAGAGGGCGGTGCAAGGAGGAATTATAAGTTGCATTGCTTCTTGGTTGATTATCTACAGATGTATCTGAGTCCTAATGGTTCTGAACACACTAAAGCTGTAGCCCCCATGTCTTGTTACTGGATTTGGGGTACAGAAGTTTGTGGTTAGAGCTTAGAGGTGATATTTTGAAGGAGTAGGGAGGAATTATAAGTTGCATTGCTTGTTGGTTGATTTGTCGGCGACGCCGGGCAATATCGCCGCGGCGCCTCTGCATTCCGAGCAAGCAGCGTCACCTCCATCATGATCGGAATGTCAAACGTTGAATTATGGAGCGCCGAATTCCGCCCGGATCATGAAATATTTCAAATATCTTTTTCCGGTCGCCTCATTGAATATCATGACGCCGCGTCCTCAACATATCGCGCCTCTTCCCGGAAGGATTCCATCTGTTTTACTGACCATTTCAGATGCATTTCACCCACACGACCAGATTTACCCTTCTGCAAATATAAAACTTCTTAAATAAGACATACGAGAGGTCTCTCACACAAAAACCTTTCATTCTTCACTGTTTCCACTATTCATAATTGTATTTGTATGTTATTTCAACTATATTACCTTTGAACCTCGACTGTTCTTTTATCTTTTCAAGAAATGTTAACTTATTTACACAGTAATGGTTATTATATTTCCATTTTTTTTCAACCTTCAATATTCTTTTCTCTTTTCCCTAAACACTATTCGTTGTTTACTTCCATCTATGTTATTGTATTATTTCGGTTACGACTTGATATTTAATTGACAGCAATGTATACTTGCTTGTCACATTTAAAATTAAACATAGGGCACGAATTTAGACACTTGCTTTTTGGGTTATAAAATTTTCTGATTGGCCAACACCAAGTGCAACAACAATTTTATAAATCATTTATGATTTTAGAGGAAATGGTAGGTCTGCTAGATCACTCGATATTTTTATTGGTGATCTTTAAAATCAGATGTTTGCACTAGGGGATATCTTCAAAATGTAGATCAATTAAAAGTTCAAATTCAAATCATTTCTCATTATACTACAATTGCCCAAATATTATCATATGTATTGTAAAAGTTTTATAGCAGATAATGGATGGTTTTTTGAAAATACATTGTAATTATTATTTAATTGTACGACAATTTTTTTTAAATTTCTTATAATATTAAAATTGAATATTTCTGTATTAGAATAGATTGTTAAAATTTTGTATGCTGGGCTGTTATAAAAATATATGTTTAAATTAAGTGCAACAAAAATATCTATAAGGTGTACAAGGAAATCATATATTTTATGGACATATTAATAATGAATAAACTTTTATATTATTTATTTAATGATAACAAGTTGACTGTGAGTTGAAACAATTTAGTGGTGTATTTGTATGGATACGTTGTCTATTTGCAAGTGAGCGTCTAGATAAAAGTAAAAGAGTAGATCCCCCCTAGGGTGTTGTAAAATGAATAAAACTATTTTCACCGTTAAAATGGGTGTGGGATTTGGAGGAGAATCCAGTGCGCTTTACGAGGAAACTAAGGACCGAACTTTGACACTAGTGAAATAATTACCAACTCCATAATGGAGCAGGTATAAAACAAAACAAATTTCACAGCCGCCTGGCCTGATGCATATTTGCTCGCAGAGTCGTAAAAATCTGATATTTCCTCACTCACAGAGTTTAATTGTTCATTAAAATTACAAACTCACGTAAAATTTATCGCTAATGGAAATATTCGTACAATGGGGTTTATGTTCCATTCCATTTCGTATCTGATGGAATATGCTTCTTCCATTCTCTACTTGTCACATGTACGGTTGCGTGCACTTCGCACAAATGCAATTTCAACACAGCGCCTGAAAAAATATCAGCTCTATGCAACACATGCAGATATTTAACAGCCAACCCAATTTTCAAACTTCAAAATCAAAATATAAATCCCTATGTTATTCACCAAATATTTGATGTAGCGACCTCAAATTTTAGCTGCGTACTCACATTGAATAATATTTTATATACCTGGGGTACACTTTGCAAAAAGAGTTATGAGTTTACATAACAATTTGTATGTAGATTTCAATACATAGATTCCAAATTTTCTAGTCGAATTTAATTAACTTTTTAAGAGCGAAAAATTTTGGTTTCCAGTTTTTAACTGAAATAACCATATCTATATTAATATAATCTAATCTAATATAACCTAACCTAATATAACCTGACTTAACCTAAGCTAACGTAATGTAATCAAACCTAGCTTAATTTAATCAAACCTAACCTAAACTAATCTAAACTAACCTAACGTAACCTATTCTAACCTGTCC
Organism: Stenolophus ochropezus; assembly: GCA_035578165.1. Lineage (NCBI taxonomy): Eukaryota > Metazoa > Arthropoda > Insecta > Coleoptera > Carabidae > Stenolophus > Stenolophus ochropezus. Next base: position 3,652,017 of record JAQOWZ010000028.1, on the reverse strand, counting down.
TAATCTAACTTAACCTTATCAAACCGAAAGAAATCTAAACTAACTTAAGTTAAGCCAACCTGAGCATACCTAAAGTTATCTAACCTAACTTTATTTAATTCCATTATTGAATAAATACGGTACGAAGTAAACGAAATATTGTAATTGGGAAAAAAATTACGGAAATTGATATAGAAGTTAATTTAAACGAACATTTAAAGTTAGAATGTGACTCCACCATTTTTCGGGTTGTTGTTACCATTATTATTGTTCTTTTCAATACAAATGTACTTTGGAAATTGGACGATAAACATTTTAATTTATTAAATACATTATGTAGAATAAAAAACTATAAAAAATTGTTAAGTTTTGTGAGCGAATATTTTGTCTGGGATGAGTTGCACAGTGATGAAATTGCGCTGTAAGTTTTGAGCGATGTGTTTTCTTATTGATATGTGGATCGATTAATTCTTTCACATGTCGGAAAGGGTAGTTCGGTCAGCGAGCAAGGCATAATAATGTGACAGTTGTGTGACGGTAGTACAGCAATTTGTCGGCTGGTGATAGAATACCGACCATTATGCAAAGTGAGTGTGCATCACTTATATGCAGCGTACACCATGAATTATATTACTCGCTCCATTTACCACTAACTACAATCCTTGTTAATCATTTACACAAAAATCAGCCTAAACTACAAAAAAACAGAAAAATTAACCAAAAAATGCTATAAGGTTCAAGTGGTGAAAAATGAATTGATGAATTAAAAAATACTGATATAGTTGTAAGTCCTTTCAGAAGCAGAAATGTTAAGAATTATTGATTATGCCCTTAATACATACATAACTATTACAAACTCCCCCTCATTATATAGATGAGATGGAGCAATACTATGAAAAAATGAACTGATTACCTGATTGTTAGCATATGTCATATATGTTACATCCTTCGTGCAAATATCGACCACAAATTATACATTTTATTCTATCATTTCCATTTATCGTTTATTAAAATAATCTTCCTTGCATCCGGTATATTTGTTTATATAATCTTCACCATCTTCATTATAATTACCCTCTGATTAACCATTGAACAACAGTTCCTTAGAACTCGTGGAATAGCAACTTGATCGTCTACCTTTCTATATACATAGTAATGACTAATGAAAGATTAGAAAATATTGAATCTTAGCTCAGGGTTTGTGTTGATACATTAAGAAAGTCCTCAATAAGTAGAAAAAAATAAAGGAACAATTGATCTCTATTTTCATATGTAATACCACTAGTAACTAGAATTATACTGGGAAATTTTCGTCGTTATGGTCACGACGAAAATCAAACGAGTCCGCAAAAATTACAAGTAAAACGCTAGTTACAAATGGTATTCGGCATGACAATTCATCGAAATGTAGGTATATATTTCTTTTAACTAATTACCTGTCTTAATTTTGACAGACGTTGTATCTATGCAACTCCTATTTAGTCGTATAAATTCTGCGGCAATTGCCAGTAACTTTCAATTGTCAGTGAGATTTGAATCTGTTTGGTTCAATTCACCAAAATCTATCATTTAATTGGATGATAAATTATGAGTGGAATTTTCAATTAAACATTAGTCATTTAATAACTTGCAGAAAAGAATAAATTATTATTGAGGGACACATAAGGGTGTGTTCAAGTATAGTGATTGAAGGAAGAAGTGGTTGTGAAGGTGCGAATGGTAAATGCACAGCTGGATGATTCTTATCCAGCATGTGGCCGGCGGTATAATTCCGCGACTATCTGGCCATTATCATCCCCGCAACCATCTGTCCCGCACTACACGTAATCCGGCACAGGAAGGATTCATTAACGCGCCTCTTAACATCGCGTGCATTGGTGCGACCGACACACTTTGAATGTTTAATCCCGGCCATTGTATTTCATTATTCTCCACCCAGGCTTCCCCATGCAAATTACCTCCTCTTACAAGAAGGATCACCGACTTTGCATCATCGTCACCACTGTGCTAAACACATCTACTCCTATGCTTTGTCTCAAATGGAGTCTACCGTGTGTGGAAAAAGTAAATCACCATATTGCACGGGACAATACGACATTTTCCTATATTTTATGTAAAACAGATTGCTTAATTTTAATAGTGTAATTCTAGGAAATCTACAAAAAATGATGATGATTGGAACAAAGACCTATAGAATCGAATGTCTTTAGTTCTATTTAATATTCTGCATTTTTTTTTCATAATTGTACTCTAATAAGTACATACAAGACGGGTACTCCAAGTATTAGCAAATAAAAGTTGGGGTACCGCAAGGCAGTATACTGGGTCCAATCTTATACTTAATATACACGGTAGAAACACTTTACTGTATTAAATATTTAGTTTTAAACTTAGTTTGTTTAGAATATTTCATACCTGAAATTTCTAATACTGTACTGAAAACCGAAAAAAAAAACAGATATTTTTGGCGTAACTAAAATCTATTCCTTGTGTATTTCTTCCATCTTTTTGTATTTTACAACAAAAACCTAGATATTTACTTATTTTATCTTTGAAAATTATTTACGTGAAATTTGACAATTTGAAACAATACCTTGCTTATCTATATATTGATAGGCGGAAGGTAACAATATACATTATTCATATATTTAATAAATTAAACAATAAAACTAAAGAAGGTTAATTTAAATTTTATTGCAACATTTCTGTTATAAGTTATTATATGGAATATGCACTAAAAAACGTTAGGGTTTGGTAAAAAATAGAATATATTCAAGTAAAGTTTGAAATTATAAATAATTTTAATTTAAAGTTGTGCAGCAACGGATGTAAATAAAGTTTAATGTTATCCAGTTTTAGTTTCTGGCGTATGTGTTGATTTATGCCGGGAATATTCTTTTTCCGATTCGATATATTTTCCATTGTTGACGTTAAAGAAAGATGATATTTATTTCAATTTCATTTACGGAACACGGAGAGTAACAACATGTATAACGGTGGAAGGAAGACATGTAGAATTCAATTTATTTTTTCCTCTAGTATTTCATAAACTTTCTCAGACTTCCATCAATAAATGCGCGCTAGTTTTTACTAGATGATGAATATTTTAACGTCGGAGAAAAATGGAACGTAAGGACCACGATCAATAAGATCATGCAAGGATATGAATTTATGTTTTTGAGTTTCTGACTTGTGCATATAAATCCACAGCCACTCATCCGATGTCTAATTTATTATTTAAAATTTAATCGTTTTAAACTAGGATTTATATTGCCTTTAAACTTTTATTGCATGTGCGTTTTTCCAGGATATATATTTGAATTTGTGGCCATTTACTTACTGCTTCGCTTACATCTCGCAACATCACTTATAAAAATATTATCGTCATCAGCATCAAAGCATTCCTTTATGGTACAGAACTTCCAGTACCTAGTATTTTATTTTTAATAGTTATCAACTTTGAAAAACAAGCACTGGGTATCTGATGAAATAGTCTTTCTTCTTCTCATCTTTTATTCTACAGCATTTCTAGATAATACTGGGTCTCTGGAACGTAGTATTTTATTATTAATTATCAATTATGTTTAAAATCAAAATTCAAATCATACTGCATCACATAAAGTAGGTATTTGGTGTTAATAGTCTTTATTTTCTGTGCCACAAAATTATTCCCGTGGTACATACAACGTTTATTTCTTTTTGTTACTTGAAATGAAAAACATCTATAGGTATATATTCCATACTGTAGTTTCTTTATAGATATTTGGCATTGTTTGGATTATTTGTTTTTAAACACGCTGTATATATGTACATAAACATACTACAAACTAGGTATGTCAGCAAGGGAAATATTATTGATTCTTTCTGAAATACAGTTGAGAATGGTTAGATTACTAATAGTTAGTAAAAAAATGAAACGAACATTTTGGTAATGATGTTAAATACAGATCAGCTTTTACATCAGCATCATTTTCCTGTTTATTATAAAATAAGTATGTTAGTAATTCTGAAATACAATTGATGCTATCTGAAATGCAACTAGATGTTGGTTAGATCTAATTTTAATTAAATGAATCGAAGATATGGGCATAGGCAATGTTGTTAAACATATTTATAATTCTTCTTGAAAATTATTTTCTAAATGATTATAAAATAAGTATGTTAGTAACTCTGAAATACAATTAATTCTTTCTGAAATGCAACTGTAACTAGGTTAGTCCTCTAATATTAATAAAATTACACGTAAATTGTGGCACTGAAGATTCAGGCTGCGTTATGGTACATATTTTTATTTTTGCATAAGCATAATTTTATAATTGATTATAATGTAGTATGTTAGAATCTTTTTTGAAATGCAAATAAAAATGGTTTAGATTAGTAATATAAATAGAATGAAAGGTAGATTCAGGCGCTGAATATATTTCTGGTGTGCATGAAGAGGATTTGGTAATTGATTATGAAATAAGTAGTTGATGAGTTCGGTGGAGCTTTGCACCTTGGTGAGGAGTAGGGGACCGTGTGTGTAATTTCCGGGAGCATTGAATTATTTTTGAATGAATAATTACGCGCAGGTGCTTGGTGAGGCGGCGGTTTTTTCCGTGAGGTGTAATTAGGGCCCCACAAACGAGGGTTTTATTGTAATGCGGCCCCGTGATTAACAATTAGTGTCCAATGAGCCGCTCGGCGACATTACATGCGCTACGATTAATATTAATAATCGCACGCGGTACGCGTACTACCATTACGCGTAATTGCTGACATCGGACAATCGCAGACCGTCCCTTTACGACGGCTCTGATCATGTTCCTCCCTTCTGCAGATCACTCCCGACTACGAAAAACACCACAGGATGTGCTATATCTATTCAAACACGTCAAACAATAATGCTACTGGAATGAAGATTGATTGAATTATCATCAATGATGCTATAAGATACAGGGTGAACTTCACCGGTTCCATGACAATTTTTACTTGTGTTTTGGTGAAGCCTAAAGCAAGAATTGCCAATGTAGTCCATTTTGGAGTTATTAGAATTTTTAAAGAGGTCTATACCGTGAGTTTATTTTAACGTAAAATTTTAAAATTTTGTATGTATGGAACTGCTATACCATTTAATTGTGCACCTCCCTTTTTCATTGTAATCGGCAGTGCCAAAAGGGCACTTTTCTCGTAGTGTTTTTTTTGCATGTGTATAAAACGTACAAGGAAATAATGTTTTTTATTGACATATTAATAATGAATAAACTTTTTTGTGTAATTTATTTAATAATAACAAATTGACTGTAGGTTGAAATAATTTAGAGGTATATTTTATGGATACGTTCTCTATTTGCAACTGAGTGTCTAGATAAAAGTAAAAGAATAGATCCCCCTAGGGTCTTGTAAAATGAATAAAACTATTTTCACTGTTAAAATGGGTATCATGTTGAAATTTTGTTTATATAGAATTGCTATAACATCAAATTATGCACCTCCATTTTCGGTTCCAAATGGCCGTTTCTAAAGAACAGTTTACTTTTTACAGGAAACATTTGATTTGTAGTTGATAAATTAAAATTGACAACTGTCAGAATATATTCCTGAGATATTTACGAAATATCTCTTTCTTTACAAGCTTTTAATCGATTAAAATAAGTTTGTGTAGTTTAATAAGGAAACTAGAAGATATGAAATAAATGGAAGTTGAAGAACGATTAACTGCAAAATGATCTCACTTTCAAGCGTAATAACTTTAAATTAAGTGCATAAAAAATGTGTATAATTTAGCGTACAAGAAAATTATGCAGTGTCCACATCAGATTTTTAAAATATTATTTTATTTGTATAAAGTGAACTAACCAAGTGAACCACCGCTATCTGAAATGAGCTAATTTAATTAAACGTAAATGAAGGTCATATATCTCGCCTAGGAATATTTATTTTTGGATTATTAGTTTGGTGATGAAAGAAGATGGAAAAGCTATGGCCGATGATGCTGAAGATTCCATGCTGTTAATTCTTTCTCCGCTCGCTCTTTTTGATTTTGGAGAATGAAGCTGCCTCTCCTCTCTCTGGCAGAGACAGCTTGTCACAACAACGGGCGCGTTATCATTCTTAACATGTTTTACAGTTCATAGGACGGGGCCTCGCTCCACGGATACTGAAGGGTTATACCCGGTCAACATTGCAGCTATGAATGCCCCATACAAATTTCCTGCCCTTATGGACGGAAGACATTAAAATTTCAAATCATTTTTCCTGCGGCGCTCAAGAGGGTGATATTTGACGTATTGAAGGGGAGTTTAAAAAGGTTTTTCAAATGCCACCACGTCGAAAAGGCGAATTATTTTATTCCCAAGTTATTAAAAAGTCAAGTGGATGTGAGAAGAGTTAATAGTTTGATGGGTAGCCGTCTGGGAATCTAGTATTTGTGCATGACATGAAAGCGAAAGTTTGTTATGTTAATGTACTGGGCACATGAACTTCAAATTTATAATAAAAATCAAGGGTACGCCAAAATTTTTAAGTTCTTGTATATTAACACTGTGAGAAATTAGTTGGGACTGATTAGAACACTTCGGTAAACATACGCCTATTTTTTTATCTTTCATCTTATTCTCGAGAACTTTCCTTATTCCCGGGAATTTCCTTACTTGTTTCCGGGAATTTTCCCATATATTCACAAAAATTTCCAAAATTAAATTACCGATTTTTTCCGGGAAACGTGTTTAGAGAAATTCCCGGGAATTATTTTATTCCCAAGTTATTGAAAAGTCAAGTGGATGTGAGAAGAGTTAATAGTTTGATGGGTACCCGCGTGGGAATCTAGCATTTGTAACATGAAAGCGAATTCTAGTTGTTTTGAGAGAGGGAAAGTTTGTTATGTTAATGTACTGGACACACAAACTTTGACTTAGAGATTTCCCTAAAAATTAATCCTCTTGTAAGCGTGAATGCGAATGTAATCTTTGCTAAATGACTTGATAATTAGAAAATAAAGCAAATAGAGGCCGGAAGGCGCCGAAATTGAAATTCTGTCGGGATTGACACGTCGGGATGCAGATGTGACCTTCCGGGGACTAACGAGAAGCTCAGGACGCCAGGAAGGACGCGGAAGGACGCAGGACTTGTTGATTGATCGCTGTTTATCGACTACGGTCACAACACGAATTTACAAATTACAAATTTCCAAACTCTCCCTTAATTAAAACATCTGTTCCAGGACCTTTTCCACATTTCATCCTTTCTCAAAGCGACGGAAATTTTTATGTTTTGTTATGCGATGATTCCTCGGTGAATATTTCGTCACAGTGTAAAGAATATACTGTAGCGACACTGATTTTCTTTCCAAGATGCTCGGTGTGCAAAAGGGAATAAGGTGGAGCGCCAAACTTAAATCATACCTTAATACAAAAAAAGATTCGCATGTAGTAATTCTCCTGTTACGAAAACTATTATGATTAAATTAGTTTAATAACATTTAACAAATTAATAAGTTGTCAGTTTTACCAATATTTTTATTCCTCTTTAGTAAAAGAAACACATACAATACGAATGTCATTTATTTCTAATAATGTAAAAGATATAAATATTATGATGTTTTTAATACTTATATATTCTAAATTATTAGAAATAAATAAAATATTTACGTATGTGTTTGATTTCTTAAAGAGTAATATTCAATAAGATATTATTTATTTTAAATTATAAAAATAATTACAATAGAAACTTTAAAGATGAACAAAATAAACGCAAAGAAATTATTTTATGCAATGAATAGTTCATTTTGTTAAAATATTTATGTTTAATTAACAATTAACCAGTTTTTATATGTTCATGGTATTTTTTCTTACTTAAAGTTTATATTATTTACATTTATGTTATGGTTAACAATAGTTTCTTTTGTTTGTAGTTGAAATATTCATAAAGTTTTTTATTTTATATATGTTCGTTATATTTATTGTTTCAAATTTATATTGATACATAACTTATTTTAATAGGTATATTTTTATTGTAATAACGGAGTATTTTATTTTGATGTAATTTGAATTACCCGCTTCACATTATTCCCCTTCACCCCGCTTCGGAAAGAAACACGCCTACAGCTGGTCGAGTGTCGCTGTGTATATTCTTTATCCCGTGATTTCGTTGTGTACTTCCAGAGAGACGTGTGTTATTCATCCGAGATGTAAAGAGGTGGCAAGTAGCAAGTGCGATGCAATATTAGTGAGTATATTCCCAGAGATACAATGGCTCGTTCGCAGAAGTGACAGCGTGCTACTGAAGCCTACTTAATCATTTATTACCTGTACGTCACCTGCCAAGTGCTACACTATAATCTCAACATTTATACATGTTGCCTTCGCTCAAAAATACATACGGACAGCATCTTCTTCCGCTAACAACGTTATTCTACCACAAAAATATGTACGAGATCATATTAAAAATAGAAATGTCTTGTCAGGAATTCTACAAGACCTTATTGTGCTAGTGTTAATAATTCGAGAAAAAGGACATTGAAAATAGAAGTTTAATTTTATTTTGTATCAAATTTAAAATAAAGTAAACTGGGCAAACAATGTTAAATATAATTGTCATCTTGCTAATAATAAAACGAATAAAAAAATAAATCACAAAAATCGAAGAATAAATTCTGATTTTAATAACGCAGATATCAAAATATTTTCAAAAATATTTTATCTATATTCATGAAAAAAATATTAAAATATTATTATTTACAGTTCAACATTTTATAAATATGTTTGCAAATACCCCAACTTCCCGAATAAAAGACGTGTGATTGTCCGCGGTACAGGAAATGAACATTCTGGTAACAAGTGTTTCTGTATGAAAATCATTGTTATTAATTCATAATGAAGTTGTTAGTAAGGTGAAGTATTATATAAAGCAGGACGAGTATCTCCCTTCTTCTAGTCTTATGTCACTTTGGAACTATAATACTACAAATTTCACCACAAAGAAAACATCTCTCCCATAAATTTCGCCGAAAGAACATTTCTTCCACAAGTGACGAGAGAACATCTACAAAAATTTAGCGGACAGAAATACTCTTATACAAATTTCGCTAGAAGGAACATCTCGTCCATAAATTTCGCCGAAAGAACATTTCTTTCATTAATTTCACCAAAAGAACATCTTTTCCATAAGTGACGACAAGAGAACATCTCCAAAAATTTCGAACATCCCTTCTTCAAATTTGGGGGAAGGAACATATCTTCCACAAATTTGGCTGAGGGAATATATCTTCTACAAATTTTACCAAAAGAATACAGCTTCTACAAATTTCGACAAGAGAAAACATCTCTTTTACAAATTTCGCCGAAAGAACATCTCTTCCACAAATTTTACCGAAACAACATACCTCCCACGGATAGTACAGAGTGAACATCTTAGAAATTTCACCGAAAGAACATCTCTTCGACGTGAATTGATTAGTTTATATTAAATTATAGAAAATCTGGTAGCAATAAATAAACAAATGAATATTGACAGCTACATTTGATGTTTATGTGACATATACGAAATTTGATGATCAAACAGGCTTAGAGTATCTCTAGTCAGGGAACCTAAGATGGCAGAAGTTTTTTGCTGCCCACTTGATCCATTGAATTACGCTTGTTGTTAGCATTGTGAATGATAAAAATACGTAAACTTAACAAAAGGCACGTTCGAGAATACAGAAATTTAAAAAGTACGCTAACTAGTAGAAGTAAATATACCTACTTAAAATTTAGGAACAATTCAAGAATAGACCCCAGACCCAAGAACTTTAAATTCCGTACACTTTAAATAATAAATTGATTGTTGTTGTTTTGTTGTTGTGTTGATTATGTTGTTTGTAGCAAACAGATCCTGGGGGGATAAATAGGAATTGTTTTGTGTGTAATATGTCAGAAGTTAGAAGTATTTACAGCGGTTCCATCCGAGTTTTTCTCCGCCGTTCACGGTTAGTTTCCCGCGGCAGACACAATCATTAACGCGACGTCGCAGCATGCGATTTTACGATCATTTTTATGACAAATCTACCCCATTTACCTAACAAGCCGCAGAGAACGACGCCGGTCACACGGATGTAATTTGCGCTGAATTTTAACTGAATTACTATTACCAGAGATGACCGGTGTTCATTTAAAATTGTAATAGTGGTGCGAAGGAAATTTATTCTTTCACAACCAGACTTACAATTCATTTAAAATAATATTCTACAGAAGATAAAAAGGATAGCAATCAGTGGCGTAACTAGAAGTCAAGAATATTCTTGAGGCCCCACCTCGGAAAAAACTGAAGGAAAACAGAAATTTATTAAATTTTTATAGTTTTATAGCAGATTTGTTTTAACCCTGGAGTGGTGGTGCCTATTAGAAAAACAATATAAGTGGTCAGTGTCAATATAAAAACAGATATTTCAATTATTATTTCTAATCGGGATTTTTTTTCCTTTTGTACTTTATCTCTTCATGAATATTACTTTTGGACTTTTGAAGCTATCAAATTAATTTAATATAAAAAAAATATATAATTGTGTTGAAAAAATATTACAAAGATAAACTGAAAAAAATACTATTATACTCGTACACATATGGAAAACATTTTTAGAAAAAACACTGTATAAGCAATACTAAAATTATTTAAAAATACCACACATAAAATACATCGAAATACATATCATTGATAGACTGGTAAGACTGGGAAGGCTGTAGATATTTTACTAACCTATTGGTACTATTGTCACTGCGTAGATCAGTGTATTATTGAATTTTAAAGTTAATTATTAAATTATTTGCGGCACTATTTATAATTTTTTTTAAATATGGTATGGATACTTTTATGTTCTATCACTAACAATGTTAAATATATAATCTACTTGGGACCTATTATATCATTTGTAATTTTGAATGATTTTTAATTTACCGAAAGATCACTCAACTTGAAAATCATCACATCAATAATACAATTGTCAAGAAATAATTTTTACTTATTTCCATACTACTACTTTTAATTATTAATGAAATGTTAATGAGGCCGACATAAGTGTCGCTATTCCTATTTACCTATTTATTGTAGTTTAGTTCTGCAGGCGTGTGCTCCCCGTAGTTACGTCATTGATGGCAAGGGAAATGGTGCAAACGTTTTTGCGATTGAAATGAGGATAAATAAAAGTTTATAACGTAAACAAAATGAACGAAGGCTCCTGAGATTATGGTATTGGGCAGTAAATATTTAGAAATGGCCATTTTGCGTCTCTCAACAAACAATCTTTTGTTATTGATCCGGTATATTTGGAGTAATAGGAAAGTATTCCACATGGGTATGGCTGGAATAAAATTTCAAATACAGCTAGTGAAACACGCACCAAAACAAAATTGATAAAACAAACAAAAATGTAAAAAAGCCGAATCTGAGTCAATACGGTTAGTTGGGAATGTAAATGAAGTCATTCGGATTCGAAATAAAACCAATCTAATGAATAGCAAAACATTCCCAGGATTCTTTTTCAAACTAATGAACTTTTTAGTTAGCATCATTTTTCCGCAGGTCACTTCGCTGTTCTCCCGCTCACAAAGCCTAAAATTTAGTTAGTGTTTTGTTTATGGAAGCAGCCAATAACTGCAATCCAATTCATGATGGAATTCGGGCGGGAACACTGTTTCATCTACAAACCAAATATGATACTCTAGTTATCCGGATTTTGTTTTTCCACAGCTTGTATTCAATCCGCAACAAGATCATTTACATCATCACAATACTTGCAATTAGGTACTGCTCTTTTCACTCAACAATTTTTCTGTCACCGAAATATACTCCTCTATTCAGTATTGTTCCCAAATAATAATAAAAAAAAAAACATTACACTATGAGTCAGATCTAGTATCAATAAAAATATCATTTATGCATCAGCGTTATTTTTAGTGATTCTGTGAGACGAGACGACATTTTTCTTTTTCTCGTAACGTCTCATTTTAAATGTAATATATATTTGCTCGTCTCGAATATTATTATCTCGTCTCGGTCTCGAATCTCACCGAGATTTCTCGAGTTCATTCCTAAGAAAATTTCTTTAGATCTACGGAAATTTAATTTTCTTTTGGGAAATTTGGAAGAAAGTATATATTTAGGGAAATATCAAATTATTTTTTTCAGACTATAATTACTAGTATAAATAAAATGTATCAATATTATCTAAACTAAAATTCAGCTGTATCCGAGTGTTCGGAACTCACTATAACATGTTCTTTGCAGAGGATGTAGACTGATATCCTTCTACAATAAAATGCATCAAGAAACTAGTACCTTACAATCGTAGATATTGGTTAAAAAGTATTTTTGTGATCTTTGACCTTCGATATCTTTATTTGCAATCGCGATCTTATAGAATGTCAAAACAAAGGTCATTCTTCAGAACTATTCTTATTTCGCCTTATTTGAGTTAGTACCTCAGTTGCGCAATCGTAAAACTTTTAAAAAAAGATAAGGACAAATAAATGACTTTCTTATAGCAGATATTTTAGAAAATAAATTTTGAAAACCTTCAATACTTAAGTGGTACTGAAGAGAAATCGTTGTTGTTTTGCCTTACAATATTTTCTGCGTTTCGGTGACAATTTGTAGTTAAATATTTCATCGACAATGTGTTGGTGTGAGTGTGTGTGTGTGTGTTTAAAATGAAGTGTCGGTAGAATTTGTTTTGATTTTTTTGATCGTAAAACTTTAGAGAAAAAAGATAAGAACAAATAAATGACTTCCTTAAAGCAGATATTTTAGAAAATGAATTTTGAAAAAGTTCAATCCTTAAGTGGTACTGAAGAGAATTCGTTGATGTTTTGCCTTGCAATAAATTGTGTTGGTTTCAGTGACAAATGCAGTTAAATATTTCATCGACAATTTGTTGGTGTGTGTTTAAAATGTAGTGTCGGTAGAATTTGTTTTGATTCTTTTGGTAAAACAATGCTCCCAAGTCGTCTCGTGCTGCCTTGTATGTTAATCTTATCTCGTGACATTTATATTCACAAGGATGTTAGCATGTCTACCCGGGCTTCCCCTGGCTTGAATAGTATTATTCTATTATATAGGTGCATTACTCAAAAGCAAACCTTTTGCACGCGTATACCACTAGCATTAGCTTCATCCTCTATTCTTACAGATTTTCCAACAAATTCTAGCTGTACTAACTGTCATCCTTATTAATGTGTGTAGTTCAACAACCCGATATATTTACATACATACATCGCATCTTCCAGAATCTGAAACATTAGTGCCCTGTTTCAAAAGAAGGAATTAAGAAAGTTATCAAACTCTGGATTAATTTTAACCTAGGTTTAAAAATCAAATTCGTTTCATGAAATACTCTCCAAAATTTTAATCTCGACTTAGCAAACACTCCAATAATTTGATGACATGTTTATATTAGCAATTATTTTAAATTTGATGCATGCTTCACAACATTGATTTTTGCGTCAAATTCAATTGTTTAGATTTTTCTTTTAAAAGTGACAGGACATTAACAGGGTAATATATAATTATTACATTGTTTCCAATTAATATATGAATTAACAATAATATTTTTGTCAACCAATAAACGCTGTAATATTATAAGAAAAAAAATGCAATTCAAATTACAAAAATATAACTGAAAATAAATAAAACGCATATATTTTTTATTATGCAGCATATAGTAATATTTTGATTTTCCCCATCTGCTATATTAAAAGACAGTGCGCGAAGGAATTGGAACATGGGTTGATCTTTTATTTTCTTATTTGAAGGATTGTATATTTTCTTCAAAATAAAAAGAAGTTCATTTTAGGAAAGCCTGAATTGTTTTCTAAAGTCGTTATAAAATTCAAATGGGTTACATTTTGTGATACCTACTTCTTTATCTACGAATAATGTACACAACATTATCTAGAAACTCATCTTCTGAAGAATCTCTTTCGTCTATCATAGACTGAAACTACAAATATAGAGAATACAAGTATCCATAGTAGCCATTATTAATTATGAAAATACTTACTTACTTAAGAATAATAATCATCAATTTTAACATCGTGATATTAAACGCTACCCAAGGTTAAAATTAAATCCCAATGCCATAGACAAGTTATCTTAACTCCAAGTTTAAACCGAGGTTAACTTTAACTCTTTCTTGTGCAACCGATTTTCAAATGTAATCTAGAGTTAATAAATTTAACTTGTGTTAAAGTTTAACTCCTATTCATGAAATCGGGCATTATTTAAGAGTTATATTAGTTTTGTATTAACTGAAATGTGATATTTAGGTTAAATTTCTCAATAATAGTTTTAACTCAAAGTTAAAATTTAACCCAATCGCCATAGACGAGTTATCTTAATTCCACGTTTAAGCACTTGCAATCATGAAACCGGACATTATTTAACAGTTATTAGTTTTATATTGAGTAAAATGTGAGATCCAGGTTAAATTTCCTGAACTGACATAAACGTTATGTATTCATTGGTGGCTAGATGTATTGTTATTTTTAATGATGGTTAGAGGAATGCTGGGCTTGTTCCTGCTGGTCCACGGGCCCCGTGTAGGTTCGCAGAGCTTTCGACAGATCGTTAGGGTTGATCGAGCGAGATGGCGGCGGCGGACAATCCAGCCACTTTGTCAGACACGGCCTCCAGGTTTATCTGCACCATTAGTTAAACACAAGCTACCCACAGACAACTCTGAGCTGCCTATTCCTTCTACTTTACACCTGAACAAGGGAATATGTTCTTATATCGTGCTTATTCACTCCCTGCAGCCAACCCTCCTGATAGCAATCAGCGCTGGTGGTCATTGCTACTAGGAAACCATACCTTACATGAAGTGATAATGATGGAAAACATATTGGATAACGCTAGTAAGGCAAGCAAACAATTTCACGGTACAACATTGTGTAAGTAAAAGAGAAAGTCATTAACTTTCTTAATTATGTCACTAATCTAGTATTAACTACAAAAGCTCCTACAAGATATTCTGGATTGAGAGTCAATTTTCGTCTAAGAATATTGTAAAGTCTACGACATACCGTGTGTTCCAACACAAGTGTGTAGTTAAGTCGGAATCAAACTGAAGGCTATTGATTCTGTAGCCCGTTACTTTAACTTCATAACCAGCAATTGTCATCAGTCATTTTAAAAAAAAAATTGTAAATTTCACTGAATTATGTTATTAAAATGAAGTAATAGTGTGATTTCCAAAGTTCATAAATGTCAAAACTGATAGTAATATATACATATATAAAAATTAATCAAACGTAAAAAGGAGTTGTAGAATAAACTAACTAAATTACCAGCACACAATGAAGCACAAATTGTCGACGCCAAAATCACCTTCATAAGTGACAGGAAATTTTTAAATATCCGTTATTGCGGTTGCAATAGTGTTTTTATTTCATTTTTGTAGTTAGTTAGACGCATATAGCATATTTACCCCTCTGTAACACATACGATAATGAAATAGCGAATAAAAGTGTCATCTATGCCATGCGTATATGATAAAGATGCAAGATAAACTTGCAGCAGAAATTGATGACGTGAGGATCAACTGCAGGAAATAGACTGTACCTTAGGTTTTGAAGGTCATGTTTCATCTAGGAATAATATGTAATCCTAGTAGACTTCAAAACCCTGGAAAGTCAAACAGCCTTGATAGTTTCTAAGATTCCAAGACTTAAAATGACAAAATGATGATGAGGAAGAGTTTGTTTGTTATGAGCAACGACAAATTGAGACTGAAGTGGGTTGTTATATAGTAAAAAGGAGTGTTGGGTTAGTTATTGACGCTAGTTTAATAATTCTTGCAGCAGAAATTGATGACGTGAGGGTCAACTGCAGGAAATAGAGTGTACCTCAGACATTGAAGGTCCTGTTTCATCTAGGAATAATATGTAATCCTAGTGGACTTTAAAACTCTAGAAGGTCAAATATCCTTGATAGTTTGTAAGATTGTAAGACTTGCAATGATGAAATGATGATGAGTGCTCGTGTGTTTGTTATGAACAACAACAATTTGAGTGTGGAGTGTGTTGATATATAGGAATCACTATTGCTAAATTACCACTGTGTCCAAATAGACTTTAAAACTCTAGAAGGTCAAACATCCTTGATAGTTTGTAAGATTGTAAGACTTGCAATGATGAAATGATGATGAGTGGTCTTGTGTTTGTTATGAGCAACAACAATTTGGCGGTGGAGAGGGTTGATATATATAGGAATCACTATTGCTAAATTACCACTGTGTCCAAATGGACTTGAAAACCCTGGAAAGTGAAACATCCTTGATAGTTTATAAGATTGTAGAACTTGCAATGATGAAATGATGATTCGTGATCGTGTGTTTGTTATGAGCAACAACAATTTGGGTGTGGAGAGGGTTGATATATAGGAAAAAGGCGGGCTGGGTTAGTTATTAGCGCGGCGTTTAATTGGAAATGCCATCTCGGCACACAATGACAACATTCCGGGCGTGAAAGAGTTCGCAGCGGCCAGTGGCCTGCGCCGGATTCTGGATTCCAATCGGCCGGCCTGGAAACATTATTGGTCTTATTGTTGCCGCGACGGCTGCTGATTTGTGAGCTCGATACAATTGCCCTGAGCTCTGACCCGCACACTCCGCGCCAGAATCACAGCTTAAAACACCGACACCATAACATTCCCAGCACAAATCTAAAAACACTTTACAAATATGTCTGTGATATTCAAGGTAAATTGTACCAAATTGTAGCACATCTTTCAAAGATTACCGTTACTACCAATTTGTAATACTCTTACATTACCATTTCTACCAATTTATGCCCCGTTTCTCGATGAGGATAGGAATTACATAATATTTAAAACGGGTTCATTATCAGACTAGATATGGAACAAGTACTAAGAGATTGATATTGAAATAAGTAAAATACTCACGTTAGTATAAAAACATTAATAAGTATAAATAATGATGGTTAACATTTCTTTTATATATTTATTCTACTGAATAGAAGCAAATGTGTTTTATATCATTTGAAAGAGAAACAAATATCAATATTTGACCGTACTACAAACAACTCTGAGAAAATTGAAAATTTCTTTTTTTTCTCGAAAAATGCTTGAGCTACAAAAATTTTGAGGACCGCAGTCAATTTTTACTGTGAGTAAAAAAGTGTCCGCAGAATGTGTAAACTAGAAACTTGTTCGAATTGAAACAAGAAAGTTATGTCAAAAAGTAAATTGGCCAAAATATTTTTTTGCTTATATCCAGTGACCTATATATTTTTTTGGGAAGACAAAACGATTGAAATGGCCAACTTTGCCTCAATTTAACTGACTTCATATCTCTTACGGTTCTCGAGATCCCAATGGTTAGCTTCTTAAAACGGTAACCCAGTAAATACACTAGTAACACAAGTACTAAGTCAGCAAATATAAGCGTTACCTTTACTTAATACTATTTATGAATTACATGAATTGATCCATTATTTTACTAATTGGTGCCACTAGAATGGACTGACTTAGACTAGTTACAAATTAAGGTGTGTGCTAAAATGAAAAGAAGCGATTAATAAAAGCGAACGGTGGGAATATCGAGTGATCAAACGCGAGTAGAATGCCATGAATAGCAAAACAGCCACAGTTAAAAATAGCGAATACACTACGTATGAATTTGGATTGCATTATTCCGTGACAAATGAGAGCTTCAGCAAACGTTTACTGTTACAGAATGCATGGGGGTGCTCTTATTACTGCAGCTTTCATCTGTTTCATCTGATTATTATTAACCAGAGAATGCCTCTGTCAGAGATTAAAACCATTCAATTTATACTAACGGCTTTCCAGCAAACATTCTTTACATTTTCTAATAAAAATTTATTCATTTTTGACTGTGAAATTACGGACATTAAGTTTTATATCTTTGCAGGAATTATGAATTGTAAATTGTAAACGTCGCAATAAAAATTTCACATAAAATTCTAAAGAATTGTTATTTGTATTTGTAAATACAAAACACAAATTTGCTTTCAATATTTAAAGTGGTTCCGTAAAGAATAGTGATTCTGTGAGACGCGACGAGACGACTTTTTTTTCTCGTATCGTCTCATTTTAAATGTAAAATATATTTTCTCGTCTCGTTAATTTCTCGTCTCGAATATTATTATCTCGTCTCGGTCTCGAATCTCGCCGAAATTTCAAGGTCGAATATTGCAGGCTTTGTCATTCCTAGGGAAATTGCTCTAGATTTTGGGAAATTGAGCATTCTTTTGGGAAATTAGGAAGAAAATTATTTTTTCAGACTATAATTATTAGTATAAATATGTAAGTACCATATAATTATCTGGTCCACTTACATTTTTCCTACATACAAGATAAAAATGATGATTTTGTTTTTTTAATAGTCCACTGTTACTATTGTTACGAGTATATGACGTATGGAATTTTTAGTTTATCAATTTAAAACTGTCAGTTGTTGATGTTTTTTTGTAACTTCATTCATAGGTTTTCTAGTTTTAAAGTGACTTTTGGGACAATATTGCAGCTTTCTGTTGTATAAGTTATATTTTACTCGCTAATTCTACATAACTCCTCTTATGGATACTTGTTTATTTTTCTTCTACGCCAGCTGCGAAAAGTAGCTATATTTCAATTTTGCTGGCGTAGAAATTTAATTCCTACCTTTTGAATCAAATCACAAAAGATTTAACATTTATGACGTTTGAAAAAAAATAATTTTAAATCTCGAGAAATCTCGTCGAACTTATTGAAATTCGAGAATCTCGATTTCATTTTCTTCTTATTTCGTCTCACCCGAATCACTAGTAAAAGAAATCGTTAAGAATTTGTTGTTTAGTACCGCATTTTTTATAATTCTCTTTTACCTTTTTTGACAATTCCCCGTTTAATGCTTTATATTATAACATTGGTAATGAAAAAGGAGGAATGCGTTTCCCGTGTGTATATCAGAGAGTATATTCCAGCAAGCCGGTGGTTCTAATTTCGGTAATACAGCATGAAATCATGCATTCTACCAATCAGTTTACTGTGCATACATTACCCCGTGGCAATGCATTGGCCAACAAAGCTTCAGACCGTGATTTGACATTTGGTAAACACATTATAGATGCAAAATGACCCGAAAACAATCAGGCCAGCGCTCGGAAAATATCAACAAAACTATCAACGATTTTCTGCTAAATACTTCAGTAAGGCTTTCCACCAATAGCATTTATATAAACAGAGAGACCTGGAGTTAAATTTGTTTATATTAAAAATGTTGATTCTGATTTCAATTCAAATTAAACAACTTTTTATTAAAACCAAATTCACGTCTGAATATTCATAACTTCAATATCATTGATGACCAATTGATTTAAGTGTAATAATAGGATTTCTAATTTCATGAGACAGATTTTAGGCATTTTCAGAAAGGAAACAGTCGAAAGCCTTACGCTGCGTATTTCATCTTCAAGAACTGATAAAAATGACGACAAAATCTGGGACCTTGTGCATTCATTCCGTTGGTTGACACCACTATTCATCAGATTTTGACTTATTTATTGGGGACGAGAAAAATCTGCGCAAAAATGGTTTTTAAAAAATGAGAGTTTGACTAATAAAAACATTTCTGTGGCTCCTCAACTTCCTTATTCGCCTAGTTTGAGTTATTGTTATTTTTTCCTCTTTCCGAGATTGAAAAATCTTCTCAAGGTCAATTGAAAACATTTAAACGGTTATAATTGAGCAGCTGAAGGTTATTCCAGGTATTCGAGTTCCAGCACCGCCATGAGGATAGGAAAAAGTCTCCAGCACGTGTCGCTTCCCAATTATATTGTACTTTTATTCGTTTTTTTTTAAATCAATCTTATTTCTTAATTTTCACACCTCGTATATATAAATAGTCAGTCATTCTTCTATCCTCAGGTGTGGGATTAGATAAAAATCACTCTTCATAACTTAAAATATTTACTTCTTATGAGAGTATTTTAGTTCTTCCCCTAATGGATTTATATTAAAATCGTCATCTTTAAAATTTGGTCATCGTAATGTTTACTACCTGAAAGAGGGGTGCTTATCCACTAAGAAGCAATCTAATTCTTGTTCTAATGTCATTAGATCAAAATTACCTGGCATAAAAAAACATATTTCTGATTGGGGTTTGGAAAAAATTCGAATTCGGATTCGGTTCGAAGCCACTGGTTCAATAAATTAGTTCGTTTTGAACGTGAAGGATGTTAAGAAAGAAATATTTTTTGTGGGTAAAATGATTGGAAAATGAATTAACCCAATTTCCATTATCTTGCTTGTTTATTTCTAATATTAGTCTATTGTTCACTATCAGCAATTTATCTGCAGAAAACTGGGTGATCGATTTTAATTCATTGTTGTGCAGCTGTGAAAATTTAATAGATATAGGAGATAATACTATAATCAAACATTATGAATAATAAATACGTTTATCGAGCAATTAAAATTTCACTCAGCTTTGACTTCAAATTGAATAAATTTAAATCGATACTAATTTCACTTCATAAATAATTGAACTTAGCGAACTAGAACAGCGAATATTTAGTTGATCTTTGGAACATTAATCCACAACGTTTCGACTTAGACACGGACTTTTGTTTGCAATTAAACTTGGACGATCACAAAGGTAATTCCTCCTTTGGGTGTAAATCATTTTGATGAATATTGCTAAAGTTTTTATGAAATTGTGGAAGAAGGCAATATGCAAAGCCAGCAGCATATGCGATCCGCAACGCCCAATAAAAGGCAAATAAAAGTAAAAGCCTGGGAAGGATACGCCAGCTGTTGTAATAGAAACAAATTTGAAACAAGTTACGCGCAATGCCTCCGACGTTTAATAAGTCCGCGAAGGAAAAACTCACTTATTGACTTCACTTTCCCTTTTATGTTGAATTATGCGGAGACGGCGGGGAATGAACTTTGACGAGCAAATCGTCACGAGCAACCGGGGTTTCTCCACGAAAAGCTCAACTCAGCAGCAATACAGATAGTGCTTCTTTCTCCTACTTACATACCATTTCTAGATGAAACATTGTCACCACCGCCTATCCTATCTAACAAGCTACAGTGTTAAATAGTGTTTCACAAGACAAGAATTCTTGTGTTGTTTTGTTATTTCTTGGCTTGTTTTGAAAAACGAGACAAGAAAAACAAAAGTATTTAAGTACCTCACAAAGGCAATGATTGTGAGAAATGATATTTCCCACACTGCATATGCGCAGAGTTTGCAAATACTGTGAGAAATGGGAAATAGGCAACTTTCAAGTTTTATATAGTGTAGAACAGTGCCATTTTCCGTAGTGATCGTAGAAAAAAATGTATACTTCATTATTTTCATAATCATTGACAAATATTTATAGATAGCTACTTATAATAAAACTAGATTTAACATTAGCAAAAAAAAACGCAAGAATACAAGAATTGTAAAAAATCTTGCAATTCTTGCACTTGCAAGACCGCCTATCCTATCTAACAAGCTACTGTATTGAATAGAATTTGAGCAACAACGATATAGTAAATCTTTTTGCTACATAAATAACATTCCTAGATAGAACAGGGTTTATTTAGTAATTTAGCAATAGTGATCGTAGTTCTTTCTGCTATATACAAAACACTTGCAGATAGAACCTGGTCTCTACTAAAATATTAGTTTGTTAACAAGGTGTACCTACATTGTCCAATGAGTTTTGAGTCCGCCAAAGAAGAACACAGTTATTGAACTTCACTTTCCCTTTTATGTAGAAATATGCGGGGACGACGAAGGAATGAACTTTGACGAGCAAATCGTCACGAGCCAACTGGGGTTTCTCCACGAAAAGCTCAATTCAGCAGCAATACAGATAGTGCTTTTTTCTCCTATTTACGTAACATTTCTAGATAGAACATTGTCACCACCAACTGTCCTGTCTAACGAGCTACTGTATTGAATGGAATTTGAACTAGCAACAACGATAGTAAATCTTTTTGCTACATAAATAACATTCGTAGATGTAACACGGTTATTTAGGAATTTAGTAATAGCAACAGAAATTCGATCTGTTATGTACATAACACTTCTAGATGGAACATGATATCTACTAAGATATTAGCTTGTTAACATGTTGTACCTTTACTACTCAATGAGTTTGGAGTCCGGTAAGGAAAAATGGAATTAACTTTCCCTTTTATGTAGAATTATGCGGGGACGACGAAGGAATGAACTTTGACGAGCAAATCGTCACGAGGCAACGGGGCTTTCTCCTCGAAAAGCTCAACTCAGCAGCAATACAGATAGTGCTTTTTTCTCCTATTTACATAACATTTCTAGATGAAACATTGTCACCACCGCCTATCCTATCTAACAAGCTACTGTATTGAATAGAATTTGAGCAACAACGATAGTAAATCTTTTTGCTACATAAATAAAATTCGTAGTTGTAACACAGAATAGTTACATACAGAAGCGACACTCCGTGCCGGTACCTTTCATGTTCCCCTTTTCAGTTCTATGACCTTGAAGCATTGTGTAGACCTTTAAATTTGTGCTCTTCCCCTATCTCTCTCTAAGATGTGACGAAACTTTCCGATGTTAAACAATGAGCCCTTTAAATTTGTGTACATTCTCCATCTTTCTCTAATTTTCGTTTTTCTGTCTTACTGTCGCTTCTGTATAAATCTATTCTGTGGTTGTAACACGGTTTATTTAGTAATTTAGCAATAATGATCGTAGTTCGTTCTGCTATATACATAACACTTCCAGATAGAACCTGGTCTCTACTAAAATATTAGTTTTTTAACAAGGTGTACCTACATTGTCCAATGAGTTTTGAGCCCGCCATGGTCGAACACGATTATTGCACTTTTGCTAGGTAGCCTCACAAAAAGTGTTTTTTTTTTTTTGCAAATACTGTGAGAAATTGGAAATACGCAAGTTTCAAGTTTTATATAGTGTAAGAACAGTGCCACTTTCCGTACTGGTCCTAAAAGAAATGTATACTTCATTATTCTCATAATCATTGACAAATATTTATAGATAGTTACATATAATAAATCTAGATTTAATATTAGCAAAAAAATTCAAGAATTGTAGAAAATGTTGCAATTCTTGCACTTTTCTTACAAGACTATTTCTTGCCTTACCTTGCTTTAAAATTTTTATTTCTTACCTTGTTCTTGTCTTGTATTTTTTCCTATACTGAGGCAAGAACAAGAAAAATACAAGACTCGTGAAACACTAGTATAATGGAATTTGAACTAGCAACAACGATAGTAAATCTTTTTGTTACATAAATAACATTCCTAGATGGAACATGGTTTATTTATTTATTTAGCAATAGCGATCGTAGTTGGTTCTATGTACATAACACTTCTAGACAGGACATGATCACTACTAAGATATTAGTTAGTTAACAAGGTGTACCTACTCTGTTCAATGAGTTTGGAACAAGTCGGACACAGCGGTAATTTATTCGGTAATTCAGCAGTTTGTTACACACTTGTATACCATCGTTTATTTGAACTGTTTATTCACTAGGGAAACTAACCTTTACAACTTTTACATTGTTTACATTATTGTGTATTTTTAAATGGTTTGTTTCAACTAACATCCAAATCAATTCAGAACTGTACTGTGCAGTTTAAAAAAAAGCGTGCCAACTAACTTCAAACCCAAATTCAGATGGTTTTTTGACCGATCTCAAACTAGTTCTTTGGCAGTCAAAACAGTCACAGGATCGGAACATGTATTGTTAGACACAACTTCTGACAATGATTTAATTGACCTCCTAATTGTATTTAAATTTAAAATTGAGGTGTTTTTAAAGGAGTATTTTATTTGCCTTCCTTATTTATAGATTTATTTTCAGGTAAAAGTAAAACTATTCCAAAACAGTTGACAATGATATTGACGACTCAGAATCAGTCCGCAATTCATTCCAACAAAAACATGCTCCGGAACTAACCTAGTTCACGAATGCACAAACCACGGTACATGAACTGATACATGAATTAATCACAAAACGTTAGGAATATCTTGTTGGAACAAACTTATTATTATATTATTAGTTTGAAATCAAATCTCAGATTCCAATAAAGTATTTAAATTGAATGTCAAACTTTTTTGTAAAAAACATAAAGTACTTTTAATAGTGATGGAGCTTTTTTTCTTCTATGTACAGTATGCAATTTTGAAGCTTTATATAGTATGAGAGAAGACCCACATTCTATAGTAGTCGTAGAAAAAAATATAAACCAACGGTACCAAAGTATAATAAAATATTTCTATTTTAGTTACTGCATTGTAGTATTTAATTCTTTGAAACTTTGTACCGTTTGGCTCAATGATCTAATTCAAAGGGGTAATTATTAATCATGAATATTAGGATTTATGTGTCTAATTTCACGTAATGAAAATTACAGTATGAAATTGGATTTGGATGATACTTGAAATAGAAGAGAAGACCGTGTTAGTAAATATGTATGGCGAGCAGAACTTTTGTAGGTAACCATATGTGAACATATCGCAGCAAACAATGCATCGAATGTGGAGAAAGCGCGGATCTCGGTCGCAGATAACGAGAATCCGAGTTACGTGCAGCGGGATTCGAATGCAGCACGCGAAGGGTGGATCACATATTGATGCGCTGGGGAAGGAATTATTTATTGTAATCTTTGTAATCCGACACGAACGTAAATTGTCATTTTGTGTTCAGTGTAAAGGGAGAACAATTGAGGCTTGTTTTGATTTAACCAATCCAGCAAATTGTACGTCGTAAATTTTGGTTGATTTTACAGCAATTTCAGCAAATTTGAATTTAAAGTGAT
Organism: Stenolophus ochropezus; assembly: GCA_035578165.1. Taxonomy (NCBI): domain Eukaryota; kingdom Metazoa; phylum Arthropoda; class Insecta; order Coleoptera; family Carabidae; genus Stenolophus; species Stenolophus ochropezus. The sequence goes on along the minus strand of JAQOWZ010000028.1, from coordinate 3,627,234 downwards.
TGGCGTTTTGTGAGGCACGAATAATAAAACAATCAAGATGTAATTGCCAATCTTCATTCACTTTAAATACTCTTTTATACGTCGTATTATCAATCACTGTGCTGGACATATACATTCTTCAAAATATCACTAAATCTGCTTTTATAGTTGTTTCTTCTAGAAACATCGTCCGCATTATACATAAGACAAGACAAGACTTCGCAAAATCTTGCTTTTATATTTTTATTTTATTTTTTATATGAAACTTTGTCTAATTTGAAAGCGATGTGCATTTTCAGAAAGTTTTAATTCTTACTTGTTAAGCCGTAATATTTTTTTAAGTGTTCTATGACGTAGATGTTAAGGTAATCCGGTTCTCAAAAAATGAGGATCGCTAAAATTTCAATTACATTACTTGTAACTGTTATAAAAACATATAAATATGTTTTAAATTGTTTTCCTTACTTGGAAATATGCATAAATAGTAAGAATTTTAATAACATAATTTTCTCGTCTTGACCCAGAATAAAAAAGTCTGGTTTTGTCTTGAAATTTCAAGACAAGACTATTGCCAGTCTAGTCTTGATAACAAGGCAAGACAAGTGTCTAGAAAGTCTAGATCTACACGGCCACACTAATTATTTAAGTAAAAAAGTCACTAACTCTGTTAGATATACCTATCACTAAACAAGAATTAAATTCAGACGATCAAACTAGAAGATTTATTTCATTTAAAGTCATGTTTAATAAATGGAAAATGAACTAGTTTTTTATGAAGACGATATTGCTACTAAAGTTTGTAGCAGAGAAAGATATTAACTTTCTTAGTTACATCTCTAAAATAGTAATAACTGTGAAAGCTCGTACAGAAGATTTCCTGAAAGGAAATTATTAATTTTTAATGAATATAACGCTTTTGTTATTGAACTTATCTATGGAAAATTCTTGAATAATTAAATACATGAGTAAAATGTATACACATAAACGAAAAAGTACAATTCGGTACAAATAAATTTTTAATAATGATAATAAAGTGTTCAAAGTAAGACATGAGACATTTTCAGATGTAAAAGGTATTTGTCTTTTAAAATTGACATTTATATGAATATGGATCTGACAAGAATAATAAAAAGGAACAGATGGTGTATCTATTTGTAAATTGGAATAGCTGTAGCTAGGGGCACATATCGTTGTTTCTAGCATAAGTATTCTCTTTGTGCTACCCAGGCCGTATTCTAATGATGTGTTTGTATTTCCAGGATCCGAGACGTCGGGAGAAAATGTAAGTAAGTTTTGCGATTTCCTATCGTCATTTTTCATTTCATCCGTCGCACACTCTGATATTCGAAGTCGTTATATGTAAAACTCAAAGTTTTTAGATTCGCGAGAGTTCTTTCTGACACATGAGATATTTTTGCTTTTGTGGATGCGCTAATGTTTGCTGCACTGGGATAATTTTTTACAAACGGAATCTTTAACAGCCGCGAAGTTTGATAGTTTTATTCTGCACCTTTATATTACTTCAAAAAGCTTCATTTGCGATTCAGATTAATCGTGTCACTTTGGTAATACCCGTGTTACAATTCAGATATAATTTATTTCACCTTAATGCGATAGAGGGTTTTATGAATAAGCTCGTTTTAAGATCCAGAAATCCAATTTTAACAATTTACGATAATGCCGATTATTATATTTGTATTCTTCTTCGGATAAACTTCAGTACAAGATCTTGTACATTTTTCACAATCCTCGGGTGAGATTCTATAACTCATATCAACTACAAATAACAACTGTACTTGTTAAAATATCAATTGCAGATTGCGAACGTCAAATGTCAAATGCCACCATGGCGGAAATTCAACTTTGCAATGAACTTAAGACATTCCATTATCATTGTAGACTTGTAGTGTTCTTTAAACATACATGAGTATATGTAAGTACCATAAATATCCATTACTGTTATAGAATAGCAAGTAAACTTGTTATAGAATCCCACCCCTGTTATTATATTAGTTTTTAAGAATTTTTTTTTAATTTCATCCCTCAGTCTGTATACCAGCTTCAGGTTAGGTTAGGTTTTAGGTATTTTTAAAAATTTGTAAACCATTGAACAAACCTTGGATGTTATGAATCATACCAGGCCTTATAGTCTTAAAATCCTTACTCACCGAGCTTGGAATTCAATTGACATCTGCGGCCGTTATGATACTCATAACTATCCTACTGTAAAACAACTTTTTTAGTTTTAGTTCTGTAATTTTTTTATTTATTAAACCCAACGTTTATCTTAAGAGTAACGACAAATACTAAGAATCAAGTAAACAAGTAACTAAGAAACGAATTATAATATATTTGATATAGGAAGCCATGCTTTACTAATTTCCAAACCATCGTTGTGATTGAGACTAATATTCTTAGTTTTAAAAATCTCAATGGCTTCTCTAATTAATCTTGTGTTGAGAGATATTAATAGCTATAATTAAATTGTTAAACTAACTGCATTAGGTATCAATTTAAACAGAGTACAGTTTAGTAGAACTCCTAGTGGAAGGTAATGATTTTTTGGGTAAAGACGAATGTAGAAGGAAACTGGTAACAAGGTTTATAGAAAAAAATATAATATTTACGATGTGTTCGTGCGATGTCTGTTAAAGTTTGGACGGTGTATCCGGTAAATAAAAGCAGATAAAGTCGTATTTAGCTTGACCTACCCTTCATAACTGTAAGAAGTCTGTAAATATATCTTGGTTTTCCTGACAGCTTTATCGGGCAAAAAGAAACAGGAAATGCTTGACATGCCTTGAAATATTGGAAATTGAAATTTTTATTTTTATACTACTTCAGTATAATTAAATTGTACTACAAACTCTGATATCATAACTGTTGAAATATAGCTTTCATGCATTAATTTTCAAATTCAAAGTTTTGATATTCGTTTTAGTAAAAAAGGTAATTGCAAGCAGAAAACAAAAGAAGTTAAACCATGAATGCAAGCTTTTATTCAGAGCTTTATTCATACATTTTTATAATTCAGTTCAAAAAATAGCAGTCAATAAAAGAGATGAACTATGTTTCCTTTTTTTGTTAATTTACCTCCACCATAACTACAGTTGTAAACTACAACAATATTTTACATCTAGGAAAAACATCATTTTTATTTTCGCATATCTCGTCCTGACAGTAGTTAATGTCAAAAGCGACAACTCGACAAGCAACATGGAATGGGATGAATAAATGATTTTCCTTCGGTTTTTTACGGAATTATACAATTTATACTATATCTCCGGTAGAGGTTGTTAAATTTTACTGTCATGTTCACGTGAGGAACTGTGTTATGAATTTAATTTCGAGCTGTAAAATAACTTGATACATTTGATTACATTTTACTCTATATTGTATTTCTAACGTTACAGACAATTATTTCTACTCAAACAATTTAAAACAAATAACACGCAACATAGAACTTAAAACATACAATACGGTGAAATAATTAAAATTGAAATTTACTTCTGAGCTTTTAGTTTCGAAGAAATCTACCCAATAACTATCGATACCTAACGTGAAAATTATATTGTCAAAGCAAACTAGTTTTGTTATTCAAATTTAATTTTTTTTTTGTTTTCTCGATTCCATTGTAGATAAAATATTGTACAATACATATACGTAGAGGCCTTTTTAGACTAGCCTATATATGAGACAACACATAGTATAAGAAATGGTAACCAAAAATTGTTAGATTTTGACGAAGTTTTGTATGATACTAAAGGCCGTTTTAGACAAGCCTATAAATTGTACAAGATCTTGCCCCATTTTAGTACAATTTAAATTGGTTATTTTCAAGCAGCAAATTGGTTGAAATATTGTATACGATCGTAAATGAACAGAACACGTTCTATTTTTTATACAATCTATCAGCCAATTTGGCTGTGAGCATGCGTTTATTGTATAATGTAGTAGCATAAATAGTTCTTTTACGTATTCTTTGGCAACAGTAAAATATAAATTTTTATTTGATATCTGCCAATTTACGTTTTCGGCTTTTCGACTTTTTATTATAGTTGTCTAAAAAGTTGTGTACACCTCGTCTAAATTTTTTTTTTATCTTCTTCTAATTTGCTAGGCTTGCAAAGTAAAATCAGGTTAACGTTTTTGAAAAACAAATGACTATTATAATATGGATAAACTAAGTGCAAATTTGTGTTGTTTTATTGCTAAACCATGCTTGCAAAATGCAATTAAAATTTTAAATGCAGCAACTCTGCAAGCCAGTTAAAGTACAAAAAAATAAAAAGTGTTGATTTTCTTTCTCTGGTTCTTTGGAATTTCTTTTCCCCCGTGTTTCTCAATGCGAGCTGTTTCTTTTCTAAATCACTTCCCTGTGGAATATCTTTAAAATTGGCGTCGTTATCGATTTCTCTACTAAATTTCCCGAAATTCAACAGAAACCACCAAGCACTGTTATTGGTACAACAGCATGAACACGTATATCAACTTCAACAATGCAGATTTACATCAGAATTATCCAGAAACAAATATATTACACGAACATATTAAATACTTTGCTTTCAAAGTGGAAACTTATTCATAATGGAATTGAAACACAAGGTGTTCAAAAGATATTGACGGGAAAACAAAATAAATGTGTCATACCCAGAATGGGTTCTAATTAAATTAGACCACACTTTGAGGCAAATAAGTAAAGCAAAATACTTGACATTGGAACAAAAAGTAGGGCAAATTTTTGGGACAATATTTAGATCACGGATTAAATATACATAAATAGAGCAATTAGGGGAGAAATTAGAGCGCATTCTGGTGCAAACAAATAGAGCAAAATAATAGTAACTGAAACAATAAGTAGAATAAACTCCTGGAGCAATATATAGTTCATGGAATGGATAAATTGGGGCAAATACTAGAGCAAATAAATAGAGCAACTGTGGAGAAAACTAGAACACATTCTGAAGCAAATCAGAAGAGCTAAGTACTAAGAACTAGGACAAATACTAGTATTAGATTATAGGATAATAAGCAATTAGATAAACTGGAACAACTTGGGAAGAAAATAGATTACATTCTTGGGCAAAGAACTAGAGCATTGATTAAAAACTGGGACGAAAACTAGAGCATGATTGTATCGCATTAAATCGATTAGGAAATAGAGAAAGTTAAGCATATTTACAATCTCTTCCTTTTGCATTTTTTTTATTAATAAATTAATATTTTGCTGTAAAATATTTGAATAAGCATATATAAAATGAAATTGATGCTTTTGGTCTTCGATAGTAACTGGTGTAATCTATAATTAATGGTATTGCCTCTGAGACAAATGGAACAAAGAGAAGACATATGCACCTGTCTATTTCCAAGATTCTGGAAAGGGTTTTCAGCCCAAGGCGTGACATGCATTTTATTTTCTCCTCCATCAATTGACTGATACCCTGGAGAGAAATGTCAGAATTGTCGTCTACTTATATTAAAATTCCCAACGAAATATATGTCTTTGTATATTCCTTATTCTCAACTACATAAATATCACTGTTATATTGTAGAATATATAATTAATAATTAACTGTAATATCATGCCAATACTTTTGATGAAAAAGGTTTTAATTTTTTTTCTACTTCTCAATAAGGAACTCTTTATTTTACTTATTTAAATTAGGTAATTAGTACCATTATTTTACTGTTAAAATAATGAAATTATAATGAATATATTGAAACATTTACGGCTACAAAAAAAGGAAAATTTAGTACCTAATTTATGTGCGTGTGTGTCTGTGACGATTTTTCGTCCACGATAACTCCAATGCGGTACGTATAAAATATATAGTATTTGGTATTTAAGAGAATATATTATTATTAAATATAAAGTTTATTTAATTTTGTACCGGGCTGCTTAATTACACTTTACATATAACTTCTGGCTAAACAGAAAATAAATATTACTTATATTAACTTTATACATCATTCAAGCTGAGATGTTTCTCTAAAACAGATGATAAAATAAGTAAATAATAATAATAAAGTTTTTCAATTGTAAAATATAAAAAGACGGAAGAAATATACAAGGAATAGATTTAGTAACGCTAGAAATAATTGTTTTCTTCGGTTTCCGATACAGTATTAGAAATTTGATGCAAGGAAATTTCAGGTATGAATTGATTTGAAAAATATTCTGAACAAACTAATTTTGAAAGTAAATATTTAATGAACAAAAATTTTTTTTTATAGAATATATTACAACAGTGGCGGGACACATCGGATTTTTATAAATGTTATAAAAAAATAATGTCCAATACAGTTTTGTACTTATTCAAACAGAAATCGAAACTGAAACGTCTTATTTTCGTATGAATAAAATAACTAACTTTGATTTCTTACTAATAACAAACATTTGTATTTTTAATTTTATTTTAAATCATCCTATTTTCGATAATGTTATTAATGCTGTTTATGAAATTGCTACAAAATGTGTATTTATAAATTACAATTAAAATAAAACTACTCTGGATTACGACATAACTGTAACATGTAAATGATTTCATGCAAACAAATTATATATTTACAATACAAACGACAAAGTGACAGCTGATTGTTTAAACATTTTTCACTCTGACAACAGCTACAATTGATTTCAATAAAATTTAAATGTGACAGGTAATGTAATAATTAATAAATCCGCTAGAGGCAGCACGTACCGATGCGAGCATTGCTTGAAATTTTGTTAATTAATAAATTACATGAACGTAGATAAAAATTCATTAGCCCGACAGGCCAGATTCGACATGTCGGATAGCGATGCGTAGGGGGCCGGTATAGGAATTGGTGTTTCTTCGGACTCGACATGCATGCCACTGGAATATTGTTTTTCAAGAGGAGGTAATAGAAAAGGAAGTGATAAAATGAGAACTGTTTTTGCGGCAAATAATTTTAAATATTTGAATTGTCCATGAATGTTCTATGATAATTAATTTTGATGTGTTTCAACAATCATTAAGATATAATCTGTTGGATTCCCAAATAATAATAAATAAATAAATTAACAAATAATAATCAGAGCCGTATTAATGGTATTTAGACAATTTGGAAAAATAACTTATTTAAATTAAAGTAATTTTTATTAACAAAAACATAATTACATTTTAAAACATTTCCTTTATTTGGCAAATTTGTTTCAAAGATTCATTACATGTAAATGATATTTCTTACTGTTTTTTGGTATTGGTATATAAATGAGAGTTTAAGAGTTGTATCGTTTATGCTGAAAGATCTATTATGACGCAGCCCTTATTTAGTTTTCCGGAAACAATTCCAGTTTTCTGATAAAGCCAATTGTAGCTCCAGAAGTTAAATTCTTGATCTCATCTGCTATAAGATACTTCTGGGTATTCACACATTATGTGTTTCGACGATTCTTCGTCCTCTTCATAGAGTTGACAGATGTGATTTTCAGCTTTACCAGTTTTGTACAAATAGTATTTTAAAGGACAATGGTCAGTGAGGACTCCTGTTTTACTCTAAGGTCCTCTTTGCTTAGAGATAGTAGCTTCTTGTCCTCTGTCATAGAGGTGTTTTTCCAAAATGAGGATATGGTAGATTCCTCCCAGTTTTTAACCACTTTCTTATAGTGACTTTGCTGTCATCTCTTTGAAGCAGTAAAACCGTTTCTGCGTATTTTGTACAAAAATTCGTCAAAAAAATGTAAGGCATACATAAGATGGCAGTAAAAAAATACAACTTTCAATAATTTAATTTTCTCTAGTGAATAAAGTTTTTTGCACTTCCGGGAGTAAAAGCCTACTTCACTCTTCATTGTGGAAGACTGAAGTAGCTCTTTTTATCCCTGAGGAATTAAATTAATAAACAAGCATTATATTACCACAGAAACAAGTTTGTATATATAGGTAAACTAGTCTAGATTACCAGAAAAATGTACAGTGCTTAATGATGTTTTATTTTCAAAGTTGTCCTGTATTCGACTGTTACATAAATATAACCAAATAATTATTATTTTAAAATGTATATGCGGAAGTGCAAGAAATGTGTATATACCATAGTACTAAAGTGCCTTTAATCCCTTAAGTGATTATATCATGGACTTTTGTCTCTCAGTATATAATATACTATTACAAGTGACTAACAAATAAAACACAATTACAATTTAGATCACCTTGGGATTACAGGAATGTTATTATTTGGTTGTTTATTAGAATATGTAATAAGTATTGGGGGTGATTGAATTAGAAGGTTATTGCGGGCATTGATTAGTGTGGGGAAGGTTGAGAAATGACCACGCCGCTTGGAACCGAGTGGGTGGAAAATAGGTTATTAGTTGTGTTTGTCACTAGCGATGTGCGGGCACCCGAGCGTGATCGATAGCGCTGCAGGATCGCAGCCGGAGGGATAGTCACCTGCAGGACGTCCCGAGGTGCATTCACATCATCTTCTATGTTCCCCTGTTCCTACCAAACTACTCAGAACACTACAAAACCATTGAATTTCAGTCCTAAATTAAGGGTAGTTTACTTAACTTACACATTCTAAGTACCAGTAGTTTAGTTTCTTTCATAAAACAAAGTATATATCACATCATCTTCTATGTTCCAAGGACTACATACCACTATTCCCATCAAACTTTACACAGAACATTACAAAACGATTTATTTTCATTCCCAAATTAACTGTAGATTACTTAACATACATATTCTAAGTACCAGCAGTTTAGTTTCTTTCATAAAACAAAGTATATGTCACATCATCTTCTATGTTCCAAGGACTACATACTGCTATTCCATCAAACTTTATTTAGAACACAGCAAAAGCATTTAATTTCATTCCCAAATTAAAAGTAGTTTAGTTAAAATATACATTTTAAGTACCAGTACTTTAGTTTCTTTCATAAAACAAAGTATATGTTCTCTGTTAGAAGCTCTACATCTCTAGTTCCTATCAAACTCTCCTCAGAACACAATAAAACGATTTATTTCCATTCCCCATTTAAAGGTACATTGTTTAAAATACAAATTTTTAGTGCCAGTAGTTTAGTTTCTTTCATGAAACAATGTATATGAAAGAAATTATCAAGATAAGAGAAATTATAAGTGTAGATACCTCAAAAATATTAAAAACACCAATAGTACTAGTTGCACTACAGTAATATACATTATAAATTCGGTAAATGAGTTTTTACGGTATGAATAAGATGTTTTCAGACAAGGCGACGAAGGAGCCAAGTTAGGAATTTCAAAATGAGTACCGTGAGAATCATTAACGGACGTATGACGTACAATGTTTAATTTCATACTGTTTTACATTTTCTTTTACAAGTTGTTTTAAGAAGAAAAACCAAAAGGATGCCATCTGTCACTTATGACATGTCAATCAAAAACTTTTAATAGAATTATTTTAAAATAAGGTCAAGTTTAGTACTACAAAACATAAAAATTTTCACATTTATATATTGCAAAATATAGTGAAGATTAGTTCGTTCTTCCAGATATGTATTGCAATGAATGTATTGTTTCTTTTGAAACATCGTCTGCATCGTTAGTCTAGGTAGATTCGGTTATCGATTCCATGCGTTTTTCCATAATCGTTTCCATTATCGCAGCTCCAGACCTTTTCTTTGAAGTCAGATAACGAATGCTGGACGCTAATTGCAATCAGTGTGGAAATGAGTCCTTCTGATTTTTATGGAAAATAACTAAAGTTTTCTTTTGAAGCGACTCAAACTACTGGATTAAAAATCGGTCAATGGACACATGGTTTGGATGGGTTTTAATGAACACTTCAAAAGGAAAAATTTTAATAGAAAGTTTCAAACATTGTGGAGTGGAATATGTATTGTTAATTAGAATTAGTTCAATGTAATAATTAATATATTGGAGCAATATACGCAATTTAGTGCGAATATTAATTAAGAAGATTGAAGTAATTATAACTCAATTATTAATAATTTAACAGTTCAACTATTATTGTAATGCATTTCGATATTATTTGCATGAGATAATGAAATAAAGCGCATGAATATGAAAGATTGTGTTTAGTATTGTGGTCGGAAGAACAAAAAAGGAAGCTGTATTCTAAGCAGCTCCGTTCCCAGCATTAAGTTTCCTGTGGCAGCCTGCGTTATCTATTGTGCTCTAGCCATTGTTTTTATTGAATCGTCGTTTTGTCATTTCCATAACCCAGAAAGAAAAGCACTATCAGCATTATTTATATACCTGGGAGTTGCTGTTCCTACATTCATCTTCGAGGCTCCGATGAACGCTCCCCGTTCGACACATTGTGGAAAGTAAAATTAATGTCTTATTTCATCCTCCTTGCGATTATGTTGTCAGAAATATTGTATCGAAGTCGGCGAACGAGGCAAGATAAATAGAGATAACTGCTGAATTTCCCCGAACTTCGCCTGACTTTTGCTGTTATTAAACATGTCCGAAATATGTTCCTCCTAATATAACTTCGTACGTTCCACAATATTGTAGTTATTAACTCCTTTCCCAGTTATGTAGTTACTGCTAGTTTTTCTACTTATTTCTTATCGCAAATTCTCCGGATTATTAAATGTCTCTTGCCAAATTACTTCGTTTTCCTCAGCGAAATACAAAACAACATATTTTCTACTTCAATTTGCTACCATTCATCAATTCGTAATTTCCAGTCGGAAAGAATTTTTAAATTTCTGTTATTTCCTGATTTATTTTTAGGCCCAGTTTTCGGTCATTGCTCTTTGTGTTCTAATTTATCCTCCAAATGTGTTAATTATTTTATCCAACACCGTGTAATTATAACGATATAAGTATGCTGTTTTTAGAGAAATGAAGTAGGTCATAAGTCACTAGTGCTAAATATATTAGCTCACTTTTTTTTGGTTCGTATCATAGTAACTACGTTATAAAACCTTCTCTACACTATTTTGTTCCTAAATGTCATTTCGAAATTCCATCTGTCAAAAATCTTATATGTATTTTATATTAATGATTAAAATGTGTTGGATAAAATGTTGTATGGCACACGTGTGTTAATTTCCTAAGTCACTTGAAAAAATACCACACTCGGCCTAACGGCCTCGTGAGCTAAACTTTTCTCCCGTAACTTAGCTGTAAAGTAACACACTTGTACCATAAATAACTAAATTAAAGCGCATCAAGTACTTTCTGTCATCAGATCATCGGCTGGTCCACACTTATACCATTAGACTTGATATTTGATTGACAGCAATGTATTTGCTTGTGTCGTTTAAGAAGAAACAGGAAAAGAATTTGATATTTGCTTTTTAAGTTATAAAATTTTCTAACAGGCCTACACCAAAGCAACAACAATTTTAAAAATCGGTAATAACAGAGGAAATGGGGAATAGTAAAATGGTCTGCTATATTACAATATTGGTTATATCTGTAGTAAAAGGGTAGAAGATCTGAACACTATCTCTTAATAAGAATTAAAGTATAATATTTACGCAACGCAATTGAGAAATGCGCCCAGCGAAGTGTAAAAATTCAATAAACAATTTAATGTTTAAAATAGAATATTTATAATGAGCAACAACACGAGGCAGAAAGGATAAAGTCGGTGATCAATTCTCATTTTCTTTATTCTAGTTGTCAGGCACTGTGTTCTACTAATGAATACTCACGTTCTGTCGATTTTTACAAAAGGATGTCATTTTTTATCGGAATTAAAAATGAAAAATGAAGACAATTCTTTACAGATTTACAATGAATGTATTATTGTCTTGACAGTATTGTTCTTTATAAATTATTCGCGGATTAATCTAATGATTTATTTGAACAAATTGATGCAAAAACTTTTGACGATTATACTAATTAGGAATTAATTAATTTGCCTTCTGGGATTAGCACAAACAGATTGATTATATTCCAAATACAACCCCGCGAGCAAATATCTTCACAATGTTATATAAATGCTTCAACAAATACATCCAAAATATTCTCATTAGGCATTAGGGTTCCTTCTCTCAAGAACCATGTTTTTTATGTGAATTCTAAAAGAAATTATTTATTTTAATTTTAATAAAATGTTAAAATATATTTGTATTTATCCTTCTATTATTTGGCTCATAATGATGAAAGGCTTAATATAATAGCAAAAAAAGCAATACCAAGAACTCCTTCATTTAGTGAGTTTCTAAGTTACTACAACAAAATGATTGGTTTTAAACAGATAAACGATATAAAATAAAATTGTCTAAGTTTTTTGAATTTCAAAATACAAATCTCTGTGAATCTAATAAATATAATAATTATGTTAATAAGTAACTATAACAATATTGTTGATTATAAACAGATAAATAATACAAAGTTGTCTTTGTGAATTTAATAAATACAATAATTGTGTTATTAATATTACTAAAAAGAATAATATACAATTTTTGTATTTGACCTTATTATTGCACTAATAAAATAAATGGAGTTAATATCCAAACTCAAATTAATAAAATAAAGAGTCTTTTATAAACGGAAGTTGAAAATACAATTTTTATTTTCGTAAATAACATCGAAAACATTGTGTACAATTTAAATATTTGAAATTATTTGCCGCAAAAACAAACTTAATTTGTTTGTTTCCATTTCTTTCGTCGTTCCTTCACCAGTGGCGTGCATGTCAAGTCCGGAGAAATCTCCACGCTAATACCGGCCCCCTACGCGTCGCTAGCCGATAACGTAAATACTCACAGTCGGGGTAACGGTTTTTTAACTCCGGTCATGTAATTTATTAATTAACAAATTCTGACGTCAGGACTGTCTCGGTACGTGCTGCCTCTACCGTAAAAATTTGTAAGTTCCCTATTTATAATTAGTTTAACAAGATGTAATCTTTACGTAAGACAACAAATTATTTGCTATTATACGAATATGTAAGCGATGAGAATATTGTGATGCTGTATGCTGTAGAAATTCTTGTCAACCAAATGTCAAAGTTGTGTAGTGATTGTTCAGTACGTGTGCATACCTCCATGCTTCGGAATACGTGAAAATGTGCTACGCATAAGAATTCGTGTCTTGATATCCTGGAAAATGTGCGGAATACTTGGAAAATACATAAACACCAACACTAATTGTATCTCTCAATCTCTCATTTCGTCTACTGCTACATGATACAGTTTATAACAATAAATATATCATTGTATTAAAAGCAAATAGTGTTATACCCGGTATTATAAAAGTCAATTTAGTTCTCTAAAAAATAATATTTCTTTCTTCAATTGACAATCGAAATTTTGAGTGCTCCTTAATTTTGGGTGTTACTTCGTTGTTTAAAAATAAAAAAAAAACGATATAATTAAAGTTGTTATTCAAGTTATTTGAATTGTGAGATATAAGCGATTTGAATTTTATAAAGTAATAAAACTGTGTTATTAATATTTGTAAAGAGAATAAGAATAAAAATTTCTCTTTTTGTGGCTGTAATTTTAAATGTGCATTTAACGAACAAAATCCTTTAGAAATAAAATATTATAAAGGGTTTCCATCATTGCATTCCAAATTTCGATATTCTTTTTTTATTAAATACGCATTTAAAATTAAATGTATGCTTTGAAAAATCTCTGTTAATATAATAAATGTAATAACTATTCTATTAATATATGTAAAGATAGTAAGAACTAAATATTATGTTTTTGTAGCTGTTAATATTTTTCTATTTTAATATTGCGCGAAATATTGGAATCAATAACCTAACTGAAATTAGTAAAATGAAAAGTCTGTTATTAAAGTAAATAGAAAAAATATATGAATAATTTTAATACTCATAGAGCGAAAGTATTGTTAATGTCAAAATATTTTAATTTGTAAAAATTATGTTTTTTAAATTGTACATATTTCTTGTAATAAAAAATATAAAAAAGAAAATATTTCGTGTTTATTTTACATTTAAATTACAGGTACTTTAAATGGACAAAAAACAACAACGTATAAACAACTTACTACAGCAACGAATGCATTATTTTTTTACTTCTAAAAATACTTTCCTGTTAATGCTTTAGCATTTTCAAGTACAAAAATAAATACTTGGTATATTTTTTTGTACAGTTCTGTTAGACAAATCTTTATAGGAAAATATAAAGGCAGAAATCTTTTTTGTGTACTATTTCTCTTGCCGGAAAGTACCTGACATTTAAATTTAAATTCAGGCAATCATCAGGGCACCAGGGGTGAAATACTGATTTAAAAGGGGGAGGAATAAGGGTAGGATACTTAAGGGGAGGTTATCTCCTTACACTTTTCACTTGCATCGTCTGATAGAAGAGAAAATTGTCACCGATGCAAATACAAATTTCGGTGTTGGATGTTGATTAAGTAAACACATCCGTGCTCTATTTGGTTTTATTTCTGTGCATGTCGTGACTTCAGAACGAATGAACTGCAAAATTGCTGAACTAGATTCTGTACCGCAATTTGAAAACGTGGTAATGAACTCGGGAAGACACTGAAAAATGCTGGATAAATTGATTACAATTTCGCGAACGAATTGTTCAATAATTAATCTTAATTAAGAATAATTTGCAAATGTACAACTGAATGAATGTAACGCCCAACTACAAGCAATTAGTAAACTGCAGTTTGCTAGAATTTTCATTAAAATATTAGGAAATAAATGGGGCAATTTAATTTTCCAAATAAACATGGGACAAATTCACAAACTTTTCCGTATTTATTACATACATATATTCTTTACTTCCTTGCAACTCAAAAACAGATCCAAACTTCCTACATATAACAACATTTTTATCATTTATTTTTCATTTTTTCTATACATTAATTTTAATTTTACTGATTCTATAATAATGTAATCGGGTTATTAACTTACAACATACAATGCAGTGAAGTTTTGTTTTAAGTTATCTAGAAGGACTGTATTTTTATTTTTTATTATTTGTTTTATTCCAAAATAAATAAATAAAATAAATAGAAAAAGAAAATATTTGCAAGTTATTTATAAAAATTAAAAACTGTAATTTTTTTATTTTCTCCAATATTTACCGATTTATTTATTTAGCGTATGTTATTTGTTTGTGATCCTTAAACACGGTGGATTATTTATAAAACATTTTCGAGTTACACGTGTTATACCTGTTTATATAATTTCGGCGCCCCCGAATATATAGGCTTTACCAAAAATAAATTAAATTTATCAATGAAACCGTACAGTTTTAATTCATTGCAAACGTCCAAACTTAGTTTTGTATTTTAAAAAACTACCAAAAGCATTTTTCTTTTATACCACAACGCGGTAATCGGGTATTTGTATTAAAATGCAAAACTATGTTAGAATTAGAATTTTGCTATTAAAAATATCAAATTAAATTTTATGGGAATTAATTAACTACTGATATATTAAATTCAGATCTTGGTGTATCGTTTGACTTTATAATAAATTATACAAAAGATATATTTTCTTCTTTTTAAAAGTGAGTTTATAAAATTAATAATATAATAGTTTATATATGTAGTAATAACAGGAAAAATAATTCTCAAACCGCTGATACTATATTTTTTGTTTTTGTTAAAAAAAAATTTATATTCGATACATTTTTTCCTTTTAATAAACAAGTTCGAAATATGAAACAAGATCTAAAAAAAATTCTAAAACTGCCACCATAATAATAATTTCTTGTTAATCCATCATTATTTTTAAACGATTTTATGACAATACAAAGATGCAAATAAGAGCCAAAAATAGAACGATCCTTATTGGTTTCCGTAATGAATTTGCAGGTGGTTGAAATGAATTTGATGTAGGTGTTCGTTCAGGTATTGTGCAGTAATACATCAGCACCGCAAGCAAGTGTAGCATCTGGTTTTGCACGTAATCCATAACACAGCAGAGTATCAGGCGTCCTAACTTGCAGTACAGGTTGTCACTTGTCAATGTATCCACGGGGAAGATTTAATCTAGGGCTTGGCCAGACGGACGCGGCTGTGCCACATATGAGAAGTGAGAGATTACCATAACGTTGGGCTTGATTACATTGTTACATTTACCTTAACTGCCAACGACAAATAACTTCTTACTAAAGCCTTTACTCAACATTCTTTAGCAAGAGAAAAGGATGATCGTATTCAGTAAAGTTTTGTAACGAATCATCATCATTATTAAAAGTACAATATGTATGTAGTTCTTTCTAAACCTAATCCTTAAAGGGGTATACCTAAAAAACTTGTTTATTTAGGTATTGCCAAATCTCAAGTTTGAATACGAATATCTCGAGAACGGTAAGAGATAATTCAATTGAATATGTGAAATCAGCGCGTCGATATTTACTTAAGTCTAGAAAATGGAAAGTTTTGAAGAAACGAAGTTCCTCGAAGAAATTTTGAAATTTATGTTTTTTCGATTAAATTGTTACTAAATGAACATTCTTTAGCACGAGAAAATGATGATCAAATTCGTAACGTTTTCTATCGAATCATCATCATTGTACATTGTAGAGTGGATATGAAAAACATCTGACTTGTTGACAATGTCACAATATATTTTATTCCTTCGAAAATGGATAAAATCGAAACCTGTATCCTACTGTATAAAAATATTATCTAAACTCGTTGCACACCTCACAATATTTATTTTAAATAATTATTTCATTAAATTTTTACCTGTTTGACAATTAACAACTGAATTTCCTACATTTCTCTACACGATACGCAAATGTTTCAAATATTTGATTACGTGATTGTAATCTTAACTGTGTGAATACTTAAATCATATTGTTTTCTCTTCGCTTTGATCCTAGAAAAAGTATACTGTTACAACTCGAGTGGAATGCTCATATTCCTGATGTGAGCATCATATCCACTCTTGTACATTATACTATTGAAGTTTTGGGAAATATGTATTTGGGATAGTTTAGTAAGGGCCAGTTTTACTACATCTGAAGTTCTGATTACCTTAACCAACGGTTAATAGAAAAATATCGCATCGAAATAGTAAATAATTTATATTTTTCACAACTTACACCAGTTTTTAGATGCGATATTTTTCTATTAAGCGATGATTAAGGTAACCGGCAGTTTAACCAGATGTCACAGAATGGGTTTTTACAGAAGCGACAATAAGACAGAGAAACGAAAATTAGAGAGAGATGAGGGAAGGCACAAATTTAAAGGGCTCATTGTTTAAAATCGGAAAGTTTCCTCACATCTTAGGGAAAGATGGGAAGGCACAAATTTAAAGGTCTACACAATGCTTCAAGGTCACAGAACTGAATAGGGTAACATGAAAGGTACCGACACGGAGTGTCGCTTCTGTATGTAACTATTCTGTGCAGATGTAGTAAAACCGGCCCTAAGTAAAATAATTTTTGTGAAATACTTAAATAACAATTTCATGTGTAACACAGATTTATGAATGTTCTGTTTCGGAGTAGTTGAATGATTGTTGCAATTGGTTTTGGAGTGAAGAGCGGGTATATTTTATAAAGGGAATGGTGTTGCTTTCCGGTGAACCCTTCCGGAGTCCCGGCATGCAAATGAAGGCCGCGCCGGAACTTTTCCCGCCTCTTAATTAAAATCGGCAAGTCGCAGCACCTTTGTCGCAGATGCCAATTTAATGGCGGGCGGAAGCCTAGCAATTAGTGCCGTGTTTACCGGAATTATGTTGTCGGGATATTAAACGCAAGATGTACACCCTCTACACAAGAGGAGACCAGACTTTTTACCCCCGCGGAAAACTTCCTCACGATCTACCAAAAGTCAAGTCTATTCAACTCATCTCTCTTCCCATAATCTATCCATTTCTTCAAAATTCATTCATCTATGACACAACGTTTCTATGTGGAATCTAAGGTACTTGTTTCATGACAGGTTTTACTTGCATATTAATACTGCAGGTTGTCAGCTTACAGTATCTGCAAAGTCAGCACATACCGAGTCGTTGTGCGGTAACCCATCCAATTGGACAGAGCGGGTTATGTTGCTTATCTACACGATCAGACAAGACACGCATGACCACACAACCGTACTGGTTGATTCTTCAAAATTCACAACTCATAATATCCGCAAAAATCTCTTGAGAAAATTAAAAATAATACAGCTTTTATTACTGATTTTCATCCATATTAAATCCCAGCTTCACAATATTTATCTAAATAATAATTCAGCTGTGTTCGAGTTGTTTGGAACCTACTATAAACTGTAGCTCTCTTAAGAGGCGGTAGAACTACTCACGGAACATGTACCTTAAACTTTCAATGACCTATTTTATCTAAAAATGTTGTACCACAGATAAATGAATGTGATGCATACATATAACACAAATTTTACTGATGTCCGTACTGATATTATTAATTGAGACAATAACCTATAGCACTAAAATGTAAGTAAATCACGAAACAAGTACCGTACGTACCCCATATCTTGTTCCATCTAAAAATGTTGAGCCACAGATGAATAAATGTAATATATCCATACAATATATTTATATTTGTTTCAAATTTCATCTACAACATTATTGTCTTAATCATCATTACCTATTCATTTATATCCAAATTTTTAATACATATTTCGATACATTTCTTTCAAAGAATACACGCAATTTCACCAACAAATCCTTACATTGCCAACTACAAAACAACTAAAATATAACTATGTACGAGACGATCTTGTCATGAAACAAGTACTTCAGGTATTTGAGACTTTCTTTTATCTAGAAATGTAGTACCACAAATGATTATACATTGCTTATCATAAATCTATTGGTATTTGAATGTAAAACTGATAACTTAATGTTACGTAAAATGGAGTATCTATTCTAATGATCATATCATGATCGTAATAAGAAATAGTGGAATAACTAAGAAACACTTAAATTTCATACGATTTATTGTATTATGGATGACCTAGTAGTTTTGTGTGGATGTTATTTTAATTACTTTTCATCAAAATGGTTTCCGGCTAGCCAGCAAAAAATTGACGCTAACAATGCAGCATCAGCATTTTGTATGAATAAAGTAAAATATGTAGTTAACTATCAGATAAACGGCCATTTTTCAAAAAACGGTTTATGCTGGAAAACGTTAACAGAGCTGGTTCTAATTACAGATCCAGCAGATGTCACAACTTACCACGATGCGGAAACATGGTTGACGCAAAATTTATTATCTGTCCCGGGCAAAAATTAACTAAAATAAATCTTTACACCACTGCCACAACTCGCTTTATTTATTATTCTATTCCAAACAGACACGATTAATGATTGCTGATTTCATTACAGCTGCTTTCAAATTTAATGATGACGCTCACTATTCAATATTATACCTGCGTCCAAAAACTACTATATATTAATTGCCTCATGTAAATTGCACCAGATATATCTACAAAGCTTCATACAAAATCATAAAACATTACTAGTTTTGAATTAGATAAAATTTGGAAGCACAAAATACAATTGTGAACAGAAAACAGTGTCACGAACGATAAAAGATGACTTTGAATAATAAAATAGTATATTGTACAATGAGTGACTAAAGTGCATGATTTAATCCTGAGAGTGAAACACACTTTAGTCATATATTATATACACTATTCTTGCACTTTCGCATATATACATATTAAAATAATAATAATTGTTTGGTTATATTTACCTAACATTATTATGCACATTTTTCTGGTAAGCTAGGCTAGGTTACATACATAAACCTACTTGTTTCTGTGATAACCTAATGCTTGTTTATTAATTTAATCACCCTGAGATTAAAAGTGCTAATTGAGTTTTCGAAAATGAGGAGTATAGTAGAATTTTACTCCCGGAAGTACAAAAATATCATTATGTACATTTTTCTGGTAAGCTAGGCTAGGTTACATTCATATACCTACTTGTTTCTGTGGTAACCTAATGCTTGTTTATTAATTTAATCACCCTGGGATTAAAAGTGCTATTTGAGTCTTCGAAAATGAAGAGTATAGTAGGCTTTTATTCCCGCAAGTGCAAAAATGGTTTTGTAAGGAAGAAGTAGAATGCTGATAGAAATAGCTAATGAAAAAAATATTAGTTTTTCGCAAATAATGACTATCATAATCCCTTATATTATAATATACTATTTGACATTCCAAAATGACATTTAATAAAAAATAAGGCAGAGAAGGTTTTATAATGTATTAGGATACGAATCTGCAAATAGTGAGTTATTATTTTTAACCCACTAGCTAGTTATGACCTACTTTACCGTAGTATAGGTAAAAACCCTAATAGTGTTTTGGTCACAGGTAAAATTGAGATATAATAATATTTACTTGCATTTTTGGTAAAGTGTTAGTTATTTATTTAATTTACACTGTCCAATAAATCGAAATTTAGTAACAGGACAAGATACCTACAGCTTACAGTAGATTCCGTTCAACGCGGATACAGCGGTATTTATTTTCTGGTTACTGGATTTGAACCTCAGATCTCACAGATCTTACATTGCACTTAGTTGGCATTGCACTAATCAATACCACGATGCACTGACAAAGGATAATACCTCATTAGGAACAGAGAAATAGATATTCCTGTTCATTAGTTGCCTCTAACATTTGATTTTCCCTTATTACTGTTTTATCTCATAGACATTACGGTATTAAATCCGCAGTAACCAGATTCACAAACACAATCGGTGGATAATCCAGCACGAGTCGAACGTAACGAGATGGCACGATGGGAATCACATATGGAATTGGACGTTTAGCTCGTGTCACAGACATTGCATTCTAAACCCAACGCTCATTCACTAACCATCTAGATTTTACCCTTAATTCATCATTCACTAACATATTAACAGCTTCAATATTCATACTACTATGGTGTTCAAAACTGGGAGAGAAAATTCGTTACAATATTTGGCGCTGTTACTCTATAAGTGTTAGATAGATATTCATTCTTTACAAAGGACCTACAACTTATAGTTGTGAATTCTATTATGAAAATTGTGTTCCTATACAATTTTACTTGCATTTTAGTAGTGTACAGCTTGTACTAGGTCCGAACCACGCACCAATATTTTATATTATTATGGTGATAGATATCCATACATTTCTAAAACTACCTTAAGATGTGTCTGTCCCTATTTTCTGTGCATCAAGGTTTTACGCTTCATCATCATTCATTAATTTGAAGAAAAGTTAAACCAAGATTCAATATAAATTTTCCCGGTATTGTAAACAGAAAATAAATAATAATTCTTATTAATTTTCTTTGTGCCTTCAAAACAATATTTTTTTGTATAAATTACAGCGCTGTTTCTCGTTCGGCACAAAGTCAATATTAAAGGAATTTAAATATTTTTACGATGTTATATGCAGTCATTTTGTAAATAAACGACACATCAAAGGAAAGTAATTTTATTTTCAACACTGTTGAGATAAACATGTTTCAGCGATGGGTATTTTCAGGCGTATTCAATTCTGAAATAATAACTTTGTATAAAAACTACGTCTCTGATATTAAAAACCTTTTTATTTATTCGCTTTCTCGCAAATTGTAGTGCAAATATATATCGAAAAAGATTAATAAAATCAACAAAATTATCTAAAACTAGTCACTTGTTTCAGAGTTCTTCGAATCTCTTTTCAACTATTTAAGTTTAAAGTGTAATTTTGTTTACCGGTTTCAGGATATTAAACCTTTGTTTACACTAGAATAAGCTGGTATGTAAGTAAAAATTTATCTGTTACCATTTATATTATTACCATACATGATACAATATACCAAGGTATCACCCATACAGACTTGATCATGAAATCATTATTGATAAGAGAATAATTTTACGTATACTATTGAAACAAACCTCGAATGTTATGAATCATACTAATTACATATAACAACCCTAGGTATGTTAATATGTAACTATTATTTTATTATAGTTTAACCTAGAATTGCCAGGCGTCCTTTTTAAGAAAGGGGTGCCCTTTATTTGTTTTTTTTTGTTCTTTAACAAAGTACAAAGTGGTATTTTAGAATTTTACTTTGTGATAAAACTGACTGAGTATTTGATCAGACGTTTCATATAGAACTTTAGATACTGGTGTACTTAGTTCCTATTCGAAATTAAGATTTAAGAAACATGAAAATACAATAAACAAAAAACAATACAGGATTTGCCGACTATTGTATTAGCAAGAAATAATCTTTCATGACAGTGCTGATGCAAAATTTTACATGTAACAGAAAAAGGGTTAACAATTGCTTAACTAGAAAACCTAGAGATTAATTACAATACCTTCCTATCTACATATTGATAGGTGGAAGGAAAAAACTATATATACGTTGCCGTCTCTTAACTTTTGTTCGATTATATCTATGAGAATTTAGTCCATTTCTATTTGAGACGACCTGAAGCATTTCTCTCTATCATACCCAACTTATTTCTCATTTACGAATACATATTTAGTTATTTCTCTATTTAGTTTTTAATATGTTAAATGAACCCATTTGTAGTTTAATTAATATTGGGATGTGTTAGGTATTTTTCGCTTGGAAGTAGAATGACTGAGTTGGTTAATAACTCGGCATTTAGTGGGGTACAAGAAGCGCTGCACTATTTGTTCTATTTAAATACACGTCTGCTTACCGTCGGCGTTTAAAGTAATAACAAGCTGCGGTATTGCGTTAACGTGGCTGCGGCAACTCGTACGAACTAGGGTTGATTGCTGGGAAACTTCCCTTATTTTTCCCGTAAGTTTCCAGGAGTTAATTTCACCACAGCTGGATTTTTAGAGGGTCTTCCGCCTTAATTATCCTTGTAATTACACACCAAATTTCATATTTTTCATCAAAATTTCTTCAGTATTTACTCCGACGTCAATAGATGTGTCTTTCAAACGAACAGGGGCGGGGTTTATGAAATTTTATTGAGGGGCAATATTTGAGTTTCCTTAACGTTAGCCTAGATGCCAAATGTAAATGTCATATATATTTAGGTTTTTGCTGACAAAGAATGAACCTTAAAAAATACAAATTTTAGGTTTTCAGTGTAAAATTGTGTTCGTACATCGGAAATAATCCAAAAATACCAATTTTTGTGTCCAAAATTTTGATTTTGGGGAATAGTATAAATTGATAGATCTCGTCGTGCTGATTTCAAATTTTCAAACGGAATTTAATTATCTCTTTTCGTTCCTGAGATATTTGCTGTCAAAGTTGCACCTCAAAAAAGTGTGTTTTTTGGCGATATCTCTAAAATGGGTAGAGATACAATTTCAACGATTATACCAGTCGATTCTACGGGAAAAGTTATATAAAGAAATGTTTTTTTTGCATATACGTTCTTTGGAACGATTCGGTGCAAAATGAGAAAATCGAAAAAACCTAAATTTCAAAATTTTTCCAAGGCACTTTTTTTCTCCAAAACTCTTTATTTTCTAGACTTAAGTTAATATCGATGCACTGATTTCAAATTTTCAAACCGAATTGAATTATCTCTTACCGTTCTCGAGATATTAGTATTCAAAGTTGAGTTTTGGCAATACCTAAAAAAATAGGTTTTTTAGGTATACCTCTTAAATGGTTAGGTTTACGACTTCGGTGACCTCACCAATCGATTCTACGGGCAAAATTACATAAGTATACCAATTCTTAGATTATTATTTCAACAGATACAATTTTTAGAGCGAAAAAACGAAAATGGCCAAAATCGAAAAAAATGCCTGATGAACCCCTTGCGATTTTTTTCGATTTTGGCCATTTTCAGTTTTTTCCTTTTAGAAATTCTATCTGTTGAGATAAAAATCTGAAAATTGGTACACTTATGTAATTTTGCCCGTAGAATCGAATGGTGAGGTCGTCGAAACCTAAAACATAACCATTTAAGAGGTATACCTAAAAAACCTAATTTTTTAGGTACAACTTTGAACTCAAATATCTCGAGAACGGAAAGAGATAATTGAATTCTGTTTAAAAAATTGAAATCAGCACAACGAGATCTACTTAAGTTCGAAAAATAAAAAAAATTGGAGACAAAAAGTTTCAGAGCGAAAAATTGAAATTTAGGTTTTTTAGTTTTTCTTATTTTTCATCTAATCGTTCCAAAGAACGTATATGTGGACAAAACATTTCTTTATATAACTTTTCCCGTAGAATCGAATGGTGGAGTAGTTAATATTGTATCTCTACTCATTTCAGAAATATACTCAAAAAATACACTTTTTTGAGGTGCAACTTTGAGTGCTAATATCTCCGAAACAAAAAAAAATAATTAAATTCCGTTTGTAATCCTGGTATCAGCCTACGAAATTCTTTAAAAAAAGTTACAAACAAAATTTTGTAAAATTAAAAAATTTTCGAACTAAAAATTCGATATTTTCAAATATTTTCGAGTTTACGCAAAAATACAGCATCAACGGCTTTGGGAATTACTTCCCCTGTTAATACTACATACGTACACTATTATATTACACTTTTTTGATGTACAACTTTGTCTATCGACACAGTCTATTTACAAAAAGCAAAATTTTGGACCCGAAAATAGAATTTTTGGATTATTTCGACTCTATATGAATAATTTTACAGAGAAAACCTAAAAATTGAAACTTTACATGATAAACTGTAATAATAAATAACTTCTTTCCTCTTTCATGTAATAATCAGTTTGTTATAGAATTTCTAAAAGAGAAAATATTGGTGGTGATATCTACTGAATTTAATTAAAAAAAAAACATTATACAAAATTTATAATTAGTAGAAGAAGAAGAAATTTAAAGCTAATGTGTCCCAATATAGTTATAATTAGTAGAACAAGCAAGTGTTCTTTCTTAAAGCTAATGTCTCCCAATTATTGATGTTTTCCATTTATGAATAATACGCTAGAGTTGAGTAGAAGAGAAAATGTTTGCGGCGGTGTGTACAAATGGAGGATGTTCCAAAGAAGGAAACAACAATTGGAATCCGGGTGTAAGTTTGTAGAGCAATAACCAGTTTATTATTTTAACGCTCCGCGTCGCAGCAAGAGTTATAATCTGAAAATAAAACGACGACATAATATTTCCGCTGCACAACAGTGTTTGCGTTTGGAAAGTTGGCTTTGTTCGTCGATCGTGCTAACTTTATTTCGGCATTGTTCATTTTAATCCGTATTATATTCAATTCTCCGATTCCGATGGTTAGGTTTTTAGGGGAGCTGCATTGTTCCGAGGGGATTGTATGATGTTTCCCCAACTATCCCGGATATGAATGCCTTCTGTGCTAAACTTCACGATTCACAGTCACTTGTTTGCGCATTTCACCTGGTCACCCTTCATGCAACGTCGACACAATCTGCTTAAAGCGAACAAAAAACTGCGCTGCTTTTGTTACACGTCATGCTAGTTACTAACCTAATTGTTTTATTAAAAAACTTAGTTATTTATTTTACTCATATTTTTAGAAAAATAATAAACATAATAAAAATACTTATAGTTTTTTTTCCACTTGTGCTCTAAAATGGTATGCATGAAAATGAAAGAGATATCTACCAGGATCGTTAAATGGGTGACATTTTGACAGAAGCTTAATAGAACTAATAATTTAGTTGGATTTAATTTTTATACAAAACATTTAATTTCTTCATAATAAATTTAGTATGATTGACAAAATTGACAACGTTAAAATATATTTGCTGAGAAATACCTAGCAACAACTCTTTCTTTGGAAGTGTTTGAGCGATAAAAATAATTTTGTGTAGTGCAATAAAAAACAGTGAAAATCATAAACATTTTAATAAAATTTTGCAAAAGATAATCCATTTGGAAGAGAAGTTTGAAAATATGAA
The DNA here is from genome assembly GCA_035578165.1 of Stenolophus ochropezus. NCBI lineage: Eukaryota > Metazoa > Arthropoda > Insecta > Coleoptera > Carabidae > Stenolophus > Stenolophus ochropezus. Next base: position 3,601,511 of record JAQOWZ010000028.1, on the reverse strand, counting down.
ACAAATGGAAGTAGAAGTGTTGAAATATCTTGCTAAAAGTTTTGTTTGTGATATACAACAAAGTCACATGATGATTTCAACTGAACCAACTGATATTTCTTGGCGAAAGGATTACTTGTATCAGTTGGTTCAGTAAAGGTGTAAATTGATTGTTTTATTTATTTATTGAGAAAAGGAAAAGGAAAATCAACAAATACCAATAACTTATTGTACACAAATATAGAAAACAAATTGTTTACAAAATATACGTCAAGTAACATACATTACAAGCAGTGTAAAAAATTGTTAAAAAAAATGTAATTTAGAAAAGGAATTGTAACAACGAGAAAAGAAAAAAATGTTTAATGAGCAATACATTGATCCAGTGAAATGGATTGAAAAATAGGTGATCCGGATTAAAAAATGTAAGTTGGATCAAAAATCAAAGTTTTAGTGTTTTGTCTGTAAACGTTTTGTTCTGCTAAAATTTACTTAAAGAATCTAGTTATAAGATATAGAGTAATACTATTTCCTTTCGTTTGTAAAGAGAGAGTATTTGTAAAGAGAATGAAAACTAATTTGTCTATTTGTTAATGTTTCTATAGATGACCCATTTTTATTTTCCGTGAAATAATGATCTTATTACATCACTAGTGAAATAATGGAGTTAGTAAACTAACAGACTTTTATTAAAGAGAAGTAGAAAAATACATTTATTACCTTTTGAAAAGACCAGTTTGGAAGCATATTGTTTTGTGATTTTGTTTATTATAATTCCTAAGATGAATAGTGCGAAATGAAGTAATAAGTGAGTTCGAAAGGGGATGTAATTTAAGGGAAGATGGCGTGTTTACATAAAGAAAAGGCAGTATTTACCCTGGCACAAATTGGCAAAGCCGGCCACAGATGAAACGTTTATGTAAATATTTTCGAACCCTTATTGACCAGCATCATCCCCTTATATAATATGCCAGCGAGGGTGCAAAATGACATATCCCCCTCAGTATATTATAAAATCAATACCCTGGAATCGAATATTAAAACTTGAAATTATTTTCGCGATTATTTATGAAAACGGCTGGAATATTAAACGTTGGGTCTTTCACAGTTTGTCATATGAGTGTGAATAATGGATAATAAATATTTGTTCACACCATCATGAATTTTTATAGATCGTGTTACTATGAATAAATTGTTTTATTCCGGATATCACTGTGTACTTTTATTAATAACAACCCAACAAATATGTTATTATTTAAAAATATGTGTTTATTGAAAATCAAACAAACAATTTACAAGAACTCGTAATGGAAATTGGCTGGAACAAAATATTATACTATATATTTAAATTGTATTTTCAATAGTTAAATCACAAGTGCATAAATCAAAATATTGTCCACTTGTGCCCTTGAAAAATATTCAGGTATTTCCCATGCAAGAATAATATATTATAATTATAAATATAGTAATATTATTATACCAGTTGTATAAGACGGTATTTTCAAAAGAAAAAAATATAAATAATAAAATTCGTGTTGGACTTTTGTAAAAACGAAATTCTGCATCTGGATCAATGAACAAAAATAAATTTACGTGTCTTGTAAGCTCAGGAATTAGGTTTGAAAATGACGTAAATCTCCCCTAAAATAGCAGTAGTAAATTTAGACAAAAATGAATAAATGTGTAACGGATTATATGTCAAGTTAGCTGTGTTAGTTTATTTTTATTATTATTTGAAATTACTGTTGAAAACATAATAAAATAAATATACTTTTGCGTGTTTTTGGGGTGATTTATGTCATTTTTTGGTATTTAAAATATGTTTTACATGTTAAATTCCTATGTTCTGGTGTTCGAGACATCACTCTGTATTCATATATATTAATAGATAAAAAGATAAAATTGACAGCAATTCATTTTTTTAATGAAGGAATTAAAAATAAATAAAATAAAAAAATGCCACTATTCTATTTAATTTTCATTAGTTAAAACTTTTATAATAATCCTTTAAAAATTTTACAAAAATTCTGGTTAAATTTTTAATGTTACGTCCATTAAAAATCACTTCAAATTCATCATTTTAATGTGGGGTATTTAAATGAAATTTTAGTTAATAAAATGATTAAAAATTTGCCGCGTTATAAAAATGTATAAAATAATTCATCCCGAAACATTTGTAAATAATTTGTTACACTATTCTAAATATTTTGCGTATATTCACATTTTAATTATCTTTGTTATTTGCGAAATGTGTTTAATTAAAATAAACCATGTAGTAAATAAATCCGTAACATACTTTCAAGCAAAAGTTTTTCTCAGTTCATTTATTAATAATTAACCTCGGAAACTATCGATACTTAATAATTTATATGTAGTTCAATAATTATGGTTGCCATGGTGAGCATTCTAATTAAAACAGTTGGCTGTGGTTATTAAAATTTCACATTTTCATAAATGAGAATGCGGGCATTGAATACATCAAACACACATCATTTCAAAATTAAAAATATCATTTGCAGAGTAGTCTTTTTTATAAATTATTTTATTGGTATAGCATTTGCAGGTGGTTCTTTTTGGAACATATTTAAAAATAATCATAAAACTTCATTCTCATAAGTAATAACACACATTACATGCTCATTAAATAATATTCTATTTTCTACTCCTATATAAATATATCACCATTATTACAATTTTTTAAATTAATTATAGTAGACATATTTCAGGAGAGTGAAATATGACTCATAATTCATTCTTCTCGACCAATCACACAACCAGAAATCAATTATGTTTATGTTGTCATTTTCTAAAATATTTATAAGTTTTTCCAAATTTACATGAATATAAAAAGTAAAGTATTACATTCGGCATTATGATCATGATCGTGAATAATAACTATCATAATCTCTTATGCAATAACATACTATTAAATAAATTTGACTGAATCCTAGTACTGTATTTTATTATCCTTAAATTTCCTTAGTCAAGAAGTTTCCATTACGAAATAGATTACTCAGTATAAACTTTACAATCGTGTTTAGTTATGTTTGGCATTATGATTATTATTCACTCAGATGATTTGCAAATTTTTGCGAATAATAACTCATAATCTTTTATATAATAATATACTATTATATCATACTATGGAACGTTGACATTTTTATAGAATAATTTTAGTTTGTTCTGAGTCCAACCCTGTCCCGGAAACGGGGTAAATAATGTCCATCCGGAACTTGAAGTCTTCACCGGAATCGCCTTCACCGGAATTAGCTTGTGCAAATTTTCAGGCCTTAGTTTTTGTCGTCTCTTGTGATATACGAGATGATAATTGCTCAGCTAAGTGTAGACTTCGTGTATGGTGTAAAGGTTTATAGCATACAAGTTTTTGTTGTTAATTATTACAAAATATCGTTAACCCAAACAAGAAATTCTATCGTTTATTATAATTTAATAATAGACCACAAAATTGTTTTATATAGTTATATTGTTTAACAGTAGATGTCGTTGAGTTTGCATCGCGTGACAGTTGTAACCTTCTCATTTGTTTATTATTACTCTGTGAACATTTTTTAACTTTTTACAAACTATTTTAGTGAAAAAACTACTAATATATAAGGGTTTAAATATTTAAAGTGGTATACTAAGTGCAGTCAGTGTTATTTCAATAATTATTGACTTCCAATTATAAAATAATTGCGTGTTTTTGTTTTGTTTATGAACTCTAACCAACATTTTCCGTTTTCATCCTGAGATGATCTACCTACCAGTGTTCTACAAAATTGTAAGTTTTGTTTAATATTTTATGCTAATCTCACTCCATTTGTTAATGGAAATAAAATTAATGATACTGCAGTTCTATGAATTAAAGTTCGAATTGTTCAAAGCAAATCAATACAGAATTAAATACAGGTTTCTACAATGGATTTCTACTGCTCTAGTTTAGTCAAATTGAAGCCTTTAGTGTCAATGTTTAATGAATTGGATACGCTTTGCAATTGTCACTAAAATTATGGTACATTTAATAAAATATAAAAGAAAGTACTGCAGGATTTCAGATTTTAAAACGATTAAAATTATTGTGTATTTATTGATGAATCTGATGTAACTACAGGATTGATAAAAATTAAGATTTTTTTTCGCCATTACATTATCATGCTTACTTTTAATAGTACGTGAAATGAAGAAAAAATATTTGTTATTATTGGAATCTTTTGTGGTATATACATTAAGTTTAGGCATAGTTTGAGATGAACTAAGCGTTATAATCGTTATTAGCTTCTACATTATCATATTTACTTCATATTATAAAGACTAATAAAATAAAAGTGGAGTAAATAAATATATTATTATTGATAGGCGACCTCATAATTTTTCGTCGCATATTCATTAAGTTTAAGGGTTGTTTTGGTTGGCATAAGGGTTGATAAAAATAATGATCGTTTCTAGCTTTTATATTATCATCTTTACTTCAAATTGTAAAGACTAATAAAATAAATGGGGAGTGAACAAAAATATTATTATTGAAGTTCAGGGGTTGTTTGGGTTAAAATAAGGGTTGATAAAAATCATAATCGTTTTTAGTTTTCATATTATCATCTGTACTTCAAATTTTAAAGACTAATAAAATAAAAGAGGAGTGAACAAAAATATTTATTGTTATTGGTAGATGAACTCATAAGTTTTCGTTGTGTATATATTAAGTTTAGGTTCAAATAAGGATTGATAAAAATCATAATCATTTTCATCTTAACGTATAATTGTAAAAACTAATAAATAAAATTGAAATAAAGAAAAAATATTTGTTATTTTTCTGAAAGTGATGGTAAAGGTTTTGATACAAAGTGTTATGTGTTCGTTTGAGAGAAATAAGTTGGATATAGTTTTGAATAGAATATGAAGTGTTTGTATCGGCTTGACGAAATCAAAACAAATGAAGAATTTTTTGCAGCGTTTCCATGGAAGCGTCGTTAATTAGGCACGCGCTTCGGAATTTTTGTATTAATCCGTTTGGCTAAACGAAAACGAAAAAGAAAATCCTGGGCAAAAACAGGTTTGCAGAGAAAACAAGCGAATCATTAATTCTCTTCCAATTATTTCCAGCTAAATAAAGTCGCGAGACACGAGAGAGGCCATTTGTAATAATCCATATCATTCAGCGCAGTCATCATAATAAAGCAGTAAATTATAAGACTGCTATTCATTAGACGCAGCACGGTTCATAATTCCACGCTGGAAATATGTACAACATTTAATTTTAGTCGAACTCTGGAATGAATCACCCCATGTCGAAAAACCCACACGCTCATTAGTTACTTTCCTGACGGCCGGCTGATGCTACACTTGGCGCCCTGTTTCCCCAATAAATATATCATCCCCCTTCTTCGCTGCCTTGGCTTTATCATACCTTGGCTGCTATACCCATTCTCAGTCGCTGATTTCATTAGCAGCAGTCACAACGATTATACCTTGTCAATTCTGAATCTGTTCCACTAATAAATATATCATCCCCCTTCTTCGCTGCCTTGGCTTTATCATACCTTGGCTGCTACACCCATTCTCAGTCGCTGATTTCATTAGCAGCAGTCAAGACGATTATACTAATACTAATAAATATACCATCCCTCTTCTTCATGGCTTTAGTTTTATTATGTTTTGGCTGCTATACCCATTCTCAGTCGCTGATTTCATTAGCACCAGACAAAATGATTATACCTTGCCAATTCTGAATCTGTTCCACTAATAAATATATCATCCCCCTTCTTCATGACTTTAGTTTTATCATGCTTTGGCTGCTATACCCATTCTCAGTCGCTGATTTCATTAGAAGCAGATAAAGCGATTATACCCTGCCAATGCTGATTTTTTTTCTTTCTCCTGTTCTTCTCAATCAGTACCTTTATCATATCTTTAAGAATACTAAAAATCCTTCATTAATTTCATTTCTTATCCTTAATTGTATTATACCTTTGCTGGTATAATCATATTTATCATTCTTTTAGGAATACCCATCTCATTTATCTAAATTCATTGCTTACTCTTTTTACGAATGAAAAAATCATAAAATATTTAATGCTGGTGCTCAATCGTTTTTCCCAATAAATATATATTCGCCTCTTCTTCTCTCATGCTTTATTTTATCATTTCTTTATATACATCCATTTTCATTAGGTAATTTCATTACTTTCTTATCTCACTAGAGTAAATACAGAAGTACGGGGTTGACTTCTCGAACACCGACGAATTGGTCCTATAGATTTATGAAGGCAATTGCGTGTTACCATGCCTTCTGTTTGGTATGTCACCATTATACAAGTTTTTGCGCCAGCTCTTAAAGAATTTAATGCAAGAATTGTCTGGTTCCAGAATTGAGCCACATCTACATAGCTCAAAATTTGAAGGCTATTCTTGTTCTTGATTGACTGAAATTTTTTGATCCTGCGCACACCAGATTTAACGCCCTGTGACTATTTCTTGTGGGGGTGTGTAAAGACTGAAGTGTTTAAGCATCGTCCCAGAATTCTACAAACCCAGGACGATACAATCCGCTTACAAATAGCCCTCGTATGAAACGATAAACTTCATAGAGCTAGAGCTAGAAATTATTTTTGAAAGTAAGTGATTTAGAACTTCCCATGCTGCAGTTGAAGAAATTACAAATAAAACTTTTGTGTGTCTACTACTTCTTTTTAATTCACTTTCAGAACTAGGGAGATTGCTTTGCTCTACTATGTACATTTGATACCAATGCTGAATATTTAACCTCTTCTTGGTTTATCCTCGTTTTCACTATTCAACTTCATCGGCCTTTCTCTCATTTTTTGTTGATCATATCATATTATTTTGTCTGCTCTATACCTTACACATTAAAGTGTTTTTATTATATACTTTGCATGAAGTACCGCGCAGTAAAACGAAATAAATTAAGTTTAGCGCCAAGAAGAAATGGTTTCTCATTAAAATGATTTGATAACCGCGCCTTATTTGCATCAGGATTGATTAAAAGACTTCCACAAAAGTAAAACAAGGCAGTAGATAAACAGAAAACACTTTGAAGCTTCATTTGAAAACAAGCCTAAGTTCATTCGGGCACTAATTAATCAAGTCGCAGTGATATCTAATTTAGGACAGCGCAGACAAAGTTGCTATTCATATCAGATCCAGGTACGGTACGGGGCGCGCAATCCAATGCGACTAACTGCACTGCACTTTCCATAAAATTTTATTGCGTTATAACCGTTGCTGGGATGTACTCACAGATGTGATTTTAAAGTTTGTAATGTTGTGATTTAATTTTGGATTATAGTTGGAATTACAAACAAAATTCAACTTGCAACACGCTTACCAGAAAGAAGTCATCTTGTTAAATTGCTAACTTGGGACAACGGTTTCTTGCCTTCTAACTCTACTAATTTTAATCATACCAAACTGAAATTTTAGATATGGAGTACGGGCAATGGTGGCTCACTTTAGCCTTTAGCGCGATTAAAATTAAACAAACTATGAGATCTAGGTGACGACTTATAACCAAAAATAAAATACCACTATGTCTGACTTGTTCAGAATCCACTATAAGTAAGTCCTAAAATAAAAGTTATTAAAAGTATTTAATAAAAATATTTCTTCCAATACTACTTTTTACAAGAAGTGCTTTGTTTTTATCAGCCGTAGAACTTAAGCCAAGCGAATGAAAATAAAATTTTTGACAAAAAATGACAATTATAGCCAAGACAAAAATATTTCATAAACGATAAATATAAAATATTGTTAAAGGTGCATTTTAAAATATGTTTTTTAAAAAATTTTGTATATAAATAAAATTAATACTTATACTAACATCTTTTTTTGGCAATTTAATTATACTCGTATACAAATGAAATACCATTATTTTAATTGCAATAATGAAACATTTTATCCAGTCATCCGTCTTTATTGTTTTTTTCTTTAATAATTTTCATTGCATCTTGCGTATTCGTTTTCATAATCTTTAACTTCTTCCATATTATCACCCTGTGATTAACCATTTAACAACAATTCTTCCGAAACACAGAATAACAACTAGATCGTGTACTTTTCTATGTACGACTGATTTTTTCCTGTTTACCGGTTGAATTAATATTTTTAACAATAAAAATCGTATGGTCCATCTCCACTTCAGAGCAAAGGTTAAATGCATCACTACTTTACTGTGTGTGTACAAATTGAACCACATTTTAGGTTACGTTAAGTCTTATGCACATGTTTATAAAATAGGTACATGAATAATTACTTTAAACCTACCGAAGAAGTAATTAACTAATTGTGTATTAAAGTTACATTTTTTTGATATTATTATAGGAATTTTTTTAAATAAACAGCCTAAATCACATCCTAACATTTTTTTAACACAATTTACTTAAATAAAAGACAAATACAACTAAATAATACATAATACAAAATATTTTCTTCGTGACAGCTGCAAAGAAAAATAAACATCTCTCAAACAACCGCTGAAAACAACTAATCTCTGACATTTTACTAAGTATATAGGCCACTCAGATCTTACAATATTTTAAGTAAGTCTTGGATTATTCTGTGTTGACTGCATTATTTTTCATGCGGTTACTTACATTGTCTCCAAACAATGAAATTAACCTTCTGTATGAGAGATATCAGTCTAATGTACTTTTAAGACCAATAGCCAATCTCTAGTACTGTATGGTAAAAGAAGGGTAAAACATGAAAGAGTAATTTTAGTACGCTTATTGATTGGGTTCTGTTATTGAGGAATTGAGTGTTGTGGGAGTAAATGAGTAAAGTTTGCGATGTAGTGATTTAACATCCATCTGCATTTGCAGATGAACTAGGCTGTTAGACAATGAGCGTTAGCGAAGTGCTTCCCTCTATGAATAATTACAATAAACTGTTGGTCTGTTCGGAAACGAGTGACGGCGCACTCATAAACATCAGCGCAGTTACAGTTATTCATTATCTGTCCGTGAGGCTGTAATTGATTACACTCGGTGTAGGACGACTAAATAGATTCCAGCGCTGTCATGAAGGATTATGCATATTTTACGATGTGTAAAATGGAAAGGACAGAAACAGGCCAAATGCTACTGTGCCACCAGTCGATCCCACATGAAATGAATATCACATGAACTGCCTTTAACTATGTCTTTAACTTTCCAAACAACACCAACACTCTTTACCAAAACCATCACTAATGTATTACACATTATTTATATGTAACCTCCCCACTTTCAATAGCTTTATTGACTTTTTAACGGGGTGTACTTATCTACTAAGGAATTAGAAGAGTATAAAATTGCATGAGAAAATACACAGGGGCACAGTAAACTCCCTACTTTCTATAGGTATTTGTGAAGGGAGTGTATGTCTTATAAGAATGAACATAGTCGCAAAAGGAGCAGGTCGTCGGGGTGTTGTGTTTATAATTGTAAATATGGTGTGGTCCCAAAATTAAAGCAACTTTTGCCCTCGAAACTTACTTTATCTATATTGGTCTTTACTTTTTTTATCCTTCATGTGAATATTTTATAAATAAATTACAATCAGTATAAAAATTTAAAAAAACTAATCATCGGAATTTGTTGTAAAAGTCCCAAATAAAGATGCCCTTTTCAAACCAAAGCACAATCCAGAGAAGCCAAAACCAAAACCAAGAATTAGAGCAAACATTTCAAAATGGTCTAATTCCTAACCCACTGAATCTGCTCCAGAATGTGGTTTGATTTCAGCAGACCTAGAATTAGAGTAAATATTTTAAAATGTTCTAATTTTGGACCCACTAAAACCAGAGCATAATCCAGAGCAACCAAAACTGCTCCAGAATGTGCTCTGGTTTCAGCTGACCTAGAATTAAAGCAAACACTTTTGTGTGCTCTAATTCTTGACCCACTGAAACAAAAGCACAATCCAGAGCAGCCAAATCTGCTCCAGAATTTGCTCTGGTTTCAGCAGGACAAGAATTAGAGCAATCACTTTTGAGTACTCTAATTCTTGACCCACTGAAACCAGAGCACTATCTAGAGCAGCCAAATCTCCTCCAGAAAGTGCTCTGATTTCAGCAGACCTCGAATTAGAGCAAACCCTTTTGAGCGCTCTAATTCTTGACCCACTGAAACCACAGCACAATCCAGAGCAGCCAAATCTACTCCAGAATGTGCTCTGGTTTCAACAGACCTTGAATTAGAGCACACGCTGAAGCGTGCTCCAATTTCCGGTCAGCTGAACTAGATCACCTTCAGGGCATGAGATGCCCTGGAAGGCGGTCTGGCCAGACCACCAGGCGGGGCGGAGGCCCGAAGGCCCACTACCGCCCCGGCGCCCCGCACAGCGGGACTGAATGCTAGCATCTCAGGATAACAGGTATATCCTGAGACGCGCATTGAATCCGGTCATCTGGATTCCTATTGGCTGAAATTAAATTTGAAATTGTGGCTGTACTAGTCGGAATTTTAATATGAAAATTTGTATACATAGGTTCTTTGATGCGAGGAATTCACGGGTAATATTTTTAAGGGTGTAACTCACACCCATTTTATAGTAATAATCCTTTAAAATATTAACAACTCATGGCGTTATTACTGATGCTGTCCCTTTTTTTCTTTTTTTTTCACTGTTTATATTTTACCGTTTGAAAGACTCGTTTTATCGTATGGAGGACATATTTTAATGTGAATATTACCCCTAAAAAATAACTCCACTGGTATATCTATACAATTTCCGCAGAATCCACCCTTTTTTTGAATGAAAGCACAAAAGTAAAAAACAGATAATTAAATTTGGTTTGAAAATTTGAATGTATGCCTTTAAAGTACTCGTAGTAAACTATTGTTTACTGTAGAGTGAATTTTTCACAATTGAAAATAGCGTATCAGATAGACGATGTTGTACAGAGAGCACTAGACTCAAATAACGCAGTATAAATAAATGGTTTTGATTTTGAACATATAGCGTACTTGAATAAAATAGAGAATAAATGATATCGCAGTATGATTTGAACTGCAGCAAGACAATAGAATAAATTAGCGTTAAAACCGATGATTGTAGTAGAACGAAACCGTTTAGTGTGTAATGTATGCAAATGACCACAATCCTAGCTATTGACCCCGCAATAAAAAATCCCATTATCGACAAACATATCGCCATCGCTCACAGAAATTAATTTTTATTTCATTTAAGGGTAATCAGATCTCCACTCAAAAAATAATCAAGCCCCCTGTTTGGATTCCGACATTATTGGGCCTAATTCGAGCGAGGGAGACGCGAATACACCAGCCCTAAAGCGAGAGAGAGACAGACATTCGCAGGGGGAGAGAAGCAAAGTCAGCTGAATTAAAACATTTTGCATGTGACTTCTTTCCATTATTTGTTAATTTATCTCGTGATTACAACTGATTTCGACTTAAAAATTTGTTATTCAAATTGTTATTGAGATACACAATAAGTCGTGAGTTATTGCCAAATATTTACAGCCTAATAAACTCAAACCAATTCTGATGAAATTTGGTGGAGGCGGTTCAAATTCAAACGACTTTATCTCGAGAACATTAATACATATCAAACTTCTGTTTAAAGTCTATAGTTACATGTCTTTTATTTCAATCCAAACTAAAACACGAAAAATGGTGGAGCCGATTCCAAATTTAACTGTTTTAAAATTTCAAATCTACACATCCTAATTACTTATATACAAGTTTTTATATATTTTTATTATAATTTTTCGGTGATTTCGCCAATCGATTCCTCTGTTTGAATTAAATACATGTAGTAATTTTCATCAAAATATTCCAACACATTCAAAAGCTCATTTACAGAGGCTGTAGACTTATAACCTATACCATTACAATGCAAGTAAAACAGTGGCGACAATGCTTCACCATACAAAATGAGGAGAGGAAAATTCTGCTTTTTATTTTATAGAAATTTTAAATTTAGCCACAAGATTTAGTTTTAAAATTCTCACTGTTTTCGTATCCTATATATACAAAAGTGCAGAGGCAAAAATTCTTCTGCCTCAAACTTCATCAATATGTGTGTACGATTGTGGTGTTATTTTTTACAATGCTCATAGCGTTTATCGATGTTCCTGTCGCTGTTTTATTTTAAATCAGGGTTAGCAATATTATAATACATGTGATACAATCTTGGCTCTAGGTCAATAATGATAGTCTTCTCAACCTTGATGTATAATATACTATTAGTAATAGTACAGTTATTCTAATATGAGAAGATTTGTAATAAACGACTTTGATACAAATGCTAATAAAATATCATTGTTGCCTTTTTAATTTAGTTATGTTGTAAATATATTTAATTCTATTAATATTATCAATATCAAAATATATATAATGCAAAGCTAATGACTGGAAAAGAGACGATTTAAATCTGATTGTTCATCATTACTGTATCATTGTCATTATTACAAATAACGTAATAGGTCCAAATTGGTAGAATTTGCTACAATCGACTATATTAAATTCTGAATAAGGGAGTCGTTGTAATTTACTGTTTCGCTAATTTAATTATTCTGTACTTGAGTGCTGTAAAGTGTAGCTAAAAATAATAAAAAATTATACAACTAAGTTATTCCCAGCCGCCATACAAATGCGTTCATATTAAGTCACTAACAGACAAAAATAAAACGGACAGACAGCGTTTTCACAAAGGAGGATAAACATGCTTTTCAAAGAAGCGTCAAGAAAAAAATTCATTAAGTAAAACCAGATTGCGAGTGGTAAAAAATTAATACGGATTTACATTATATATTTATATATCTAATTATATTCTGCTATTAGTTATTTGTTTTAATCTTTAAATATGAAAAATGGTTATTTATTATTTAAAGACGACAGACGCAATTTCTCATACTACTATGAAATTTGCAGTTTTACAATACGGTATATTGTTCCATGAGTTGTTTGGGGCACGGAGTGCTCCAAAAACACGAATGGAACAATATGTCATATAAAACGAGTATAATATACTATTTTTTATACTTTGTTTTAATTATTTAATAAAAATCTTAAAATTTTCAATTAAAAAATTACAGATTGTAATTTAGGAATATATAAATATGAAATGTAGTAACTGTTAAATAAAGTTGGGCACATTTATCTGTCAATAAGCATTTAAAATATTATGAAAATATTTATAAATCTATACATTATGAGTTATGAAGTTTTAATATATTTTAAAAATAGTTTTGTTTATTCGATATTGGTGTTCCGAAATAATATAAATTGTATTAAAACACATTTAGAAATATTTGACGTTATCAATTTGACATTTAAAGTGGTGTGTAGTTGTTAGAAAAGTACCAATTTGACAACAACAAAAATACCAAAAATAGTTTAACAACATTTTATATTATTAAACTGTTTTTAATATAATAATAGGGTAATTGTTAACGCAAAGTATAAATAAAATACTTTATGCCCTCATTAGAATTTGTAAAGAGTCTTTTCACGCACTGGTGGCACATTTATCAATGGTTTTATTTACTTTTGAAATTAATTTTTATTATTATTTCGGTTGTAGGAAAAATGTATGCAACATGTGTTTTTTGTTTTTTGTATCGTACTACAATTTTGTGTTAAACAGCATTAGACTAACAAATACTTACTTTACACAATAGTTGCATAAATAACTATTTTCTAGGACCACTATAGAAAGTGGTACATTTCTCACACTACATAAAGTTTGAAAGTTGCATATTTTCCACAATCGTGAATAAAAATGTGAAAAATAATTTCTCACAGTATTTACCAACACTGCGCATGTGTAGTGTGGGTAGTATAATTTCTCACATTAAATGCCAACACTTGATCTTTGTGAGGTTACCTGCGTCATATTTTTTCTATGTCACATAGCTTTCGTGAATTTTTTTATTCTGTAACGTTTAGCAATATGCAGAAACTTTCACACCTTATGGGAAATAGACGAATTTCTGCACTTGTTGCACAATATACTATTTCGTATAAGTCTGAAAAGTAGTCTCCTAGCAACGAAATCAAAAGCTCTGCAAAAAATATAACTTTTCGTTCAAACATCTTAATCAAATAACGTCAGTTTTTGTCACAATTGAGTATTTATGAAATGACTGTATTTATAAAATTTTGTAAATACATGAATAACTCATTTATTTGATTGAAATTCCATTGCCTGAACAAGAGCTAAAATCAATATAATTTGTAAATAAATATAAGCATTAATTTACATTTATTTATTGGCAATTTATTTTACGGACACTAAACCGAATCAAATAAAAAATGATAATGGTTTTATTATCTTACTAGTACATATATTACAATAGATATAAATTTTCTTATATATTTCTTTTACCCACTTCTCTCTATTAAGTGACATATCAAATTTATCTAGAACACTGTAGTTATAAAATTTTATAAGCATATTTTATTGAAACGTTATATGTAAAAAGTACTAATACATTGTATAGATCTTTTGTGAAGATGTTTTCCACTTTACAAATTCGTGGAGACAAATGCACCACTACTTTTATTTGTTTAAATTTTAAAGCCCACCCCTGTCATAAGATAAGTGTCATGTATATGTCACTATCCCAAGAGACTGCAGAAATCGCGGCTTCTGAAATGGGTAAAGATTTGTCATGAAACTTCTACCTATCGATCTGTAATCATCATCAGATGGAATTGAAATTCGGGCTTCTAACTCTTCTACGAATATAGGTAATAATAATCTTTGAGGCTTCTTTCTGATAAACACATTAAAGTCGTCAATTTGTGCGACATATTTAAAATTACTTGGACATAAATTCAAAATGACATATTTTTAATATTACAGCGTTTATTTTTTATGTAAGTTTTGTTGTTGTCTTCAGTAACAATAGTAATTTTTATCGTAATACTATGAAATTTGGATGTTATTTACAATTATATATAATTTAATACATATTTATGATTTTTAGTCAAAATTTTATACTAAACCCAGAAATGGGTGGTAAACACAACAAACTCAACATTAGTTAAATTTTACAATGTATAAATATATATTTTTCTGTAACTTCTGTATTTTTCATCGTAGCGGGTTCAAATTTTCAATATAGTACCTCAATAAGACATATTTTTGATTTTTGGACAAAAAGGGGTAATTTTCGAAAAAAAGTGTCCATCTAAAAAAATTGAGTTCTATATAACATTAGATAGATCTCAGTGCGCTGATTTCAAATTTTCAAACCGAATTTAATTATCTTTTTTCGTTCTTGAGATATTTAAGTTCAAAGTTAGATCTCGGCACACCCATTTTTGGGTTTAAACTCTTAAATGGGTGGTGATACGACTTCGGCAACTTCACCATTCGATTCTACGGAAAATTCTACTTAAGTGTACTAAATTTCAAATTTTTATCTAAACTGGTTCAGTTTTTACAAAGGAAAGAGTGAAAAACTTAAAAAATGAGCAAAATCTGAAAAAATCGTAAGGGGTACATCAGGCATTTTTTCCCTTTTTTAACAATCCTCCATAACTTTTGTATCAGTTGGAATTTTTTGATGAAAATTGGTACACATATGTAATTCGGCGAGAGGAATCGATTGGTGAAGTCGCCGAAGTCGTATCTACCCTCAATTTTGAGATATGGAGGGGGGTAGTTTTTGGGGGGATGAAAATCGGACGAAAAATTTTTTTTTAGAAATTTATGAAAATTTGTGTTCAAGTTAATTTGGATGTGTAGATTTCAAATTTACAAACAGAAATTCGATATCTGGTTTCATTCTCGAGATATTTGCATTTAAAGTCGAAAAGCGGCTTCACCATTTTTCGTTTTATAGTGTTTCAATTTATGGATAGTTTAAGGGTAGTTTATGGGTAGTTGGAGTTGAAATAATTGTTGGATAGATAAATTTGAGTGTGTAGATTCTAAATTTTCAAACATTTGAAGTTATAGCCGCCTCCACCAAATTTCATCAAAATTGGTTTGATTTTATTAGGCTATAAATATTTGGCAATTACTCATGCCGTATTGTGCGTTTCAATATCAATTTAAATTACAAATTTGGAGGTTAAAATCAGAGGTAATCACAAGATACATTAATAAATAATGGGGAGGAAGACTTATGCAAAATTCTGCTGACTGTGTTTCTTTCCCTGAGTTCTCCTATCTGTTTTTCCTTCTGGTATTAAGGTCAATAATGTCGAGAGTCAAACAGATAAAGCAATAAATAATGAAAAGATTTTTTATATCATCAGAATTTTACATTTACATTTAAATTAAGTATAATACAATAAGTAAAAATATATTTCAAGGTACTACTATGAAATATAAGTTGAATCTATGAACTAAATCTAATGGTTTAATACATGTTTATCGTCGTATGTCCTCAGTACAACCTAATAATTTCATTGCACTTGTATTTGGGTGTCCTACAAGTCTTTTTAGGAATTTGGCATTAAATTTTTAACTGTTTCTTTCTCTGTACACATGTGGAGGTCTTTCTGAATGTTTACATTCGACACATACCAAGGAACATTTACAATTGTTCGCACTTAGATTGAAAGCGTTGAAGTATTTCAATATTGGAGTTGTTTGCTGTTTCTCACAGTTCTATTCCATAGGTCCAGACTGGTTTTAAGATGCTCTACATATTTGTAATTTGTTTTCCAGTGAAACTTTGGAGGTTTTACCTAATTGCTGAGTTGTTTCCTTTGTGAAAGATGTGTTTTCATGTTAGTCTTCTATATAGATGCTTTCCTAGATATATTATTTCATCAGTATCTATTTTGAGCATCCCTTAATTGTAGAATATTTTAAAACCTCGAGGCGTGAAATAAGATCTTATAGAGGAGATTAAAAGTATGTATGCAAATACGAAAAGTTATGTTCGAGTAAGAAACGAAAGGTTCAAAATTTTCAAAAGCAAAACTGGTCTTAAACAGGGATGCATTCTAAGTCCTTTACTGTTCAATATAGTGCTAGATAAAGCTATTAAAAGATGTAAACCTAAATTAAAAACGTACATGGTAAGCTATTGGCAGATGGAAACAATAAAAATAGCAGAGCTATGTTACGCTGACGATATGGTAATTATAGGGGAAAAATATAACATGAAAATAAATATAGGAAACGCGAAGGCAATGGTAATAGGAAATACAGTATATAACACAATATAAAGATAGAAGGATAAGAAATAGAACCAGTAGATAAATTCACATACCTGGGAGGAATTATAAACAGTAAAGGGACTCTACTAGAAGTGACAATACAACAGGGTCAACTAAGGTGGATGGGACATGTACAAATGGACCAACATAGACCAACAAAAAGAATATTTGAAGCAAGAGAATCTGGAAAAAGAACAAGATGTAGGCCCAAAAAGGCAGCGGAAAATAGAGGAATCAAGTTGGAAGAAATACCAAGGATGACAAAGGATAGAAAACAGTGAATACATATGGAAGAAACTACACTAAACCTGCTCTACTCTGATAACCTTACAGAGAAAGGTAGAAAGGTTCAAATATTAAGTAAGACTATCCCTGAATCAATTTTGACTAGTTTTGACATCTCGTATTTATCTCGCAACTCAAAAATGATTAGCCATAGAACGTTGAAATATTGTTTTTGTTTTTGCTATAACATCTAGTTGTGCACCTTTCTTTTTTATTGCAATCGGCAGTGCCAAAAGGACACTTTTCTCGAAATAACCAAAAAAGATGAGGATGTTGAAATTTCGTATGTGGAACTGATTTGAGAATTATATCCCACTTTCAAATGAAATAAGTTTATATGAAGTGCAGAAAAAAATTGTATAATTTATGTGGTGCCACTCATCAAATTTTTAAAGATAAATTTGAAGAATTTCTCAGAAGTGAAATGAAAAACGGTGAAAGGAAGAACTCTAAACAAATATGAAAACCATGAAGATCTATAAATCTATAAATAATGAACAAAATTGCAACGAAAGCAGCCACACTTACATACAGTTATATATTAGTAAATTAACAAATTCATAGATCTGCAGGACTTGGCCTATAAGTACACACAGCACAGAAGTATTTGTAACTCTATCTAAGGGCTGTAGGTTATTGACTGTAGCGTGGCGTATTTTCGCGAAGCTAAATAGATACAACGAGTAGATAATGAAACATATGTTCTCCAGCTTGGAGTACAAATTCTATAATGTATCATTACGCCCTAGGCGTGCACAGATACCGAATTGAATGTTGAGATTAGCCTGGGTAAATATGTGGATCGGTTTTTGTTGATGTAATAATATAAGTTGTTTGCTGAGGGTTGTTAAATCGGGAACGTTTCTAGAATAACATCAGCTTCAGCGAAATTATAATCACTTGCTAACGCATCTACTCTACCGGAAGAAAAAGTTCCCAAGCTGTTTCAAAGGTCATGGCCTTTCATATAATAATACTACATTATTTTACAAGTCCAGAAATATAACCTTTTTATTATTGTTAGGTCTTACCTCTTTTTTATCATTAATGTTACTATTAGAAAGCGTTCAAAAGAGGTTTATTTGATATTTGTTTTTTAAATTTAATATTACATCATACCCCTAAGAAATCTTTTTAAGGTATTATTTGATTATTAATTTAAATAAAAGACAATTTATTAGAAAATCACTTTATTTTTGTAGTGATAATATTTTTACTAAAGAAGTAAAGAATTTAGTTGTCTATCACAGCCTTACAAATATCATATACAATTACAAACAAATAAGTTGTTTTTCCAAGAAGAATTTGTTACTATCTAACAGGTCCTTTTGTAATGAATGCTATTTTTATAAAATAACCTTAATTTTTTTCTTAATTAAAAAAAAATAAATTAAAGAAATCTTGCCTAATTTCGCACTTGGTACTTTAGCACTAACAGCCTCCGAATAACAATAATAAAATAATAATTGATTTTGAAACGAAAAAAATTGAAATAACATACAAAACGAAACTATTAATTACCAAACAAAATAAAATCCTCTCGAACAAACCCGCATTTGGACAGAAACTGGCCGAAACCGAATCTTCAGTTGGATACTACTATAAATGGTCACATTCTGTTGGTTCTTCCTCAGAAAAAAAAATATACCTACAAAATTAATGGAATTTTAAAATACTCAACAATTTTTTTAGTTTATTTTATAAATGACATAAAACGTGGAATAGAAATATGGTGGCAGATGCAATTTATTCCGCTTTGATTTTAGTTTATTACAAGTAAAAAAATGATAAAAATATAAAAACCCTTCTAGTGCTTTAGGCATTTAGTATTTTTTGTCCATATCCGATCTTTATATTTTTTTAAAATAAATTTGTGACGTGGAATAAAATATAAAATTCAACCCCTGGGAATTTGAGTGAACAAAAGTTCTGGATCACATCAATAGAGCACGCAATTGAACTGCAACTTTCTGCTGTGTAATTAAAAATAAAAACAGCAAATCAGTTATTGATCTGTTTAGAATTAGTAATGTGAACTAACTATCTATTTTTAATTAAACATCTACTGAATTAAACATACATATTCACAACACTGAGTTACGTTTAATTAAAGGATAAATTGTTTAAAGTTGACATTCATGTAGTTAATCATCTGGTTTGTTTGCATCGGTAACTTTCCAAAGTACACATTTAGCAGAAAATAAATACTGCACTACTTTAATGTCCTCATTTACTTCTAAAAAATTAACGGGGGCCACCAAAGAGTAAACTGTCACTTGTGGTTTGTGCAAATTTTACATTAACCTATAATGAGTTACAGAGAGCTATTGGTCCGAAATACTGCCTCCTGTACTATGTTCTCTCTGTTTTCAACTCATAAGAATCTTTCTTTTTATATGTGTTTCAAGATCAAAATTTTGTTCCCTTTAATGGTGGGTATATAAATATAAGTTTTCTTACGATTTATTGAAGAATATTTATTTCTCTCTTTAAACAACGTGTTGTATTTTATGTAAACGAGGGTTTAAGCGGTTTATCGCTTTTGTCTCCACGACCTAGAAGATCTATTGTGACACAACCCTTATTTAGTTTTCCAGAAACAACTCCTGGAGTCAAGTTCTTGATCTCATCTGTTGTAAGATACCTCTTTCTAGTTGGTTGAGTCGTGTGGTTATGACTGGACACACAGTATGTGTTCCGACGATTCTTCGTCTTCTTCACAAAGACGACAATTTTATGCACATCGTATTTTAAAGGATAATGGCTAGTGAGGACTCCTGTCATTATTCTCAGGTCCTTTTTGCTGAGAGCTAGTAGCTTCTTAACGTTTGTCGTAGATGGAGAAATAAATATTCTTGCTCTCTTCCAAAATGAGGATATGATAGATTCCTTCCAGTTTTTGACCAGCTTCTTGTAGTGAATTTGTGGAAGACCATATGAAGGTTCCGGTCAGTAGTATGAAAGTTTAGCCCCTTATGTCGCAAGTACATCAGCTTTCTCGTTTTCCATGTCCCATCTTCTTTTTAACCCCTTCAAAAATTCTCGTCAGTATACTTTTCTATCCCAAACGTCTAGATTATTTTCATTGTTTTTACTTAGCACCCATAATTCACATCCATTCAAGACTGTCGGTTGAATAACTGACCTATATTCTCTTATTTTGGTTGCATACCTACGTTTTTGGAAAAGACAAATGTATATAATATTTTATGGAATAAACTCAGCCAAGAAACATCCATTTTCTAATTATAATATTTAATAAACGTGCATATTTTTTTTTTCTTATTATAAAAAAATAGTGAAATACATGAAAATGTATCATTTTCATTTATTATTTGTAGTTGGCTTTGTGTATTGATTTGGATTTTGTTTTAATTTCTGTGACCATCCCTGGCTGAACCAAATGTGTAAAAGGGTGGAAAATGAAATATTCAATTGTTTGTTTTAATTGTAGGGTTGGGAAGGATGTGCCGTGAAGGGTAGAAGAAGTAAAAGAAGAAATTTAAAATTCGGTGTAAGAATCGGGCCATTGTCATTCACCACAGAAAAGATTAAAGCACTTAAATCCTCCCACTGTGTCAGCCGCCCTCGCATTTAGTTTTGAGTAGGATGTATTGTCGCTACAGTGAAATACTTTTTGTGTGACATATTTTTTGTACATCGGGGATTTCTTAGGTACACTCATATTTTCATCTCAGTGCAAACAGATCGTATGTTCCACTCTGGAAACGTGCGCTGAAGTTGTTTATATTTTACCCCAGGATCTACTGTTTCAATCTGTTAAACACTTCTATAAATACTGCAATATATAATGTATCCGAAACCTCAGAAAACACTCATATTTCAATGAAAAGTAAAAATAATTTCGCTTTTCAATTCCTTGTACACAGTAAAGGATGTTATGTTATCGCGAAAAATTTCGGTTTTCAGATTTCATCGGAAATATCCATTTTGATCACCCCTTAATATATTTTTCCTACGACCGTTAATATATTTGCTTGTTGTATGTTTGTTATTGCTACAGATACATAATATACTGCAAATACATTTTCATTTCCCACGGTAACCATAGACAACGTTAAGGTATAAATTCATTTCTTACAGTTCTGCCAAAATTATTCATATCACATCTGTCAAAAAAAAAATTGTTCCAAATTTAATTAATTAGAAAATAATATTGTGGTCGTAGAAAAAATATAGTGTACAACTCGCATGGAATGTCCATTTCATACTCGTATGAAATGTGTACCATTCCATGCTTGTTGTACAATATACTATTGACTAGTATCTCGTAATGTTGATTAACCGTAGAATGTTGAAATTTTGTATAAGGGACTGCTATAACTAGTTATGCACCTTTTTTTTATTGCTCGAAGCGTTTGTTGAATTTGTCGCATAACTTATAGACGATTAGTCGTAGAATGTTCAAATTTTGTATGTGGGACTTTCAAATTAAGTAAGTTTGAATGAAATACAAAATATATATATATATGTCATGTCATGTCCACACCAGACGCTTTGAAATTTCATTAAAATCAATCTATAATTTCTAGTCACTATTATCGGAGAAAAAATTATATTTAGACGGAAATAAACATCAAGTACTTTTATATTCATACATCACATTAAAGCCTGAATAATGTGCAACGCTTCCATTATGCTAACGCTCGAAGATACGAGAACATTCTCAACTTAATTGCACTACTATTTAAGCCGAGCAGACGAGACTGCGAGAACAGTCTGATATTAATACGTGTAGTGAAAATGAATAGTCGATGATATAAATAAATAGTTGGTGATATAAATATCTTGTAAATAAATACTGCGTAGTGTTAAATGTTTAAATAAATAATCTTAGTGTTTAAATCTTATTAATAATTATTATTCTTAAATTAGTGTTTATATTTGTTCATTCATAGTGTTAGTTATTTTTATTATCTTTTTATAATTTATTATTCGTTTATTAAACAAAGTTATATAAATATTGATGTTTCAATTACTTTTACACTTCACTTAAATAAATAAACGTTACAATATATGAAAATTATTGAATATAAATTTCAGGGCAGTGCGCGTATTTTTATAATTTATAGGAAAAATAATGTTGGGTATTTTAGTTGATTGGGAACAGTAGACGCCGTCTTCGTAAACAAGGGGAGAAAATGAAATGAACGTGTAATAAAGTGCAACATTTTAAGAGAAAATCAGAGTTTTTAGAAAGTTCCCTTATGAGAATGAAGACAAGCGTAAAAGTCTTACTCAGGATTAAAATTTTCGTCAGATGAGAGATAAAAAGTTTTCTGTGGCTCTTTATGAATGCTTCGCAAACTTTCAAATATATCGCTACAGTGTATCTATCGGGAAAGTGAATTAAAGATAGCGCTGGTTTGTAACTCGTTTTACACTTTGCGGCTTATCACTTCGTATTTACAAATTATCCAAAAATAATAAACGCAGCACATTTCATTTTATTTCCATTGTTCCATAGATAAACTCTATCGTCAATATTGACAACACAATAAACTATTCACTGTGAAATTGTACATTGGCTGAACGTTAGTCACTATTTAAATGCCATTAAAAACAATCCTTCCTTGTAGTTATTAAAATTATACTTTCTGTTATTGATCTAGGAAAATAACGAATTTATTATAATTTTAATTTAATGACAGTTGAACTTCGATATAATGGATTTTCGATATAACAAACTTATTTAATGTAAAACATATTTCTAAATTTGAAGTAGTTGTCAGAAGTAAGTCGTGTTTGGTATCAAATAAAATCACTCGGCAAAGGATATCTTGCAGGACCAACGAAATTTGTCATTTTAATCGGCTTTTGTATTTTGCAGAAAGTTGTCAGTTTCCATCAAATGTAATAATTTTATTGACGGCGGAGGCCTAGGGAACGCTCAGCATAGCTGAATGACATAATCAATCGTCACATTTTAGTTCAACTGAAATTTTGTAATAAATACACAATTTTTTTAAAGTATGATTATAATATTTAATATAACATACCGTGAGTTCCAAGAAAGTACATTACAACCTTCGAGGATGTGCAAACTGAGGTGGAGCTTGCGGAGCCTAAGTTTATATTACCGTACTAGATTAGTTGTACTAGGTACTTACATTCCGAGTCGCTTATTTTATTTTTCGTGCTACCAACATTTGTAAAATGTGGGACACTTGACAAATTTATTTATTTGTAACTTTTTATAGTTAACAATGGCAACCAAATAATAATATCAGAAAATTTCGATTTATGTTGCTATGGAAACTAACAATTAAGTAATAAATTCACTCAAAATAAAAAGCTTTATCCAACACCGTGTAATTATAACGATATAAGTATGCTGTTTTTAGATAAATAAAGTAGGTCATAAGTCACTAGTGAGCTAAATATATTAGCTCACTGTTTTTTGGTTTGTATCATAGTAACTACGTTATAAATCCTTCTCTACACTATTTTGTTCGTAAATATCATTTCGAAATTCCATCTGTCAAAAATCTTATATGTATTTTATATTAATGATTAAAATGTGTTGGATAAAATGTTGTATGGCACACGTGTGATAATTACCTAAGTCATTTGAAAAAATACCACACTTGGCCTAACGGCCTCGTGAGCTAAACTTTTCCCACGTGTCTTATCTCTAATGTAACACACTTGTACCATAAATAACTATTATGTACTTCACTTGAATTTGCAGAAGATATATATTCCGTAGTATTCTTGAGTTTGAATGTGGAGTGACGGAGTCGCTATAAATTCTTTCTGTCTCATAATTAAAGTAAAGAAACAAGGAGTGGTTTGTGCAGATATTAAAGCAATTAATTTCTGTCTCAATTACCTTTCATTTAAAATTTAATTTAATGGCAGTGTTTTGAGAACAAACACTCTTCAAACTCATGCGTATAATTAGAATACACGGATTGCAAAAATGCCTCAGTGACAGATGGAAGCAATTGGCCTTCCAATATTCCGGATTCTCATTTCAAATATTCCCTTAGCATTTCTTTCTGCTTCTGCTGTCTGTAATTGACAACCCTTGTTTCATTTCTGTTATTCTGCAAAAAATAATCATAATGCTTTTCATCAAAACCAGAAGCTTTGTTTTTACTCTAACCAAACCAATAAACACAACTTATTTCTCAATAATTGAAAGAATGTGTAGTCGGTTCTTAATGGAACATTTTATCAAATAATTAAAAATAAATATGAACAGTTTGCTTGATTATCCACAGAATTTATTTTAAAGTCGAAATAATTGTAACCTTAAAATAAATTCTCTGGATAATCAAGCAAAGTGTTCATATTTATTTTTAATTATTCTTCCATAATGCCCGGTCTTATAAACGATAAATTAATTCCTGGACGGTTAGCAAATAAAGAAGTAAATTTAGTAATTGTTGTTTAACTAAAATCGGTTAAACTTACCGACTGGAAGCAATAAGCCATAAGCTGACAAATATTATATTAAAAAAAAAACTTGGTTAGAAACATATATGTTACATGCATACATAGATGAAGAGTAAAAACGGTGTAGGCCTAATAAAAAATAATAAAGAAAATACAAATTTTCTTTTATTGTAGAATTGTATTTGACATCTGAATATAATCTCCTCCCGGCGAAGCCAAGAAATCTACAAACTGTCTTGATGTTATAATTTGATCTGCAATTTCGTCGTGTATTGAAAAAACTAATTCAACTAATGAAATATTGATGTTAATACCTACAAAAAAATTATACTTTAGTCCTTTGATATACAAATCATTAAAGTAAATAGCCATTATTGTACAACTTATAGGTTATCTAAGTGTCACATTACAGAAGGCCGTGATTAAGTATGCGATCGCGCAGTTAGGGAATTTTTGATTTATCGAAATGTTAGCAGTGTAAATAAGACAAAATAATAATAATTAATTTAAAACATTATGATTAATAAAACTCTTAGCTGCGTTTCGAGTTTCAATCTTTATGTTCATGCGGAAATATAGCATAAATACTATTACAGTAAATTGCGTTTATAATGTAAACATTATGAAAGAGGAATATAAAAATATGATTTTCCAATAAAGAAACTATTTTCGACGAAGGCATTTTTGCGGTATTGGCGTATGAATTTTTCGGCAGTCTGTATTAAAGGCACGTATGTAAATTGTTATTGTCAGAGGCTAAGTTAATATTCTTTCGCGTTTGAAAAACGGTAGGAAATAAAAAATGCGAAGAATTTAATTTTCAACGAGTGAGCCTTTAATTTCCCAGCTCCAAGCAACTCGGCTATTCAAAATGAAAGTGTAATTTTAAATTTTTAGAATTAAACGGCTGTACAAGAAATAAAACACGGTGTTAAGCGATGTTTTGTTGTCCTTTGTCTCTTATTATTTATTTGGGATATATGGGAGTTTCAAAAATTAAATTGTCATTAAGCGTACCCTGTTTTGATTAATGGTAATATGAGAAAAATTGGGATGGTTTAATACTTTTTTAAATGCTCTGACTTTCACAATTTTCCAATTTTGTAGGGGCGCACAAGATTCCTACAATCACAATTTAAAATTATCTACTTTTTTTTTATAAGTGAGAGAGATTTAGTAACTAGTATTTTAGGAATAATGGTACATAATACCAAGTTATAGGAAGTCAAAATATAAAGCTGCTTTTTCGTACTTGGCTCCGACTCTATATAACTCCTTGCCTTGTCAACTGAAATTGCTAACATATACTGCATTTAAAATCAAAATAAAATCTTTGTTTCTCTGTGCCTAATGTGTCTTTATTCTGCATTGTTTCTTTATAAAGTACATATATTTGTAATATATAATATATAAAAATTAAAATAATTATGCTTATGTCTATTGTGTAATTGTCTACCGGTTATATTTATGTTTATATCTTGTTGTATGGTTGGGTGGAAGAACAGATTCAAGCTGAACCTCGCCTTTTGGGTATCATCAATAAAGTATTTATTATTATAATTGCTAGAAATATATTGCAACATACTTGGCTCTTATAGAACCACAATTTAAAATGTCGTTTGATAAAAAGCAATATACAATCCGTGTGATATAAGAAAAATTGTGGCGAAACATTGTAAAAACGTAATGATAATGCTGGTGATAAAGCATTGGATGTAAATGTTATTTGTGACTTATTTTTTACATAGCCTGAGGTTGGCAAAAACTAACTAACCTCTGTCATATATTTGACGTTTTTATCGTTATAAAAAGTTGCGTACTTTTTCCAAATAAACCTACAAAGTTTTGAATATTAAAGCAATCAATCGTACCGATATTTCTGTTAGTTTTTAATTAAAACTTGGTGGTAAATATGTACAGTAATGATGATAGAAGGGCGATGTCTGAATTGGCACGTACGTGAAACGCGACGAATCAAATAATAGACGGGGACATAATCACAGTGATTCAGTTAATGTCGTACGATAACAACAATCACTCAAATTATACGTGTAATCACTTCAATTGACAAGCGTTGTCTCTTTTCTCCTCGCGCAAACATCAAACATTGCTGCTTAAGTCTGCGCTAACATCCGCCATTTCTCCAACAACGATTTAATAATTCACGGAGAATTACTAACTGCTACTTAGGAATAATGAATTACTACAAATGTATGGCAACACACTTGCTTCTTCTACAATTAATTTTTATTGTTTTATCCTTTCGACTGATGATGTCGGAAAGAACAGAATGATCCAAAGATCTATTTTTAATTGAGAGTGAATTACTAACTAGTATTTTAGAAATAATGAATTATTACAAATATATTGCAACATACTTGGTTCTTCTACGAGTATTTTTTATTGTTTTATCCTTTCGACTGGTGATTGTAACGAGCATGACTCACTGCCGATGATTCATCGCGGTCGACTTCTCTGGTTACGTAGTCTCACTAAATAGATCAAGTGACATAAGAGCGATGCCGCTGTTCAAAAATTTTATAGTTCGGAAGACTCTAGAAGGAATTTAGATATTGTAACGAGCGTGACGCACTGGCGATGATTCATCGCGGTCGACTTCTCTGGTTACGTTGTCTCAATAAATAGTTCAAGTGACATAAGAGTGATGCCATTATTGTTCGAAAATTTTATTGTCTATAGTCGCTATTGTTCGAGAATTTTATAAAATCCAGAAGACTCTAGAAGGTTCGAGATAAAATATTTGGCTCTTTTTATCTTCACAAGTACGTGAGGTACCTGTTACATTTAGGAATATAAAAGTGTCTGATTTCCACAACTTCATTTTCCTATTGCATTTTGGTGGTGTATGTTGTCAGCCTAAGCTAAAGAGTCAGACATAGCGATATTTTTTTTGCATAAAGATTCATGAAACTTGGATTTAAATCTCAAATCTTATATTCTGATTAATACGTGTGAAATACATTGCGTTTTATATGGGAAGAAATTGCATAAAAACGATGAGGCTCGAATTCAGGTTCTTAAAATAATGTGACTATATTTTAATTGATAAATTTGATAAGCAAATGTATATTCTATTTGTACTCACGAAACAGGTACCTTAGAAATACCGCAGATGATGAGAGAAAATTTGCCACACTTTTAATTGAAAAATGGATTGTAAAATAATCATGTCTATATTATAATTGATAAAGTGGACGCGCCAAATGTGAGTAGTATTTGTGCTTGAAGTGGACTAGTGGAATTTTTGTGCAATGTCTACCGTAGGTACTTGTTCTGTTTAGGAACGTCGTGCCACAGATGATGAGAGAAAATTTGCCACACTTTTAATTGACAAATGGATTGTAAAATAACCATGTCTATATTATAATTGATAAAGTGTATAAGCCAAATGTGAGTTGTATTTGTACTTGAAGTGGACTAGTGTAATTTTTGTGCAATGTCTACCGTAGGTACTTGTTCCGTTTAGGAACGTCGTGCCACAGATGATGAGAGAAAATTTGCCACACTTTTAAATAAAAAATGCATTATAATATAATCATGTCTATATTATAATTGATGTAGTGGACGCGCCAAATGTGAGTTGTATTTGTGGTTGAAGTGGACTAGTGGAATTTTTGTGCAATGGCTGGTGTGTACATTATAATTGATAAAGTGTTTAAGCCAAATGTGAATTGTATTTGTGCTTGAACTGGACTAGTGGTATTTTTGTGCAATGGTTGGTGTGGAAGTCAACGACACTGCACGTCGTGACATTTAGCAAATATCTCATGAGAGTTTGGTGTGCCTGCAACTGCAGAAGTTCTGTGACTAACTACACGAGTACATGTGGGTGCACTTGTCCCACCGTACCACACTCAGTGATTCTGTCTTCTAGTGGGTATCTAACTTACTGCTTATTTTTACACCACCAAATACGGTACACTTACATACCGTTCAGTCTTATTTAAAATTTATTCCTTAGGTAATCGGTATTCGAAACTCATTATTACAGGATTATTCACGGCATTAATAGAGCAGGCCATGATTATACTATTTTGTTGATTAATTGTAACAATCTTCTATAATTTGCGAAAGCTACATTTTCAAATGAAGAATATGCCGATATTGACTTTATTTCAAAAGGATGTTAATAGCTATTTATATAATGAGTAAGGAAACATAGATAGTGATTTAACGCCAAATAAATAAATAAATAAAGTGGAATTATGACTTGCTTAAATTTAACGTCGTTGACAAATTAAATTGTAGACAAGTGTTTAGGTATTTTCAACTTAAATATGCTGAGGAATACACCTTGTGTACTAAGTATCAGAAGTGATACGTATTGAATATTAAAAAAGAAAGAAATTTGACAATTATAAAATACCTGATACAATGTCTTAAGTAGTTCCAGCTTGAGATTGCATATATCAATGCTTTTCGCCTAGGATTTCAATCTTTCTATTTCTTTTTCTTATTTCAAAACACATAAAACTTCCTTGCGAAAAGAATGAGAACACAATGTATCGCTGCAGTTGCATTTCGCAACATAGGCTGTTTTGCATTTTACACAAAATAACATTTTTGCAGAATACAGCACTTGTAGTGTCAGTAGTAAAGTGTCTTTTACCCTAGCTACTCAAAGCTAATTAAATTCCAACTTAAAAGCTCTCTCGACTCACTCTATTTAAGTTCTAATTTGTATTAATATTTTAAAATTGAATTGGACAAATGTTATTTTCCTGTTTGTGCATTAATGAATTAAATAAATCAGAGCATATATGAATATTTCATTAATTATTATAATTTATTTCGCATGTATATTTATGTGATGAAATACTAATTAGTAGTGTATCGCATTAATAATTCTTTTGAAAAATCTCGCGCTTATTCTGAACAAGCAAGAAAAATATATGGTGACAATTAACGATTAGTAAAGAATTTTAAAATTGAAATTAACAGGGTCGCATTTTTTCTGCAATTGTTATTCAACATTCAGGTATACGAAAATAGGAAAAACACGTATGGATATTGTAAGATGGTAACAATTTTAAAATTTATAAATTTATTTAACTTTATCGGTAAAACGATTTTATTGATATATTATTTTTAATTTTTGTAATATATAATTTTATATTTCACTTACTTTGAAATAGAATAAGTAAAATTCGGTTATAACGACATCGAACCACAAAACCGAAGAAAGTAAATTAACCTTAGGCTTTCAAATATAGGACGTTATAACCAGTTTGTCGCTATAAGCAGTATCATTATAATATATATAATTTTACTTTATTTTTTTAACGTTCCTTTAAATTGTTACTTATTTTAATTTTTTATATCCTATACACCTCATTGAAAAATCAGATTTTTCAAAAAAAATTGTACAACCTTGAAAATTATTTTCTACAACCACTATGGAAAGTGGCACTTTTCTCACACTATATAAAGCTTGAAAGTTACGTATTTCCCACAATCGTAGTTTAATGTGTGAGAAATAATTTGTCTGTGTAGAATATATCATTTCTCTCAGTAATTGCCAACACTGCGCATTCGTGAAGGTACTCTTTGTGAAGTTACCTGAGACATATTGTTCTTATGTGGTCTTAGAAAAAGTATAGTGTGCCACACGTGCAGAATCACCTATTTCCCAACTTGTGTGATTCCAGCATTCGACTTCGTCTCGTGCCGAAACTTTCATACATTGTAGGAAATAGGGGACTTTCTGCACTTGTGGCAGAATATACTATTTTGAAGTATAAGCTAAGTGTATATTATTAATAAAATTAATTATAAATTAAACTTGTTCAAATTTTAGTTGAATTTAGAATCAAGAAGTTGTTTAATCCTTGAAATTAATTTTTATGGAATTTGGTGGCAGAGTTTTCCTAGTTTTAATTTAGAATACAATTGTAAAATATTGCGATGAATGTTTTTATTGAACTTCCTCAATGCCGGGTTCTAATTTCAATTAGAAACTTTTGTGCAAAAACCAATAGAGCATTTGGTCGCAGCTTAAACTAGAAGCCAGTGCATTACTTGGATCAGCGGGACACGAACTCTAGAATTACTTATATAAATTTGATTGTGCCTAATCTACAATACGGATTTAACTAAGAACAGTGTGAACAGAATTAGCATAATTGTACTACATTTGTCCTCGTGTTCAGCTTTGCGAGAAAAACAAAACATTAACATCTTTTATTTCGTGCTTTAATTGTTACTAATGAACACAAAACATAAATAATAATGGAAATAGTGTTAATGGAAACAGCAAATGGAAACTTGAAAAAACAACCTGTGTTGTAATCAATAAATAATAAACCGTTAGTATTTATGTGTAGTTCCTTTAGTATCAATAAATTAAACTCCATCTCAAAGTTAATTACAAATTTAACAAGTTCCAGGCTTCAATCAGTAACTGATTTTATTAAATTAATGAACTACGGGACCAAAGAGAAGAGTATATTTCTCAAACATTCTTAACAAGAAATTTTCATGGAATTATCTACTGAAAACAACGTCTTAAGAATCTTTTCTCAATTTAACACAAAATTCTTCTTGAAAAAATTAATTTATAATTAACCATTAAACACCTCAAAAATGCGGAATCTTCTTTTTGGTTTATCTATCTACTAAGGAAATAGAAAAGGACTTGTACGTAATGTATAAAATAGTATGTGAAAATACAAGATAGGAAGATATGTGGAAGAATAAATGAAACAATATTGGAATTAGTACATGTTGGTCTTAATAAGTCTGTCATAGAAAACACACTAACCATAACCAAACAATTTGATAGGATACCGTGTTCTTTCTAGGAATGTTAAAAAATAAGGTGTATATATATGGTGGACTCGCTAGTATGAAACCAATGATTTTCTACTTATCTAGATACCAATATACAATATATGTCCTATATATGTAGTGTTACCAACATGTATAACAATTTTTTGCGCTCTCTTTCTGTAGTATGTATATTAGTATCTTGTCTCTTGTTGAGATAACATTATTGGTATTTCTGTACTTCAGACAAAGAATGCTTCAGAGTATATCGATGCTATGATGACAATATATATTTTATTAGTGCTAAATTAAGAGAATTAAATACTGGTTCTGCATACAATATTACCTATAATAAATAATGAAGTAAGTTTATTGGAAATAATAATGTAATGGTATTTTACATTAGCAAGGTAATAGCTATTAACATACCTAGGATCGTTATGAGTATCATAACCGCGGCAAATATCAATTGAATTTCCAACTCGAAGAGCGAGGATTTTAAGACATAAGACCTAGTACGATTCTTAAAATCCGTGATTTGTTCAATATGGTTTTCCTGGTTTTAATAAGTCTAAATTAAAGGGATGTTTCTCATACATTGCTCCTTCATTCTATAACGATATCCCAAATTATTTAAAATCACTGTATAATATGTTCAATTTTGTAGATTAATATTTATTTCATATTGTACTAATTGTAACTACAGTAACAATTCCCTCTTTTTAGACAATTATATACTTACATATGTACTTGTATTTGGGTTAAGTGGAAGACCAGCCTTTGGCTGAACCTCACCTTTCAAAATAACTCAATAAAGAAATTATTATTATTATTTTAATATTTATATGAAGATAAGTATAAAACCAATTAAATGTGGATGTTAATAATGGTGTAATATAGATAGAGTTAAGTATAGCAACAAAGGTTGAAATAGCCATCTTCTGGACGAGGTCAATTAGTTGTCACCTATGTTCATTTTATGTATTCATTGTTTGATAATGACCGTATTGTATGCTGACCAAACAGCGTGCATATCAGGGTTCTCAGGAGCACAATGCTTTATTGAATGAGGATGTTACACGTAGTACCAGACCTCACAAATAAGCAACATCGTGGCAAATTACATACAACGCTAATACAAATGACAATTCTATATGACGGGCCCCTGACAGCTGTGAATAATGCATACTTGAGCAAATACACTATCAGACACTATTACTGTCAATAAAAACTCCAGTGATTTATTGTACGCTTTGACATCTCGCTTAATTCTACACTGTTGTGCATAAATTCATCTAAAAACTAAGCTGTATCATCGGCCGGAAAAACCGCCTCTGCCAAAAATTCAATAGTGTAACAACATGGAAATTACAAGCCTGATTTTCATTTCTTTTTATAGACTTTGACATCTTTGCCATAAAAAGCCGACGGGGCAATGATTCACAGATAAGTCTGCATATTTTTGGCCTCTTGAAGAGTAAACATAACAATTAACATTTATACATCGTTGACGTCTATGGTAGTTACAGTTTTACACAAAGTTTTTATAGGTTATTAAAAAAAATGTATATCTACCGCATAGTATCGTTCAATAAAGTCTTAGAGAAAAACAAGTTTTAGATAATTATGACATTTTTTGACGTTTCAATATTTTACAAAGTATCTTATTACAAAGCTTGCTATATATTTTTTTTAAAGCGTGCTACGGTGAATCTTAAGGTTATTGCACACAATTCGGCACTGACCGGGACAGATCGGCAGCTGCCAGATCGGCAGAAATAAGTTTCCATATTTTCTTATGGAGATGCGCACATTAGTTGGGAATCAATGCCACAGTCCGTAAGTATGCGATGGGAAACGACCGGATCGGCAGTACATCTTTACTCAAACTAACCGAAAACATACAAAAATCTTCCCTTGAAAAATTAATATTCTTTTGTTTTTCGTATCAGATTCTGCCGATCGGTACGGCGCCGATCTGTGCCGATAGTAGTAATTCTATCATAATCAATAGTCATAATGTAGTCAGTTTAATAACGTTAATATTTGTTGACTAGGATGGAAATGGAAAAATAAAGTTTTCTGGATTGTAGTCAGTTTAATTTAGTCAGTATTAAATTCAGTCAGACGTAAAAAATGTATAGTTTTTAATTCTGAAAATGGATTGATCTATTTATGATAATTAAATTAAAATTATTTTAATGTTCAGGTTACTTTTAATAAGATAATAGTAAAATTAGGAGCAATATTCAAATATAGTTTTCAAAGCAATGAAAACGATAATACCAATTTAGAAATATATGCTTTTAAAATTTTGATATTTTAAGAGTACATGAAATGAATTGTATATAATTATTATAAAACAATTAAGATATATTTACAATATGCAAAATGATCCAATTAATGTTGACAGTTTATATAATTATGTTTTAATTACATTTGAAAATTGAAACACAAATTTGAAAAGCATTTCATTTAGTTTATAAACATAAATATAATTAGCAGATATAATTATTTTGACAATAATTATTTACACATATCCTCTATATTTTGCGTGTTGAATAGTATTATCATATTTCCTATCAATAAAATGTATATCAGCATGAGCTAATCGTGTTTATTACCCGGGTTGGAATTAGGGCCGCGTAACTTTTCTACTTCTACTAGTTTCAACCCTCTTAAGTAGTTGGAAACTGTTGCTATCTTTAAGTCTCTAACTTGTGTACAAATTTTCTACATAAATAAAATATCTGCTGCTACTTTAAATCGCAAGTTGCTTCTTTTTGGTAAAATATCATCAGTGCCCTGAAAGTTTTAGATTTTGTGGAATTTTATTTCGTGAAAGCTACTAATTTCGTTCACGTTTCTAAATGAAAATACGCGTATTTCACGACCTAGTTTATATTTAAATCTCTTTCAATTCTTCAGGAATTTAATCTGTTGAAAAGGATTGAAATAAAAGCAATTAACTGTTCTTTGTTTTATATTTCAAAGAAAAACTATTCCATTGCATGAGATAATTGTTACCACTCTTGCCATTTCAGTCATAAAATTGTACTTTAGATAAGTTTAATGTGAAACTTGGTCTCAGGGCTCTTATAATAAATAAAAACGCTTACAATGTATACTCTATTTCTCGCAGTTGGTACTCACGTCATCAATTGTTCATGTGATTCAAATCGTTGAGGAAGAGAAGGGGCAGTGTTGCACAAGACAATATTTCTTGTCTTGTTTTCTTATTTCTTGTCTTGTCTCGAAAAACAAACATATAAAAATCTTGTCTTGATCGTCATTTTCTTGCATATTTCTTGTCTTGCAACCTAGTCAGGGATTCCCCTATTAGCAAATAAAAATATGTACATTTTTTTGTTTAGATAATAACAATGTCATTTATGAAATATGTATCTTATAATACAATTATTTTTATGTAGAAATATTATAAAAGGAAAAATCCATATAGCTGTACTACTTCCAAAGTTTCCCTTGTTATAAGGAAGCATTTTGTGCCTTAACTCTTGTTTATATAATTTCAAAGAATATTTATATTATTGAGCCAATAATTATTATTATTGCTATATATTTTTTAACGTGAAATTTACAACGTTTATTGAAAAAATTTATGTATGATTTTTTTTAATACTTATATATTTCTGTACTCTTAGTTAAAAAAATGACAGATTTGAATTGATAACTTAAAAATTCCGTACGTCGTCGAACAATAGTCACAGTGATTCAATTAGATACCTGATTTTTATATCTGGTACGTAAAGACAAAATATAAGGGGAGCAAATAATTACATTGTACATTTTCCAAAATATTTATTTTCTTCCTAATTTCCCAAATGATTGTTCAATTTCCTTAGTTTTAAGCAAATTTCCCTAGATATGAAAATAATATGCAAAGATGGCTATCTTGAAAACTCGAGAAATCTCGGCGAGATTCGAGATCCACACGAGATAATAATATTCGAGACGAGAAATAAACGAGACGAGATAAATTATTTTAAATTTAAAATGAGACGATACGAGAAAAAAAATTCATCTCGTCTCGTCTCACACAATTACTAGTTCTCGCATAAGCCTTAAGTCAATTTGTATGTGGCTATGTGTCTATACAACAACTTGTGGGTTATTATTGTGTATAATCGATAAGGTTAGTTACTTAGTGGTTGGACACATTATGAACACTATTTCGCATTATTTGTATTTTAGAGCTATTTTCGGCGTGTAATATCTTTTTTATATACATATCCTTTAGGATCCCAGTGGTGCTATTTCCAGGATATCCATCGGAATCCTGGATCGTCTAGACTCGTTTTTGGATGAGATTTGATACGCGTTAATAAAGCTTTTATTCAAGGTATAAGTTTTTTTATATCACTTTTTACGAAGGGTTTATTGTAGATTATTGTAATATTTTACGGAAGAAAAAATATATAAAGGTATTGAATTTTGGTGGAGGTGCTTTTTATCCTGAATATTTTTTCGTTCACCTCCATGCTAGATAATATTTCATATAAAGTAATAAGAAGTAAAGTAGTAGTACAATTAAACGAAGATTAATAATAATATTTGTGTATTTCTTTAGTTAGTAATGTTATTAAAATTATGAACAAAAAAAAAGAAAATATTCTCTATTATTATAAATATTTAAAATACTTCTTTTCGAAATCGATACTAAAGTACACGATATCACTCCACAAAGTTAGCCAAAGTAGAAGCTAAAGTAAAATTTTACAGACTCTTATGTCAAAATTTAACTTTACAGATTCATCGGTCAAACTGATTAACCTATATTTTAATATTATTATATTTTTGCAGTTTATTTTAGCACTACCTAAAATAACAAACATATCAGTCTATAATATTATTAGTGAATTTATTTATTATTTATATTTGATAATAATTTACCTGATTTCATACAGACGACGTCTAAGCTGGTGTAAACATAAATGAAAATTTTAAAGAAATATTTGACACTTTAGCAGTACGTTTGTTATCACAGCCATTCCCGTCTCAATAGTTAGCTGACGTTTTACAAACGCATAATTCAATTTATTTATGTTATTAATTAATAATTTAATGATTTCGGAAAAAATATAATGTAAATTCAATATGCGTAATAAAAAAATATACTTCCTTGATATACAAATAACTATTTTATACCTTAGTATTTGTGTATGAAATTAATAAAAATATTTGAAAAGAATTCATAAAAATTTGCTGAAATCTGTACCCACCAAATATGTTCAGTATTGCATACGATGTTGACATCTGTAAGTCTCTTACATACAGCTCAAAGGTCTTGCAAATATACATATAATTTCAGCATAAATAAATAATTGTAATATATATTTCTCTTATTCATTAAATTTATAGAGTTTTATCCAAAGGGCGAATAATTTTCCGGTGGAATAAATTATTTTATATCTGGAGAATCTTTCGCTCGTAGGTGAATTAAACGTCTTGAGAAAAGCATTAACGAAATGAGAATTAAAATGATGTTGTAACAGGCCGATTAAAATTAGTATTCCAAGAGTATGTGGAAGGTATTAAAAGAGAATTTGGGTAAAACGTGTGTAAAATTAGCTATCAGCGTAATGTTCATTAGCAAAAACTTCACAGATTTCTCTGCGACAATTTATACTAAAAATTATCACGATTCAATCCCGGTGCTTTTTATCGACGAACTTTAAATTACGAGCGAAGAAAAACCACGCGAACAAAGGTGACTAAATGGATTTTTCTCCAAAATAATAAGTGGAAATTAAAATTAATAAAAACCCTAAAGATTAAGGAGAAATCTTTATTATCTTCCTCGCTAGACTTTCCGCATTTATGCCACTTCTTTTTCTTTTCACCCGGGAATTTTCAATGGATTTCACGTTGAATTCCATTTGGAAAAATAAGCAAAATATTTAAAGGTCACTGGGTATTCAAATAAATTTTAATTCTGCAGCAAACCTCAAGGAAAAATCTTGATTTTATGTCCTCGTTTTATTTGCTGCACAATAAAACTTTTGTTTCAATGCACACTGAATTATCACAAATTAATCACAGATATTCATTCAAAATTCACATTTAACTTTATCCATTCATCTTTTTTTTTACTACAATTGGAATAATATTTAACTGTACTATTATGAATAAAGTATCAAACAAGAATGCTACGTTACAATTAAAATAATGCCAGGTGTTTTTTCTAAAATCATTTTCTTATTTTAATTTTTATATACTTTGTTTTATTCATAACAATACGTGAAATATAATATCTCACAGTTTTTAAATAATGCTATTTTTAACAAAAATAAAACTCACACATTTTCAAAAAAAAATCTTGAATTAAAAATATAGTAACAAATATATTAAAGCAGGTTTTTCTCTCTGAGCAAATTCCAAAGAATTTTCT
The DNA here is from genome assembly GCA_035578165.1 of Stenolophus ochropezus. Taxonomy (NCBI): domain Eukaryota; kingdom Metazoa; phylum Arthropoda; class Insecta; order Coleoptera; family Carabidae; genus Stenolophus; species Stenolophus ochropezus. The sequence continues at coordinate 3,563,489 of JAQOWZ010000028.1, read as the reverse complement.
AATTTATTTTAATAATTACGAGTTTGAAGAATTAAGCTTCCATTTCACAGAATTTTTTGTTAGTGGACATAAAATATATAAAAGAGGAATAAAGCAAAATTGTCCTTTTTAAGAAAAAAGGATTAAATATGCACTTACATGTATTTAATTTATTTTTATTTTTTAGAAATGTGCATTTTAATGACATTTTATGCATTTGATGCAAGTATGCATTATTTATATTATGTGCTTAGCATTAACTTTTGATGTACGTGAACATAAATGGAAAGAGTTTTCTAATAAAAGTGACACATACAATAGAGTCCTAAACTATTGTCGAAACTATTTTGCAGAAGAATATGAAAATATAAAACAATGAGTATTAGTGAAAATATTTCATTTCAATATTATTTCGCTTGCGACCTATAAAAAATTAAATTTTGTTATAATGTCTTGTGATGTCATCTATCTTAAGCAATTTTATTAGTTGCCTGGTTTTAAAAAGTCAATCACACGTCTGCAATTCTTAGAACTTGCAGACGGGAAACATGCATGTGGCCTGGCAGTATCAAAATTTTACTGTATGTGTTTGTACAAATTTGTATATAATAGTATTCTGTGCAACTAGTGCAGAAAGTTGCGTATTTCCCATCAGGTGTACTAGTTTCAGCACGAGACGAAATCGAGTGCTGGAATCACACAAGGTGGGAAATAGGTGACACACTATACTTTTTCACGGCCACACTGCTAAACGTTACAGAATAAAAATACATGCACGAAAGCTATTTGACATAAAAGAACAATATGGCGTACGTAACCTCACTAAAAGTACCTTCACGCATGCGCAATGTTAGTAATTAGATACTGTGAGAAATGATATTTTCCACACTGCGCATGCAGAAATTATTTCTCACACTTTAACCCACGATTGTAGGAAATACGCATGATTGAAGCTTTATATAGTACGAGTACGTATATAGTGGTCGTAGATAAACATAGTTTAGCTATACGGATACGGAAATAAAAGTTTGTTCATCACTGAGGAAGATATACGATGTCACAGGTCAAAATTTTCACTTTAAAAATTGATATCAATCGCGTTTTCAATGCTATTCTTATTGCACTGTGTTCTTTCAAAAAAAAAAAAACAAATAGAAAAATGTTGTAGTGAGCTGGTATACCCAGAAATAAGTAACAACTAACAAACCTACAGTGATATATTTGTATGCTTATTCTGTGACGAAAATGAATTCTCTGCTTCCATTTTATTTGAAAGATGAAGTGAAAATTGTGTGGATGTCAATACATAATAAAAATGACTTTATCGTATGAGAAGAGTCATGCGCAAATTCCCGCTCGTAATAAAGTGTACCTAATCGTTCCTCAGGGTGGAGAAATAAAGAAATCGGTATAAAAGTGATGACGCTGAGAAACCAAGACATATTGAGGCGACGCGATCTGTATTTCAAACCGGGAATATATCATACCATTCCTTTTTTCTGATGACGCATTAAAACGCAAGCTCCAATATTCATTTATTTTACACGTGTTACTTAGATGCTTCAGCAAGAAATACAATAAAATATACCCTCCGATACATACATACATATTTTCAAATATCTCATATTTCAAATTTCTTCTTCTTCAACTCTTTTGTTTTATTGTTTACCAGTTGGGTTTGTCAGTAAGTTGTATAAATTACTGATCGGTACATTGTTATGAATATTATTCACCGAACTAGGAATTTGTTAAAGGTGTCAGGAAAGATTAAATTTAATTTAAAAATGACTGCTGACTCTTATCAAATAAAATATTTTAAATAGTTTTCAATAAATTCTGTACCAGTTTTATCACAATCTCCAAAATCTTATCTGTTTTAGTATATTATGTAGCATGAACTGTAAGTTTCTTATACTTTCGCGACCTAAAACATCACTTACAGTTCCAGATTAGGAAACAATATCTAAATTAGAAGAAAAGGTTTCAAAATTAACAGCTGTCAGATTGTTGTTAAACTAAACAACGGAAAAATTGACCTGTCAAGATTTATTATTTATTATATTTACTTGCGTGATGGTAAGTAAATATTATAGCTCTGATGAAACCGTGGTGTTACAAAAATAACTATTACAAAGTTTGGGTGGCAGCGTATTTTGTAAAGTAGAAAATAAAATTCCTACTAAGTATAGTAGTAACGGGTAAAGTTGAACATAAAAAGTTGTAAATAAATAAATATGAACTACCAATTGATCCACATTTTAAAAATACATTTTTCTACTTCCGTTTAATAAGAGACTCTTTATTTTCCTAATTTCAGTTAGTTATTGATTCCATTATTTCACTAGTAAAATTAATGAGATCATTATTTCACGCGATCAAATTGGAAAGTAACCATATATAGAAAAATTAACAACTTCTAAAATAAAATATTAAAAATCTTATTATAGTTACAAATATTAATAATATAGTTAACACATTTGTTAAATTCACATAGACTCGTATTTTACAATCCAAAAACATTAAACTTTATTTTATGTCGTTTATCTGTTTATAACCAACAAAAAAAATGAAAAATACGGGGTTATGGAAATGGCGGAGGTGCGGTATTATTTATAAATGCGCTAAAGTTGTTGGGAAATCTGGTGTCCAACTTCATGGCGTGCGCCGTATGACTGCCGCAAATGCACATCTATAAATTAGGCTGATTTGTTACGCGACTGTATGGCTGATGACGTGTAGAAAATCTAGTTTGCTTGTAGCGCCACATCGTAAATTCGCTTGTATCTAGTCGCATTCAGCGCTAGATAAAGGCAAGACGGAGCACGGAGAATGCAGCGTTATTGTTGTTTTCAAGAACATTATGCAGCGGTTAGCTCCTAACTATTATAGCGTTTTAATTTCAGCCAACCAACACTTAGATAAATAATGCACAACACCTTCACGCAGTCGCCTTTCTTAACAAATACCCCACAAATTTCACAAGGTACCATTTGCGATGTATAATCTTCTTCCTTTTATTTTGCTTATTATAAATTTCTTATTAAACTCTTAAATCGTCGTAGAATTAAATATGGGTTGTGTATACAATATTACCTACAATAAATAATGAAATAAGAATATAATGGTATTTTACACTTGCAGGATAAATAAATTTTTTCTACGACCACTATGGAAAGTGGGACTTTTCTTACACTATATAAATCTTCAAAGTTGCGTATTTCTCACAATCGTTGGTTAAAATGTAAGAAATCATTTCTCAGGTATTTGCCAAAATTGCGTATGTACAATGTGGAAAATATCATTTCTCACAGTAATTGCGTAAAAGTACTCTTTGTGAAGTTGTCTGCACCATATTGTTTTTTATATGAAATAGCTTTCGTGCATATATTTCTGTTCTGGGTCGTAGAAAAAGTATAGTGTGCCATTTGTGCAGAATCACCTATTTTCCACCTTGTGTGATTCCAGCACTCGACTTCGTCTCGTGCCAAGACTTTAAAACCTCGTTCAAAATAGGCGACTTTATACACTTGTTGCACAATATGCTATTAACTATACGTAAAGTATGAGTGTGCTTTCATCACATCTTGTATCCTTATTATTTGTGTTAATATTTTAAAAGTGTTTAAGACGAGAGATTAAATATATACATACATGTAAAAAATATTGTTTCTATAAATATTTTAAATGTTAATTTTTAGATATTTTAAGATTTGATTTTAATTGTAAGTTAATAAATTTGAGTAGGTCCGAATTCAGTGTCGTTATTAAATTTTATTATAAGAAAACTATTTAAAATATTCAAATATTTACAAAATTCGTAAGATCGCAATGATTTCGTTGATAAATGTGACTGACGTTAGAAGCCACGTCATACAGGTTATAAAACATGTTTTTATTTATTAAAATATTTAATTCTAGATACATTATTTATTACAACTAAACATAATACAGGTATTTTGCATCATAACCTTTCAATAAAACAAAGTTCCCCATTTTTTTTTTATTGGTTTCAAATACCCTATTGACCATTCATGTACAGTAATAAGTAAATCATCATCATGGCTTCGCTTTCTCGTTCTCCACTTTGAAGGAAGTCAAACGTCGGCGTTGTTTGAAAGACGAAGATGATGGAGTTATATTTGCAGCGAGACTTCTCTTATTAAACTACGGAGTTGTCCCTCTGTAACTGAATATAACTAATCCCGAAGTAGTTACCCTTAAGATTGACGCAAACTAACCAATTCATCCCTCAATTCCTACCCTTGAATACGGTCGGCAAGCGGGTTTTTCCTACACCCCTATCAAACAGTATTCGGTTCCGATTTCCATGTTTATGGAATTATCCTCCAGTTAACAGGAAATGAGAAATTATTACAGGGAAGTGACGTCAGAGGAAAGGGAAGACACATCACACAGGCAGGAATTAATCAGACAGCTGTCTACAACATCCACTATTCATGCTAGCATCAAACTTAATTCCGTAAACACAAAAAATCATTACAGTAATTATCACTAGCACAATTTTTAATAACCGTTTTCTTATAACGTATGTTTTTTTTCAATTTCTGTTTCAAGAATTATTAAAATTTTATGTTGCATCTTTGTCCTAGACGCATGACATAGATGATACTTTTATTGCTATCAACGTCTAGCCAATGACAAAAATTAAATAAAAATTCCTGTCATTTAATAAGGTGATTTTGGCGTTGACAATTTGTGCTTCTTTGTGTGTTGCTAATTTCGTTAGTTTAATCTACAACTCTTTTTGTATGTTTCATCTATTATTATATATCAGTTTTGATATTTATTTATTTCGGAAATCACACGATTTCACCTGACAAGTTGATGTCATCAATTCCTAATAAAAATGTTGAGAAAAAGTACGTATATTTAATAATCTTAGTTAAAAACATTTACAGTAGGTTTATCTTACGTCGAAAGTAACATCAATCAAAATATTATATAGTGTATAATGGGCCCTTAATTTCAATGATTCGAAATTTTCTTCTCACATTTAAATCAATTTCATTTTCCTTCATAGCTGTTTTCGTACACCTTTCTGTTAATCCCAAAAATCTTCGACAGGACTTGTCTGAGAAATATTGGGTAACTCACCTATAAACAAAAAGTTATGTCAGACCAAAATATTATTTTATCATTCGTCTTTATAAAAACAACCAATTTTATGTCGATAAATTTTTGGAATTGGCACATTTTGCTCTTTGAATAAGCTGATAATATTGGGATTAGATATTCGTTCAAGTAATTGATCAATACACTTTAGGATTTCAAGTTTGTAAGACATTTTTATCAATGTGATTGCAAAATTTATGCCATCATACTTTTGTTATTTACAAGATATTAGCTTTATTGTTTTCATATTGTTTGTCTCGTGTGGCAAATAACAATAATTCAAATGGATTTTCCGTGACAGGTTTTAAGTGTTTACCCGGAGTTTTATAGCGTATTGCGTTAAGAAATAAAGAGGGACATATTCAAAAATGAGCAATTCAGTATAATTGATTTTCTTTCATAGCGAGAATTTCATTTAGGGTAGCTTTATCCCAAAAAGCCATTAAGTATATTAATTTACCCCTTTAAATAAGGGCAATAAAACGCGAAAATGCGTATAACAGTTCTGGAAGACGAAAAAAGCGGTTAGCTACAATTTCATTTCCAATTCGGGCGTATGGAGGACGTAAAATCCCGCATTACGCGAGATTAAGCCAACGAAACTGCTCGGAATATTTATATATCCACATGCTCCTAAACACCGACCAGCAACCTATTTTACAAACCGATACCGAATGCTTAATCCAAGATCTTTATACCACTACTTCCTGCCCAGCATAACAACCTCTGTATCGCCATCGAATACATGTCAATAAATATGTGTAACACGGTCGCTTGGCGGTTGTGTATTTTCGTAAATTTTTGGTATTGTAGTACTCCAGATGTTACGAAATGGACAGATTTATGGTGAAGGATGCACATTTTGCGCCTTCAAGCTTGTTTTCAAAGAAATAACTGTCCGTTTCCGGTACGTGACGCCCTCGGTGGACTTCAATAGTTAGATTATTTTTAGCATAGTTCATATTTCGGGGATGAGAAGAGTCGGATAAGTATAGGATGAGAACTTCTGGATTTTTACCATTAAATGGTGCTCCAAAGTTTGAAATCTCTCTTGTTGTAATCTTCGACTTGACTGAACGTCAGACATACCTCAGTATTTCTTAGAGAAATAACCAATTAGTTGTTTTACTGTGTGTAAAGGTTCTCTCATCGAGGTGTAAATTTGTAAGTATTTTTTGTGCATTAATATTGATTTGTAGATCGATGTAAAAAGGTTTTCAAAATTGTTTGTAAATTAGAAAATAAAAATTTTGAGTTTATATAGAATTAAGTTACGCGTTGTAGTTTATTTGAATTATATAAATGTTTTTGATCATGGTTGATTATTAAAATTTATATAATTTTGTTATTGTTGGAACATCGTCTTTGATTAAGCACATCCTATTCCAACCCCTGTCTTTGTGACGTGGTAGTATAACGCGCAGGTAAATCTCTAATGTTCTGATATTACTACCTTGCACCAATTTGACCATATTTTTTTTTGTTTAGATAATATCAATGTCAATTATCAAATATCTATCTTATAATACAATTATTTATTTATTTTTTAGCACAACTGCAACAAATGTATAAACAGAAAAGCTCTTTTCCAACGTTTCCTTATAAGGAAGAATTTTGTGCCATAACTTTTGTTTATATATTTGTATTAGCCAGTGTTATTTAAAACCTTTGTTGAGTAAATGTCACACAAACGAATTTAGATTAACTGATTTGATTATTTTGTTTGTCATATACAAATAAATTCTATCTGAAATATCGATTGAAATAATCTGGATTATAAAAATAAATGTTTGACACAATGTAATATTAATTCCGGGTATATAAATCTGAATTTAAAAGAAGTAATATCGGCGAAAGCCATGCAGCATATTTTATCACTGGTATTGAAGTGAGCAGCTAAAATTTTATAAGGAAAATATATTTTCGTACGGTGACGGACAGTATATAACAATGATGACGGTATATTGGAAAATTCCTTTACAAAAATAACTTTTTAGCGCCGGTTCCTGCGTTATAAATGACTCTAACCCCAAGTTCAACCAAAGAAAAAACCAATAATTTTGAATATGACCATTTAGAATCCGCTAATTATCTTTAGAAACTTTTTATGCCTCTGTCATTCAAATAATAAAGCCTTTCGCAGACAATACATTTTATCTTTTTTTCTTTTAATCATAATTCCTGACGATCATATTTTTCGCAATTACCTCGTATTTGGAGGGGTGCGTATCCATACAATTTCAAACAACAAATTGAGTTGATTGCAATCGCAAATATCAAAATATAATTACAAGTTCAACAAATTTATTCGCTGTATTGATTTGATCTTTCTGTTTGCTCGTGACACAAATGAATACCAGAATGCGCCGAATTTATATTTAACCTTTCCTAACGGTTAGTCTTTCGGTAATTATATCGCCTTATGCTCCAGAAATTTATTAGATTGTTAACCTTTCTGTTATGTATTCAACCTTTGCAAATAACATACTAAAGAACAACATCTTAACATCTTTCGCATCACTGAAAATACCTCTTTCTTAATCTTCTCTGAATAACCTAACGTATGAAAATCAGAATGGTTTTTCATAAGCTTCCAACTCCAAGAACATCATTTTCGCAATCGATCTCCAGGTTCTCTCAACATTAACATCTTTGAACTGTGATTATGATAAAACACTTGTGATGCCCACAAAAATAGTAATTTAAAATATCTGATGTGGATACCACATGTGCTATAAATATACATATTTTTTGCTGCATTATTTCATTTGAAAATGAGATCATTGTACAGCTAACCCTTTTTAAGTTATGTGAATAATTCAAAAAAACTATTCGAGTAAAGTGCCTCTTTGGTACTGCCCTTTACAATAAAAGAAATGTGCCCAATTATATGTTATAACAGTCTCATATACAAAATTTCAACATTTTACGGCTAATCATTTTTGAGTCATGTAAGATACAATACGTACGTACCTACGTTCAGACCTCACGCCGAAACTAATAAAAATGAATTCAGGGATGGTCAAAACTGATATTTCCGTTGAAAACTGAAAATCGAAATTTGTCGCCATTATAAAGAGTGACAGGCTCACCAGTCAGTTCCACTTATAAGCAGTAAAATCTATTTTACCAGTTTCAAGATATAAGCTTTTGTAGTTAGCAGGATAACTAGATCATAATTGTATACCATGTAACTTTGACAAATTAGTATGGTAATAATATTACCGTACATAATTGTCAAAATAACAGGACAATTGTCATATATCAAACCATACAGACTTGATCAGGAAAACGTTACTCACAAGAGAATTTTACAAAAAATGTTTAATAATAAGGTGAAACCTGTAAACTATTGAACAAATCACGGATGTTATGAATCATACCAGGCTTAGATGTCTTAACATCCTCGCTCTCCTAGCTCGGAATTCAATTGACATCTGCGACGGTTATGATACTCATAACGATTCTAGGTATGTAAATATCTATTACCGGTTGTAGGACTGATCAACTCACTGTCGGAGCCGGTAGCTTTGGCTTAACGTTCATCTGATTCTCAGTCATTTCAGACGCCCAAACTAAAACTAAAACTAAAATCAATTGTAAATAAATTCAACCTCATTATGACTACAAACTACAACCGAATTACGATTTAAGGTAGGTTTTTTTTACCTCTGGTTAAAGTGCTTATTACCTTAACAATCGGTTAAGAGAAAAGTGACGCATCGAAATAGTAAACAACGTTTATTTTTAACCCCTTACGTCAGTTTTCTATTAACCGACGTTTAAGGTAACCGGCCTTTTAACCACAGTTGAAAAAAACCGACCTTAAGACTATCTAAGACTGCCGATTACAAAACTTTGTTGAGAGGCAAATCTACCCTCTCAGTTCCTTATCTATATGTATAACTTTTGTCTGTGAAGTATTATCTCATCGACATCTGTCTCTACAACTTTTAATTTTTATGACAAAGTTTTCAACGTCTAGACGCCCTTAACAGAATCGTAGTCCAAACAAAGAAGATGGAAAGCACAACCGTACAAAAGACCTGTGATCAAACGCCAAATGGAAGGTGAATCGAGAATTGTATTTGGTAGTGACTTGTACACTTATTAGCACTTTATTCTAGCGTCGTGTTTCTAATTTACTGTGAGCTCTCGGCATAATCCTAACTAATAAATCGGCAGAGAATGTTTGTTTACCCAGCTTAGCATAGAGATTGAAAATGTTCAGTGGCTCGTGTATGCCGTGTTGACCGTCTGACATCGTCGGGTGAAATGGACCGGCTACCCAGCTCAGATTGCAAATTTGTATCTTGTTATGCTTTGTAGCGGAAGAACCAACTCTTTCCTGATCTTTCCATGAATAATTAATTCATCAGCGACTCGAATTATTTGGCGACTTCCAAATTACAAGCTGCGAGACTGAAGAGTTAATACCTCTTGCTATACTTTGCTACTTGCCTACATGTCTTTTTCTTACGTATTTATAACATTCATAATTATCACTAGGGTCACATTTTTAAATGAAACACACATCAGGTATCTAAGGAATTTGGTGAATGAATAGTTTACTTGCATTTTAGTGATGCAGGTTGTCCGTTTGCAGCCACTTCTTACATTTATTTTTCTTATGTATTTATAAGATTCATCATTATTACTAACGCACCATTTCTTAATGAAATAGGACATTAGGTACCTAAGGAACTTGTTTTTGGAATCATTTACTTGCATTTATTGGTGCATTTGCAGCCTTCCTGGATTAAACAGGACATCAGGTCTAAAAAATGTATCCGTTGGATTAAAAATCTGAAAATTGGTACACTTATGTAATTTTCCCCGTAAAATCGATTGGTGTCGACAAATCTCAATTTATCAGAGGGCTTCTCTTGAAAAACCTCTTTTTCAGGGTCTTAACGTTGAACGTAAATATCCCGAGAACGGTAAAAGATAATTAAACTGTTTAAAAATTTGAAATCAGCACATTAAAATTTACTTAAATCTAGAAAATAAACATTTTTGGAAAAAAATCCCGACCGAAAAACTAAAATAGAGGATTTCTCGCTTTTTCTCATTTTTCACCGAATCGTTCCAAAGAACGTATATGCAGAGAAAACATTTCTTTATGTAACTGCCCGTAAAATCGCCTAGTATAATCGTTGAGATTGTATCTCTACCATTTTTGGGATGTACCAAAAAGAACACAGTTTTTAAGGTGCAACTTTGAGAAAAAAATTTCAGGAACGAAAAGAGATAATTAAATTATGTTTCTAAATTTTATATCAGCGCGTCGACGTTTACCAATATGGATTGTTTTCAAAAACAAAAATTTTTGACTCAAAAATGGGTAATTTTGAATTATTTCTAGCGTATACTTGATAGAAATGGAGTAATTATTTGATTGTATGCATTCAATATAACTATATTACCGTTACCAAAGTGGTAAGACGTAAAAAACTGGAAAGGTGTTTTAGTTGAGAAATGCTTTTGCCGTAGGAATGTCGTACCAAAGAAGTTAAAGATCATTGACAAATTTCCTTTTTGCACAATTTCGTGCTGTGGTAAAAAGTTGCAGAGAGCAGACGTAGTCTTATTTCAGAGAAAGCTCTTAGATAATGAGAGCACGTCAGAAATTTAATTAATTCCTAGCAACTACGTTGCAATTGACTATACTAAACCACAAATTAGTGCTGTGTTGCCGTTGTTACTTCTTTGTTGTTTTTATTTTAGATGTATTCACTTTAAAGAATAAGAACAATGTTCCTGCGTTATATTTACACAGATTTAACTACACGCTATTAGCTTTGTGTTCTTGAGATCTGGATTTGAACTAGGATCATTGCGTGAAGATATAGATTGCATGAAGGAAAGTATTTAAATGTTTTCTTTGTGTTAAAGGAATTAATAGTTTGAAAGATTTTATCAATTCGAAGTAATCGGCCATCGTCACCAACTAGGGACTAATTCCAACAAGAAAGCTAATAGTAATAATGAAAGCATGTAGTTTGTGTAGTGTAATATGATTATAGTACTGGAGTGGAAAAACAGCGAGAAAAACTCAGCGAGATATACGGCATAAGTTTACGTCCTGTATAAATCATTTCTATAGTCGGTAGTCGAACTTCGCCCTTATTTTTTGTATTGGGAAAGGAAGTGGAGCTAAGGACAACAGTAGATTTAATGTTTCTTCCGCGACGTCGCTGGACATTCTCCCAGACAAAAACATAAAAAGAACTGTTCTCAATCAGTTTAATAGTTTTTTCTCGATAAGGACTTTCAATTTTCTGTTTTATATTGATTTTGTTAAATAGGTGACCTACAGAATATGCAACATGTGCCAAATAACAAACTAACCCATTTTAGATCTGTGTCAATGCTAGAATAGCTAATTTCTTCCGACATCCTAAGATATTTATATTCTTTCTATTTATGGTGACTGCTACCTAGATGATACAAGGGAATGAAAATTTGATCATTGGTACACTTATGTATTTTTGCCCGTAGAATCGACTGGTATAATCGTTGAGATTGTATATCTACCCATTTTTAGGATATACCAAAAAAACACAATTTTTGAGGTGCAACAAAAATCTCAGGAATGAAAAGAGATAATTAAATTATGTTTCTAAATTTGAAATCAGCACGTCGACGTTTATCAATATGGATTATTTTTAGAACCCACTGTTTTTTCTAGTGTTTCACAAAACAATATTTCTTGTCTTGTTTTCTTATTTCTTGTCTTATTTCGAAAAACTTCTATATGTTAATGTTACTACATTTAAAAAAGACAAACTTCATTATATCTGTGACATGCATTTATAGATATATTCTCATAATAAATACATACATGTATTTCAAATTAATAATGAAAGCAAGACAATGTCTTGCCTTGTTTGTCTTGCTTTGAAATGTGTAGCTGTTGTCTTGTTCTTCTCTTGCCTTTTTGCAAGACTAATGCAAGACCAAAGAAAATACAAGACTCTTGTGAAACACTTTTTTTTCTGTTCTTAAATTTGAAATCAACGTATCGACACCTATTACATTGTTCTTTTATCGAAAGAAAAAATTTTGAATCCAAAAAGTGGTATGTTTGATTTATTTCAAGTATAATTGTGATAGTAATAAATAAATGAAAATATAGCAATGATCGTTTTGACCTTATATATGGACCTAATTCTAAGGAATTTTTTGGTGTATTGTGCGAAGTGAAGGTTATTTGATGTATTGAATAAAGACGATGAGAAAGAAGAGAATGTATATGATGAAAGATGCAAGTTGACTTATATTAAAATAAATAACTAATTGCCGCTCGGCGTGAAAGGAATCGCTGAAAATGCAATTCATTTGAGTGAAAAGACTACTCCAGCAAAAAGAAAGACTAAGTGTTCCCCGTATTTATTCCCCGTTCGTTATTTAGCAATTCATCCTTCGTAAAGTCAAACGTTTTAAAAAATTCATCCATACGGGATTGAACTGTACGTGTACAGCATGTCGTTGGAGTGAAAGGATAATGATGTCGAGACTTCAGCAACATTTCAATGTAATAAATAACGAAACACCGTCTTTTCACAGCAAAAAACCTATAAATTAAATTACGTCTCGCAACATGATCGGGCCTTGGTTTCCTGCCACTCGCGATCAACAACAAATTGTATTATTGCGTAGCGACAAACATCCACAAACTCAAACAATTCCCTTCCCCCCATTCAAATACAAACTCTAATTATTCATTTATTCCTTTTCTTTTACCACTATGCTTTTCTAGCGGCGTGTACATGTTATCCTCCACACATGTTATATTGCTTAACATTGTACCTTGCATACTTTCAATCTTGCATACCTTTTATCCTCCACACTTTTAATCCACGAAAAAATTTATCTTACACACATTTTATCTTCCAAATCATTTTATCATCCACACATTTTATCTTCCACTCATTATATGTTCCACACATTTTATCTATTACACATTTTATCTTCAGAAAATATTAATACTGGATATTTCATCTAATTATAAATATGTTAATTGCATGGACAATAAAATGAATGGCAGGTACAATTGCAATGTAAAGATCAAACGTTGGCAAAGATAAAATGTGTGGAAAATAAAATGAATGAAAGATAAAATGTGGTAATGATAAAATGTGCGCAAGATTAAATGTTTGGAAGATACAATGTCGAGCAATATAACATGTGTGGGAGATAAAATGTATACGCCCCCTTTTCTATATATTAATACTTGTATCACTAGATTATCTAATGGACCTTAAGGTATCAACAAATTGACACAAGGTTTAACGGTCGATATAGACTGTTCACTGCAAAAGACATGAACTACAATCATTCGTACAAGATACACCATTTCAAGTCTTTTACTTAGTAATTGTTGAAATGTTTATTTAATGGACATTTCTTCTTTATTTTATAATTTGGAACTTGTAACAATTACCAAAATCCATCTTTGTAGACTGAAAAATAACAAAAAGGTGTAAACGTCAGATTGGTAAGCATAAAGACATACACTCAAACCAACTAGTATCCGTACACACATCTTTATACTTTTTTTTAAATATATATAAACCACCCTGAATCCTTCTGGAACTCAGTAATTGTTTCAGAAGAACCAAAATAAACCTTTTTGTATCAGAAACTTAATTGTTATTGAGAAGTGGATTACTTTTTAGAAAATATACTGAAAAAATGGGTTTAAGAAATTCTTAAAGCTTTCAACAAGATAATAACATTAAACGTACTAGACGTAAACTGCTAGAATAGTTATTGCACAATTGTAGACAACACAGTCTACAAATAATAATCTCATTGAACATTGATTTATTAAGAAAATGTGTAAAACAAGACCCCCGAAGAATATAAAACAACTACCACATTTACAAAAAAATTGTAACATGCAATGAAAAAACGTTTTTATATAAGATAGATTGTCAAATTCTATAGAATTTATTAAAATAATGTTCATTTTTCATTTATTTCATTTATCAAGTTTTTCACTAGATGAGAAACTATAATTTTAGTTATTTATTTAAATTTTCTCTAATGAATCTTATGATAGAAATTCTGTCAACATTGACAACTTTTAATTATGATTGTAAGTATTCTATTAAAACTTTCTAAAATTCATTAAATTTAATAATTTTATCCTTGTTGTCACTAATATTTTAGATAGTAAATAAACATTCGAGATTCACGAAAATCTCGTAGATCGTAGGAATTTGATATATGTTTTACAGAGGACGATTTGAGGTACGTAAACTGTAGTACGGTAGGAGACAAAAAGAATAAATTTATTGGGATATTTCGTGTATGAAAAATGTGATATCCTTTTTGAAACTATGTCAAAATTGCTATAACAATATTCCCTGCAGTATAGTCTAGTTAAATATTCTACAAGATTTAGTTTCTGGAAGTTTGGAAGTAGGTTTCTATGAAAAATGTTGTTTATGGTAAGTTTTGAGCCTATGCGACGCTGAAAAATTCCTGAATTTATATTACAGTTCAGATATCGGCCATTCGACTTAAGGGGCGATTTCAAGACAAAGTAGTTCAAGGATCACAGTAGTCCTTGGCAAACGCATAAAATTTGTTTACTGTACAGCCTTAATACAATTAACTACCCTCCAATTCCGGGGATCCAAATAAACTGAAAAATTCCAATCAATACTGCTCTTTCTTAGGGTCAGTGCTTTAAAATATGAAAGATGAAAGCTGGATTGAAATATCTCAAGCAACTTTTGTTCCATAGTCGTATATCTAAGTTATCTTGAGTTATTGCGTGATGGTTTGTATGTCTCTATTTACAAGTAGCAAAACTTTTATAATAAAATATCTTCAAACCAGCAAATGGTGAGAACTGTAAAACGCGAAAAACAAATTTTATGTGTTCGCGAACTCGTACACATGTTGGGAATTTATTATTATTATATCATTACCATCCACTTATTGCTACTAAAGTTGCAGCTGTAAAACGATTATTTCATTTCGGATAAATTGTTCCGTTTACAAAAAATACCAATGTATATTACTACGCCGAATTATTTGCAATAAAGATAATCGTCTACGCTTCTCAGGATTCAAGTGCAATAAAACATTGCCCTGTTAAAATTATGGTTCATCCTTTGTTATTATCTTCCTCCACCAAAAACTCGCCTCTATGTATCTAATGCATTATTACACTCTATTTTCCGCAGTTGATCCTCACGTCATCAATAACATAAGGTTACGTTATTTCATAATGTTATTAAAAAATTAACTCATTATGTAACGTTATATAACTTAAAAAATCAAATAACGTTATAATAACGATATTTTTATTTCGGTATTATAACATTAAAATATCTTTACTTTTTCTCAAATTTATGAGTCGATTCACGCACCTGTAAATTTCTAAATTTGTAAATTCTTAACTTACATATATTATCCTTATCTGAAGAAAAGGATAAAAGAAAATTTATAGGAAACTAATCGGTACGAAATATACATTAATCTCTTAGAAAGCAAATAAGTAAATAGATACAAATTATTCATACCCCTGTAGTTGTATTTCTAAATATTTTTTGAAGAAAGATCAGAATATTTAAATGGGTTTGAAGTCAGATTTCTGCGAAATAACCTCAGATGTCAATACGGCAAGATTTTTGTCAACGTAAGAATTTAAAGAATGTGTACCTATTTACAGATTTTCTGTAACTTACAGCCAGATGCCGATGAGATCATATTTCACAGACAAGAAAATTGTATTTAGATAAAATGTTGAGAGGGTAGATTTGCCTCTCAACATAGTTTTAAAAAGTCAGTCTTAGATAGTCGTAGCCGTAGTGCAGACATTTATAATGTAGTTAGTTTAATTTAGTTTTTTCTTTAATTTAGGCGTCTGAAATGATTTAGACGCATCTTAAGCCAGAGCAACCGACTCTGGAAATGAATGGGTTAGTCATTGAATTTAATCCACAAGGTTTAGTTAAGTTTAGTTAAATTTTGTTTTATTAAGTGTAAAGATGTAAATAAAATTAGTTTAAGTAAAGTAAAGTGTGTGTGTATTCCTGTCCCATTCATCGTGTTGTGTCTTGTGTTCCTGTATCATCATCATCAGCAATATCATCAATGTAGTAAGTCAGCCATCATTGCTTCATCTGATACCTACAGTTTATAGTTGGTTCCTGCAGACCTATTTTATAATGTATTTTAAATCTGATCCACAATGTTCAGTTCAGTTTAGATAAGTTTTATTTTATTAAGTGTAAAGATGTGAATAAAATTAATTTAAGTAAAGTATTTGTCTGCTCTTGTTCCCATTCATCGTGTTATGTATTGTGTTTCTTGTGATCAGTCATCATCATAAATCATCAGTTAGTATTCGTCAAAGCAAAGAATCATCGCTTCATCGTATTATCCCTCGTGTCACACATATTATGATACCTTATATCTTATTATACGTCGTTTAATTTTGATTCGAAGTACGCTAAAGTAAGTCACCGCTGCCCGTTATGTAGTACATTATTAAGGATATATTGAATAGAAGTGGATCCATTACTAGAATGTAATATAATAGTATTAGTACAGTGAATTATTTGAGGTAAAAGTTACGGTGGTGAGGTTGAAAGGACGAAAGAAATGTATTGCAACACGTAGTCCTGTTAAATCACTCAGGTGCACGATCCCGCCATTCATAAAATCCTGCGTGGTCTTGAGGATTTGGGTCCTTTCCAAAGGAATAATGAATATTTCCTTCCATGTTTCTTGGTTTTTAAGTGGTCCTTAAATAATTTTGTTTTTTCTCGTGGATTCCGATGCCAACTATAAAATTATAGGTTGTTTTCGTAAAAGGCTGAATTGGCTTCTTTCATCAATTCCTTCAGGTTCAATTCGCCTTTTCTCGAATACTTTATGCTTATAAATTATTCGGGGTATGGCTACCCGGCCTAAGTTTATCTTTCCCTAACTATATATTTCTTCGGAGATCTTATCAATAATACAGCTGCTCAACTTTCCCTAGACCTCGTTCATTTACATTAATTAGCAGCGATAAATACAGCTTATAGTTGGGGGTTACTTCTATTCGATACTCCCTTAATATGCTGCTAGATCGTTGCCACTTCGTCGCTTTTAAATCCGGCTATTACTTTGAAAAAGCGTCACGAAACAATATGCTAATTGAAGTCTCCGACCTCTTAAGAATATTCTATATTGAAATACAATAGAAATGCATTCGATTTTAGCTGCGGAAGATTAAAATATATTGGTACTTCATTGCTGCATTATGAAACATAGTTAAAAAGACGTCCAGACAAAGTTTCCTTTGATCCTGAACAATAGAGGACAATAATTTTTATTACAATTAAAAAATTTGAAGTGGTTCATTTATTCAGCGCACAACGATTCAAACTGAGTAGAGAGTGAAATATGGGGTTTAATTCCTAACATCGCCAACTATTAACCAAATGAAAGTACCGTGTCTGAGTGGTTCTGAATATACTATAAGCTGCAGTTCATTTATAGTAGCTTTAGACCGACAAAAATACTGTTAGGCATATTCTACATTGAAATAAAATTAGAAACGCATTTTGCTGCAGGAGATTAAAATTTTCGTACATCAGGGTTTCAATATGCGATATAATTAACAAGAAAAGCTAAAAAGCCGAGAACAATAATATGTTGCTATGGAAGTAAGTTAAATTTACGTTATGCCAACTATTAACCAATTAAAAATATCTGTCCGAACAAGATTCAATTTCACCTATTATTACTAGCTATAGTAAACAGAGTAACTTGCAAAATTGAAAATTGGAAACAACAATAATAAAGAATATCGATGTGAAGCTCTTAGGGAAATCAGACTTTCAGAACTAGACTTAAACATCTAATATGTAATACGGTAAGAAATATTGAGGACGGATAGACTAGGAATGTGGTAGAATGAGGGTTTGTTTTGTGGAAGATAATAACAATGCGGGATTGAGAAAGCGATATTGGCAGTTAATAGGAAGCTAGTGATTTAGGTCAGATTCAAAGTAAGGTCCGATGGGCCAGGATCAATTTACGGAGCTTAGAGGTGTAATAATACCGTGATGAATTCTTGGAGTGACCGGAGGCTTTATATCGCACGCCCGCGGCGAAACATGCTCTAATTGATGCACGCTTTGATCTACATCCACACCAGTTTTTCACTAATTACCCAGAGAACAAAATTGCCTCCCTTTCCTCTACGTTCATTTACATGCAAATCTATCACCGCGATACGAATTTATCGGCTAATCATTAATGCAAATTAACAAAGACCGCGCAACCATTCGCGATAACATCCAAGAATATGTCACTTTGGTTAAGCGCCTAGCTTTCCCAGCTTTTTCCACACCAGCGAGCTTATTCTTCGCATAGTAATAGTTCGCGCTGATATTCACACTCTTCACAATCTTAACAATCCACGAATATAGCTTCTTAATTTTCACCGTAGGCATTCCTATTATAGAATGATTACAATTATTGGAATTCAGTTAATTATAATCATTTATTTTTATTTTTACTTGTATTACATTTATATTCTTGACACTCTCACTTTCACATAAGTGTTTTTTTAATAACTATAAAATTTGTATAATTGTTAAAAAAGTAAAACTGAAGACCCTAGGAGGAAGATTTACTTTTCGACAATCTCAACAATCCTTCAATATGTATTCTTAATTTTCACCGTCGGCATTCCTATTATAGAATGATTACAATTATTGGAAATCAGTTAATTATATTCATTTATTTTTGTTTTAACTTGTATTACATTTATATTCTTGTTACTCTCACTTTCACATAAGTGTTTTTTTAATAACTATAAAATTGTATAATTGTTAAACAACTAAAATTGAAGACTTATTTTTCGATTGAATTTCAATAAATTCAATCCTTTTATCAACCAAACTTCAGTTCCATTCAACGATATACAACTACTCAAAATTTAAAAAAAATATGACTATCAGTATTTACTTAGAATTGCTTCTAAATTAAAACTCCCATATCTCTGAAACGGTTTATTTATGGATACATGTTGCATAAATACTTTTTCGATTATGACTTCTTTTCCATGTCCTACACTTATTTTTTAACACCCTGCATTTAATAATACATTTAAATTTTATAAAACTCCTAAGTTTTTTTTTTTCAAGCTACTGTTTTCATTCAAAACTCTAGGTATCCAAAAATATGCTTTTTAAAACACTTAAGTTTTCTAAAACTTTGAATAGTTTCAGGATTGACAAAATATTCAACGGTTCTTGTTTTCTGATGAGTAATATTTAATACTTTTAATTACATATTTACAATTACATATTTGTCAATAGATGTATTTTCTTTTACAATCTTAATAAAATAATCATAGCATTAAATTATTTACATATTTTTGTTGCAGGAATCCTAGAACAGCTTTTCGCTTTGGTTTGGTCGTCTATACCTCTTCCTTGATAAGTAAGTAATTTTTATCTTTATCAAAATGAGCAACAACTTGCTTCTTCTTAAATATATAAGCAGCATCATCAATATCTGTTTTTGGATTATAACTGTAGAGAGATAGAAAGGCAGAATCGCTTTAGTGTGGCATACTGCAAAGTACAAAGTTCTACCTGTGCACCGGCAATGCAATCGTTTAGCCTAGGTGAGTTAGCTGTGAAATTACGAGACGTTTATATTGCTTAGTCAATTATCCATTTGTAAGGCTAAGACAATGACATTCCAGCTATTCTAGTTGTGTAATTCGAGGGCATAACTCGTACACCATGCACTGAGGCTGGATACATCTTTGGCCGGATACAAAACAAACCTCAGATACAGATAGCTTTAATTGAGTTTGCAAACTGCTATCTAACATCGTGTCTACTAAATTATTAACGGAAAGAATCACAATGTTAGGCGCACCGCATAACTTTACCACCAATTCGAGGTGCTACGCACAATCTTACACTGATGTACATATTGTATCGTTATAACAATCATGGAAAGGAAATAATAATAATAATAATAACCTTTATTTCAACCCTAAGCATACAGTCTAATCGTAATCATGTGATTCAAATCGTTGAGAGGAAATGGGATTGAGACATCGTCTTCTCCGGTGAAATCATGTGATTTCCGATGTAAATAAATGTCAAAACTGATAGTATTATATACAAATACGAAACCATACAACGAAACACAAATTGTCGACGCCAAAATCACCTTCATAAATGACTGGATGACATGAATGACGCATTTAAATTTTTGAAATATTTGAAAATATTCGTTACCGCGCTTACATTACTGTTTCTATTTTATTTTTGTTAATTGGCTGTAGATAGCATATTACCCTCACATTATATATCACAGACTTGTCTTGTTAAATTTTTGGACAATAGAAGGATGGATATTTTGGTGGCAGGTGTATGAATTAAATGTCAAATTTAAAATAAATCATGACATATCTAACACTGTACACAATTGTCCATATGCTGTCAACATACTTTGGAAGAATTATGAATTATTTTATGAGTTAGGTATAGAGCTTCAATCTAACGTGCTTTTTTGAAGGAAGGTGCATTGAATATTTCCATGTTTAATCATTCTTGGTACAGAAATTAATGACGTGAGGATCAACTGCGGGAAATAGACTGTAGCTTTATTATTTAATATAACTTATAATTACAATTACTTAATAGTACATAGGAAAATTACATATACAAAATTAATAAGGTTCAATATCTTACTTCTTCTTTCATTCCTTGATACAAATTGTATTAAATATCAACGATCAATTGCAAATGCTTTTTCTTGAAATTTCTTACTGCTATTGTTATTACAAATCTTTTAAAATATCGTCCACATCTGGAATTCAATTTCCACAGTTCCTATTACCCAAATATTCTATCACGAGGTCCAATTGATTTGGAACATAACGCTTACAATAAAATTGTTTAAAACTAGTACTTTAAATATTTGAAATCTAGTTCATTTTAGGAATGTTATGTCATAGATAATATCTAAATTTATTCTGAGTACATGTCTGTTTTTATGGTCTATTGACCAAATAAAATACCACAATACCTAAGTGATTTCAATCGAATTACCTCTAATAAATTTGTCTTGAAAATAGTCTGATGTATTTGGAACCCTGTTCCTTCTATAAATGTCGTGCCATAAATTAAGACTAAATTTTAAGATGAATACAAATATAAATAACTGCTTCACAAACCACCACATTTGCGAAAATTTGTAAATTAAATTAATCTTAAACCAGCCTTTAGAGATTCGAAATGTTCTAGTTATAATATTTTTGTTACGCAATAAATTCGACAGATTTTGTTGAAGTACTAATAGTGATGAGTTTTGACTATAATAGTCGTTAATTTAAATTAAATATTTAAGCCCAAAAGAGCGTTAAGAATTGTCCTGGAAGAAAACAAAAGAAAAGCCAAAAAAATTGTGTTGAAATTGTAAAGTAGCTTCTTGGGGACTAATCGGCGTTTTTATTTCCAGTCGATTAATAGTCGTCATTCTTAAATCACGACTGAGTATCTTGTGAATTATTTAAATTGCTTTACATCTTAATACCTCTATTTGTTTTGCTGTCGTTTCGTTTTTGTTGGCATTTATTATTGCGGGAGGCGACGCGGATCGCGAGAACGGACGGACGGCCAAGCCACGAGAAAGAGACCCCGGGCAAAAAAGACCAATCGCTCCACAACGACTCTGTTTGATCAAACCATTCGGCTTAATCACTGCCTGCGCAAATATACTTACGTTCCAGTTTGCGCCCACTCTACCATTCATAGTTCATCCCTATTACTAGGATAATCAGTTCTAATCAAAGGTGGGATTCTATAACTTCGGTGCCTATCTTTTGGACTTGTTATATTAATTGCAAATATCAACTATAAAGTATTCTATATCAGTAATGGTTATTTATGGTTGATCTACACTAATGTGTCACTGTATTCAATTAATTGAAAATTTGAATTTTCCCTATAGTGACATTTGACGTTATATATTTTGACAAATGCAGTTGTTGTGAGTTAATGTCTTCGGTTGGTATCATTTGGACTTGTGTTATCAATTGCAAATATTAACTATAAAGTATTCTTGCTATTCTGTAACAGTAATGGATATTTATGGTTGATACGTACTTACATGTACTCATAAATATATAAAGAACACTCTACAAGTATACACTTATGTGGATGTGTCTTAAATTCATAGTAAATTTGAATTTCCTTTTTGGTGACACTTGACATTTGACGTTTGTAATTGATATTATAACAAGTGCAGTTGTTATTTGTAGTTATTGTGAGTTATAGAAATCTACTCCAGACGGAGTGGGATTCTATAACAAGGGGCATCCTATCACACAAGAATTTTTATATATTTTTTTAAATTTTTTTGTATGTATTACGCTTTTTCGATGTTATTCTGTCGCTTTATTATCTAACTTTTATTTATTTTCAAAACCTGTAACCCCATATCAAAGTTATGTAGAGTTAAAACAAACCAAACAACAGTATTAAACCAAAAATTAAGTTGACAAACGTCAAATATCCAAAAAATACTCATTTTTGTGCCTAAAATTTTGATTTTGGGAAATAGTATACATTGATAGATCTCGATGCGCTGATTTTAAATTTTCAAACGGAATTTAATTATCTATTTTCGTTCCTGAGATATTTGGTGTTAAAGTTGCACCTCAAAAAAGTGTGTTTTTTTACTATATCTCCAAAATGGGTAGAGATACATTATCAACGATTATACCAGTCGATTCTACAGGCAAAGTTACATAAAGAAATGTTTTGTCTACATGTACGTTCTTTGGAACGATTCAGTGAAAAATGAGAAAATGGAAAAAACCTAAATTTCTAAATTTCTCCGAGGGACTTTTTTTCTCCAAAACTTTTCATTTTCTGGTCTTAAGTAGATATCGATGTGCTGATTTTAAATTTTCAAACCGAATTGAATTATCTCTTACCGTTCACGAGATATTCGTGTTCAAAGTTGAATTTTGGCAATACCTAAAAAAACCTGTTTTTTAGGTATATCTTTTTAAAGGATAGGTTCACGACTTCGACAACCTCACCAATCGATTCTTCGGGCAAAATTATATAAGTGTACCAATTTTCAGCTTTTTATTCCAACAGATGCAATTTTTAGAGCCAAAAAACGAAAATGACCAAAATCGAAAAAAATGCCTGATGAACCCCTGACGATTTTTTTCGATTTTGGCCATTTTCAGTTTTTCCTTTCTAAAAATTGTATCCATTGGAATAAAAATCTGAAAATTGGCACACTTATGTAATTTTGCCCGTAGAATCGAATGGTGATATCGTCGATGACGTAGGATGACTCCTTCAGGGGTATATCCTGAAAAAACTGTTTTTCAGAGGTCTAACTTTGAACGTGAATATCTCGAGAACGGGAAGAGATAATTGATTTCTGTTTAAAAATTTGAAATCAGCGCATCGAGATCTACTTAAGTCTAAAATATGAAATATTTTGGAGACAAAAAGTTTCGAGGCGAAAAACTGAAATTTAGGTTTTTTCGTTTTTCTTATTTTTCACCGAATCGTTCCAAAGAACGTATATGTGGACAAAACATTTCTTTATATAACTTTTTCCATAGAATCGAATGGTAAAGTAGTTAAGATTGTATCTCTACTCATTTTTTAAATAATCTCAAAAAACATACTTTTTTGAGGTACAATTTTGAAAGCTAATATCTCCGAAATAAGAAGAGATGAATAAAATCTGTTTGTAAATTTGGTATCAACCTATCTAATTCTTTAAAAAAAATTACAAACAAAATTTTGTAAAATTTGAAAATTTTCACGCTAAAAATTCGATATTTTTAAATATTTTCTGGTTTACTCAAAAATACAGCATCATTGACTTTGGGAATTACTTCCCCTATTGTTGCTACATATATAAACTATTATATAATTGGTTATTCATTTTACAAACCCATATTTTAGAAAGAAAAACAAATATCTTTTGAAATATATACCAATTCAAATATTTACAATCTAAATCAATTTTACATTTTTGTTATAATATTTCAACTAAAACCGATCACGGATTCCATTAAATTTGTATATCTTTTCTGATTTATACAAAAAATTTGCAATCAGAACTTGACACGCGCTTCCACCAAATATTTTACTTGAGATAAATTTACTATTACTGACAAATACTAGTTCATTTGCCTAGTAAACAAACGATGTACAAATTTTTGGTACTACCCTTTTTTCTGTAGATTAACCAAGGTCTTTCGCTTGTCCCTTTTCAATTCTAACTTTACTAGACTATTTTACAATCTCTGTTCATTAAGATGTTAATATACAGTATTCAAGATTTATGTGAAAATTATTGTATATCAACAGTTAGTGCCTAATGTAGAATCTTGTCTTATTGACGAAGAAATAACTGGAGTTATAACTCCTATAAATGATGTAATAATTGTAATTATTTCGTTATTTTTTCTTCCGATTGTTCCTTTTCGATTTTTGCAATTGTTCTGTGAGTATATTACAAACGATATATACATTTTTGGTGCTACACTTTTTGCAGTACATAATAATAATTTCACTTGTCCTTTTTAGATTCTAACTTTGCCATAGTAATTTATTACATCCTCTCTTTCAGTTTTTATATTATAATGTACTATATTCAAGAATTATATAAAAATTATTGTACATCAACTGTTACTGTTTAACATAGAATCTTGTCTCAATATGGGGAAGAAATAACTGATGTTAGGAATGATTGTAAATGATGAATTAAGCTTTTTTCAATGTTATTATTCCGTAGCGTTTATTCTTCCGATTGTCCGTTTTGGATTTTTGCAATCGTTCTTGAGTTTGTATATTCTCAGGTCGTTAGTAGTCTTAGGTGTTAATGTTTAATAGATAATCTGTTGTGATTGGTGGAGTAAAGAAAGGTAAATGATGAATTGAGGAAGAAAAGTGTTTAGGATGAACCGTCGGCGTTAAGAAGGAGTTGGTGACTGTTGTAAGTGTCAGTAACTGTACTGTATTTAAGAATTATTTTACATAAACAATAAGGAATAACTGGAGTTATGAATGATTGTAAATGATGATATTCAAGAATTACATAAAAATTATTGTACATCAACAGTTAGTGTTTAATATAGAATCTTGTCTTATTGGCGAAGAAATAACTGATGTTAGGAATGATTGTAAATAATGAATTAAGCTTTTTTCACTGTTATTATTCCATAGTGTTTTTTCGTCCAATTGCAATTGTTCTTGAGTTTGTATATTTTTAGATCGTTAGTAGTGTTGGGTGTTAATGTTTAATAGATAATCTGTTGTGATTGGCGGAATGGCTGGAGTAAAGAAAGGTAAATGATGAATTGAGGAAGAAAAGGATGAAGTTGGGGCGTTAAGAAGGAGTCGGCGGCTGTTGTAAGTGTCGGTAACTGTTGTATGAGCCGTTGCCGAGGACGGCGGAACCGTTGCTTTGTTTTCCTTCCATTACCCCAATTAGAAGTCAATTTGCGCTAAGTGCAGAGCTGCTTATCACTCGCTTCCCTGGCTTCACCTGCCCGGCGTTCCCACGGGGGTCAATTTAAAAATCATAACCGGGGCTGTAGGCCGGCGAGTGATTTATCCCCGCGTGCGATTGTCCTAATGAGCGGATCCAACACTGAATCATGTTTTTGCGACGCCGCTGACATCTACACACGCGACTCAGTCGTTTGGGGCTGTTTCCGAGACGCTGACATTGTGCGGCGCCGGCGACGGTAATCAGCGCTGTCGCAACTATCAACGACTCTTCCTTCACCACTATCATAACCACATATTACTCCACTAGTCCAAACAGAACAATTCATACTAACACTAAAACGACATTTTTAATACCGGTTAAGGTAATCACTGTTTGTCTTACATATCAAAGACGCTAGTTCTAATAAAAGGTTTGAAAAAAAACACTCAGTACTATTTCAATTAAAACACTTTAAACCTTTTGTCAATATGTTTCACAGGGCACCAACAGCATCCTATATCGATATTATTGATAGTTCTATCACCTAGATGGATATTCAACACTTATCGCAGTTATTAAGAACTTTTACTTTTCTCTTACCAATAGTATAACCACAGATTACGAATCAAAACAAACAATTGATAAGAAAACTAAAACGTCGTCATTTTTAACACCACGACGGATGTGTAACACTTATCGCAACTATCAAGGACTCTACTTCCTTTTCTCTTCTCTACCACTATCAAAACTACAATTTACCGCACAGATCGAAACAAAACAATTAATATACAAACTCCATTTTTAATATCGGTTAAGATAATCACCAATTGTGATACATATCAACGATGCCATTGCTATCAACGAAGTATATTCGACACTTATCACAACTATTAAGGACTCTTCCTTCCTTTTCTCTTCTCTGTTCACCACTAAGATAATCAGAAATTACAGTACGGATCGAAGAAGAACAATTAATATACAAACTAAAACGACGACATTTATAACACCAGGAAGGATATTCAACACTTATCGCATCTAATAAGGACTAAGACAACCAGAAAAGAAATGTTAGATTGAAACAGAACAATTAATATACAAATTAAAATAACAGCATCACCGATTATCATACTAATTAATGACTCTTCCTTTTCTTTTAAATGTTCAGATCGAAACAGAACATGTAGTATATAAACTAAACCGCCGCCATATTTTATATTAGGTAGAGTAATCAACACGTAATTGCACCTATCAAGAACTCCTCTCTCTTTTCTCGTACGAATTATAACAGACTTCTCTACAACACCTTATATCAATCTGGTTTGTCATTCCAGTCCAAAAAATAATCAATTGTTACAACAAGGATGACTAACTTTTTCGTCGTCATCCTCTTTTACTTTCCATAATATTAAGCACAAATTGCTACCCAAATTAAAACATTAACTATATTAAAACACTTAGCAAAAACTCAATTTGGGGGGTAGTAAATTTACTTTTTCTCCTCCAGCGAAAGTTATCACAAGGAACAAGAATTCTTCTTACATGTTGTAATATTACTTAAAATTAGTTTGAAACACCTTTAAATCTTGTTCCATTCAACAGTTATTGTAAGGATGAAGGACTATGTCTTCTGTTACAGTTGTAGCTAAAGTTGTCCTACAGTTAGCGAATTTCAAAAAAGCATAATTAACAAACTGGTGTTTATCAATTTTTGCTAATAAATTGAGCGATAGTTACATGACTGATGTTTTTTAATATAATATAGCTTTAAATAAAAGTACCTCACGGATTGAAAATAAGACTGCGCCACTTAAAAAACAACCTCGCTTCGTAAGGCAGTTAAAACTTTTACCGGATTCAACAACCATGGTATGTACTGCAGTGTAATGCAAGCAAACAGAAAAATAAAATATGTCCTTCGTTGTTCAACTTTCCACGGAGGATAAAAACCAGAACCTGGAGTACGAATTCGACAGATTACTAATACACTTTTTTAATGATCATTATATGGAAACAGAAAAAGAAAAGAAAACAACATTCGTTGTGTTTTTATTAAAAACAAACATAAATATAAACAACTGGAAGGTGAAATGAAAATCCTGGTTAAAACAAAACAAAATTAAGTTAATAACCAGAGCAAATGCAGAAAAGAACAAAATCTCTACGGAAATTGGGATCAGTATTCCTCGTATAAGACCCTAACATTGCTTTCAATTATAAAAATACTTAATGGATTTCACAATAAATAACTTTTGGCCATTTATAAACAAACACAGTTTATAGAACGTTGTTTATTATATATTTTATGAAAAACTTTACAAAAAACAACCATAAAATAAAATGTTATTCTCAACATTTTATCCGTTGTTTATTTACAAATTGAAATATATGAGCAATTTGTGATTTACTTTATAGAGTTTTTTTACTGGAAAAATAGTCGTAAAATGAGAAATTTTAATGTCTCAATTTGTCCTTACACAAAAGTTGTCTTTATTATATTTTGGTTCTCTAACAAAGTAGTTTATGGGTTTTGTTAGGCAGAAGTAAAATAAACAGTTTAATGTCCATAATTTCTGAGTAAAAGAGTTACTTATCGTTATTGAGTAAAGAATAACGTATTCCACGTAGGATATTATTTATGATAAAAGAAGATACATAAAGTGACCGATTTTAATGTAGACAACAATTGAATTTGATGTGCCTTATGTTTTTTAATGTCTATAAAATGATCAATATAATTAATATTTCGTAGTTCTGACAATATATTTCAATTAGTGATATCCATGGTCTTATCTACTATTATAAAAATAACAATTTAGTTAATAATTTGTTATATGAACAATATTTCTGTCTGTTCTAAAGGGTAGTTTATTACTGTACATTTGTACAAGATAGTGTTAACGGAAATGAACAATATTTCAGTTTTCTAGCAATCTTTTCAAGATAAAGTGTTTTATGTTAGTATTTTATGGAAAAGAACTTAGTATGGTCAACAATTATTATACAAATAATGTTTCTATGTCTGTTGGCGACATTTATTCGTGTATGAAAAAAGTATTACAACAAATATAGTCTTAGTTGTCTTATAATCTGTCCTATTTTTCCTTTATGTAAACGTTTCTATACCTTTTGAAGGGTAGATAGATCTTAGGAATAAGTGTTATACGAAATATTTTGGCTTTTTGTGAATATCTATCTGACCGTTTCATTTGTATGGGAATAATATTTTTCTCTGCATTTGACTAACTATTTATGCGTTCTATAATTTATAAGTTTAGGGATGTACTATTCTTGTTGGGATATTTGGGTTCTGTAACAAACTGTTCGTACTGTAGTCGTTTAACAGTCTATTATTCTAGAGAATTAACCAATATTAATATTAGAAGACAGTGTAATATAACTATGAATTTAAGGATGATTATAGCGTTTTGTTAGTTGAATTGATTGAAGAATAAAGAGTTCAAGAAATATTTGGATATTATAATAATCTGTTTTACAATTTGGTCGTTCCAGTTGTGTAGAAATAATATTTTCTCCCGTTCTAGAAAGAATAATAAGTATAGGAATGTTTGTCGATTAACAATTTAGGTCGTATAACAAACCGTCCATACTCTAGTTGTTTAACAATGTAAATAATAAAAGTCTTATAGCAAACTGTTCGTTCTGTAGTCCTGTAATAGTCTATATCTTCTAGAGGATTTAACAATGTGAATACTAGAAGGTAGCGGCTGAGAGTTCTGTCCGTATTGTACAATCAGTGGGTACTAAAGAGGTCTAACAATCTGTCCGCGCTACAAAATACGTCCTTTAGTAAACTGTATGTACTTTAGTCGTTTAACAGTCTGTGAATAGTAGAGGATTTAACAATTTGAATACTAGAAGGTAGCGGATAAGAGTTCTGTCCGTATTGGACAATTAAATGGGTACTAGAGGGTCTAACAATCTGTCCGCTCTAGATATCAAGATCTATAACAAACTATCCGTACTGTAGTCATTTAACAGTTTATGTATACTAGAGGATTTAACAATATGAATACTAGAAGGTCATGTATAAGAGGTCTGACCGTATTGGACAATTTAATTGGTACTAGAGGGTCTAACAGTGTCTCCTCACTGGAAAATAAGTCCTATAACAAATTGTCCGTACTGTAGTTGTTTAACAGTCCGTCTATACTGATGAGTTTAACAATAGAAATACTAGAAGGTAGCGTTTAAGAGTTCTGTTCGTATTCGACAAGCAGTGAGTACTAGAGGGGTCTAACAATCTGTTCACGCTTGAAAACAAATCCTAGAACAAATTGTTCGTACTGTAGTCATTTAATAGTCCGTGTATACTGAAGGATTTAACAATAGGTTTAGTAGAAGATAGTCTTTAAGAGTGTTGTCCGTATTTGGCAATCAGTGAGTACTAGAGGGGTCTAACAATCTGTTCGCGCTTGAAAACAAGTCCTTTAACAAACTGTCCGTACTCTAGTCGTTTAACAGTGTGCCTGTACTGAAGGATTTAACAATAGGAATACTAGAAGGTAGTGTTTAAGAGTTTTGTCCATATTGGACAATCAGTGAGTACTAGAGGGGTCTAGCAATCTGCCAGCTCTAGATAACAAGTTGTATAACAAGCTGTCTATAAATTATACGTTTAACAGTCCGTCTATACATAAGTATTTAACAATAAAAATACTAGAAGGTAGTGTTTAAGAGTTTTCTCCGTATTGGACAATCATTGAATACTAGAGTGGTCTAATAATCTGCTTGCGCTTGAAAAAAAGTTCTTTAACAAACCGTCTATAATCTAGTCGTTTAACAGTTTATATATACTGAAGGATTTAACAATAGAAGTACAAGAAGACAGTGTTTTAGAGTTTTGTCCTTGTTGGACTAGAAACTGTCGTTTAACAGTCCATGTATATTAGAGGATTTAACAGTATGAATACTAGAAGGTAGTGTAACAATGTTCCCTTGATGATATGAACGTTAGTGTCGGTATTGGACATTCAATGAGTACTAGAAACTGTCGTTTAACAGTCTGCGTATATAGTAGAGGATTTGTGAATACTAGAAGGTAGTGTTTAAGAGTTTTCTCCGTATTAGACAATCATTGAATACTAGAGTGGTCTAATAATCTGCCTGGGCTTAAAAAAAAATCCTTTTACAAACCGTCTATACTCTAGTCGTTTAACAGTTTATCTATACTGAAGGATTTAACTATAGAAATACAAGAAGAAAGTGTTTTAGAGTTTTGTCCTTATTGGACTAGAAACTGTCGTTTAACAGTCCATGTATATTAGAGGATTTAACATTATGAATACTAGAAGGTAGTGTAACAATGTTCCCTTGATGATATGAACGTTAGTGGCCGTATCGGACAATCAGTAAGTACTAGAAACTGTCGTTTAACAGTCCATGTATATAGTACAGGATTTGTGAATACTAGAAGGTAGTGTTTTAGAGGACCTAACAATCTGTCCGCGTTAGACAAACTGTCCGTATTCTAGTCGTTTAACAGTGTGTCTGTACTGAAGGATTTAACAATAGGAATACCAGAAGCTACTGGACTAACAGTGAGTACTAGCGCTAGAAACTGTCGTTTAACAGTCCATGTATAGAATACTAGAAGGTAGTGTTGATGATATGTGTGGGGCGCCTCACCGTGGAGTAGATGAGCCAGTAGGAGCAGGGGCAGTATCACTCGCATGGTCACCATGTTTCACAGCACCAGAGCACTAGCACGACCACGACTCTCACTCTCACTCGGGGTAGGCATGTCGCGCACGTGTGTCTCCGCAGCGGCGGCTCGCAGACGAGTGAGCCGCCAGCCGCCGGGACGCTCACGCACGCGCCCCGACGCCCTGGCCCTCTAATGGAATTACTGCAAGCGGGAATGGGACTAGCGCCCAGGTTACCGCACCACACTAGCCACTAGCTGTGTAGGGACAACTACTTCTCCAGGTGGCAAAGGTGTTAAAGAACTGGCATATGTCATAAAGGAAATCATTGGCGCACCAAACACTATCCACTATTTCACACGAGCAAAAAGATTATACAGGTGTAGGGACAACTACTTCTCCAGGTTGCAAAGGTGTTAAAGAACTATCATATGTCATAAAGAAAATCATTGGCGCACCAAACACTATCCACTATTTCACACAAGCAAAAAGATTATATAGGTGTAGGGACAACTACTTCTCCAGGTTGCAAAGGTGTTAAAGAACGCATATATCTTAAAGGAAAGAACACACAAATATATCCTATCATCATTGGCGCACCAAACACTATCCACTATTTCACACAAGCAAAAAGATAATACAGGTGTAGGGATAACTGCTTCTCTATGTTGACAAGATATGCTAAAGAACTGCCATATATCATAAAGGGAATAAACACACAAATATATCCTCACATCATTGGCGCACCAAACACTATCCATTATTTCAAACAAGCAAGGAAACTACAGCAAAAAGATTATACAGGTTTTATTCAATGCGTTAAGGATAACTGTTTCTCTACTTTGCAAAGTTATGCTAAAGACCTGGCATATATCATAAAGGGAAGAAACACCAAGACTTACAAAAATACCCATAAACATATCCTAACATCATTGGCGCTACAACCCTAGAAGTGTTTTGACCGCAGATGAAGTTGGGAAGTGAATTTCACCTGTTCCATGACAATTTTACTTGCATTTTGTTGGAGTAGGTTATCATCCTAAAGCATCTGGATGATCTGATTATAGGTTTCTAAGCATTTGGACAAATTTTTATCTGGTTTATAGTAGGCGACGCTAAAACTCTAAACGCAAATTTTACATTTCGCTCAATTCGAGTCGGAGCGCCATCATTACCCGTTCCCTAACAACAAATATGTTTGTCATTCTTGTACCCTCAGGTGTAGAATGTATACATTTTTGCTTAATCTTAATTTTTATTTACATAACTTATTATCTTTTAAGTTCACATGTTCACTAATTTTACCCAGTTTCTTGTGCTCTCCTATTCTTCTTGCTTCTTGCATCGGCATGTTTCTTTTCGTCAGTGTCTTCTTTATTACGTTATCCCATGTGTCCTTTGGTCTTCCCATTCCCCTTTCCGCTGTAACGCTGGTCATCCAAACTTGGCGTACCGGTCTTCTTTCCTTTATTCGCATCATGTGTCTAGTATTGGTCTGCATTGAAGTTCTTCTCTTATGGAATATCATTAGTAAAAAAAATCATCTACACTTAAAAAAATACAGGCATAGATATCCTGAACACAAGTTTACGTAGGTTCTATTTGATGAAACTAAAAACAACTGCTTCCGTAGTTACCACAGCTAAGATATACCAGCAATACTGGTACACTGTAGACATTTTCTATAAAGTGCAACGCTTGGAAATATAATTCCACACAGATTGTGGATACTCCTTCATGTTTCGGGCATCGAAACCTCTATTTACCAAAAACAAGCGAAAATACCACAGTACATTAGAAAGATTGTAGAGGTCTTAGGAGATCTATAAAAGGAAATACAGAAAATTTTCGTAGGTACTTGAGATTTATTTATTTTTTTAATAAAGGTAACAACCTGGAGGATGAGTTACCAACTTCCTGTTTAAAAATAAATTCTATGAATACAGAAATCTCTGCGCTTTTGAATAAACCATTTATTGCAGTGAGATCTGCATAAAGCCAAGAAGCCAGATCAGACCAATGTTATCCCTAGTTCTTTTCCCCTGTCCTCAATTAAGAAACCATTTACCGTGTGTGTATAGATTGGATTGAGGAAGGAGAAGAAGCGCTGGTTTGTTGTACACTTGTTGGCTGTTGACAGGGCCTGGTGCATTTAGAGTGGCGTGAGGCAGCCGAGTGTTAAGGCGGAGAGTGGGCCACTTTGCACAGGAAACAACAGCGGCAAGCAATTGCCGGCCGCCTACACGCACTTCATGTAAAGCAGATCGATAGCGCAATGCCAATGCCATCACCCCTTCAGAAAAACTCCACCTCTGATCGGGCAGTATCACCGGACAGGTGACCAAAATATAGTCTTAATGGAAATCAGGAAATGTGGAGGTCAATTGCATAGCGAGTTGCTATTTCAAGTGAGCGAAATGTAAGATCTGGTGATCAAAAATACTCCGCCTATCAGGCCTTTACATCTGATCTGGACAGTATCACTGGACTATAGGAAAATATATTAAATGATTCAAGAAATGTGTAGATCAATTGCATAGCGCGTTCTAATTCGAACTGAGCGAAATGAAAGATCTGCTGATCACGGATCACTGGATAGGTAATCGCTAAGAAAATATTCATTAAAATGCTTCAGTAAATGTATAACTCAATTGCATAATGCGCTCTAATTTTAATTGAGGGAAATGAAACATTTTTTTTTAAATCTATCATTGTAATTAAATACCGTGACTATTTTTAACGTGAAACATAGGATTTATCATATCCATGCTTACGACTTGATGTTTGATTGACAGCAATGTACACGTGTGTCTCATTTGAAATGAAATATAGGGAACGAACAACATTTTTAACAATCTATAAAAAACTTTTAAGGAAATGGTAGAATAGTAGAAAGGTCTGCTAGATCACTCGATCGTACACACCTAGATTCTTTTTATTGGTGACCTTTACAATTAGAATTTAATATCGGAGAAAATCTTCAAAAATTCAAATAATTTCTAAATATATTACAATTGCCCAAATTTCAATATTGAAAATAAATATTGAATATGTTTTACAATATTAAAATTTAATACTTCTATCAAAGTTATCTGAAATGAGACAAGCAGGAATACATTCTTGTCAATCAAGTATCAAATCGTAACCATGGATATTATAAATCCTCAAATTTCACGTTAAATAATACTCACGGTATATGGATAACTACTGGCATATTATATTGCTTAGAAAAGCATTCATATCCATGCGAGTATAATTTTTGCTGTACGAGACATAATCGAAGGTCGCAATTTTATATGAACATGCACATGAGTTTTTTTGACGAGTTACACACTATATTTTTTAGGCGACCACATAAAAAACTAATGTATTTGACACATTTCAATAATTTTTACACAAACAATCTGTATGTTATCAAACAGTATATAGCGGTAACCCTAGCAACAATACAGAGAAGAGAGAACATCGACTCATAGCTTGTTAATTGGCTTTGAACAGAATAGAAATAATTTTGCTTAAATATGATTGGTTTTGGTCAACACGGAAATATTTATTTCCCTTGCTCATAAGTCGTGGTTTATTAATTGGAAATGAATAATTTTCTGTAGTGGTAATATTAACTTAAGTGATTCAGGAAATGTATAACGCTTTTGATTTAAACTGAGCA
Source organism: Stenolophus ochropezus (assembly GCA_035578165.1). Lineage (NCBI taxonomy): Eukaryota > Metazoa > Arthropoda > Insecta > Coleoptera > Carabidae > Stenolophus > Stenolophus ochropezus. The sequence continues at coordinate 3,528,530 of JAQOWZ010000028.1, read as the reverse complement.
AAATTTAAGATCCGGTGTTCAAATTCTATCGCCGTCGTTAAATATGTAACAATGTGCAATGTTTTCCTGAAATTAAACGTGTGGACATTTGATCTGCATCTGGGATTGATATTGGATTTAAATTTATTTTTATTTAATTATTTATTGAATAAATCCAACAGGACGCAAGGTTCCAATTACTGATTATAATTGAACACTCAAAACTGTAATAGTATCGCAAGAAATAAACAAACAGTAAATAATAATTGAATTATAGCATATCCACTTATATAAATCAATAAATGTTGTAACACAAAATACGACACAACCCTATAATACAAAAAAGTAATAAATTAGAAAAATACAAAATTATATTACCTACTTCTAAAGACATGTAAAAAATCAGCCAATACATCAATGTCATCAGGAATATTATTATAAAAACTAAACATGTGTCTATTTTGTTATTTAATGTCATAATTTGTTCCGGCACTATTGCAAATGAAATATTTTATTCCTGGAACTAGTACAATGAACACCAAATAATAAATTTCTTAAAATACAGGAGTTATTTAAAATATTAATTCATAATTTATATAGAAATAAACTAAATTTTCTTACGATAACTTCACAAATTTATGAGCAAACTGTTATTCTGAATTAGTTTTTAATAGAATTGCAAGAAAGGAAGAAGATTATTTTCGCTCATTCCTCTAAAATTTACCATATTTTGTGAGAGTCGGTCCACAACATCTGAAAAAATCAAACACTCTTGTATCAGAGCAATAAACTTTAATCACAATGCGATCAACCAAACGGATTAATCACACAATGTTAGTTCAAGTTAAGCCCATTTAATTCGTAACTTTTTGTCGTCTGTCTCTCCCGTAACTTAGTTTAACATTTTAGTACGTACCTAATGTAAATAAAATTTAACGTTAGTAAATGCGTGTATTTGTCGAAGTGAAATTCAAGTCATACAATCTTATTAGCTATTTATGTAATAAGTAAGGAAACTGGGTGGTTATTTAACTTGTGCTCTTACAAAACTCGTCTACGTCTAATTTTGTAATTTTCACATGCATTGAAAAAAAAACAAAGGTAGTTACCTTAGTTTTTTACTTATTACATAAATATCTAATAAGATTGTAGTGCAAAAGAAAACAACATTTTGATCAAAAGTTATAAAAATAGTGACTCTAATTTTAAATAAATTAAAGAGTAGAGCAAAGATATGATAGTATCTGAAGAGATCAATAACATGAATCAAATACAGATGACAATGCTTGGTAACTTTCTGATAATTTAAATGATAGCAACGTTAGTAGTTTTCATGTGAACACAAATAACGTAGAAGTAGGAAACGTACTATAATTGTTTGTTGAGGAAAATATTGAAGCGTGGTAGAGAAAAGTTGGTGGAAATTGAAGGGCTTGAAAAGAAAAGAAAAGGTCGTGTTTGAAGAATGATTTTCGTCTGTACAATTACAAAGCAGTTAATATCGGGAAAAAGAGCTTGAGAATCACGTTCTCTAGGACATAAATCAAGAATTTAAAGTAGAATTTAGTCAACTATTGTAATTTATGGTAGTTGAAACTTCAAGAACATCAAAACTTCCAGCAAATTAAATTTTCTTGTTTAATTTTTTGCTCATAACTTTTTATTTCAACTCCTCAAGTTTTTCAAAGACTTTAAAATATGTAAGTGGAAGAATAAAATGTATCGGTCGGTCTTTGGATGTCAGGAGTAATAAAAAATAAAGTGAAAATTTGCGTGGAGATACAACATGACATCAAATAAAAATATTTCAACGGGCAATATATCAAGCGAAAATAATACAAAAATTATCTGACAAACATCCGAAGAACCCTCGATAGTTGACATTTTGTACGGCCGGCAAACACGACAGAAATTTATAAGTAGCTTTACTTCTAGCGCTCCTTTTGCTGCACTGCACCATTTATCAATTTTTTAACTATTGTCTTATCATCTTGTTTTGCTCTAACTACACAGATGATCCAATTTGCAGGGATCAATAGAAGAATAGTTTCATTTCGGATGAGTTATTATCCTTTCTGTCTTGCTCTGTGTGTGCAAGGCATTAGCATCTCGTAAATTGCTTAATTTATCCATGTAAAATCTATTCGAAAGTTGAATGAACCATGTTGAGCTAATTTTACTTCAAATACTCTGATTGGATTTGCATATGTGCACTGCCTTCCTAATTGCGGTTTCGAATACGTTAGCTCCGGAACACATTGTTTTCATTATTCCATCATCATCTCACGTTTCTCTTTCTTCCTTCGCTACTTTTCACCGTCCTTATTTTTTCTTATTTTCTCCGTCTCATCAAAGTTATTGACATTATCATCAACTGTACGTTGTGGTTTATTTGGTAGCACCTTCTGATTTCAATGGAGGATTCTAGATCAAGCGAATTTAGAGAAATTAGTTTGAAAAATAGAATGAATATGCATAATAATAAATATTAATAAAGAAATAAAATGATATAATTAAAATATTTCCGAAATATTACCTATATGAATTGAATCAATATTTTGATTGGGAACTTTAAAAGACACCGAATTTTTAGATTGGCAAGTAAAAAATCTCGCCATCAAGTCTGACGAATGAGCTTGAAAAACACAACGGACGTAACCTTGAGTCTCACTAAACTTCAGTTGTTTACTTTTAAATATATGGGACAATAAATAAATAGTACAAGAAATGATACAATATCTTGTTTTGTATTATGGTGATTATTTTTTTAAGTTTATAGCTCTTTTCACGTTCTTATTATAATTTATATTCATTTGTGTTATTTTTTTCATAAGTATTTTGTGCTTCAAAATTTATTGTAATCTATCACAGTATAAATTTAACTACAGCTTTCACTGCTCGTAGTTTTTAAATATTGTATAGTTATTTTTGCTTTTAGATTACCAAATGGAAATTGTAATCTCGAATTGTATTTTTATTTTCAAATGTAAAAGCATTTCGCAATCAAGTATCAAACAACATTTATTCAAAAATTATGTCCCAAAATTTTCGAGTGAAATATTTCAGTACAATACAGTACAATAAAGTGATAGATTGATTAAATTGTGGCTCTTTATTTTACTAAAAAAAAAATGCTGGATGCATCGTGTAGACAAAAAACAATCAGCTGTACATAAACAAAAAAAATGTATTTCTGCTGCAGTTCCCTCCTAGAGGTTTTAGACGGAAAGCCTACATTAGTAAAATGTAAGTAAAATCATTAGATCCTTGTGACTATGTTCCATGTAATAATAGCAAGAAATGAAAGAATCATCAACTATATTTTGGTATTTTATTCTGGTGCTCGCATCATCATGGAAGCCTTTTTCCGGGGCAAAGTCTGGTGATCCGTAACAAATTAAAATCTCGGTAAATCACCAAGTCTTTGTGTTTATTAAGGGGTCATAGTCTAAGCCATACATCACTTTGTGCGGCTAATTATTAAAACTTTCTTGCGCTCCGGAGGCATCGTCACACCTGTGCCCGGAAATATTCCGGATTGCGGCGGATACTTTAATGAAGTGATAGAGAAAGAGCCGCTTAAGATATTACTTGATTCGGAATTAGTTCTATTCAATTATCTTGTAGACGGAGAGGAATTTAAAAAAGAAATTTAAAGTCTTTGCACGGGAGTGTCAGCAGTAGTTAAAAATAAAAGAAGTTTGTTGTGCAAAAAGAGGAAACTTTTCAATCTGCCAGACCATCGCATGGCGTTAGCTAAGTAAATGCACCCTTTAAAAACATTACAGAGTAAAACATATTTACATTCAAAACAAATATTTCATAGAAAATTTACCTATTTTATCTAATGATCATTTAAAGGTAGAAATAAATTAAGGAATAAATACGTATATTTTTCACGATTTATTACTCATTGCTGTCAGACCTTTATCCTTTATCATAGATAATGTTAATGATTATTTTATATGGTACAGTATTTTTTACAGACGTAATCTTAACTGCCAAGGTGAATACAGTTCAAAAATCGTTTGTATGTAGGAAATAGTGAAGTTTTTGATTCAGCCAATTGTTATTTCATAGAACAGAACCTTTTTTCTTTTTCATTTTTTTTTTAGATAAGCCAAACTGACGGCGGTTATCCACATGCTTACCGTTCTCCGAGTCAAATTGGGCGGATTTTAAAATCTGGTGTTCAAATCCAGTTGGTTGATATCTGTTAAGTAACATGTATACCATTTTTAATACCATTTATCACCCTGATGAAGACTGAATTACAGGCGAAACGTTGGTGAATCAGTGGATTCTATTAAGTAACTACAATTCCAAAAATAACATTCTTTTCAAATCCCAGGTTTGACAATCTTTATCTAAATAAAAATACCGATGTGTCCCAGTGGTTCGAAACACTAAATCTGTAGCTAGCAGTGGTATATATAAATGTTGTAATCTCACGCGTATCTAACCTTTATTTGTTTTTATTGTATGTAGTGTAGTTATAGAAAACTTGGTGTTACTACTAGTAAAGTTGTAAATAATGCAAACTTTAAATGTAAATGAATTTATGATTTCTGAAAGGAATAAAATAAAATGCGCAGAATCAGAGCCAATATATTATACAAGAAATTGCATTAGTATCAGACAAAACTTCGTCAAAATCTAACAATTTTTGGTACAAGATATTGTACTATTTCTTATACTATTTATTGTCCCGTATATAGGTTAGTCTAAAACGGGCTAAAGTAACGAAGCACAACTTTCAATAATATAAATAATGCAACAACTAACGTAGAATTTTTACTGGTAAGTAGCTTGTAAAGGTTCATTTCTCTGGTGATTAAACAGTTCAAATAAATAACGGTTTACAAGTGAGCAAGAAATAGAATACATAAGTATCGATATACTGTAATAAAGCATATTATATAAATTATTGAAATACTATTTTTAAAAGGTATAACTAATCGTGAACAAATATACTCGTACGTTAATGTCATGAAGAGTTTTTGAAGTGCATGTGCAAAGGTGTGAAGATGCAAAGGGATAGTGTAGGGCCATGAATAACTAGGTTTAGAGTTAGAGCAGCTGAGTAAAATACATAAATATCGATGTACTGTAATAAAGCATATTATTTATATTATTTAGGTACAGTTTTTAAAAGGTATCCCTAATCGTAGTCAGATATAATCATAAATTAATGTAATGAAGAGTTTTGAGGTGCATGTGCAAAGGTGTGAAGATGCAAAGGGATAGTGTAGCCCATGAATAACTAGGTTTATAGTTAGAGCAGCAGAGTAATATACATAATTATCGATATACTGTAATAAAGCTTATTATTTATATTATTTAGGTACAGTTTTTAAAAGGTATCTCTAATCGTGGTCGGATATAATCGTACGTTAATGTAATGAAGAGTTTTGAGGTGCATGTGCAAAGGTGTGAAGATGCAAGGGATAGTGTAGCCCATGAATAACTAGGTTCAGAGTTAGAGCAGCTGAGTAAAATACGTAAATATCGATGTACTGTAATAAAGCATATTATTTAAATTATTTAGGTACAGTTTTTATAAGGTATGAATAATCGTAAGCACATATAATCGTAGGTTCATGTAATGAAGAGTTTTGGAGGTGCATGTGCAAAGGTGTGAAGATGCAAAGGGGGAGTGTAGCCCATGAATAACTAGGTTTAGAGTTAGAGCAGCTAAGTAAAATACATAATTATCAATGTACTGTAATAAAGCTTATTATTTATATTATTTAGGTTCAGTTTTTAAAAGGTATTACTAATCGTGAGCAGATACGTTAATGTAATGAAGAGTTTTTGAGGTGCACTTGCAAAGGTGTGAAGATGCAAAGGGATAGTGTAGGGCCATGAATAACTAGGTTTGGAGTTAGAGCCGAGGAAAAGTGAACGGGAGTAATAGTATTTTTGCAATACCTGCACAGTAAGTTACCCATTAATAACAAAATTTAAACACAGTAAATGGAACTTTTATTGCAGATTTGGTTTCCATGGTTATAGTAAACACTTCCCGTGCACGGTGGACAGTAAGTCTGTTACTTACAATTCATGGTGGATGGTAAGTATTTAGTTTCCACACCATCATAAACATTCATGGCACTCTTACTCTCAATTGCAATTCAACTTTTATTTTTGACATCAATCTGAGAGACGTTAATTTTGAAACCTATTTTTCTTTTTCTATTATTTTTTTAGGTATTGCAAAAAATAGCTTACTAACCTTGAACTGTAAGTGATATTTGAAGTCTCGAATGTTTAAGAAATCTCGACCCTTCGGGTCTCGACTTCCCAAACAACATTCTCGACCTAAAAACTGTCACTTACAGTTCACGGTACGTAATATACTATTAAATTATTTAGGTTCATTTTTTAAATGGTATGAGTAATCGTAAGCACATATAATCATACGTTAATGTATTGAAGAGATTTTGAGGTGCATGTGCAAAGGTGTGAAGATGCAAAGGGATAGTGTAGCCCATGAATAACTAGGTTTGGAGTTGAGGAAAAGTGAGCGGGAGTAGTGCGAATTGAATTCGCGGTATGTGGTCCATCCAGGTGCGGCATTAGACTTGCAAACGACCACCCGATGCGTATCATATTTTAAGATCGACTAATGGATTCGGAATAATGTTGAGGGGCATAACAATGCGCGAATCAATTTATTTCTGTGCGGATCCTCTGCATGCGTTTGCACGAACCGAGTGTAAATAAGCATTTCCTTGGCATTAGCATACCACCTCGCCATCAACTTTTAATACTCCAAAGTTCGCTGACGTGGTTCACATACCGAGAGGGGATTCGCGGTCAAGACGCGAACTCCATAAAGAACACAACATTCCCCAAATGCACTTCGTCAAACACAACCTTACCTTTCCATGTCACGTTATTTCCAAAACTGGAAACCTGTATTCTATTACTTATTACTATTATATAAATGAAGGAATTTATAAATCTTTCTACAATACAATCTGTTTAAAAATTTCTTTTAACTAAATATAATTATCAAACACAATCATATTTTTGTATGCGACATTATACCCAAAACTGGAAATCAGTATTCTATTACTTACTACTATTATATGCATCAAAGAATTTATAAATCTTTGTACAATACAATCATTTTAAAACTTTCATGTAACTGAATGCAATAATCAAACACAACCATAGGTTTCTATACCATATTATTTGTAACATTCGAAACCAGTATTCTATTTATTATTAATATTATAGGTATAAAGACAGAGAAAACGATCATCTTTTTGAAAAGAAAATAATCAAACGAGTAAGGCAAAATAAAAGGGATCTATTCCACCATTATAGCAATTTCATTCTAAGTTTTACAATAAACTATGTAGATCACATTATTCCCAATACTGCAAACTAGTACTCTATTACTTATTATTTATCTCAAGGAATTTATAAACATTTCTACAATTAAAACTTTTTGAAACTTTCTTGTATCTATATACAATAATCAAACACACCCATGTGTTTCGATGGTCTTTCTCCATCGTTACAGTAACTTCGCCCTAAGCTTCATAATTAACTAGTTTACTAAATATTCCTACGTGTAAATTAAGACATATTGTTGTGTAATATTGTACTTCTAATTTAATCCTTCTGAGCTTCGTGATACACTAGTTGACTAAATATAATTGTAGTTAAATACAACACAAATGAATTGAACTATAAAATTTTATTAGGACAAAAAAGTAAATATTATTTTTTAACATTTTACTTCAAATTAATACTTTTAATTTTTTTAGTTAACTAAATAATCTAGTTTAGGGATATTACTAAACAGTTTTCAATTGAAGTGTCTTGTTTTTATTGGTTGCTGCATCAGTGGTTTAGTGGTAATGCAGAAACTCGAGAAAAAAAAAATTATAACAACTAAGTACGACAATTTAGTCTCCGTACACCTGTATATTATATAGAATCAATGATATTTTAAACCGGAATTCATTGGAATTACTTCCCTTAAACGGTTTGTCAAACTTTCCACTAATTTTTATGGAATTTGGAAGTCAATTTTACTTCATTCTTCTACCGTAAATGTAGCTGTTCTTTTAGGCATCTTTACACATTTTTAAAAATAATTCACAGAGATGTTCAACGGAATTCTAGAGACTGTGGAGGCGTTTTAATTGTTGTCTACAATTGTACAATAACTATTCTAGCAGTTTACGTGTATATAGTATGTTTGGGTCATTATCTTGTTGAAAGATTTAAGAATTTTTTTGTTTCATTTGTTCATTCTTCCTTTTCCTACCGGTAATTCCTCCGTCTGATTCAAAAAGGTTTATTTTAGTTCAATTGAAAAAAAAATAGTGAGTTCCAGAAGGTTTCAGGATGTTTTATATTTTTCAAAAACAAAGAGTTAAGATATGTGTATGGAGATTAGTTGATTTGAGTTTGAGTATTAATATGTTTTAGTGCAAAATACGATTCTTAATTTTTTGTTGACAGTTTTATTAGAACTATTATGAACAAAATTACTTTTAATTGTACCTGCATTAGATACCTGATAGATGAAGAAGTTAGTTTAGAATGAATTTGTTGTGATGGTTAGTTTTTTGATGATGAGGACAGTATGAAAGAGGCAAATGCGCAGCACTCGGCAGTTAATTCGCCACTATTAGAGCAGGAATGAATGATACAGTTATGCCGGGCAGTGCAGGAGTAGGACAGCGGTTCACCTGGCCGTTTTGGCAAAGTTCCACGGCTTTTGGCGCTTGCTGGTGATCGATACCGCGTCACTTGTGAGCGTATCATTGTAATTGATGCCCGCAGATACTTTCCTGCTGCAGTAGGACATTCATACAAGACCTGCACTAACTATTCACGTCTCACCTACAAAATTACATCTCACATTCTTATATACCTTCTACATTCTGATAAATTATGATCTTTCTAACCCTTGTAAGAACAAAACCTTTAATAATTAAAGATTAGTTCTTATTTCGTGCAAGGGTTGGTGTAATTTAAAGCATGATTAAAATCAATTGATTTTTTTAATAAAAATCATTATGTTTTATCGACGATAAAAAAATACAAATTTTAATAAAAATATATTTATTTAAAACAAAATATGTTCTATATATAATATCTTAAAAATAGATGATATATTTTAACTTTAATTGTCATATAACAGATCAAAAACATAAATATTTTTAAATGTGACTAAAAGCAAAATTAATCTAGTATATGGTATACAATTATGGCAACACTTTTTTATAATATGGTGTTTAAATTGTTGAAAAATATTGACTGGTTCTTTAGTTGTAAGCAAATAAGTCAAACTAAGTTTTGTAAGATTTGAGATGCAAAATGTAAAGAGCTCAAATTTTATATTTTGATTTGTAACTGCTATATAATTAAACATACGGAGTTGAAAATTTAGAATCTACATAAAATTCCCTATAAGAGATGATAAACAGATATTTTTTCTTACAGGTAGTTTAAGTGGGAGATATTGTCAAAAGTTAAAATATTTTGTTATTTAGAGACATTTGAAGTTGGAAGGCGACTCCACCATTTTTCACTGGTTTATTTTTTATTATATTTAATATTTGCAATAACATTTAATTAGGAAAACATAAAAATATTTTTAATTCTGGTAATAATAAAAGAAAAATATATTGTTATAATATCAATTGCAACATCAACAAAGTAAACTAAAACTATTAAAGAATACCCTATAATGATGTATATATGTCTTATATTCATTGCAATGTTGAAATCCTATTATGGAGACATCTGTAATTTGTCATTCTTGATTGACACTTAACAAGAACAATTAATATTTGTAGTACTAGTTATGGAATCCTATCTCAGGTTTGAGTATTGACATAAAGACGTGTTGATAATTTAATACAAACATTAAGATAGAGAACAATATAAATATGAGGCGAAAATTTTAAAATTATTTTTGTAAATTTCATTGACTTAAGCTATTAAAATGAAGTAATCTGTATTAAATAAGAAATATTTGTAGTATTGTCCTGTACAATATGGTAACATAGTTGTGAACCGGACAGTTTTTATATACCAAAAACTGTTTTCCCATGTTAAATACCTATTACAACACTTTCTTTGAACACATGTATCATGTATATGATAGATTTTCGTGTGTAGATTTCAAATTTTCGAACGGAAGTTCGATATCTGTAACCGTTCTGAAGATATAGGCATTGAAAGTAGAAGGGTCATAGACCGATTTTTCAAGTAATATCTCTAGTTAAATCTTAGTGTGACGCCGAGTATTTTTATAATCTTTCGATATATTTTCGTTAACACCTGCTGTGCAATCTGAAGCCAAATCCTGGCGCGCATAAAATAATAATTTCGGCAGCAAATTACGAAGCTGTCAAGAGCAAGACATCGCCTCTTCGCCTTAATTATGAAGCCTAGGCGCTTTCCGCTTTTATACATTTCTATGTTTCCAACAACAACGTCTGCCCTTAAACCACTGTCTTCTGTCTTGCCTTTTAGCTACACATTGTTCCAGTTATTGAGGGTCACAATCCTACACGCTGCAAAGCAAAACAAATCTTTCTAATTTCTACAAATTCTTTTTGCTTTTTCTTACTTGCAAACGTTTATTTAAAACCAATTACTTTAATATCATTCTGTAATTGAAATTAAATTAAAAAAACTTGTTCAAAGGAATTAAAAATAATATTTGGTAAATTTCTAAATCTTTTAATCTTAGTATAATACAATACGTATGTCAGCCTACTAGGCCATCGTCAGAAAATTAAATTTAATTAACTTTAGAAATTAAAAAACAAAAAATATATTTATAAAGCTTTTATAAAATATGTTAATAATACGATTATAATGTATAAAAAATATACTCTTTTGTAGAACTTAATTATATATTAGTTTTATAAGACGGTACATCGTTCCATGAGTTGTTTGGGGTACGAGAAATGTTCCAAAAACACGAATGGAGCAATACGTCGTATAAAACGAGTATAATATGATATTTTTTATACTTTGCCTATTATTAATAATTAAATAAGTGATATTTAATAAAAATCTTAAAAATTTCAATTAAACAAAAATTAAAATGGGGTGCACTTGTTAGATGTACCAATTTTACAACAAAAATACCAAAAACAGTTTAACAATATTTTATATTATTAAACCGTTTTCGATATAACAATAGAATATTTGTGAACGCAAAGTATAATAATAAATAACTATTATTTTTAAAGATTGTGCATTATAATAATTTTCTGTTAAAACATACTATATATGATTTTTTTGTTTCAGATTATGACAGTGTTCTATAAATTGGTAAGTACAAAAAGAATTTTTTTTATATAAATTCGTACGACAATCTCCAAAAAAGATAATGTATTACGAAAAATCATAGGAACAAAGGCTGGAAAAATAATTTATTAATCGATTATTTAATTATTTGATTAATCGATTGTAAATAGTTGAAAATATCCGCCTACAGCAAGAGACCTACAGCTTATAGTGCATTCCGATAGAAGGAAAATGTGTACCTTTCGAATTTTTAATTTTAGAACTTTTTTTTTACTGGTTCACCATAAAGAATAAAAAAACTAAACTGATAATAGAATGTTGAAGAATAATAATAATTTTATTAATTCTATTATTCGTTTTTAGTAAGTTCCACAATGTAATTATTTTTGTGTTTCTGTGAGAATTTTCCGGAGCCAACCCTGGCGAGAAAATGGCAAAAATACTGGCCGTTCCGTCCATTAGTATTAGCTACAAATAATGGATAAAGTATTGTACCATTTCTTTCTCCAAATTCTTCTATTGATACTCCATCAGCTCAGCAATAAAAAAAACCTATAACTCCCTCATGACATTTCATTCTAATCTCGCAATTACTTTCTCGTTTATAGAGTTTTGAATATGACATAAAAAGGACCAAGCGTAACTACTTTCTAATAAATTCAAACATTAAAAGTATTGCGAGGAAATATGCACGTATTTGCTAACTAGCTTAACGTCCTTAACGAAATGGATAAGACTGTGGGATAATATTTCTCGTAGAAAGATTTAAAATGATCACGTATTTGAGATAAAAGTATGAGGAGTGGTTTATTAGAATTTATTTGTTCGTTGTCTCTGATAACGATGTGACCGGATAGTTAGCACGACGCACTGTAATTAAGGACAAAGTGAGCAGAGTTTTCCAACCGTTTTCACTTCGGGAAACAAAAAAATAAATCAGAATTCAGTTCGTTAGAGCGATTATTCTTGCAATGGAACTAACTACAAGTTTTTCTTCAATCCACACCAGCATGGATTTTCAGCGTTTACTTTGTAATCTTTTACAAAAATACATACACTAAGAGCCTGTTTGTTGTCTTAATAAGGTCTGATAAATCTTTGTTAATTAATCCTCATGGTAACCAAAAATTTTGGTTTTTCAATATCTTGTTAGCGTTACCAAAAGGATAAGTCTTAGATGAGGATAAACGAACAGCTAGTTATGTTATCGATAAAATTTTGCCAGTAGGATAAGTTTACGAAGTTGGTTCGAATATGGCCGAAATTGAGTTTTTGATAACATTGTCAAAATATGGAATTAGTACAATGTATTTTGTGACAGTGGCGACGAAGAAGAATTAATAGATTTTATTAATGTGGTGTATAGCAGACTTCACATTGTAAGATGTCAACCAGATTATTCTAATTTCTGAAGTGGAAAGAACAAATTGCTCGAAATTTTAAAACTAAATTTAAGGAACATGAAAGATCTTTCAGCCTTAATAAAAAAGATTCAAATGTAGCCAAACAAATGGTCGATTTTAACCATAGTTTTAATTTGGAAAATTTCAAAATATTACACATTCCCGACAATTTCTTTGAACTATTTGGAAAGTTTCGAAATCAAGAAAGCCGCTTATGAATGTAAATTGGTTATGAATGACCATCTGGATTTATTCCATTCATACTTACATAAAGGTATCCAAATAGCTTCTAAATATTATTAATTCTTAGAATACGTGTAATTGTATTGTATATAAGGTATGCAACGATAATGGTACTTTCATTCCTGACGATGACATGTAGCCGAAACTAGTACAATTATTAAAATTTATTTTGTGGCCATCACTAAGTGTTTTTATTTTATCTAACCTTGAAAAATGTTTCACCAAGTGCCGACAACATCTTCAATTAATACTATTTCTTGTATTATTTATTGTCCCATGAATAGGCTAGTCTAAAACGGCGTTAAGGTATAACATTTATTTACCAATTTTTTAATAAATCTAGGTTTATTCAGTGTCGACCGCATTAATTTGTAAACAACTACATATACTGTCTCTAAAAACAACATTAACATTCCCTATGAGACGTAAAAAAAATATGATTAGAAGCTCTTATAAATACAGAATAAAGAAAAATAAGGGTGAAAGATGTTATAATTGAACAATTTCTTGTACTATTTATTGTCCCATGTATAGGCTAGTCAAAAACGGCCTTTAGAGACAGTCAAGTCTTGTCTATGCGGCATGACAGCAACACAACTTGTAGATCGCTTTTTAGCCTAGCGTTATCTAATTTGTGAACATGCAGGTTTTTTGGAAGGTGAGAAGAGTTCGTTTTTGGTTTTGGAGTGCCTGGCGAGGCAAATGAGAGCGAATCCCGCGCCGTTATTCATAACTGCGATTGTAATTAAGGCGCGGTGCTTGTGCTATCGTCTCCAGAGCAGAGTACGTGTCCGCTAATTGATTGATTGTGATTGATCGTAAATAATAAGACGCCACGGAATTGCCGTATAATTAATGAAGAACTTGCGGAAAGGTGTACTGGATCAATCATTTGCCTCAGCGCCTCACAAACACATTCTATAAACAATTATTCTCTTAATGAGTTGACTTAGCTTTGCAAGGGTTATTGCCAACTCCTCCGGCCTAAACACATCATTTCTCCTACAACTTCCTTCCAATTAACTCAATTTACTAGACCATTCTTTTTTACTTCCTTCTAATTACAACTTATACCCTACATATTTTTTGATCCTTCGCTAAAATTAAGATGTTCCTAACAATTTTTCTTTGCATTTCACTACTAGAAAGCGACCACCGATGTACATTATACCTAAACCTAAAAATTATTTCTGAGATTCAGCTACCTTTATTTTTTTTATTTATTTAAACTCGAGCCAATTAACGCAATTTACTATATCATTCTTTTTTACTTCCTTCTAATTACAAATTATACCCTACATATTTTTTGATCCTTCGCTAAAATTAAGATGTTCCTTAACATTCTTTCCTTACATTTCACTACTAGAAACCGACCGCCGATGTACATTATACCTAAACCTAAAAATTATTTCTGAGATTCAACCACTTTTATTTACTGTTATAATATCAATTGCAACATCAACTACAAAGTAAACTAAACACTATTAAAGAATACTCTATAATGATGTATATATGTCTTATATTCATTGCAAATTTGAAATCTTATTATGGAGACATCTGTCATTCTTGATTGACACTTAACAAGAACAATTAATATTTGTAGTACGAGTTATGGAATCCTCCCTCAGATTTGAGTATTGACATAAAGACGGGTTGACAATTTAAAAACAAACATTAAGATAGAGAACAATAAAAATATGAGGCGAAAATTTAATAATTATTTTTGTAAATTTCATTGATTTATGTTATTAAAATTAAATAATCTGTATCCTTGTAACTACTACTTATACCCTATTTTTAATTCTCCTTCAAAACCCACGCTGTATGCCTAGACCTAAGATCCCAAATTATTATATTTTGTTCACATTTTAGTCGATTTCTTTTTTCCTAGGGTGGGATTCCATATATACTGCGTAGGGCAGAGTAATCCCCCTAATTTTGAAGGAAAATGAAAAATAAACACTAGTAGATGGATTAAAGTTTTATTTTTAGTTTTACCTAGTTTAAAAAATATGTTTTTAGCAATGGTGACTATTGTTAGGGCATATAGCATAGTAGTAATCGTTATTTATTTTGATGATGTGAAAATATCTTATATTTAGTTATTATTGCCTTATAGAATTTGTACTTGATACTTAACGTGAGCACTGTTGTTTTATTTGTTACGACTTATAAAATACCACGCCTGTAGAAGCTTTTAAAAACCTACATCATTATCCAGTGTCTTTTTGTGTGCAGAAGAAATATATCGAATTACTTCATTATCCTTTCATTAAACCACTAGTCAAGAAATTTCTTTGACCACCTCGTTGAGTAGATTTCTTCTGTTTTAATGTACTTCCTTTAAATGCACTAAATGCAATGGAGGAAATATGGCAGTTTAGAAATATCTGAATTTTATCTGCGTTTTTATGCACGACCACTCAATTTTATTTCAGTTCATCTACCACAGGTCAAATCACAAATATAATATTGTTTTATTTGTTACAACTTATGGAATACCATCCCTGTACAAGGTTTTAAAAACCTTCATCATTATCAAGTGTCTTTTTGTGTGTGGAACATATATATCGAATTACTTCATTATCCTTTCATTAAACTACTAGTCAAGAAATTCGTTGAGGAGATTTCTTCTCTTTGATAGTATTGCCTTTAAGGGCCGTTTTTTCCACCTCTTCTTAAAGTGTTGGTTAACTTAACAGTCGGTAATAGAAATTATAAATAACATAATAAGTAGACAATATTTGGGTTTTAGTTCTGTAAAAATTTATTAATTACAACGTTTCGACAGCTCAGGGCTGCCTTCGTCAGGTAATTATGAGTTCTGAAAGCTTCTTTCAATATTTATAAATAACATGTATTTTTAACAAGTTACATTTGTTTTTCGATGTGATATTTTTCTATCCAGAGATGGAAAAACCGGCCCTAAGTGCATTAAATGCAGTGGAGGAAATATGGGAGTTTAGAAATATCAGGATTTTATCTGCGTTTTTATGCAGGTCTTTTTTGCAACGACCACTCAAATTTGCATTTCCGTGAACTACCGTAGTTTTATGCTTGCCCTTCGATCAGCTGGGGACGGTGTCACATGGTGACGTCGCCATAAAAATCTGTCCATCAATGGCGTCGCCGCAACCGGACGGAAATCACGTCATTACGTCCCTCGGCAAGCGTCGTGACGCTGGTTATTATTTTCCCCGGCCATAAATCGTCGGGCCCCTTGCCTCACTACCCTCAGCTGGCCATTAGTTCGCGGATAGATCAACTATTGTACACCGGACTGACGCGAGTAATCACTAACATTTCTCATACATCTCCAACATATTTTTTTCTCTACAATTACTCACAACTTGTTTAGTACTTAAAGATTTGTCGGTGAAGCTCGACTTTCTGGCCAAATCTGAAGTTGACTGCAGAAAAAATTATAATTGTCATTTTGAAAGAAGTTTTTAGTAGATGTATAAATAATAAAATACTTTTTATAGCTATTAACATACCTAGGATAGTTATGAGTATCATAATCGTCACAGATGTCAATTATTGAATTACGAACTCGGAGAGCAAGGATTTTAAGACATCTAAGACCTGGAATGATTCGTAATTACTAAGATTTGTTATACATTACCAACATAATTTTTCTCTACAATTACTCACAACTTGTTTAGTACTTGATTTGTCGGTAAAGCTCGATTTTGTGGCCAAACCTGAAGTTGGCTGCAAAAGAAATTATAATTGTCATCTTAAAAGAAGTACTTTCTGTAGCTATTAACATACCTAGGATAGTTATGAATATCGTAACAGCCGCAAATGTCAATTGAATTCCGAACTTGAAGAGCGAGGATTTAAGTCATCTAAGGCCTGGTATGTTAACATCCATGGTTTGTTCAATAATCGGTTTACGTTATTAATAAATATTATTTTATAAAGTTCTCTTGTGAGTAACGTTTTCGTGATGAAGTCTGTATGGTTTGTCATATGACAATTATTGTCCCATGTTTTTTGACAATTCTGTACGGTAATTTTTTTTACCATACTAACTTGTCAAAATTATATTGTATACAATTATGACATAGTTACCTTTCTTACTTTTGTCTACGTAAAGAAAAGTTTACTATCCTGAAACCGGTAAATTTAATTTTTTAATTTGTAACCAATTTCAAGTTTGGCCATTTATTCAAGTTTACCACATTTGTCTCTAAATAAAATCTGATGTGGACACAACATGACTTCCTTGTACGCTAAATCATACACATTTTGTGCTGCATTCTATTTAAACTTGTTTCACTTGAATGTAATATCATTCTCTGGTTAATTGTTCTTCAACTTCCATTTGTCTCATATCTTCGTACTTTCCTTCGAATGGGATCATATTTTGTAAAATCTTATTGAAATGTTTACACTATTCCTTATTACAATTCACAATATTATTTTTTCTACGAGCACTATGGAAACTGCTATTTTTCTTACACTAGATAAATCTTCAATAGTGTAAAGGTAAAACCTTTTTTAAAGACATTGTTCTAGAAACTTTATTAAACAAACAATTCAAATTCAAAAAGTGAAAGACTTTTTGTTTATCCATAAAATAACAATGTATCTTACGGTTCTCTTGTGTAACATTGTCGTTCTGAAAAATTCTAATTGTTTATAACATATAATGTGGAAGTTTTAAGATACGCCTCGTAATTTGACATCATTATTTTGTCATCTACAAGAGCTTTAAGTTTAGACTTTGAAAGTTCGCTAACAAGTTAAATTTGCATGCAACATACTCGCATGCATTCTCAATTTAAAAAATCTTCTTAAACTTTATTAAAAATCCGGTATAGTTTCATTAAACTAATTGGTTTTTTAAATATGAAAATAAATAAGATAAGGGAAGAATTGGAGGCATAAATCCCTTACATTCCTAAGGGTTTGACATCTTTATTTGTTTGTGCGAACTTATCATCGCGTTATCTTTATGGCTGTTGTTTTAGGAGCTCCTAACAAAGTAATGGGACAGAATATGGTGTCACGTTACTACATTCCACGCATAATAATTTAGAGCCTTGCATATATTAGCCAGCCCTTTACCAATGAATTTATCAGCTCTGTGGACTCTATCAGCTACACTTTTCTATTTACAGACACAAAAGTTTTCTTCACAGAAACACCGAAATTTCAATACCTTTATACTAGTGGTTAGATGAGGTGTTTCAAGTTCAATTCCCACGGAAGCAGAGATGTCTGTATGTTAAAGGGGTAAAATATCTTATTAAAACTTACTGGGGTGTATTCTAAGACCTACTAACTGTATAGAGGCATTGACGAGGATTGCCTTGTCAAAAAAGTCAATCGAACGTACTAAAAATATTTCGCACACAAAATACAAACAATATATTTTGTACAACTAACTTGCATAATTAATTATACTTTTTTACCTATATAATTTGAGTAAAGAAATGTTTTCAATCACATTAAAAATAGTATATTGTGCAACAAGTGCAGAAAGTCCACGAGGTGTGAAAATTTCGGCACGAGACGAAGTCGAGTGCTGGAATCACACAAGGTGGGAAATAGATGATTCGGTACGAGTGGCACACTATACTTTTTCTACGACCACACTGCTAAACTTTGCAGAACAGAAACATATGCTTGAAAGCTATTTGACATAAAAATAATATGGCGCAGGTAACCTCAAAAAATGTACCTTCACACTGCACATGCGCAATGTTGACAAATTCTGTGAGAAATGATATTTCATACTTTAACCTACAATTGTGGGAAATACGCAACTTACAAGTTTTAAATAGTGCGGGAAAAGTATCACTTTTCAGTGGTCGTAGAAAAAATATAATAACAAAATTATTCATTAACAATCGTTTTTTTTTTAATTGCATAACCGAGTACTAACGTTTCCTCAATAATTTAGGTTATGTTTCTTAAAACGTCATTTTCATTTATCTGAACTATTAACCTTGGTATTTTCAGCAACATCATATACATCAAAGGTGTTGTATTGTGAAAGATAAGAAAAGTGTTATTATTTTATGGAAAAATCATTATTATGTATATATTCTGTGCACTAAAACAATTTGCACTATAAAAAAACAATTACTTTGCAAATTGTATAATTATTTCTGCATATCTAATCCGCGCGACTGGTAGGTTTGAATTATAGCTGTTTTATACGCTCCAGTAAATCTCATTCTCCTTAGCCGTAAAATAAAAGAAATCACGTACAATCCAGAGATATTCATTTATGTTTAGTAACGTGTGTATGTTGATAAATGCAAACTAATATTTATCTTGCATATGTTACAACTGCGTGCATTTTCTGTCATTTGCATATGAATTTCAAACCAGACCGTTTATTTTTCAGCAAGAACCAACTAAGAATGCTTTCCAAAACTTTCCCAACGCTATGAAAATATCGATTTTCAAAAACTGTCTTGAGAAGTTACTATTTACATGATATATATCAACACGCGAAATGATTGTTTTTTGTGTACAGGATGCACAAATATTTGGATGCAGCAATTTTTTTGGTAAAATAAAGGGTCACGATTTAATCAAATTTCTCTCTTTATTATCTTCGTCGCATTCTGATATCACTTTAATTGTATTGATAAACAAAGTTTAGAAATTTTTCACTTGAAAATTAATAAAATTTAAAACATGTTCTCTGCTGTAAACTAACTGTCAGTTTTCAAAAAATATTTGATTTGATAAACGTCAAAATGTTCTTTTTGAATTTTTACTAATTTCGAAAAAAATTTGTTTGGTACTTGCTTGCAAAATGCTTTTGCACTCTCGAATGCAAATAGTATATTATTATACAAGATTTATAAGACGAGTATAATATATTATTTTTTATACTTTGCTTCACTTATTTAATAAAAAATCTTTAAATTTTCAATTAAAAAAGTAACAGAGGTAATCTAGGCCTATATACATAAATGTGAAATATGGTAACTATTTTAAATGAAGTTGGGCACATTTATCTGTCAATATGCATTTAAAATATTATGAAAATATTTATAGATCTATTCATTATGAGTTATGAAATTTTAATGTCCTTTTAAATTATTTTGTTTATTCGGTTTTCATTCACAGCAATAATATAAATTGTATTAAATACATTTAAAAATATTTGAGGTTATCAATTTGACATTTAAAATGGGGTGCAATTGTTAGAAGTATCAATTTTATAACTACAAAAATACCAAAAACAGTTTAACATTATTTTATATTATTAAACTGTTTTCGATATAATAATAGGACAATTGTTAACGCAAAGTATAGTAGTTATTTATGATATAAGTGTTAAAAGTGACATATTATGAGTGAGTGGGGAAGTTTATGAAACGAGGCGAAGCTGAATGTAACAAACCCCACGAACGAAATAAAATAAATTTTAACACAAATATCATACACTATTTTTCCTACGACCCTAGTTATGTATTAGTAAATAAAAACTAACCTCAGATATTATCAACAGAAATTTAATTTTAAATGTGCATTTAACGAACAAAAGCCAGTTGAAATAAAATATTATAAAGGATATTCAACATTGCTGTCGAAATTTCGATATGTTTTTTTTCATTAAATACGTATTAAAAATTAAATATCTGTTGATAATACCGGAGGTAAGTATTATAGAATGACATTTATGACAAGTAACTAGATTTAGTTCCTTTTTAACATAAGTGTTAAAAGTAAATTTGTGTTTTACTTGTCAATGACAACAATTTAAAAATATTCACTGTGTTATAAACTGTTATTTTTAACTTGCTAAGCAACCGTTAAAAAGACTATTTTTAACAGTGGTCGTAGGAAAAAAATATTATAATGGTCGTAGAAAAAATAAATTGATTGATTCGGGGATAAAAGATTTGATCCAGTGATAATGTAGCAGTATCTATTGGTTGTTCTCTAAGGTAGGTCCTTGTTTACTGTGATGTGAACATTACTGACGCCTGAGGTTATTTCATTTTCCGCTACGACCGATACATACGAACACCAATCGCCCAAAAAACTCTGATTTTCTTCCTATTGATCCCTCACAACCACTTTATTGTTCTATCATCGTTCTCGCATTAATACATTTAAACACAAAAATGAAATACAATTACTAATTGTAGCGCAAAAGAGAATTACGTTAATAATAATGTATATTGAGTTAATAAATGGATTATTCGCATATTATACATTACTGATAAGTTATTATATCTGGAATCACATTTTAATTAATTCTATTGTTGGCCGCACAATGAGGTGCGCTAATTTAATTATTAGGCCAATAACAAGATATTAATGATGAAAAAGATGCATCAATTGAATATGTAAATTACATATTATTATATTATTATTATACGCATTAGTTCATGCTGCTTTGTCAAAGTCTGCGAAAATGCTGTAAATAATAGTGGGGCTTACTTGTAATCATTTACATTTTAGATCCAGTGCTTAGCAATAAAACAAGGTCGAATATACCAGATAGAGTTGGAAGTTACAGCACTTCAATGTGAAAATGCGCGGAATTAAATTTAATAGACGGGGTTACTCAGAAGCTACTGCGAAGCTAAAGATAGATACGTGTAACTATATTCGTGGTAATTTCCACATACATCACCCAACTAAGCCAAACATAATTTTGAAAATTAAAAATATATCTATTCAAACAAAGCACCTATGAAATGTTTTCATTTTGTCGATTTTTCCCTGTTTGCGGCAAACATCGGTTGTATTTAACAAATATTTTTGTAAAACTGTATCCATCCGTTGTTTCCATATTGACTTAATCGATTTCATAGTTTACAATCCTTGAAGGAATAAACTACAGCGACAAAATACAATTAAATTGTTTGAAGTTGTACAGGAATTCCAAAAAGCAAATCGGAAACATTCTTCCTAGCTACAAACTTTGCCAAAGTAGCAAAAGCTTTGCATTTGTCTCACTTTATTTATTGTCATTAATTATTACGTCCTTCACCTTTATTTTGCTTTACATTTTATTTATAAGGGCTTCTAATCGTTATTCTTTTTATTTAGATTTAGTAGGGTAAGTTAGGGAAAGATGGATCGGTAGGAGAGATAGAATTTTGGTCTTTAAAGTACATTATATTGATATCTCTCATAAGGAATGTTAAGGATTAAGGAATAATTACAAGTAAAATTCTAGTTACGAATGGCATTCAGCATGACAATTCCTCCAAATATATTTTCTTTTCAATTAATTACTTGTCACAATTTTGACAGACGTTGTATCTAAGCAACGCCTATTTAGTTGTGTAAATTCCTTGACAATTGCCAGTAATTGACAATTGCCAATGACATTTGATTCTGATTGGTTCAATTCACCAAAATATTGTTATTTAATTGGGTAACTAACTATGAGTAGAATTGTCATGTGGAAACTGTCTGTCCGATTATTTTCGTGGATTCTTTGCAAATTCGTTATGATAATGAAATGGAATGTATGCGGATGGTAGAGGAAATATTGGACTGGGTAATTATTAGTTGATATTGATGGCGATAGATTGAACATTAGCTCTTATAAAGTGAGGTAAATTTTGAAGGAATAAACAGAACTCATCCTGTTTCCTTCTTTTGAATATTTTTTTTACGAATTTAGTGACAGTTAACCCATAAATATGTGAAGTCTATTAAAACTAAACAACCCAAAAATTCGACTAATATATATTTTCATCTGAAGATTATTTTCGTGGGTTCTTTACAAATTCATTATGATAATGAAATGGAAAACATGTTCATGGTAGAAGGAATTATTTGGCAGGATAATTATTTGTTGATGTTGATGGCGACAGGTTGAACTTTGGCGACTTTTATAAAGTGAGGTAAGTTTTGAAGAAATCCTGTTTCCTTCTTTTGAATACTTTTTTTACGAATTCAGTGTATATAAGTATATTAGTCGAATTTTCATCTGAAGATTATTTTGACAGACTTTGTTTCTTAGCAACGCCATTTAGTTGTGTAAATTCCGCGGCATTTGCTAATAACTGACAATTGCCAATGATATTTAAATCTGATTGGTTCAATTCACCAAAATATTGTGATTTAATTGGGTGACTAATTATGAGTGGAAATGTCATGTGAAGACTGTCCGATTATTTTCGTTGATTCTTTGCACAGTCAATATGATAACGAAATGGAAAGTATGTTTTCATTCACTTTTTCATGAATTTAGTGATAGTTAGCTCATAAATTTGTGAAGTCTATTACTTAAAACTAAACAACCCCTACAAGTATATTACTCGAATTTTCATCTGAAGACTATTTTCGTGGATTCTTTACAAATTAATTGTGATAACGAAAAGGAAAGTATATTGCTGGTAAAGGAAATATTGGAGTTGGTAATAATTAGTTGATGATGAGGGCGATAGGTTAGGTAATTCCCGAACAAATAACTGCGGGTGCAGGGCGCATGCAACAATGGGCAATCGGGGTTCATTCGTGTGCAGGCGGCGTAGGAGAACACCTGGCCAACTTCCTGCGGAAAACTGTTTTGAATTCCGAACTCGGCGCCAACTATTGACATTTATGTAGTTGTTCCACGCCAGAACGGCACAATAAAGCCACCCTCATTTCCAGCATGGGATGGATCCTGCCTTTCCACTATCCAATACACCTTGCAAATTATTTTCAAATACTAACCAAAGAAATGGGTATTGTAGGCGGTATGGTTAGGTGACGCATTAATGGAGGGAACACGAACTAAAAAGTATATTAGACAGATTGAGGTGTAATCAACGTCCATACCATCTACTGGACGACAAGAAAGACAAGAAGACGATTGCTAGATTCATATGTGGTAATGAAAAAAAAAACCGCAATTAAAGGTTATCAACGAGAGAAGATGTAAGCTTTACGGAAGGGAGGAGGAATTTTCTAAACATCTAAACACATACTAAAAACTACATTAGACAAAAGGGGTTATAATCACCGTCCATACCATCTACTGGACGACAAGAAAGACAAGAAGACGATTGCTAGATTCATATGTGGTAATGAAAAGAGAAACAGCAATTAATGGTTATCATCGAAAAAAGATGTAGGTTTTGTGAAAGGGAGGATGAATTTTCTAAATATCTAAGTACATCGAGCAGATTACTTAGGAGAGAAAAAATAGAAGAAGAGGTTCGTTAGACCAGCCGCTAGCAATCATTATGTAATGAAGTGTTTTATTTTATCTTAAATCTTAAATTTAAGCCATGTCGCGTGCCACTAAAGGAAAATGCAGAAGTTGAAGTAAAAAAAAATGTAATAAAATAAATTGTACTCTTTAGGCACATAAAATTATATTTCATTTGGTACCACAAAAGGGTGACTTTAACTAGTTTAACTAGAAAGGAATGACCTTGCTCAGTAACTATAGCAAAATACTATCAAAATTTTTACTCGATAGAATAAAGAAAATGGTTGAGCACGAATGAATTACAGTATAAGACTTTCGAGCAAGAAGATTTTGCACGTGATACAAATAATCAGAATAACTATTGAGCAAATGATGGAATTCCAAAAAACACTTTACCTAATGTTTATAGTCAATAATAATAAACAAAAATAAAATCTTTCAGGATACCCAACTCTAAAATCCTGAAAAATATACTGCATATCTTTTTCCTAAATGCACTCCTTAAAATTTGAAGGAAATTCCTGGAATCTGCCAACATTGATTTGAGCTAAAATCTTAGCGTGCCATTTCAAAAATCAGCTCGTATTACTTAATGGCACGCGTGCCGTTAGTTGCCGACCTCTGTGTTCGACGATTTGAGGTCAAGAGAAAACTGGATGAAAAAAGTTTTTCAGAGGACGAAGGTTAATGTATGATTTATTACTGCGTCTCACTATGTATTTTAATAAAACCTTAATCACAGAATAGGTTTATACTGAAGCGACAGTAAGACAGAGAAACAAAAATTATAGAGAAATGGGGAAAGCCAACAAATTTAAAAGGCTTATTATTTAAAATCGGAAAGTTTCGTTACATCTTAGGGAGAAATAAGGGAAGCCAACAAATTTAAAGGTGTACACAATGCTCCAAGATCATAGAACTGAATAGGATAACATAAAAGATACCGACACGGAGTGTCACTTCTGTATGTAACTATTCTGTGCCTTATACACAAGTAAAGCGATTGACAATAATAATATTATAATTATTTGTGATAAATTGTCTTTACAACTAGAAGTGGAAACTCATCTAGAAGCAATTTCCGCGATTACGCTTAGTTCGCACCCCGATCTCCAGAGATCTAGGTGTCTATATCAATTAGTATCGCCCTGAGGTTTGCACATGCAGCAACGTCATGCTCCTCACGTACATTGCGTGGGAGTGTCCCTAGGGAACTCCTCCATTCCGAACCTGACGCCTTGGAAGTACTCTCTCCACATGTATAATTACCCATTACCAGCAAAAATACTTTCAATTCGATACGGGGTGATTTATAACTAGTGTATTAAATTGTTTGTTAGGAAGGTCATTTCGAGTAAAAAGGTCCTGTTTTATCTTGGTACGTATCCACAAGAAATTAAAGTATTGTTGAAATAAATTGTGAAAAGAATATATCAACCGTCGGAATTTGAACCTGAGACCTACATCTTGCCAGGATGTTGCTCTACCAACTGAGCTACGGCTCACTTGGCTGTTCTTATCACTTCGGTTGACATATTCTCTCTGCTAAGTAGCATTTACAAGTCACATGTTAGATGTGGGGTTGAAATACCACTTCATTTTTTCAGTTTTGTTGTTGGTGGTTCTCAAACTTTTCGATATGCAGGTACTCCAAATCGATAATATAGAATTTCCGGCACCCCTAACATTATGTGTATGGAATTTTAAAGACGTTTTATTAATTTTGACAAAATTACTCGCATTTCATGTTCTACCAAATTCAATCGTTCTCTCTTTTTGGTTTTGATGTTAACAAACTTAGAAATCTTAGATCACATTCATACAAGAGGTAGGAAATTGAAGTAAATCTCAAAGTACTCTGGCTCCTTTATTGCTATATTTATTCTGAATAAATATCTCAAAGGATACTAACGAAAATTCAATGTATTTCATTTGTAATGTATCTAGTCAAAACTTCAATGGGTACATCTATAAAATAATAGCAAATCTGTGTTCTTAGTTGTTCTAGTTAACATTTCGACTGTTGATTTTACTAAATCAATTTAAATACTTTTAAATTATTTTTCACTGATAAAAAGCATTATTGTCACGTAATTGAATTTTTTTATCAAAATGGCATTTTGTTGTTTTTATTTGAATCTAGGAATATTTTCACTATTCAGCTGTCAGAATCCACAACTCTCACCAAAGTTTTCGTACATGACCGAAAACTGGTTGCTCGAAATGAGTCACACTAACACGAGAAAAGTTGCTCGAAACGACATAAGTTGTCGAAAATCGACAATAAGTTGTCGTTGTTAAGTCTCAACACTTTAAATATTCTCTCCAAATTACCGATTACCAACAAAAATGCTTTCAATTCGATATATTAAAATATAAATATCTACTTCACTTCGCGATTTAGTTATTCTGGAGGGATTTGTAATTAGGGCTTAACGAATTTGTAGCGAATGCAATATCAAATAACGCCTTGTAAGTATTCTCTCCAAATTACCGATTACCAGCAAAAATGCTTTCAATTCGATATGTTAAAATATAAATATCTACGTTACTCCACAATTTAGTTATTCTGTTGGGATTTGTAATTAGGGCTTAACGAATTTGTAGCGAATGCAGTTGCAAATGAAGGCGCATGTATTATCCTGGAAGACTAACCCTTTCTGAGGATTCTTCCGTAATTTACGAAGTGGTTCCTTTTCGCCAATCCCCTCCAGCGGAAGTGGCCACGCTCTCCCCGCTTCCTTCCGCGTGTCGCCTGGTGAATAAATCACACCCTCCCCTCATATTGTTCATTTAATTAATGTTTATTTAACGCGAAGACGCGATGCGAGCCGTTTTAAAAGCGGAAAGTACAGAGCTTTATTCTTGATTTATTTCTCAATTGGTACGTTGGGGAAAAATTCTGCAGATGGCTTAGCAACAATGTTGCACCTTTCGCATTTCGTTAAAATAACAAACTAATACTTCGTCAATCACCACCAAATAGGTTTAAAGTTGAAAGAATTAACAAATATTTTATTATATATTAAATATTACATTTAAATTATAAATAGTTTAACAAGGATTCTCTAAAAAAAAATTTTTGTTACATGTCGGCCTAATCCAGAGGTGCAATCGGAAAATATCTTTCGAAGATTCTTCCAAATTTTCAAGGTATATTTATTATTTACCTTTAACCTATAACATATAATTATTAATACTTAATACATATTTTAGTAATTAAATCAGTAGTATAGTATCACAGTAGAAAACAATAGTGGAGGTCCAACTCAATCAATCAGATAAATGTATTTAGATGAGTAAACAAATAAAATATACCAAATATCTTTACAACCCTAATAATATAATTATGTTAAAAAGGCTCTTCCTGTAAATCTAAGTTTTATATTTTATATTTAGTCTGAGTCGTTGGAAATCCCTATTTGTTTATTTATAGGAATGTATATATTTTTTCAAAACGTGGGAACCTTTTAATGGTTAAATTTAACTGTTGGTTCTCCTTTGAACCAAAAATAAAATAAACTGTAAGTCCCTTACAGAGATTGTAGATTAACTAGCTACACTTCAAAAATAGAAGTAAAACTTGTCGCGAAACAAATACTTTTGGTACATTATGCCCTGTGCTATCTAGGAATGTTGAAAAACAGATAGCTCTTATACCTCAGGTACTTATTTCGTGCCAAGTTTTACTTGTATTACGATGTAAGTTATAGATTGGCAAAGTTGATCTCACATAGTCTGTTTAACTAGAATCTTGGTAACTATGTGAGCCACCGCTACCTTTGAATATTGTATGTATTATTACAATCATATTATACCTACATAGAATTGGTTTTATTCGACAGGATAGTTAATACGGAAACAACTTTTGAAGGAACAGTCATTTAATAAAATCTAATAATACACCAACGTTTGACTAAATCAGTCTTCATCAGGGTACATAAACTTACAATCAAACATAGGTAAGCATACTTACTTTTAATACGTATGTTTATCTTTTTGATTGTTTTATGTTATGGGCACCATGATGAAGACTGATTTACTTTGGAAATGTCGGTGTACTATTGGATTTGAATAGCTACAATTCCAAAAGTTTTTCCTAACCATAAGCGTTGATTAAAAAATATATAGATAGGCAAGCTTATACAAAATTCGTTTCACCTACATAACTGTGTGTTTGGTTACATTTGGGTTAATATCAGGCGTTTTTGTCAAATATTATAAAAAATGAGCAAACGTCAAATAATTAATAATACAAATTAGTTCTATTTTAAAATATTCCAATGAATTATTGAAAGAACCATTTTAATAGATACCAAAAAATTCAGTAAATATATAAAACATCTTTATTTATCTGATATTTTTGACTGCTTAATTCCGCAAAGTAGTTGATGGAATTATGAACGAGATGGCTCTGTCCAAAACAGCGTTACGCAAAAACATAAAAGCTTGCCTATCTATATATTATTTAATCAACGCCATAAAATACCAGTTTTTAAGAAGTGCGGTAATGGTTTTGGTTTTTCCGTGGTGTAAATACATAATTTCCGTGAAGGCAATGGTGCATTAGAGTGGGACAATTAGGTGTAGGTCAGCCCGGCACTTGTCGGGAAACAGAGTAATTAATAGTTGCGAATGCGTCGCTAAGTGAACACCGCACGGCCCAGAATCAAATTCGAGAGATTCACTTTAATCCCGCTTGGCTTTCGGCTTTAATTATAGATGGAACACCGTCAGGATCATTATGACGATTATCCTTTATTAGTGGCTTCATAATAGCGATCTGTGTAGCTACGATAATGACGTCCGGTACTCGACAAGGACTACATACGTAAAGTGCGTTCACCCTACGATCTCATCCTCCTCCTCACAATCACTTTCGGCAAATAACAAATTCTTAAAACACTGGAAACACCATTCTCATTAAAAGTTCATTCCAATTTAGCCACCTTTCCTTACTTAAAAAAGTGAGAACCAAATAATAGTTGATTGATTCCGTTGTCATTTCTCGTTGAAGCATTTTATACACTTAATTAAAAGCAAAAACATTAATGCTCTATAGGTTTCAAAAGGAAGATACAAGTGTTTAAATAGCTGTATACTAAGGACGGCGAACAGATGCATAGATGTCCTCCACTCCTTTCACAAACGGTAAATTTTTACAGAAATGGGATTAAAGAGTGATATCAATGGTGTTTGGTATAGTTTCAATTGTTCATTTATAAGAATTTTATCTTTCTTTACTGCACTTTGAATTTCCATGGATTCCAGAAAACCTAACTTTAATTAATTGTATCTTCTTTTTCTTTTGTATTTTCCTGATGATGGCCTAGTAAGCCGAAATACGTATTGTAAGATTAAAGTTTTTTGAAACCTACCAAGCATTTTTGTTTTTCCTTTAAATTAAGTGAATAGTTATTTAAGCTGCAAGGAATGTAAGTACATTATAACTTTCGAGAAGGCTTGAACTGAGGCGAAGTTTGCGTTCGAGAATAATTGTATCAGGTACTTATATTCCGAGTCGTTTATTACATTTTTCGCGCCACTGGCTATAATGATTTATTTCCAACTTTTTATAGTTAATTTTGTCTGTTGTTAGATGTCCAAATGTTTATGATTTTTATAATAACCCTACTAGTAAGACAATTCTATAATACGCCTTTAACAATGGTAACCAAATAATCTATGTTATCATAGACTTACAACTTATGTTGCTATGGAAGTAAGTTATACGTACCTGAACGATGGCGTGAAAAATACTCGTATACAAAACTTTGATTTTAATTCATTGTATTATTTTGTATATTTGATGTGCTGCTTTGTCGTCATGGAGATTGGTAGCATCACAAAACAATAACATAAGCAGAAACGAAATTCACTGGATATAGGATTATGTTATTGTTTAGCAACTTTTAAAGCGTGGACATTGTTTCAATCTTGCGTTTTCGTGCGCTTTTTAGTTTAGTAAACAAGGTTTATAATTCTCTTAGGTATATTAAAAAAAAAACCTTACTTTTCATATGAGAAATGTTTACACCACGAGGCCGGTAAGTCGAGTGAGTAATTTTTCTCAAATGATTTATGTAATTAACACACGTGTGCCATACAACATTTTATACAACACTCTTTAATCGTTGATGTAAAGTACACAAAAAAAATGATAGTTGACATTGACAAAAAAATAGAGTAGAGAAGTAGTTTCTATGATATGAACCAACAAACAGTGACTTCTAATTTCTACCTACTAATGAGTTATGATGACCTAGTTCATTTATCTAAAAAGTTATAGGAGACCAAGGGGGATATCCTATTAGAGAAAATAATATATTTTTTTAAACCAGTGCTTCTCAAGTTACATTAATAATAAAAATAAATATTTATTTAAATTTAAATTGCATTTTTTTTCAACATTTTTATTACGTAAGGATATAAAACTAATACATGGTTGTATTTAGAAAAAAATATATTATCGAAAAGGCTTAAATAGTATGTACAATTTCATTCGAAAAAAAATACTTTGTGTTGTATCTTGAGAACCACTGGTTTAAAGAAATATTTCTTCTCTGATAGGGTGTCCCCCTTGGTCTCCTACAACTTTATTCTATAATATTTTTTTGTAACTATAATAATAAAAAAAATAATGGTGGTAGTCTGTTTTGGTGTTACACCCTGTATAGTTAATTTTATTTACAGAAAATTAATACGGAATTCTATTAATTTTTAATATTTAATGTATTTTTGTTTGGAAAGCAATTAGATATTTTCGGTGGTGTTGGTGGTGGAGTGGTTGTGTGTGCTTGTTATTTCCACTGTGTGGGAGTGAGGTGGGTATGCGGTAGTGCAGCGAGGCCCGGGCTTGATCAATACCTCGAGCGAGCGTCGACACCATGTCTTTGCCGCGTCTTCTCATCTCATGACCACCGTCATTAATGCCCTACATTCTACCAATCACCAACACTAGTTACAATCCTAACTGCCGACTACTTATTCATCTATGATTTAAATTACAATTTAAATCAAGCGATTTTTTTTTATTTTCTCAAAAAGTTTGTAATACATTCTACCAATCACCAACACCAACTATTTATTCATACCAATTACAACACTTGCTGCCGAGTACTTACTTATCTATGATTTCAATTACGATTTAAATCAAGCGATTTTTTTATTTTCTCAAAAAGTTTGTATTAAAAATGGTAATACAAGTGAGTTAATGAATACGGAATGTAAGGTGAAGATAGAACCTCATCTTAAAAGCACTGTTCTCTTTGATAAAATTAAAATTTTATTTTGTCATCTTCAGATAAACCGAAAGATCCAACAAAGTACATGAACCAAAAGTCGAAAATAATGAAAGAACATCTTATTCTGTTCATTCCAAAATTTTAACGATACTAAAGAAATGTAAAAAGCTACATCTATCATTAGATCTATGCCTAATTAGTGATTGTTAATTGTCTCTTATAATTTGTTACTTCTCTCGATTGTCATCCTACATCCTCTCCAAGACTGCAAGAAATCTAAAGCTTTTATTCCGAACAACTCGGATACGGCAATATTTTTATTTAAAGATTGGGGAAGTTGGGTGTGCCACCACTTTAAATATTTGTTTACTTTCGTTTAATAAAAGGCTCTTTATTTCACTAATTTATTTCAGTTAGGTTATTGATACTGTAACGTTTATTTATTTAGGTGAAGTGTAAAAATAAATGAAAAACGAATATTTATATAACTTCTGTAATACTAGTAATATTGGGACGGAGGCGCGAAAAATACATTTTTAAAATTTATCAAACGGAAATAGAAAAAAATGCTCTTACAAAACTCGCCTTCATCTCGTTCTGTAATTTTCGCATTCGTTAATTGACCACCTTTGTATCCTTACTTATTACATAAGTAGATATAATATGTTACAAGAAAAATCATTATTTTTTTTTCAAGCCAGTAAAGAATTTTATTTTATAATTTGATAAACACTATAGACAAGTTTACAAAAAACGAATACACATACTTTTTATAGAATCAAAATTTGATTTTTTTAAATAAGATTCCAGCTATCATCGGAATGTATTGGGTAAAAATACTTCCATTATTATTATTTTTTAATAATGGGTTAGCATTTGATATGATGCTTCCTCTAAGTTATGTATTATTTATTAACATAAAAATGTAATGCATGAACGGTTTCTTGAAATTACTGGGAATATCTCCAACATTATATATAATTTTGTTCTATTAAATCGAGACTTATACAATTCTATATTTACTTTTTATAAATCCACATTCTATGAACTATTAGTACACACGTCAATGGAAATAGCGCTCCAACTCGAAGTTCAAACTACGTATATTCAATAAAACCAAATTGAAATTTGTAGAATTCTGTACATATTTTTTTTGAAAAACCAATGTTATTCTTGGAAGCATTTCCAAGTAAATCTACAGAACGGAATCAAATTGAACGTTCTACGAACCTCGAATCATTAATTAGAACACAAGACACATTTTTAATGCCATCGGAATTTCCTGGAAATTCAACAAAGTAGTTATGTAGTTCCGAACATTTCAATCACAAATAAAATAGTAAAATTTATTTTATTTTAGTTTTATCTCAAAAATTCGTAATATTTATGCCGTAGAGTATATGGTAATGAACTTGACTAAGCACGATTCGAACTCAGATACTCAAGCTTGGAATTCAATAAAGCGTAACAGCAAATAACAATTGATCTTTTTAAGTATCAATTACAAATGTCAAATAGCAAATGTCTCTATGGTAACAATTCAAATTTGCGATGAATTTAATACATCGCATCAATGAAACTTGTTCTTTATTTGTCCTGTTTTGTTTCAACCGCAAATAACTACTGTTATAGAATTTCAAGTTCACTTTGTAGTTGATATTTGCAATTGTTAAAGATCAAATGATAGCAATATCGATTGTTTTCAATATTAAAAAAAGTTTATAGTATCGTTAATTTTATCGGTGATACTATTTTAATTGTGATGCCAAATTAAAAAGATGTAGTTTTTGAAAGTAAAGGGTTGAGTGGAAGAATTTTTGGCGATATTGTTAGGTTCACGTGGAATAGTTGTAATTATAGTAAGTTGGAAAGTTGTAGAGCTTGTGGAAATGCTTCTAAGATTGAAAGTTGAGGGAAGTTGGTTAACAGTACTCCGCGGTAACACACTTTATTGGAGAACTACTCCAGAATGCAAAGTTGCTTCAAAAACCCACATGTCATCCATTTTCCTTTAACAATCCTTAACAGTTGCTACACTTGCCACCCTCGCTCAAATTATAAATAACAATGCTTCTTTTGTTTACGTTTTTAATGTTGTTAAAACATCCCACATTCACAAATATAGTTTTCATTTGAAGATACTTCGGGCCAATTAATCGGCTGCTTCAATTAAACGAACTAAAAATAAATTGTAAAACAATTTTGTAAGAAAAAATGTTATCAAATTAAAATAATTCCGTAATAATTAAAACTACAACCAGTGAGAAGGATGCTCACTCACTGTGAAGTATTCTAATTCTTATCCTAATGTAATTAAATTTACCCTCCATAAAAATCAATCACCGTAATGTTTACTACCTGACAAGGGGTGCTCACTCACTGTGAAGTACTCTAATTCTTGACCCAGTGAAACTAGATTAAAATCACTCTCCGTAAAACTAGTCACTGTAATGTTTCCTACCTGAGAGAAGAGTTCTCACTCACTGTGAAGTACTCTAATTCTTGACCTAATTTCATGAAATCAAAATCACCCTCCGTAAAAACTAAACACTGTAATGTTTACTACTTGAGAGAACGGTGCTCACTTCTTGTGAAGTACTCTAATTCTTGACCTAATTTAATGAAATCAAAATCACCCTCCATAAAAACTAAACACTAATGTTTACTACTTGAGAGAAGGGTTCTCACTCACTGTGAAGTACTCTAATTCTTGACATCTTGACCTAATTTAATGAAAT
Organism: Stenolophus ochropezus; assembly: GCA_035578165.1. Classification (NCBI taxonomy): domain Eukaryota; kingdom Metazoa; phylum Arthropoda; class Insecta; order Coleoptera; family Carabidae; genus Stenolophus; species Stenolophus ochropezus. Next base: position 3,494,488 of record JAQOWZ010000028.1, on the reverse strand, counting down.
CAAAATCACGCTCCCTAAAAACCAGTCATCGTAATGTTTACTACTGGATAAAGGGGTGGTCACTCTATGTGAAGTAGACTAATTCTTGTCCTAATGTAATTAGATAAAAATCACCCTCCGTACAAACCAATCACCGTAATGATTACTACATGAGAGAAGGGTGCCAATTTCTTGTGTATTACTCTAATTTGTGTCGTTATGTAATTAGAATAAAATCACCCTTCGTATAAAACCAATTACTGCTACAATTCCAGTTAAGCAAAAAGTTATCGCAATTTAGCTTTTAAATTAATTATTTATTGATAGGGTAAAAAATTTTGAAGTCTTTATTTTGTTTCCAACTGATTTCGACCACACATAGATCTTCCTCAGGGAGTAAAAGTCTCTCTCTCTGAGGAAGACCCAGGTGGGGTCGAAACCGATCGGAAACGAAATAAAGCCTTCCAAATTCTGACTGACTCTACAGATTTTTTTTTACAATATTATTCATCGTGAAAGTTAAGAAAATATTCTCATCATTAGTTTTATTAGTTTGGTGTCTCTTTTTTTATATTTGGCGAAAAATGCGACTAAAATTAAATGTAATCGATTGTATTTACTTTGTTAGTAAGCAATGGGCAATAAATCGTGAGGAAAGTACTTAATTTTTATACTATCGGATATTTTTTATAATATATCGATTGTTGTTTTAAGACATTCGGTATTTACAACTGCCCTTAATATTTAAATATCAATTGGTCTATATTGGTCAACGTTCATCATTAAAACTTAAGTAAAACCAAACAAGTACTTCATATACCCTTTTCCATCTACATTCATTGTGCCACAGAAAATAGATTTATGTATCTATAAATGTTTACATATAAAACTGTGTCCCGTTTCGTGAATAATTATAAGAAATTAACACTTTTTAATTTCATCCCTTAAATTAATTACAATTTCCGGTATAAAAATAATTCTCGGCGGTTGTGGGACAGAATGGCCTACGAGGCAAATTGAAAAACTTTAGTAATTACCACAGGTAGACGCCTGAGACTGCGCGACGCCGCGCTGGCGTCGGTGTTTATGTTAATAGCGCCGGAAGTGGGTAGCACATCCGGTCACTTACCCGCTTCCTGCCGGATACAATCGCCGATATTTATAATTGTTTACTCCTAACTTATATTTACTAATTTTCATTCTCTTTTCCAGATTACTCATTCATTCTTGCTGATATCCAAAAGGCATCTTAAATTTTTAAAGGTGAATATTTATTTATTATTTTTTTATTATTAGTGATGACTATTACAAATATACAAATTACTTTAGATATAAATGTCATATTGAAATGTATAAACGTATTAATATATGAGGTAGAATTGTAGGGTAGGATATACCTGGATTCGACTCCCCGTGAGCCATTTTATTTCATTCTCATTCTATAGATGATATATAAAATATTATTTTTTGTTTTATGTAAATTAAATATTTTTGTCTAATACCATTTTTTAAAAAACTTATCTTAAAAACATAACATAAAGATATTCTATTTCTATGTACCTTATTTAATTATTACAGATGAATTACATATGTAGAAAAAATCGCATACATGTATACACTTCAGGGTTGATGTAAGGGAGGGTACAATCTGCCCATCCCTTCTTTAAATCACTTATTTAAAATCATAGTTCACTCCTGTATTTATGTATTGGTGACACAAGGTCGTGTTGGGTGTTGCCTAAAATTTTAATCGAGGGAAAACGTGAATTACCCCTAAACTAGGGGTTGGCTCACAAAACGGACATCAGATTCGTTAGTTTCACTGTTGACTCTATAGGATAGCATACTTTTTTCCCCTAATTTCACTAATTAGTTGCATCGTAAAAAACCCTGGACTATATAGCCCATGGTTTTTGACCTTGAACCCCAAATTTTCGGAGTCATCCCCTTAATTCGACCCTTCCGCTTCCCGTGCCGGTGTCCGTTTTTGGCGCTCTCGCTTCGTTCTTACGTTCACACAATATTTTTACAATTTCAATCCTAATTGAAACCTGAAGTGAAATAGTGAAATTCCCTTTAAAGTTTATGATATTAGAGTACTAACATTTGGATAGATATTAACTATATGTATGTGTGATATGTTTTGGTGTATATGTAGATTAAAAATATCGGTTTGTGACTTGAAACTTAACTAGTGAAATTAGAAAATGCAAGTAAACCATCATGTAAAATCAACCGTTACATTAGGGGATGCGATGTCAATTTGTTGCGTAACTACCCTGTACTTATGTAATTCGCGTTCGTTTGTATTAATCATTTTTATAAACTTATTGAATTTAACGCAAAAAAATGTTAAAAATATGCTTAAGTATTTATTTATTTAAAATAAAATTAATATTTTATAATATATCTATTAAATACAATTCAAAGAAATATATATAAAAAAATGGTCTACCAAACCAAAATAATTAAATAATAAACCCAGAATATCTTATTTCATAACCTATAAATGTAGGGGCAGATTACCACTATAATTAGAGGATTTAAATGGCGGTGAACAACACTGAAGTATGTAATTTCATTTGTATTTCACTACTTACATAATTTGGCTAAATAATTTTTCTACGACCTTGTTGTGTGTTTGTTATTACTACGGATACATAGTATATTGCACACACACATTTTCATTTCCCACGGTAACCATAAACAATGTTAAAATATAATTTTTTATCTCACTTGTCAAAAATCGTGTTGTTTAATTTTGTTTATTATTAAAATATAAATGTATAAGTAATATCGTGGTCGTAAAAAAAGAATAATGTGGTTTGGAATGTCCATTTCATACTCGTATGAAATGAGTGCCATTCCATGCTTGTTGTACAATATACTATAAATTTACTAAGACAAAGGTCAATGAACTACATTACGAGTATAGTTATTAAAGTTGCAAGGAATGTAAGTACATTTTAACCGTCAAGAAGGTATGAACTGAGGCGGAGCTAGCAGAGTCGATGTCATGTTACAGTACAAGTATAGTTATATTAGGTACTTACATTCCGAGTCGCTTATTTTATTTTTCGCACAATCCGTGCAATTAACTTGGCTCTTCAGATTTATTAGCAATCTTTTATAATTAACTTTGCCTGTTGCTAGACGAACAAATGTGTATTATATTCATATAGTTTTCAAGTTAACCAAGTAATAAATTTTATCAAAAATAAAAGAAGAAAAAGGAAAAAGGGTAGCCCAAAAAAAATGAATTTAAAAAATGGGTACGAGTGTCACTAAAAAAACTTTAATTCAACGTTTATTTCTTATTTAATTGTTTCTGGGTGTGGGAATTATAATGTTGTGGGACCTCTACATGACAAAAGAGCTATGTTAAATTAATTAATTTCTTATTAAAACTATTGTCCTTTATTAATAATTTAACCCTTAGTTAAATTGTAAAGCCCTGTATAATACGTGGGTGTGTGGGAAGTTTGGACAGAAGACAGTCGATGACAAAGACAGGGGCGTAAGGATACGGACCGGAAGTTCCGGGCAGTGTTGCTTGGAAACCGGAGACAAAACAGGGTTGCCGTATCTGTTTCCCTAAATGCTAGGTATCATATTTTGCCCTGGGTGAATGGTCTTCAGCAAAAATCAACGCCGCATCATTTACTAAAATTCAAATTAAATATACATTCTGTCATCTAAAATCTGTACCACATACATCAGGGCATGTAACCGGTTAATAAATTTGCGAATTTTAAACGTATTTTAACCGATATTTTTAAGGCCGAAAGTACCGGTAAACGTTAACAAAAAAAAAGTACACCAGATTTAGAGAATATTAACCTTTATTTTAATAATAAAATTTATAGTTAAAATTTTTTATTTATATCTGTTATATTTGTATGTGAATATGACTATGAATCATGACAGTTTCTACAATTTACATTTTATTGTAGTTATAAAAATTGGTCTCTTTGTCAGTTTTAGGCATCATGTTTACAATTGAAAAATAACTTACATTTCTCTGAATTATAGGAATTTTTGTAAATATTCGTGTTTGATTTAATATGCAGCACGAAACACAATCGCTTTCCATTGGTCCATAATGTTATTTTTTTAATTGAGTTTTTTATTATGTTTTTATGAACCGATATATTAACCGCTTTTAAACCGGTTTCCAATTTTAAAAACCGGTTTTTGAATTAAACCGTTATTTTTATAACGTTCTCAAAATGGTTAAGCAGAATTTTTTTCGGTTACATGCCCTGTATATATATGTATGTTGTCATAGGCATTTAGGGAATACAGGACAATACTACATATATATTTACATCTTATTTAATTCAGATCATTTCATTTTAGAAGCATAATTCACAAAAAAATTACAAAAAAGTATTAAATTTTTATTTAATTACCATATTTTGTAAAAAATATTTAATGGAAACAATTAAAGAAATATTACACAATGCAGTAAATAAATAAATCACATAGCTGACACACCCAATAATTGGAATTATTTATTTATAATAATATACTTACTATTTTTTTATATATTTATTCGAGATGGAATTAACATCTGTTATAATCCGGTCGGGAATATCTAAAACAAACAAATTGCAATAAATATATGATATATTTACACAAAGTTTTATGAAATGTTATAAAACAATAATGAAATTATATGAAATGGAAGTAATAAATTTATGACAATGAGATAAATTTCTTTTCGCAGATATATCACGATTTATTTTTATCTGAAAGAATGCAGTAAAACGCATTTACAATCTAATTTATGCAGCATTAAACTATCGCACTCAATGTTGTGCATAGCAATGCAGTGTTGCAATATAAAAATTCAAAACGTGGGTCTAGTCTGGTTGTAACTTTATTCATTGTCCTTAGCACTTAAACGTTTCTATCGAGGAAAATACCTGACTTATATTTTATTTCGAGTAAGGTCGAATCAAAACTTTTTACCAATAATTTCTTGTGAGTAATATAATAAGAGTCATGAATTTATTGGAAAAATTTACGAATTGTTGTTGCGTAGTAATAGATAAACGAGTGTCAAAAATGATATTCAGATCATGACGGCGAAGCTAGTCATTTTTCTTTCAAGTTGTTACTTCGCAGGAATAATGAGTAAATTTTGCCAATTAAATTATATATATTATATATTATATATTATATATTATATATTATATATTATATATTATATATTATATATTATATATTATATATTATATATTATATATTATATATTATATATTATATATTATATATTATATATTATATATTATATATTATATATTATATATTATATATTATATATTATATATTATATATTATATATAATACAATTATATTTACTTCATTATTTCACAAATGACAACAGGTCAAACATAAAATGTTAGATGTCAACAATTTAATTTTTATTTTGAGTACTGCTATGTCAAATTTATTTATCATTTATTGTCCACATAAAAATGTCCTATGTAGTTCATTCTCCATTCCAAATAAACGTCTGGTGCATTCTCCAGACCAACTAAACATCTGGTAAATATTAACGATATAAATATTACTGATATTCAAATCTAGCTGCGCATAATTATTAAGTTTAATTTTTATTATAAGCGTGTTAAAAACCACTCAACACATTTTATTTGCATTTCACTAAAGCAAGCCGAAGTTAAGCTGGAGTTTACAGTTCTATATTTTATTGTGAGTGTTTTAAGAACCGAATAAAACCTAAGTTTGAGGATTGCACAGCCGTAATCTTCTGTAAGTCTGGATCTACTAACATCATTTATTGTCCTAGATTCGCTATAAAATTGCCTTTACGGGTAATAGACAATGAGTTAGAGAACTTCGTTTTATAGTTCCGTACTTCAATTGGTTTACGAACAAAAAACCAATTTTTAAATAAATAAATACTGATATTATTTAAAACAAACATTTTTAATAATCCAGACGTTTATTTGATAATGCGTATTTAATTACCTGGAAGTATAGCTTTGTTAATAAAATCAATAAATAATTGGAATTGGAATAAATAATATTTGCAATAAATATTTATTTATAATAATTTACGTTTATAGTAAATATAATGCTTAATAACATTTGTTTAATTTAATATATAAATGTAGAAAGAACCTTCGAACAAGGATATTATTTAGACTGCAGGAAGAAGTTGTCGTAACAATTATTCAAATATTAGTGAATAAAAAAGAATTAAATTTTGGATATAACATTCTGTTACTCTAGATCAGATTTGATTATATTTTGGAGTTAATCGTTCCACAGAAGTGGTTTTCATAAAGATCTGAAGTATTTTTCTAAAATAAATTAATTATGAATATATAAAGATTTTTGAAAATAATGATTTAATATTATGCCAATAACTTAAATTTTGTAGTACAAATTTGTTTCTATCTAGCCTCATTTATCTATTACGAGTAATTAATAATCCAGTAAATTTGTTACAATTGCGGTTAATCTGTTTACCTATGAAAATAAATGCTTTATATTTGACAGTGACAATTACTATAACTGAAAATGAAAATGTTATAAAAATAATTAACTCTAATAATATTCTAAAAGTAATTGTACTAATACTGTAAGCACTAATTGATATTTATATATAGTAAAATATAAATATTAATAAAAAATGTAAAGAGGACAACTGAGAGGTTATGTGCTGGCCACATCATATAATTCTTGAAAACTAATCCAAATTTTAGTTTTATTTATTCACCTAAAATGTAAATAGGACAAAGGAGAAGCGAGAGTTTATGTGCTGACCACATCAGGTTTATTAAACTACACAATTTATAATTCTTGAAAATTTATCTAAATTTATTTTTTATTTTTTCACCTATTTTAGGGGTTGGATCTTTAGACATTTGCTTCCAAGAGCACAATATATTTTTAATGCAGCTTTATGCACCTAAAATGTAAATACGATAAAGGACAAGCGAGAGATTATGTGCTGGCCACATCAGGTTTATTAAACTACATACATTTCTTGAAAACTTATCCAAAATTTATTATTATATATTCACCCATTTTACTTTGTTACACCTTTAAACATTTCATTCCAAGACACATTATAGTTTTAATTTGAAATCTCACAATAGCAGTAGCAGCAGCATCGTGGAGGAAAATACCTCGTCCTGAATTTTGTTTTTTCCGGAGGTTTTTCCCGCAAGTGAAAGGATCTAAACTACATATAATTCTTGAAAACTTATCCAAATTTTAGTTTTATTTATGCACCTATTTAGAAATGGTGCACCGTTAGACATGTTACATTATAGTTTTAATTGGAAGGCGAACAATAGCAGAAACAGCATCGGCATGGTGGAGGAAAATAACTCGTCTTTAATTTGTTTTTCCGGAGGTTTTTCACACAAGTGAAAGGATCTAAACTACATATAATTCTTGAAAACTTGTCCAAATTTTAGTTTTATTTATTCAAAAAAATAAAATTAATAGATTGCACTGTCGGTTCACGTTGAAATATATTTAAAAAATTAGTTTAAAAAGAAAAACTTACCGAGTGTTTTTTCTTTTTAAACTAATTTTTTATTTATTCACATATTTAGAAATGCAGATCCGTTAAACATTTCACATTATAGTTTTAATTTGAGGACTCACAATAGCAGCAGCAACAACAGCATCGTAGAGGAAGTGCTTGCAGAATACCTCGTCCTTAATTCTGTTTTTTCCGGGGGTTTTTCCCGCAAGTGAAAGGGTCCCGGGGGAGCGGTCCTGCAGCCACGTGCGGTATGCACCAGCCACAATCACAACGCGAGTTAATTATATTGCGGATAATTAATTGGTACGTGTCGCAAATGCCGGCCTTAATTTGCAGTATTTTATCATGGGCGGCTGCGCTGGGGGTGGCGTACCCAAAGTGTATAAGGGGTTGACGCTGGGCAGAGTCATTATAACTGGACAATCAAAATTATTTCTTCATGTCATGTATGGTTAAGTTATACGAATATATGTGTTTAAAACATAAAGTTTATGCATCTATAATTTCGAAACCGACGCTCAAAAAATATTTTTTTATTAGTATCGATAGATACTATACCTTATAACTACCGAAATACAAGTCTAACAAAATATATTTATGTTGAAATTAATAAGAAATTTTATGCCAATTCCAATTCGTTTTAGATCGAAATTATATCTTTACTAGTTTAGACGTAGCAGTTCTCAATGTGAAGTAAGAACAAAATTTATAAATTGGACAATTTTTAAAAAAGTTTGTGATCCTATAACTACTAAACTACCAGTCAGAAAAATATATACTTATGCTGAAATCAATAGGAAACTTCATGGCAATTTTAATATTTTTAGGTCAAAATTATATGTTTACTAGTTTAGATGTAGCAGCTTTTAATATGAAGTAAGAAGAAAATGTATAAATTCGGTAATTTTTATAAAAATTTGTGATCCTATAATTACGTATCTATTATTCAAAAAAAATATTTTAAGACTGAGATCAAAGGGAAATTTCATGCCAAATTCAATTCTTTTTAGATCAAAATTATATCTCTACTTGTTTATATGTAAATGTAAATGTAGTTGTAAATTAAACATCTCTGAATGTGAATTAAGAACAAAATGTATAAATTCACAAATTTTCAAAAAGTTTGTGATCCTGTAAATACTAAATTACCGTTGAAAAAAAAAAATATTTGTTTACTGACATCAATACAGAATTTCATAAGGATTTTAATTTTTTCAAAATCAAAACCCTATCTTTACTATTTAGGGTCTGAAAATTCTAAATGTAAAACAACAGCGACATGTACAAAAACACAAATTTTCATAAAACTTATCCCTGTAACTACCAAACTATTACTAAAAAGAAAAAACATTATTTTTATAATTCCTATAGGAAATTTCTTGGGCAATTTAAATTTTTTGGGCTCAAAACAATATCTGTACTAATTTGGATTTGAAAGCACAAAATGTGAAATAAGACCAAAATGTAAAAATTTGATCAGTTCCCAAAACAATTTATATCGTTATAATTACTGAATAATCTTGTAAGAAATATATCTCTTCTGATTTTTACACTCTATAATTGTTGTATCTTTGTTACACATTCATTGTCATGCCCTTATACCTATGACGAAACTTCAAGTGGTCACCAGACACCGTTGATTATCTCAAGATAAGTGAAAGTAAAAGAGAACCCGTAGGAAACAAGAATGAAATAGTCCACAGGATTTTTTCGAGAGTTACTCAGCAGTACACGCATTCAACTGGGTCAACTCTGATCTCCTGATACTTGTAAGCATTTCACACAGAAAAACGCCTACAAATAGAATAATTAGTAAATAAATACTTTCCTTCGTTACGCTAATAGTCAACGTTATACCTTAAAATTTAATCTGATGTTACAATAGATTTAATGTACCATGAAAATTTACTGTTACTAATACTTCTTATATTATAATAATTAATTATTTAATTACTTACTTTTATATATTTTTTAAACAGAATTATAACAATACTTTTTGTACATGTTATGTTGTACTATACATGTTTACCTTGTAGTGATTGTAGGACGACAACCTACACGAAAAAAATGCAAGTAAATTTATTACATATCATTACTTACACACTCGAAGTCCTGCTCCTTTTTGAATAAGTTACCATAATCGAATTTCAATATATAAAACATAAAATATAAAAACTAATCACTATAACTACTCATTATAAAAATAAAAATTAAACATTACTTAGCAATTAAAATAGTTATTAGCAATTTAATGTTTTGCAAAAGAGATATGTAATGTCAGCATGGTAGGATCGTGGAAAAAGCAGCTGACTGTTTCTTTTTCTTTCTTTAATACTTCCTTCTCAATTTTTTTTTTTTTTAGTATCATATACGAGAGTTTGTTTTATCAGTAAACATAGAGTAGTTTCATTGTTATAGTTACAGAATGACAGCAATGTATTGAAGCGTTCATTTTATGAGTAAACAAGGGATTACTTGTCAGACTGTCACATTTCAAAATCAATCGGATTCAACGACTTCAAAAAGTAAATGCGGATATGATTAAATATACTTATTTATTAATTTGTTCAGTTCAGAATATGTTCAGTGGAAGATGGAGATAAACGTTAGTTAAGTTAATCAGAAAAAAAATAAGTACCACATTATAAAATAAAAAAAGATTAACTTAATTAATTATCGCTATATATACTCATAAAATAAACGCTTTAATACATTGCTGTCAATCAATTTACACCGTAAGTATAGTAATAATATGCTCTATGTTTACTGATAAAATAAACACTCCATATGTAAAAATCGAAATTTGGTCACATATATTGTAATTAGATAAAAAATAACAATATAAATAATAGGTATTAAGAAATGATATACAATATATTGGATTGTGACTCCAAAAAGCTAAATATATATAATTTTCAAAAGTGGTTCTTTTAGTTTACTCATCACTCTAGCAGACAAAGTTGTGTGTATAAGTAATAAATGAGCGTTACATAAATGATGATCTAATTATATAATGATTAATGATAGCAAAAAAGAAAATTACTATAATGTGTACTATAATTCCATTCATCAATAATTTATGGGTTAATTATACTTACGTTCATTCATAAATGCATCTTACTACCATCTTATGCTAATATTTAACTTTAAGTTTTGCGTAGATAAAAACATTAAATTCACTTTCACATTTTCTAGCAAGAAATAGATCAAGCAATTACGGGTAACTTTCATTGAATATTGAACAGTTCATTGTAAAAATCAATTCGTGAAACTTGGGATTTAGTGAAATAGAAACTACATACAAATAAAGGATATAGGAAAGGATATTTATTTATTTGGTTTGTGCCATAAATTATTATGTACAATATAAAATCTAAACGTTATTCTAAGTTTATATTGAGGTATGTTTAATAATAATCAACAATAAACCAAAACCTATTTAATTTACTAATGGTGTAACGCCTTCCAGTACTCTTTTATCATATCACTAGCTTTTTCTGCGATCATTATTGTTGGAACGTTAGTATTACCTCTTACAATGTTAGGCATTATTGAAGCATCTATCACTCTTAACCGATCAATTCCATGCACTTTTAATGTGTGATCCACCACTGATGTCTTATCTTCCTTTGGTCCCATTTTGCACGTCCCAACAGGGTGGTAGATAGTTGTAGTATATTCCGTAGCGACACATTCCCAGTATAAGTCTGTGTCAAATTCAAAGTTTGTACAAGCTGGTAATTGAGTAGTGACTAATCTTGCACCTAAGTGTGACATTGTATGTGTATCTAGAAGTCTGAGTGCTATTCTAACTCCTTCTACCATCGTAGCTAAGTCAGGTTCAACAGTGAAGGTATTTGCAAATATAGCTGGGTCGCCCCAAATTGGATCAGATTGATTCAACTGTACCACACCTCTACTCCTTGGGTATAGAAGTATAGGTCGAACCATAAACCCAGAATAGTATGCCATAGGGAATACATTTGTTTGTTGTGCAAGAACTGGATCTGAATAAAAGTTGTTAACGTCCATTGCATCAAAAGAATATTGGATGTCTGGTCGTGGATCATCAGCGTAAGATGTCTTCCAAAATACATTTGTCTGTAATGGTCCTGTACTTGATAATGGACCTCTGTGAGTTTGTAGATAATATTCTAAATCTTTTTGGAATAGACTAACATCTCTAGTTGTGTAATTAGTTAAAGCAAATACCACTCCATCAATAGTTGTATGATCTTGTAAGTTATACCCAACAGGTAGTTCTTTAATAAGTGGTATATTGTTTCGGAATAGTTGTTCTTCAGGACCAATACCAGAACACATTAAAATTTTAGGACTATTTATCGCTCCAGCAGATAAAATAACTTCTTTTTTAGCTGTGACATAGTTGATTTTACCATTTTGTACGTATTCAACACCAAACGCAACTTTTTTTTCTGGATCCACCATGATTCTAGTTACATGAGCCATTGTACGAACCACCAAATTTTCTCTGTGATACCTTATAGGTCTTATGTAAGCAGAATTCGTACTAGCTCTTGCACCATCCTTACTAGTAGTTTGTAGAAGCATCACACCTAATTGTTCTCCGTCATTTTGGTCAAGTTCTGGCATACCTAATTCTTTCCATCCTTCCAAAATAGCTATGGTGTTTTCATCCTGATATGGAAACCGGCTTACTGATTGATAACCATCAGTTCCATGGTATTTACGATCAGAAGCGAATTCGTGATCCATATTATGTTCAAGTTTCCTGAAATACGGTAACACCTCATGGTAACTCCATCCTGGATTACCTAGGTGTTCCCATTCGTCGTAGTCTAACATATTCCCTCGGGTGTAGATCATGTAGTTGATGGTACTCGATCCTCCCATGACTTTTCCCCTAGCCCAAGCACATCCTCCTTGAGGTCTGGAACGACATGAATGTGGTTGAGCTTGAGTTCTGTAAGCCCAGTCGATGGAAGACTGTTGAAGAACTGGAGCCATCGCTGGGACTTCGGCTACTTTTGGTTCTTCGCTGCCTGCTTCCAGAAGGAGCACCTGAGAAACGAAAAAGTGAAAACAAAGAAAGAAAGAACAAAACAACGTGGAAAAACAAACTATATCATATTTGTTGTGAACATTACTGGATGTGCCATATCTGTACCACAATAAGAATAGTTTAGAAAGCAAAGTATAAAATAGGAAACAAATTTGAAAAGGAATAGAAAAAATAATTGACTTCACAGCCGTAGCTTAATGGTATATTCCTTAGGTATTTTTTTTTTCGGAAATATCTTATACACTCATATCCAAAACTTTATATTATAAGGACAGCGCAACGACATTTTGATAGAAATATTAGAACCTATCCAAATAAGAACTTTGCTAACCGATGAATTGGAACAGAAGGTCCAGATCTTTGACCATCAATGTTTCTTGACTGTTATTATTGAGGACGCATGAAAAGTTAGTTTATGCAGAAAAATCTCAAACCAGAGATGAATTAAATACGGTTTCAATTACATAGGGTAACTATGTGAGAGATGAACCGGAAGAATAGATGGACTTTTGGTGTTACAAGTACATTAGAGTGATATATCTAATAGAGAATGTTCATTTTGTTATTTAGAGACAGTATAAGTAATCGCTTGAAAATTAATGGAGTCAACACGGAATAATCCAAGATTTATTTTTAAAAAATCCAATAAAAATATGTACCTTATATACATAATCAGTTAATTAGTACTTTGATAAGTTTAAATTAGTGATTTACGTATATAATTTATAAACATATGTACAAGTCTTAACGTAACCGAAAAATGTAGTTTTATTTGTACACAGTAATCAGTAAACAGGAAAATATCTTTCACACCTAGAAAGGTAGACGATCTAGTTACTATTTCATGAGTTCTGAAGAACTCTTGTTAAATGGTTAATCAAAGGGTATGAAAACGAAATGCGGGATGCAACAAAAATAAAAAAAAAACAATAAAGAAGGATGATTGGATAAAATGTGTAATTTGTGGTCCCTGTTTACACGAATAAATGACAAATCACAACAATCTGTTAAACAGTTCATCTCCAACATAGTGGAGGAGAGTTGGACTTTTGTGAACCAGAAAGAAAGTATTTTCTTGTGGTTTTCAGAACATACTTTAAATTTCATCCTAAGTCTTTACATTTTATGTTATATAATACCTTTTTAAAGTATCATTCTAAAAAAAAGTCGCAAAAATTGTGACGTCCGTAGGTTCTGAAGCTATCCATGTATGGATGCCAGATCCCAAATATTGTAGTTTGGTGCGTTTGAAAGTTGGTAAAGTGGACAGTGTGATTTAAAGAATTATAAGGCTTTTGTGTACAATATTTGCACAAGATTATTCAATGTGTCAATTTGAAAGTTAAAATATTATATTTGACATTTGAAACGACGTGAAGTTACGTAAGAACCTAGATACGTCATTGGACAAGGGGGGAAGTGGGGTACTTCAACCGCGTTTTAAGGATATTTATTTTTAATAGCAATTTTTTCATTATTAAGAATCAATTTGGGGAAAAATAAATAATCGGGTCTAATATTTTTTATTATTCTATTGATTAAATATAGCTAGAAATGAAAAATCGTGGAAGACCTCATTGTTTTAGTTGATATGTAAATGACGTTCTTTCACCTAATTTATTATTTATCAGTTTGTATCTTTACATATAAACATATGTACATGTCATACAGTATCTTTGAATGTATAAATTAAGAAGACACTTTTACATATTGACACTATATAGCTATTCTCCGATAACTAAGAATTGATTAAATTGAAATGAGTAAACATTTGAGTATATTTACCCTTTATATTGTACAATACAGTATTTTAGTATTACTTACTTTAAAAACATTAAACTATGTACCTTTGTTATTTTTAAATATAATCAATTTTTCTCGGTATATCAAATCGTTTAAATTAAATTTTTCCTTATTTTCTGCTCAATAAAAATTGAGTACCTAACCATGTATGAACCCACAAACATCACCGCAAAATTTAAAAATTTAGAAACCTTGAAACTAGCTTTAAATTTTAATTTAACACCTAGTATCAGAATGTATTTTTTGCTATTTCTAATTCGTATATACAATATTTCAAAATTCCAATTGACATATATGTCCATATAAAATTAATATTAATATGTAGTAAATTTTTGCAGTATTATTTTTCATGTGGTAGATTAATTATAGGTTTGCTAATTAGCTCATTAGTGTCCATTAATTATTATCCTTGTAAACTCAAAGTCCATTGTAATTTGACATAGCAGTGTCCAGTATCATAGATAATTGATTTTCTGTCAAACTCTATACCTGTGTATAGACACAGTTGCAGTTGTTTCTATTTTGTTTCTTTAATAGATTACTCACTTTCTGTAGATAATTGTTGGTAATACTTTAAATAGATTAGTTTTTCAGTAGATTTCTATTTTAATTTCTAAAAAGTACAATAAGAATGCAACATCTTTCAACACTTCAAGATGAAATTCTGCAAATTGTAAGTAAAAATTTTTATGGGGGATTAATTAAATGCAAGTAAAAACTGCGTATTTTACATAAATCAATTTCTAAAAATAAAATAAGTGTACAAAGTCTTTCTGTACTCAAATCCAAGAAAAATAACTATTCAATTTTGAGAAAGAGAATGTGTTATATATTTGATAAAATGCAAGTAAAAATTTCTAATAAAAAATGAGTGTACAATATTTTTCTTTTCAAAATCCAAGAAAAATAACTAAAGATAATATGGAATTATGAGTTAAAAAAATTTGTAAGAAATAGATTGTGTTATATATATTTGATAAAATGCAAGTAAACTGTAAACTTTATATAAATAAATTATAAAAATATATTAAGTGTATAAAATTTTTAAATGGTAACAAAGATATGTAAAAGTCTAAGTTCTTTTAACTAGATTTTTTAATTTAAAGATAGATTTAGCATAATAACAACGCAGAATTTGACGTTTGTTTTTTTTTTATTCTTGGCAACTGCTATTTTCAGGTAAAAGTATATAAAATTAATGCCAACATTGGAATTTTATTATTTAACTAAAAATTAATCAAGTATATCCTTGGATTTGTAATTTTATGTAGATTACAAATATGTAAAAATATATAGGATATTCCATTTAAAATAATAAAGTTTGGTACCATATCTTGAGAACCAGTGGTTTAAAAAAAATTGTTTGGCTCATTTTGATAGTCTTGTATTATGGCAAATATTTGCTATTTTAATCAACTTTCAATCTCTTGTAGTTCTCGAGATAGCAATAGTAAGCTAGCTTATCAAAACTTCCTGTTGATAAAATGCAAATAAAACTGCATACTTTACATCTATTTCTAAAAAAAATTAAATCCAAGAAAAGTAATTAAAGATAATATACTACAAGTTGAAAAAAATTGTAAGATATAGAATGTGTAGTAATAAAATAAGTCTATATCTTTCAGTCTTCAAATCAAGGAAAAATAACTAAAGATAATATTCTATAAGCTCAAAAAAATTGTAAGATATAAAATGTGTTGTTTATCTCATAAACTACAAATTTTATATAACTCAGTTTCTAAAAATAAAATAAGTCTACATCTTTCAGTCCTCAAATCAAAGAAAAATAACTAAAGATAATACTCTATAATTGCAATAAAATTGTAAGATATAGAACGTGTTGCTTAACTCATAAACTGCAAAATTTACATAAATCAATTTCTAAAAATAAATAAGTATGTATCTTTCAATCTTCAAATCCAGGAAAAATAAGTTGTTAAAAAATGTAAGAAATGAGAATGTGTTATTGTAACTGATAAAATGCAAGTAAAAACTGCATACTTTCCAAACGTAGAATGCAGACGTAGAAGGAAGTGAAACAGATCACAATTTTTGTTGTACGGCAGCAAGGACATAAACGTGGTTGACTTTTTGCAGGTTCATTATATCTGTTTCAATGCAAATTGCTAAAGTTTTAACAAGCATTCGACAGACATAATCCACATACGTATTCGCATAAATCCTTACAGGATATATCCTTTGGATTCTATATATTAAATCACCAAATACTCATGTATAATTAAACAACATTTTATTAAATATTTAAAAGTGATTCACAATTATTTTCCTATATTAATTTTGACGCTACACTTTTATAAATTATTGGAAACGCAAATATTTCAAAAAAGCGACAAATGAAACTTTTCAATTAGCGAACAGCTTTTCATAATTTCCAGTGAAAATGAATTAATTATTGATGCAAATTACGAATTTGTGGATAATATAATAAAATCTATTTTATATTATTTGTGTTATTAGTATAAATTTTTGATTGGCAACATTGTGGTGATTTTTCAACAATAGTTTGTTAGTCCTTTTATGATTGTTTTTTAAATTAAATCAGGACTTTTATTGATAATAATGTCATTATTTCAAATTACAATAAAAACTTATACTTTTATTAAACTTCCAATTAAAATTCAAATAAAACGTGTTACTGTTTAACAGATGTCTTCTACATTATACTTTACGCAGAAGACAAAGGAACATTAGATATAAATATCAATATTTGAATGTAACTTGTACTATTTTTTTTTTACAAAAACTGCCTTGGTTAAAAATGTAGAAACCTTCCAGTTAAAATACAAGTAAAATGATACAAAAAGGAATGTTAGGTGAACATATAAAATTTTAAATATATTTGGTAAGAATAAAAATTTAAAAAATATCTTTGGATAACGATACCACAGACAATAGCAAATTTGAATTATTTTAAAATATCTATATAGTTGTATAATTTGTGACAAAAATTAGCTTGGTTAAAAAACATGTATTACCATTATTTGTTGCAAATTTGGCACACCCAGCTTATGGTAAAAATAGTGTTTATATATTTTGGTCCAATATTTTTGTTTGGATTTGAAATCGGGACAATTAGGATAACATTATAAAAAATTGACACATTCTGTAAACACTGAACTGTGGCTTCAAATAAAAAATTTGAAATAAGAAAAGTATAGAAATACCGATATATAATTTTCACATAAAGAAGTATAATTTTAATATAATTATACAAACACAACATTTATAAGTATAATTTGTCTCAAGAAATATCGAGATTGTCATAAAACAATTAAGAGTTCCTATACTACAAAACTACAAAAGAAAAGTTGTCAGATTAAAAAAACACGCAAGACCCAAGCAGTGTTGCCAACAGAAGGTTGACGAATATTTGAACTTGATTCAGCAAAAGTCACTAGAAATCACTAACTTCAAAAAATCACTTATGAATTTAGATATTTTGAAGGAAAATGAAAAAGAGAATATTTATACTTAAAATATTGATATAAAAATGACTGGATTATTCGAAAATAATTAAACTTATCTAAATAAATATCAAATTAAATATATTCCATCAAAAAAATCTGTGCAATAATATGATAGTGTTGCTAATTTATTTGTAAGGAATACAAATATAGTTTTTTTTTTTCGTTAATTTAAGTGATACTTTATGCGTTTTGTCGATTTTTCGATATTCCATGAGACAAACTATATACAAATAAAAATCTCTACAAATTTTAAATTTTTTAAGTCAGTTCTCTATATAGCAATCTTGAAATAGATCAGGTTTTTATACAAAAAGTCCACCGCACCTAGGTTTTTGAGTATTTGTTTAAGAATATATATATTTAATGAAATAAAAATTGAACACGAAAGTTTTTTTTATTTGAATCTGTCTTAGTGACATTTTGTAATTTTTTCCAATCACGTACAGTATTTACTCGATTTATGACGAAAATGAACAAATTTAATGTGGAATGTATTTTTTCTTCAATCAGCGTACCTCATTATTTTATGACACTTGATTTAAATTGTACAGAAATAAAGGTTATTTTAACAGCCAAATCTTAGGAAAAGTATGTATAATTAAAAATAAATTATAATTTTTAAAACAAATACCCGGGTCAAACGTGCTGTAGTTAACTAATGATTTGAAAGCTTTGGTACAATGGAACATCCCTTGTATATATTCAAAAATCAAAAAGTGTTACCCTAATAGTCAATAGTCCAGTATAATGTGTAATCCTACATACCCTCCACTTATGCACCTCCGACAACCGATTCGCAAGCACACACCCTGCGGAGCCAGCCCCCACGATAACGAAATCAAACTTCTCATCGCCATCCCAGCCGAAGTCACCAAACCCGCCATCGCCATCCCAGCCGCCGTAGCCCTTCTTGTCGTCGCGGCTGTAGGCCAGGTAGGTGAGCACGAGCTGGAGGAAGAGGAAGGCTTGGGAGCCGCACGTGGTGAGCTGCGCGTGCACGTCGTCGTGGCACAGCGTGGCCAGGTCCCGGGGCTGCCACGACATCGCGGCTGGCGAGGTGAGACTGAGTGAGGTTGGCGACGTGGATAGGTGGCTTGGATTGTGGGGTTTCGGTTGTGAGAGGTGATGGTGAGAGAAAGAGTGGGACTGGGTGTTGGTTGGAGTGGTGTAATGGTAAGGGGAAATTGGAATGTAGGTAAATACAGTGACGAATTTTCCTAATGAATTTTAAGATGGTGCACCTCTTTTTCCTAAACCAGACTTGGAGTAGATTGTGGTAAAATGATAGTTAAGAGGAAATGTGAATATATAGGTAAATACAGTGACGAATTTACTTAAAGAATTTTAATAATGTTGGTGCAGCGCTATTTCCTAAACAATTCTTCAAAAAATATTACTAATATTGTATTGACAATTCACCAATCACCAATCAGATTTAAATCGTACTGACAATTGTCAGTTACTGGCTAGAAATAAGAATATATCAGTGAATACTGTGTCGAATTTCAGTAAAGTTGAACGTAATGAATATTAGTAAAATTGGTGTGCTGCTATTTTCTAAACCATCATTCAAAAAAAAATTCTAATTGTATTGACAATTCCACTCATAATTTGTCATCCAATTAAATCAAAGTATTTTGGTGAATTGAACCAAACAGATTCAAATATCAATGACAATTGTCAATTACTGGCAATTGCCGCGAAACATACACGACTAAATAGGTGCTGCTTAGATACAACGTCCATCAAAATTGTGACAAGGAACTAATTGAAAAAAAAAAATTTCGAGGAATTGTCATGCCGAATACCATTCGTAACTAGAATTTTACTTGCAATTTTTGTCTAACTTACTCCTGCTTATTGCTTAAGAAAATCATCACTCGTTCTGTGGACTCGTTTGATTTTCATCGCAACAATCAGTCGTGATCATAAAGACAAAAATTTCAAGTAAAATTCTAGTTACTAGTGCTAATGGTATTACATATGATAAGAAATTTCATAAGAATATTAATTTTTATAGTACAAAATGTAACTAAGGCATCTCTTAATCTGAATAACAAAATTTGGCGCCTCTATAAATATTTCAATACTTCTTTGTTCATTACTATTAAAATGACATCAGAAATCGACATATAGTGACAGATTTTATTGAATTGTGACCCTTTATTTTATCAAAAAACTTGCAAAAGACTTTTTCGAGCCTCTTTCCGATATGACTAGTATTACAGAAGTCAAGATCGTCCAGAAATTTCATTTGCCGGCCTAGGCCAATAGGAAAAATTCATAGAAGTTTAAAATTTTTATACTAGAAAATAATATCTTTACTAGTTAAGTATAGTGGGACTAGTAATGGAATAATTGTAAAAACCCAAATAGAAATGAATGAGAATAATTTAACGGTAAATACAGTGACTAATTTCTTCAATGAGACATGAAAAAATACCTTTCGTTAGAGTTGGTACACTGCTTTTCCTAAACCAACCATGGGAATTTTTATACTTGTACTGCATTGATAGGAAAGTTCATGAGAGTTTCAAATTTTTACTAGTTTGGGTATGGAAGCATCAAATGTGAAACAAGAGCGAAATGTAAAATGCACTAATTTAAAAAAATATATTTCTTAAATAGAACCCATAGCAAATTTCATTAGGAATACAAATCTTTATAATTCAATATTATATCCGTATTTGTTGAAGTGTGAAAGCTTTGAAAATGAAATAAGATAAAATTGATTTAATGCTCCGCAAGACTATGTATGATTATGCTAAGAAATCTCCTAATTATTGAAATATAGGAGAAAGCCGAGTAATAAAATAGATATGCAAACATAAGTTGTTTAACCCAAAGCGAATGCCGTAAAAATAAAATTTCTACCTTGCACCCATTTATGGGTATAATTTTTATATTTTCACTATTCTATATTACGTTCATATTAGTACAAGTACATAAATTTGATATCATTAAACCAACTGATATATGTTCCACAAAATAATTTACAATCTTGTTCGAATGCAGAAATTTATTAAGGAAAAGGATACATATGTCAAATAAAAAACTTTATGTAACAAATCCAGTCAACATAATTTTATTTATAATTCAAAATAGAGCATGACAAAGGATATTATCAATCTAAATTAAACAAAAAAGTAAATTAATGTAAAAGCTAAAGGATATTACTTTCTGATTTAATGAATAAAATTTTTATTTTTAGCATACTTTGACGATAAAAAAAACAAAAATCTATGTTCAATTTGTTGGAAATTAATATAATTCCTTCATATAAAAAATTATTGGACGTATTAAAATATGAAGCAAGTATAAAAACAGATACTGAAGTATGAAATAAAAATATCAATACGTTGAATCACGGTAAAATAAGTTATTAAAATAATTAATACTTACAGTATTGGTATAATTCTATCAGAGTACCTATTCGATAATTATTTTTACAATACTTTTACTGTCAATTATTATAATTGTCACTGTCGACTATAATGCATTTATTTCCAAAGGTAATAGCTATTAACATACCTACGATAGTTATGGTTATCATAACACTCGCAGATGTCAATTGAATTCCGAACTATTCATATTTCAGAATAACATTCAGATCTTCATGAAAACACCACTTTCGTTTGCTCCATTAACACCAAAATCTTATCAGATCTAATTTGGGGTGTCGGAATATTATATCCAAAATTTCAACTTTTTTTATTCAGTAGTATTTGAGTAATCTTTACGACAACATCATCGTAAAAATATTACAATCATGTTCTAGGAACTCCAAACGTGCTTATCCATTGAAAACTCACTAACCAATTTTTAGCATGATTCCAATACCTCTCTTACTGATTGGCGAGAGTTAAAAATATTGGACAAGCCAAAATGAAACAAGCTACAAATTCCAGATTGAAGCAAGAAGAAATAAAGAGAGGTATAAAATCAGAGAGTGCATGATTTTCCAGCAGAATTATGCCCCTAAGACACAACTAATTTTTACCATGATTCCAATACCTCTCCTAATGAGTGAGGAAAGTTAAAAATATTGGACAATCCAAAATGAAACGATCTACAAATTCCAAATTGAAGCAAGAAGAAATAAATAAAGGTATAAAATCAGAGAGTGCTTGATTTTCCAACAGCATTAGCCCCTAAGACACATAAGTGTTTGGAATGGTGTAATCCACAGATGAATTATACAAGCGTTTGTAGTGACCTCCAAGTAAATAGTTAACAAAGTGACAAATATTTCCGTTTAATCTTAGCTGGAATTAAATTCAGGGGTAGATTTGTATGATGAATAATAGAGGCAGCTATGAATTATTTTCGCGAAAGTTACCTCGTTTAAGTTTTGTTTTCTCGTTTTCATTGTAAATTGCACTCGTATATATCATTTAAACTTAATTAATTCGCACTATGTGACTTATTATTGTTCATTCCTTGTTCTACTATATTTCTATTTAAAGGTGTAAATGTGAAAACAAGTTTGTATTGTATTTAAAAAAAAATACTTTTCCATCTCTGTTTAATAAGATACCTACTTTTTAATTTACTTATATCACTCTACTATTTCACTAGTGAATTAATAATATAATTATTTCTCTCCAAATGGAAATTGTGCATATATAGAAACACTAACAGCTACAGAAATAGTAAATTAATTTTTATTTTCTTTACAAATAGTAATAACACAGTTATTACATTAGATTCATAGTGTCTCATATTTCACAATTCAAATTACTCGAATAACAACTTTATTTATGTCGTTTATTTGTTCTTACACTGCTAGTCTAGACACCTTTATTAACCTATATTTGACATGAGAAATTGTTTTTTACTACCCCTTACTTGGTAACCATGGTCACCTAGGTCAATAATAAATTATTATTCCACAAAATGAGGAGTCCTTGGTATTGTCTTTTTTATCTATTTTATAAAAGTTTATTAAATTTTAAAAATGTATCATTTTAGAGGGAAGTAGAAACAATATTGTATGGAACACATACGAAAATGTTTCATACTTATTACATAAATATACCTTAATGTTATGTTGCCATATGTGATAAAATGCGCTAGTGTATTGTTGGTCATTAAAAATTTATGTGTAACTTTTTATATGAATTTATGTTCCAGTATGATGTTAATATTCCAAACCTATTAACTATACATTTTAGTAAATAAATAAAAATACAAAACAGATTGTAATATAAAATAAAACATTTGTAATACGAAAAATATTTTATTCGCTTTTCATGTTTAATAACACTTTATATAAATTTAGTAAAAACAATAAAAACTTAAAAAGGTACTTAGTTAAAATAACTTCATTTGGCATTTTTTGTATACTTTATTGACCGGCTGTATGCAATTTAACACTTATGCATTCAATTAAAAATATCTTTAATTATTTGTTACGCTTATGCAGAAATATATGATACACTTTCCTGATAAGTATACAGGATATAAAATTTCCACGTTTATTTAATAATTGTGAATTTCCAGAAAATTACAATAGCATAAATAATTTATATGATTCATTCATTTGAATAATATTTTTGAATGAGATATATTATTTCGTGACTGATGCAATAAATGTAAGTTTATAAAAATGTTCCTTTCAGGATTAAATGACTTCGTAGTTTTGATTTACTGTAAATATTATTTTTATTTCTTAGTAGAAATTGTTATTGGCACGACATTTCTATAAGGAAAAAATAAATTTAATTTAATAAACAATACAGTTGTGTATTTTATTAAATAAATAAAATAAACTATACTTCAAAATATGTGTAAAATTGTGTACATATGTACGAAATAATCCAAAAATACCCATTATTGGGTCCTTTTTTGTTTATGACTCTGCCCCGTATAGTTAGACTTCTATACGCTGATTTCAAATTTACAAGCAGAATTCAATTATCTGTTTTCATTCTTGAGATTTTTCCTCTCTAAGTTTTAGGCGTTGTTCGATTATAACAGTTCGCAGCCCACTTTTTAATATTGTTAATTTTGAATATGATCTTTCTGTGTTGCAATTTGTTATCATGAAAACAAGATAAATTCTCAAAATGCCTTCCACGTTTGAAAAAGGATCCTGCACATCTTTTCTATTATTAAATTATATATGAATAGACACTATTATTTTCTTTTATTAAAAATTAAGTCATTCGGTTGTATATTTGTAAAGTTACAAGTACATAAATTTTGGTGTTGTTTTCCAGGTTAGCTCTTTCTTATTTCCCATTAATGTAAATTGTTGACATAATTGTTAATTTGGTGAGGGCCCCCTTTTAGTAGGGACCCCTGGGCTGCAGCCCAGTCTGTCTACCCTTAAATCCGGCCCTGAGTAGTGCTGTTGCTGATATAATTTTTATTTATAAAAGTTTAATAAACTTTATTCTTTATAAATAAAGTTCATCTTTTAAAATTTTTGCTTAGTTCGTGGAATTCATTACATTTTATGATAACCTATTTGATAAAGTTTTACAAGGCGTTATATTTTAACGCGGAGTAAATGAATGATTATGCAGCAAGCAATTTGTTTATAAATTTACGGAGAATAACTCCCCTAGGTTAGCTGTCAAACACTTGAGAGCTTCAGTAAAATGCACAGCAATTCATCACTTTACTTACTAGGCCAAAATGTCACTTACGCGAATAGACCTTTACACTGTGTTATTTATTATACCTGATAAATTTGCACTTTAAAAATGCTGCGAAATATTCCCAACATTCATGCACTTTCATTTTTATTTAATGATTTTAATAATCGGTTATTTACTTTACACGTATTTATTACTGAATCGAGTTTCCCAAGATTAGTTTAATGAACATATTATAATTTTGTAAGAAATATTACTAAACATTACATAAATATTTTACCTTAAATTTTTTTCCACAATCTAAAAATTATTATAGTGTTATACAAACATATCATTTTTGACTAGGTACTTTTCGACTATTTTTATTATCCTAACTCAACTAGAACATTCAAAATAATTTGTAATCTGTATCTACAAATTTCTTCGTCTCTTTTGTATATTTATGGTAAGAAACACTAATGATTAAAATCTATGATAGATATTCGTATGTAGTTTCAGCTAAGAAATCAAATGGTATAAAAATAAAAAAAAATATTGGTATAGTTTCTATTAAACAAATTGTAATTTTATTAACCCTTATTGTAGTTTTGATAAATCTAGTATCGTTATGATAAAAAAAACGTTAAAAATGTTGAAATCTTACATATATCCAATTAACAAAATACAAAATATATGTACACATAAGTAAAATGAGTCAAGGAATTGAATAAAATAAAAATAAATATTGTTCTTGTACCCATTTAAGGGTATATAATTATTACTCAAAACTGGGTACAACTATAATTTTTCTGACTTCACCATTCGATTCTACGTACATTTCTAGGTAAGACTCCAAATTTTTATTAGTTATAATACAGGGGTATAGTTTGTAGAGAAAAATGAAATAATATGGTGGAGGTGACGGCAAAATATTCAGACAGATAACAAAATAAATTTATTCACATTTTTTCATTAACTAAATATTATAATGCCGGTGTTTTGGTGGCGGTAAAACAAATGTTTGAAAAAAGTGTAGGGCGAAATTGGACGGTTTTAAATGCAATGATATGCAATGCAAACTGCGAACGATAAACTACTCGTAGTCGTACCTAGGGATGCTACATACATAATGTATGTAGAGATACATGTAGTTGTTTTTGTGGTAATCAACTATAATTATGCGTACTATAAATTTCCACATTTAATTAAACTACTCTATTTCAAAGAATTTAGATACCTAAATAAAATTCACTTATAAAATTAAGACTTCTTTTATTAAAAAATATATCTTGGTAAATACGAATCTGAGATTTTTTTCATAATACTTCAGGTAATGTTCAGAATTAAGATAGAAGTATAATAGTTATTTGTATATCAAGGGATTAAAGTATAATTTTTTATTACGTATAGGGAATTTATTCTACGAGATGATAGCCGAAAATATGTGAGTAATAAAAATACTTTAGTCCTGAAATATACATTATATTTTTTCCGAAATCGTTAAATTATAAATTAAAAACATAAATAAAAAGTAGTATTGTGTTTGTAAAACGTCAGTTAGCTATTGAGACGGGGATGGCTGTTATAACAAACGTACTGTCAAAATGTCAAATATTTCTACATGAAATTAGATAAATTATTATCAAAGGTAAATAATAAATAAATTCACCAATCATATGTTTGTTATTTTAGGTAGTGCTAAAATAAACTACAAAAATATAATACTATTAAGATGAAGGTTAATTCAGTTTGGCAGATGAGTCAAAAAATGAAATTTTGACATAAGTGTCTTTAAAGTTTTACTTTATCTACTACTTTAGCTAACTTCGTGGAGAGATAACGTGTACTGTATGGATTTTGAAAAAAATATTTTTCATTAAAAATATTAAGGGCACATTTTTAAAACCGAAATTGTTCACGCATATAATAATTCCTTTACTTTGTACAAGGAAGTAAAAATAGTGTCTCGGAAAATACGACTCTGAATTTTTTTTACATTTATCCAATATTGTAAAAAGTTGAAAAGTTTGAGATAATTATAGCAAAAATATAGAGATTCTATGTTTTAGGTCTTTTTTTGAAATACGTTGTACATTAAAAAATCATATAGCAAAATACAGTTCCGGGAATGTTTGTTGCAAAAGATTACAAATATTCGTATTATTGTATTTATTTTATTTATACAAAACATTATTTCATATTAAACATTTGTCGACTACTCCTAGTAAACAAGTTTTAATTAGTAATCATATCATAAATAAATAATGTATAAATATGGAAAGGTTAATGTTGGAATATTAAATAATTTTACCTTTGGGCTAAAACATGATTTACTTTTATGTGAAATAATTGAATTATTACATTTCGCAATATTACTTTTCAATTATAATTAACAATAAAATATATTACTTCCAGCTTATTAGATTAAAAATCGTTAATTAGTTTTCTATACGGCACAGTATCTATCGTGTAGAGAGCACCACATACGCCATGTTTACGTGAGATATACTTGTAAGATTTTTACTTAGCAAGTTATTTTCATATCACAGCTAGTTTTTCTATACTATAGACTACGCTTATAATTATAATTATATATTAGTATAATTAGTCTCACTTCATAATTTTCTCATAAATAGGTCAAATTAAAAGAATATATCTGTGTGTACAAATATAACGGATCAGAAAAACGTGTTTTCTCTGCCATTCAAGTATCAAAAATCTCTTTCTTTTGAGAGTTCATCTTTTACGCTATTTACCAATCGATTTCAGAGGATATATACGGCGAGATGTAAGTTACTAGCGTGTGCTCCTTCCGATAAAAATATAGACAGAAAATTTGTTGGCAAATACGTTAAATTTTTAATAGTACAAATAAAGCTTAATTGAACACAATTATGGATAACTATAAATATAGCATTACCAGTTTCATTACTTTTTTTATCAATGAAGATGATTGAAACAAATAAATTTAAAACAACTTATGTTTTGTTTTGTGCCAATGATGTTTATTACAAAGTGTGGCATAAGTTTCTTACGTGTTTTATGTAAAGTATTGCTTGCATTTTAGGGGAACAGGTTTTCCGCCTATAACATCTACGAAGTTATATTCGGACAAAACTGTATTTTTATTTGGTTCGTGTTTGACGAAACTAAGATTTGAATTCCCGATTTTTACTTTGCTTAATTCGAATCGAAGCGCACTAATTAAGTGAGCCATCGCTGTCCGTTTTATTGTTGTTAAATACTTATATATGGAAGTCCTTAATTTGTAGACAAATAATAACTTTATAATTTTATGCAAATTAATGACTGTAGTATCACCTAAATATTAAATTTGTGGTCTGGTACACAAATTTCTTGATGATAATTTTATAAAAAAAATGGGTTTTATTACTTCGGTTTGGATCATTTGAACTTTTTTAAATATCATTTGCAAATATCAACTACAACTATCTCGAAAAGTTTTCATTTCCTAGACATAAGTAAATATTAATTAAAATTTTCATATAAATTGATTGCAATCCATTACTGTATTTTATTTTTCCATTAATATTAAAGCATAAAAATCTCTTGAAACAAATTCGACATATTTACCTCACACTATTATATCTGGTGTCGGTAAAAAATTCATTGTACAAATATTAATCCAGTGATGCAATATTAAGAATAAATTTTTCATATCATCTCCATTCGCTGTCAATTTACCAGCTTCGAGTTTATCGAATAATACCTTAATCCCGTCACTGAACTTGACAGATCCGTAATGAATATCTTGCGAATAAATCCGGTGGTTATTACAATAACATGTTCTAGAATCTGCATCTCTTGTCTCTGTGGTCTTTTTTCCTACATCAGCAGTTCGCGTATCCATTAATTTCCTCTCACGTGATTTAAATTAACGAAACGTCACGGCAATATGTATACGGGATTTTTAAATCGTTATTCATAGAGAATTGTGGTCAATAATTTTTTAATTGCGTCAGCGAAATATTTTCCTTTGAAGTGTTTTCATATTTTTCCAATAAAATTTATTGTTAAATTTGAAAATTTATGATATATCGATTGGATATATAAATTTTATATACGATATAAATTTATATGAATATGGCTTTTACATGAAATTTTCAAACGTCAAATAAAAGTTTTTGTATACTTACCAATTTAAAACTGTCATCTGAAACAAAAAAAAAACATATATTATGTTTAATAGAAAATTATTATAATACACAATCTTAATAATAGTTATTTTATTTTTATTCTTTGCGTTAACAATTTTCCTATAGTAATATAGAAAACGGTGTAATAATATCAGATATAGTTAAAGTGTTTTTGGTATTTTTGTTGTTGTAACATTGGTACTTCTAACAACTGCACCCCACTTTGATAACCTCAAATATTTTTAAATGCTTTTTAATACAATTTCTTTTATTTCTAAATTAAAAGTATATTAAAATTTTGGAAATCATAAATATTTGTAAATATTTTCACAATATTTTAAATGCATATTGACTTCATTAAACGGAGTTACTATATTTCACATATGTATCCCTAGATAACAGTCTATTATTTTTTTAATTGAAATTTTTAAGAATTTTATTAAATAATTGCTCCAACTCATGGATCAATATACTGTCTTATAAAACTTGTATAATAAAGTACTAGTTTTATCCATACCTGTCAAATAATACACCTAGAATTCAATCCTTTTTATCAATTAAAGACCTTCGTTACTGTTGTTCTGTTGTTAATTGAATAATATTGACAGTTCCATAAATATCAAATTTAACTTTAAATACACAATAGTGATATGTTATTATTTATCACTAAGATGATATGATATGATAAGTGTTTTATAGTGACAGATTTATTGTATTAAAAAATACAAGTTGTGGAATAAAATTAAAAGTTTATGTATAAAATACTTGAGAACTCATGTATTAAGTTCTGAACTATAAACTACTAGTAAGGGATTCCCTTTTCGATTTTAAAGCAAAACTTTTAATTATAACTCGAGGCTAATGAAGTAAAAGTTAAGCTGAAACTCTTCGTTAGAATGACAACATTTCATAATCCATTTTCTAATGAAATTTGTACGGGAGTACAAGACGTCTGTTGAATTAAAGTGACAGTTAGAAGTTTAATACTCCAGATATTAACGTTTCCTAAATGTTTACATAAACATGGAAAGGAAAAATAGAATATTTGCTCATATCTTATTAATATGGAACATTTTACACGGCATTCCTATTAGTACGCGGAAAATACACATTTTATATTAATTAAAATATAGTTTTATTTTATCAAACCTCTGTCTTACTTTTTTAGACAGTTTACAGGCTCTCTTTTTTGGGCAATATTTGCATGCTTTCCTCTTCTTAGATAAGTATTAAATTTATTTCGAATATTTTTAATAAACTCGAGCAACTCATTATAATGATCAATATTTTCGAAAAAGCTCACATCGATTTTCTGTAGTTTTTTTCCTGCTAAATGGAACTTCGAAAGTAAAAATTACAACGTTATTTTCATGAAGAAAGTTACTATATGTTCCATTTTACTCCAAATTCATTTTTTAGATGTCATTTTCAATCTTCATCTTCAATAAGGATTCATAAATTTTTGGTTTTTAATTTAAATGGTATCTTAAAATCTTGTCTTATGAATCTATGTATTTGAACCGCACATTTTATGTTTTGTAGTTTTATAACATATCAAATTGTACAACCATATTTTAGTTCATCCAATCAATTATTCTCTACTTAGAATTGGAAAAAATAAAAAATAATAACTGTAACATAAAATTGACATACATTATATAATCAATACATAATTTTTTTTCTTCAATAAAGTACCTCATTAATTAATACACCTTGTATGATTCGAGAAACTTTTATACCTCATGGGAAATAGGCGATTTCTGCACTTGTTGCACTATACACTATTTGTGCATTAACAATGATCTGAAAATTAAGCATTTAAACCGAGTTCCTGTAAGAAACTGCATTATTTTAATTTGATAGTAATTTGACAAAAGAAAAACAATTTTTAAACAATACATATTTTCTTGCAGAATTTTACTGCACTTAATATATTATGAAAGGGTAAAGATAACAAAAAAAAGTAGATTTTGAAAAAAGTTAGTAATAAATAT
The DNA here is from genome assembly GCA_035578165.1 of Stenolophus ochropezus. NCBI lineage: Eukaryota > Metazoa > Arthropoda > Insecta > Coleoptera > Carabidae > Stenolophus > Stenolophus ochropezus. Next base: position 3,463,911 of record JAQOWZ010000028.1, on the reverse strand, counting down.
TGTTATTTTCGAAGAGTTCTATCACCTGTTAAATTACATTGTAGAAAATGTTGTTTCCGTTATAGAACCACCAAACTTTTTCCATATATTGTTTTAATTTTATTAAATAACTTCGAGGTTAAAATGTGGGAAGAAATGATTGCAAAATTCTTTGCGATCGATTTAACACGAATTCCTAAATAACTACACATTAGTAGCATAATAATAAAGTAGTAACACTCTAGAAAGTGAGCGTTTATTTTATAAGTTTTTGTGCGTTGTGATTACATATTTAGCTACTCAAATGAAAATTGTAAAAGGAAAATAATGAAATTATGTCAGTATGATTTATGTTATTATATTTGCAATGAGATAATTTAGAAAGTGCATTTCAAGAAGGCCACGGTCAATTGTAGCAGGTTTCATTATTCACAACTCTGTTTCTATAATAATTGTATCATAATATTTCAAGATTAATTAATAAAACAATACTATTTTATGAATCAATGTGGATAGGAAGTTTATTTTTGTTAAGTTTAAGAAGTAGAAATTTGAAGTATAATGACAGGTTGTCAACCTATGTACAGTATATCGAATTTGCGAAATAAAAATATAGAAAAACAATACTTTCTATCTAAATTGTAATTAATTCAAAACTCTTTTTATTGAGCAAAATAACAGCTACGCTTTTTCACGTTAACTAAAATTTCACTTTTAAATATAGTACCATAATCATCAAATATTTAAAAACATATTGCAAAGCAAATACTCGTGAGAAAAGGAAAAAATAGCGGAATATTATTCAGCGTTATCTTTATTTTATACTCTGACGTGTATTTACCTACATCAATTTAACTTGGCGCTTTGCACATACGCTGCGCTGGTTATTCAGATTTATATAATAGTTGGAATGAATACAGCTTAATTCGTTTTTCGTGTTCGCTAGCATCAGCCAACCTTCGAATTTACTTCCGGACAAGTCTACATAGTTTTATTCACAAATTATTATAGATTTACCGCAGAATAAATGAGTAATTATATAATAAAATCTATAAATTATGGAGGGCTGTAGGGTTACTTCTTAGGTCCTTTTTTTATCTCGCTACCAATATATAAGAAAGTATTGTTTTATGTAAAAATTATATAGTTATATTCACATATTACTACAGATATTTACCAGACAGAAGCAATGGGTAATGCATATAAAAGATATGCAGATAATGGAGTACTGCAAGGGTACTACTTAGGTACTTTTTTAACTCCCTTTTAAAATATAGATAAGGGATGTATTACTTTAGTCAAAATGTTGTAGTAATATTTATATATCATTACAGATATTTACCAGGCAGAAGCAATGGGTAATTCATACAACAAATCTGTAGATGATAGAGTACTGCAGGGTTACTACTTAGGTCCTTTTTCTATCTCCTTACCAATATACAGATAAAGTACTTGTGTTTAGTCAAAATTCTATAGTTATACTCATATTATTACAGATATTTACCAGAGAAAAAACCTGTGGATGATAGAGTACTACAGGGTTACAACTTAGGTCCTTTTTCTATCTCACTACCAATATATAGATAAGGGAAGTATTGTTTTTGTCAAAATTCTATAATTATATTCACATATTATACAGACATTTACCAGACAGAAGCAATAGGTAATTCATAAAAAAATCTGTAGGTGATGGAGTACTGCAGGGTTACAGCTTAGGTCCTTTTTTTACTAAGATAAGGGAAGGATTGTTTTAGGTCAAAATTCTGTTGTTTTATTCACATATTACTAAATATATTTACCGTACAGAATCAGTATTTCACAAAAAAAAAACTGTAGATGATGCAGGGTTCCTTCTTAAGTCCTTTTTTTATCTCCATACCAACATATAGATAAGGCTGGTATTGTTTTTGGTCAAAATTCTATTGTTATATTCACATATCACTACATATATTTATCGTACAGAAACAATGGGTACTTCATACAAAAAAGTGTAGATGGTGGAGTACCACAGGGTTACAACTAGGTCCTTTTTTTATATGTCGTCTATCAACATTGATAAGAGCGGTATTGTTTTTAGTCTAAATTCACAAATGTGAATTTTTGACATAAGATTACGAATTTGTTTGCCTAGTATACGATTTTACTATTTTTACAGCGAAGTCTTGTTACAATAACTCCAATATACGATACATGTAAAAAATATATTTTCGTATTCAAGTGCTATATTCAAATATGATGAACTGATTAGAATTAGACGTTCACAAAATTTGACACAAGCTGTAGTATCAGATTTGACAACATAATAAGTAAATATGAAACAGTTTTATTGTAAAAAACTCAAAAAATGTAGAAGAAATATACATTGTTTCTTACGCTAAAAATATTCGATTTCCCATACGGTATTAATAATTGATATAAAGTAATTTTAGGAATTGTCATCACAAACTAATTTTAATACTATTACTTACAAAACGTCAGATTTTTTCTAAAATAAATTTTAAAATTTGCTGTTAGGTACTATTGTCACATTTCACATTTATATTTTATAATAATACACCTTTTCGTTGAATTATTTTTTCGTGTTTTCACTGAAATTCTAAAGGCAGAAAAGGTGTTTTTGGGAGGAAAAATTGTGTGTAAAACATATGTGGCAAATGAGAGCATGTTAACAATAAAATCCAGGATTAGGCTGTGTCTCGCGATGTTGCCAAATCGGTGAAAGTTTCCCTGAATCCGCGAAACTGGGCGAACGAAAACGCCAACACCGCAATCCACCTTTCCATAAATCTCGCAGAATCACTCTTGCATCACGGGTTTTTGTTTCGAAAAAACGTTCCAATTAATGTGAAACTGGTTAAAAACATGAAAAACGAATTAGCCAGCAACATTACATTAGTGGGCCGCGGTATACGGGGATCATAACTGAACATCACAAACAAACATTCATTCATATCAAGTCATCCTCGGTCACTATTCTATTGCGATGCATCATTCACTATCAATCCCCTCTTATCAAGAGAAAAGAAAATAGTAATACTCAGATAGTTCCCAAAATATTTATGTTACATCTGGAGTTCCTCAAGGGTAAATCATCCTCATGAAATCATATACCGGTACATTTTATTCACTATTAGTTAGTGATGTGACGAACAACAGTTCAGCCAAATAACCGAATAACGAATATTCGGCTTTACCGAATAATATATTTATGAACATTCTGAAAGCGTGATTCATTCACTATCACTTCTCTCTGATTAAGAAAAAAGAAAATAATAATACTTAAATAGTTCCCAAAATATTTATGTTACATCTGGTGTTCCTCAAGGTTCATCCTCGTGTAATCTTATACTAGTACATTTTATTCACTATAAATTAGTGAGGTGACGAATAGCTGTTCAGCCGAATAACCGAATAACGAACATTCTGAAAGCGTGATTGGTGTTCTTTGTTCTTCTTTGTTACGAAGAGGGGTATATTTATTCTGAAATGCTCGCCCTAATTTTTGTTTAGGTAATTTCTTGTTCGATTATTATAAAATTTAATTATTTTAGTTTCAAGGAATTTACTGCCAAACAATATAACTAGATAAATTATGTACTCTTGTTGTAGATACATTAATAATAACTAAATGTATCTATATCTTTTGTTTAAAATTTTTTATCAATTTATTTATATATTTTAACATAACAAAACAACGTTGTATATCATTTATTTCTTGTAACGGAATATTCGGTATTAAAATATGGCGAATTGGCCGAATACCGAATAGCGAAAATATAGCCGAATAGGCCGAATACCGAATTATTATTCGGCTTTGGTCCCATATCTACTATTAATTCTCACTGTTTAAATTAGAGAAAAAACTAGTAATATTCAGATACTTCCAAAATTATGTGTTACTTCTGGAGATCCTTAGGGTTACATCGTATTCCCTTTCTTAACAAAAATTATTTCTTATAAAGTCATCCTCATTCAACATCAATTCTCAATATTTCAGTCAGAAAAAAGAAAATAATAATGCTCAGATAGTTCCAAAATTATTTGTTACATCTGGAGTTCCTCAGGGCAATAGAGTGTTCCCTTTTTTAACAAACATTCATTTATATAAAGTCATCTTCTTTCAGTCTTATATTAGTATATATTTTTATTTTAAATTCAAATATATATTATTATATTTCTATTTTAAATTGAAATAAGACAGCCGCCCATCTTTTTAATTTATTCTTTAATTGAAGTTTTGCTTTACGTTTCTCACATAAATTTCTATTTTTTGCTTCTATTGCATCAATAAATCATTACTAAATAAAAACTTCTTTGAAAAATTGTTATCAAAGCAAGTTTTTGCTGAGAGAAAGTACCATCATAATTCCAAGTTAATTTCATAATTAGCTCAGTGAAAATTACCGCAAAATATTTATTCATTTATATGCAATGTAGCAAGTTTACAAGTTGATATTTTACAGAGTACAACCCAACTAATTTAAGTTAAGGACAATGAAAAGAAGAGCAAAGAACCAAAGTTCTTACACTAGGTTTTATTAACTTTGGAAATAAATTAACACCAAACTACAGGTTGAATACTAAATAAATAAATTAAACTCTATAACAATTTCAAAACTACCCTTAACACACAACGTAAAAAATGAGATTTGTCATATCCATGGATATGACTTGACACTTGATTGACAGCAATATATTTTCATAATACAAATAATAAATGCCAAATTCACTCCCAATGTTTCATTTTGAATGAAACAGGCAAGTACATAGCTGTCAATCAAATGTCAACTCGTAACCATGGATATGATAAATCTTATATTTCACGTGAAAAAATATACGCTGTATATAACTACTTGTTTTTTTTTTAAATTAAGAGTACCTTTCTTATGTTTTTGTATTGTACTTAGACAATATACCGTGAGTTTATTTTAACATAAAACATGGAATTTGTTATATCCTTGTCAGATATTGACGTTAAAAAATAATAAAACTCATTTATAACATTTGTAATTTGAGCTATATATATATATATATATATATATATATATATATATATATATATATATAAATTTCTAAATATATGGTTTAATTTTATCGCACCAGTTATGAATCACCCTGTACATTTATTAACTATTCATATTTTAGACTATAAAAACTATTAAGGAAAGAAAAACACCTTTAAAGTTAAATTAAGAGTACCTTTCTTATGTTTTTGTATTGTACTTAGACAATATACCGTGAGTTTATTTTAACATAAAACATGGAATTTGTTATATCCTTGTCAGATATTGACGTTAAAAAATAATAAAACTCATTTATAACATTTGTAATTTGAGCTATATATATATATATATATATATATATATATATATATATATATATATATAAATTTCTAAATATATGGTTTAATTTTATCGCACCAGTTATGAATCACCCTGTACATTTATTAACTATTCATATTTTAGACTATAAAAACTATTAAGGAAAGAAAAACACCTTTAAAGTTTAAGAAATTAAAATTTAAGTTCATTTTAAACAGTAATTTAAATTTTATAGACCATATAAGACCTTAATAAAAATTGTATACAATGTACTAAATCACAAACTATATTAAAATTACTTTCTTATTAATTTTAAAATCCCAACGTCGTCAATCGTTAACTATATACTGCTGTGTCCGAGTTAGTAATGCACTATAAGCTGTAGGTTACTTGTGATACTGTAAGCTAGAATTAGTTAAAAGTTTCATCTGTTTCATGATCTTCAAGGAAATGATATGATATTTTATTTTAGTAATTTAATACTTTTCTAGCTTATACTGTGAAGGACAATAAAAATTTCTTTAGTAATAGTATTTGAAAAAAATATGTTGCAAGTATAGAATATTGACAACCATAACCAAATCTAATTCTGAACTGTTTAATGCTTAATCTCTTTATTAGTATTTTGTGTGACATGACTTTTAATTTTGTAAAATATATTTCTTAATATAATACTTCATACTTAATTTACCACAAATGTCTTACAATAAGTATTAATCCTCCATGTTAAAATGCATTTATATTTCATGTTGCTGCTCCATTTTTTAAATGTGACACTGATTTTCCGGGTTCAATATTCACAGTATAGACAGGCATTAAAATTTGGACCAAGTGTATTTTATTGTATCAATTATATTTTTAATTTTAACATGTGTTACAAATTTTTATGTAGCATTTCAAATTAAGGTATGTTAAATATACAATCAAATATTGATTATAAGTACACTTTATACAACAGTATATACCTAGTACCCAGTTATGTTACAAATCTGTATTAAAATATTTTTTTATGATATATATTAAAAGAATAATTTCGATAAAACTTTTTTTATGTCACCATATTTAAAGTAATTTTTATGATAGACCACTCAATTTTGGATATTATTTCTATAATTTAATATACATTAAAGGTAAAATGTATCATTTGTAGACAAAAATTTATTTTGCACTGGAATACAAATTTTAACAGTAGAATGTTGAAATTTTGATTGTGTTCTCTCCAAGAAGTATATTTTATATTTTTGGTTTTATGTTATAGAGGTGTTCCACAACTTGAGACAAAAAATTAAAGGGTTTATACGGCACGACGTTCTGATTATGAAACAAAAAGATTTTTTTTTAAATCGTATGTACCCTCAATTATGAGATATCGAAAAATTGATCGTATTTTATTTTAAATTATGAAAATTGTGAATTAAGTCTATTTGAGTTTGTAGATTTTAGATTTTAAACTGTTTGCATTAAAACTCAGAAAGCGACTACACGACATGTGGTCACCCATCTTTTTACATTCTTCTCATATGCAAGCTTGGCTACAGAGTAATTTAATTTTAAAAGTGTGTCTTATAGATTCCAAATTTTTAAACAGAACTTATATATCTGGTGTAATTATCAAGATATTTAACATTAAAAATTGAATTAGGTCATCACCAATTTTTCAAAATACTTAACCAATTCAAGTTTGACTCCAGAATTACTTTTAGGTATACTATGACAAATAATATTATCAAAGGTATTTTCATGTAGAATATTGAATAATTTTTGCTCATCCCTTATTAATAACTTCACCCCCATAGTCGTGACGTCACATGATATACTAATTAGACCACATGCGTTCCATGTACCCTGGAATGATGTATACGTCGGTAGATGGCACGCATGTAGAGAATTGAGCATCCCCTACCGGGGGTGAGATCCAGATAAGGGTTGTAATTAACTAAGGGTGCATGTCGCTATATACTATACAGGTACATATGCTAAACATAGCGGAATTATTCCACTTTTATTTTTAACTTCTAGTATTATAAATATTTTAATTTAGACATGCTATGTAAATTAAAAAAATTTTAAACTGATTTGAAATTTAAAATTTAAAATTTCAAAACACCTGTAAGTGAATATTAAAAATTTGGTACAAACAAAAGTTTGGGGAAATTATTAAAAAATTATACTTTCATATAATTTAAATTTTCTAAATTTATTTTTTTATAAGGCACTTGAAATTGTAGTTTATACCAATCAAAATAACAATAATTGGGCGTTGATTTATTTATTTACGGATATCCTGTTCCAATAATTGTTTTGGGAGTAAAAAATAAAATCATTCAGTTGTTAATTTTATTCATTTCAATTACTGAGCCTGTATTATAAATCACTGAGAAGTAAAAATATAATAAAGTTGTATTTCAATTTATTTTCCAATTATTTTCATAAATGCGAACTATAATTGCGACTTCTGCTGTAAATAATTCTTACTCGTTACTTTTAATATTACTTTTCATTCAAAACATAACAAGATGTGGCTTGGGAACATCATGGAATACATGGAGGCATCGGGGCTCATGCCCTTAAGAAAAAGCCCTGTATAGTTATTATGTTAAAGAATGTTTTACTCCATTTCATTTTTAAGTAACTGACATGTACCCTAAATAAGTGTGAGTTACATTCTTAAAAATATTACCAGTAAATTCCTAGCATCAATGTACCTATGTATACAAATTTTCATTTTAAAATTCCCACTAGTACAGCCACAATTACAGATTGAATATTAACCAATAGGAATCCACATGACTGGTGATAATGCGCGTGTAAGGATATACCGAGGATCCTGAGACGCCAGCACTCAGTCCCGCTGTGCAGGGCACCGGGGCGGTAATGGGCCTCTGGGCCTCCGCCCCGCCTGGTGGTCTGGCTAGACTGCCTTCCAGGGCATCTCATGCCCTGAAGGTGATCTAGTTCAGCCGGCCGGGAATTAGAGCACGCTTCAGCGTGTGCCCTAGATCTTGGACTGCTGAAACCAGAGCACATTCTGGAGCAGTTTTGACTGGTCTGGATTGTACTTTAGTTTCAGTGGGTCAAGAATTAGAGCATTTTTAAATGTTTGCTTTAATTCTTGGCCTGCTGAAACCATAGCACATTCTGGAGCAGTTTTGGCTGCTATGGATTGTGCTCTGGTTTCAGTGGGTTAGGAATTAGAGCATTTTAAAGTGTTTGCTCTAGTATTTATTTTTTCTTGTAATTTTATGTTTTCATTTTGGTCATTATAAGAAATTTTATCACCATGGTTGAAATTAAAAAGACTGTCGTTTTGATCTAGCGCTAAAATTAATACCGAATTGCGAAGCAACCGAAGGATACAAGGCGCTGATTAATTATGGTCTTCTCATCTATAGTATTTATATTACATTTTCGCTATCTTACCAAAAAATCATATTGACAATAACAAAGATTTTGAAATGTAGTAGGCTGCATTATTTTATATTTAACGTTTCAGTTTATTAACCTCACTTTTAATAATTGATTTGTTTTTATTTGATTTACTTATTTAAATTAGACAGCAAATTTAAATTGTGAATCAATTATTTACACTTTTCTTGAGTTTAATGAGTCAAATAATATTTGGATTGAGAGGCTTGAGTTTCTTTAAAAAGAGACAATTTTCATTATTGGCCTGTTTTTTATTGTAATTGGCAGTATCTAAAGGGCTGTTTGCTCTAAGGGTTTTCTTTAAATTTTTTGTTTAACGACGAAACTCAAAAACAATTAGTCGTAGAATATTAAAATTTTATACGTATGATTATTATAAAATATGAAATAAGTTTAAATGAACTGCAGCAAAATAGATATATAAGGAAGTCATGAGGAGTCCACATCACATTTTTAATTTAATACAATCAAAATTCGAATCTCATCATTGACCAAGCGATCCACCGCTGTTAATATTAGCGTTTGATTGTTTATAATATAGAGAACAGAGGAAGGCACTGGAAGCCAAGCCAGAGAACAATTAGAAGATGCTGGAGGGCCTGGACTTGAACTGGGTTACAATGTGTAACTTTATCAGTTGATTCATCTGCATATTGCATTGTGCAGAGATGGATGCACCACCTTCCCTCAGGCCTCTACTGCGTTGTACACAGCGAACATACTTCAATCATGCCTCCATGCCTGGATATTGTCAGGCTACTACAACGTATACTGACACATGTTAGGTAGATGTTTATTTCTTTTCTTATGATTGTAAGTTTTGTACATTTTATTTTTAATTCGTTTGATTTTTTCAGTTTTCTACTAATAACTTCAATATTTTATGTATTGTTTTTTAAAACTGCAAACAATTCTGTAATGGTCAGTTTGTCTAAATCTCTAAATTTATTTATTAGACTTCTACTCATGGGTTATGTGACCATAATCGAATTTTAGTATATAAGTTATAAAATATTAATATTAACTACTATAGCTTCTCATTATAGTAAAAACTAAACATTTGCTTGCAATAATAAAGTCATTAGCAATGTAATGTTCCGGAGAAGAGACGCGTGACGTCAGTATGGTTAAACGTGGAAAAAGACAGCTATATAGACTCTCAATTCCCAGTCTACATCTTTGCTTTTACGATTCTACCACGTTTGACCTAAATCTTTATTAATTATTTTCTCGTAAACTACAAATCATAAATTTGATTTAAAAAATACGGGTATTTTTATAGTCTTTCACTTTTCTACGACCATTATGGAAAGTGGCATTTTTCTGACACTATATAAAGCTTCAAAATTGCGTATTTTCCTCAATCGTGGGTTTAATCATTTCTCACAATATTTGCCAACACTGCGCATGTACAGTATGGGAAATAACATTTCTCACAGTAATTGCCAACAATGCGCATGCGTGAAGGTACTCCTTGTGAGGTTACCGCCATATTGTTCATTATGTCAAATAGTTTTCGTGCATGTATTTTATACTGTAACCTTTAGCAGTGTGGTCGTAGAAAAAGTATAGTGTGCCACTCGCGCAGAATTACCTACTTCCCACCTTGTATGATTTCAGCACTCGACTTCGTCAGCCAAAACATTCACATCTCATGTGAAATAGGCAATTTTGTGAAACTTGTTGCACAATATATCATTTCCGTACAAGATCATTGTTTTTCTAACTGACGGGTTAGTAAAATATAAAAAATTCACATTTTCAATTAAAAATTAATATCTTTTTACATCTCCAAGTTACTTCCAATCACAGATAAACATAAAAAAATACAATTTTTAGTTTTTCACTATAAAAATTTTCATATAAATCTGAAATATTAAAAATATATCCATTTTTGGGTCCAAAATTTTTGTTTTTGTAAATAGCCTATATTGATAGAGGCCAATGAACTGATTTCAGAACTATAAACAGAATATAATTATCTTTTTTCATTCGTGAGATTTTTTCTCTCAAAGTTGCATCTCAAAAAAGTGTGTTTTTTAGGTATATCTCAAAAATGGGTAGAGATACACTCTTAACGATTATATCAGTCGATTGTACGGGCAAAGTTACATAAAGAAATGTTTTCTCCGCATATACGTCCTTTGGAACGATTCGGTGAAAAATGAGAAAAACGAAAAAACCGGAATTTCAGATTTTCACTCAGGCACTTTTTTCCTCCAAAATTTTTCATATTTTGGACTTAAGTAGATATTGATGCGCTAATTCCAAATTTTTAAACAGAATTTAATTATCTCTTACCGTTCTCGAGATATTCAGGTTCAAAGTTAGACCTCTGAAAAACGGTTTTTTCAGGATAACTCCTGAAAAGGTCATCCTACGTCATCGACGATCTCACCATTCGATTCTACGGGCAAAATTACATAAGTGTACCAATTTTCAGATTTTTATTCCAACGAATACAATTTTTAGAGCGAAAAATCGAAAATCGGCGAAAATCGAAAAAATGCCTGATGAACCCCTTGCGATTTTTTTCGATTTTGGCCATTTTCAGTTTTTCCTTTCTAAAAATTGCGTCCGTTGGTATAAAAATCTGAAATTTGGTACACTTATGTAATTTTGCCCGTAGAATCGAATGGTGAGATCGTCGATGACGTAGGATGACCTTTTCAGGAGTTATACTGAAAAAACCGTTTTTCAGAGGTCTAACTTTGAACGTGAATATCTCGAGAACGGTAAGAGATAATTGAATTCGGTTTGAAAATTTGGAATCAGCATATTCATCTTTACTTAAGGCCAGAAAATGAGAAATTTTGGAGACAAAAAGTTTCCGAGACAAAAACTGAAATTCCGGTTTTTTCGTTTTTCTCATTTTTCACTGAATCGTTCCAAAGAACGTATATGAAGAGAAAACATTTCTTTATGTAACTTTTCCCGTAGAATCGACTGGTGGAATTGTTAAAATTGTATCTCTACCCATTTTTAAGATATACCCAAAAAACACATTTTTTTGAGGTGCAACTTTGAGAGCAAAAATTTCAAGAACGAAAAGAGATAATTAAATTTCGTTTGCAAATTTGAAATTATCTAGTAAATGTCTATCAATTTGAACTATTTCGAAAAAACAAAATTTTGGACCCAAAAATAAATATTTTTGAATTATTTCGGACGTATAAACATAATTTTACGCTAAAAAATTTAAAATTGTATTTTTTAATGTTTGTTCTTGGTTTCAATATAAATATAAAATACAATTTTATCAGAATTTATTGAAAATTTCAACATATTTTTGATTTTCATTCCCATATTTTACAATTCTATAAAATTTCCAATAGTTAGCTTGTCCGAAATCATGACAAATGGTTTACAAAGTGAAAAAAACTGGCAAAGTTGATTATTTAATTTGTGCAAAATTACTGCCGCAGTATTTTGTCGATTGTCATAATGAGGAAATTTTAATTCAATTGTCAATGTATCGGCTTTATTGTCTGCTAGTTTTAAATTGAAAATTACAAAATTATTGGCCATAGTAATACATTTTTAATATCCACTATGAAGAACAATCGCGTTGGAAACTATTCAACGACTTTTATTGTTCATTTTGCAAGAGGGATTAATTTTATTTTAATATTGTACAGACACAGAGGCAGTCATATTTTAATTATTTAAAATATCATAAATACTCTACATTTTGCTTAAACATTTTAAAAGCTTATTCTTTATAAATAAATAAAATCTTCAAATAAGATTTCAGAGGCTCTGTTCCTTCTAAAAATATCGTGTCTTAATTAAAGTTTTTATTTTATTCATTATTAAAATTATCGTATATTATGTTGCCACATTAGAAAGAATACTTTACTGTGATGTAAGTTGCCTAAAATTCAAAATAGAAAAAATATAATTTTTGTTACAAAAATAATTCCTATAACTAGGCATAAAGTATATATATATATATATATATATATATATATATATATATATATATATATATATATATATATATTTTACGAACTCAAATATTTCTAAAGAGTCACTTTCTACATGGTAGTGTGACAAATACTTTTCTAGCACTAGTGCGAGAAAAGTAATCTTTGCTTAATAGCATATACATTCACTTATTTTATTTATCAAGTTAATATTTGTTTGACTTGACCTCTAACTTAATATTATTTTATCTAAATAATATCTGAATTATGCGTCAAACATTGCATTGTCTAAAAAACCCGTACTTTACACACTTGTTGTATAATGGTTATTTATGCACCTAGTGCATAATGTAAGTATTTTTATTCGAGTGTTGTTTAAATGCTGCAGAAATTATAGCACGAGATAAAAAACCACTATGTTATACACGTGTTGCATAAAACAATTTTTCTACGACCACTATGGAAAGTAGCACTGTTCTCACTATATAAAGTTTCAATGTTGTGTATTTCCCACGATCGTTGGTTAATGTGTAAAAATCATTCCCTATCAGGAATAGTTATTTATGGTACAAGTGTGTTACATTACAGATAAGTCACGTGAGCAAAGTTTAGCTCACGAGTCTGTTAGGCCGAGTGTGGTATTTTTTCAAGTGACTTAGATAATTAACACACGTGTGCCATACAACATTTTATCCAACACATTTTAATCAGTGATATAAAATACATATAAGATTTTTGACAGATGGAATTTCGAAATGACATTTAGGAACAAAATAGTGTAGAGAAGGTTTTATAACGTAGTTACTATGATACGAACCAAAAAACAGTGAGCTAATATATTTAGCTCACTAGTGACTTATGACCTACTGTATTTATCTAAAAACAGCATTATATCGTTATAATTACACGGTGTTGGATAAACTTTTTTTATTGTATCCATAATATACACTATAAATACTGTGAAATACATGTTTAATCGATTGAAATATTTATTGTGTTTCGTTTATTTGAAATATTTAAAAGTTAGAAAGTATATCAGAAAGAGAGTTTCTAGAAGTCACCTTTTATTTTTGCAAAATAATTTGGAAGTTAGCACTCCATCACGTATTACAAAATGTCAAAGTTTACAACTTTCCACTTAAGGAGTTCGGAGAGTTTTGAGGATATTTTGTAGTCGAATGAACAGAAAATTAAACACACATCGTACGCTAAGTAAACAGTATTATCTCGACAACCGTTTCTTAATTAATCTAGCGTCAACTGTTTGCAGTTTACATAGCAACTGCACTGCAACGACACATAATAAGATTCGGAGTTGCTGTTATTAGATTTGGAACCCATCCGCAAATGCTTGCTGCTTTTTGTTACCACAACGTCATTTGGAGTTTCTTATTTCTAATAATAACCAAAAAGACACACCTCGTATTTTAATTAACTTTAAAAATTGATTTTATTAGAAGAATAATGCGGTCAGAGTACATTTACTAAGGGCCGGTTTTTCTATCGACTGTCAAAGTTCCTGTTAACTACCAAATAGATTATAAAATTTTGGTATTTATTTACGAAATATTATATGCTAATGCTAATATTATTTACCTGCTAGTAGAAAACCGAATAATAGTTTTTACATTTTGTAATAAATACAGTTTTATTAAATCTAAATCTTTAAAAAAAATCATAGAAACTCCAGAAATTAAAATGTCTTGCAATGTAAAGTCTCTTAGACTCCACATTAATAAAATCTATTAATTTTTCTTCGTCGTCACTATCACAAAATACATCATCGTCAATAAATTCTATTTCTTCCAGTTGTTTCCGCTTTTGTTTCACTTTTTCCATAATATTTTAATCATTTGATAATTTTATTGGTAGTCAATATCGTTCCAAAATTATTCACATCCTTCTTCTGTCTATTTGTCAAATGCCTTTGCAAAATCGATAAAGTTTATATTTATTGTTCTTTGCAATTCTATAATATTTTCTATAATAATTCTAAATACGCAAATATTGTCAGTACACGAGGGTCTCTAGGGCTAAATCCGGCTTGATTTGTTCTTAGATTTTCTAATACAACATTTTATTATTCTTTCTAGTAAATTCTCTGCAGTTTTTGCACAATGTTCTATCACCTTTTTTTGGTAGAGTTATAATGATTTCTTTATTCCATTCTTTAGGAATTTTGTTCTTGGTTCCATATTTTATTGATGGCATAATTTCATACAAAAATAGTATGGCTAAATAAATAACAACTAAAACTTTCAGAAACGATACACAGTTTTTAATTTAGTCACAGTTCAATAAAATACAGATTTGTTACTTCGATGTCGTTATAACCGGTTTTTTCTGTGTACTGATTAATTTTTATTGATACGCATTAAATGTTATAAAGAAACATTTATAAAGTAACAAAACAGTTTGTTTATAAAGAAATTCAAGCCATGATATTCCTTAAATATGATTTTAGTTAATATTTTCCGTGAATTTGGTTTTGTTCGTTTTCGCAACCTCAGAATGCAAACTATTCAACCGCTACTGTAAAGAATTTATTCCTAGTTTTCTTATTCCTACATCAAAGCAAAAGCAGGCAAATATATACACGTTTAAAGATTTGTACAAAGTATACATCTGAGTTGGTTTTAAGAACTCACGTAAAACGAATGTAAAACGTTGCTTGTAATTTGTATCATAGTTACATTTAAGTGCAATTTATGAGAACATATTACACATGACAGATTTGAAAAGGGTTATATTTACATCTCGAATAAAAGTATAATAAAATCATTTTATATATAAATTATATATACTTTAAATCAAGGTGCATCTGATGAAAAATGGTGGAGTCGCTTTCCAATTTTAAATGCAAATATCTAGAGAATGATGTTAGGCAACAAATTTCTGTTTACAAATTTGAAATCTACACACTCAAATTAACTTTATTCCAAATATTAATAATTTCCTGAAATATATATTATAATATAATATTATTATACAAGTTTTGTAAGACGGTATATTGTTCCATGAATTGTTTGGGGCATGGAATGCTCAAAAAACACGAATGGAAGAATACGTCGTATAAAACGAGTATAATATACTATTTTTTATACTTCGCTTCACTTATTTAAAAAAAATTCAATTAAAAAAATAACAGATTGTAATCTAGGGATATATAAATGCGAAATATGGTAACTCTGTTTAATGAAGTTGGGCACATTTTATCTTTCAATATGCATTTAAAATATTATGAAAATATTTATTATAATTTTAATATACTTTTAAATTAGTTTTGTTTATTGAATAATCTTGTGCAAATATAGCGGTACACAAAATCTTACAATGCTTTAAATCACAGACTGTCCACTTTACCAATTTTCAAACGCGCCAAACCACAATATTTGGGATCTGTCATCCACATATGGATAACTTCACACCAAAACCTATGGCCGTCACAATTTTTGCGTTTTTTTTTTTAATATGATACTTTAAAACGATATTATACAACATATAATGTAAATAAAAAAAAATACATCATATAGAGCAATACATTACGCATAGTAGATTCCATTTACATAAAAAAAAAGGTTTACTTAATTTTTTTGGCAAGACCTCATTGTAGAAATTATGAATTCTCATTTTCATTTTACCAATTTTAGGTGTCTCCCATAAAAATTTCTTATGTTGTATTTTATAAAAAAAAATTATTATCGTTAATAACACTTAAATTTGAATGTTTGAAGTTCTGCATTTTATTTATTAATAACATAACATACAACAACATAGACCGGTTCGTAATAAGTTGTATTACATTGTTGCAAAATTATATGAAAACATTTTTGTTTATAAAGTGAATGTTAACAGCAGTAAATTTAACGAATTAATTTCAAAAACATTAATATACAGTCATAAAATATAAAGTGGTAATTGCAATCTATATGGGACACATTCTAAATACTATTTAATTTAAAAGATATTAAATTAGTAAAACATTCAATCATTTATGACAGTAAATACTAAAATTCTTTAAATGTAGCGAAGAAATTACTTTTTACTATGCAATATAAACACAAAATTACATGTGGCATGGCTAGCCGATTACTGCAATACTTTATACAATGTCATTGAAGTTTAATTGCTAATTATTAAACAATAAAATTATATATTGCAATAATTGATTATAAAAGTTTAACAATGAAAATTGCTACATGATATTGTTTATTATTAAAAATAATGTAAATATAACGTATTGGTAAATTTTCATTTTTATTTTTACTACAAAACCTTGATACAAAATTATGACAAGATATAGTGAAAGTAGTCTGTCGTTCTTAAAAATTACATTACACGTATATATTTATTAATTAATGTGCAACTATGTTGCACCTATATACGGAAATAGAAGTTCATGTTAATATTAAGAAATTTGCAATGAAGTATAAAATTATCACTGGTTTCCTTGTTATGGTACTTGATACTTCTCTATAATTATTATTATTGTAGTGAAATAACCATGATAATATGCTACCATGTTATAACTATTAACAAACCTAAGATTGTTATGAGTATCATAACCTCTGCAAATGACAATTGAATTCCGAGCTCGCAGAGCGAGAATTTTAAGACACCATATGTATATATATATATATATATATATATATATATATATATATATATATATATATATATATATATATATATGCTTCATATATTTCTCGTATTTTTTACGATTGATATTGAACTTCGTCAGCAGTTTTATTAATGAAGATCAGCTGATCAAACAAAATTGATTTTTTCTCATCGATTAAGATCTATGAAAAATAAGGATCGATCAGATCAGTTCGGATTAAAGATGGGACCGAAACCGAATAATTATTCGGTATTCGTCCTATTCGGCCATATTTCCACTATTTGCTATTCGGCCTATTTGGCATATTTGAATACCAAATATTCGGTCACAAGAAATAAGTAAAGTATAACGCTGTTTTGTAGAAGTTATATTATATGTTACAAATTGACAACCAATTCTGCTAATATGCAAAGAAATTATAAAATCATCATTATTACAATGTAATATGGCCTATTTTCCTCAATGGGTTAATGATATACAATAAACATTATAAAATGAATTATTTGATTACACATTTTTAACATTTCTTTATCTTGCACCAATCTAAACACCTGTATTTCAAGTTGTAAAACTGGTTATGTTATAGTAAAGAAATAGAGAGATAATAAATTTTAAACAAAATATATACATATGTTATTAATGTATCTACAATAAGAGTAAATCATCTTTCCTTGTAAAGGGTACTTCAAACTAATACATTTTTTTTTAAACGTTGATAGTTTCAATTGTACCGTTTTAAAATCTAGATTAAAGATTTAAGCGAGGATTTAAGGTATAGATTCAAGATTTATGGTCTAGATTCAAGATATAATTACTAAATTTTTAATTTGTCTCTGTAAACAATGTCGTTTTAAACAGATATTATTGTATATTTATCTTAAAATAGAATCATTTCTTATTATTAACTCTGTAGTCTAGTCTGCATACATTCCTAGGAAAAGTATAGGTATGTGACTCATTTATAAACTCTGTACATAATTATTGTTATGCACTCATGATTATATTAACGTTCATCAAACAAAATATAAATTATATTGTAACAATTACTCGAACTACAGATATTACCAGATGTAATATTTACAACGCAATTACAGTTATACATATAGAAACTATTAATTATTTATTTATTCATTATATACAGGGTGGCTGATTTTTCATTGTCCAGGCCATATCTCCTGAAATATTAAATATACAAGAAAAAGCTAAATAGGAAACTTGTGTAACAAGACTTGGTCTATAAAATAGCGTTAACAGATGTTTTCCAAGGCCTACTGATTTGGCGGAAATATATTTAACTTTGTTTTTTTAAATGGAACACCCTATATGTTTTTACGGAATAAGGTTCTACATCAATTTCTCTTTACAATTATGTATAACAAGTGGGGGTTTGCCTTTAATTTATGCTTAATAATGCAAAATATAAAATTATATAAGTCGGCTGTGTTTTCTCATTGTTAATCACTATTTTTTTTATAAATCTGATACAAGTGTTTATTAGAAGTGTTTTATGGTTTTTATTTAATTATTATTTGATTTGTGAAAACAGCATAGCATATCAACATTTTCACTATTTGTGAAATTCGTTTTTCTTTTGTAATTACGAAGTAAAACACCTTTTCAACAAATAAATACTTCTGTCTGTTTCTTGGCAGTTGTCTACAGGTATAAATAATAAAATAATTGCAAATCACAGCCGTCTCACATAATTTTATTTTTTACATTATTAAGCATAAATTAAAGGCAAACCTTCAGTTGTTTTACATAATTGTAAAGAGAAATTGATGTAGAATCTTATTCCGTAAAAACGTACAGGGTGTTCCATTTAAAAAACCAAAGTTAAATATATTTCCGCCAAATCAGTAGGCCTTGGAAAACATCTGTTAACGCTATTTTATAGGCAAGGTCTTATTACAGAAGTTTCATATTTAGCTTTTTCTTGTATATTTAATATTTCAGGAGATATGGCCTGGACAATGAAAAATCAGCCACCCTGTATAGTAATACACATATAATAACAATAAAAATTAATAAAAATATTAATAAACTTACCATTTTGTACCATTTCTGCTTCGCAGTAACAAAATTCAACTCAGTATAAAAGTTTATTTACCATACCAAAACTAAATAGTCAAATATACGGTCCACCCATTTAAAAGAAGTACTTCACAAACACAAGCAACACAATAACATCACTATTCCTTTAACATGAAAGCTATTAAAGTTTTGTTTACACTTAAAAAGATAGAACAACTTTTAATAACAATCGCCATTGTTTTGTCTCGATGACAGCTGATTAGTAATTAACTTTTTTTGAAGCAAGTTAGCGCTGTTTATTATTAATATTTTTTGAATACATATAGAAAAAATCTGTATGTTTACCTTTAATCAAGATTGGCCTGATTTAAATTAACTGATTTTTTTATAAAAATCACTGATTTTTAAGAAAGATAGTAAAAAATAGAAATTATAATGAAAATGTATTTATTTACAACAAAACTATTAATAACAACCAAATAAGTTCTGTATTTAATAATATCTTAAAATTATATGGTATTTAACACTTTAATTACCTTAATAGAAAGTAGAAAAATAAGTATTTAAATGTGTAACAAGAAATAAAAAATCTTAGTTACTCTTCATAGTTTTATTCAGATCAATAATTTTGGTTTTATTACAGATTTCGTTTTTGTTTATGAAATAAAGAATATTACTGATTTCAAACAAATAAAAAAGAACTGTAAGACTTACATATCTTTAAAAATTAAAAAAAAATCATGATTTATTTGATAAAAAAAAAATATTTTTGATTTTTTCAAATAAATCGTGATTTCTACCATCCCTACTTTTAATATTAAATCTTAAAAAAATAAAATATGTATAAATAATTAAAAAATATATTTGTTCACTTACTTTTACTCCGTTGTTTAATGATGTACCTATATACCTATTATTGAGTGTATATTATAAACAAAATTCAGCATTTTTAAATTTATTTATTGTGCATTTTAATATATTTTGCTTACCAAAGTTTTTGGGTTTATAAGAATTTTATCAGTACCTCAGCAGGATTACGTAAAACCCAGAAATGGGTCGAAATTAATTTTTCACCATATTCATAAGATTCTGTATATGTTATAATAAAAACATAATAGGTATAGGCTCATTAAATAGTTACATTTTCTCTACAGTTTAAGTAAAACCCAGAAATAGGTTTAAATTAATTTTTCTCTATATTCACAAGATTACATATATGTAGTAGAATAAACCCCAAAAATTTTGTTATAAAAAAATTAAAGGTGTGAATATAGTAAAGAATTGACTTATTCTCAAGGGACATAATTTATGTAAAATAAAATTTATAAGCAACGTCCCTAGTAAAACCGGATGTGGTGTGAAGTTCTGTGGAACAACGGAAGTGGGGAAGGGGTAAAGGCACCCCTAAACTGTCAAACTTAATAATAACACCGACCTAATTAACTGTAGTCCGAAAGCAATAAAAATTAAAACAGTATATTAAAGAATTAATAAGTCCCAGCATTTGAATAAGCTAATTGGTTTCCAACTCTTGCTTCCAGGGGTGGATTTAGCCAGATTAGATTGCGGGCCGTTGTTTATCATTTTGTAATTAAATTATAACTAAATGCTGAGCTACACGAAAAAGTTTCAATTCAATTTACTTGGATTTCGAATCACTGATTCGCATTTTCTTCTTAATTCTCTGCAAACTCTTTGTCTATTCCACAATATTCACCCCTCTTATAAATATTTTATTCACATGCATATATCACAAAAAGAGTCAATGAAGTTAACTAAATTTCAAAAAAGGTTCACATTATTTTCAGGGTTTTTTTACCCGAGCCAAAAAACAATATTTTTTTAGGAAATCCTCACTCAAAAATACCCAATAAACCCACATAAAAAATAGTGTTTCACGAGTGTCTTGCATTTTTCTTGTTCGTGCCTTAATCTTACAAAAAATGCAAGACAAGAACATTATTATAATAAAAAATAATTTAGTCCTTACATATACATTATATTTTTTCCGAAATCATTAAATTATTAATTAAAAACATAAGTAAATAGCATTTATGTGTTTATAAAACGTCAGCTAGCTATTGAGACGGGGATGGCTGTGATAACAAACTTACTGTCAAAGTGTCAAATATTTCTACATAATGTTCATTTTTGTTTTCCTGCTTAGACGTCGTCTGCAAGAAATCAGATAAATTATTACCAAAAGTAAATAAAAAACAAATTTACCAATAATATTATAGAATGATATGTTTGTTATTTTAGGGAGTGCTAAAATAAACTGCAAAAATATAATATTATTAAAATATACGTTAATTCAGTATGACTTCTTAATATTTTCTATATTTGAAACACAAAAAATATATAAAATCCCCAAATATCTAAATACACCCTATATTTAGATACAATAATATGCAACAATTTTGGAGAAATATGTTGCTTACTTTGATCGAAATTAAACATCAGGAATTCAATTTTTAAATCGTGATTATTAATCAAATGAAATATCTCTGTATTTTTCTTGTATAAATATAATTCAAATCAAAGTACGTTTTCGTTTTGAACCCTAGGATAATTTCTCCAACCCTGTTAATTTCAGGGTAAAATTTACATTTGAAAAGGTAACATTAAAATTTGAATTCTGTCAATATTAATAAAACAGATTATATCAAAGACCAACTGAACAAACACCACAATTCTCTTAATACAAATATAATTAGACTCAATCAAATAAAGCTACAAATTTGTAAAATAATCGCATCATTCTGGGGTTTCAAACGTTGAATTTCATCATTCAATTTGCTAATTACAAATGGCGATAATTAACCGTGGTATTATTAAATCTATCTCAAATTGTAATCACATTTAAAATTATACTTCCCTCAAAAACTGACCGTAACGTAAAAGTGATTTATTCATGTATTTACTTCAGCTAGTGAAAATGAAAGTAGTCGTTGCATTTTTCGATCTAGTTTTCTACAGGTCGTTTAAGGTCGCCTAAAGTGTGCTCTAAATAATTATTTTATTTATAATTTATACAAATTATATTTAGGGGTGTTTTGTATTAAAATAATCAACAATAAAAATGGATGAATACATTAATTTATAATATTTATTTTAATAAATTAATTTGCTGCATTTTGTATTTAAACGACCTTTCATATTACATTATATAATATTTATTAAACATGAAAATTTCAATATGCTTTATATTTTAATTTAACTATACACATATTTGAATGTTGGTTTTATTTATATTATTAAACAAGACTAATACTTGTGTATTATATGTGTTTTTATATTTACAAAAAAATTACTTCAATAAAAAAATACAAAATTTAAAAAAATGTTTCAAATAAACTCCTGTTCATTTTAAATATCAAACATATTTTTTCAAATAAATTATTTTCTAAAATGTTTGTTGAAGTCGATAAATGAAAAATACTGAAAAAATGATCGAAAATCAATATGGCTCTGCCATCTGTTTTTCATAACTTGTACTATATAGTCGTGACAATTTTAAAATGACATTTAATAATTAAACTAATACTAGCAATCGATTAGACATGTACATATGTACAGTCCTTGAAATTGTTGTTATTTAATTATTTTTTTTTTCAGAGAAAATTAAAAAAATAATGAAATTATGATCAAAATCAGTTGAATTCAATATTAGGTGTGACGTCTATTTCCAGTTTTTATAAACAGATTCATGCAATGTTTTAAAAAATTTATTGGAATTTGTTTTAAAAATTTAAAAATTTTATGGTCATAAAACCGGTTTTCCAAGGTCAAAACTTTCAAACCTGTTTTTGTAGGGGTGCAAACCGGTTTGAAGAAATTGAGAACCAGTTTTACAACTTGAAATACAGGTTTTTAAATTGTTTTAAGATAAAGAAAAGTTAAAAATGTGTAATTAAATAAATCATTTTATAAAGTTTATTGTATATCATTAACCAATTTAGGAAAATAGGCAAGATTGCATTGAAATAATGATGATTTTATAATTTCTTTGTATTTTAGTAGGATTGCCAATCGGTAACATATAACAGGTTTCGTACCATTACCTACATACCTGATTTTATAAGGGGTGGAAATCGGTTTGAAAAAATGGAAAGCCGTGTTTGAACTGGAAACCTGGTTTAAAGTTTAATTCATGCTAAATTAAAAATTATTTTATGAAGCATGTAGTATATCATCAATCTATTGAGGAACATAGGCAATGACAATTTAATAATTAATAAATTAAATCTAGACAGTCAACTTTATTATGAATTATCTAATTAATCAGAAAAAAGTATAAAATAATATAGAATTTGAATCATTTAAACCACATACACATTTGTTCTGGAAAAATATTGAATCATATAAACCACATATACTTTTGTTCTGAAAAAATATTGAATCTTTTAAACCACATATATTTTTGTTCTGGAAAAACATTGAATCATTTAAACCACATATACTTTAAGAATTTGCGCTGCAATTTCTCAAGTTTCCTTTTATGGGTGTCATAAATTAGGACATATAAACTGCAGTTGGTGGGTTCCGAGCACTTGTATGAGAAGTGCGACTGTTTTTTGTAATTTCCGGATTTTGATTGACGCCCAACAGATCCCAGAGCATGAGGGGCTGAAGGGCTAAACAGAGAATGGGATGTACGTTGACTGGAAAATGTAGATATTTATGTGCAGGCAATGAAAAGAATTGGAAAA
Source organism: Stenolophus ochropezus (assembly GCA_035578165.1). Classification (NCBI taxonomy): domain Eukaryota; kingdom Metazoa; phylum Arthropoda; class Insecta; order Coleoptera; family Carabidae; genus Stenolophus; species Stenolophus ochropezus. Next base: position 3,439,892 of record JAQOWZ010000028.1, on the reverse strand, counting down.
TAACGATGGCAGTTCAGTGCCAAAAATAAAATTTGGAACGAGTCATTTATTTTCATCACATTTTGTACTCGATATTTCGGGGGATAACTTTTCTTTCATTCTTTTATTTCCCATAGACGGAGACGCAAGTTTTCTAGGGGGGCGAAAAAGACAATTTTAATAAGTAATGTAATTATTATTATTCCAATTAATAAATTTCTTTGGTTGCACCAATTACAATATGAATTGTAAATAAAGTATCAGAAACAACTTTCAATTTAAATATAAAAACAAAATTAGATGTTTTTATACAAATTGAATTAAAATATAAAGTGACCATAAATACTGTTGTCACTGTTTAATTTCTATGTAAATATCTTTTGCAAATGTACGAATCAATTAATTTTATCGTAAATTTTTGAACAGTCTGAAGCTCTGAAGTATCTATTTATTTTTATTTTATTTGTTGAATTGATTTTTTATATCCAACATTTAATTTCAAATATGAAAACAATACTTGAAAATTTAGTTTCAAGTACTTTCAGTTGTTTGATTTAGTAAATTATTTCACGATTTCAATTGGCTATTTTTATCTAAATAAATTAGGAAATTAGAGTATTTTTATGGTGACTGGTTTTTACAGAGGGTGATTTTTAAGTAATTAAAGCAAGAATTAGAGTAGTTCATAGTGAGTGAGCACCCTTCTCACAGGTAGTAAACATTATGGTGACTGGTTTTTACGGAAGGTGATTTTAAAGTAATTAGGGCAAGAATTAGAGTAGTTCACAGTGAGTGAGCACCCTTCTCTCAGGTAGTAAACAGTACGGGGACTGATTTTACGAAGGGTGATTTTAATCTAGTTTTACTGGGTCAAGAATTAGAGTACTTCACAGTGAGCGAGCACCCTTCTCAGTAGTAAACATTACGGTGTCTGGTTTTTACAGAGGGTGATTTTGATGTAATTAGGGCAAGAATTACACTACTGCACCCTTCTCTCAGGTAGTAAACATTACGGGGACTGGTTTTTATGAAGGGAGATTTTGAACTAATTTTGGCAAGAATTAGAATACTTCATAGCGAATGAGCACCCTTCTATCAGACAGTAACATTACTGTCTAGTTTTAACAAGGGGTAATTTTGATATAGAAATTATTATTTATTTAATTGGGCAACCATTTAAGATAAACTTAATATTTGTATTTATTCATACATTTCTTTACTAAATATTTGTTGCGACCTAATTTATATATAAAAATGTCTACATTGCTAAATACAATTGAAGCATATAATGGATTATGGTTTATTATAGCCCTGAACTAATTTAGAAATTTAATTAACTAATAGTTTCTTATACTATACAAAAATACTGTTAAATGAATGAAATCAGCATGTCATGTGATTATCTTTTGTTGGTATAATTCATTAGCTGAAAAGTTGGAACGTCAACTGGACAGAGGCGTACCTCTCTAGGGACGTCCCAATCCACCCCAGTGGTTTAAAAATACCCTTATTCGACGCTTTCAAATACAATTTGTATCGACAAAAAATGGTGGAACATATTTTTATCTCAAATTTTTAAAAAAGAATACTTAATTTATGTAACTTCGTAAACCTGAATTCACAATATAAATTATAGATATATACATATATCACTCATAACCTAGTACCCATTACTGGGTGTGCGAAGTTGCAGTATATCAGTTATCACTTTATTAATATAAATATGTTATACGTTTGTAAAAAATATAACATTTGGTATTTCATTCAAATATGATGAACTAATTAGATTTTGACTACAATTGGTTAACCAGAAGTAGTACTTTGCTTAAATCTTAAGCCGTTTTTTCTAAAAAAAAATACCTCTAAATACCTCTTTTCGCAAATTGCATTATTATTAAATATAAAGGTTTTTTAATTTTCTATCCATCTGCATAATTACGTTTATATATAACTTCTAGCTAAACACAAAAAAAATATAAATTATAATAATTTTACATATCGTTTAGACTGAGGAATTTCTATAAAACAGACGAGGTTCTCATATGTTCACAAAATTTTACATATGATATCAAATTTGATGTAAGTTTAAAAAATAAATTAAGTATATATAAAGTAGTTTTACTGTAAAATTAAAAAAGATGGAAGAAATAAATAAGGAATATATTTGCATGGGTGAATCAAGGTAAGTTCGGTTCCGGTTTTAGTAACGCCAATAATAGCTGTTTTTTTTTGTCATACAAATTTTATAAAAGGAATTTTAGGTATGAAATAAACTGCAATAACAAACTAATTATAAAACTACAAATTGAGTACTGAAAAGCTTACATAGAATATATTACTAGATTACTACAGTGCCGGAAAGTAATGTGTTGGACACATCAGATTTTTTTGCCGATTCTACTCTTAATAATTATTTTCTTGTAAACTAGGAATAATGAATCGATTTTATTTTATGTCTAAAAATGAAAATTTGGCGACATACCCCATTGTTTCTACCAGTGAAGTAGAGAGCGTATTATTTTCTTAGGACATTTTCCCTCCGGGCGGCCATGGAAAAGGGAAAACAGTAGCACGTCATGTGAGGTAATTGATGAACAAACAAATTTGTTGACAAATGCATTCGTGGCCAGGCTTCTCTATTCAAGGGCCTCAGCTCACTGACAATTGTCCATTCCGGTGTCCATTCATTCTAGAACAATCGAATTACGGAATTTGTTTGCAGGAAAAAACAGAGGATCATTCACCAGGAAGTCTGATAATCATTAAACAAAAGAACATCGCTAATGGCCACCAATTGTTACAGAAACAAAAGATTTACCTTCAGTTTTAAGAAAACTTAACTTTTTAATAACACCATTCATACTGTTTATTTTTTTATTATATAAAGCAATACAATATTTTGTTATTCAACAAGATCATCGTTTTGTCCCTTTGAAGTACAGAAATACCAATGATGTTATCTCTTGCTATCACTTTTCAAAATAACTCCGAAAAAACATGCTAAAATAGACAGTATATACAAACATACATACTGAAGAAAGAGATGACGCAAAAAAGTATGTTACACATATTGGAACGTATATTGCATATTGGTATCTAGGTAAGTGTAAAATCACCGGTCTAGTGTAAATTTGTATGGTTATACTTTTTAAACGAAATTTTGAACATGTTACTTAATTATTTCTTTTAAAACTTTCTACACTTTTTACGCATTCAATTGACACATTAAATATATTTTTTATTAAACTTAATTCCGCACTATTTAAATTATAGACCATAAAATTAAGAAATATTTCCTACTTGTAACGCATAATAAAATACCATTAAAATATGTAATAATCTTAAAATTTTATGGATAAAATATCTTTTATATTTTTAATTTCATAAGCACTTTTATAATATTTTATAACTTCACATATTTCTAGAAGACGTTCTTCGTCGTTTATTATCGCCAGGGTACGAATGGATCATCTTCGAAGAGCACTAACAATCTGTATAAAACCATAAGACTTTAGCACGCTGAATTTTTCAATAGAGTGATACGATTGTTGCCTGTTTTGTTTCACGTTGTCATGGCATATTCCCACACTAGTGGACCAAGTTGGAACCCTCTTCTCTGTTTCAGATCAAAGCATATGTAAATTCTAAGTCCGATCCTCTTGTTTACGCGTGTTACTGCCCTGCATTTCTATTTGGCTGTAATCCAAAACTAAATCAAGTGGCCACAGCATCCAAATCATCCCCTACTCATTCATCCCTGCATATTTCATCCCTGCAGAGCACCAAATGCAAGCAATGTTTGTCTATGCAATAAGCTGATTTTCAAATCTGTAAACCATACATGTATTGTAATAATTATCCTTTGTTATGATTATAATATGGAATAATACTTATCATTCTATTATTACCAATATTATACTTCTTGTTTAGATATCACTACAGCGATAAAAACTGGTTCTATAAGTTGGAAACTTGTTTTCTACCTGTGTTAGTCACAGGGTTATTGTTTCTTGTTTGGATATCATTAAATCGATAAAAACCGGTTCTATAATCTGGAAACTTGTTTTCTACCTCTATTAGTCACAGACTGCTTTTTGTATAATAACCTTTAAAATCTACCTGGCTTGACCACTTTAAAAACCGGTTTAAGTTCCTGAAAAACATTTAGAGGCACATCAATTGTTTCAACAATGTATATATTTACCAGAAAATCTTCTGTATTGTTCATTAAATAAACAACAATCTCTTTGTTATTGCACTATATATTTTACAACCATTTGACATTTGAGGTTATCCTTATTGTTATTAATAAATGATTTTAATATATTTACATGACATTTGTTTAAATTCGAATTATTTCGTGCTTAATTCTGATTGGCTAAATCACGATCAAAAGTATTGATTTTCTGCCTGATAAACAAGTTCATGTATGCAAATGTTTGTTGTACTTCACTTTATATTCGATGGATGTCACTAATGTTGTTAAATTGGATGATTTTTATGCAACATTTTTTCTCATTTTCTCGAAAACTAAAATTTATTAAACAATAAAAATTGCGTGAATAATATATTAATATATGCTACACATATACCTAGTATTAATATAATTATTAAAATACATTTTATTTTCTCCACGAGTAAATATTGATTTTTAATCATTCCACCAAAATTTTTATTTTATAGCTTACATAGATGTTTGTAATACATATTAAATTTATAATTAACATTCTATATAGTAAATTTATAAATTTTATTGAGGTTTTATAGTTTTTTAATACCATTTAAATTTGAATTTTTTCGTGCTTCATTCTGATTGGCTGAATCCCAATCGAAAGTATTGATTTTCAGCCAGATAAACAAGTCAATGTTTGCAAAAAAATTGTTCATAATAATTCATTTTTTTGCAGTTAGATGTCACTAACGTTGTTAAAATCAGGTGATTTTTATTCAATATTTTTATTAATTTTCTTGAAAACTAAAGTTTATTGAGCTATGAAAATTACGTGAATTATTTATTAATATATACAACACATATATCTAGTATTAGTTTAATTATTAAAATACATTTTATTTTCTCCACGAGTAAATATTGATTGTTGATAATTTCACCATAATTTTTATTTTATATTTTACCTAGATGTTTGTAAAACATATTAAATTAATAATTAACATTCTCAATAGATAATTTATTCATTTTATTGAGGTTTTATAGTTTTTTTTAATAACATTTAAATTTGAATTTTTTCATGCTTCATTCTGATTGGCTGAATCCCGATCAAAAGTATTGATTTTCTGCCAGATAAACAAGTTAACGTTTGCAAAAAAATTGTTCATAATAATTCAATTTTGTACAACTAGATGGCAAAGCAGATATTAAAATCTGATAATTTGGAACATAAAAATAATGTTTTATGTACTCAAATGGGTAAAAATAAAAAAGGACGAAACAGAAGGGTGAATTTTGAGTGAATTGCAATTCTCTCGGTTTCTTTATCAAGAAAAATAGTACGGGTTTCTTTAGAATAGCAATGCTTTGTTAGAATAATTTATTCCTAATTTTTCTTGCACCCTTTTACAATATTTTTTATTTCATACTAGACAATATATAATACTATTAATTAAATTTGTATTATCATATAGAACAAATATAGAAAATAATATAGACAGAATTTTCCAAATAAGTAAAAACAAAACAAATATTTATTAATAATAAAATTCTTCCCTTATTCAATAATATTTATTTTATACATACCTCAAATTTTAATTATAAAATAACTTTGAAATGTATTACCTACAATTATTAAATAAGTTATTAAAAAAGTCCTATAAAAGTATTTATTTATTTATTTAATTAACAACAATTATTACCATATGTACTCATGTATATTTATAATAATATATCTCATAATACAAAATCGATATTCCAGTTTTAAAATTGTTTTTTTAACCCTAAAACCGGTTTTCCACCCTGTACAAAAACCAGTTTTAAGTTCTGACCTTGTAAAACCGGTTTTATGACCTGTAAGACATTAATTGGTTCATTTATTGTTCACATAAATAAAAAATCTGCTACCAATTCAAATAAAAATATCGCAAGTAGTTGTTTCCAAAAATTGCCGATAGATGTCTGGACCCATACTGAATCAAGCTGATTTGGAATATGATTTCATGTTTTTTTTAATTTTCTCGTAAATAAAACATATTTAACTTATAAAATTTTGGGGAATTATACTACAATATAAGGTGCATCCTTTAGTAGTATTAATTTTATTTGTGACTGTCATTAATTTTCGTACAGGTATATAGTACAAATTTTGGGCAACAGATGGCAGACCCCATATTGATTTTTGATCATTTAATCAAAATTCTCATTTTCTGGCTGAACCACACGTTTATATAAAATATTTATTAGAAAAAGTATGTTTTATAATTCAAAATATGGGGGGTTTATTTAAAGTGTTTTTTGATATTTTTGATTTTTTGGTGCAAGTAAAAAACATGTTACAAAAAGATGACAATTGAGGGTGAAAATATAAGGACAAAACGAGAGGGTACATTTTATGTAAAAACTAGTCTGTTTTTTTATAAAAAACAACTTGTTTATTTTCTGGCTTAACCACACGTATATATAAAATATTTATTTGAAAAACTATGTTGTACAATTAAAATTAGGGGGTGTACTTAATGTGCTTTTTTATATTTTTGATTCTTTTTGGTACAAGTAAAAATTTTCCAAGTTACAAAATTATGACAATTGAGGATGGAAACATAAAAGGATAAAATGAGAGGGTACATTTATGTAAAATATAAAAAAAACAGTAAAGGTATTGCCAAATAATAATGGTTTGTTATAATAAATTAATTCTAATTTTCATACACCCTATAATTATTATTTATTTATTAATATACAATGCTAATAACAATGTCAATTTAATATTAAATAATACTAAACATGCAGATTGATTATATTTAGAAGCATGATTTGTAAATTAATTTGAACAAGTATATTGCAAACATATATTTTTGTTTCAATTCAATATGAACGTTTGTTTATCAACCCTTACTCGGTTCTGGTGTTTGGCTCATAACCGCAGCTGTGTTTATTACAAAATGTTATCATGTATATTACAGAACTTCTGAAACCTCAAATGTGTACAAGGTATGGGGTTACGTATCTATATTACTCATCATAAAACTATATTTTATTAATATAGGAATATGCGAATATGGTCAATATAAAACCATAATAAAAATGGAGTTGTTACCAATAACATGTCAATAAAATTTTAATAAATTAATTTTGGAAATATAAATACATAATTTAATAAATTCTTTAGAGAAAAATAAAAGGTTTACCAATTACAATCCAGAATTTGGTAGATATGCTGCTTTCAGCAAAACAGGGTAGCGTGATAGCGATAGATTTTTTTTTATTTTATCAATTGATTCTACATACGAGGGTGGTCCGATAAGTACTTAGCCTACAAAAGAATAACAATTTTTTTTGAAAAATGGCGATTTATTTTTCAACATAATCTCCTTTGAGTTCTATACACTCGATCCAGCGATGCTCCAACTTCTGTAACCCGTCTGAAAAAAACATTTTCTGAAGGTGTGCAAATTAGGCTTTCGTGGCGGTGATAACTGCCCCATTCGACTGAAATTTCTGCCCAGCGAGTGACTTTTTCAAATTTGGAAACAAAAAAAAGTCGCACGGGGCCAAATCCGGAGAATACGGTGGGTGGGGTAGCAGTTCGTAGCCTAATTCTACCAATTTGGCTGTGGCGACGGCGGAGGTGTGAGCCGGTGCATTGTCACGGTGGAAATGCATTCGTTTCTTCGACAAATGGGGCCGTTTTTTCTGCAATTCGGCGTCGAATCGACCCAATAATTCGGCATAGTAGAGCCCTGTAATCGTTTTACCCTTCTCCAGGTAGTCGATGTAGATCACACCTTTTGAATTCCAGAAAACCGTGGCCATAACCTTTCCGGCCGATAGGACAGTCTTCGCCTTCTTTGGAGCACGTTCGCCGGGTGAAGTCCACTGTTTCGACTGTTCCTTGGTCTCTGGTGTGTACCAGTGTACCCATGTTTCGTCGACGGTCACGAAACGACTCAGAAACTCCTTCGGATTGCGCCTAAACATCGTCAAATTATGCTCTGAAGTGGTCTCACGGATGCGCATGTTGTCAGGAGTGAGCAAACGCGGCACCCATCGCGCCGACAGCTTTTTCATACCCAATAATTCATGCAAGGTATGACCCACGCGGTCTTTTGAGATGCCTACTGTGTCAGCTATCTCACGCACCTTCAATCGGCGGTCAGCCAATACGAAATCGTGGATTTTTGTTACGTTATCCTCCGTGGTAGCCGTTTTCGGGGCACCTGGGCGTGACTCATCAAAAACCGACGTGCGACCATGTTGAAACTCGTTAAACCAATTTTTGACGGTCGCCATCGAAGGAGAAGAGTCACCCTATACAGCATCCAAGCGTTCTTTAATTTCGCTGCGCGATTTCCCTTCCAAAAACAAGAATCAAATCACCGACCGATAGTGTTCTTTTTCCATTTTTCTCAAATCTGCGGACACGCTCGCTTCCACACGCGGTCAAAACAAAACTTCGCGTCCGATTCGGCTGAAAATTTGACAGTAGCTGTCTACGATGATGTTCTAAGCAATAAAAAATTGCTCTTGCGATTGTTGTGCTATAGGGCGGTGAGGCTAAGTACTTATCGGACCGCCCTCGTACATTCTACTGTATTATACCATGAATTTCAGCTAAGCTACATATTCGAATCTGTTATTAGTCATTACTATGGATACCACTTGTTATATGACACCGTACTGTTCCAGATAAAATGCAACATAGGGAACATAGGTTGCCAATGTCAAATGCACTTGTCATCATAATTTACTCATTTATAAATAATTTAAAGTAGAATAAGTATTAAGAAAAAAATCAATATATTTTCTACATACATAACGAATTACAACAAATTTTCAAAAATTTAACCATTAACAAGTAAACAACAATTTAAACGATTATAAAAATTATCAAAAAAAGAATTATTGTAATGAAGCTTCTCTAATTTTGAATTTAAAATCTTCTAAATTTTCAGTTTCCCTCTTATAAACTTTAGATTTTAAAAGTAAAAATTCAAGACCTGTCATTCATTGCGAACCTTGGATACAGCAAAAAATTTTGAATGTGAAATAGACATTCGTTATATTCAGATTTCAAATATTTATCATACTATTTTAATTAGGTAATGATCTTGATAATGAATACACAATTTCTAAAATTGTATCGTGTGTTTATTCGAAATAAATAAAGATTTTCTTCTCCAGATCACGTCTGGAATCTCCAGGACACTCATTAGTGAAATTAGAGTGACCGGTTTGTGTCCAGAATACAAATCCTAAGAGTTATTGGTCGATCAATCGATTGATTTGATTCTTGTCTTGCATTTAAATTGCTTAATCAATAAATGAATGTCTTACTCATTTCTTATTATCTAATTATGGATGTGGATAATAATTTATACTGTAGAGGTCATTTATTAAGCTTTGCAGGACACTCTAGCTAATGTGAAGAGTGCATTGTAAAAAAAAAATATTGGCAGAAAAACTGTTTGTTATAATAATAAAATTTTAAATAATTTTTATATTTAATTATGTAACAATTTTTATTAACATAACAAAACAAATATGTGATCTAGTTAAATATACAGAATAACAATACAAATATCTCCAACAGATGTCTCTAGTGTACACGATTCAGCAATTAATTGTTTAGTATAAACAAATATGGTGGATTGTTTTATGTTTTGTTTAGTGATTGTGTTTTAAAGTGTATTTAAAGTGCCTTTAACAACCGGGAGACAGGATTCTAATGTTGTGGTAAGGATAATAGTTAATATTAATTATATTTATTATTATATTTTTGGTGACAAACTTGTATTTATTGTTATTTCGGTATATTCATGTTGGGCATATGTCAATAACCAATGTTAAGACTTGCAAAACATTGTTTGTAGTGTAGATATTCAACTATTTGTTATGTTTCAAGTATTTGAAATATATTTTACTACTTATAGTAGATGATAGACTCGCTTAAACGGCTCGACAGTAATTTCGTTATATCACAAGTAAAAACTGTGTTATCTCACTAATATTCTAAAATACTACCGTGAGTATTTTTAATTGAAGCATTGGATTTATCATATCTATGGTTACGACTTGATATTTGATTGACTGCAATGTATACTTGCTTGTCTCATTTAAAATTAAACATAAGGTACGAATTTGTCATTAGCTTTGCACGTGCAACAACAATTTTAAGAATCATTAATACCATTAGAGGATATGGTACAATACCAATAGTAGAATGGTCTGCTAGAACACTCGATCTTACACATCTAGATTATTTTTATTGTGACCTTTAAAATCAGAAGTTTTAAAATTTAGATGAATTAAAAATTCAAATTGAAAATATTTTTCAAAATATTCCAAATATCATCTTATGTAATCCAAAATTTTATAGCAGATTGAGTCATTATTGCTTAGCAGTTGGATGAATTTTTGAAAATTTATTGTAATAATTATTGCTTAATTGTTCGTTATTATATTTACTTTTTATGTAGCAGTCCATTCTACTATTCTACCCTTTCTTCTAAATGTATTAATATTTATTAAAATTGATGTTGCACTTGGTGTAGGCTGGTCAGAAAATTTTATGATCCAAAAAGCAAATGTCAAATTCGTTCCCTATGTTTCATTTTAAATACAAGCAAGTATACATTGCTGTCAATCAAATATCAAGTCGTAACCATGGATATGATAAATCCTGTGTTTTACGTTAAAAAATACTGACGGTATAATGTTTATCAAAGGTATTATTAGATGTAAGGTAGTAATGAAACGTAGGCTTTTCCAGAGCAATTATTCTTAGCCCCAGGGCTGTAAATCTTTGTGGTTTCATTCAAAACAAGCCTCAACTCTTTAGAACGACTGAGACTAATTTATAATGCGTTATGGCCCTTCTGGGAGTTTAGACTATTTCCCAAGTGATTGTGTAATCAAAGATCCTTTAACTGTATTTCTACTACAGCTTTCTACGTCTATTTGTTGACCTATATACTGTATTTTCTATCTAATTATTCCATTGTCATTATATTTTTATTCTCTGAATTGTATTTTTCGAGTTATGAATTTTTTGATGCAGAAAGAACTTTGTAAAAAATATTTTGACATTAAAAATTAACACCCTTTATTTTCAACAAAAAATACTTTACATTCATATTACAATTCTGTACATTACGGGAAAAATAGTGAAAAAAAATCCAGAATCGTATTTTCCAAATTACAAATTTTCAATACAGAATGAATTTGGTAAAAAAATCTATTTTCTTATGAAAAGTACCTTATAATTACATATTAACCTGTACATTATGGGACAAATAGTGAAATATTATATATTATATTATATTTTTTGAGATACGAATTTTTCAACAGAATAAATGAGGTAATAAAAATTTTGACGTCAAAAATAGACCACCTCTATTTTTAAACAAAAGGTAACATTTATCCATACTTCTAGTCTGTAAGGAAAAATATCCCACAGTTATATTTTCCAAATTACGATTTTTTTTAATACGGAACGAATTTGTTAAATAAAAGTCCGACCTCAAAAATTAACTACCTATATTTTTAGACGAAAAGTACCTTATATCTATATTTCAACCTTATACGTTATGAGAAAAATATTCAAAAAATTCCTAAGGTTGTATTTTGTGAGATACGAATTTTTTAATATAGAAAAAATTTCGCAAAAAAAATCAGACATGAAAAATTTAACCCCTTTATATTTAAAAGAAAAATACCTTATACAAATATTTCAACCATTACATTATTGGAAAAATAGTAAAAAAAATCCCAATTTGATATTTTTGGAGTTACAATATTTTTAATACATATCTAAGAGAAAAATGTAATCTTAAAAACTGTCTCTTCTATCTATTATCTATTAAGGAAAGTACATTACATTACTATATCAACTCTGTGCATAACAAGGAAAATAATTATAAAATTCCCAGACTTGTATTTTCCAATTAATTAATTTTCCAAGAAAATTTGTAAAATAATCTCAGTCCTGTATTTTCCGAGATATGAATATTTTAATATGTAACATGTTCTTAGAACCACAACTAATTATTCTGTCCACTCTATAGACCACATATACGACAAATATGACTCTGATTATATTGAGTGTAATACTAATAGATTGGCTGTGAAGTACTCGGGAGAAGAATAAGCGGGCAATAAAGGCAATGGTGTAGGTAAAAACCGTTGCAAAAAGCCGGGGTTTTCGCGTCTATAAATGCAATTTCTCCGGGGTCAATCTTGATGTTTTATCGAGGCCGCGGAGGCTCGTGAGAGGAATATCTCGCTGCCTATGGATTTATAATCGGATAATCCATTTCCTTGCCGCATTACCAGTCGTTCCGAGCGCTGACTCCTGATTGGTCACCCGCGGTCAACGCCGCCAAATCCGTCACCCGAGCTCAAAAACTTCCAGCCACTGCCTTCACAAACAAATAGAATCGGGAAACACGATATTAGTAAAATCAGAGTATTATCTATTCGTGTCTTTAATTATTGGAATCTGTTGTCATGAGCACCGATCAAAATATCCAAAATCAAAACATAAGACTATAAAAAAATCTAGAACATTCCAGACTATTCCAGAATATGCTCTGGTTTTAGTAGGCCAAGAATTAGAGTAAACATTTTAATATGTACTAACTCGTGACTCACTGCAACTAGAGCACAATTCAAAGCAACCGAAACTGCTTTAACACATGCTCTACCTTCATTAGACCAAGAATAAGAGCAAATGTTTCTGAGTGTACTAATTCTTAACCCACTGAAACCAGAGCACAATCCAAAGGTGCTAAAATTGCTCCAGAATGTGCTCTTGTTCCAGTAGGCCAAGAATTAGAGCAAACACTTCAAAAATGTTTTAATTACTGACCCCAAATCCGTCACCCAAACTCTTTCAAAAACTTCCAGCCAGTGCTCTTACAAACAAATAGAATTCGAATACATTGTACTAATAAAATCGCGATATTATCTATTCGCTTCTTTAATTATTGTCGTCTGTGGCCATAGGCGCCGACTTTCAAAATACCAAAAATCAAATCATTAAACTATATAAAAAATCCAGAATATTCCAGACTGTTCCAAAAGGTGTTCTGGTTTCAGTAGACCAAGAATTCGAGCAAACATTTCAAAATACTCTAATTACTGATCCACTGAAACTAGAGCATAATTTAGAGCAGCCAAAACTATTTCATAATGTACTCTGGTTTCAGTAGTCCAAGAATTAAAACAAACACTTCTGAGTGTACTAATTCTTGATCCACTGAAACCACAGCAAAGCAACCGAAAGTGCTCCAGAATGTGCTCTGGTTTCAGTAGGCCAAGAAATAGAGCAAATACTTCTTGACCTACTAAAACCAGATCACAATCCAGAGCAGCTCAAATTGCTCCAGAATGTGCTCTGATTTCAGTGGGTTAGGAATTAGAACACTCAGAAAAATTTGCTCTAATTCTTGGTCTGCTGAAACTAGCGCACAAAATTGCTCAAGAAAGTGCTTTGGTTTTAGTAGGGCAGGCAGGAAATAGAGCAAACACTTCTGAGTGCTCTAATTCTTTACCCACTAAAACTAGAGCATAATCCAAAGCAGTCAAAACTCAAAACTGCTCCAGAATGTGCTCTAATTTCAGCAGGCAAGAATTAGGACAAACACTTTAGAATTAGAATTAAATCAATTAATTCTTCTAGCAGTAGTGATTTAATGATTAAGACATAATGGTCAGTAACTGACCTGGTGACCTTTTTTTTGATTGTCATTTTTTTTGTAAAGTAATTGGCAACCTTAGACACAGCACGAATTAAATTTATTAAACATTGATGAATCTAAAATTTGTCACCTCACACTTTTCTTTCGTAGCATCCCGCTGAAGACCGAGTCATATTTTTATGTTCCACCATCCATTGGTTTGTCAGGCAGATCTGCTTTGAACAATACCGCCCAATGGTGGTGAATTAGCAAGTGCGCGTCATACATTAACCCTACCTGTTACAGACATATTCAATAATGCACGCGGGCCTGTCCTCTGGTGCCGGCGACAGCGCTACACGCCGCCCACGCCTAGGGTCGCACCCCCGGGATGCAAATATAAGGGCTCCTTGATGAGAAATGTTGCCTAACGTCGCTGGTTAATGCTTCACTTCCAATTACCTCAACTCGTAAAAAGGAATCACATGCACTTTATGCTACACTACATTCTAATGTCATTCAAAATGAAAGAGTTTCTAGAATTTCCTTTCGTTCAAACTAAATTTTTGTCTAGAATTTTTTTAGACTGGTTTTGACCTTTTAAGTTTCTTCCAAAAAATAGGGGTTCCTTAACTCGTAAAAAGGAATCATACACACTTTATGCTACACTACATTCTAAATTCATGCAAACACAATTTTTTTTCTAGAATTTCCTTTCGTTTAAATTAAATTTTTGTCTAGAATTTTTTTAGACCGGTTCTGCCCCCTTAAGCTTCTTCTAAATAATGATCTCATTTTCCTTAACTCGCAAAAAGGAATCACATACACTTTATGCTGTACTAAATTCTAAATTCATTCAAACTCAAAATTTTCTAGGATTTTTTTAGACCCGTTTCGACCCCTTAGACTTCTTCTAAAGTAGGGGTCTCATTTTAAAATTTTGTACTTCATCAAAAAAAAAAAAAAAAATATTTTCTCTTCTTCCTGATCTTTATATATTAAAGGATAACCAAAATAAGAACCGGTTTATAGCAGGGCATGTGACCGGTTAAAAAACCGATTAATAAAAACGGGTAACTGATATATTTTTTTAATTCTAATTTTAACCGATATTTGTAAAGCCGAAAATACTGGTCCCCGTTACCCAAAAGAAACCGGTTTTGGCGAATATTAACTTTTATTGTAATATCATTTAACGGGAATTTTTAAAAATATTTTTTAATATCTTTGTTATCTATTTGTCTTTGAAGAAGAGTCATGACAGTTTTAACAATTTACATTTTATTGGAGAGTCATACAAGTAGGTGTTTCTTTATCAGCTAAATTTAAAATTGAAAAGTGACCTGCGTTTTTCTGAAGGTATTACGGGATTTTTTGTGAATATTCGTTAATTAAATTGCATTCTTTTATTTGTAATTTTTTTCAGATAAAAATTTTATAGAACTTATTTCTATTATCAGTTATTTGATGTTTTATAATACTTCACAGAAACGCCTGATATTAACCCAAAATGCAACCAGACTCACAGTTAAGTAGGTGAAACGAATTTTCCCATAAGTTTTCCTATCTATATGTATATTTTTCAATCAACGGTAAAATTATGCATTTATTTTCTACATAATATACTGTTTCAATACATTTCTCGTAAAGTACATTAAACACAATTTAAATAGAAAATAATTTAAAAAATGTTTAAAATAATATCTTTATATTTTTGTATGAGTATATAAATTTATTGCTACAGTAGCTGTACAGATATAACAATAAAATAATTCTATTCTGCATGTAAATTGAGTATCATAAAATAATTCCATATGTAGTGATTATGATAATACCTTTCACCTAATTATATCATTTCGTACTAGGCATAAGCTTTGTATGTTACAATGTATGAAAGCAGGGACATTGATTGTCATTGGCTAATAAAATGTCAAATTGGGATAAATTTATATTATAACGCCGCAATATTCCACATAACTGCATTGTATATTGGAGCGTATTGTGCTTATTAAAGCTTATCATTTATTTATAGTTATACCTCAACAAATTCAACATTTCAAAATATATTATATTTGTTACAGATACAGCTGACAACTTCCAAAATAAGGTAAGAATTTTTTATTCCATAATTAAAGACTGGTTTAGCATGGATTTAATTTACGAATTTTCAATTTATGATTTAGATTTTAAAATATTAACACACATTCAAACAAATCTGGTGGTTTATAAACGACTTACAAATTTAGAAATTTAAAATTTAGATTTGGAATATAACAAAATTTTATATTCTAAATTCCAAATCCAGCCAATCACAAGAATGCATTGAACTGATGTATATAGGTTAAGTTAATATCAAATTGCAAATGACAGTATATGAGTGTTACTTTGAATATATAGTAAAATAAAAATAACTAGACATCAAATTCATTTTGTACTAAAACAAATTCACCTCATTGCAAAGAAATGTCAAACTAACAGTCAAACATCAAAACTATGTACCCTGTATATAGTTTTGAGTATAGTGAGAGTAAAAAACATTACTAAAAATAAAATTAAAAATTCAAAACAAAAGACCATTTTATTCCGAAATGGTTTGTTTCCGGACATGGGTATATTAGGATTATTTTCTAGTTTTGGTTTGATTAATATATTTTTTAAATTTGGTCCCCTATTTTTCGAACATCCTGTATAATATCACGTGATACCTTCTGATTGGATAAATTTAGGAAACTAAAATACATCATAAGAAAAAATCAAAATTTTAAATTAAAAAAACAAGATAAAATATTACAATATTATTATACATCTATCTTTATCTAAACTAAAACTTGCACAAAAACTTACAATTCGTAACAATTGACGAGGGGTGTAAAAACTAAAATTCTAATCTACAAGTTGTACATTTGAACAAAATTCATTTTATTTCGCTTTCCATACTCTACGAGTTGTTCAAACAAGTTCAGTAGGCAAATATTGTGAAAATTTATAATGAAAATTCAACTGGGTAGCCAATTATTTTTCGGAATTGTAAATAGATGGCTACAGGTTTTGATAACGAAATATTAGGTACATTATTTTTTCAAACGTTTAATTTCACTTTTGTTTGAAGTGAAGTTAATAAAATTTTTAGATTTGAAATGTAAAAAGAACGATAATGGTGATAAATTTCATATTTTTGAAAAATGTACTATTTTTCTATTATCGGAGAAATAATTAGTTAGTCGGAAATAAACATCAATAACTTTTAAAGCAGGTGTTCAAATTTAAAATTCATACAACACATTAAAGCCTGAACTTTTCACTTTAACATGTTTAAAAAAAAGTATGTATGTTACATAGTGTAATTTTTAGAAACAAATAAATCTTCAAAATGATCAGCATTTCATACAGCTTTTTTCTTACATGCTAATAAGTTTAATAAAACTTAATATTGCTCTTAAACTATACGGCAAAAAAAAGTGTTTTTACATATATTAATCTTTATACGGTATACATTTATGATTGTATATTATAAATATATATATATATATATATATATATATATATATATATATATATATATGTATATATATATATATATATATATATATATATATATATATAACATTTTACTCAATGGTTTTACTTGAAATTAAAATATGTTGTATAAAACATGAAATCTAAGAATATTTTATTAATTTCAAAGAATTTGTTTTACAAATATTAATAATATGGTCGGCTCGTTTAAAATATTACAATATAATTTTAAAAAAATATTATACATGTAAGACATATGAGTACATTTTTTCATATTTTATGTGTAATGAAATGTTGTCTTTTTGTTTTTATTATTATATGAACAATACTATGAAACTTTTTCACTACTTTTCTAGAAAGATGTGTTTATAATATTCTAAAATTTTAAAATAAGGGTACATATTCATTAGTAATTTAAAGTTAAACGATCTCCTATTCGAATTCATGTAAAAAATGCTGTCTTTTTATACATTTATTCTATTATTTTTTAAATGGTTCTAATTAATATATAATTATGTTTCATATATATCAAGAAATGAATAATGAGCATTTTATAGTCACAATTTTTTATGGATTATTATAGAATATATTCACGTTCAAAGAGAACTAACTTATTTCTCCAATTATTTCTTCAATAATACATCATTTAATAAACGATAAATTTAAAACATTGTTATAAATTTTAATATAATAATATTTTAATATTTTGTGAAAAAAGAATGCATTTATATCCAATGAGAAATGGTGTTGTTGTTTATTTTTATTTAATATTTTTATTGTAAGCATCTCTATTTTTATTTCATTACTGAGAAGATTTCAAATAAAAATTCATAGTCTCTTCACATAAAAGTTGAGAACTATTTGCATTTTAGATGGACTAAAATATTCCTATCTATTTTAATCTAGTTAGTTTAGCCTAATAAATTTATTCTGCATATATTTTATTCACAACTCTAGTAAAATATCACCCATTTTATTTTTTACTATAACTTAATTTTGCCTTAAATATTAATAATTATTTCAATTCACAAATTCCATTTCCAGGACTCGGTAACAATTTTTATCGCACTCCTTATTTTTATTATCCAATATCCTTACAGAATCCAGGAACCCGGAACCACGTACCAATAATATAAAGGCAATGTATCACTTCCGCTAATAAAAGTACATATACGTGGTGGATATTAACAATAAAATCATATTTACGTTGAATATGAAATATGGGTACCTGTTTCAAAAGAATTTTGAAGTTAACAATTGGAAAAAAGAAATATTATATATAATAAAAATACCTATGTTTATTGAAAGGGATATTTGATTTATAGGGCAGATAAAATATAATATTTTATTAGGAACTCTAGAGACATCTGGGGTGGAAAATATGCACAATCCTTAAACGTACTCTACCTGGTGGCGCATTTCAAAACTACAGGAGCTGTGATAATCGAAATTGTTTTAGTTGTTCGTGGTGCTTACAAAATTTATTTGACCATTTAATTTCACATATTTGTTATTTTTTATAAATACATAGTAATATAAGTTTCTTTTTTCAAAAAAGGCAGAATGTTCTTTAAACATTTACCATCAATCAGGGACGAAACTAAATAAAAATAATATTCACAAACAAATTCCTTAACAACCCATTTAAATTTGTATAAATGATTTTAATTTAATCTTTCTTGTACTCATCATTTTGCACGTTTCTTAGATGTGCAAATTTTAGGTTAATGCCGTAGTTTTTTGACAAAGGGATATTAAAAATGTCTTTTTATATTATTATTATTTAAAATGTCTCATAATAAAATATACCAGTATCTAAAAATTCTTCCTATCCATGCAAACATATAATTTTTTTTTTAAATTTCAGCTTTGCAGAACCATTCATAATATAATAAAGAATTAAATTTTGATTTAAAAATAATATCAATTAATATTAATAACTACTGGGAAAATTCTTATATTTTCTTTAGAAAGAAAGTTCGATTTATGTTCTCTAATGATGCAGAGAAATCAATGAATGTATAAATTGCTACAAAAAACAATGAAAACTATATTAATAAACAAAAAGCACTTTATTGAATAGTAGTTTCTCTAAATATTAACACATCTATAATTATATGTGTTGTAAACTCGCATTCGAGAAATTTGATCAAAAACAATATCTCCCTTATCTATATATTGATAGGCAAGAGGTAAAAATAAAAATAACATTTCTTTCTTTTGCCAAAACAAAAATTATCACATCTTTGTAAGTTTTCCAAATTCACACTTTGGCTCTGCGAGCTTAATCATATAAATTTAAAATATTTATTAGTGCTATATGTATGTTGTTTATAACTTAAATAGTTCGCCATCTATATATTATTTGTATGAAGCTAGATCAATATATTGTACAAAATATAATATAGATATCTATATATCAGTAGCATTAAAGGTAAAACAGAAAACTGTAACGCTGTAGCTTTTATAAATGAAAGTTTTCTGTAACAAATCAACAGGTTTCTCTCTCGAACGTTGTGTCCTTTCCAAAGTTTCCGCTATTGTTTCACAGATGGCGTGGCAGTGGCTTGTATTTAATACAAATTACATTATCCTTTAAAATTATTATAAATTATTTATAATTTAGGGTAAAAAAAAGTCGGATGTAACATAAAATTCTTTATTGTACATAGAACGTAATACACTATACAGACCTTCGTATACATGACTACCGTCATAGAAAATGTATGACTAAGGAAAAAAAAGAACGTGTAGGTAACAAACATCTGACTGTTTATTGTGCAGTCCTACACTCTATTCTAGATAATTCATAGAACATTTATTTGTCTAGGTGGTCTTATTGTAGTTGTACACCTCCAAAAAATTAATTCCAGCAGATATTTGTAAATTAGGTATTGCTTTCAAACTGTTTTTATTGATTGAAATTCGGGGAAATGTGAACTACAGAATAAGACACACCTATAGATACACACACTAACTGATACTGCCAACCATACTTGCCACATTTGTACAGACTATTATTATTATATTACATCGTATACTTTACGACAGTTAACATTTGCAAAATCATCGTAATCCGGCAGGACTAGACCAGGATGCTTATTTACAAACTGTACTTGCCTACAACGCATTTACATTTAGTATACATTTGCTACAAAAAAGATATCTATTTGTACAACACCTTAAAAAATCACCTAACTATATATAGAGCAATGATATTATTTCACTACACCACGAGTTTAAATAAAGTGAAACACGGGATTTGTCATATCCGTTGTTAGGAATTTTATAACAATTTATCTGAACGTTCTTTGTCAATTTGACGTCATAATTAACTGTGAATTATTGTTAAATTGTTTGACAATAACAAAAATGAATGTCATTAAAAAAAATTGAATTAAAAGTCAGTTAAAGTGTCGTTCATTCACTTCTATATTATTAGAAAAATGTTTTAAAATAATATTCTTAACATTGAACTTATTTTCAAATTTTCATTTTTCAATAAAAACTAAAATTTATATTGTATTTTAATGCAATAAAAATATTGTATGTCAATGAATTGGTTAATTAAAAAAAATATATTGTATATATTATTAATAAATTCCAAAGATCAGTTTTTAATCAGTCATGATGTAAACAAAATTCAACCATTGGGAATAGTTATTTTACTGATAAAATTGCCTTTCTCCAAATTTTTTCGCTACCAAATAAATAAATAGTTCTTTTTTTATAAATGTTAGTGTTCAAAATAATAATAATTGAATATTCATTTTGTGTTGTTTTTGAAATTATCTCACCAAATACTGTCTTACAACCTCTCTAATTTTCTCAGATAAATTTTCATTTTTAAGTACCCTTTTTGTTTTTTACCACATTTAAGAAACCTAATATTAGGATAACCTTTCGCGTTTGGAGTTGTGATTTACAAAGCTGTTTGTTTTCGTGTTTTTTAAGCAAAAAAGATGCAAAATTTTATCGATGAAATCAGGTGGTCTTGTGATATTACTTCTGAAATATAAAGTAATTACAAATTATTTAACCACAATATTATATCTCCTATTGATTGCTATGTCTTATTTTAAAATAAAGGCTTTGATACATTGCTATCAATACCTAACTACGGATATGACAAATCTCATGTTTTACTCTAAAATAATCTCATGGTGTTCTGATTTATTCATTTTTATTAAAGTGATACTTTTATAATTATTAGTTTATAGATTTTGTATCAATTAAAGTGTCAAGTATTTTTTTATGGTGAGGTACAAATAGATGTAAAAACTATAGGTATGAAGACTGTTGAACAATATGATGACAGAAATAAATAATTATAATACCAGATGTCAAAATTCATGGTATACATACAGATTAAAGTCACAGCCTTACAAATCTTATTGTTTAAGGACAAATAAAGGATTCAGTTCTTTCTAAATAAAATACAATTTCTCGTATCGCTGGAAAATTGACCTTCTGGATTTAACTCAAATTTTGAAGTGCCAAAACGAACAAAACCGCACCGGACAAACAAATCATCCCATGCTGTTTCGTCCTTTTAGTCCAAATATATACACTTATATATAGAATGTACAAAGTAAATAATATTCTTATTATAGTACGAATAAATACAAATTATAAACTATAGGAAAAAAAATCGCTGTAACACTGGTACCACTACACAAAAATATTAGAAATTATTAATTTCTATTCTTTACAATTGTACCACAAATTTAATATTAATTTAAATGTTAAACATAGTTTAAAAAATTTGTGATACAATCTTTGCTGAGGGTAATGAAATGTAGCTTCCCCCCGTTGCAAAGACTCCCCCCTTTGGGCCTATCAGTAGACGGAAGCGTTGCTATGGCCCTCGTAGTTGATCTGTAGATAGGAGGGGATGGCCGCGTTGAGTTCGCTGGCTCGCCGCCGCAGCGCTGCGATGCTCTGGCCGCGCCACAGGTCGTCTTCCGGTTCCGCGGGACTGCCGCCCCCCACGGGCGGGGTCCCCCCACCGCCGGTGGAGCACGGGATCTGCGGCGGGGGGGAGCCTGAGCCGCTCGGAAGCGTCGGGGTTGTGTTGGAGCAGTATGACATCATGGTGTCCCCTACAACAAACATTACATTCAATAATCATAAATATTCAACATACTTTTATTAAAAATATACTATGATCTATTTAATAGCTCCAAAATCTTGATCTATTTTTCTGTATGTTGCTCTAATACTTGCTCTAGTTTATTCATTTCTGATATCATTATTTCCTCCCAATGTTTCTCTACTTTTTGACTCATTTCCCATTATTTATCCCTGTTGGCTTGCTCTAGTTTGTGTTCTATTTCTTCTCCATTTGTTCTACATATCTGGTCTAGTATTTGCCTCAGTTCCCAATATTTTGTTCTACTCATTTGCCTCAAAAACTGCCCCAGTTATTATTTATTTGCTCTAGTATTCGGTCTAGTTTCGCTAATTCCTTACATATTTATACCATCACAATTTTGATCTATTTATTTGACAGATAATGTGTTCATATTTTTACTTTAGTATTACTATATTTTACCTAACTCTTGATCTATTTATTGTGACACAATTTTCTCTAATTATTGTTCCAATTCACAGTATTTGTGTTCTATTAATTTCTTTACAGAATGTACTCTAATTTATCCTCACTCTATTGACCTTAGTATTTTCTGTAGTTTCCCTAATTTCCGATCTATTTATTCTTCCAAAAAAAAATTAATGTGCTCTAATTATTTGCCAGAGATTTTACTCTAATTCTGCGCCAGCTCTATATATGTGCCTTAGTGTTTCTATAGTTACCCTAATCCTGATCTGTTACTCCACCACTATTTTGCTATAGTTATTGTTGCAGTTTCTATGATTTTGTTCTATTTATTTTAAATTGTGTTCTAATTTCTTTCTCAATTGATCTATTTCGCACTCCATATGACGTCCATTTGTATTGCAATTTGAAAATTGAATTTTTTTTATTTATATTTCAGTATTTTGCTCTATTTACTTGTTTTAAAATGTGCTCTAACTTCTCTCCCTAGACTCTATTTATCTGACTTAATATTTTCTCTAGTTTACTTAAATCCTAATTTGTTCATTTCTCCACAATTTTGCTATAGTCATTGTTACAGTTTCCATGATTTTGCTTTATTTATTTGCCTCAAAATATGCTCTAATTTCTTCCGCAATTGTTATATTTTTTTATCTACCTGAATCTACTTGTAACTAATTGCAACCTATGCCACGTCAATTTGAGTTGCAATTTTCAATGAAAGTTATTTTTATATTTATATCTCAATGCTTTGCTCTATTTATTTGTTCCAAATATGCCTTAACTTCTTCCCCAGTTACTCTAATTTATATTACCTAATATTTTCTCTAGTTTATTTAATTCCTAATCTGATTATTTCTCCACAATATTGCTCTATATATTTCCCTGACAACATTCTCTAATACCTCCTTCAAAATTGTCCTGTTATTCGATGTGCTTTTACCTATTCGCAACCTATGTATGTCAGTTACAATAGAAATAAAGTAAAATTGAAACATTGTCATATGCCAACTGTTTTTAGTTTGAACGTTGTGATGCCAGGTATGGACGTGGGCGCTATTCAAACAGCCAGGTTCGAGGCCATGGCTGTTAACATGATCTGGTGAGATGAATGTATTATGCAAATGCGAGTGGTGTGAAAGTATACAGCCTGGCTGTGTTCGGAAACAATTAGTGCGTATTTCGGAGGCAGTAATGAGACCAGCTCTAATCATTGCTAATTGTATGTTTTGCTGCTCCGCATCAGCCTCTCTCCTCGCACCTACGTGTTAGTTTTAACAGTCCGCCATGAGGTGTAAACACTCAAAGTCACACAAGCTGTTTGCTCACTGTGAACCATGTCTTTTCAATACAATTCGGCTTGTTGCTCTGTACATAATATCATCTGTTTTCAATGACTTAATAATACAAGAATGAATGGTAAACCTATGTAATTTAGAACAAGATAAAATTTTTGAAAATAGAAATAAATATTTTTATATAATTCCTGTAAGAATGGATGTAGAGTGTTCGAATTTTTCATACGCTCTTACAAAATCAACTACTTTTAAGGCTTCCATAACATGTTTGTTCAAAAAATTTATTACACCCAGACATGGACGGTAAACTTAACCAATTCAGAATGAGATAAAATTTATGAAACTAAGAATAAATATTTTTATGTAATTCCTGTATAAATGTCTGTAGAGTGTTAAAATTTTCCAGGCGCACTTACAAAATCATCTGTTTTTAATGCTTTAATGGTGGTAAACATAACTAAGTTAGAATATGATAAAATTTATAAAAGTCAAAATAAATATTTTTATGTAATTCCTGTAACGATAGCTGTAGAGTGTTCAAATTTTCAGTATGCATTTACAATACGCCATATTTTTTATTATTAGAGAAAAATGGGTACTTTTGGAAAAGGGGGTCTAATTATAAAACTGAGTTATGTATATCAATTAATATATAGATCTTGATGCGCTGATTTTAAATTTTCAAACAGAATTTTATTGTCTTTTTGTTCTTCATATATTTAAGCTCCAATTTCGATTTCGGCACACCAATATTTGGGCTTTAACCATCCCTGGGTAGAGATACGACATCAGCGATATCACCAATTGATTCTACGCAAAATTTTACATACCAAATTTCAAAATTTTATTTAGCGTGATTCAGATTTTATAAAAGAAGGACAAAAAAACAATAGTGATTTGTGATTTTAAACAGCCCTTTATAATTTTTGAATGCGTTAGAAGTTTTTGGTAAAAATTGATACACGTATGTAATTTGGCGAGAGGAATATTTCGTCGAAGTCATATCTGTACCCAATTTTTAGATATTGAGGGATGTTGTTATTAGAAAATGAAATGAATGTTGAATTTTTTTTCCAAATATTTATAAAATATGTGAATATGTTAAATTGAATGCATAGATTACAAATTTTTAAACTAGAGTTTTACCGTTCTCGACATATTTCAATTTGAAATGAAATGCAACACCAATTTTTTTTTGTTGTAATTTCCCTATTTTCTAAAGGTGAAACCAGTAGAGGGATGTTAATAAAAATTGGTTCATATATGTAAAAAATCATGTAGAAGTCATTACATACAAACCCACACCTTGCGTAACTTACCGAGCGAGTTAAGCCCGTAGTGAGTCTGATACACCCCAGTCCCTGTCGCACTACTAATAGGCAGCCCGGAGTTGAGCTGCCCTTGGTTGAGCTGGCCCACCTGGCCGAAGCCGCCCATGGAGCCGCCAAGCCCGCCCCCCAGGCCCACCCCCACGCCGCCCTGGCCCAGCCCGGGCGTCATGGGCCAGCGGGGGGTGGCGTCCCCCGCGCCGAACATGCCGCCGCCGCACAGCCCGTCCCCCATCGCCCCGAACGGGGGCAGCCCGTGGCTGGGCAGCAGCGCCCCGGGGGTGCGGAACACGTTCGTGGTCTTCTTGCGCTTCTTCCATTTCGCCCGGCGGTTTTGGAACCATACCTGGAAAGAAAGAGTGGGTTAGTTGGTCTTCAAACACAAACAGATCTTAGTAATTGTGAAGATATTCTCCATGGAATTCTTTTCTGACTTAATTCTGGAAACTTCTTCATTATTGTTTAAATAGCTTAAATTAATTTAAGAACATCAAATTTATAGACAAAGTTGATCTTCAAGCATAAAAAGATCTTAGCAATTGTGAAGATATTCTTCATGGAACTCTTTTCTGAATTAATTCTGGAAACTTCTTCATTATTATTTAAATAACCGTTTAAGAACGTCAAATTTTATGGACACCAAATTTTATTATTGAATAATAAACATAGTTTTCCATAACTCTATTGAGCAAAGTATATGAAATCCAGAAATATTTCTAGACAATTTTGCATTTATAGTGGTTTCCTAAGACCTATTGTAATGTACTTCAAAGAAACAATAACTATGACAAAATAGACAAGTATATGAAATCGACATATATTTCTAGACAATTTTCCTTGCGTTTATAGTAGTTTCCTAAGACCTATTTTAATGTACTTCAAAGAAGCAATAGACGAAGAAGATCTCGAAACAGCAGGAAGAAAAATACTTCGAACTGTACTAGGACTAGTAAAAATTGCAGAAAACAAATATGGACTTAAAATTAAAAAGAGGTTCCATGCTTGGGGAAATGTGGCCTTCCGAGGCAACACTCGGCACAACCCCACGTGCCAACTTGCTAGCCTTCTTCCGTAGCGTAGAATGGCTTTAAGATAGCTAAGGAGCTGTGCACCTGGAAACAGTACAATAGGCCCATATGTGAGGCCTCAGTGCACGTGGAGTTTATCCACCCTCCATCTCAAATCTAAATCTAAATCTAGACCTAAAATGAATCATATGAAGTTGAACAAGAATTAGAAGAAGACATAGTGAAAAAGAAATTAAAAAGCAGCCAGTCAATTGACTAGGACACCTACGGAGATCAAAAACATATATAATAAAATCATTAGATATATTTCTCGACAATTTTACTTGCGTTTAGTTGTTTCCTAAGACCTATTGTAATGTATTTCAAAGAGACAATAACTATAACAAAAAGGACGAAGAAGATCTAGAAATACTAGAAAGAAAGATATTACGAACTTTACCAGGACCAGTAAACATTGCAGAAAACGAATATTAACCTAAAATGAATCATGAAATTGAAGAAGAATTAGAAGAAGACACAGTGAAGAAAAAAAAGGAGCAGCCAATCAATTGGCTAAGACACGTAAGGAGATCAAAAGAAACAGATATAATATAATCAATACTATTGTAGGAACCAGGAAAGAAAGGAAGACGAGGGAGACCCAAATCTAAATGGCTACAAGAAGAAGGTCTAGAAAGAATAGGAGTAACAAATTGGAAGAAGAAAACAGAAAATAGGACGACATGGAGAAGAATGAGAAACCTGACCTAAAACAACGACATCTATTGACCGTCCCAGAACTTGTAAGTGTATGGACCAGCTAAATATTCTATAAAACATCGAAAAATTGAGAAACTCAACTTATTTGGACAAATAATAATGTTTCGGAAACAAAATAAAGAGATTTTGGCTGAAATCGTGAGTTGGTGAGCTGGGCTAAAAATAGAATCGCGGTTTGGACTAGTTCGCTACACCCTTCTGTTCATTGTAGCTTTTGTAACATTTTTGCACGTTTAAGTGTAGAAAAGGATAGATATATTTATTATTAAAATATTTATAAATAACAGTTTAAAATTGGTTGGTGCTGCCACCAAATGTTTATTTGGTACTAAGATTTTAATAGTGAATTGGCCACATATATATATATATATATATATATATATATATATATATATATATATATATATATATAGTGGTTCCCAAACCACTCGGGGACAATAATAAATAAATAGAATTGTGAAACAAGCCTTCTGAACATTACTAGAGAAAACACGTGATTATAAGTCGAAAAAAGTTTTTGAATTAATTTATTGGATCATGAATAATTAGCCAGTAACCACATAATCGTGCACAAATGACACTAATATCAATATCAATCAAGGAACTTTCAACTTGTAGTGGATTCTGAATCATTAGGATACAAAACATTATTTTTATTTGGTAAAACCTATTAGTATGAAATTGTACAAAATTATATCAATATCAGAGGCACATTTCTAGAAGAAATAGGAACTGAAGTGCCAAAGGTATTTGGTTCGTTGCACTTGTACTGGTGTTAATAGTTTTGAAATACTCGGACAAAAATTGACGACATTGGGATTTGAATATAAGATCTTATACTTCGCCCAATTTGTCGCTAACCACGTGAGCCATCTTTACCCATATTGTGCAATATCTTACTTTCTGGAAATTATATAGTTTGAACGATGAGTAAAATTCGTAGTGTGTAGATTCATATCTATATACCATTTTTTATTACGAATTCGTCATCTTCCTTACAAGTCTTCGAAGTAGTGATACCTGAATAGAATATAAAGCAAAAGCGCTAACAAACTCGGATTATTTTTATTCGGACAATGATTGGAGACTCTGGGATTGGAATCTGATATCTTATACTTCGCTCAATTCAACTCGCTAACCATGTAAGCCATCGTTACGCACATTGTGCAATATCTTACTTTCTGGAAATTCTGTAGTTTGAACGATGAATAAAATTCGTACTGTGCATCTTCATCTCCATATACCATTTTTTTGTTACGAATTTGACATCTCCCTAACAAGACTTCGAAGTAGTGATACCTTATAGAATATAAAGTAAAAGCACTAATAAAATCGGATAAGGCACTATTTTTATTCGGACAATGATTAGAGTCGCTAATCAAGTAAGCTATCGTTACCCGTATTGTGCAATATCTTGTTTTCTGGAAACTCTCTATATACCGTTTTTTATTAGGAATTCGACATCTTTCTTACATGTCTTCGAAGTAGTGATACATTACAAAATAAACAGCAAAAGCTACCGTTTTCCGTATAACCTTAATATCTTATTTTCTGAACGATTAAAATCCTGTGTTTACTCAATCCAACATCTCCCATGTCCTGGTAGTGATACATTATAGAACAAACACCAATGCGTGCACCAGCGAAGGTCTACACTGTGCGTGTGTCTTGCAATCCCTGTCCATCTTGGCTCCCCAGGGTGGAACTAGCTGGAGCTGCTAATGGCTCTGGATTATTTAGCCGGCGCGATGGATAACCGCTGTCGCGTCCCGAACCTTCAAGGATTCCCGCAGGACCTTCCAGATCGATGGTCAAGTGATTGATGCAGGAATGAGGTGGTAATGGGGTAATTATTCTTCCCAAGGAAGATGGACTTGGTAATACTTCAAGCGTTTTGGGATCGGTTAAAATTTTAAGGACAATCTAAATGTTTTGACATATTTTTCATAAAGTATCGTTACACTCTTTAAGGTACAAGTTATTTACAGATTCATCACATTTTTGTATTTCTTGAAGGAACTTTCAATTACGTGATTAACATGTCTATAAATTCGTACGTTTCATTGAAAAAGACAAGAATTAAAAAAAATGCACTATATTTATCTATAAATATGTAAACACAATCTAAGGAATGATGTATCATCAGAACAATAGTTATTACCAAGGTATTTCATGAAGGAACAGAACTTCCAATTACTGTTCTGATTGGTCTACAAATTGGCATGTTTCATTGAAATATAACTAGATATAAAAATAAATTGCAATATATTTGTCTATACAGTATAAGGAATGATATATAATAAAAATTAAAACAGTTGTAAAAAGGTCTTCTTTATAAATTAAAAGGAGTCAAAATATTTTCCGCTCTATTAATATCCGTGATTCACATCTACAAACTCATTGGGATTTATTAATATAGTGACTAATAGCACAGTATTTCTACAAAGAACACGACCTGTACCTAATAATGTTTTGAAAAGGTCTACAAACAGTTAATACTACGGGAACATCGAAAATGAAAAAAAAATCTTTTTTATATAATTTTATTAATAATTTAGCACTAATTTTATTATACAATTCCGTAGAAATAAGAAGATTGAAAAGAACTAAACCTCTAGATTTGGCGTCTAAACTATGAAGTAAAAACAACATAAAACTGGAAGAAATCCACTGGAAGTTATTTCTCGCACGTTATTATTTAATTTATCTGATTTGCTAGTTGTAAATAAAGATTTAAATAAATAAAAAAGATATAATTTTATCTCTTAAATATTTCTATATACTTTGAGATATGATATATTTTAATTATCATTACTATTAGCACGTCATGCCTTAAAGAATGAGGATCTGAAATGACATGTACTAAAATTTACATATTACTAACATTTCATCAGAAATTAAAAAAAAATATACATTATTTTCTTTATAAGATATATCCAAACACTCTTAAGAAAATAATAATATTATTATTAATAACACGGTATTTCATAAAAAAAACAGATTACGTAATATCATTTCTCACACCTGTGCTCTTTGGAACACTTCATCATAAAATTATTACAAATCAATGTATTCTTTGAGGAATGATACATGATCTTTATTGCAACGACATTCCTTGAAGGAACTGCACCACAATACAGTTTCATCTGCACATTATTCCATTTGAGATTGAATTTCGCTGAATCCTATTTCCCTAAGCCGGCCCTGTCTCGGCGTCGGTATGGAAACGCTGTCTGCTGCAGGAATTTTTAATTTAAAAGAGACGCGCATGCGTCAGGTAGAGTACCTGGGGTACCACCCTTGGATTCAAAGCCGTCATCAGCGAATCAAAATTAAATTACAATTTCATTTAACATGTCCATGTGGATTTTTCATTTGTCTGGTATATAACTTGGAATTTATATTGTTTTCCTACTCTAACGGTGCCCTTATTATTTTTTTCACAAACAAATGTCTTTGAAACGTTTGCTGTTAGATTAGGGAAAATTGTAACCAGTTTCGACATTCTAATATTATTATGCCCGGTCTTATAAACGATAGATAAATTATCGGTTAGTTACTGGACTGTTAAATTTCCAACAAAATTCTTATTGTGTTCTATAAAGCAAATAATGATGTAAATTTAGTAACTGTTCGTTAACTAATCCTCGGTTAAATTTATCGACCGTACAGTAAATTAATCTGTCAAATATTAGATTAAAAAAAATGGATAGAAACCTAGAAGTTACATAGTTGAAGTGTAAAAACGATGTAGGCTTAATAAAAATTGATAAAGAACGTGATAAATTCTATATTTATAAGGAAATACAAATTTTATTGTTTTGTAGAATTGTATTTGACATCTGAATATACTTTGTATTTAATTCTACAGACTGTCTTGGTGTTAAAATTTGATCTGCAATTTCGTCGTCTGTTGAAAAAACTAATTCAACTGATGAAATAGTTTCTACTACTGACCACAATGACATGTTATAGATGACATGAAACAGATTTGTTTTTTTACACTTGATGCAAAATTTATACTCAAATAAGAAATATATTTTATAATTAATCTGCTATCCAGAACTTAAATGAAACACTATCTAATAAAAATTTTATTTTGAAGTGTGATTGTCATTGTCAATTAGACTCTGAACTAAAATTTAAAAGCTCAATTTTCTCCAGTTAATTTAATCTGTAGATTTATTCACTAGGTTATTTTAACTAACGTTTATAATATAGAAATCGACCAGTTAAATTGATTTAACCGAATACGTTAGTTAACTGGCTTTTATATTAGGTATTATATTTTCTCAAACCAAAGACAATAAATAGATAATGGATAAATAATAAAAGGATCTAAAGAAGAAGAAATAGCTCAACGTAAAGACCGAGAATGATTAATCAACAACATTTGCTATTAAATTAGTAAAAATTGAAACGAAATTATTCCATGTATTTTCGTCAATCTAAGTTTAAGTGAGAAGTAATGAATATAAAAATATACAGACAACAGAAATATAAGTTATGAAAATTTTTAAATAATAAGACATAAATAAAGGAAATTAGGACACAAATGAAGAAGAAGAAAAGGATAATGTAAAGAATTACGATTAATAGTAGCAAATCAAATAATGATTATTTAGCGAAATTAAGTTTGGATTGATCTAAGTAACATCTCATTTAGTACACTTGAACTATTTAGCAGTAATTTGTATGTATTCCCAAGTAATTTCGTCTAATTAATTACAAAATTGTTCTAACTAAATCGCAAATTGCATTTTAAGATTACGTGCCAAGATATATTTGAAGAGTATTAAATACGTATTTTCCAGCTACTGTGTGAGTAATGTAACCGTTATTTATTTTAGCACTTATGTTTTTTCTTTGAGTAATTATAGTATTGAAAGGTTGAAAATGAATAGTGATAAATGAGTATCTTTATATTTAACTGTGGTATATATTATTAATGTGTCACTAAATTAATGAATGATAGAAGCCTAATTAACAAACTGTCACGCATTTGACCGCACTACAATCATTACATGCATTTGTAATAAATTTCAAATTTTGATGTGCTCTATTTTCCTCATTTGTATACAACATAAACTTAAATTCCAGTACAAATTTCTATTCACTTACATTAAGGATATTAATTTTTACCATGTTGCGAATTGTAAGGTACGGTATGTGTTCCTTCTAGAAATGATGTATTAATATATATATATATATATATATATATATATATATATATATATATTTCTTATTATGGCCAGGAACGAATTATTGGTCCGTATTTTTTTGAGGACGAAAATTGCATCACTGTTACTTTCAATAATGTTCGCTATCGGGACATGCTAAACGTTTTTTTTTTTTAAATAAACGACTTGAATGACATGTGATTTCAGCAAAATGTAGTCACATGGCACACGGCACATGAAGTAGTCACTTTACTTGAAACCAAGTTTCCTGGTCGTTTTATTTTTTCTTTAGTGGTATTTAAAAAAAAGAGTTTATCTCATATATATCGATTATATCGAAAATTCATACAAATAAACAGCCTTAAATCTGTTTAATAAATTTAAAACAAACCCTACTGACATCTATTGACCGTCCCAGAACTTGTAGGTATATGGACCAGCTAAATATACCATGAAACATCAAAAAATTATAAAACTCAACTTGTCTGGACAATTAAAAATGTTTCGAAGGCGAAATAAAGAGATTTTGGCTGAAATCGTGAGTTGGTGAGCTGAGCTAAAAATAGATTCGCGGTTTGGACTAGTTCGCTACACCCTTCTGTTCATTGTAGCTTTTGTAACTTTTTTGCACGTTTAAACGTAGAAAAAGGTAGATATATTTATTATTAATGATACAGTTTTTATTTTATTTAATAATTCTTATGAAAAATAAATCGCACGTGAGAAGAAAAAGTAGTACAAATTTGAAGTACCATTTTATTATGTTGCTACTTATTTCCTTAAATATTTAGGGCCGGATTTATGTTGGTGCAAAAGTTTGGTGGGGGCCTTTGTTCAACAAGGAATAAAAATTGAAAAATCTTTATTTTATGATTTCTTTTTAAATAAATTGGTAATTAAACAAATACTTGAATAATTTTTTATACCATTTATCACCTTGATAAAGACTGATTTACAATCGAAACGCTGGTTTATTAGAGAATTTCATTAAATGACTGCTACTCCATTTTTTTTTCCTAATTACTAATTATAAAGTCCAATAAAATCAATTCTGTATTTATAAACATAAAATTTAGTTTTGACATTTTTCTTGCTTTCTTCTTTGTAAAATATTCTATAACATCATAGGATAATACTCTTAAAATAGCATTTATGGTTGTCAAAGTACCTATTAGATGATGTTTTAGGCGTTGTTCGATCATTACAATTCCCAGACTATTGTTTAATATTGTTAATTTTGAGAATGATCTTTTTGCGGTGCAATTTGTTATTAAAAAAACAAGATAACTTGCACGTTTGGAAAAGGATCCTGCACTTTTCTATTATTAAATTATACATAAATAGTTCTCGACTAAAGACTCTATTATTTTCTTTTATTAAAAATTAAGTTATTCCGTAGTACATTAATAAAGTTATAAGTATATAAATTTGGGTTGGGTCTTTCTCATTTTCCAGTAATGTAAATAAATTGGTAACAAAATTGTTAACTTGGTGGAGGTCCCCATTTGGTGGGACACTCTGTCTTATTATTATTGTATTTACACAATTTTATTAAATCTTACAAATGCTTTCGGATAAATACTAATAACAATGAAATAGACTATCAAACCTATGACCAGAAATAGTTCTCGACTAAAGACGCTATTATTTTTTTTTATTTAAAATTAAGTTATTCCATAGTACATTAGATAAGGTACAAGTATAGAAATTTGGGTTAAGTCTTTGTTATTTTCCATTAATGTAAATAAATTGTTAACAAAATTTTCTGCCCACCCTTAAATATAGGCCTGTAAATATTATATATAATTCGACACTCTGTCTTATTATTAGTGTATTTAAGTAAATAAACAATTTTATTAAATCTTATAAATGCTTTAGAATAAATACTAATAACTATCTAAAGTAACTATCAAAACGTATAACCAGAAATGTTTTTTGTGCTTAGCGAGTATTAAAACTCCAGATGCGTGAATTTCAATTCATTGTGCTTTACGGCTGTAAAATTGTGCAGCAAACAAAATAAATCGAAGCGTTTGGCGCTGGAATCGGCGGCGTCTTTCGGCGTCGGTGTTAGCGCTCAGCGTCGGCGTCGTTATTTTTTACAGCTCGGATCGCACTGATCTCTGTTTACGACCGACCGCACACCCAGCGTAATCGAAAGCCATAACCCTAATCCCGCGTCTAGATCACAGGGGTAAACATAAAACATATTGTTTTATACAAGAATTTTTAGAAACGTCGATGCTTCGCTGACTATTGCTTTTGAGCATGTAAACATCAAAGATCTCTAGTTCTTGTCAGAAATGTAACTTTTAAGTATCGTTAGGTACTCTGAAAAATGATGTACCATGAAAATCACGATATTTCTTGAAGGAACAATGCTTGCAAAAACGTTTTTGATTTACTTTGTTCTATTATATCATAATTATCGATTGTCTCAAAATAACTTTCTTTTGAGGATTTCACTAAACATCAAAGGTCTTCTACTTCTTTTCAGAACTGTTACTTTTAAGTATCGTTAGGTATTCTGAAAGATGTATACCATGAATATCACGATATTTCTTGGAGGAACAATGCTTGCAAAAACGTTTTTTATTTACTTTGTTTTATTATATCATAATTATCGATTGTCTCAAAATAACTTTCTTTTGAGGATTTCACTAAACATCAAAGGTTTTCTAGTTCTTTTCAGAACTGTTACTTTTAAATATCGTTAGGTATTCTGAAAGATGATGAACTATGAAAATCATGTTTCTTGAAGGAACAAAGCTTGACAAAAAACGTTTTTGAAAGGGGTTTTAATTTACTTTGTTCTATTATGTCATAATTTTCGATTGTCATAAAATAACTTTATTTATTTTGTGACTTAATTCACAACGTATAATTAATGTTTCATTCGGATTAAAAGTGTCTTTGTGTGAGTTTTTGCTCGTATTACTTTTACAGTATCACTTTTACAATAACTATAGTCATGTTCGTTTTTTAACTTTTAAATACTTATGATTTACTATCTATACTATATCGAAGTTTGCTTTAGGTATAGGATTGTTTATCCATATGTATAATAAGGGTTTTATTGTTGATTTAATGTTAGGTACTTAAAAGTAACAAAAAAAAAATGAAAGAACTTGATGTGAACTTAGACCTTAAGATGTGAAATAATGATTTTAATATAGTTTTTTCACTACTAGCCTAGACACCCACTATTATTTGTTTAACCTTTATTTGACATGAGAAATTGTTTTTCACTACCGCTTACTTGGTAAACGTGGTCACCTAAGTTAATAATAAAGTATTATTAACATGGTCGATAATAAAAACTGTCACTTTTTAAAAAAAAATCATGTATCCATATCCAAATATTTTTTGTGAATATTAAGAAACAAGTTCATGTCAAAATATTTGTTATTATCAATATATTTTTTTTTAGTAGGATTAAGATTGAAATGCTTTGGGCATAATTTGACAGTAGATCAACCTTGGTATATAATATACTATTGTTGTCTATTTTATCATTGGTAATTTTAAGAAAATAACAGTTAAAAGAGATGAATTTAACGATAACTTTACGTTAGGGATTCGCTTTTAGTTAGCAATGTTGTGATTATGTAGATGATTATTCTTATAAATTTTATTAGATGTTTGATCAATTAACTGTTATGCCTATTTATTTTATTTATGGTTAATAATATTGGTAATATTAGGAACTTAACCGATAATGAAGTGAATTTTAGGATAAATATACTATAGGTTTTTAATTCTATTTAGGAATGTAGTGACTTAGAGGGTGATACCTGTTCTCACCTCGGGACATAATTTAACGCTAAGTGAATCTTGGTTTATAATACACTATTATTAGGTCATTGTCCATTTTACCATTGGTAATTTGTGTTGCTAATGTTAGGAAAGTAACAGTTAAAAGAGATAAATATAACGATAACTTTACCTTAGGGATTTGATTCTACTGAGCAATGTTGTGATTTATACAGATGATTATTCTTATATATTTTATTAGATGTTCGATCAATTAACTGTTATGCCAATTTATTTGATTGTTAATAATATTGGTAATGTTAGGAACTTAACCGATAATGAAATGAATTTGAGGATAAATATACCTTAGGTTTTTGATTTTATTGAGGAATGTTGTGACATAGAAGATGATACTTGTACTTAAATTAATTATTTTTTATGTCCATTTACTTGATTGTTATTCTTTTGCCAATGTTCGGAACTTACCAGATAATAATTTGACGATCTTAGGCACTAGATTCAATTCAATTTTAGTAGATAGATTAGAGCCAGATCGTTAATTATTGTTTTATTATTGCAATTACAAATGTTCCAAACTTTAGGTGTGATATAATTGAAAGACAGTGTGGAATGAAAAAAGCAAATTTAAGATGATAATAGTATCTTAGGCACTAGATTCAATTCAATTTTAGTAGACAAATTAGTTAGACTATTGTTTTATTATTGCAATTAGAAATGTTGGAAAGTTTAGGTGCGGTATAATTGAAAGACAGAGTATGGAATGAAAAAAGCAAATTTAAGATTGGCGTGGTGTTGGGTGTGAAGTCAATATGACCAACCCCTGCGAAATCAGTGCGCCCTTCCCCTTGTCAGTAAGCCCATGGTCATAGATCAGGGCTTCCCCGCTCCATTAGAGGATTAATGAATGCCAACCGCAGGAAAATTAACTCCCCTGGAGCTTTGCACGAGCAATAACGTTAACATATTAACCATTTGTTAAAATAGCAATATCGCGCCTTCCGACGGCTGCTCGTAAACTCGCCTTTATGTTTATGCCGCCGGCTTAAACGAGACTTTACTTTACCTTATCTTCCATATCAAACCACCACTATCAATGAACTGCCTATTTTCTTTAAATTCCTTCAAACGTCAAATAAAGACATTATATATTAATGACAAGAAAGAGATTATTAGTGCCAAATCTTAATAACGTATCGGTTGCAATTATATAATACAATAAGATTATTTATTTATCAAGGACCAAAACGAAGAAATTATTAACGTATTTGTTTATGTGTATGTGTCTTCAAGAAACGTGTTTTTCTACTTCTCTTTAATAATAGATTTTTTATTGTACTAATTTCAGTTACGTTATTAACTCCATTATTTCACAAGTGAAAAAAAAGATGATTATTTCATTCGAAATGAATGAAACGTATGCATGTATAGAAACATAAACAGTTACAAAAATAGCAAATTTAATTTCACAATGACTCATATTTCACAACTCAAAAAATTCGAATGACATCTTATCTGTTATAACTAAGTATTTTTTTTATAGTAATTTAGTAACGTACAGAATTAAGTGGTCCTTAGTATTTGATCAA
Organism: Stenolophus ochropezus; assembly: GCA_035578165.1. Lineage (NCBI taxonomy): Eukaryota > Metazoa > Arthropoda > Insecta > Coleoptera > Carabidae > Stenolophus > Stenolophus ochropezus. The sequence goes on along the minus strand of JAQOWZ010000028.1, from coordinate 3,402,042 downwards.
TTTATAAATGTCATGAAAATGTCAAAAATTCTTAATTTCAAATATATTTTTAAACTTATTCAAACAATATAGAAAGAATATTGTATTAAACTCGTTAGAAAACAGTTTGGTTGTTGGTTTTGCTCTTATAAAACGTCTCGTTTAGCAATTTTTGGCATGCGTTAAATAACTACTTTTTTCTACGATCATTATAATATTTTCTTGCTGTATGCTTGTTATTGCTACGAATACATAGTATATTGTGTAAACACATTTTTATTTTTCACGGTAGCCATTGACAACGTTTAGGTATAAATTCATATATAACAGTTCTATCAAAAATCATATTGCTTAATTTTGTTTTGTAGCTAGTTGCTAGGAAGTATTGAAATGAATCTTTATTGTTATAATAAAAAAATAATTAAGAAATATTAACGTAGTCGTAGAAAAAGTATAGTGCACAACCCACTTGGAATGTCCATTCCATACTTGTACAATATATATTGTTTGCTTACAGGACTATTGTAGAATTAATTTATCTATCATATTACTCCGATATTCTGTCTTAAGATAATACAGAAAAAAATGAACTGTAACACTATTTAATTTTAAGATTTAACTAATGGTACATAATTGAAGAATATTTTAAGTCAAATTAGACAATTCAACAATTTATTTTTAGACTTATTAACACCTAGTAATAAATCTTAAAATACATTTATTAATTTTGTAAAGATAAATCTAAAAATATATTTGGAAAATTTTAAAGGTTTTTGTTTCGTATTTATTTGATTAATATATTGCGTCTGGTAATTATCGCACAAAAATCTTGTGATTTTGAATATATTTATATTCTGTTTCAGAGTACAGTTTACCTTTTATTAATTTTGTAAAGATAAATCTAAAAATATAATTGGAAAATTTTAAAGTACTTTGTATTTAAATGATTATTATATTGTGTCTGATGATTATCGCACAAAAATCTTGTGATTTTAACTATATTTATGGTCTGTTTCAGTGGAAAACTTGTCTAATAGTAAGTACAAAGTGTAAAGCACAAGTCATGTCCATTTACTCACATGTCAGATTCTAATTACACTAGGGAGAACCAGGGCGTAAAGAATAAATATTGTTTCAGACTCCCGCAGTCATAAATTCTGGGGTGTTGATGCTTACTTAATCGGGTATTAGCCGCTTAATGCGATTTTTCCTAAGGGTTGGGGTCGCTTTATTAAACTTTTAATACTCTATTAATTTTTAAACAAGTTACACATATGAATTTCTTAGTCACATTTTCAGGATTTATTTTATAATAACTCAAAATCAATAAATATTTTTTAGATTTTCGCCACTTTTTGATGATGTGCAAGTAAAATGTTAGGTGTATACAAATTTTTACGAATTTTGGTACGCAGATAAAAATTTGAAAGAATCTTATCAAGTTTTCTAATTTCTGTACGCGTTATAATTTTTTAATGATAATTTGTATAAATATTTTAACACTTTATTAATTTTTAAACAAGTTACACATATGAATATCTTAATCACATTTTCATTATTTATTTCAATGTTACTCTAAATAAATAAATATTTTTAAGTTTTTCGCAACTTTTTGATGATGTGCAAGTAAAATATTAGGTGTATACAAATTTTTACGAATTTTGGTTGGCAGATAAAGATTTGGAAGAATCTTATCAAGTTTTTCTAATTTCTGTACGCATATGAATTTTTTAGTCAGATTTTCATTATTTATTTTAAAATAACTTGGAATCAATAAATATTTTTTAGTGTTTCGCAACTTTTTGGTGATGTGCAAGTAAAGTATTAGGTGTATACAAATTTTTAGGAATTTTGGTTGGCAGATAAAAATTTGGAAGAATCTTACATAGTTTTTCTAATTTCTGTACGTGTTAGATTTTTTTAATGAAAATTTGTATACATATTTTAATACTTTATTAATTTTTAAACAAGTTACACATAGGAATATCTTAGTCACATTGTCATGATTTATTTCAATGTTACTCAAAATCAATAAATATTTTTGAGTTTTTCGCAACTTTTTGATGATGTGAAAGTAAAATGTTAGGTGTATACAAATTTTTACGAATTTTGGTTGGCAGATAAAAATTTGGAAGAAGTTTTTCTAATCTCTATAAGCCTTAAAATTCTTTAATGAAAATTTGTATACATATGTAGTTTATCACAATAAATTCAATGGTGAACTCACCAAAGTCGTATCTTATACCCATTTTAGGTATGGCACATTAAAACTTAAAAATTGCTGTTTTAATTTTTTTACTAAAATTAGTATGTACAGCCGATTCGAATAAAGTCAAGTTACATCTTAAACCCAATTTTGGGAGTAGGGTATAAAAAAGTGTGACACTCCTTTCGTGATTTTCTTTGCTTTTCTCAATCAGATAAAATACGTTTACAATGGTTGTAAAACAGTAACCCGTATATTTGCAGGGGTCTTGCGACCCGTAATAAATCCGTATTAAAAGCGATACAGATCAAATCATCGGTCTTCATTAACCGAGCACTGTGCGCATGCTTACTCTCATGAATATTTTATTGCAAGGGCTGAGAATTGTGGACTAGAAACATGTGTATAGGGACAACCAAGGGATGTGAAAAATCGCCACTGTATCCTCCAAGTTTTCCTTCATATATTTTTGTCTTATTATTTTTTTTTCTTTATAATGAAAACATCTAAAATGTTTAAAAATATTAATATTTTTGAATGGCAAGATTAAAATAATATTTAACATATTTTTGAAAAGAAAAAAATATTTTTTTGACATATTGTATGCCCTTGAAATAAATCATGCCTGTCAAATTTAAATTTGATATAAGTATGAAGATATAAGTTGCAAAGAAATGTACTTAAGAAGACAATAAATGAAATAAAATATATTCAGTGTTTGAAGTGTAGATAAAAAAGTAAAAAAAATGAAGTTGTAAGGAATAAATTTTTGGAAGAAATATTTACAAGTAATGAAAAAATTAAAAGTAAGAAAAGGTGTAGTTTCAAGAGATCTAAGACGGATCTAACGATGGATAAGATGAAAGAATGCATTTAACAATTTAATTGTCAAAAAGAAGTATTTTTCAATGTTTATAAAGAATAAGATAATATGAAATTTTAAGGAAAGAATTAGAAGATTAAATGGTTGACAATAACAGAGATATTTGTGATTGGTGTAAGATTTTTAAATAAAGAAAGGAAAAGTGTGAATGCAAGAGATTTAAAAAGTGGATAAGTGTGTTAGGAAATATCGACGATGATTTTATTTTAAGAAGATGCAAGAATTAATAAGAAAACCTGTTCTTAAGAAAGTAATACCAATGATAAATATTTGCTAAGAATGGAATAAATACTTGCAAGATATTTGAAGATATTGAGACGTAAGAAATTAATATCAGTAAAGTGGAGATATTTGTAAATTTCGTACGATGTAGATAAATATAAGAATATTTTAATATTATGGAAATTGTAGAAAAAAAAAATATTTGGAGGAAGCTGGGCTACCGAATATATGGAGACATAAGGAATGAATTTGAAGGAAGTGTAGATATTTGTGTCTGGAAAACTAAATACAGATTGGCAGCGGACCGGAAAAAACCGAGAAATAAGCAGGGTTTTTGTTCGCAGACCTGGAATTTTTATTAATTCAAACTCAATTTCTCAAATTAAAGGAACTGATTTCAAAATGAATATTAGTTTTCACGTTATAAAAAAAGTAAAATTTATTCATAGTTATATATTTACTCCTTCTCCAGCATCGATGATGCATTCAAACATGATTCACTAAAGAAGTTGTTTATATTTGTAGTTTTTTCTGTACAAGGCTAATTTGTAAAACAAAATGAGCGTTGTATAGATTTTAATTTCAGTATTAATCTGAAGGTATACAATTCCGATATTAAAACAACACTTTGAACTTACAAAGAATATAGTGTTAAAAAATTAAGCAGGGTAACAAAGTCATAATTATACACCATGTAATTTTGACAAGTCCGTATGGTAATAATATTTACCGTACAGAATTGTCAAAATAACATGGAACAATTGTCATATCATATTATTCCATACAGACTTGATCATTAACTAATAGCAAATAATTGACTTGGAATAAAAAAAAATTAACAACTGTAAGATATTTGAGGAAGTTGTGTTATGGAAGATATGGATACACAAGGAATGAATTTGAGAGAAAGAAGAAGAAGGAAGAAGAGTATGCAGACGTAGCGACGTTAGACAAAAGTAATCAGGGTAACTAAGTAATATTTACCGTACAGAACTGTATCATATCATATCATTCCATACAGACTTAATCACGAAACAATTGACTTGTAATTTGGAATAAAGAAATGAAAAGCTGTAAGATATGGGGTGTGTTACGGAAGATATGGAGTTGTGATTGGTGGAGTCGTGTGTAAGAAGAAGAAGAGCATGCAGCGTCGCGACGCCGTGCAGCGCTAGGAGACCTGCAGCTGACAAGCCCGCCATTACACATTTACGCGACAAGACAATCACATTTATTCGCGAATGGCGGATCCGTGTACGTCGGCGCTTCTGCGACACGCCCGTTAAAATGTATTTCCTGTTTGCCGGGACATTTTTCATCAGTATTGTCAGCCGGATAAGTTGCCAACTGTCACCACGCAGCTTTTTTGCCGTGTTCCATTTGTTTGTCGTTTTTTCATGCACAGCGGGTGCATTCTGCATCGTGATGACATTTCGATGCATGTTACCGCTAAAATGCAGAGAGTGCTGTGGAATGAATCAAAAATAGATGAAAAACTGCGCTTCTGAGCGATCACAACACCGGAATCATTTTAAATGTTGATGCATTCATGCTATATAGATTTCCATATATGCCCCATACCATTACACGCTATTATCATCTAATATACTCAATATACCTAGATCTTAAACAAAATTACTACACATATTGACCATTTTAATCAATTAACCGCAAAGTTTCTTTGAAATAGGTTGTACATATGAATTTCTTAGACACATATTCACGAGTTATTTCAAAATAACTCGAAATCTATAAATATTTTTCAGTTTTTCGTAACTTTTTGAGGATATGTAAGTAAAGTATTAGGTATATACAAATTTTTACGAATTTAGATTCACAGATAAAAATTTGGAAGAATCTTATCAGGTATTGTTAATTTCTGTATGCATTAGAATCTTTGAATGAAATTTTGTATACATACGTAGTTCAACATGAAAAATTCAATGGTGAAGTCGCTGAAGTCGTATTTCACATCAATTTTTAGATTTGGGATTCATGCTATATAGATTTCCACATAAATCCCATCTAATTTTCCTTATATTAGTACATACTATTATCAAAAAACCAGCCTCAATATATCTAGTTCTTAAGCAAAAGTACTGCAAATAATGAGTCTTTGTGAGGGTTTGAAAAACATAAAAAAAAAATTTTCTATATTGAAGTAGAATTTTATGTTACTGTTCATATATTATTTATGAGTTGTACTAATTTTTTGTTCAGATTACTAATTATTTTTTAAACTTTAAAGTAGAGAATAATTGATTGGACGAACATTGGTTGTAAAGTACCAAACTAAAAAGCATAAATTTATTAATTATTATTGAAGATTGAAAATGATACCTGATGCATTTAAAAAAAAATTATAGCTCGAAACGAAACTAAAGGATTTCGGGGCAAATGTAATGTTTAGAAATTTTGTTCATTAAAAGAATATAAGATATGTGATTTTCAAGGTGCAATTTAATAGGAAAAAACTACAAAACATCGATGTTATTAACCTTTAAGACATTCATCAAATTTCAAAGAAATATGCGAAATATATTTGATATTTATGAAGAGGAAAGCATGAAACTATTTACTTAAAAAAGAGTATTAGGCTATAAGCTTTTGAAAAATTAAAAGAAAACTTCATCTCTCATGATGAGACCCGAGACGGTGAGGTAGAACTTAGTTTTATTTATTATTTTGTAATACCTAAGAAAATATTGTTTAATAAAAATATTTCATGAGTATAAATTTAAGTAAGGTAGTACAGTTCTCAGAAAATAAATGAAAATAGTCTCTTGATATAATAATTAATTAGTAATCCAATTTTGTAATATATTATAGTACCCAATAGTGTTTCACTTAAATGTACACTCTGTATTTGAAAACCTCTCTGAAAAATAATTCTAGGTGCACATTTCGATTAGATTAAAATCCTCCTGAAGATACTAGATCATTTGTATTTGTATTTTTACGAATCGATCTAAAATACCGAAGATACAACTATAACGGTCATTCCTGGTGTTGAAGCACAGATTTAGTAAGGGTGGAATCAAGTAATTATGTATTGTTTAGGGGATGACTAACAAAATAATCATCTGCTACAAGCCTAACATATCGTGATTGAAGGCAGATGATTCTGACCCCAGTGTCCGGTGATCTACCTGGGCAGATGTACCGTACCACCGGGCAAGGCGGCGCATCAAAGCATTCATAAAAGGGAAGGTTTATTGCTTTGTTCAGGGTGGACAAATTAAAGATGGTTTTCGACAGATAGTGTGAAAAGTGTACCCTGGCTACGAACGCAAAAACACAAACAGAACTGTTCAAATAAAAACACAGCCTTCTACGCTTCATTGCATAAGGTTTTCTGCTTTAAATTCTACATTCAGTGTAATTAAAACGCTCATAAATAATTAATATCTAATTTGCTGAATTGTATTATAGGTGTTGAATTTTACATTGGGTTCATTTGCAGAATTAAACATTTGTAAAAAATCAATTAGAGTTAGTGTTTATTTTCTTATTAAAAGGAAAATCGTGTACCTCACACAAGATTTCCAAAGATGTTGTTTATTAATGCTTATTAAACAGGAGTACTCAATTATTGGAAAATTGGAAAAACATATTTAATTTGTACCACAAAATATCTATAGCTGATCTAATTGACAGAAAGAGCAAGAATTAATAAGATATTTTTTGTAATCAAAATATAAAATACTTAAATTTTTGACATTTTGATAACATTTATAATATAAACAAGAAAGACAATACAAAAGACTCCATATTTTGTGTGTTTTTTGAATAATGGAAGAACATTTTTAATTTGCACTGTAAAATATCTATTACTTGTCTTATTGGTAGACTGAGCAAGCATTAATACAATATACAATATAAATTCTATAATATGTAATATTACTGAATACTTAAAAAGCTGTTTATATACTGAGTAAGGAAACAAATATGGTTATTTTCTTTTTTTCTTACGTGTTTTATACAATATTACATTCATTTGAATAAGTACAAAAATATGTTTGAATTAGGTATAAATTTTTACATTTTGATGTCATTTATAAAATAAACAAAAAAGACAATAACAAGAACTCCTTAATTGTGAGCATTATTATTTTTTGCTAGATACTTATAATAAAATTGTTGTACTAGAAAAACAATATAATAAAATTGTCATCCGAGGTATTTGAATTATTGAATAGGAGCGATTAAAAATAAGTAATAAATGTATAATAATATTTGTAAAGAGTATAACAATTAATTTTTTTATACCTGTTTCTAAATATGACTACTTTCCATTTTGATTTCATTATTTCACTAGTGGAATTATGGACATTACAAATAACTATTTTTCATGCTTTTGGGAAATGTTTTTTCACGGTAATGGAAAACATTTATCCATTCAATTTATATACATAAATAAATATATTATTATTAATGACGCAAATTAGTTGTAGAAAAAATATTGTTTGTATTTTGTGAGCGAGGCACTAAAAACACAAACTTTGCGCATTTAATAAAAAATATATTTTTTTATTTTTATAATAAAAAAATTATATTTTTGTTAATTTTAATGTTATACATTTTTTTTATTAAACTAGTTACTCTAAAGAAACTCTGTAATGTGTTGTAAGAAATTTGATGTATATTAGGTGGTATTTTGTATTCCGGCACGGCATTTGGTATTCAATTCGTATTAATTAAGCGGCACAAAGAGCTAGAAACTTCCTGGGTTGGATTACTCGAGCCGTAAGCCGTAAAGCCACAGACAGAGCGACACAACCACCGACGGATCTCCGTATTAATTGATACGCCAAACACCGGACTACGAGCACTACTGTCTCAACTTCTGTCTGTCGAACATCACACGCCAAACCGAAACCAAACCCACATTTTAAATATGTTTCATAAAACTAGACATAAAAATGGTTATTAAAAAATTGTCTTTTATTAATCTTCCCGTTTGGTAATTGTGCACGATACGTAGTTCAATTATCATGGCTATTATTTTTTTTCTAATACTTAAGAATATTGTTCCTTACAAATTTAATTATTTTTGTAGAGTATCATCAGTAATGCGGTCCTCCACTATTTTTTTTATATTTTTTTGTGAAACTTTATGTAATTTGAAAACGAGGCGTATTTCTTACGCCATAATATTTTTTCAAGTGTTCTGTAACGTAGATGTTATGATAATTCGGTTCTCAAATAGTGGACTTCGCTAAAATTTCAGTTCTATAAATTGATCTATTACAACTTATAAAAAAGTATGAATATGTGTTAACTATCTATTGTGTTCTTTATTTGGGAATATACATGAATAGAAATCATTATAATTAAATAATTTATAAATGATTATGAATATTATAGTCCGAGTTTTGACAGCCACTGGCATGATTTTGCTGCCTATATCATTCAATATATATTTCATTTCCCTATCGTGAATATTTTTTTTGTTCTGTATTTTCTATTTAATTATCAGCTATAGTTTAATTGTCAAATATGATATCTGACACTGGGAGTAGCAAAAATTTGGAATTGTGTATAGATGTGTGTGTGTGTATGAGAGAGATGTACCTAATATTGGAATATTGTGACTTTAATATTATTTGAAGTTAATTGATGCTGGTGGCGTGAAAAATATAATATGCGATTCAGAATGTAAGTACTTAATTCAGGTATCCTCGTACGGTAACATTAACTTCGGTTCCGCAAGCTAAAAATTGTACAAAAAATGGGGCCAATGTACAATTTATAGGCTACTCTAAAATGGCCTGTGCAAGTTAGTTATATAATATTTATGTTATATATGAGTACATTCTGTTTTGAAGGAAATGAGATCGATATATTTATTTTCTTATTAAAATTTTAATAAATAATGTTACCACTAAATGATACAACACAAGTTTATAATTACACATATTTTTTTTTAATATGTCGCAATAAGGTTTAGTTATTCTTATTATCTTATTCATTGAATATATAGTCACTATATGACACTAAAATATTTTACCAAACGCAACTTTTCCTACTAACAAATTTGTAAATATACGGCCAGGTTTTTGTGTAAGAATTATCTATAAGGATTTATATACTTTCTGTAAGATACAGACGTGATCAGAATTGCCATTTTGATTACAGAGTTACAGGTCTTACATATTTTCTTACAGATCTTACAGATGTGAACAGAATCGACTGATTAATAAGGGCCAACAAACTTATACTTCTTTTACGCATTGAATTGACCTCATGTGATCAGTGGACCAAAATATTTTGCCAAACCCAACTGTTAAAAACAAATTATACTCGGATCCAAGTAGAAGAAAAGGCGTCTCTGCTCACAGTTAAGGAAACGACTGCGCCATCAAATAACAATCGACAGAATGCGTATCCCCCATAGGTGAGAGCCTCCGTGCGTGAGATTGACGTGCTTGTTGTGCGTAATGCGTAACATTCAACAAGTCCCTCTTTGCTATTTACTATTCGTGGGAGGCTGTGCACTCAGCACCAGCTCCACAACCTGTTTCTTTCATTGCCGCAGCTCCACCGCACAAATTGTTATGAAAATTTTATGTTCACGTCCAAATTATGAATGATGAAAATCAATTATAGTAATTAATTATGCAAATGAAAGTCAGTTTAATCATTATTGACATGTCACAATACAATCAAAGAAAAATTTTAGCTACAATTTTTATTTTAGTGCTTGATATTTTCTGTAATTTTCATCGTACCGACCTCAAGTTTTTGATATTCTTATTTTAGTGAAGTTTTGTGTTTTTAACTGTAGACACCTCAAATTTTTGTTATGACAGAAAAATGAACCATTTTTTTTATTATTGGAAGATGGAAGCTACACCCAAAAATCGGTCAATGCCAGAAAACTTAGTTACAGATACCATACTTCGATATGCTGATTGCAAATTTTCGAACTGAATTTATTTATCTTTTTGCGTTCTCGAGATATTTGCATTTAAAGTTGTATATTAGAGTGCTTGATATTTTCTGTTATTTCCATAGTACCGACCTCAAGTTTTTGATATTTTATGCTTCTACTTGTGTTTTTAACCCTATAGATCTCAAATGTTCGCTATGACATAAAAATGAACCACATTTTTATTATTACCCAAAAATGGACCAAAGCCATAAAATTGAATTACACATATCAAATGCCTTTTTTAATTTCCTTACTCCTATACGTGTTTTTAACCGTAGAGACTTCAAATTTTCAGTGTAACATCACAATATACCATATTTTTCATTATTACCCTAAAATGGGTGTTACACCCAAAAATGGGTCAAACCAAAAATATTGCGTTACACATACCAGTAGATAGATTTCGATATGCTGATTCCAAATTTTCAAACCGAATTTAATTATCTCTTTTCGTTCTCGAGATATTTGCATTTAAAGTTGGATCTTGGTACACCCATTTTTGGGCCGTAACCAAAAAATGGGGGGTGATACCACTTCGGCGACTTCTCCATTCGATTCTACGGAAAATTTTACATAAGTGTACCAAATTTCAAATTTTTATTTGAACTGGTTCAGATTTTATAAAGAGAAGTGTGAAAAATATGAAAAATGAGCAAAATCTGAAAAAATCGTAAGGGGTACATCAGGCATTTTTTCCGTTTTTTAACAATCTTCCATAACTTTTGTATGCATTGGAATTTTTTGATGAAAATTTGTACACATATGTAAATCGGCGAAAGGAATCGATTGGTGAAGTCGCCGAAGTCGTATCTACCCCCCAATTTTGAGATATCGAGGGGGGTTGGTTTTGGGGGATGAAAATTTGACCGAAAAAAATTTTTCTCAAAAATTTAAATTAAAGTTAATTTGAATGCGTACATTTCAAATTTTCAAACCGCATGTTGATATCTTTTTCCGTTCTCGAGATATTTGAATTTAAACATAGTTTCGAAAGTTGATTTTTTTTAATTTTTAACAATCCTCCATAACTTCTACATTTGGCGGAATTTTTTGATGAAAATTAGTACACATATGTAATTCGACGAAAGGAATCGATTTGTGAAATCGTCGAAGCTATATCTCTATGAGATAAAGAGGGGTACTTTTTTAGGGATTGAAAATTAGTCGAAAAAAAAATATTTCAAAAAATTATAAAAATTTGTTTGTATGTATAGTTAATTGCGTAGATTTTAAAATTTTAAACAGAACTTCGATAGATATTTCCAATTAAAGTTGGAAGACACCTCTACCAAGTTAACAGGAAACAATATCGTAATAATTGTTAAATCAAAACACAAAACCATTTGAATTATTAATAGATCTTTTACGGATTTTGTCAGTTTACGAAGCATGCTTCAAGTCTCCCTTTTCTGAAGCAAGTAGTGCAGCGACCAACGAGAAAAAAATCGACAACGATATGAACATTGTAAATTCAGTAAAGTCATACACACATAGATGAAATTTGAGACAGGATAAGTTTTGCCTCTGCATTTTGCACTTCTGTCGTAGGTATTAGTCAATTTATTTTGTGGTAGTGAGTCTTCCTCAGAAAGTGTAAGTCAATTTAACAATAATAATAATAATAATACCAAAGGAAACTAAAATGTAGTTTGAGGCAGGATAATTTTTGCCTCTTCACTTTGCATTACTGTCACAGGTATTAGTCATTTTTTTGTAGTACTTTAATAATAACAATAATACCAATGAAGACTACTACCAAATAAAATTAATGTCTACATTTTACAAATTATATTTTCTGTATTCCGTCCACCAGTAAAGAAGAATAGTAGATTTGAAATGGAAATTACCTAGTTCCAGTCAATAACAATGATTATTTAAAAGGAGGTATTGCTGGGTTTCAGTCAGTAAAAGCCATTAATTTACATGGACGTTTCGATCCTACCCGGAATCATTCTCAGGATGTGAATTTGTTGTATGATCCCGAGTAGGATCGAAATGTCGATGTGAATTAATCGCTTTTACTGACTGAAACCCAGCAATTCCTCCTTTAAATCAACGGCTAGTCAAGAAATCTTCCATTCCATAAACAATGATTATGTTTACTGAACCCCAACAATTTCCTTTTCAAATCCACTATAGAGTCAAGAAATTTCAATCTTCAAGAATAGCAGAGAGTTCCTCCAGTAAAGAAGAATAGTCGATTTGAAAAGGAAATTAATAAGCCTCAGTCAATAACAATGATTATGTTTACTAAAACCCAATAATTTCCTTTTCAAATCCACCATCGAGTCAAGAAATTTTAATCTTCAAGAATAGCAGAGAGTTTCACCAGTAAAGAAGTCTGTTTGAAAAGGAAACTACCCAGTTTCAGTCAATACCAATGATTATGTTTACTGAAACCTAATAATTTCCTTTTGAAACCCACCATCCAGTCAAGAAATTTCAATCTTCAAGAAAAGAAGAATAGTAGATTTGAAAAGGAAACTACTAAGCTTCAGCCAACAACATCGCTTATGTTTACTGAAACCCTTGTATATCAGTATCCTCCTACCTGAACACGGCTCTCAGTAAGCCCGATCCGCATAGCGATCTCCTCGCGCATGAAGATGTCGGGGTAGTGCGTCTTGGAGAAGCATCGCTCGAGCTCGTTGAGCTGCGCGGGGGTGAACCGGGTGCGGTGGCGCTTCTGCTTGGCGGGCTTGTCCTCCAGGGACTGGCCGGCCATGGGCAGGCCCACCGGCTGCTCCAGCCCTTTCAGCTCCGGGCCGTGCTTCAGCGGTTCTTCTTTAGGCCCTGCAACAGCAGGGCGGCGCTCAGTAAGGGCGAACACAACATGCACTGGTTCAAATCATACACTCGGTGAAGAAGAAATATCAGATTCAATTTATTCTAATCGAACTGTTTGTAGTGATCTGATGGTTCTTCTTTTGGCCCGCAACAGCAGGGAGATGCTCAGTAAGGGTGACCACGGAGGAACAAAAAAACATTCACGCAACATACACATTCGACGAAGTTGATGAGAAAGATCTGAAGCAACTGATTGGAATTGAATTGTCTTTAGTGATTCGAATAGCAAAATTAATATAAACATAGAAAACATTCATGCAACATATACTGGTTCAAATAATACATTCGATGAAGTTGATCAGGAAGATCAGATGTAACTTATTCGAACGGAATTGTTTTTAGTAGTTCGAATAGCAAAATTAATATAAACGCAGAAAACATTCACGCAACATGCACTGGTTCAAATGATATGCTCGACTAAGAAGAAAGATCAGATCTAACTTATTTGAACTGAACTGTTTTTAGTGATTCGACTAGCTAAATTAATACAATTAAGAGTACAGGATTGCAGTAAAAAAAAAGAAAGAGAACAATAATTGTCAAAAGACAAAATAAATAGGAGAAATTGCTGGGTTTCAGTCAGTGAAAACGAATAATTCACATCGACATTTCGATCCTACTCGGGATCATCCTCAGGATGTGAATCTGTTGATCCCGGGTAAAATCGAAACGTCGATGTGAATGATTCTATTTTATTACCTGAAACCCAGCAATTCCCCGTTTAAATCAACGTTCAGTCAAGAAATTTTTTCATGCCACAAAATAAATAGTTTATGAGCGAGCTTGTCCTAATTTATAATTTTTATTCCATTTGACTGAATGCTCTTGCCAAGGTAGATCAGAAAGATCCAATCCAACTGATTCAAACCGAACTGTTTTTAGTGTTCTGATCTGATTCGACTAGCAAAATTAATAAAATTAAAAAAATACAGGAGAACAGTCAAAAGGAAAAAACAGTAATTGTCAAAAGACAAAATTTATAGTCTATGAATAAAATAAAGCAAGCTTGTCCTAATTTATATTTTTTATTCCATTTGACTGAATCAGTTTACCTCTCCACAGCATGTACTGATCTAAGTGATCCTCTTGCCAAAGTAGATCAGAAAGATTAGATCCAATTGATTCAGTGAATTGATCTGATGATTAAAAGATACAAACAGTAGAGAATAACAGTCAATAGGAATAGAAGAATTAGCAAAAGACATGGGACGTTCAAAATAAATTATTTATGAATAAAAATAACGTTTAAAATAAATTATTTATGAATTAAAATGTGAAATATCATTGAAGAGTATAGAGGAAAATAATCAAATGGTATAGAAGAATTGACAAAAGAAAAGAAAAGAGGACGTTCAAAGAGTTTAAATTAAACAAGTTATAGTCATTTTTTGAAAGAGAAAAAAAAGGATAAAGAAAAAGTACAGAAAAATGCAAGCACAAAAAATAAAATAGAAATTACACTCATGATTACAACAAAAAAGGAAAATAATTATAGAAAAGACTATGAAAAACAAATACTCAGAAAATAAATATTTGTAAAAAAGAAAATAAAACAAGGACTAGTTAATGAAATTCGATTGGAGTAAATAAAATCGATAGATTTGAATCTATATTATATATAAAACTTGAATTAACAATCTAACCAACAGAGCTCAAGACTTCAATTACACATTGATTGTACAAAAGAAAATATATAATGAATTCAATTTTAATATTTTCTTGATGATAAGTGAGAATGAGTTAAACAAGGCACTAGAATTAAAATTCGTGATAACATTGGCCCGTATTCCGAGGACACTTTTTTTAGTACTTTTGATAAAAGTGACGTTGGGTTTCCTAAAAGCGATTTTATTATAAAAGTGAGCTCGGAATACAAGCCTTTTTATTTTCTAGTTGTGTTGTGATAAAATTATAAAATATTAATTTCTATAATTTTGTTTCATTGACAGAACAATTATTTTTTCAATTGCATATAATGAAGTATCTAATCTAACAATTATTATACTTTAAAATGTTAATAATAACTCCCATAATATAATACAACACTGGTTTTTTTATAGACTTGCACTTAAATTAATTTTTCTATTTATATCTTTTAATCAGTTGATATTATTGCTTTCATTTAACAAACTACGATTGTAATACACGATGGTAATATTGAAACAATTGTTAATTTTGAAATTAGTAATAGTAATATCAATGCCATAATAGTAATAATAAACATAGTAATAAATAAAATATAAATTTTCTTACTGCATTCAAATAGCCACTCTTTCTGTTCTGTCATCGATGCGAACTCATGAAACACTGACTTTGAACTGTTAAAAAACATGCCATATTCCGCAAATTCCACGCTAAACAAGATATTCTGTGATCAGACCGTTCAGAGTATATCCACTGTAGTTCGTTGAACTTAAAATTAAAATATAAATGAACAATATTAACTTTATTAGTAACAATTACATTACTTAAAATTAATTGTGCCATATTTTTATTTCATTTATAACACTTAATAGGAAAACCTTAGTAATTATTGATATTTCTACAATCATTTGCTGTAATATAAGATTTAATTTCGTTGAGAACCTTGTAAAATTAGCACCTATACCTTGCCATGTTACATTTAATTATCATGTAATTTTACATTCATGTTGAATATTTTTAACAATTGTACATAATGAAGGCTGTATTCCATTTGGTACACTTTTTATTATTATTTAAATATATTATTAACCAAGGTTGAGAAGACTATTATTATTGACCTAGTGCCAAGTTGTGCCCCGAGGTGCCAAGCAACCGAGGGACATAAGGCGCTGGTTAATAATGATGGTCTTCTCAACCGTGGTATGTATATTCTTTTTGTCATTAGTAAAAAAATATATTGACAATAACAAACATTTTGACATGAACATTAATTTGTTTCTTAATATTACCAAAAATAAACTAGGTTGCTTTGTTTCTATATTTGCCGTTTCAGTTTGTCACTTTAATTTAGTTTTATATGATTTAATTAAATTGTGAATCTATACTTTACACTTTTCTTGAGTTAAATGATTCAAACAATATTTTGATTTGGAAACTTGAGTTTCTTTAAAAATTGACAGTTTTTAATATCGAACGTGGTTAATAATAATTTATTATTGACCTAGGTGATTATGGTTTCCAAGTAAGCGGTAGTGAAAAACAATTTTTCATGTTGAATAAAGGTTTATAATAATGGGTGTCTACTAGGCTAGTAGTAAAAAAAATTCTTATTTTTAAATAATTTCCGTCCGTCGCGTTTAAATTTTGAAGATTGTTTTTTGTTTCAATACATAAAAAGTTTGACTAAATCGTTGTAACGACAATTTAACTATTAATTAATTACCAATTGAGTATCAAAGATATATTTCAAATTGAATCTTTTAAAGTCCTGAAATAAAACTTTATTTTCCGACGATTTAACTATGAATTGATTACAAATTAATGTCGTTATAACCGAGGGTAAATTAAATAGCACTTTATCGATTTATTACACATCAAGTTACGATATACATTCGGAACCAAAAACGTTACATACATAGTTGAGGTAAAATTCATTGACCGACGATAGATGTTATCGTTATTACCGATAATAAATTAAACAGTACATTAACAACATAAATTTAAATAGGTGTTAAGATAATTTAGTCCGCAATTGATATTGTTTTACTAAAGATACTAAAGATATATTACAGCGTTGTAAGTTTATTAATTTACATTAAAAGTACGAATCAGTTATGTTTATTATGTGACAATTTTAGGGAAATGATTTCGTCATGTACTCAAATAAAAGTAGAAAGCAAATGAAAATAAAATTATTATCTACGTTACTAACATCTTAAGAAATCATCCTATGCGTCTTACTTACAACATGATTTTACTACAGCTTGCGTTTATTAATAAAATTCAGTAGCTAAAGAGATCGTCAAAGGTATATTACAATTTAATGTAATAATCTTGTACAAATGTTATATACGATTATGAAATTCACTCAGCGATACTGGTACCAAATGACAGGCAGAAGTTATATCCACGTTTATATTAAATAGCACTAGAAAATGAACATAAAAACACTATCTATAGTATTAACACCTTAAAAATTGCCATTTATTTTATCAAATGGTTTTATTATTAGTTTAGATTATTATTCACAACATCAGAAAATATTCCATGCGACGTATAGTGAGATTGTAATTTTATAAAATATAGAATTTAGAATCACAATTTTATTAAATCTGGACGCTTTCATCGTATCTGCAAGATTATTGTAACTCTGCAATCCTGAGTACTAATATAGTTCTTAAAATGATAAAATTGCACAATATATGAGTGAGATAAACACTTTCAGAAATCGTATCGTGCAACTTAGTTTCTTTATTCTTTTAAACGGAATAAATTATTACAACGAAATTAATTCAAAGCATCTATAGTATATTATTATACGAGTTTTAAGACGATTTATTGTTGCATGTGTAGTTTGAGGCACGAGGAGCACAGCGATAATCGGAACAATACATTGTATAAAATCAGGATAATATTCTATTTTTTATATTTTGCGTCATTTACTTTATAAAATACACAAAAAGTGTAATCTAGAAATTTATGTAAAAAAAATTGCAAATATACGTTAAACCTTACAGAATTTTAATATTCTTTTAAATTAACTTTGTTTATTTGATGTTCACATTTATATTACTTCCAAATTGTGTTAAAAAACATTTTAAAATATTTGAGGTAATCAGTTTGATATTTACTGACGAAATATCAATTTTACAAGAAATTACCAAAAACAGTTTAACAGTATCCGATATTTTTAATCCGTTTATAACAATAGAGTAATGTTTAGTTGGTTTTCATATTTATATTAATTCCAAATTGTGCTAACAAACATTTTAAAATATTTAAGGTTATCAGTTTGACATTTACCGATGAAGTACCAATTTTACAACAAAATATACCAAAAACAATTTAACAATATCCGATATTATTAAACCGTTTTCGATATGACAATAGGGCAATTATTAACGCGAAGTATAAAAATGATATTATTACATGCGACGTTCCTGTAGTATGATTTTAACTGGGATTAGATTACTAACATATAATCAGTATTAAATATTCAATTTAAAAACATAATCTATAAACGAAACCTTAAGATTTTTTACTGGGAATAAAAGATAAATACAATTTGAAATGATGAAATTAAGATCACATTCTACGTACGAGAATATCATCTAAAAATCGTCGCATGGTACTAAACTTCACTATCACAAATACGGTGATAATGATATTAGAAGAATCTTCCTTCGATATACGACATACTAGCGCATAGTTTATATAAATTATATGAACGATATTTCCAGAAATCGACGCTTTTGACTGGTACAGATAAGTATCACTTGAAATGATGAAATTTATATCACAATATACGAACTAGACTAACAGACTTAATATCTTAAGAAATAGTCGCATGTAGTTTACGTACTTATTACTATCACAAATTCGATCAAAACGAAATTACTAAATAAACTATCACAAAAATGATTATAATGAAATTGGAAGAATCTTCCTTCGTCGTACGACGTATTGAAATCACAATATACGAACGAGACAAATGTCGATCACAACAAAATTACTAAATAAAGTATGACAAAAACGATTATAATGAAATTGGAAAAATCTTTCTTCGACGTAAAAGAAATCGACGCTTTTGACTGTTACAGATAAGTATCACTTGAAATGATGAAATTGAAATCACAATATACGAACGAGACAAATTCAATCACAACGAAATTACTAAATAAACTATCACAAAAACAATTATATAATTGGAAGAATCTTCTTTCGACGTAAGAAAAATCGACGCTTTTGACTGTTACAGATAAGTATCACTTGATGAAATTGAAATCACAATATACGAACGAGACTACCAGACTTAACACCATAAGAAATAGTTGCATGCAACTTACCTACATATACTATTATTTTCTATCACAAATTGGCTGACAAGGAAACGAGTAAGAAGCACAACTAGAAACACCGTTTGGACTTAGACTATATAAAATATACGAAGGATTTTTGCAGAAATCGATGCTTTTGACTGTTATACAGATAAGTATCACTTGAAATGATGAAATTGAAATCACAAATACGAACGAGACAACCGGACTTAACACCTTACGAAACAGTCACATGCAACTTACCTACTTAACTATAATCTATCACAAATTCTCTCACATTGACTAAGGAAGCACAAGTAGAACCTTACCTACAGCTCCAAGTCCGTTGATGAGCATAAGGTCGTTGAGCAGCACACACTGTTTATTTAATGAGTAGCGATATCCGACTGAGCCGCGTCGGGCGGCCGGGCGTAGGAGGAGCTGAGGCCGCGGGGCGGCGCCTGTGCGTGGGCGGAGCGTGCGGAGCGCGCCACGGCAGCAATGGCTACGGGTGTAGTTTATAGCGCCAGGGGTTCTCAACCCACCCGGGAGATGGGCGCAGGGTGTGGCAGCAGGGATAAACACTAGGAGTACAAGTCTGGAGATGTAACTGTAGGAAGATCAAATATATAGATGAGGAACTGGAGGAATTGTGTATATCGGTAAATAGATCATAATGGACTGTAGAACGTTGAGGTACAACACTGTAGGATTACAAGCTGTAGTCTGGAGATGTAGCACAGATCAAATAGATCATGGTAGGAGAAACTGTATCAATTGTCTATATCGTTAAGTAGATCATAAGGAATTGTAGAGCGTTGTAGGAAAATTACCACAACTTGAACAAAAACTATAAGAAACGCCTGACTTTAGGAAGCTTCATATAAAATCAGCTGCAGTCTAGAGGAACAGTAGGAAGAAGATCAAATAGATGGTGGTACGAGAAACTGTAGGTATTGTCTATATCTTTAAATAGATCATAATGAACTGCAGAACGTCGAGGTACAACATTGTAGGAATACAAAAAACTTATCAAGTCAGCTGCAGTCTGGAGACGTATCACAGGTCAAATAGATCGTGGTACGAGAAACTGTAGGAATTGTCTATATCTTTAAATAGATCATGATGAACTATAGAGCGTCATAGGAAAATTACCACAACTTGAAGAAAAACTATAAGAAACGTCAGACTGTAGGAAGCTTCATATGAAATCAGCTGCAATCTAGAGACGTGTCACAGCGTAACTGTAGGAAGAAGATCAAATAGATGGTGGTACGAGAAACCGT
The DNA here is from genome assembly GCA_035578165.1 of Stenolophus ochropezus. NCBI lineage: Eukaryota > Metazoa > Arthropoda > Insecta > Coleoptera > Carabidae > Stenolophus > Stenolophus ochropezus. The sequence goes on along the minus strand of JAQOWZ010000028.1, from coordinate 3,381,725 downwards.
AGGTATTGTCTGCATCTTTAAATAGATCATAATGAACTGTAGAGCATCGTAGGAAAATTACCACAGCTAAAACAAAAACTGTAGGAAAGTTTAGACTTTAATATCCACATAAATGAAGGTCAAGGTTAAAAATATTTAGCTTCAAAAATCTTTATCTTTATAGAGAGACTTTACAACACCAAACAGTAAATATTAATAATAATAATAAGCTTCACACACCTAATGGTTGAACTATCAAAAAAATCATAGCAGGAAATTTACCACAACTATAAACCTGAATGGTGCTTCAAGTTTCAATACTCACATATACATAAAAGTCGAACTATAATACTAGCAAGAAGAATTAGCTTAAACGCTATTTAGAAGTAGATTAAAATGAATTGTAACTGATCACTTTAGCACCTGTACAGAGCATCATATTTGAATACTTACATACAATCTATCAACAAGAATTAGTTTACAAGATCTATATCTTTAAATAGATCCGAATGAACTGTTGATCGTGGCATGAACCTTACCACAGTGTGACCGTTAAATCTGTAATAATCTTCAGGTTTCCATATTCACAAAAGTTGAACTATCGGGAAAAATTAACATAAAAGTTTTATATCTTCAAATACATAAAAAATTACTGTTGCTTTCAAACTGATCAGAGTGATCTACAGTACAGTACAACTATAACTTTATGAAAAAAATATTTTCAAATAACCAGAAGATACTGGTATTATATACCATATAGGGTTAACAATTTTTAGCTTTTGAAGATCTCTACTTCTGTTAAATACCATACAGAATGTTATGAAAAAATTGTAGATTGGTAGTCGACCCGATTTACTACCATTCCTACATTTCATCCAATGTTTCCTAATGTAATGGTGTGCCTATCTTACAATCATTCATATCATTCAAAAAGAATCATTAATTCTAGATAACAGTTCGATCTTTCTGTTCTGTAGCTTTGTTATTCTACTGGTATTACTGAGATGAATTGAATTGCTATTAAATACAGTCGTCTACAGTATATACATTGTTTTCAATGGAATAAAATTAAGAAAAGGAAATAAATATGACTATAGGATTCGTCTAGAATATTAAAGAAGTATGAAGACGTGAATGGTACAAAAAGTTAAGTAGAAGCAAGTATGAAGACTATTTGAATAAATGGTATCAGATATGCTCAGAAATGAAACTTTTCTGACAGTATGATCTTCTTAGAAACTTTTTTGACAGTATGCTCTTTCTACTAAAAAAGTAGAAAGAAGCAAGTACGACGTTTGAGGGAAGCGTTTAGGGAAAGAATTGGCCCTTCCCCAGCGTCGTTTGAGAAGCGCTTCGCCAGCTCTGGGTGGCGTAGCGTGCAGTCGTTGCGACGCCGGATATTTGCCATAATCATTTTAGTTAATGACCAAGCAGAGCCGCTCTACAGATCGCAGCGCTGTAGCAAGCCAAGATGTTTTCATTACTATACGTTCATTAACTGCTCTGTTTATGTTATGAGCACCTGTGTACCATTCATCTGCTTTTTGCCGGGATTTGCACTTGAATTTTTCCACGACCTCATGGAAAAACAGCAACTAACAACTAACAACTTTGTTCTTCCTTATACTTCGGGGGTCAATATTAATAAGTAATAAACTAAAATAAAAGTATTAGCAACTATCAACTAACAACTCTGTTCTTCCCTACGCTTCGGGGGTCAATATTAATAATGAACTAAAATAAAAGTATTATTTCTAATGAATTCATATCAAACCAAACTTAGGAAATATTCGATAAATTCGAATTTCCATGACGTCATATCGAAAAAAAGCATAGCAGAACAATTGCCAACTAACAACTCTGTTCCTCTCTATACTACTGGGGGCAATATTAATAAGTAATAAACTAAAATACAAGTATTATTTCTAATGAATTCATATCTAACTAAACTTAAGAAATATTCTATAAATTCGAATTTCTATGACCTCATATCGAAAAAAAAGCATAGCAGAACAATTGCCAACTAACAACTCTGTTCCTCTCTATACTGCTGTGGCTCAAGATTAATAAGTAATAAACTAAAATAAAAGTATTATTTCTAATGAATTCATATCAAACCCAACTTAGGGAATATTCGATAAAGTTGAATTTTTAGTACACTATAATATGTCCCTAAAAATCAAGTTACTATTTATATATCTATAAATTCATTTTTACATTTACTAATTTTGCATCTGTATATAATAATTCTCGATTATATAGCAAAAATAACAAAAAAATATGTTTAAATATTGTATAAAATAAATAAAATATACTAATAAACCACTCGCGGTTTATACAATGAAAAACTTTTTAAGGTTAGCGTGTATTGAAAAACATTGTAAATATTCAATAAAACAACGTTTTTAATTTTAGTTCTTAATTATTCATTTATTAAACCTAATGTATCGGCAGCAAAAACTGTTGCCTTCTTCAGGGTAATGACAATTACAATAAAGCAAGTAAACATGTAACTAAGTAACGAATTATAACATATTTAATATGAAGCCATGCGTTACTAATTTCAAGATTTACATTTCTCAACATAAGATTAATTAGATAAGCCATTGATATATTTAAAACTAAGAATAATAGCTCAATCACAACGATGGTTTGGAAATGGAAGGATTCAAATTCTAGTGAGGACTAAGAATCAAGTAAATAAGTAACGAATTATATCATATTTAATATAGGAAGCCATGCTTCATTAATTTCCAGTTAATTTTCGAAAATTATTTCAAGATTTACAACTCTCAACTTAAGATTAATTAGAGAAGTCATTGCGATTTTTAAAACTACGAATACTAATCTCAATTACAACGATGATTTGGAAATGGAAGAATTCAAATTCTAGTGAGGACCAAGAATCAAGAAACTAAGTTACGAATTATAACATATTTAGGTAATATAGGAAGTCATCTTCATTATTTTCCAGTTAATTTTCAAAAATTAGATCAAGATTTACATCGCTCAACACAAGAATAATTAAGAAGCGATTAATTTTCAAAAATTATTACAATATTTACATCTCTCAACACAATATTAATTAAAAAGAAATTGAGATTTTTTTAATCTAATTCGAAAAATAAGAATAGTAATCTCAATCGCAACGTTGGTTTAGAAATAGCAAGATTCAAATTCTAGTGAGGACCAAGAATTTTTCAAAACAACTAATTTTGTAATGACATATAAGTGATTTGTATGGTGGACCCGTACAGCAGATGATCTCCTAAGTATAGAAAGTGAAACCTGAGTTAACCTCGTGAACGTGAACGACACGAGTAATTGGATAATAATTGTCTCGTGAGTTGACCGCTCGGCTTCTCGTCTTTAGCGACGCAGTCTGCCCGTAAACGCTATCAATCGATCGCCCATTCAATTTGGCGACGGCGGGGAACACCGAAAGGAAACATTCAATTCTGCTCATTATTACTCATTGCCACGTAATCATCCACTAGCTTTATTCGTACGGTTTACTACTAAATGGTAATAATCAAACAATCCTACCTAGTACAATTACTCGAATTAATCGATATGTGAGACCTGGAGTTACTAAGAACCAAATACCTTAGATGATACCCTTTTAGATTTAGACAAGATTGGTTAGCATTACTTATAAAATCAGTAAAATAAGCTGTTTCCAAGTGGTTCATAACGCACCATAATCTGTAAGATAGTTACCTGCGTCTCTGTTTTATCTTGGAATATTGTACCACAGATTCGTCTACGAATTAGATAAAGACGAATTGATTGGTCTGAGGTCTGCAGGTTCTAATCCAAGTGTTGCCTATTAACCAAGTAATATACAGCTGTGTGCAAGTATGTAGGAATAATTATAAGCTGTAGATTAAGTACTTTCATCTACCTAGGAATGTTAAAGAATTAGATGAGGAAAAAACTAGATCTAGTAAATTAAAGTATTATCTGATATTTTGAAACTAGCTGTGGTTCACAAACTAAGCTTCGTCAATTGTTATCCAAATAGAAATACCGTTGTGTCCAATTGGTTTGGAACCCACTATAATCCATTTTAGGGGTTGTAGGCTGACAAACTAGGACAATAAAATACAAGAAAAACTAATAAGGAAGAATGCCTCTTCGGTCTAGAAATGTAGTACCAAGTACCACAGATGAGATAAGATCATTTCTATTAAATAACAAGGAAAGTAATAGAACAATGGTGCATTTTTTTGAATTTAGTGGACTTTTAATTATTTTAGAAGTACATGAAAATTTGTTATGTTGTAAATGTAGTATATAGTTATACTACCACTACTACTAGTGAATATTTTGGTTGAACCATATATATTTTTGAATTTACTATAGCGCATTAATTATTGATATATTATGATCCATAATCTTTTCCATGATTAGAATTTTGTATAAAAACATAAATCTTAATGGGAGAAGAGATGATTCTAAATATCCTACTACTACAGCGCCTTACTTATTGATATATTACGATTCATAATATTCAATAAATAAACATAAAATTGGATTTTTTCTTCATTGAATTTTTGTGGAAAAGCATAAGAACCGTGTCTTAATAGGAAAAGGGATGATTCTAAATTTCATAAATTTGCAGCATACTTCTTTTTGAATTTATTATAGCTCATTACTTATTGACATATTACGATCCATAATATTATAAAAATGTACATGAAATTAAATTTTTTCTTGATTGGAGATTTGTGAAAAACATAAGAACCTTATCTTAATGGGAGTAGGAATGATTCTAAATTTCCTAAATTTGAACTATATATCTTTTCGAAATTACTATAGCGTATTACTTATTGATGTATTATGATTCATAATAATAAATTAATATACATAAAATTGGATTTTTTCTTGATTGGACATTTGTGTAAAAATATAAAAACCTTGTCTTAATGGGCGAATGGATGATTCTAAATTTGCTAAAATTGAGCATGTATCTTTTCGAATTTATTATAGCCAATGTTGTATAAAATACTTAAAAAAAATATTTTGGATACAAAATATAAAAAAAGTAAAATAGTATTTCAAATAATATACAAAACTGATTATAATAGCATATCACTTATTGATACTGCAATCCGCAATATAATATAAACAAACATAAAATTGTATTTTCATTGATGTTTTCCGTAAGAATCTTGTCTTAGTCGAAGACCCGTTCTAAATTTCCAATTACACGTCGTAAGTGAAATAAAAATAATTCCATCGATCTTGAAGTCCAATATCGTTGCGATTGAATAAACTGCAGTTGTATATTGCGGGGCGCGGGGCGGAGGGGGGCGGCGAATCAAACGGCGGCAGCAGCGCCGCCAAGCGACAGCCGCCGCGCGTTGCTAGGAGACGGCCCGGCGCAGGCATATCGAACCCGCAGTCATAGCAACACCAGGATACACCTCACAAAGGAAAAATGTTGGAGATGTTTGCGACTTGCTTATTAAAATTTTTCATAAATTGGAAATCCGAGGGGATGTTTACACCGAAACTGACAACAACAATAATATTCAAACGTGAAATGTGAAATATAAATAAATTGTAAACAATATAAAAATTTAAATCAAATTATATAAAATATTATGTTTTGTCCAAAACATTATTTTTTTTAAACAATATCAAATTAATAATTTAATTATTATAAGGTGCACAACTGCTATTCTTTACATTTTTTTTAAACAATTAATGATTTTTAATTATAAAATTTATGATGTTTTCAACTCTGGTTTATTGTCAAAAATCAATGTAACAATTTTTTACATGTATGAAATTTGCATCTCTTGTCATGCATATTACAATATAATATATCCCAAAATATACTTTTCCTACAACCACTGTTAAAAATAGTCTTTTTAACGGTTGCTTAGCAAGTTCAAAATGACAGTTTATAACACAGTGAATGCTTTTAAATCGTTGTCATAGACAACGTATTAAAAGTAAAAACAAATTTACTTTTAACACTTGTGTTAAAAAGGAACTAAATCTAGTTACCTGTCATAAATGTCATTCTAATAATGCTTAGTTTTTATTTACTAATACATAACTAGGGTCGTAGGAAAAATAGTGTATGATATTTGTGTTAAAAGTGATTTTATTTCGTTCGTGGGGTTTGTTACACTGGGCTTCACCTCGTTTCAAACTTCCCCACTCACTCATAAAATGTCACTTTTAACACTTATATCATAAATAACTATTTTAGGCAGCTATTACATAAATAGTTGTTTTACGTATCTGATGATAACCTAAAAGTATCAATTTTTAATTGATATCTGTCAAAGTCTAAATTTTTGGCCGCTGTTTATTTATTATTGATGTCTTTTTCACATTATTTCACAATTTGCCAACTTGAACTTGAATTGGCATACTGGCAATATTGTAGCAATTGCATTGCTAAACATCAAAGTTTACATAACCTAATTTTCTAGCTTATGTTGCCATGCCTTTCGTCCAAAAAAAACGTCTTTTGAAACATGTGAAAAAAAAAAGGTTGTGTCTAACACAAAAAGGAAGCACTTTTTCTTGCTACGCTCGTGTGTCAAACTTAGTGATGGGTAAATTCCCGGGAAAGAATATTTCGGAAAATTTCCCAGGATATTTCCCGGGAAGTTTTTGGGGAATTTTCTGAGGAATTTCCGGTGATTTCATGGGGAAAAATTAACGATAAATTTCCTCATAAAAATCAAAAGCATTAATTATAAAGTTATTAGAATAGTAACACTGTTTATTTATTATCGGGAATTTTCCTCCTTATATCCGGGAACTTCCTTATTCCCGGGAATTTCCCTACTTGTTTCCGGGAAATTTTCCCATATATTCCCGGAAATTTCCAAAATGGAATTCCCAATTTTTTCCCGGGAAACGTGTTTAGGGAAATTCCCGGGAATTTTTCCAGGAAATAAAAATATTCCTGACGGGAAATTCCCAGTGACCCATCACTAGTCAAACTTGAGTTCGAGTGCTGAAAAAATACACTTTCCTCTCTAGTTTTATAAATAACTATTTCATTCATAATTTTCTTAAAAGATATTCCTGCATCAATTTTTGTGACGTCGTGAATCAAAAACTCATATAAAGATACACACACAGATAATAAAAGATTAAACTTAAACATCAAAGAAAACTAACCCAAAAATCACAAGAAAAGTAGGCAGAATTTTCTAATTTAAATTAGTGTGTCAGAATTGTATTTTATTTTAGTAATTTCTATTTTATTATATTTTATGAAGGCAATAAAGATAAATTGTAAACGAGGCTTTACATAAAGAATGTATAATAATTCGTGTATAAAGAAGAATTTAGTTTTTATTTTCGGTGACTTAAATTAGAAATACCAAACATAACTACACATAAATATTTCTAGATTAAAAATTATTTCCGCAATCAATAAAACAGGTAAATGTTGTAACACAAAAATGAAATCAGAGTACATGAAAAATTAAATTTGATATTGCATTTAAATGTAATTCACATTTCAATATAATTCTCTATTGGGGAGTAACTGATATAAATTACAATAGTTTTATAAATGGTTTTTGTCAGCTAGCATAAATGTAATGCCCGCTTTGGTGCTGTTGCATATAACATTTTACACTAATTTCAACATTAGTTTATTTTTCGGTTTAATTTTATTTTATGGGTAATATAGTCAACTACCTTTATTTAATTTTAAATATAGTAAAATCAGCTCGTTTTACTTAATAATCATCATTTACGCCAAATCTTCTCTGTTATTATTATTTTATTACTTCATAAATAATTCACAAATGCTATGAACATGTTAATTTATTAAAATTTTAATCGTATTGGTGGTTGATTTTGAATGTTTTCAATTCCTGGTTACTAAATAGTAACCATATAAAATTTTAGTGTTATGCCTTTAAGGATTATTGTCCTAGAAAAGAATTATAGTTATAGAAAAATAGCTATTCGAAGAATATAAAGGAATTTTTGAGGTATTAATATAATGGTATTAATGTTAATATATTCATTTCTTTAACTTGGACTAAGGACGATTTTTAATGTTGCAACTTTTTGGTTTTTATCGGAGAATTTTGTTTATAAATCCGAAACAATAAAAAATACCCATTTTTGGGTCCAAAATTTTTGTTTCTGAAAATAGTCCATGTTGATAGAGTTCGATGCGCTGATTTCGAAGTTACAAACAGAATTTAATTATCTCTTTTCGTTCCTGAGATTTTTGCTCTCAAATTTGCACCTCAAAAAAGTGGGTTTTTTGGGTATACCTAAAAAATGGGTAGAGATACAATCTTAACGATTATACCAGTCGATGCTACAGGCAAAATTACATAAAGAAATGTTTTTTCCCCATATACGTTCTTTGGAAGGATTCGGTGAAAAATGAGAAAAATGGAAAAACCGAAATTTCAGGTTTTCGCTTGGAAACTTTTTGTCTACAAAATTTGTCATTTTCAGAAGTTAAGTAAATATCGATACGCTGATTTCTAATTTTCAAACAGAATTCAATTATCTCTTACACTTCTCGAGATATTCACGTTCAAAGTTAGACCTCTGAAAAACAGTTTTTTCAGGATTACTCCTGAAAGGGTCATCCTATGTCATCGACAACCTCACCAATCTATTCTACGAGCAAAATTACATAAGTGTACCAATTTTCAGATTTTTATTCCAACGGATACAATTTTTAGAAAGGAAAAACTGAAAATAGCCAAAATCGAAAAAAACCGTAAGGGGTTCATCAGGCATTTTTTTCGATTTTCGCCGATTTTCGTTTTTTCGCTCTAAAAATTGTATCTGTTGAAATAAAAATCTGAAAATTGGTACACTTATGTAATTTTGCCCGTAGAATTGATTAGTGAGGTCGTCGAAGACCTAGAATGGTTCCTTCAGGGGTATATCCTGAAAAAACTGTTTTTCAGAGGTCTAACTTTGAACATCTATATCTCGAGAACCATAAGAGATAATTGAATTCTGTTTGAAAATTTGGAATCAGCGCATCGTCCTCTATCAATATGGACTATTTTCAGAAACAAAAATTTTTGACCCAAAAATTGGTATTTTTTGATTATTTCAGCTGCATATGAAAAAAATTCCAGTGAAAAACTATAAATTGTAACTTCTTATGTTTTAATGTGATTGGAAAAGACTTGGAGATGTAAAAAGATTTTAATTTTTAATTGGAAATACAAAATTTGAATTTATAGTCAATAATAATGATGTACTGTAAAACCATTTTTTCAAAAAATGAAAGATTTTGTAAAATGTTGTGTTCTTCCTTAACCTTATGGTCAGGAAATGAACATTACATATAGTCATGGATCCTTGAAGCTCAGTTGGCTAGACATGTTACAGTCATTTTCGATCAGTTATTTTCTTGTTATTTTTGCAAAAGATCAAGAAGGAATGTTTATTTAAGACTAGTAAGAATTCATGTACTTCGGGAACATTGTAGTTCATTTATACATCGTGGTACATATAAGTATCCAGTTTTCTTTTCTTGTCCTGTGGGTCAAGAATGAGTGTAGTGCGTTAATGTAAGAGCCATTTTAATTTACAAGTGAATGATTGATCCCTAAACATTCTGGACATTCTCGAGATACTGAAAAATCTTATAGATAATTCATTTACGTCTCTTGGTAGACAGAAGTATTCATTTTTCGTTTCTTGTTCTGCGGGTCAGAAACGAATGTAGTGCGGTAATGTAAGAGCTGTTTTAGTTTACAAGTGAATGATTGATCAGTGATCATTCTGGACATTCTCGATATGCAGAAAAATCTAGTAGTTCCTTTATGCATCTTGACAGACAAAAGTGTCCATTTTTTGTTTCTTCTACTACGTGTAATACGGTAATGTGTAATAGCTGTTTTAGTTTATAAGTGAATAATTGATCCCTAAACATGCTGGACATTCTTGAGATGTTGAAAAACCTCGTAGTTCAGTTATGCATCTTGGTAGACAGAAGTGTCCATTGTTAGTTCTTGTCCTTTGGGTCAGGAACGAATGTAGTGCGGTAATATAAGACCCGTTTTAGTTTACAAGTGAATAATTGATTGCTGAACATTCTAGATATTGTCGAGATGCTGAAAAACCTTGTAGTTCAGTTATGCATCTTGATAGACAGAAATATCTATTTTTCGTTTTTTGTTCTGCGGGTCGTTTTAGTCTACAAGTGAATGATTGATCCCTTAATATTTTGGACATTCACAATATTTTGGATATTCTCAAGATGCTGAAAACTCTTCTAATTCATTTATGCATCTTGGTACACAGAATTATCCATTTTTGGTTTCTCGCCCTGTGGGTGAGGAACGAATGTAGTGCGGTAACGTAAGAGCCGTTTTAGTTTAGTGAATGATTGAGCCGGGAACATTCTGGACATTCTCGAGGTGCTGAATTATGAATTCCTCTTTGCCGCTGCGGATGGTAACCAGTGTTCTGGTCATCTGCTGCCGGCCATTGACAGGCTTGTGGTTTATTACCTCTGGATTCCAGGCCTCGCCACTCCATTGCGAATAATTGATGTTTTATTAAAGCCCATACGTCAGCCGGACGCTTGTAGGCTTTTAATTGTACAACAAATAACCCGTGCTTATAATTGCAGCGATACTGTTTATGGTTTCTATCGCCGCATTCCTATTCATCAATTTTATGTTCTTATATTCTAATCGTTTCACGTCTTATACTGTGGAGACCTGCGAATAAATGACATTGTGAAAGTGTATTGGTATGAAAAATATTGAATAAAAATTATTGATGCCAATATCGGATAGTAAGAAAAGTACCTATATTTTCAAGTATCGAAAGAAAAATGTAAGAATAAAATGAAAAAGTATATATTTTTTTATAAGTGGTGTAAAATTTAATGCTCCATTCTTCTTAATGGGTTTTTCCAAGAGACTATTTTAAAGAAATTTATATTGCATATTAAAATTTGTGTTAAGTAGAGTGCAGTCATGTAAAAATTATTACAAACTGTTAAATATTAATAAGAGATTCGAAAATTAAAAGTCTGATGTGAACACCACACGATTTCCTTGTACATTAAACTATGCACATTTTTTGCTGCACTTCATTTAAAATAAACTTATTTCGCTTGAAAGTGAGATCATTTTTCAGTTAATTGTTCTTCAATTTCCTTTCGAAATGTATAATGTTGACGACGCAGACGCTATTTAAAATAAAATAAAGTCAAATCACATTAAAAAACAAACAAGAAATAAATAAATAATTTATCAAAAAAAAAAATAAAGTAATATAAATATATAAAAAAATAGAGATACACATTTGGAAGGATACACCAATTGTAAGAAACTAACCACTATGTAAAATTTTATCATTGTACTAACACAATTTTAATACTTTTATAGATATTTGTAGCGAATCAAAGATTCCAATTATATTAGAAATAAATAGGGAAGTAAGAAAAGCTTACATTTATTTGGTTTTTTTCGAAAATATATTAAACATTTGTCAACAGATAATCTTTTGCAAATTAAAAATTATTAAAATGTTTATCACTGTTCCTTATTGCACTACACAAACTTGTTTTAATCGCTCAAAAATTTGTAAAGAAAAATACATTTCGTAGATATGTCTCAGGAATATATCGAAGACGATGCTACTGTAGTTTTATCAAATTTTATCGTTGAAAAACTGCCGTATTCCATGAAATGAAGCATTCTGTTTGGATGAAAATAATGTGTGTTTTCCCCTGCTAAATGCTGGTTAAATATATTGATATTAAAAAAAATATCGACAGATTGGTATTGATATTAATATATTGATATCGAAAGAAAAGTATACTGTTATCGTATGAATAGCATCAAAACAACACAATTTTGAACCACTCAAGTACATATAAATATTTAATTGTATTATAAGTTAGAAAGCTAGTATACCTAGCATGAGGGTGATATTTGGGCAATTTAAAAATGAATGCATTTAAAACGCGATCCAATCTTAATCCAAAAGCAGTGTTGATGTGGCATACCCCGGCTAAACGGCCCCACAATCCCTTAATCCTACGGGAACCCCTTACGGGAATAAAATAAACCTCCAGGCATCCTGACACAAGCGCAGGAATCGCTCCGGAGCATAAAAATAGCCTCTTTTCTCCACAATCAAACCCCCTACTGCAGATATTTCATCCCCAAGGTGACACGCACGCCACTGGAATACCCGCCCTTGCTATTCATATTAAATGGGACACAGGACATAAAAAGCGCTCCACTAGGGGCAGATTCCTTCCTTTTTCTCAATTATATCATTATATAACAAAAGTATCTCATATAAACATACTGAAATTACAACAAGAATTATTAAATCTTCAAGTAAATATATAAAAAAGATCTGTTTCCGTTTAATAAGATAAATTAGTGAAATAATTATATTTTTATTTCATTAAAAATCAAAATAGAAAGTTTATTTCTAGCAGTTGATCCTCACGTCATCAATTTCTGCTGTATTATTAAACACAATGGGGTAGGTGACCAATTTCTAAATTTGGTATATGTGATAGCTTGTACAAAAATAATATACCCGTATTTTTTTAAAATTGTTAATTATATGTTGTTTTGAAGTAAATAAATAATATAGTTCTTGGGAGGGGACTATGACGTCAACGAAGTTCATGAGAGCGACGAAGGTAGACAGACGGAAATAGGTGGTGTGAGTGAGATAGTGCTAACTTAGTGAACGTCATAGTAAAGGACGCTGTTTCTATTTAACGTAAATTACTAAACAATTGCTGATAAATATTTAACTTTTTTAATGTCAACGTTAGTAAATAAATATACTTTCTATAATTCAATAGTTTTTTCATTAAAATTCTACCTTGGTCACCTACCCCATTCAAATAACTCGAATGATAACTTTATTTATATCTTTTATTCATTTATAACCAACAATTTTCATATAGTACCTAGTATTTCACAAGACAAGATTTCTTGTTTTGTCTAGTCGATTTTTTTTCTAATTAAAAACAAGGTTTACCAATTCCAAATACGGAAGAAGCAGGGTTGGCAAAAATCATGATTTTTTTAATTTTTAAAGATATCTAAATGTTACAACACTTTTTCAATTGTTTTGAAAGGAATATTAATACTTTATTTTATAAACAAAATCGAAAATCTGTAATAAAACAAAAATAATTCATGTGAATAAAAGTAGGAAGAGTTACAAAGAATTTTTAATTTTTGTTGCACATTTAAATACTTATTTTTCTTTCTTCTATAATGATAATTAAAATGATAAAATATCTTATAATGTAAAGATATTATTAAATACAAAACTTATTTTTGTTGTTATTAATAGTTTTATAGAGATAAATACATTTTCATTATAATTTGTATTTTTTTATCTTTGATAAAAATCAATGATTTTTATTTAAAAAATCAGTTGATTTAAATCCAACTCTTGGAAGAAGAGATGTTAAATATTTCATCAATGCTAAGATTAACTAAATATTCAGTTGATATTTTTTTTCCTATTTAAAACAAGGTATACCAATTTTAAATATGGAAGAAAAGTTCTTAGAGATATGAAGAATCCTATAAGATTAACTTCTATCATATGATTACCTTAATATATGTATATGTCAGAAAGTTCGAATGAATATATCATATCGAGAATCGTGATTTAAATCTAGCCAACCCTAGGAAGAAATGTTAGAGATTTCAGCAATGCTCAGATTAATTACGTATTCAGTCGATATATATTTTTTCTCTTTAAAAACAAGATATATCAATTTTAAATACGGAAGACGAGATGTTAGAGATTTCAGCAATGCTAATATTAACTAAACATTCAATCGATAATTTTTTTTCCTATTTAAAAACATGGTATACCACTTTTCATTTTGGAAGAAAAGTTCTTAGAGATATGAAGAATCCTGGAATATTAACTTCTATCATATGATTACCTTAATATATATGTCAGAAAGTTCGAATGAATATAACATATCGAGAGAATTATAGTTATATTTTTGTGGAGATTTATTTCCGTGTGCGGCACTAGTTTGTGTGCACGTGTGGCATCATCGCACGTGTCACCGTTGGGGGCGGCGCAGTTTTGCGATTGAATCCCCCCCCCCCCCCGCCTCTCTGCCGCCCCCCACCTGAGCGACAGGCTACATTGAACGACAGATTCAATTTGCGCTTTTCTAACACAAGTTTTTCGTTTAATACTGCAATTACCACAAGGGAGAAAATAGTCAACGTTTAGCCAAATAACAATCATGTAGACAAATGTAATTAAATCACCTATACATGCCTTTAAAATAAACATGCGTCATAAATTTTGTAAATAAACAGTCAATAATATGAACATTTCAGAGAGGTATTATTAATAAAATAAAAAATTAAAGTGAAGAAAAAATATTTCCAAAATGTGACCAGCAATACACCTATGTGTTTTTACACATGTGGCAACATATATTTGGTACATTAAACTGAAGAAAATTGTATTACAAATATTAGTTTATATTTATAACAATAATAATTATCATTCTAAACAAAAATTTATTTTTAAATAGGTATTAAGTTAATAAGTAAGAAACCTAACGTGGTTATTTAACGAATGATGTAAAATTACAAAGCGGAACGCTGGTGAGTTTTGTAAGTGCAAAATTGCACATGTGTTTGAATTTAGTAGAAATAACTATATGACATTTTTATGACCTAATATGAAATAAGACGATACCAAAAACTTCTTAAAAAACTTTAATTTACTTAAGTTACTATAACAAAATTGTTGGTTGCAAACAGATATTACCTATTTATGTAATAAGTAAGGAAACAAATGTGGTTATTTAACGCATGCGAAAATTATAAAACGAGATGTAGACGTGTTTTTTAAAACCAGCAGTTAAAAAAACCTCTTAAGATTCCTTACATGTATACCAATATTTTTCTATTTCCATTTGAATATACAAAAATGTATTTGTTATTATGAATTTTTGACATTTTAATGACATTTATAAAATAGTCGAAAAGAAATTACTTATCCAAGACTTTTAATTTCGTGCTTTACTAATTTACTATAACAAATTATCCTTATAAACAAATAAAGGTGATATTCGAGTTATTTGAATTGTGAAATATCTCAATGTGAATTTAATAAATGTAATATTGTAAACAGAATTAGAACAAAATTTTTATTTTTGTGGCTTTAATATTTCTACATATATACCGTCCATTTTGATTTCGAATGAAATAATGATCATAATATTTCATTAGTATAATAATAGAATTAATAACCTAACAGAAATTATAAAATAAAGGGTCTCTTATTAAACGAAAAAAAAATTTAGTGTGTATTTAATAAAGATATATTTTTCTTGTTCTTTTTTTTCTATCTCTAATATATTGAGATATATAAATTTTGACCTTGCTAGACAAATTGAATATCTGCTATTGCACTCCCCAACAATTACAATTTTCTCACAAAGTTAGTCACGTGTCAACCAGCATCCGCACGTGCTGGACACGTGCTGACACGCGTTTGACACGTGTCAACTTTCACTTAACCTGTCGGCCTAGACCACCTTTATGCCATGCAGTTGTTTTCGTACCTCCTTTGTTTGATGAACATGAGTTGCATGTTTAATAAAAGGATGATATAATTGATGATACACATGATTTAGATGTCAGAAGGCGATAATATTAATCATTTTAATAGACAAAAAATTAAAACAATATTTTACAGTTTATACTAATGAATATTGTTAGAGAAATAATATAATTTTATTGTTATTTTTATGATATTAAAAGTTATAAAATTTTATGTTGTATTTATTTATATTTTTTTTTGTTGCAGTGTAGAAACTTTCCAGTGAAGTGGCAAGTTCGGTTCCTGGTTTCGAAGGTAAGAATAATAATTTCACTGTTTTTCTTGTACTCTTATGGATCAATTTAATACATCATTGTCTAATGTACTAATAACAGAATACTACGGATTGAGGACTAAGGTTCAGTTTACCTTCGATTTATTATCTTTTTTAAAATTTATGCATTCAATTTCTTGATCACTTTTGTAGTAATGTTGATTTATGTTATGAATTGAAGACTTATAAAAATTGGTCTAATTTAGACATTTTCATTTTCTTGTAGTAATGTTGATTTGTGTTGTGAATTGAAGACTAATAAAAAGTGGGCAAATTTAGACATTTTCATTTTCCGACAAATCAGATAGTGTTAATTTTTTATGGTAATATTGAAATGTATCATGGATAGAGGATCAATATTCATAGGTGCTTCAGTATATGAAAGAACAAAATGTTCCATAGCCGAATGGATAAAGCTATGCCTTCGCCAAAAGAATACATTGTGTAGTCAGGAATCCAAATCAGATTACATATTTTATCTTAAAATGGTTTTATTATTAGAAGTTAGTAATAATATTAATATTGTGGACTAATAATCTTAGGTGTTTCAGTATATGAAGAGAAGTGAATTAGGTATAAAATTGGGAATATTGTGTGGTTGGTTTTTTAATTTGGAATCGCAGAAGCGACGTTTCTTGGGAAGTCTTTCTAGGCGTCCGGCTCTTCATTACTCCGCGTCCCGCTAATTGAAATTGATGCGACGCCTGCGTCTGTTCGCCCTCCCAAACTTTCAGATCAATCGTCGCATGATCGCGAAGACAAACCATTTGTTTCCAAATCTCACTCAATGCACACACAATAAGAATACTTCCCTTCCAAATTTTAATATCTTTAGTTGATAAAATGTGTTTTGACTTTATTATTAATCTGCCGTCCTACAAAATTAAATATTCTAACAAGTAAATTTGTTGGAAAAGCTAATTATGATCAAATATTGTAGTATATTCGCATTTAATAGAGTTTACCAAAAAGGTGAACTTACAACTAAACGGAATACAAGCCTTCGTTTTCAAATATAAAAGTCGTCAAATAAAAATACAGCAGTGTTGAGTTGTTTGAAATCCACTATAAGCTGTATGTATTTCTATAGCTTTGAATATAATATCTTATACACTGAAACGACAAGATTCTATTATTATTGTAATCAGTTGTTAGTCAGAAATTGGATGTAGGAAATATTAAATATATAGTTTACCGAAACATTTAATCAGAAACAATAGCTTCCTTACAATTGAATGAAATGTACTATCTGGTGTTCAAATTTCATCGTCCTCTACTATTAGTCAAATAAAAATATAGCTAGGTATGTCCTAGTTATTCGAAATCCACTATAAGCTGAATTCCTACTTTCGACAACATCTGCCTTATATTTTTCAACGGAATGACAGGATTGTATAATTATTATTATAATACATTGTTAATCAGAAACTAATTGATAATTAAAAAAGACGTAAAACAAAAGAAAAGACAAATTCGTCGTTAAACGTGTATCCAAATACAATAAGTCAATACAACTGAATGTAGTGGGGTTCAAAGTTTGTCCCTTTTATAGACTCTGGATTAGAAAATGATTTTTTATTCGACTTCATCTACCGTATATTTCACAATATACAACATTCTAGAAATATTTATAGTCAAACCCAGGATATTGTGAATAGGACAAATTTTTCCTGGTTTTAGCGACCAACTGCATGAACGGAATAGGCAATTGATAGAATACCGTATGGTTCCAAACTCACTATAAATTTGTTGACTTAAATTGGAAACATATGAATTTCTCGATTTCATTTGCCTTGCAGAAGAAATGTTAGGATTCCACCATTACTGAAATTCATTGTAGGAAAATTTGGAAACAGATCTACCTATGTTGTAGAAAAGACAAATTTCTCGTTGAATTTGGGAACAATTGCATAGAATGAATGAGTAATTGATATGGTAGTATACCGAGTGAAAATGCATGCCTTACTACCTTATATCAGCATCGTTTAGAACTAACTAAATCAAAATACCGATGAGTCCAACTAGTTCGTAAACTCTATAACCTTGTATAGCCTATAAATGTATAAATTACATAGCAACAGATCTCGATTTCATTTGCCTTACCAAAGAAATGATAGGATTGTATTATTACAGTAATCCGTTTTAAGAAAATTTGGAACCAGATATACCAAAGTTGTAAAATATCAAATTAATACTTGTATTTGTGACCAATTTCATGAATACCTTGTTGAATTTGGGAACAAATGCATAGAATGAATGGGCAATAGATAGGGTAGTATGAAGGAGTCAAAACTACTGATATTGTGAAAAGGATAAATTCTTCGTTGTTTTGGTAACCAATTGCATGATTGGAATGGAGAAATATCAAGTGCAAATATCTGATGAATTTCTCGATTTAATTTATCTTGTCGAAGAAATGATAAGATTCCATAATTATTGACACTCATTGTAGGAAAATTTGGAAACAGGTCCACCGATATTATAAAAAAGACAAATTCCTCGTTGAATTTAATAACAATTGCAGGGAATGAATGGGCAATTGATAGGGTGTTGGGGGTGCAGATATCTGCATAGCTCACCACCCTACGCCGCCCTGGCCGCCATTTTGCCGGCCCCGAGGGACGCCGCGTAGTGCAGTTTCGTGTCCGCATTACTCTTGATTTCCTGGTGTGTGACGGCGGAGCTGTGTACACTCGCAGCCGTACACTCCCGGAGAAAACACATACACTCACATCCATACCGTCCAATAGTACATGACTACGTTTACCTAATTTATCTTATTCGTAATTTCAATAAGATTTATGAAAATGTTAATGTCTTTTTTATATTGGTTAGTATTATTAACATTCCCGGAGAAAAAACCGGCCGTCGTTATACTAAAATTGATCAACTTAAGTTTAATTCTTATAATTAATTACAATACATTTGGTCGTTTTATGAAGACAAGGTCTTCGTGGATATTTAATGTCTAGAAATATTTAAATATTTAGATACCTAAACATTTTCCTATTACGAAATATTCGCAAACCTAAAAATGACAAGAAATTGTCATTGTCGATTTTACTAAAATAAATCAACTTGTCATTGATGTCAGACGCTTAAATATAGTTTCATTAAAATTTATTCAATAAGTTAAGGTCTTCATGAATATCCGTTAATGTCTAGATGTCTACGTACTTAAAAATATTTAGCTCTCTTATTGTCAATATTGATGTAAGAATCAGAAGCAAAAAGAAGACGATGAAGACCCAGATCAGAATGGCTAAAAGTAGAAGCCGATTAAAAAAGGATAGGAGTAACAAAATAGAAAATCAGAAAATAGGAACACATGGATAAGAATCAGCAATATAACAGACAGAAATGAGAACCGATCCACCTCAAAATAGGAGCCACTATACCAACAATACAATAATGTAAAACATGGGATTTATCATATCCGTGGTTACGACTTTATATTTGATTGACATCAAGTATATCCTACTGTGTGAGAACAGATTTATCATCTACGTCACAGAACACTTAAGCCTTTCTGAAACTACACCTCGCTTTCAAATTAGATAAAGTTTCATATAGAAAATTAGCTGTGGTCAGCATATAATCGTTCGCTCATATTAATTTTTCTTAACTATTTATCTATTTGAAATAATCACAAACCTAAAATTAGTAAGAGTAACCAGCACTGATAATTTTGCCATAAAACGATTTTGTGCCATTGATATTGAAGCTTAATTAAAGACATTTCGCGAACGTCCGTTAAAATGTCGTAATGTCAAAACTGAAATGATTGCAAAACCTGAAATACGCGCATTATATTTGGTCGAAATCGATTGTCATAATCTCTTGGTCTTTTTGCAATAACTTGATAACCAAAGTCTACAAAAATATGCTGTTAGTAATATCTATACTGTAGGTAATAAATCTATTATAATTAGTAAGAGTTATATTGTTTCAGAAATTAAATAAATATCGTAATGTCAAACTAAAGTGATTACAATACCTCTGATACCCGCATTATATTTGGTCGAAATCGATTGTCATTTGTCATAATCTCTCCTTGGTCCTTGATCTAGACCATAATGCATAATTCCTCATGCTTTTAATGGCTATCGTGCTATGTTGTACCTTATTTTAATTTATTTTCTCTGATTGACCTGTGTTGCTGTTGCTGATATGAATTTATAATTTACCATTTTACTATGCTACTTGTTTGCTCTTATTTCACTAATTTTTATAATTATATATTGCATTGTATGGTTAGGTGGAAGACCAGCCCCTGGCTGAATCTCGCCATTAACTGTTAGTCAATAAAGTTATTATTATTATTATTATCATTATTTTTGCTGGTAGTAATATGTATACTGTAGGTATTATATTTATTATGATTAGTAAGGGCTATATTGTTTTGGAGATGAAATATCTGATGCAATATGACGTTGGGCGTTTGTGATTTTTGACGTCCCCTGTTTCCTGCACGTGCTCTCCTAAAGGACAGGTAAGTGGAGCAGGAATGCAATATGCGACCTCTCAACAGACGAGAGACTGCACATCGATATGACAGGTAGCTACATCGATAAGATGAGAGACACGGGCGTATATGCCTTGCATATTGCTACTGCTTCATTGTGTTATTAAAATACCGAATGTTTCTCTTATGTGCGGCTCTTATTGACAAAAACTCCTTGCTGAACTTACACGTGTTGTTGACAATTCGAACATGCAACAAATATGGAATCACTATGTTATAATTGATTGGTATCTATATAGAAAATAAATATCTTCATTTTTTTATTATTCCACACGCTTCATTGGGTTATTAAAATACCGAAATGTTTCTCTTATGCTTGGCTCTTATTGAGAAAAACTCCTTGCTGAACTTACACGTGTTGTTGACAATTCTAACATGCATCAAAAATATGGAATCACTTCATATGTTATAATTGATTGGTATCTATATAGAAAATAAATATCATCATTTCTTTATTATTCCACATGCTTCATTGGGTTATTAAAATACCGAATGTTTCTCTTATGTGCGGCTCTTATTGACAAAAACCCATTGCTGAACTTACACGTGTTGTTGGCAATTCGAACTTGTAACAAATATGGAATCACTATGTTATAATTGATTGGTATCTATATACAAAATAAATATCATAATTTTTTTATTATTCCACACGCTTCATTAGGTTATTAAAATACCGAATGTTTCTCTTATGCAAGGCTCTTATTGACAAAAACTCCTTGCTGTACTTACACGTGTTGTTGACAATTTGAACATGCAACAAATATGGAATCACTATGTTATAATTGATTGGTATCTAAATAGAAAATAAATATCATATTTTTTTTATTATTCCACTTGCTTCATTGGGTTATTAAAATACCGAATGTTTCTCATGCTGGGCTCTTACTGAGAAAAACGCCTTTGTTGAACTTGTACGTAATGTACAATATTTTTCTTGACAATTTGAAAATGCATGAACAAATACGGAATCACAAGTAATAATTGATTGGTATCTATAAAGAAAATATATAACTCTTTGTCCATTGGTTTCATTCGTTGATTATACCTTCAATGTCAATTATGTATTATCATTTTTTATTATTCCATACATGTTATTTCCACCCAATCAGAATGCTTCATTTGATGGCCATAGATAGTTTCTCAATGAAGAAATTTGATAAAGCCACAGTATCATAGTTCATAGTCATGATTACATTTTGTTGATATCAAAAATTATATGTTAAACTTATGTTATTCGTGAAATAATCAAGCGAATATAATTCGAGCTATGAATTTATTGATTGGTATCTTCAAAGAAAACAAATAGCTCTTCGTCCATTGGTATCATTGGTTGATTATACCTTCAATATCAATTATGTCTTATTATCTTTTTATTATTTCATACATGTCATTTTCACCCAACCAGAATGCTCAATTTGATAGTCATATATAGTTTTACAATGAAGAAATTTGATAAAACCACAGTATCATAGTCATGGTATGTTGAACTGTTGTCATTCGTGAAATAATCATGTTAATATAATTCGTACTATGAATTAAATAGGAAAAATTTATTCATAATTTCTGCTTTGCTGTTTTGATCTAAATATCATTTTTGACACTCGTTTGTCTGTTACTACGCAATAACTATTCTTAAATTTTTCCAATAAATTCATGGCTCTTATGAAAAGGGCATGTATCCAAAAAAATACGGTTAACCCATTTTGATAACGTTATAAAAATAAAGATTTTTAGTACGAAAAATCGGAAACCGGTTTAAACTGGTTAATAAAAAAAAATAATAAAATTAATTTAAAAATCAATTACAAAAAATTACTTAAAAAAAATTGAAAAACATATTATGGACCAATGAAAAGTGGTGCATACAAGATCAATTTTTCAAATTGTAAAATTGGTAGGAAACTACCTACTTTTTTGAATCTCCAATAAAATGTAAATTGTAGAAACTGACAGGACTCATATAGTCAAATACAAATACAAATATTACAGATATAAAAAGAAATATTTAAAATTTTTTTGCGCTAAATAATATTATTAAAATAAAGGTGTATATGTATATCGTTTATAGCCAAATACTGTCGATGATAACTTTTTTCCCTGTAAAAATAATTCTTAGACATTCTCCATATCAGCAATAAGTGCTCGAAAAAGAATTATATGGAATTAAAATTATTAATGACATTTCACCAAAAAGGATTAAATTTGAAATAAAACTTGAACAAAAAAAAATGCTAATCAAAATTATGATTACATTGTTAAATAGTTCATTTTACATTTTACACCGTTGTGATATTATCCATTGAAGAAAAAGTTTAAAATTGAAGTAATGTAATTACGAAAAATAATCTGTGTAATTGTGGAGGAAATAAAAACGCTGTAAGGATATAGTGCAAGGGTATTGATTAAGGATAATCGAAGCAGTAGTTTGGCTTTATTAAAGGAAATTAGGATAATTTAAAGGGAGGTTTCGCTGATGAAATTCTCAGTTTTTCATTAGGAGTGATCGGTGAATTGTTTAACTAGAGGTAAAGTGTAGCGACGCCGCCGTCGTGACGCGATGACGTCAGGGCTCCGGGGACGGGCGTGCTCTATTATGCATTGTGTTATTATACATATTTCACGCGATGACACGGCTCTAATGTAGTTTAAGGGTATAATGGCTATCTCTCACAGACGAGACGGTGGGCACGGGTAATGAACAACGGTGGGCTGGTCTTCTGCAAACCACACTAAAAATATTCATATAACTAAAATAATTATACGTATGAAAAACAGCAATTGTTTTTATCTCAAATAAATTATTTAAAAAAATTTGTTAGCCGATTCTTTTTTTCGGAGTTATAATTTTTTATGGTGATTGGTACTTCTGGACTGAATGAGATTATGGTAAAATAAAATGCTTTGCTTAGGAGGTAATTTGAGATGACGATTTTTTTAAAGTAAAGGAAATGCATCCCATCATTGCATTTTGTTTTGTTATAATTCTTATTTTATTATCATTATTCTAAGGCTATTAGGACAAAGATGCCAAGTACAAGATGAGGCCAGATCCCATTAATTTAATTTGTAGAAATAAGGAAAAAAGTAACCTTATTTTAAGAAAATGGCATACATTATTATAGAACCATTTAGTTATTAACAAATACTTGTTGAAAAGATTTAATTAAATTTTGTTTGTTTCCGTTTCGTTTTCGACCAAAACTAGAATAGGAGTTGAATATTCTGATACGGTTCCGGTTTCATCTGAAAATCGTGTTTCGGTCGAATAGTAGTTAAAATGTATTGACTAGTTTGTGAAAAACTTTGCAATATTATAATCAAATTATGTCAAAAATACTGCTGTGTAGGTTCGAAACCTACTATAAGGTGTAGGTCTCTTGCAGAAGCTGTAGTCTAAAATACAAGTAACACTTGTCACAGAACAAGTATCTTAAAGAATGTTGTGCCGTAGATGTTGATTATGCTGCTAAAATTAATAATCATTTTATGTATTAACCAGTTTATTAAAAACACAACAGATTTATAAAACCAAGTAGTCTTTTTTAAGGGAAATCCGTTGTAATTGGAGTATTTGATTTGTGGGTGGTTAATAAAAACAAGTGAATGGGATATGAAGGGAATATTAGCAGGTCCCCCCTGGAACAAGCGTCTAATCAAAGAGCAACAAATCCGAGCCCTAATGCGCCCTATCCCGCATATCGGGACCCCAGGGTGCACGATATTTAAAGCGATACATCACGACTGGTGAGACCATATGGCTAATATACGAGCGAGAGGTGATTGAATGATGTCAGGGGAGATATGATTTCATTTTGGTTTTAAGGATAATGCTGCGTTTATTGTCCTTACACACATTCAAATACACTCATACATATCTATATCTTTACAAGGAAGGTGAGAACCACTTCGAATCAAGCGGATTATAAGACTTGGAATTCAAATTATAATATTGTCAACTATTCTTTGTGCCCCGATTTTTTTTCTTGTCTTATATAAGGTGATAAAAAATATAGCTAAAGTGATAAATGCGATCCGATTCAATTATGTGATAATTGTTATTTAAACCAAATTATGGCTGTGACCCAGTAGTTCGGAATTCACTATAAACTGTAGGTCTCGTGCAAAAATACCTGAAACAAATATGTACCTCATATTCTTAAACATATATTTTATCTAGGTATCTTGTTCCTTAGGTAATGATTTATGGATATAATTTCATAGGTATTTGTGCTCTTCTTTTATATTATTTTCTACCAAGTTTTAGGTATTTCTAATCTGGAATGATAGGTAGATATAATGAAATATAAGTATAAAAATTACTGATATCCACTTCCAGAATTTCGTTACACATAGTATTTTCTCTATTACATATACCATAAAAATCGAGGTATATCTGTATCACCTTTATTATTTATAAAGATATTTTACTGAATTTTTTTTTGCCTGACTTTAACATACTTAGGTTCATTATGTAGTTATTTTTTCAGTGAAAAAAATTATTAAACCACAGTATCATAATCAAGCAAATATAATTCAAGCTATGAAATTAATTGGTAAAATTTACTCAAAATTCCTTCAAAGTACTGTTACTGCACAACAACTATTCGCAAATATTTTCAATGAATTCATGGCATATATTACTTATGGTTATGAATAAATCTTGAATTGAATTTGAAAAAGAAATTTAATATTTTTATTTTTATAAATAAATAATAATTGTCATAACATATATTTACAATATACAATATAGAAAGCTTGTAAGGAAATGCCCTAAAATTGATTAGCGCAATTAAATTAATGTAATATTTTTTATTCATTTTCGGTTGTGAATGATGGAAAACTGAAGAAAAGGATTACATTTTCCGTTTGCAGAATTTATACACAATATAAATAATCTTAAATAAAATGCCCTAAAATTGATTAACAAAATTAAAGTAGGGTTATATTATGAACCCATGTATGGTTGTAAGTGGAAAATGAGATATAATATATAATGACTGAATTTTTCGTTGATAGACTTTATACAAAATATAAACAAACAATAAGAAAATATTCTAGAATTGATTAAAGTGTTAATTAGGGTAATATTCCCTGCCCATTTCAGGGTTTGGTTGGTTGTATGTGGGAGAAAAGCTCGCGTAGGCGCGTTTTTAATATAGTGTGGTAAATCAATGTGGCGCATTATCCGGGTGGTAACTTTTTGTTTTGGAAAGTGTGGAGATTTATGCGGCAATTTTAAAAGTTGTGTTGTGCGCGAAACGGAGGAAATCCATTAGAGCTCGCGGGTGCGATCCGCCCGCTTCTATATTAATTAAAGGGGCTACCTGTCAACCCAGGCTCGTCACAGTGATGGATGGTGCCCGCCAAACCCCCCAAACTCCGCCGCTGGAGACAACATCCACACCTACCCACCACCACACTATCTTTTCTTATAACTTTAGAGTAGATATCCACAAAAGTATAATCCACTAGGTGTACCTAAGAAATAAAATGAATAATTATAAAATCATAGCCAGGAAAAATATGTGCTTTAGTGCAATTTTTAAAACAATTTTGGCAATTTCATACAAGATCTGCACTTTTTACTTCCTTGTTCGAAGTAAATGAGGTATTGTAATTGCGAAATACTTCGATTTTCAAGTTTCAGCGGAAATATCCATTTTTACCATCCATGAATCCATTTTGACTGTTTTGGGTGTAACGTCTACACGTAAATATCTCGCATAACTCAAAAACGATTAGCCATAAAATCAGTTATGCACCTCTATTTTTTGTTCTAGTTGGCCTTTTCAAAAGACAGTTTACTTTTGGCAGAAACTTAATAAAAATAATAGTTTAGTTGGCTTTTAATTTTTATAGGAAAAATATGATAGTAAAATGACAACTGTATTTCCAGAGAAATATGTACGAAATAAATGAAAACCATATTTCTTTCTTTGCAAGTTTTTGAGCGATTAAAATAATTTTTTGCAATACCCTTTATCATTCTCACTTTTAATCTGCAAGAATAGTTATCTTACACATATCTTCAGAAACATGTAACACTGAACATTTTATCTAATTATAAATATGTTAATTGTTTGGGCACTAAAAAGAATGAAGGTACAATCACAATATTTTAAAGATGAAATGTTGACGAAGATATGATAGTGATAAACATTTTAATAAATTTTTTAAAACATGATTCATTTCGAAGGGAAAGTTTGAAGATATAAAATGAATAGAAGTTGAAGAATGATTAGCCGTAGAATGATCTCACTTTCAAGTGAAATAAGTTTAAATGAAGTGCAACAAAAAGTGTGTATAATTTAGCGTACAAGGAAGTAATGTTTTGCCCACATCAGTTTTTTTAAGACTATAACAATGTTACATCAAGATCCACATTGCACAGGAACGTACCAACTTTTCTAGTATAACTAATATCTTCTATTTTTCTAGAAAAGTGGGGCGTAGATATATAAAAAATAAATAAATTGTATATTTCTGCATATACAATTTTTCTTTTCGTACAAGATCTCACATTTTTTCTTTAATAAAATTAGTTTTGAATACTAAAATAAATAATTAACAATTATTTTCCATAAGTACCATTATTTTAAGACTAAGAACGAAATACATTCCCTTAAAACTTTAAATTGCAATACCTCGATTTTTAATTTATAATTTCCTGATGAGAACTTTTTTTTTTTTATTAATTTCCCATTACGAAAAATCCAAGATAATTTTGATGGTTAATACAATTAAATTGGGTGTGTGAACTTTTATACGACGTAAGATTTCCAAATATCAGGATTTTGGACGATAACCAATGAAGTGCAGGTATAAATGAATTTTTATTTTTTTTATCAATTTCGAGATAATTTTTATGATTAATACAATTAAACTTTTTATATGAATCTTTATGGGACGTAAGATTTCCAAATATGAAGTGCAGGTATAAATGAGTTTAGAATAAAAGAGGGCTGTTATGCAGAATAAAGAAATGCAGCAATGTGTATTCTGTGACAGAAACCAATACGGGGTATAAATAATGTAGTTGGGCTGTTGGGCTGTGGGGCGTCTCACGTCCGCGCCGTGTTTCACTCGCGCGGCTTAGCGGCTTCGGGCTTTCCGGCATTACACTTTATACATAAATCTACAAGATACATAACTCCACACACCAGCAGACACCAAACCGTTCAATACGCATTACACCCCGTGCCGACACCGAGTACCACAACAGTGTGTACAATGTATAGTGTGTATAGGGCTGATGAACAAACCTTGCGGTACCCCCTGTAATTACAAAAATAGAGCTCATGTTCCGTCCTTGTATAACACCAATCTAAAATGGACAATTTATAAAAAAATATATATTCTTCTACATGTGTACATTATACTGTACATTAGCAACTATGGCAATCAGGTCTCATGTTCCGCCCTTGTATAACACCAATGTTATTGCACAATTCATGGGAAAATATGCATAAATCCTTATATCAGTCTACTTGTATATACTATATTGTGTGCTTGCAACAATGAGTGATGATGGAATCGTATACTTAACCTTGCGGCACACCATTTCAGAAGCAGGGCTCATGTCCTGTCCTTGTACAACACCAATCTTTAATTCACAATTCATAACATCTTATAATATTCTTTGTGCACACAGCATTCTACACTTGCAACCAAGACTGATGATGGAACTGTATAATTAATCTTGCGGAATACCAAAATTTAAGAAACTGGGCTCATGTCCTGTCCTTGTACAACACCAATATTTTATGCACAATTCATCAAAAAAAAAATCATAACACCTACATTCGTCTATATACTATATTATATACCTGCAACAATGAGTGATAATGGAACCATATAATTAACCTTGCGCCACATCAGCGTTTAAGAGGCAGGGCTCATGTCCTGTCCTTTTACAACACCTATATTTAATTAAAATAAATTCATCGTAAGAAATATGTATAAGACAAGTAACCATAGGTGATAATGATCCCAAATATGAAACCTTGCGGTACACCAGAATTTAAAAAATGAACTGAAAAAATATTTTATTGCATTTTATATTATAGCATACACATATAAAATTGGAACCAAGAATTTGTGTGCCTACATTTATTTCGAATATAATTTGTGAAACAGTTTAACCTTTTAGATTGAAGAATTATTATTTTAATTAATGATGAATGGCTTTTTCTTGTAAATAATTTAGGGCCGATTTTTGTACCACTGCTTAAAGTACCGATTACTTGAATCGTCGGTTAATATTTTTTATTAATCGATAGTTAAGGTAACCAAAATTTTAACCAGCGGTAAAAATACGGTCTTTTAACGTAAATCTTCCTAATTTTATAATTTAAATTCGCATCATATTTGTTCAACAACCTACTATACCACGAAAATTATTTAACTTTAAGCAATAACAAAGAAATAACCTAGCTTCAAGTTCGGTTGATATGTTTAACAAAATTCATAGCCATCTGTTAGTACCTGTGATAATTAAAACATTTACATAATTTCATATTTTCGGTATATTTCTTCGTACCTAGTATTAAACATGCATTTATAATGATGAAAACAATAAGAGAAACTCTATTTGGCGAACACGGGAAGTTTTACTTGCATTACAGTTATCAGCCTACAGAATCTGTAAGAGGTCTACTACTACAAAACTACTGATTTTACATTTTTACATGCATCAGTTATTTAATATACTTACATATTACAAATTCAAGCAAATATGAATGTTGGTAAAAAAGAGAAGAAAAACCTTCAAGAACATTGAATTCATTTAAAATGAAATGTACCCGTAATTTTCTTCTATATTTGGAAGCTTTAATGTGTTATAAAGTCAAGCAAGAATCAATGTGGATAAAAATTAAATGGGAAACCAGAAGGAATAGCAATTTATCATAGTTCACAAGTGTTGTTACTAATATCTCTCTTATGTTCTGATAATTTATATTTATTATTTAACCCATTTCTGGGTGTGCTAATCTGCTTTACAAATTTTATTATTATAAATATTTATACCGTAGACGAGTTATTTTTAAGTGGGAAATAGTAATATTTAGAACCAAATCCTGTTAATCATAATTATTATAGTTATAGTTTTGTAGTTATTGGGAATATGATAAATAAATCTGTTTTAACAATGAAGCAAAGTTAATATTAGCTAAAGTTTGGATGGGTAAACATAAGAATTTGAAAACAACACAATTATAAAAATATTATTATAGTTATATTTTATTTTATGCATATATACATCATATTATACAGTATAAAAATTAAATATATTATTCCCAATACTTATACTTTGTACTAACTATCCTATTCTATAATACTATAATACTTTCAAAGCTTACTATAAGCAAAATCAATTTTCATATGTTGAAAATAAAA
The DNA here is from genome assembly GCA_035578165.1 of Stenolophus ochropezus. Classification (NCBI taxonomy): domain Eukaryota; kingdom Metazoa; phylum Arthropoda; class Insecta; order Coleoptera; family Carabidae; genus Stenolophus; species Stenolophus ochropezus. The sequence goes on along the minus strand of JAQOWZ010000028.1, from coordinate 3,351,939 downwards.
TAAATATGATCCCCATCTGTGACCGAGTAGCGCAAGCTTCTCAGTTGGTAATACAGGGAAGTGGAACACCACCTATGAGCGGGTAGACTAACTACAATCTCCCAGGCCTTGTAACTTTAGTTGTAGCAACAGTTTCTCTTCTCGTATGAGCTCCGCTAGGCGTTCGAAAGCAGTATCGATATTCTTCGGTGTCGCTTTTGAGTAGGACGCTCGGATGTAGTTACAGGGCTCGCTTGAATCTACCTTGAAAGCGTGACCCGGAGCAAATATGACCTACGGAAAAAAAAGAAAACTTTAAGTGACGCCATTTTAATAGCTTTGTTTACATACTTTTCATACAAGATCACACACTGTATTGTTATGATACTTATTATTTTTTTAATGTTAATCCATTCTATAATAAGTATTTAATAAATATTTTATTATATAAATAAATTTAGTAAAAAATTTAATAAATTGTTTAAACAAAAAAACAATATGTTCCTTCAAACTTTAAATTGCAATCTCTCGAGAACGGTTTGAGATATCGAAGTTCTGTTTGAAAATTTGAAATCTACGCAGTCAACTTAACTTATAAACAAAATTTTATAATTTTCTGAAAAAAAATTTTTTCAGTCAATTTTCATCCCCCAAAAACCAACCCCCCTCGATATCTCAAAATTGGGGGTAGGTATGACTTCGGCGACTTCACCAATCGATTCCTCTCACCGAATTACATATGTGTACCAATTTTCATCAAAAAATTCCAATGCATACCCAAGTTATGGAGGATTGTTAAAAAACTGAAAAAACGCCTGATGAACCCCTTACGATTTTTTTCAGGTTTTGCTCATTTGTCAGGTTTTTCACACTTTCCTTTGTAAAAAATGAACCAGTTGAGATAAAAATTTGAAACTTGTTATACTTATGTAAAATTTTCCGTAGAATCGAATGGTGAAGTCTCTTGGCCCGTATCGGCACCCACTTTTGGGTTAAAGCCCAAAAACGGGTATGCCGATGTCCAACTTTGAACTCAAATATCTCGAGAACGAAAAGAGATAATGAAATTTGGTTGGAAAATTTGGAATCAGCGCATCGAAATCTATCTATTGGTATATGTAACTCAATTTTTTTGGTTTGACCCATTTTTGGGCGTAACACCCATTTTTGGGTAATGATGAAAAATATCGTTTATTGTGATATCACACTGAAAATTTGAGGTCTCTACGGTTAAAAACACGAGAAGGAGCAAAGAAAATATAATTCATCTTTTGTGGTCGTGCTTATTTTTGCGAGGAGTGCTAATTTTTTTCCAAATATATGATTAGTTATAATTGTTTACTAAACATTTGAGTTCAGTACATATAAACTATATGAATTATGCGAAAATAATTGAGTTTATATCCATTAATTTTTTTTATCAAATTCATTTCAAAGATTAACAATAATTTCTAAATCTATTTTTTTTTTTGCTTAAATATAAAAAGTGTAATTAATTGGGATATCAAATTCAAAATTTGATATCAGTATGATAAAAAATTTAAGAAATATCAAATGAGAAAAAAATGTCAAATCAAATATCATATCGAAAAAAAAATGTTTAGGATGTTACCATACCAAAAACGTCCAAATAAGGAGATATTTAATGTAATAATTGTTGTTTTTTGATAAATATTTATATATTTTTAGGAAAACCTAATTACTTCACAAGAGGTAGAAATGTACATTTTGTTTATTATTTGCATTTTGATGCATATTTTTCATATTTTTTGTGCATAAAACTATTATCTCTAATAAGTGTAAATTATTTCTTCTTACCTGTTTTTGAAGACCACGAGTTGTCAACATTTCATAAACATCTCTGATGCCATGTACTTTGATCCACATAAACATCCCTGCAGTTGGTATAGACCATTCAGCTAGCCCAGTCAAATGTCGTTCCATACATGCTAAAGTGTAGTCTCGTCTAGCCTTGTAGTAATGACGAATAAAGTCCATGTGTTCGTTCAACTTATCCCAGCCCCAAGTATTCAAAAGTTTATGAACCAAGACCTGAAATAATAAGGAAATTGTTTAAAATCCACTTTTTTCTAGTTTTAGTTATGGTTGTAATTAGATAATTGATACATCAATCATCTTTGAGTTTTCAATCATTATTGATAGTCTGACGTACATTCGAGGTTAAAGATTAAAATGTCAAGACCTGAACCAGTTTTTAGCAGAATGAACATTATCAAAAAATTGAGAAATAATAGATAAAGAGAGACAAATAAAATGCAGTAAACAATTTTTTTGATTTTTAATTACCTGTGACAAAGTTGAAGAATGAAGATAACTGCTTTGGATATGAAGTTCCACAGCGTTGATTAGTTGCTTGGGACCGGTCACCCATCCAACTCTCAACCCTGAACTCAACACCTTGGACAAGGAGTCAAATCTCATAACACGTCCTTCAGTGTCTAGACTTAGGAAGGACGGAGGTGCTTCGTCTAAGAAGTGCATGAAATAGTAAGGATCATCTTCTAGAATGAGGATGTTGTATTGACAAGCGATCTTGTAGAGCTCTTGACGACGTTCTAAAGGAAGGGTGACTCCAGAAGGGTTCGCCCCTGTAGGGTTGATGTACATTAGTTTAGGCATAGACAGTTGAGGGTTGGAAAGGGTTTGTTGTTGAAGAGATTGAAGCGTTCTACGAACAAGAGAAGGGATGATTCCTAGGTGGTCTTCTTCCATTGGAATTAAGTTCGCTCGGAATGGTTTCAACTGCAAATAATATTTTTATTAGCCATTTTCTAGTCATGGAACATTTTCTTCTGTAGGTTATGAGTTTACAGCAGGGTCATGTAACTTAAATGGGTGACATTGGGCTCATTTTGTCCTGCCATCTCTAGGTGGCTCCCAAGAAACTTAATAGAAATAATAATTTTGTTGGTTTTAGTTTTTATATAAAACATTTGATTTCTTGTTACTAAATTTAGTACTATTGACAATATTGACAACGTCAAAATATATCTGGTGAGAAATATGTACCAACAACTTTCTTTGCAAGTTTTTGAGCAATAAAAATAGTTTTGTGTAGTGCAATAAGGTACAGAGACAATAATAAACATTTTAATAAAATTTTGCAAAAGATGATATATTTGGAAGGAAAGTTTGAAGATATGAAAAGAATGGAAGTAGAAATGTGGAAACATCGTTAAAAGTTTTGTATGTAGTATACAGCAAAGTCAAGTGACGATCAGAACTAAACCAACTGATTATCTCAGCGAGTGGATTACTTGTATCAGTTGGTTCAGTAAAGGGGGTAAATTACATGCCCTGGTTAAAATATTAATTAAGTAAAATTATAGGAGTGTTAAATACAACCAATGTTTCCTATTAAATTTCTTAATAATAATAAAAATATTGGCACTAAAACATTAGGAGAGTTGTAATAATGACAATTTTACTTTTATTTTGGTGGGGCAGATTGTCAACCTAAATCCTATGCAAGGGACCTACAGCTTGTAGTGCATTTTGAAATACTCGGATACAGCGGTATTGTATTTGGTTAATAGTTAGTTGGTAATTGAACGCCAGATCTAACCAATTTAGCCACCTTTGCCCATAGAATTGTTAACAGCGTATATCCGAAATAAAATTTGCGAAGTATTTTACAAAATCATTTTTTTACATTTTATTCCAAAATCAATATCAGTTTATGTGTTTACAATAAAGTCAATGTACTTACAATAATATCAACGCCAGCATACAATGGATTGGGCACCAAAATGGAATCCCCTTCCTTGATACACATTTCAATTGTCTTGCTCAGGCCATCTTGACTTCCATTGGTGACCAACAGTTCTCTAGCCTCTGCATTGGGAGGTTGATACATCCTTTGAACAAACTCCTTCAAGGTTTTGACTAAGGGAGGGTATCCTTGAGTTGGAATATATTGTAAAGCCGCTCCCAGTTCTGATTCCTTGAGAATTAGACGTTGTCCGTCTTTCAACTGGACGGTGATTTCTTCGAACGGAAAGGTCACCTCGTTGGGCATCCCTTCCGCTAGGGATATTGCTTGGGGGGCTACTGTGTAGTGTAGTTTTGCTGGGGGGGAACAAACAAAAATGTTAATATATTTATAGGGGGAAGGCATGTTACTGTACTATAGATATAGTTAATAATGTATATTGTAAAACTTAAATATAGCTCTTGTAAGGGATACTTCAAAATGACATACTACGTTTACAACCTTTTTTGGGGGGTTGGGTAGATTAGTGGTCAGGGATTATAAATTATTTTAAATCGAAGACATCTCTTGAAAAGAAAGAAATGGGCCGTATTAAAGTAATTTATACTGAATTTACTTTTTAAATATTTTGTTTCTTGTTTGTACTTCCAAAGAAAATTTTCAATAACTATATTTCTTTAATATATCGAAAACGGTAAACGATAATTGAATTTTGATTGGAAATTTTGAATCAGTCAAAAAAAAAATTGGAGAAAGAAGATCTCGAGCAAAAAAAATAATTTGCGGTTTTTTTCGTTTATCTCATTTTTCACCAAATCGTATGTGTAGAAAACATATTTCTGTAGGTAACTTTATCCTTAGAATCAACTGGTATAATCGTTGAGATTGTATATCTCTACCCAGTTTGTAGATAATATAATTTTGTTTGTAAATTTTTAGTAAACGCATCGATGTCTATTAATGTGCACTGTTCAAAACAAAATTTTGGACTAAAAAAAAAACAAAAACTGACTGCAAGCCCCATAAAACTTTATTAGGGGCAATTGACTTATTTTACAAGGTTTTTAAATATCTCCTACAAGAATTACAAATATCATTCCAGTTTTAATAATATTTGCATGTTACTATCATCGATGTTTATGTTATTTTTTATGATGAAATTTCCAAGTCATTCATATAAGGTTGTTTTGTAGTATGACTACTCTAATCTTTTATTTACATTTAGATCAATAATAATCAAAATAATTATCAGTTTACTACAAGCGTGAAGTTCATTAGTAAAATAGTTGTTTGTATACCAGAGGCAAAATATAATTAGTATTCATTAAAATTACTGTGTTTAAGAATTTTAAATATGCATAGTAAATATGAATTCTGTTAATACTTCACTTTCCTGTTTATCTTTTATATTTATGGTGATGTTTTTTTCTACGACTATTAAGATATAAGTTCATTAGTTGGACATATTGCTGCGGAAGTTCATAGTATCATAAATCAAATATATCTTTCAGTTACAATTCCAAACAAATGTTAGATATGAATTTATATCTATATCAATAATTAATATAGTACAATTTCGACATTACGCCTTCTTAATATGTAATTTGATTTGAATAATATGTATTATTTGAGATCAATAAACAATTTTATGCTCCTACATTTTTTTTTAATTTCTGGCTCATAATACAATACTTGTTCAACTCCGGTAAATTCGGAAATATCCAGAGATGGAAAACGTTTTATTTGCAATTTTTTTTGTTAATAACGTAGCAATAACAAAATAACATTATGTATCCGTAAGGTAACAAATAACGATACACTACAACGTTATTTGCCGTTAAAGGTATATAAATTCCTAATTTACCGATATTTTAATATTTTTCGTTATATGCATTATGTAGACATAGAGGTCACACATAGCGTTGTATGTTTATAAGGTAATAAGTAATTGTAGCTGGTAATTATCAATTACAAAATAGGGTATTAATTTTTAAATATATTTTTGTAGTATTTTTTTTATGAATTACAGATATGAGAAAAAAATAAAAATAAAGTTATTATAACATTATATAACGTTATGTTGTTGATTTTTTTTAAAGGTATATTTTTTTTATAACGTTATCAAATGCAATAAACTAACCTTGTTAATAATTATCAAATCCTTGGAAATAACGCATAAATATTTTAGAAAATAAAAACATCAAAAACAGGGTTAAGAAAAACCCGGATTTTTCATGAAATACCCAACCCACCTGGATGTCAAAATATGTAAAATTATTTAATAATTTTAACACGAAATACGAATGTTAATACAGTGTCATTTTTTTCTGTTTTATTTTACGATGTATGTAGACTCACTCATATAGTGTTATTCATTATAGTTTATTTATACTCATGTAATTTTTTGGACGTAGGTATCGAATATTTTTTTTTTTTAATAAGAGCTTTTTTTGGGTTTTTTAAGTGTGTTTTTTTTTTAATAATACTTTAAATAATTTAAAATAAACGGGAATAATTCAATTCTGGTTCTGTGATTGGCCGAGAAGAGTGAATTATAAATCCATAATTCACTCTTGTGGAATATAGCTACTATAATTAATCGAAATAATATAATTTGGATATAATTTATATCTTTTTCCTTATTTATTTTTATATAGTTGAACTAATTTTACATAGCAAGCCGCTACTGCATGAAAAAACGTCATACAACACGCGTGCGTTAAGCATTTAACTCATAGATAATGACGTATTTCACTTGCTATGATGTGCATTTAGGATTATCAGAATTTGTAACCGTGAAAATTGATTATTAGAATATTCATTAATATGGTAATAAGGTATGTTTAAAACAATGTATAATGACAATTGTATCTATACTAGTTATGTAATATTTATTACCGATCGACAATTATAATAAGACAAGTATTGATATCTAAGTTTGTCATTTTGAAATATCACGTGTAGTCTTTACCATGTGTTTTGAAATATGAGATAATCAAGTTTTAGTAAAAAATTTGTCTACCGTCTTGAACCTGGGTTCACAAAATCATGCCGTTTTTTATCTATGAGATATATACTTACTTAATTCTCTAGTTATAGCTGGCCTCCTTCTAGATGCGTGAGGACTAATAAAATATGAGTAATCCATTTTTTCAAAACTATAATCTTTTTGAAAATCTTCAATTATAATGTTCTTCTTTAGCACTGACTCTATATCGATAATCTTCACTGATTGTACTTTGCAGTATTTTCGCGCTCTTCTAGTTTTGAATGAGCTGACGAAATTTATCCGTGTCTTATATATCAGCTAGTGAACTTAATATTTTAGGAGGGGCACTGAATGATGTAATTAGAGAATTGAGACGATGAGAATGAAATATTTAAACTTGCCCAATAGAAAAGAAGAAAAACAAATAATAAAACAAAATTCATATCAATTTTATTTTTTGTAAATACATAATCTAGGTAATAAATCATATATTACATTTATTAATGTTAAATATTTCTTGTTTTAAATTCTATGTATCACAATAATAAAAATATTAATCATACTTACGAAATTTTTATTGACCAGTATTGCAATAATATTTCAAATAAAAAATACAGTGTAACAAACAATATGTGCATATCAGTTATTGTATAAAAATGGTGAAATTGCAACACTTTTTTGAAGCATTTTTTTTGGATTTCTTTATAGATTGTTCACTCTTTTCCAAAACTACTTTTAAATCCTCTTCTTCTTCTTGTATTTAAATTTGTGGTTTCTTCAACAGTATTTATTTATTTTATCATCTATTTATTTTAATGTTGATATGTTTCTGCTATTTGATTGATTCTGTTATTTTCTTTACCTTTTTTTTTTACTAAAAAATATGTTTATTTATTACGGCTTTTTCCCATTGAGATACATATTTTAGACAATTTTACTTGCATTTTAATTGTAATGGTTATCATTAACAGTCTCATAGTGGACCCGGTGGTATTTTTAAATGATTGAAGATTGACAAAATTTTATATTTTAAGGACAATGTCACTCATATATTTATAAACCAATCCAAATTAAAAATTGTACCTAGTTATCAAGATTTATTTTGAAAAAACACTGTCACAAAAAATGGAATCTTTTAAACCAATAAGATAATTTTACAAGCGAGTTTTGTTAAGCAAAACAATTTTGACGTTTTAAGAGTGCCTAAAAAAGTTTTTGTTCACTTATTTTTATTTTAGAAATAGTCATCCGAATACCATTCGCGGTTAAATTTTATCCTGACAAATTTTTTAATTGCTTTACTTGATCCTGTTACTAATTATCTCATGACATTTATCAAAAATTACTCCGATTTTTTTCGTGATTTTTTTTATCAATGTCACTTGATAATTTGCTAGACCCCCAGCTGTCGTAACAACCTAAAAAAAATTTGCAAAAGTTAAGCACTTTTGATATTATACCATGTGTTCGAAGAAGGTATTGTCATAGGCATTTAATATGGGATAACAGTTTTTGGTAAATAAATAATGTCCGGCTAATAGCTAAGGCATCATATTGTGCAGGGCAAAACTACATGTATTTCTGCATCTTATTTAATACAGAGTACAAAAATAATCATAGATTTTTATCAAAAATAAAAAAATATAATAATTATAATAAAAATTTAGTTATTTACTACGAAATAATTAATAATAATAAAATAAATTCTGTATATAATAATATCTTAAAATTAAATGGTATTTTATCAATTTAATTCTCATATAAAAGAAGGAAAATATAAGAATTTAAATATGTAACTATAAGCAAAAATTCTTGTTAGTCTTTCCAGTTTTATTCAGATTAATCGTTTTGGTTTTATTACAGATTTCGTTTAAAATATCTTTAAAAATTAAAAAAAATAATAATAAAAAAAACATGTTTGACTTGATTTTTTTAATCAATGGTTTTTTATTTTTTTATATAAATCATGATTTTTGCCAACCCTGGTAGAACCTATTAAGATAATTAATATGATTGTTTACTTTTCTTATTATATTGATATTTATTTTATTTGTTAATAAATTTATTTTCTGCATGGTATTTTATTTCTTTAAAATTTATTAAATTTAATTGTTACTCATTAAACATCTTTTACAAAGTACAGTAATAATTTTGTAGGTATTATCATAAAAAAAACAGAAAGCAAAAAACAGTCTTAAGTAGGACTCGAACTAAGAACCTTTAAATTTGTAGCCCATTAATAAAGTAATCTGTATTAAATAAGATGTAGAAATACATACAGTTTTTATTTACCAAAAACTGTTTTTCCATGTTAAATACCTATGACAACACTTTCTTGGATTACATGATATACGAAAAATTATTGAGATATCTATTAAAATGACGAAAAAATATGGAATATTTTTATGGAAAATTTTTATTATAAATATTTTGAAGGTATCAATGAATATGTCGTCATTATAAAATTCCAAGTAAACGCAGGCCAGATAAATAAATAGTATAAACACTCAAAATTTACTATATCCCGTTCAAAAATAAGTAAATATTTACCAATATCAATTGATCTAAATTTGATTCATATTGCATCAGTTACGAACAAAAATAATTTCATCCTTGAACTTGCTACGTAATTTCTAAACGAAACGATTGATAAATTTCATCATAAAATCTATCAATCTATATTAGTAAACAACTTTTGTTTATTTTATTTTCAAACTGTTTTCCCAATGTCTGCATAAATATGCGTAATTTAAAAACGTAATTGAATTGCATGTTATAAAAATATGTAAATATTGTAAAAATATTCCAAATATTGTTTCCGTGTTTAAAGTTGTTTGTTAAAATGTAATAAATAATTAAAATTTTAGGCAAAATGATTTATGAGTTTATTATCTTTTATTAATTACTGTGAGATAAATTAATGAATTACTCTGATAATGCAAATCTGTTTATCCATATAAACAATTCTTAGAAATTTTGATTTTGCAATCACAAAAAACTCATTGATCTCTTAAGGTTAGTGGCGACCCCAATAGCGCTTGTAGCGTCATCTATATTTGAGTAGTTTAAGTTTCGGAGTAGGCATCTGTTTCGAGGTTTAATAATATAAAATATAAGAAATGGACAAGCATATAACTACAGAGGAAAATGAAAATGAGATTTTGATTTCGCTCGATTCGAATGAAATGAGATTCAACCCGTCATTTCCATCTAATCGGAAATTACAATTCTAATTTCTATCCTAGTTAAAAAATCAGCCTGACTGTAATGAGAAATAGTTGGAGGAAATGAACAAAATGTGAAGGCAAGTTTTTACGAGGAGAATTAAATTATATATTTAAATATATTCAATAAAGTTTCCTCAATTTTTTTAATTAAAACGTTAATTGCATTTAGCAAATTAATTTCCATAATTTCCAGCAAAAACAAAATCTTTTCTACAGTATAAACTTTATGAATATAATCTGAGATACAATTCCGTCAACTCAAAATTATTTAATACTTTTTTTTCTCAAAAAAATATGCTAAGTAATATTTTGTACCCATTATTAAAGCATATCGTTTAGACATAATTATTGTTAATAAAATATAGAATTTTAAATAAAATTTTGGGCAAAGATATGTATCTAAATATTAGATAAATATAAGAAAAACTCGGTTTTTTCACAAGAAAATCCAACCCACATAGGTTTTATTAGAAACGTCAAAATATGTAACATATATATTTATTTTAAATTACTAGATAACAATAGTTCACATTAATTTATGACAATTAATTATTTCATTATTTTAACGCGAAATACGAGTAATAATACGGTTACATATTAATTTTGGTTTTCTTTTACGACGTTTCCCGATGTTAGCTTCCTTGTTATATTATGTGTTTTTGAAACATAATTTATTTCTTTTTAAGTACATATTTTTTTATGCGTACCGAATAAAATTATTTAAAAAAAAATAAGAGCTTTTTAAGATTTTTTTTCGTGTGCGATTTTTGGTGTGGGTTTTTGTGGGTTTTCTGAAAATGGGTTTTATGTACTTGTTAGATTCCTGCGGAATTTTTTTTTAAATAACAGTTTTTTAAAGATTTTTTTTTCGAGTGGGTTCTTTTAGTGTGGGTTTTTTTTGGGTTTTTTGGGTCGGGGAAAATTGCAACAACCTTTAGTAAAATATACTGTAAATATTTTTAAGTAATAAATTTGTTTTCAAGGTGTATGTTTATATCTTTTGGATTTTGAAACCCAAATACAGTTTGCATCGAAGGCTACATTTGATTGCATATGGCAGTTCCTAGCAATTAACTATATCGTAAAATCATTGCGATCTGCACCGAACCGAAATATAACTTCTCTGCCGACTAGCTCTCTAATTGCATTCAAAAAATCATTACATGGTGCGAGACATCAGGGGCGGCTGGGACACACACATAGCTGTTTGACAAACTCGAATCACTCGTTTATGACATCATTTGTATACAACAGGGGTGCGAGTACAAAGCAGTCGAATGAAAGTACGTAATACAGTTACCAACTGCTGTCTCGCTCGCTCTCCCGGCCAGCGCGCGCTCTCTCTCGCTCTTCCAGTGCCGTAGGGCTGGACAGTTTTAGGCGGGTTGTGGCATTGGTCCACCCTGACGTCACAGTTTGTTTTTTCTAGAAAAAAAGTTCATATGTTTCTTATAAAAATTGTAAAGGTAAACGAAAAGTCTTAAACATACTATTTAATAAATTTAATAATAATTTAGAGTTGGTTGATAACTGTTAAGTAACATGTATGCACAAAATAGGTTTATACAGAAGCGACAGTAAGACAGAGAAGCGAAAATTAGAGAGAAATGGGGAAGGTGCACAAATTTAAAGGGCACATTGTTTAAAATCGGAAAGTTTTCTCACAACTGAGAGAGAGGTAAGGAAAGAGCACAAATTTAAAGGTGTACACAATGCTTCAAGGTCATAGAACTGACTAGCGGAACATGAAAGGTACCGACACGGTGTGTTGCTTCTGTGTGTAACTATTCTGTGATGTATGAGTGTTTGTTTTATCTATGTTTGACGAAAGATTTTTGTAAAATAATTTACATGATTTACTTGATAATATTTTAATATAATTTGTCACCCTGATGATCCAGTCGATAAAACCAATACTACATTAATACCTTTCCTTTACATGATACTGGTACTTGTTGATCTTGCAGAAAAATGGATTTGGAGAGTCAACTGTGTTACATAATGTAACACATGTAAACTGCAGTTACCGCACTATCGTCATGTAGTTCAGTCGTGATAACCACTTCAAATATTGTGAACGGAATGTGCCATTTAGCTGTTTATTTGTTTATGTTTGTCTGCCGTCATAGTTTCATTTTTCTGGGAAAAATGCTTGATCTGTAGGTTTGCTTCAATTAACCTCAGCATCAGTTTGGAACGCATTCGTTGTAGAAGAAGAACGTTCTAAGTACAAACTTAAACATTTGACCAAATTTATGACCGATTCAAAACAGTAAGATGATCGGAGCATGTACAGATAAATATAAAATTTAGTTTTGGCATTTTTCTTGCTTTTTTCTTTTGTAAAATATTCTTTATCTTCATACTCTTAAATATTGTTGATGCTCAGCAGTATTAGATGATTTTTTAGGAGTTGTTCGACCATAATAGTTCTCGTTTTATTTTTTAAAATATTTATTTTTGAGAATGATTTTTCTGTGGTGCAATTTGTTATAATGAGAACAAGATAAATTCTCAAGATGATTTCCAAGTTTGGAACAGAATCCTACACTAAAGACACTATTATTTTCTTCTTCTAATAAAAATTAAGTAATTCCGTTGTACATTAGTAAAGTTACAAGTACATAAATTTTGGTGTTTTCCATGTTGGCTCTTTCTTATTTTCAGATAATGTAAATTGTAAACAAAATTGTTAACTTGGTGGGGACCCCTGGGCTGCAGCCCAGTCTACCCACCTCTAAATCCGGACCTTGTCAGGACATTGACAGTTCAAAATTTGTCCCAAATTCGTTACACCAAAATCATGATCCGGCCATGATACATGAACTAATAACAAACCATCAGAAATATATATTTACAACAAATTTTATTTCTTGTTCAAATTCATTCAATGATACACATAAGGCTGATCTTGCAGAGAATATATACGAGTAGTCCATTTTTTGTATGGTGAAGATACGAAGCTACGTGAAGTTTATATCCCAATATTATCCAGTCAAAAAACAAGATCAAACTACTTTTATCTTCCTTCACTCCGTTCTCATAAAAACTGTATCATATTATAGACTGATTACATTTTGGGAAAGTTATGTTTTTGAGCCAACCTGATGTCATAGTTTTATTTCTTGTGAAAAAAACTTCATCTATTCTACAATTTATGATGATCTTTCTAGATAATATGTAAGTACATAAGGTACTTGTTTCGTGACAATTTTAATTGTTTTTTATTAGCGTAATTATTTTACAGTTTTGAACCTCAAGAGTGAGTAAATTTTGTTGGATTAAAATTTTGTTGCTACATATTTTATGCATACGCTGTATATTGTTTTTTTGTGAATTGAATTGCCCCCTTGGTTACCCCCTTGTACGGCACTGTCATGTGCAGGGTACCCCTACACATTCCCGTAACGTTTATTTTCATATTTGATTGTACGCCCCTAAAAGAACTCACGAACAATTCAATTAAGCGACTCACTTCCTCTCGCGAAAGGATATTGTTTTTATGTGATTATTACCAGCAAATCTGCAAGTTTTCGCGACGCAAAAATACTTCATTACCGACTTAATTAGATTCAGGCGTGTTAATTGACTTTCGCAGCTCCGCGCTGCTACGAGACGGTCAGCAAAAATGCGCCGATTGTTCGCTGGAAATTCGCTAAGAACGCCTTCGTCTTCAAGTTTCCTTCAAGACTCCTTCTGTGCCTCTAAAAGGTTACTATGTTTTCTCAGGGTTAATATAATTGCTAACTGTTCATAATGTTTTCATAATGTAATATTGTTAACATAAAACAAAAAAATACAGAAATATAACAAGAATATTAAGAATCTTTGCTCTTCAAGTTTTCTTCAAGACTCCTTCTGAGCTTCTAAAAGGTTACTATGTTTTTTCAGGGTTAATATAATTGCTAACTGTTCATAATGTTTTCACCTCTAGAGATCGAAGAAATGCAGAAATACTAAAGAGAAGATGGAGAGATAGATAAGATATAGACAATAATGTCTTTACGATAATTATTACTATAAAATACAAGTATGAAATATTAGTGAAACTATTTATTTTAGTACTATTACTTTACACGATGATGAATATTACTTGGAAAAATAATTTACGTATATAGTAACAACAAGGGAACTAATTCACAAAGCCGCTTATGCTGTGTTTTTGCGTAAACCTGAAAATATTTGAAAATATCAAATTTTTTGCTTGAAAATATTCAAATTTTACAAAATTAATAGAATTTTTAGAAGGGAAAAACTGAAAATGGCCAAAAATCGAAAAGAAATCTGAGGTATACACATTTTTTTTTCATTTTTTCCCTCTAAAAATTGTATCTGTTGGAATAAAAATCTAAAAATTGATATACTTATGTAATTTTGCCCGTAGAATCGATTGGTGACGAAGACGTAAACCTAACCCTGAAATGGTTATACCAAAAACCCTATTTTTAGGTGTTGCCAAAACTCAACTTTGAACACAAATATCTCGAGAATGGTACGAGATAATTCAATTCGGTATGAAAATTTGAAATCAGCACATCGTTATTTACTTAAGTCTAGAAAGTAAAAAATTTCTCGAAGAATTTTTGAAATTTAGGTTTTTCACATAATTGTACCAAAGAGGGTATATGCGGAGAAAACATTTCTTTATGTATCTCTTTTTGTTCTATAACGTGTGCAGAATCATCTATTTCCCACATTGTGTGATTCCAGCACAAGACGAAGTGGGAAATAGGCGATTTTCGGTACTTGTTGTACAATATACTATTTGATGCTTTGTACTTTTCCCTTTCCAATAATTTTATTGTTAATTTCTTCTGATCGCCTGGTGTGGTCGTAGAAAATCACCTATTTCATACCTTGTGTGATTCCAGCATTCGACTTGGTCTCGTAACGAAACTTTCATACCTCGAGTGAAATAGGCGACTTTCTGCATTTATTGCACATTAAACTTTTTGGTGCTCTACATTTTTTATATACCTATAATTGTTTACATTTTTTCACTTTTTTAAGCTATTTTTTGCTTTTTCCTTTTCAACAATTTTCATTCTAAACATCTTCTCCTCATCTACCTTTCAAGCAAGTAACCATCAAATCGTCCCTCATAGAGGTGTTGAGACGTTTAGCAATGGTCGCATCCCTTGCCGTTATTGGTCGTCCCCGGTTGTGTGAAGAGTCTGTTGTCCTAATCAGATCACCTCCCGCTGGTAATCATCACCTCTGCGCATCGTATCATTGTGCCGGTGTTTTGCGGCGCATTCTTCCCAACAATGTGCGCCTTTGTGCCGCGGTGTTTGCGTGTGACAAGCTCCCAACAAAGCAATAATCCACTCTAATGATCCGGGTACGCCGAGGTGTCGCACCCATTGTCATGGAAAACCAGCCAACGTGGCGTCCAATATAACAAATGTTATCATTTATAGCCACAGAATTACATACATTTCTAGACTACTCGTATTTAAGAAATATTCAATTACAGATTCATCATTTGTAGTTTTGAGGAACGCAAAGGAAGTAAAATTGAAAGGTGAATTTCATGTATTTATATATAACAATACACATTGTAGTTATATCCAGTGAGCTAGTTTGGGAAAATTAAATCCAGAGGATTAAATACATTTCTAGACAAGTTAGGGAATAATCATTTATAGATACATCATTTGTTGCTTTGAGGAACGCAAAGCCAGTGAAATCGAAAGTTGAATTCCATGTATTTCTATATAAAATACACATTTCAGTTAGATCCATATAATGCTCATTATTATCCTTAGTAAAATAGATTATGTTATGGCTTCTAACATAGCTAGAATTGTTATGAGTATTATAATTACCGCAGATGTAGATTTGAGCTCCTAGAGAGCATTTTATAACGTCTAAGGCCTGGTATGATTCATAACATCTATGGTTTATTCAATGCGGATGAGGATGATATTAATAAATATTATTTTACAAAATGGGTACAGCTATTTTTTCACGTATTATCAGCTTACTTCTACAGATATAAATGGACGATTGCTATCCTAAAATAAAATAAAAGAAGGTCTTTCTTGGAGTTGCAGTCATTTAATAAAATCTACTAATACACCAACGTTTCGACTGTAAATCAGTCAGTGATAAATTGTATTAAAACATTATTAAGTAAATCATGCGAATTATTTTACAGAAATCTTTCGTCAAACATAGATAAAACAAACACACGTACATGTTATCAACCAACTGATGAAGACTGATTTACATTCGAAACATTGGTGTATTAGTAGATTTTATTAAATGACTGCAACTCCAAAAAAAAGATCTTCTTTTATTAACATCTAGTCGATAAAACCATTCCTACATTGATAATAAATACTCTAAAAGAAAATTTAGTCAACCATGAGAAAAACCTGTTTCTAATAAATAATCCAATACACCAGAGTTTTAAAAAAAACGGTTTTTATTGGGTTTTATTAGAAACGTCAAAATATATGAATTATATAATATTTATTTTGAATTACTTTATATATCACTAGTTCAATTCAAGTATAACAAAGTACGAGTATTAATACCATTAGGCACATTACTTTTCTTCTGTTTTTGAATGAAATAGAAACAATTATTGTTAAAGAAACAAATACTTTGTAACTCTGATCTAGACAAGCTTAGTTCTCAATTAAAAGGAGATGACCATTTATTTGTAGGCAATTTTTTTATTTGGTTATTAATTCCTCAAGCTGAGTTCGAATACCTAAGTGATCCATCTCTCCCCATAAAACTAATAATTGATTTTTAAAAAAGATTATTAATTCTTTACCTGGCTATGACACGAGCGAAGTAGATCTTCCTGATAAATTCCTTGGAACATCTGTTACTAGATCCAAAGATTTCAGCTATTAGAAAACTTAAAAGGCAAGATACAATCTTGAAGACTGTTATATTGGATTCTGTTACGGAAATACAAAAAATGTTTCCGGTAATTTGTTTCCCGCAACAATTGTGGTTCAATTTATTGTTCATTTTCTCAGTTTTAAATAATCGAGAACGATATATAATATACATGGTATTAAGGTTTTTACTAAAACATTGAAGTTTGAAGTTTGTCGCAAATAAGTTGGCTGCGTAGGATTTGCAATGTTGGGAATCCCTGTTGTGTATAATTCAGTAGAACGTCCAGTGTGGTTTGTAACCAGTAAATCAGTCCTATTCATTATATGTATTAACCAATTGGTCGAATCACTAACTACGATACAATTCAATTAATGTTTGACATTTGCTTATGTAGGTGTTCAATATTAGATCAAGTCAATTGACTTTGTAACTCGAATTACACCCAATTGCATATATTGTTCTATTTCATTTCCAATCCACATAAAAAGGATACTCAAATCAAAACTAATTCCAGGAAAATTCATAGTCATGAAAAAATCTGATGTGTTCTGCACATTACCTCCCACTATTGTAGTAATACATTCTATATAAGTTTTTCAGTACAATCAATTTGTAGATTTATAATTAGTTTGTTATTGCAGTTCAGAATATTTTTAATTCGTTTCATATCTAAAATTTCCTTCATAAAATTTGTATGACCAAAAAAAAAAACAGTTATTTTTGACTTCACTAAAACCGGAAACGAAATTACCTTGATTCACGTATGCAAATATATTCCCTATATATATCTTCCATCTTTTTTTAATTTTACAATATGAGTACTTCACATTTACTTATTTTATCTTTTAAACTTACATACGCATAAGAATAACTCATCTGTTTTATAGAAATTTCTCAACCTAAACGATAAAAAAACACTACGAGTAAAGTGCCCTTTTGGCACTATCGATTGCAAAAAAAAAACTAGATATTATAGCAGTCCCATACATAAAATTTCAGTACAGACATCACGCCGAAACTAATCAAAATAGATTCCGTTGAAATCTGAAAACCGAAATTTTTCGTGATTACAATACTTCCTTTACTTCGTACAATAAAAAATATGAAAGGTGTTTCTATTACTGAAATTTGTCTAATATTTATCAAAATTCTGATTATGATATTTATGCAGAATGGGTCTCATTTAAAAAGACCTATATTTCTGCACTTGGTACGCAAATATATCTAATCTATCAAGCACAGAAAATTATCTACATATGTATGTATTTTGTAATTTTTCTGCCTTAGTATTTTTTTATGTACCTTCTGTTTTTTGTTTCTGTAAAATGAGAAAACAAAATTGGTACATATAAATGCATAATAGAGGAAGGCATATATATATAGAGTTGATTATTCACAGTTGATACCCTGCTGCAAGAATTTTTACGATGATTTCGTCGTCGACAATTTGTACTTCATTGTGTGTTGGTAGTTTCGTTAGTTTAATCTACAACTTTTCATGTTTGTTGCATCCATTATATTTGTATATAATAGTCAGTTTTGAAATTTATTTACTTCGGAAATTACACTATTTCACCCGACAAGATGATGTCATCAATCCCCTTTTTCCCTTGGAGATTTGATCACGTAGTTACTATTGATGACGTGCAGATCAACTAAGAGAAACAAACTCCAATGTGTCCATACTAAATCTTCTAATTTTAGATATAATATCTAAATATGCAAAATATATAATTATTCCTTATTTATTAAATGGATCGTGTGATCTATATTTCTAATTTACTTTATGTAATGAGTAAAGTAGAATTTCACTGCTGTATAAAAGTAGAGAAAGATTTTAATAAAAGCGCACGTTACAAGATTGCGAATAATAATAAAATTTCCCAAAAAAATTTGAAATAAAGTAGATAATAACGGCATGGGATGACTTGGTTCCGTGTTATTTTTCCCGACGCTTTCTTGTGCAGTGAGGCGCGCTAACGGATGGGATTATGATGGCTTACTCTTCGACGTCGGAGGAATTGGGACGCGAATCGATGCGGCGTCGCTTCAGGGAACAGACGCCTAGCTCGAAGGATCAAGTTATAAAACCAGCCCAAATTCTAACAAAAAGATCATTTTTCAAAGAGTTCAATATTTTCTTAGTAAATTTATTACCAATTTACAAATATACTTATTTTATTATACAAGTATGATTTATCATTTATAATGACATTACATTGTATAGGTATTATGGTATAAAAAAAATAAATTTGTATTGGCATTGAGGTTTTTTGCGATTTTTTTTTGAAAAATTCTGTTGTATTATGTTATTAATGATTAAAGCAATACATAAAAGACGATTTACAAATATTTCATGTTTCGGAAATTAAAGTTTTTAATAAAACAACTTTAACAAAAGAGAACAGTAGAATATTTTTTTGAACTAAAATTTGTTTAAATATATTTTCAAAATTAACTAGTTAGTCCAGTTACCAAAAGTTTTTGATACTATTTCTAATATGTAATTTTCTAAAGGTCTAAAAATCGTAAAAATGTTTTTCTATGACCACTATAGAAAGAGTTTTTTTTTCTCACACTATATAAAGCTTGAAAGTTGTGTATTTCCCACAATCGTGGGTTAAAGTTTGAGAAATCATTTATCACAGTATTTACAAATAATAGTGCTACAATTTTAACACGAGATTTTGTAAAAGAAAATTATTTTGTGTGAAACATTTGGTGGCAGTTGTAAAAAGATTCTGATCCTATTTCAAATAATAAGTATTTTTTTTAAAGTACGACCATAAAACTGTTTAAATTTCAAAATCAGATTTTTTAGAAGAAAATTATTGGCTGTTGCCCAAAAAATTCTGATCATGTTTCTACGGGCAATGGTGGCTTAATTGGTTAGTGGGAGATTGGGCTTAAATCCCAATGACGACAAAATTGTAACCAAAAATAAATACCGCTGTGTCCGAGTGGTTCACAAACCACTATAAGTTGTAGGTCTCCTTTTAATGGACTTTGGTTTGTTGGAAATAAATGAATAAATAAATATTTGTAGAAGGTAATAGTTTTTATAAATCTGCGATCATAAAAATGTTTTATATTTGGTAGAAGAAACTGATTTAGCGACATTTTCCGAGAAGGTGTTTTCGTTTTCGTTCGGGATGTAGTCGGCTGGAGCACAGCATCCCTAGTCTCCTCCACGTTTTGAGTACCAAATGAAATTATTATCATTATTAACGATGATAACAATATTCCGTGCGCAGTACAAATGACTTTTAAATTGAATTGCGCGCCCAGGGCAGTACGGTGCTTCAAAAATGGAGTATATAATGCGATTAGTCGGAAGATAGAGCGGCAGATGGGAACTCATGCAGCTTCTATAAAAATGCTTTTATTATATTTGTGCCGCTACACAATGGCCCGTTTACGGCGACAAATTGACGCATTGTTACTTACGTCGCGCGCAGCTGAATTAGCGGAAAAACTTCCCTGCTCTCCCGACTCATTACGACCCTCATTCAACTTCTTATCTCTATCAACATCCACTATTAAGCATCTAAATCATTATTACACCCACCAAAAATCAACCTACCAAACTTTTTCGTCCTGCATTTTTTTAACGTTTGGTCAAGTTGTAAGATTTATGCAATTGACTTAAGATGATACCATAAACTGTTGTGAGATTCCTTAACTAATAACAACTACACATAACAATTGTACTTGTTATTGTTAATATCACCATGACGGAAATTCAGTTTTGCAATGAATTTAAGACATTCCCTTATCAGTGTAGACTTGTAAAATGTTCTTTATATATGTATAAGTATTCGTAAGTACGTATCAACCCAGAAATAACCATAACTGTCACGGAATAACAAGTATACTTTGTAGTTCATATTTGCAATTGATTTCATAAGTAGTTCAAATGATAGGAACCGAAGTTATAGAATCCTACCCTTGAAGACAGATTTGACGTTAATAGTGCCTTATATTTGACCGATTCAAATTCATCAAGACAGACTTTTTCTAGAAACCAGACTGCTGTTACATACATAAGATCTGAAGTTCAAATCCCTGCTTTGACAGACAATTGTGATCTTTAAATCATTTAGAAACAGCAGTATTTTTATGAGGTAGTCATTGTTAGAAAATACTTTGTTTTTCTAATTTTGACATATAAAGTATCACTTTTCAAAACTGACGGTAGTTTTGAACCGCCAAATTTTTCATAACCAGTTAAAAATAAAAAATTGAATTGATTTTTACCTGATTATGAAAAGAGAGCCGCATAGAGTAAGGAAATATATTTGCAGAAGATTGCATATCTACATTATCATCTGTGAAAACAAATTTTAACGCTCCTCAGGATTTATGATGTATGATGGGATTCGGAAACGTTTTTTAAAGAGATCTAGATTGAAACTTTGTATCACGTATTGCAATACTGTTTTAGTAAGTCAGTTTTGAAAAGTAACAGTTTATTTGTCAATATTAGCAGAAGAAAAAAAATTGAAAGAATCTTATTAAAATTAGAAAAAACTTGTATGAAACCCGTTACAAAATATAATTTTGTATAACTTGAAATATTCCACCTTACACAAAATGGTTACAGAAATAGCTATGAAACTAGCGAGTAGTACACCTTAATGCGCTCGTAGTGTATTTGTTTTATTTATGTCTAACAAATGATTGAATCTGGCAACGACATGATCCAGGTTGTAATGCTGATGATACAGTATAATGAGCAAGCTATTGTCAATATAATAATCAAGAGCATGTAAACAGGAGCAATTGAATTTCCTTTGACGTGACAGTGGCTTGATGTAGTAATTACCACAGGTTGCTCGCAGTACACCTGGGCCCTATTCAGCCTCATCATATCCCGAAAGATCGCAAGCTTTGAAATCAGAGCCTCTTGACCGTTCCGACATATCGGTTGACCACAAATGATACAAATCTCAATTGTGGGAATTCGTCTTTGGATTTGAATTGCAAAGATTTGTGCATATGCGTTTCAAGTTTCCCGTTTCCAACTCATCTACATTACCAATGGAGCGAAGTTTCCAAGGTATATTAAAAGCCGTGAATGCTTTTAATAAGAGATACTACAAGATTCAACAAGTCGTGAAAATATTTTGTTAACAAAGGAAGGGTGAAACAACTGTGTAGTGTTTTATTCGTTGCTAATGTCGCTCAGCAGGAAACCGACTAGTTTAAAAACTGAACCCTTTTGATACATCTGTTACGTTGGTATATGTCATTATGGCGTGGACAATTACTAAACACCCTTGAAATATGGACAAA
This sequence comes from Stenolophus ochropezus, assembly GCA_035578165.1. NCBI lineage: Eukaryota > Metazoa > Arthropoda > Insecta > Coleoptera > Carabidae > Stenolophus > Stenolophus ochropezus. The sequence goes on along the minus strand of JAQOWZ010000028.1, from coordinate 3,329,855 downwards.
TTGTTCTCTAAAAATAAGGATACATTAGTGACAAAACAGTAAAGGACATTACCAAATTATTACAAAGGAAAATAATATCGAAAACATTACACAAAAATAAATAAAACATGAACAAAAACGTCAAAACAATATGGAAAAAAATAATAGCGATAACACAGCAACAAAAAGATATAGAAATATAAGGAATATCACCAGAAACATTACTAAAGTAAAAAAGAAAAAGAACACTAGAAAACATGAGAAACGAAAGAAGAAAAAACAAAGATCTGTGAAATAATTTGGGGTCAGGAGAAGAATGGAATAAAGAAGAACCATTTAAGCATTAGCTTAGGGCGCTTGGTTTATTGGGGCGCCCAAAATTTAAAAACTAGACATAAATATACAAATAAACAAAGAAAATCAATGTATAAAATATATATTTGTATTATTTATGGAGCCTTTAAAGTTATACTTTTGTGTAAATAAATTATATTTATGCGCCAACTCATCACTTATTATACTAACTACGAATCAAATGGATACTTACACAATTATAATTGTTATGGTTACGGCATTAGACATGTTATAAACAATTATTTATGAATTATTTTGAGTTTTGACATAGGATAGAGTAGGTAGGAAAAAAGCAAATCTTCTTAAAAAATATCGGAAAAATAAACTACCTGGACCAGACAAAAAATTATGTTCATTTTGCCAGGAAGTTTATTATTTATGTTTGTATAATCTGAATATAATTTGATTCCGTGCGCTATATATCTTGAGCCGGCTCTGAATAATAATATAATAAGTAAGCAATTCAAGCAATAAAAGTTTTGTTCGACACAACAATAAATGTCTAGTTTTTTTCTGCAGGTATCACATTTCAAAATTTCTTATTCTTCAATTTTTTTATCTCTAGTGTAAACGATTCTACAAGTATAACTTTAATGTCACTAATTTCATTGAACACGAATTTTTCTTTTAGTTCTCCTATTTATGGATTAAACCCATATTTAATCCCCCAGGGATTAAATACGCTACTTCAGTATTCGAAAATGAAGAGTAAAGTAGGCTTCTACTCCCCGAAGTGCAAAAAAGCAATTGATGAAGGTAATGCTACTTGGTATTAGATTTTATTGCATAATATTTAACTCCATCATCAGATGGTAGTATAATCTGTAGTATATTTTATTTTTATTTATTTATTTGTTTGTTATGAAATCTTAAAAAAACGGTATTTAAAATATGATAGATTCGAAACGGCGACCAACTTGCGTTTGATAAGAAACGAGTATTATGGTGATAGTTGAATGTATTTTGTCCAAAACGAAAGGTGTACCTCGCGGTAGTGACTAATGCAAGCGGGTATATTTGTTTGCCGTCCCTTTGTGCGGTTGTACGTTATGTAAAAATGGAACAAAAATTAGGTAATTTCCTGGTAGTTGGCATAGCGTGAACAGAGCCTTTGGATTGACAAATTGGATGTATTGTCCTATAGATTGTAATTATATTTATGACATAAAAATCGGAGAGAAAGAGTCTGTGTGTGTGTGAGCGCAGATCAAATTATGGTCTGGCCAATGATTGAGCGTCGACCGCAGTCCCATACCGAAACAAAGCAGCGTCGCCGACCGTTCTCACTTGTTTTCAATTAACGTTGGGACAGCGTGAAAGCGCGCGCATGAAAAGCAATTAAATTTTATTTGTGTTTTGGGCGAATCTGACACGGGGAGCGGGCGTGTGTGTCCGCATGCAGTTATTGATTATCGGAGCTCGAGAAAATGGGATTTCGCGACTCTACATCTCGCTAACCACCCACCTATTCTACCATTTATCCTGGCCTTAACTCCAAAACCAAACATTCTGCACCAATCACTAACTCTGCTTTCAATTAACTCTAAATTAACAACTCAGATATATACAATAGTAATTCAGAAAAATTATACTTTCAAGTAATGGAAATATTTATATTGTTTTTTTTTCGGGATTCCTGATTTTAACTCTACAACTTTTAACACTCACTAACATTGCCTTCAATTAACTCTTAAATTATGAACTCTTATATAATAATAACCTTTAACACAAAAAAATATGGTTTAAAGTACTTGAAATATTTTGACTTTAGTATTTTTCTCCACAGCCCTTTGTCCTTAACTTTTTTTCTAAATAATGCTTTGTTAAAACCAACAGTTTCAAAATATATCGAGAAGATCCGTTTCAATGAAACACCCTGTGTACAATAATAATTTATTAATTATTATATCTTTAACTCCTAAAAAAATTTTATGTGTCAAGTATTAGAAATACTTATTTAATTGATACCTATTTTAAAAAGGACAAATATCTTACAAGGAATAAATTATTCTAGGTTGCGGTATTTTTCTTTCAGATTCAAACCTAGTTTTAATTTCAACAACAAATCATAAAAACACCTGTAATTGTAATTAACACAAAATTAAATAATACCCAAATTTTATTCATGAAAAAAATATTTTTTTTTGTGGTTCCACCAAATTTTCAACACCGTTACCGAAAAATGAGTGCGAGATTTAATCGATTCGGTAACTTTAGGCTGTAGTACTAGTGGAATACTACAAGTGTAAAAATTTTTGTAAAAAAATTCTAAGCCATACCATGCGCGTACTCTTCTGAATTTAACATGGGGTCTTATGGGCAGTTTCAACGATTTTGGGAACCGCTGGTTCAATTTTGATAAAAATTGGTATACGTATGTAACTTTAGCTGGAAAGATGAAATTTTTAAACCGCGACTTGAAATTTTTAAGAGATTTTGTGATATGGCCAATTTAATGAAAAACAGCGACAAGATTTTTAAAAGTATGAACAAAAAACGTAAAAAAAAAACATTTATTTTAACAATTTATATTATTCTATATGATGATAATACAAATATTTAAGTGTATTTCCAAAATTAAATTATATCGATGTAACAATATCGTATCAATAACAATACAATAACTATTATCATGGTATGCTTGAACAATTTATCTGTCCATAGTATTTTAATTGCCTCGCTCAGAAAAGCCTCACTTAGATGTAATCGTTTGTTGGTCGTTAAATACATAGAGCTGATGGCAGATAACCCTTCGAGCTTTAGATTAAGTTAGAAGGGTGCGACCATTTGGCCATTTCGCATCTATACAGTTTATCTAAGGTGAGAGCAAATCCGAAAATTGCTCGCATTAGCCCTTTGCCGGCGCAGATGGCTTAACCCGTTACTGGGTGCGGAAAATCCACCACAAACACAAAAGGAATCCTTCATAAAAGAAGACAAACAAGGAAATTAGGGTACAAATAATATTTACATAATGTAAAAGAATTATAAATTGTCCCAATTAGAGACTGTCATAGGTATTTAATATTGTAAATAAAAACTGTTCGGCATATGACAATTATTATTATTATTAGTTTTTAAATTTCTTGTACCCTTCGGGTGTCGGCATAGGACAATACTATATTTATTCCTACATTTTATTTAATACAGATTAGTTTATTTGAAGAGTATCAAAAATTTACAAAAAAAATCTAATGTTTTATTCTTATGAAATTGAAGGTATGCAGTTTGATTCGAATTGTGGGTTTGTCTTTTATATTCTGCTTTTTTTTTATAATTATGTATTTAGTAAACTCTTTTCTTCATAATATTTTTTGTTTAATCCTAATAATTTATTATTTATTTGTTAATTTTGTGTACCGGTTTCAGAATACTAGGCATTTGTTTACATATATTCAAAAGTAAGGTTGTAACTAAGTCATAATTGTATCTGTACGGTAATATTATTACAATACTGAATTGTGAAAATTGCATAATATAATGCAACTGTAACCAAGGCGTCATATCTACCCATATATAGACTTAATCACTTAACTGATTTTTATAAAATTATATTTATTAATAAAGTCTTCAGATTCTGAAAGCAGTTAAGTATTGAACAAACCACGGATTGGATTCTATAACTCATAACAACTACACTTATTAAAATATCAATTACAGACGTCAAATATTAAATGTCCTCATGACGGAAATTTAAATTTGTAATGAATTTAAGACATTCTCACATCTGTGTAGAAGTACAGAATGTTCTTTATATGTTTAGGTACGTATCAATCATAAATAATAACTACTGTTATAGAATTGCAAGAAACATTGTACGTAGTTGATATTTAAAATTGATATCATAAATAGTACAAATGATAGCAACCCAAGTTATGAAATCTCACCGCACTTATGTTATGAATCATACTCGTGCTTAGTTTCAAATTTACATCTGCGTACTTTATGATACACATAACATTCGTAGGTATATTTATCAATAAAGTCTTCAGGTTTTGAAACCGGTAATTTATTGAATAAACCATGTATGTTATGAATCATACCAGGCGTTAGTAGTTTTGAAGCTCGTTTCTCAAATTTATCTCTGCTCCTATTGTGATACGCATAACAATCCTAAATATGTTAATAGCCATTACTGCTATTACGAGCATGTAAACAGTGGTTCGTATTCAACTCTTTTGTTTATCTCCTTCTTTAAGCCTGCTTTACCTATAAATGGTCTCAATGTTTAATGAAGGTGATAATTATAACCACATTCTACAATCTTCCCTAAGCTTTCTTTAACAAAATATGGTCTCTTTCTAAACTATATTTGACAACCTAATAATTCTCGAATATTTACTATGTCATCAATATCATTCAAAAATCTGCCATTTTTATGACTAAACAAGAGTTTCAAATTGGCTCCTCTCCTCCTCTCTTAGAATATTCAAGTTTATTTGAAACGTATGAAGAATTTTAAGAAAACATGTATGTATTACAAGCAAAGGTATAATCTTGAAAATTCTAAACAACAGTTTACAGACGGCTTCTGTCATCTCCATGTAACTAACCTAAAAGATACTTCATTATCGTTAATCATGACACGTGAATATGAAATCGTAGTTAAAGACGGGAGCAGCATTCGGACCAATATCTCTTAGAATATTTATGTTTATTTGAAACGTATGAAGAATAGTAAGAAAACATGCATGTATTATGCGCAAAGGTATAATCTTGAAAATCTCCTAATCTCCCAATGATCTTCTTGAAGGAGCACAATCACCAGGTATCCAACTCCCGCTGCGTCTTACTGCGCTGGTATTGTGCGCGTTGAAATGTTTCTGTAAACAAGCTCGCGGACAATGGTCCGAGAAACCACAGAATGGATACTGTTTGAACTACCGGCTGGCGCTACGGATCAGTCTTTTCCAGAATGCAGCCCGTGCTAATTACCATGGATACTTTGTTTGGGTTGGACCAGCTTAGCCGAGGTGAGAACCTGGAAGAATGGACTTATTCCGCTTTGAGGAGAGAGCCAATTTTTTACTAAACACTCCTTCGTTCGAGCACCACAATAATATATATTGAATAAGTATTCATGCAGGAAACATGACACTTATCAGATCATTGAGAGAACTAATTTTTACTAAAAACTTCGTGGTTGGAGTACCACAATGATGTGACCAAATTTAGGATTTCACGTATATTATACTAAAAAAATATAATACCTGTATTTTTTAAATCTCTTCATTACTCGTAGTTTACGAAGGGATACTAAAACGATAGCGAGCGAAAGAAAGAAAGAGACAATCTTCTTCTACGATCCTACCATGGTGACGTCTCATATCCTTTTTCCAAAACATATAATTACTAATAATTACATTATTGCAAACTAATGTTTAGTTTTTATTATTATAGATTATGGTCGCATACCAATTCTACTCTAAGTGTGTTATATTGCACATAATTCACACAATCAAATTATTATCCAGCACTATTTACAAAATACGCTTTTCTTATTCTACTATTAATTAAAATATTTTACAATTCAACAAGTTATAGATTCAGATTTTCCTATAAACAACTTGAAGTAAATGAAGATTAATTATGACTATTACCTTGACAATTTGATAACCAATGACATATCAATCAGAATATACTGCCAGTGAAAATTGCATAGTAGGTTCAAATTTTTTAAAATTTATAGCCACAATTTCACTCATAATCAGTCCTTCAATTAATTCACAGTATTTTTGTGAAGTGAATCTATCACTTTCCAATTGAATTAACAATTTTCTTTAGAGCAAATTGCCTCTATAATTTTACAACTAAATAGATACAACATCTGTTGATTTATGAGTGAAAATTTATAAACACCGAGGAATACCATTCGTGACTAGAATTTTCAAATTTTATTCACTAGTGCTACTATATAAGGAAATATCTAATCTATAATATTTTTATTTAGTTTGTCAATTAATTTTTAGGCACTAATTACTAAAGTGTAAAATTAATATCTAAAAAGTATATAATACGTATTTATAGAATTTTTTAACAGACAATATTTAGATGTGTTTGTAACATATAAAAGTAATAATTGAATTTCCTGAAAAAATTACATTAGGAAAATTAATATATCTGAGGATCATTATAGCAATAAAAATATTTTTTAGATTAAAAGTATGAATAAAAAATAAAATAATTAGCCTCACACGAAATGTTTATTACAACAAGAGAAAATGATATTAAATTACTACCATTTATTTATATGAAACATTTATATTTTAATACATTAATCACATGAATAAATAAAGTAAATTTATTTTATAATTGCACTAAAAACTACAATTTATAACAATAAAAAATATAAAACCAATTACTGGAAAAAGGCGTGATATATTTTTTACATATCCAACACTAATGTTCCTTTTTGAATAGCGGAGTATCAATACACAGGAAGTTTGATACTTTTGTCCTGTCCCCTATGGTTGCAGGGTATAATTTTAGCGACAATTAGCACAAAAGTGTATTATGTTACAGAAACATTTGTAACTTATGATCGTTAAGATTTTAAAGTGATTTATATTCCCTAATGGAACTGCAAGTATATTTACCGGAAAATGCTTTTTGTAGTTTACTTATTATTTTGCAATTATCGTTATTAATTATTTCTCACTGATTAAAAGATACATTTTTAAGAGTCCTTATTTTTAAAATTTACAAAACATGTAATTATACAAGGATTAAGACTATTAGTGGTAATGTATGTTAAAATATTCAGTGAATTTTTACTTCACCCGTTTAATTCTATTTGTGTTTTCCCCAACAAATATATTTTTTTAAGTAACCGTTATCTTTTTCCATAGAATCATTTAATACTTTTTTTTTAATTATAAAAAAACTGTCTTTCAATTTCCGTTATTATTTATTAATACACGATATCAATTTTCGATTTAACATACGTAAGACAATTTGTCATCATTTCTCCTTCAGAAATTGAAATAACAATACCTAATTTATTATCGTAATTTCATATATCGAAGTAGTAATTCCTTATAAAATATTCACGGGAAAAAACACCTCGTGTAATGATGATGACTTCGTTGCAATATATTACCATCACTTATTATCATTGTGGAAATTGGATTGGTGATTAACTCGTTGTTAATTGTTTCAGGTGGTATTCTTGTTCGACAATTGGTAAGTGACTTTTTTTACTGGTTTTGATATAAGACGTAAAATATCAGCTATTAATAATGAATAAATCAAACAATTTTTACTAATAGTTTCATCCATATTTCTTTTATAAAAAGAATATATAAGTGAACTCTGTGGTATATTATTTTTTAAATTTAACATTGTTAACAATATTGTCAAAATTATAATTATAATATTTTGTTTATAGTAATAATTGTAAAATTTAACAATGTATTAACATAAATAATCTTTACAAATTATTATTACATATATTTTTGTAATGTAACCATTAAAATGAATGCATTGTTAAGTTAAAATAAAATAATGTATTTATATGTATATGTGTATTATTGTAAAAATTATTAATTTAACATATGTTTTATAAATATATAAAATATTTAGGGTATAAAATATACTATTATCTTAGTTTTTGCATCTAAAAAAAAATATTTTATTTTTAAAAACTATCTGATGTGAATATAAATAGACCCTTTAATTTAATAAACATGTAAAATTTAAACTTTTTTTGTGAATATTGCAAAAATTAGACGTATAATAAATTTTACATCAATAGTTTCGATGGGTTCTTCAGAACCATGCTTATTTATATTTACAAATTACAATTAAAATTGAAAGAGAACTTTTGTAAACTATTATTTTAAACAAATAATAATGTTAATAATTTTTTGTTTTTTATATCATTTATTTTTTATGTATAATATTTTTCTTTAGTGACTAATTAGTAATTAACGTATGTGTGCTTATAATATTTTATTCAACGCCTTTTAATAATTGATGTAAAATTAGGATTAGTCAGATTTAAAGCATTTGACTAAATCATGATTTAAATAAATTGATTTAAAAATATAATTATTTGCTACAAAACTATTAATTATAACCAAAATATATTCTTTATATAATAAAATCTTAAAATTAAAAGATATTTTATCACTTTTATTGTCATATAAATATAAGTACTTAAATGTGTAACTGAAAGTAAAAATTCTTTGTTACTCTTTCTAGTTTTATTCAGATGAATCGTTGTGGTTTTATTATAGATTTCATTTTCCTTTATGAAATAATATACTTTTTTTTTAAAACAATAAAAAAGTGCAGTAACTCAAAAATTTTAAAAATTAATAAATCCTGATTTACTTGATTTTTTGAAATTAATGATTTTTAATTTTTTTTTGACAGTTGACATTTCAAAATGACATGTAATTAAAAATAATGTAGAAAAAGTTTTATAAAGTAGACACTATGATACGAACCAATTGACTCACTCAGTGAGTTATGATTTACTTTATTTATATAAAAGCACCATAGTTAAAGCCTCATAATTAAACGGTGTTGGATATGAACTAATATTAGCTAATTAATTTTAAGAAGTCATTTACAATTTGGACTCAAGAGTATGTATATATTTACATCCAAAATGTATATGTTGTAGTGCACACACCCAGTAATGGGTTCTCGTAAAAGTATAACAATAACAAACCAAAACCACCCTTCCCTGTAATTACCTCAGCTACTTGTGTTATTTTGAGTGATTTATCTCCTTGCCCATCTACAATTAGCTTCCCCAGCATCCGACTCCATGCCTGCTCTGCCATTGGCTAACACATGCTAAGCCCCGCCCCCGGCGCTGGCCCCTCCCCACGCGGCGAGGCCGCGGGCCGTGAGCGCCGACCCTCAGTCGCCAGTGAGTGCTCGTGTGAGTGCCATGGATCGGGAAGACACCGCGGGGCTGCTGCAAGGCTATGGGTACATGGACAAGGGGGCCAACAGCCAGGGGCCGAGGCACACCATCGACCAGATCCTCGGGCTGAGGACACGGGAGGAGGAGAGGAGTGAGACGCCAGGGACGGGGGAGAGTGCAGGTGAGTCCAGGAATGAAAATTGAGTAGTTATGTTGTAATTGTTTGAGTTTTGAATATGGAGAGACTTAGATTAATACCTTGAAGAACACCTTCAAAAACAAATATATACCTAGAGAATGTGTAACTCAAATTGATTGGTTATGTTGTAATTAATGTAATTGTTTGGTTTTTGACATGGGGAGACTTAGATTTATACCCTGAGGAACACCTCCTAAAATACACCTTCATAATAATCACAAAAAATAAATACAAAATCTCAAAAAATATTGATTATGTCATAATTGTTTAGTCTGTAAAAATAACTGAAAACTTAGATTAATACCCTGAACAAGACCTCCTAAAATAAACCTACATAATAATTATACAAAATAAATACAGAATCTCTAAAAATATAGGTTATGTCATAATTGTTTATTCCGTAAAAATAACTAGGAACTAAGATTAATACCCTGAAGAACACCTCTAAAAGTAATTCTTTCTAACATTTACAAAAACAATCTTTAACATAATTGATGTGATGCGATGATCGGGAGGATGTCTTAAGGTTTTTATTTTCGTTTAGTCCGACGTTTCGATCATACTATTTACCTTGAATATGATCATAGCATATAGTCAGACCTTACGACAACGTCACACGATTGTAACTCTTCCTTCCCTACATTCAACATAATTCTTTGGTCCGTTAGAAATAACTAAATAACTAGAGGCTAAGATTAAAGCCCTGAGTAATACCTTGAGGAAACCCATTCATCGATTAGAACCAGTAAACCTTCCTACCAATCGAAAAAATCACAGAAACAACCTTTAGCATAATTGATATAATACGATAACCCACTTGGAAAATAGATGTAGGAAAGAGTTATAATCGGGACGCTGTCGTAAGGTTTTATATTCGATTAGTCCGACGTTTCGATCATACTGTTTATCCTGAAGAATCATAGTATAAATAAAAATAAATTGGACAAGTAAATCATTACATAAAATTACAAATAGAAAGAAGATTGCAGGCGTTTTATATTTTCCGAAGTATTGAATATATCACAATTGTTTGAATGTAATTTTTACTTATGGTACTTTATTAACCCTTCATTATTTTCACTGTAATCAACTCTAGTATCATATTCGTAAATATAAAAGAGTCTCAAATACCTGTGATATTTGTTTCTTGATACCTATTTACTTGACGACGAGTCAGCGAAATGTTTGTTTAGTTAATACTACCGACGCTGGGATTTGAATCCTGAATCTTAAGTAATGTTACAAGATTGTTTGGTATTTATAAATAAAACTAATATTATATGAAATACCAACCAACCATGCTTCAAATATTTACAATTTTGTTAGTATAAAAAATTACCTCATTGAAGATTTGAAGATCACTTTAATATACACTAGTAAATATTGTTTGCCTCTAATAAGTACAATAATGTATTATTCCTTTGAAGATTTGAAGATATGTGCTTCTAAAAAAATGTCTTTTAATACTAATAATAATTTGTAATTTTACAACCATATAAAATATATCATCCGTTTGAAGATTTGAAGATACCTTTAAATTGTAATACTAGTTTAAATATTTAAAATGTAATTTAAAAATCACTGTACATGCTTTGGGGACTAAAAGGTATGTAAACAATATGTAATATATATTTATATTATTAAATGTTTCTATAATAATTGTATTGTCATATATTTACGATGAAAACCCTTACATTTATGGTAATTCATTCGTGTTACCAACGTTCCGTGAAGTTCAACGATTAATATATTAAATATTCAAATTTATAACAAGAACAATTATACTAGGGTGATACCTTATTGTTCGTACTAATTACTAAATCAAGTAATTAAATATTTAGTACACAACACGAAATTGAACTTGATTTAATGAAAATATAATTGCCTTTGATTTCTTTGGGATAATAATTATTTTTTAATATTTTCACAAATTAATAACATGTACATTTAAAAAAAATGGTGGAGGAGCCTAATTATATCTACAATCAAAATTAAAATGTTTGATAAAAATTAGTATATAATTTAAATGCAATAAGAAAATAATTAGAAAAATTGTTATTGAAAGTAAATTGAAGTGTACGTATAACAAGTAATGATTCGCTTAGCAACAATGGTGCGTTAAACAATTAATTGTTGCAAATAATAACAGTATAGCGAGCGTGTAGTCTGGCGTGACCGCCCCCACGCAATTAAGAAACAAGCTCAAGCTTGCGTGATTCCAAGGGTCGCTTGATTAGACCGTTTTCATAATCCTGAATGAGCATAATGCTCACATATAATTGATATAATTATGTGAGTTATTAAAGGGGTTTATCGTTAAACATGTTATAAATAATTACCGCCTTTATGGGCCTGAGAATTTTTATTATTAAGTGTAATTGCAGACTTAGATGCTATATAGATTTTTTCATTGCTGTTTCTTTTTAAATCCATCATTTTATATACGGAAAACAGCTCGCTCTGCACGTGTGCTATAACGGATAAAATATAGACAGTACCTTGCATTTTTATTTAAACAGAAACCTTCGGAAAAAGACACTATGCAAGATAATATTTTTATATTTTGTAATGCGGAAAGCAACTGTTTCTGAAAGTGTGAGGAAAGTACTTTAATTTTAAAAAATAAGTTTCTAGAAAACATTGTACGGAACTTAATAGCTTTTCATCGTTTTAATGCAACAACAGCCGTTTCTGCACATGTGCAATAAGGTTTAAAAGTGTACAAAAATTCTTATTTCTAGCTATTCAATTGTTTTGTTTCAGAAATCTAGAAAAATAGTCAATTTATTTACAATTTTAATAATAAAATAGTTCTATCTGCAATTGTGTAACAAAGTATACCTTAAAGTACTTTTTCTACGACCATTATCATATTTCCTTGTTCTATGTTTGTTATTACTACGGACAGATAGTATATTGTAAACACATTTTCATTTCCTACGGTAACCATAGACAACGTTAAGGTATAAATTCATATCATACAGTTCTGTCAAAAATCGTATTGTTTAATTTTGTTTTGTAGCTAATTCCTGCGAAGTAGTAAAATGAAGACATCTTTATTATTAAAATATAAATGAATTAGGAAATAATATCGTGGTCGTAGAAAAAGTATAGTGTTCAACTCGCTTGGAATATCCATTTCATATTTGTACGAAATGAGTACCATTTCATGCTTGTTGTACAAAATATTGTAGCACATTTAGTTTTCCGATTATATTGACTAAATTTTTGTTTGTTTGAAATCTGATATTAAGGCAATGTTCCTTGCAAGAAAGTCGTGTGATGTGAATTAAAATGTATCTTGAACTATTAATTAATTTAATATCAAAAGATAAAAAGGGGAAAATGTCACTTATCGTGAAAAAAACATAAAAATAAACAAATTATTTTGAATAATATATTAAGCAAACTTGTCAGAGTTTTTATGGTTTATAATTTATTCCAAAGAGACAAATTCCATAGCACACTATCTGTAAAATGAATAATTTATCCACCGTTCTTTTTAATTACGTTTTCCAACTTCGCTAGAAATTGTTTTAAATAATTATAACTTTAATTTTGCATTACATCAAAAGTTTAATAATTGCTCGCATGCACTAGAAGCTTATTAAGTTTATATTAAAATATTTATGCAGGGATGAAAAAACTTGGCTGAGTTAAATTAACAAGGGTTGAAATGTAACAGAAACAGGCAATCTGATAAATCTTAACATGTAAGGGGGTTCACAATGGAAACATATGCCGTACGATTCTATTATTATGTTTAGTGATTCGAACATAGTTAAAAACCTTTATATACCCACTTAAATTAAAATATAAGCCATTATGGCCATTCGTGACTGAAAATAATAAAATTCTAATTCGCCTAATTCGATTTATAACAGTTACTCAACTCAACTGTTTGAAATAAAAATAGAACATCAACCAATTTGTCAGTAAATTATTTAACAATCTAAAACAAAAGACGTTATGGCTTAATTATAGCTGTCATTGCTTAAAAGCTTCCCACTAATTCGTTTATAATTTTCGTGCCAGAAAATTGTCGATAATATTCAATAGATATTTATAAATTTTCATTTACGTCCAACAATTTCCAATGTAAAAAGCTTTTACTAATAAAAATTAATTTCCAATTACAAAAATTTAATTATAAAAAATCTTGAATTCGTATGAAAATACCAAACGTTAAATTAAGTTTTTATCTAGATTTCTGATGTTAAGTTTGAATTAGTTTGTTTTTCAAACACGAAAAGGAAGTTATCTTCGGAGTATAATAATGTGCTTCCGGGGCTAATTTTCAGAGATAAAATATATAAATTGAGACTTCGTATTAGCTAATGACCGTTAAGTTAGATTGTACATCGCAGTTTCTTAGTATTTTATTAGCAGGACCTGAGTTTCAAGTACTATTCGTTTTTATATGTTTTATTTAGTTAATAATTAAAGCTAATTAGTAATTCACATTTAAAAGATTCTATTTTTTTTTCATAATATTTAATCCTTGAAGAGTTAGTGTACAGATAAAAATTAAGACAGTTGTGGTTTCGTTATCTTAAAGCGAAATCCTGGATTAGAATCGTCGTCAAATATTAGCCAAATTAAATACCGCTGTATCAAAATGGATCGAAACTAACTATAAGCTATATATTTCTGAATGCAATAAACTAGATAAACTAGAGATTATTTTAGTTATGTGAAGATTTCTGATGTTAGAGTTTAATGTTAAAGTGGTAATACAAGCAACAAAGTAATAGGATCATCTTTTCGAGAAAGGTTATATATAGTCATCTTAATATAAGGTGAAGATTTGCTATGTTTCCATTAGGAAAGGAGTGTGAAAATAGTAATACAAGCAATAAAGTATTAGGATCCTCTTTTTAAAAAGAATGTATGTAGTTATTTTAGTATAAATTGAAAATTTGTTATGTTTCTATTAAAGCAGTAATAATGCACCCGGTTTAAATTGGCCTAATAGCAAAGTGTGTTTTTTTTTCGAAAAAGAATGTATATAGCCAATTTAGTATAAGGTAATTTTTTTTATGTAGGTATCTATTAAAATGGTAGTTTAATGTTAACGGCATGGAATTATGAAAATGTAAATACGAGCAATAAGGATTTCGGCTCAAATTAGTCCAATACCAAATTTATCTCTTCTCGAAAAAGTATGTGGCCATTTTAGTAAAAGGTGAAAATTTGCTCTGTTTCTATTACAGTTATAGTTTAACGTTAAAATAAAGCAGCGTAGAAAGTGGGAACGCGAGTACGAAGTAATAAGGCACCCCGGTTTAAATTGGCCCAATAGCAAAGTGTGTCTCTTCTCGCGTGGTAATCCTAATACGACAGCCGATATGATTGTGCGACAGCCAGCCGTACGGCCGCTAATACTCAATTAATCTTTCTTCATCCTATTTGTCAATCTTGTAATCCTATCAGCCGTAATTCCACGTCTTACGGACGCACGTCAAATTAGCGCGATGTCAATAATTCTTATACTCGCGACCGCTATTCTGTATACCGGGCCAGAGCTGCTTGCTTCGCCATTGTTTGTAAATTGGATGTATGATTTACTTCATTCCATCACAGCAAATATCGACTTAATATAAATCCCTGTTCTTAATCAGCATTGCCTTCCAAACCTTATTCTGTTTAAGTGAACAATTCTTTGCAATTGGTTTACCTACATTTATTTATTAGAATATAGTCATAATGGGATGTGTGACCATAATCGAATTTCACTTCATACGTTATAAAATATAAAAGTTTGATTTAGTAGAAGAATTTATTACCCAGATTTATAAAAAAGATTAGCCACTAACTAAGATTAGTTAGTTGTTAACTTCGTGAAATGTCAAACTAATTCCAGTCCCAATTCATAAAAAAATTAAGTATATTATTAGTTCCAAATATAACTCCACTAGTTTAGTGGCATTAGCAATATTTGTAGATGATAATCAGCATTTCTAAATGGTACGGAGGAAGATTTGTGGTGATATTTGATAACCTAGAAGTAAAATACTTTGATTACACGCATGCACAAAGTATTTTTATTTTTATTAAATTCCTATTACATGGAACAGAAACGTTAAAGTTGTTTTTTTTTTTATTTTGTAATGTAGATTAATTTTAACGTTTGTGTTCCATGTAATATGAATTTAGGAAAAAAAAAGATAGGTCTTCAACCTCAGATCTCACTCCAATCAATTCGAGTCAGAACGCGCAAACTAAATGAAATACCGTTGCTGGTACAAGTACTTCTACATTTTATTTAATAAATTAATATAAACCAAGCATATATTAGTGCTGTTTAATTTAATTTGCTCTACTAGTGTCCGTTATAAACTTTCTTATTTTAATTTACAATATTTATGCATAATAAATTGGAACATATTAAAAATTGCGAAATTAATGGAAATTTATTCAAATATGTCAGAGTTTATCAATCAAAATACACTTCCAATTATCACATGTTAGTCTAGAAAATTACCTCATTGAAGATTTCATTAATATATAATATAATACAGGTATACCTAATGTACCTACGTACTTATTAGATACAATAACTGTTAAGAACATAGTCATCAAAATTTTATTTCTTATTGTCACTTATTTTGTAGCCCTAGCTTTCAAATGTATTATCCCTTTGAAGATTTGAAGATCTTCTAATAATTTTATATATCCTAGAGCTTATGAATTCCTATTTGAAAAACATGGACCTCAGAATTTGATATCTTACTGTCACAAATTTTGCAACCCTAGTTTTCAAATATATTTTCCCTTCTGAAGATTTGAAGATCTCCTAATAAAATGAAATATCCCAGCATTTATGAATTTATATTTGAAAAAATATAGACATCAAAATTTGATTTTTTTGTAAGAAATTTTGCAGCCCTAGCTTTCAAACGAATTATCACATTGAAAATTTGAAGATATCTTAAGAAATGTAAATATCCTAGAAGAATTAAATTTTTTATTATTCTTTCCGGTGAAGTCAAAACTGGAAGAGTCTATCGTTTTTTCTACTATATCTTTGAATAGGCTTTGTTTCTATTGTATACAAGCGTTTTCGGAAAATCTTTCTTTAGAAAATTCGTCTTGGTTATCGCGTCGATCTCCAGGTAGCTCAATTTAGCGGCTGACGAACGTCCCCCATATCGCCGCCTATGGATCTGAAACGTCGCTAATGAGCCTCGACTATAAACTTATTACCAATTTAAAGCAGGCTATGATTAATTTCTATCTCCGATGCTTTTAAGATAAGACGGTTCACGCGTTATAAATTAATTGTCAGCATTACCTAATGTAATATTTTTGCATTTCAAATGGGAATGACGAATTGGTTTGTGCTCCGCCTTTTCCACCAATGAAATTTGTTTCGTTCATTTGTTTTAAACGACCAATTAACGACACACGCGAGGAAAAAACTTCACCTTTCATTTTTTCATTAAATTATTCTTTTCATATACCACGTCAATTTTTATTTTATTTGCTTAATTATTTTGTCTTTTAAAATCGAATTCCACGTTTTGGATTACCTTTTCAAATGAAGTCAAAATTGAATAAATGATTAATTGAGTAGAGGAATTAATGTCACTATTAAAATTCTATTTAGTATCGGTTAGTATTTAGCAAGGCATAAATTAGTCGGACGATAAATAACGTCTGGTTGCCGGCTTTACTTAAACCATTAAATCGGTGTAAATAACGTCGCGTGATTCAAACGCTGAGCGTCGGTAGCAGCGTCACGAGAACCCGGCGTCTAAAGTGCGTTTAATTACCTGATAATCCGGATTCAATTCCGGGAAGGATAAAGAATTATCACACATTACAAACACTATTAATTTCCATCCCACAAAATCATACGCCTAGTTTTATTTCCACGACATTTCCATGTGGAACTATAGCCTTAATTTTATTTGTATTGATAAACATCAGTTAGAAACCGTTTGCAGTAATTCATTTGTTTTATACTGTTGTGATACAGCAAAAAAAAATTTGAACCCTTGTTTAATTCTAATTACAAATCTCTTCAACTACTCAGCTATCATTGTTGTTAATTGTAAATATCATAAAATTAATACTATATAAAATTTGTGTACAAAAAATTGGTATGTTTTGATGATGCCAAAAAACTTTTAACATCCCTACCCAAAAATGAGTGCATGATTTAACCAATTTGACAACTTTAGGTTGTAATACTAATTAGGTACTATATGTGTATAAATTTTTGTAAAACAATTCTAAGCCATAACAGGCGCGTACTCTTCTAAATTTAACATGGGCTCTTATGGACAGTTTCAACAATTTTGAGAACTACTGGTTAAAAATTTACAAATATTTGTTTATGTATGTAGTTTTAGCTGAAAAGTTCAAATTTTCAATCCGCAGTTTAAAAATTTTAAGGACATTTGACTTATAACAAATTTTGTAAAAAACAGCGATAGGATTTTTGTTGTATTTTGGTAATACCTATAAAATTATATTGTTTAGTGTATAACTTTGCAATGAAATTGCAATAAACAATATTTATAAGTAATAAATATGTCGTTAAACATGATTACCTATTATTGGGTGTGAATGTTATTGTACAGTAAAAAACAAAATCGAATTCAGTGCACGCATTTTAAAATTAAAGCTGTTTTGTGTTTAATAATATATTTATGATGAAATTTACAGATTTTGAAAATCTAAATCGACGTGGAAAACAATTTAACGGAGTTTTAAAAGCGTGACAACGTCCTAAGAGTTTTTAAATTAAATAACGTTTTACATTATGCGCCCTTGTACGGAAAATCGTTCGCTAACCCCTCTGCAGAACAAGGGGAGTTAATAGCGACTAAGGGTAGAATTTCAAATTAATAAACTGTATCCACCACAGAGAGTACATAGGCTGCCACGTGCAACAAACAACACTGATCAAGGGCGGTGTTTCATTAAGTATTTTATTTTGCGAATTACATGTCAATTGGATGCATTTTCCTTTTAATTATTTTTACGGAGCTGCTTATAACAAAAAATTAAAAATTTGTACTCTGACATAACAGTGTCTTTAGAATCAAATGGTGAAGTCTTCTGTATTTCCACCTAATTTTGGGTTTGGTACATAATACCGTTAATTGAAAAATATATAGATAGACAAGCTTATGAAAAAAATCGTTTCCCTACATAACTCTGTTTCTAATTGTGTTTGGGTTAATATCAGGCGTTTCTGTCAAATATTATAAAAAAGAGCAAACGTCAAATAATTAATAATACAAATTAGTTCTATTTTAAAATATACCAATGAATTCTTGAAAAAACCATTTTAATAGATACCAAAAAAAAGTAAGTATGTAATACATCTTTATTTATCTGCTATTTTTGTCTGTTTAATTCCTCAAAGTAGTTCATGGAATCATGAAGAAGATGACTCTGTCTAATCTGATTCCAAAACAACGGTACGCAAAAACTTACAGGCTTGCCTATCTATATATTTTTCAATCAACGCCACTATATATATATATTTGTAGTTGATTTATAAAATCTAAAATATCTACATCCATTTCTGAGAAAAAAGTGTCTACCTATAAATCTCTGACCCCTGAGTTTCTCAACCCTACATAAAAGGTTGTAAACCCTGCATAAGTAAGTTTCAAATATCTCTTCATAAAAATATACCTATAAATGGTATTGAGTTTAAATTTCATTGTTCCGGTAGATAATTTTTGTGAAATTGAAGGAACACATTTTGTAATGTAGCATTATGGAAATGTTAATAAATTGAACAAATTTACAAATTGATTTGAAGATCGCGACACGAACGAAGCCGTTCGTGAACGTTATAATTCCCTATGAATTTAAATAGCATTTGGTTGGCTTAGGTATAACTGCTTTATTTCCTTAAATTCCACAATCTGATCGGTATCACGCGAGCCCCTTTATAACACAGTGGGGTAGCGTAGTAGTTATACCCAAGTGTTGTAGTGTATTTGACAATGTTCATGTTTTATAAATTACACAGCCTATTTGCCAACCTATTTACATTTATATTACAAATTCTTTATTGTTGTACACCAATTCATTCTTAAAATTGTTTCAAATTCTCTGAAAGAGAACAACTCTTTTTGTCTCTTCGATGAGTAAGCATGTTTTTTTATCTGACGAACAATGTTTCTAAATGGAACAGTACTTCAAGTACTTACTTTTAGTTGTTCTTGTATTTAGTGATTTAGGAGCCACTCGGACCTGGGTACAAAAAAAAATTTCGCCGTTTAGTAAAATAAAGTACTCGAATTTGTAGTCGGATATTGAAATGTTAAAAAATACGATGTAATAATAATATTACTCTTGTATTGCTACATTTTACGAATTAGAACTTTTAATCTTGCTCATATCATTTTTTGAATATTCATTATTACTAAAATTTAGAGTATCACCAAAAGAAATTTCTGTGTACAACTTATGAAGTTAGTTCAATAGACTGTTCAGTACTACCTCTAAATTAGATTCTTGAGTATTTTTTATTTCTTATTACATTCTTTTTTTTTTAACTGTAATTTTGACGATTCTGCATCTTTTTTCCTTTTTGAAGATTTTGGTTCATAATTTACTGGGAGAAAGTGGTATTTTATTTCATTAATAATAGGATTTGAAACCTGTATATTACATTCCACTCAGTTCGGATCACATTGCGCTTGTAAATAGAGTCATATCTTTCCGGTTTATACAGAAAAAATCAACTAATTTTTGATATTTCAACTTCGTAATACAATAGGACAAATAAGGGTTTGATTTTTAGGCTCATTTAATTTTTGCTTGAAGACTAGACCTCGGCATGACAAAAAAAAACATTTTTCAATGTATCTACCTTTTATACTCCAATATAGGTACATTTTTTTTTTGTTGTTTTTCTTGTGATAATTTGTAAATAATTAATTTAAATTCGGCCTCTAATTGGGATTTTCGTATCGTTTAAATAAATCCACTACTATTCGATAAATATCATTGTTCTTTTTCCTGGGTAGGAAGATAAAAATTGGCAAAAAGTGCAAGTAAGCGCAATGCGAAACATGGATTATAGAAAAGGGAAGAATTTTATCAGGCACGTGGTCACCGAAACATCTCTATTAAGAAAACAAAAACATCCCCGGGCTCTAAAAATGTATCTGCCTTTAATACTCCAATATAGGTATTGTTGTTTTTCTTGTGACAATTTGTAAATAATTAATTTAAATTCGATTAATTGTGATTTTTATATCCTGTAAATAAGTCCACTACTATTCGAATAATATCGTTGTTCTTTTTCCTGGCTAGGCAGATAAATTTTGCAAAAAGTGCAAGTAAGTGCAACGCGAAACGGATTATAGAAAAGGGAATTTTATCAGGCACGTGGTCACCGAAACATCTCCATTAAGAAAACAAAAAGATCCCCGGGCTCTAAAAGCTTCGTTATCTGCGATCGCCTGTCGATCCCGCGCGCATCAAGCAATTACCTTAAGTATATGTAAGCCTACCACTCAACAGTGACAGATCAATCTGGGGCCGAATCACAACAGCATTCTAGCCGCGTGAACCTGGCTGTGCCTTCATTACCTCTCTGTCAACAAACATGATTAATTCACCAGCGTGTTATTATCCTCCGCTTGGATACAATTAATGTTATTAACCAAATTGCTGTTGTTTAAAAAAATGTTTTAAGCTGCCTTGGATTTTTTAATGATAGTTAACTCTTGATTAATTGAACGCAGCGGGGGAGTGATTCAATTATTTGGGAAATTTGTTTCTTTGGCAAAATCGTTTAATGTCACTTAGACCTTTGATGTTTATAATTTATAATTATTTATAATCCGCGTTAAAACTTTTACCGATATCCAATTTTCTTCTTTTACCTTCTTTGGCCTCTGGTACGTTTATTTTAAACTAATTTCATCATCAACTGTGGCACAACATTCCTACGGTGGATAAAGTACAAGTTATATTTGCATTTTAGTAGAATATTTAGCCTACAGCCTCTGCAAGATTTCGAACCACTCGGTTCTAGTGGTATTTTTACTTGGATAAAGACTAGCGAACCTGGTATTTGAACCCAAGATCTCAAATTTCCCTCTATTCGAGTCGGACCGCTATAACAAAATAAGACAAACCTAAGATTATTATGAGTATCTTAACTGCCGATGTCAATTGAATTCAGAGGATTTTAAGACTTTTAAATAGGGCCATATATATGCCACGAGTAGAACAGAACACAGATAGAGAGAAACAGGATATAGAGCCTATCGTTTTTTTTTTTACCTTGATATACCAGTGTGTGTTTTCCGTTCCCAAAAACTTGAAAAAATGGAAAAACAAGAAACGACAGAATTTTATCTGTAAAACACGTTTTTTTATCAATTCGTAACTGACAAATTTAGCAAAGATACATATATTATTATCAGATTATTCCAAAATAAATAAAAGTTTAATAATCCAAGTCTTGGTAGTACTTTAATACTCAAAATTTTAGTCACCGTAACAACCATGACTACTATTTTAAAGTGCATTGGTCTGTTAAAAAAAACTTGATGAGTTTGCTTCAACAGATAATGTCTATATAGAATACAATAATCATAGTTACTATAAACCAGAAAAAGTGCATTGAATACTATAATTAATTGTTCTACATCACAGGATTTCTACTTCACATGTTATTAAAAAAATCTAAATGCAAATTTGTCCCACATTATTTTGACAAGTCAGTACCGTATTAATAACCATACGCTATATACCTAGATTATTTTTGCCTTTATAAACAAATTCTTAATATCCTATAGTAGAGACAAAAATACACTAACATGTTTATTCCCACTTACAATTGCATATAAGATTGCCAATGTGCGAAGAGAGAGAACTCTTCTTTCCGATTTCCCTGATGAGTTCTATTGTAGTGCAGTAAGTGACCACCTGTCGCGAGGCGCTAATGAAAAGCGCAACGTCTTAATCCAAAGCAATTCATTAATTACGCGGCATTCTCGTAAACAATGGCCGGCTAATGGGAGTATATTGGGCCCAGCGGGATTCGCTGCCGAGACTCAAAGGTCACACAGATGGTCTACGCAGCCTCTACGAACATACAACTAATTCTTACCAGAAACTCCACACATCATTAACAACGTAATTCTAAGAAGTTTGAGTGAAATTCTTTAAGTTTTGGGGACACAAAAATGTGCCTTGCGGTACACCTTATCTAATGTTGTAAACGTTGTCCTCTGTATTAGTAAATGTTTAACTATATAAGCAGTACTGTAGATTTGGAACACCCAGAAATCTAGTAAGTTGTATGTCATATACGCTCAGGTTTCAATTATACCGAAGCTGAAAATGATATATTTGATTTTATAATCACCGTCGGATTCATTCTTGATGCACCTAAAAACCGGGAAATTTTGGATATCAATATGGGACAAGGTTTTTTAATGTTTAAAAAAAGCTTTACATTAAAAGTTTATTTATTATATATTTTACGATAAAAATTATATATCTCAAATTATTAATACTATTATATTGTTCTCTTGTGAAACTAATAAAAAAAATGATAGTATTAATTAGATTCTTAAATCTTCTTTAGATATTTTTTTATCTTATATTTTATATAATGGTAATAGATATTAAATTAAATTATAGCAGTAAAATAGGTCAAGATTAATAAAATAAACCGTCCGTAAGCTGAGTTAAAAAAAATTGGAACAATTTAATTAAATTTATTTATGCGAGATGATTTTTCTTCTGTAAAAAAATGTAAATCGTATTCAACAGCCGCAAATAAAAATACAGCGTGACATGAACTTAGAACAACTTCTAGAAATTTTATGTTAATAACAAGGTAACCACCTATATTTAACAATAACCACTTTACTTTATACTATGGGGTGTCCTTGGCCTTCACATTGAACCTAGTACCTAGAAGTATATTATAAAAAAATGATTTTACTTGATTTATCAATCGGGACATTTTCTGGGACATATACGGAATTGTGACAGTGAACCTATTTTTTTTAAATATGTTGCTGAAGAAAATAATTTTTAAGTTAAGTACCAGACTTAAAAATATGCCTGGCGGTACACCCTACGGTAGATAAACGCTGTTTACTGGGTTCAAGCAGATCTGATACATCCAGCATTTGTTTTATTTGAATTATCAATTTTTTCATCTTAGAAGTATCTTTGTTAAGGGCAATGAAGAAGTGTGTTTGGAGTATATAGTCCTTAAATTTGCATTTTTTTTGTAAAATGTTACTGGAGCAAATAATTAAGTATCGGACTTAAAAATGAACCTTGCGGCACACCTTTCCTAAATGGTTAAGCAGATCTAATACAACTAGCATTTTTTTTTTGAATCAGCAATTTTTTCATCTTTGTAGAACCTTTACTAAAGGCGATGCAGTAATGTGTTTGGAGTGTATAGTCCTTAAATTTGGGTAGAAAGGTAGTTTAGTATCTTGCAAGTACAGTTCGCGCAGTATGATTCAGAGGCAGGTGGCCGGCGTCGGTAATTAGCGTCCCCGCTGGTCGTTATGACGCCGCATGTCATTTAGCGATCGGCGGGCAGATAGCGCCCGTAATTAATGCGTTTCCAGCGGGATGAATAATTGAGGTTCCGCGTTGGACGCAGCCGCGTCGCTGCTCGCCATGATCGAATCCTTAAATGCATCAGCCGAACCCCGACCGCTGCAGTTGTTGCACATCGTTATTACCCGACATTCCCGTAAGGAACTGCCTATTTTATCCAATGCTGCAAGCTATTCATTGCTCTCTAATGCAAGGGATCCAGCATTATGGTTTTATCTTCACGGAATTCGATTCATTAATCATCAATCTTTTGGGAATAAAAACTGAATTCCATTTGTTTGGTTAGACAATACAGTTGTGAATTGTGGCGATACTTATCTAATCGTTTTCATAAACAAAATTTTCTGCCTTGTCCAGTTGGATAAGTTACCTTACTACAGCTCCAATTTTGATGACCTTGCAGTGACTTTAGGTTGACAACAAGTTGCAAAATGCAAGTAAGATACCTTGCTACACGAATCTTTGTTCGTACTAGAAATGCTTACAAAATCACAACATGCTGGATTGAGTTTTGAGGAGGTGTTTCAATTTGTATGAACCGTAAAATAAATTAGTAACCAGAAATAAACTGTGAAAAGAATGTCAACCGCCAGGACTTGAACTCAACACTTACATCTTGCATGTAAGGTACCTTGCTATTCATTGTCTTTAACGCATAAGATGCAGTCTGGCATTACAGATTTATCTTTACAGAATTCGATTCATCAATCAGTTAATCGTTAGTAGTAAATTCCTTTTGGGAATAAACCCTTAAGTCTATTGGTTTGGTTAGCCAATACGGTTTTGAATTGTGGGAAAACTTATCTGATTGTTTAGATAATCAAAGTAGCATGCCCTATCTAGTTGGATCGGTTACCGTACTACGGCTCGATTTTTGCTGACCTTGCAGAGATTTTAGGTTGACAATATACTGCAAAATGCAAGTAAGATACTTTGCTACTCAAAGCTCTGTTCCTACTAGAAATACTTATAAAGTCACAACATACTCGATTGAGTTTTGAGGAGGTATTTCAATTAGTAGGAACCATAAAGACGTTTAAGGATTACAGATAAATTAGTAACCAGAAATAAATTGTGGCGAGACTTACCTGATCGTTTAGATAAGCTTTGACCAGTTGGATAAGTTACCGTACTACGGCTCAATTTTTGCTGACCTTGCAGAGACTTTAGCTTGTCAACAAGCTGCAAAATGCAAGTAAGATACCTTGCTACTGGAAGCACTGTTCCTACTACAAATGCTTACAAAGTCACAACATTCTCTATTGAGTTTTGAGGAGATGTTTGAACTAGTATGAACCATAAGGATGTTTTAAGGATTTATGATAAATTAGAAATATATTGCGAAAAGAATTTTTAACCGCCGGGACTTGAACCCGGGATCTACATCTTGCTGGAATGTCAACTAATTTGTTGTTTGATACTAGCCAATTTAAATAGTACCGAAAATGGTGCAAGATTTTGTATAATGTATAGTCCAGGTTATGGATTTGTAGGATTGAGTTAAGGCTTGAAGTTGATGAAGTGCAGTAATAGAGAGAAAGAAATGGCCATCATGTTAGTTAGAGTAAATGAATAATTTGATTGTGGAGTTAGCGGGTGGGTAGAAATCTCCCATGTTGCATGCGGTCTTAATTGCCCGCATTAATAATAAACACAAGAGATGTGCGATAAGGGCAAGTAATTGTTAATTGCTTTTTCGCATGCACGGCGTTTTTACGCAAGGTGACGTTGCGCAGATACAAATTACCGCCGGACCGGCTCCATCGCGTGCTGCTAATCATGTCAACTCTAGATATGACGCTTTTAATGGAACACCACTTACATTACTTAACTTGATGTTTTTATTTTCGATTTAGTGAATAAAGCGCTAATGCAGCGTAATGGACGCATGCGTCTCGCATCTCGCCGCGATCGCCCCAATCCAACCAAGCCTAATTTAATTTAGATACCGGCAAATACCCTCCTTCACCTTATAATTCCAACATTTACACCTTCGTTTTCAACGGGTTAGCACCCGGATTCAAATTTAGTGGATGGTAATTTTAAGATCTTAACTAATATAATTTAATTTAGATACCGACAAATACCCTCCTTCAAGCTTCACCTTATAATTCCAACATTTACACCTCCGATTTTAACTCTGCACACTTGGTTAGCACTCGGACTCGAATTTAGTGGATTGTGATTTTAAGATCTTAACTAGTATAATTTAATTTAGATACCGACAAATACCCTCCCACAAGCTTCACCTTATAATTCCAACATTTACACCTTCGTTCTTAACTCTACACACTTGGTTAGCACCCGGATTCAAATTTAGTGGATGGTGATTTTAAGATCTTAACTAGTATAATTTAATTTAGATACCGGCAAATACCCTCCTTTAAGTTTCACCTTATAATTTCAACCGAACTACATTTACACCTTTGTTTTAATTCTGCACACTTGGTTAGCACCCGGACAAGAATTAAGTGGATGGTGATTTTAAGATATGAAGTTCAACATGTTAACTAGAGACTCTAGGAATTAGTCCTTAGTTGTCATATTAATCTTATTTCAAATGGACAATAACAAGTCAATTAAATAGCACACTCCTACTCGAATTAAGCGGAGTATAACATTACGAATTCAAATCCCAGCGTCGTTTTTCTTTATCGAAATAAATTGATATATAAATGCATTTATGGTTAATTTTGTTTGTCACATTGGCATAATCAAAAAAATGCGCAGAATCAAAGTCAATATATTGTATAAGAAATAGTTTTAATATCCTACAAGACTTTGTTAAAACATAACAATTATTGGTAATAGATATTGTACCATTTTGTCTACTATTTATTGTCTTATATACTATAGGCTAGTCTAAAGCAGAATTTATTTATAGGACTGGCTTTTGTAAGACAGAGGGTGACCAAAAGTTCTATTTTAACTTGGCTCTTTCTTAGTTGTCTAGAAGTAATTTTTCTGAAGCTTAATATTGCTCCAGGAATCAGTTTCCCGATCTCAATTGCCGTCATGTATCTTTTACCTAGATTGACAAGTTTAGATACTTTTAGTTATAGTTGGACGAATTTTCTTCATCCTCTTCGTAGAATTGACTTAAGTATTTTATTCTTAGCTTTACCTATCAATTGAGAGCTAGTAGCTCCTATCTTCCTATATACCTTAATTTCTTTTATTTCTCCCTTAATGTTTTTTCTTATTCCTCCTCCTCATTCTGACTTCTTCATTCCAATATTTGTTTGTCTTCACCAGTCAACCCTTTTTGCTATTTATACTTAATAATAAAAAACACCAAACAATTACTATATAACCTCAGTCAAAAACATGAAAAAAAACCTTCTAAATTCGTTTCCTCCTTTTTCAGGAGAAGGATCCTGTAACAGCAACGACGCCTCCGACTTGCGTTATCCTGCATCCAGCAGTGGAGCCTGCAAGTCCGGCAGCGAGGACGAAGGCGCAGCAGGAGGCTCCAGCCTGCAGGGAGACCAGGACTCCTGCAAGAAGAAGCACCGCAGGAATAGAACCACCTTCACGACGTATCAGCTTCACGAACTCGAAAGAGCGTTTGAGAAGAGCCATTATCCTGATGTTTACAGCAGGGAGGAGTTGGCTATGAAGGTTAATTTACCTGAAGTTAGGGTCCAGGTACAGAAAAGTTTTGTTTTTAACTTAATACGTAATGTAGTACTTAACATGTCTTCCATAGTATACTATTAAGTCCTATGATTCAATTATGACAAAATGTCTTTTGACTATTTTGCTTATAACTTCTGAACTAGTTAATATTTTTTAACAACTTAAACAAAGTTTTATAGGGAAACCTTGCCAGAACTATATACTATACACGAAATAATTTATTTTATTATTGTACTTCATTTTTTCTTAAAATATATTGATACAGCTACTAACTCAATTCTCACAAAACGTCATGTGACTATTTTGCTTATAAGTAATGAACCAGTTTTAATTTTTTAACAATTTAAACATGTTTCTTCAGTAAAACCATGCTGTAATTATAGTCAATACAAAAAGCGGTTCAAAAAAAATTATTATTGATGTGACGATGTTGTAAAGTTTGAGAAAATTTAGTAAAAATTCCTGTACCGCCGGTCAACTTTAAATGCAAATATCTCGAGAACGGTACAAGATATCGAACTTCTGTTTAAAAATTTGAAATCAGCGCATCTTAATTAACTTTAATACAAATTTTCACAAAATTCTGAAAAAAAATATTTTCTACCAATTTTCATCCCTCAAAAACCAACCCTCCTCAATATCTCAAAATTGGAAGTAGATACGACTTCGGCGACTTCACTAATCGATTTCTCTCGCCGAATTACATATGTGTACCAATTTTCATAAAAAAATTCCAACGGATACAAAAGTTATGAATGATTGTTCAAAAACTGAAAAAATGCCTGATGAACCCCTTACGATTTTTTTCAGATTGTGCTAATTTTTCAGGTTTTTCACTCTTTCTTTTATAAAATCTGAATCAGTTCAAATAAAAATTTGAAATTTGGTACACTTATGTAAAATTTTCCGTAGAATCGAATGGTGAAGTCGCCGAGGTTGTATCTCGACCAATTTTTAAGTTAGCACCCAAAAATGGGTGTACCGAGATCCAACTTTGAACGCAAATATCTCGAGAACGAAAAGAGATAATTAAATTCGGTTTGAAAATTTGGAATCAGCACATCGAAATCTATCTACTAGTATGCGTATCTCAATTTTTTGGGTTTGACCCATTTTTGGGTGTAGCACCCATTTTTGGGTAGTAATTAAAAATATGGTTCATTGTGATATCATAGCGAAAATTTGAGGCCTTAATGGTTCAAAACACAAGTAAGAGCAAAGAAAATATAAATAAGGGTCACTAAAATTAGAAGCGTAAAATTTGTAAGGGTATGGAACATATAATTCATGATTTGGGACTCCATCCATTTTTGCGCGAACTACTGGAATCTCACAAGTTGAGAAATACGTGATTTGGCACGAGTGGCACACTGTACTTTTTCCATGACCACATTACTAAATGTTTTAGAACAACAATATATGCATGAAAACTATTTGACATAAAATACAATATGGTGCAGGTAACCTCACAAAGAGTTCCTTCACGCATGCGCAGTGTTGGCAATTATAGTGAGAAATAATATTTCCCACACTGCACATGCGCAATGTTGGCAAATACTGTGAGAAAGTATTTCTAACACTGTAAGCTAGATTGTGGCAAATACATAACTTTCAAACATTGTGCTACTTTCCGTAGTGGTCGTAGAAAAAATTTATTAATTTATTTCTCGAGTATTATTTAATACTTTTAGAAATACGTTTCTAATTTTTTTTAATACAAACATAATTTAAAAATGCGATTCATATTGGTCCTATTAAAGTTAGATTTTCATTAATTTGATTATTGATGCAGAGGAATAAGAGCAAGTGTTGGTTAGAGTTAGAAGTGATCTGGAGACAGTTATCGGCGATTAGTGGTCCGTGTATGAAGCGTGCTCGGTGGAAATAAATACACGTCAACGACGCAGGATCGCGTGAGCAGCTCAACAACAATCTTCGGCTGTTTAGCCGGCAATAAAATTAATTTATCATACATTATATTCCCTGGGCGGCGATTCGGCTGCAGTGCTGCCAGCGGCTAAACCAACAGCGTTTCACAAACTATTAGAGTCGCGTGCGCCGGCTGCATAATTAAATAATTTAATCTGGGCCGCCACGCGACTCCGCCAGGAAATTAGAGTCCGAGTGCGCGGCGAGCGATAACACACTGTCGTGTCATGTTCAATACGCCACGCACCAAATATATACCCAGTAGAGGGTATATTCTAAACGAAGACTATGTCTATCACCGCTTTTATCAATGGGTATAAAAGAAAGAATTGTAGTGTTTAGTTTGTTCCAAAATAGAATTATGTTTATTAAATGTGGAGTTCCTCAAGGTTGCATTCTTGGTCCTGTTAGTAGCAGTAATATGAAATAATTTATGCATTCTACTTTACGAGTCAAAATACATATGTAGATAAAAACTTAGACAAAAACAGGGGCGGTTTTAGGGGAGGGCGGCAAAATCCAGAAGTGGATTTTTTTTAAATACCATATAAAATGAAATCACAGCTATAATTACAAATTATATATTGATCTAGTTTCCAAATTATTCAAAACCACTGTTGAACAAAATTTTAGTAGTATGTACTAATGATTCTGTCAGGATAAATCATAAACAAGTAGGGGATCCAAAATTTCCGGTAGCCCCTAGACGGCAGAAGTATAAATCCGCCACTGGACGAAGATATTTATAAACATAGAATATGGTATGCTCTATACCCATTTTGGGTATGTTCGCATATTTGGTACCAATAACAAAATAGAAAAAAAATATTTGACTAGCTTCAAAATTTGATTATATATGGACGAGTTTATTAAATGTAAACTATTATTAGCAGTAATTAAAAAATAGAGCTTCAAGAGTTTCAAAATGAGTATGTGTTTCATTTGGAGTGCCGCAGGGTTTTTACCTAGAACCTTTTTTTATAAAAAATAACAAAATAGTTATAGTTTTAACATCTACATACGAGTACCTCAGGGCTCTTATCTAGGGCCCATTTTACGTCGAAACAGTAAATATTTGTTGTAATAATTTAGGTTCATGGTTATTTCTCATTAGTTAGAAAAACGGAATTACAAGTCCTTGATTTACTGCTAAAAATATAAGTATTTTATCTGCAGTACCGCAAGGCTCTTAAATAGGTCTCATTTTTTACATTATTAGTTACGATTATGTAGTCATTTAGATTCGCTGTCCATTTTTAGTTAAGTAGCAAATGAATGAAGTGTTCAGCCACTTTCGAAATTATATGTTACATTTGGAGTACCGCAAGGTTTGTACCTAGGGCCTATTTTTTTCTCATACAGACTATATAGGTAACTATTATTGATAACCGAAATTATTTTTTGTATCTGTCTTTGTATGCTAATTTATCGCCATCGACATTTATGTATGTATACTTTTTATCATACATCACTGCTCGAGTATTTTAACTAGCATGGTGAGTGCACTATATAAATAATTTTAAATGGGAAATTGTGTCTTATTTTATGCTACTTAAAATAATTTAAAATCAGTTGTTAAACAATTAGAAAAAATATTAAAAACAGGGGAAGAAGAGAATGTAATTGTTTGTAGGTATTAATATATATATAAATATATGTCGTAATGGACGATGGGGTGAAGTTGAAATTTGAAGAGGGCGTTGTTGATTTTAGGCTTGTGCAAGTGAATGGAGCAAACGAGAGAAAGCCAGGCAGACTTCCCTCGGACGAAATTTAAAGTTTTAAATTAAATTTCCGTTTTTGAATTGCACGCAACAAGCCAGGCCAATTGACATTTCATATCGCGGTGCGCCGCCAGCTAGCCTGGCGGAAAATAGCTTTTCTTACAGCCAATATGAGATTCGGCCGCAAATAAAATAAAAAAGACACAAAGTTATTGAATTTGAAGGAATTTTCCAGGGGAGTTAGCGCGGTGAGAAGCGCCCGGGGGGCTCTGTGCGTGCGTGTGCCGTGGCTGGTACCGCCGGACCTTCGGCCCTTTTTCGCTTTTTACAAACCCCACTAAAACTAAAGATTAATAGCGCCAACTTCTGATAATCGATAGATAAACTCACCCTCGCAATCAATAATTAACTTGTTATGTTACCAACGCACTCTTCATGACTAATTCGCCCTGTAAACTCCACTTTAAACAATGCAATCTAAATGTAGACACTACACGATTTACTTTTTGGCTTATTAAATTATAGAGGAAGTGGGGGTGAGATGGACCACACTTTGGAAAAATAATTATTACTATATAATATTCAATAATATTTAAAAAATAAAATTTATTAATAACAACATATATTTTTTTACAGTATAATTGTTGTAGTAATTTTAGATACATTGTAAGTTTCATTAAAAAAAATAATAATGCTTGGTACAATACCTACATACGAGATGTGGAGTACCTCAAGGATCTTGTCTAGGACCTAGTTAGTTCTCATTAGTTAGAAAAAGGAATTTAATATTACTTGGTTTATTTTAAAAAATATAAGTATTATATCTGGAGTACCGCAGGGCTCTTAACTAAGTCAAATTGTTGTAAATATTTTTAGTTAAGGTATAAGTAAATCTTGGCTTATTCAGTGTTGAGTGCATTTTCAAGCGGCCACTTACACTGTCTTTAAACAACAAAATTAACATAACACTCTAATCTACTTTTAAGACCAAAAGTCCATCTCTTCCCCACTTACTCTATAATTTTTTTGCTGCACTTCATTTAAACTTACTTCATTTGAAAGTGAGATACATTCTACAGCTAATCGTCTTTGAGTTGTGAGAAAAATTTTAAAAAATTTAGGAATGTGTCCTTTTAGGTCTATCGATTTCAATAATAAAGAGAGGCACGCAACAAGATGTTAAGCAGTTCCATATATAAAATTTCAACATATTACAGCACATCATTTTTATTCTAAATGTAATGTAAGTACAGTCGTTACGCTGAAAGTACTCAAAATGGATTCAAAGATGACTAAACAAATATTTTCTTTGAAATCTGAAAATTCGCGATTACAATACTTCCTTACTTCGTACATTTTATTAAATTTTAACTTCACTTGAAACTTCGTCCATATTTTATTTAATGGAGCCAGTAATCTAAATGAATAAAATGTATTGAGTGAAGTTAAGTAACTTAACATCATCTCCGAATTGTATGGAAAACAGTAGAGTAAGAGAAGTTTAAGTTTTATTTATAGTTGGTTAGTTAGTATTATAAAAATAGATATTTATTTTATTAGAAACTCTTACATCAATATATAATTTTACGCTTCGAAATTTGACTGTCTTACATAAAACTATGTCAAAAACAAAACTTATTCTATACTAGAAACAGTAATATGTGGCCACTCGAAAATATAAAGGTATTTAATAAAAGTCCATCAAGTCAAAGTCCACTGTTAATATTAATCTTCATAAAGTAAATATTGACAGCACGCCAAACAAAGCCCCCCTATACTTTCCGAGTGTAAGGGTTAAACATCAAGTGCAGTTCATCTTGGTAGTCCGGAACATCTGGACCTTCCTATGCAATCAATCAACGAGTAACCCTTCTAATCCGGAACACATTACTGCTAAGTCCGTGTAATGAACATGCAATAGAAGAATTCGGGAAGAAAAACACGATTTGGAGGTAATTACATTACAAGGGGTGATTTAAATTTCCTTCGCTTATATCAATCTTGGATCGACAGATAATCTCGAAATCAATAATCGAGCAAATTTAATACAGAAATGTCCGATCATAGTGTTAGACTGCAGAGAAATTGAATCAAAGAAAATTGGATTTCTGATGGAATCATATTTGTTGTGTCATCAGAACAGAAAGAGAATTTTATTTGAGACTGTTTTTCTAAAAATTATATAAGGGGCATTAGTTTTATATAATTTTATATTTATATTTTATGATTTATGTACTGAAATTCCATTATGATCACATACCTCATTGGTACCCTGTAAAATTAACCTGTAAAATGATTATTATTAATAATCTTGTAAAATAGGAAACTTTATTAAGATCCCTAAAATTAAAAAGAAAATCGGTAAAACCACTTTTAAAATTTAATTGTTCTCTGCAATTAGTAAATCAATCAAGGTCGGTATACCTTGATATAAACTTTTGTTTTTCATTGCTAGTCTGCTAAATAACATCTTCGATAATCGTTTTTTCGTTTTCCTCTTTAACCTTGATTGAACGTCTGTTATGTTTTTGCTGGATCGTTGATGGTAGAAAAAATGAATGCGTAAGATGATGATATGATTGGTACCATTAGTAACGGGGTTTAGCAGTATATCTACTTAAACATACAAAAATAATTTCTGATATATACATATATGATGATACAGTGTCACCAACACTTGCACTAATATTTATTTATGGTTAAGTTAGTAATGCAAGCAATTTAGGCATGTGCATTGAATACTTCCGCCTCACATAATAAAGAGGGGAATACGTTTTGTCCTTCTATCTATATATGTTTGACCAAAACTACGTCTTACGTGTCCAGTGATATATGATCTAAGGTTATCTCTTTTTAAAACGTACGATGATGAGACAGAGAATAAAAGTCTCATCTATGCAATGAGGATACGACATAAATAAAAGTTTAATAATTCTTGCAGTAGAAATTAAAGACGTGAGTATGAATTACGGAAAATATACAGAAGGTTTTTAATTAGTAATTTGTTTTTTAACATCTTTGCTGATCAATGTTTCGTTTTTTGCAGACGATTGAACGATGGTCAATTGTTGACGTAAGGAAAGAATGAATTAGTGCTTGAGATGATGATATGATTTTTACAATCAACTGCGGAAAATATACTGAAGGTTTAGTTTTTCATTGCTGATCTGCTTTTTAACATACTTGCTGATCAATGTTTCGTTTTTTGAAGACGATTGAACGATAGTGGATTGTTGACGTAAAGAAAGAATAAATTAGTAGGTACTTGAGATGATGATATGATTGGTACCATCAACTGCGGGAAATATACTGAAGGTTTAGTTTTTCATTACTAATCTGCTTTTTAACATATTTGATGATCAATGTTTCGTTTTTTGAAGACAATTGAACGATGGTGCATTGTTGACATACGGAAAGAATGAATTAGTGCTTGAGATGATGACATGATTGGTACCATCAACTACGGGAAATATACTGAAGGTTTAGTTTTTCATTACTAATCTGCATTTTAAAATATTTGATTCTTTTTTGAAGTCGATTGAACGATAGGTGATTGTTGACGTAAGAAAAGAATAAATTAGTGCTTGAGATTATAATATGATTGGTACCAACAACTGCGGAAAATATACTGAAGATTTAGTTTTTCGTTAATAATCCGCTTTTTAACATACTTGATGATGAATGTTTCGTTTTTTGAAGTCGATTGAACGATTGGTGATTGTTGACATAAGGAAAGAATGCATTAGTGGTTGAGATGATGATATGATTGGTACCAGTGCTCGGCTCAGCAAGGAAGAGGCGTATATCGTATTGAGATTGCGCACGCTATGGCACCCTGCACTAATTGTGTTTAGCCTGTAAACGGCGAGAAGTGCTCTAGCTCTTCCGTCCTCAAATGCAAATTTTAACCTTGTTAAGCCCTCGGCCTAGCGAGTTTAAATTATCAATGGTTAATTAATCTTCAATTTATTCACTTTGTGTAATGAATTTAACACTCAATTTGGCGGTTATTAATCAAAGTTTTAATGGAGGTTGTTATGAACACTAATCAACCTGTTTGTCTCACTTGCCTCGTCTCTCTTCTTCGCGTGGGAGGGCCAAGTGCCAGACATCGTTAATAAGTGATTTCCGATAGAGGATGGACCATTAGTAGTTTGCGAACCCTTCCACACATCTACGGCTACCCGATAAATCATATTCTTGGAACACACCTTACAAGATTGTGCAAAAATCTACTTGCAGTTGTTCTACAACCATTCCAATTGTGATAGTTTTCTGGCCATATTTTGCATCCTGAACATATCACAATTTTTATAAAATTAATTTTCTTATAGATTTTATAAAATTAAAAATAGGATCTTACGCATTTAAAATATGGAACTTACATAAAATTCACAATAGGATAATATAAAATAAATATATATATATATATATATATATATATATATATATATATATATATATAAAATTATATTTTGTGACTACTAACTTACCTAAGATAATGACAATCTAAAAATATTCTATCTGTATTTTTAAAAAGGTTCATAATACGATTAATGAAAAAAACTTAAATTTGAAAACATTTGATTCTCATAAAATTCTGTATAAGGGACGATAAATAATTGTTTTTAGTGAATGGTTTTAACCCTGATATAATGTCAAACCCAAAATATGCTGCCTGTATTTTTGTAAATTTTCATAAAAATCTATTATTTTACATTTTGGCACCTATAGATTCTAAACCGTTAAAATAATGCGAAGATGAAGTTCAATAATTTGAATTATGCATAATATTTTGTATAAGACACTGACCAAATAATTTTCATGTTTTCATTACATGTAGTAACATATATTTAATAAAAGATTTATGCGGTTCGTTTTCAAAATTTGTTTTTTTTTCGACCAGGGGTGGGATTTCATAACTTCGGTTGCTATCATTTGGACTTGTTATGGTATCAATTTTAAATAATAACTACAAAGCGAATTTCCAATTTTACAACAGCCATCATTATTTGTGGTTGATATGTACATACACATATCAAAAATACTATACTAGTCTACAATTCTTTGAGAATGTCTTAAATTAATGGCAAATTTGAATTTTTTCCATAGCGACATTTGACGATTGACGTTTTTAGTTGATATAAAAACAAATACAATTGTTATTTGTTGTTGTTATGACTTATGGAATCCCACTTCAATAGTCCAAAGATTCTGAGCAATCAAATTTGGTTATTATGTTTAAGAAATTAAATTTTTGTTCTTTTTTCATAAATTTGTATGTCATTCATAAATATGTATGTCAACGAGATAAACATTAAAATTTTGTATAAAGGACATTAAATGATTATTTTTTCTGATCAGTAGTTCATATCTTAAATTTGTATGTCATTTAAAAACGAATAAGGATAGCAAACTGAATATTATCAATTAAAATCTGTAGCTGTATCAGAGTCATTGAACAATTATTTTTTGTGATGTATGAAAGATGTCGGAAAGAAAGAAATGATCGTTACAATATTTTACATAAAAGTGAGTAAGACTAGTGTAAGATTGTTTTAGCACATGTTTTGTGTTGTGTAATGTCCAGAGTGCACCCTACGGATGAATAGCTTACGGTGGTTAATGACGCAAATAAATAAATAGATCCCATAATAGCGTGTGCATGTGTCGGGTCCCAGGCCCCTAATGACGGCGCTAAACGTCTGGAATCGAATTAAGCGCGTGTTTTATCACAATCCTCGCCTATAATCAAATAGCCGTGAACGGCCGTCCCCTACGGAGATCCAGGATCATTTGTCTTCGGAAAAACCCGGCTGCCGCTGCCGCTCCGGCTCCATTTTCCTGCGCCACAAACGAATTTTCCGGCCCGACGCGCCCGGCTGCCAGCTCCCACACTTCCCGGGCAAAAACCACACCGTATGATTTTTTGCGGAAATACATTGCGGTTTTCTTCTAATGCAATTTGCCACGAAAATAAAACACCTTGTCGGGCCAATCCTTTCTTAAGCTTCTTGAGCAAACTAACTGTATCCTCACTATACTTAATTATTTGTTGTGGACAATGTATTATACAGGTTCTTTCATTTGGATACTCTTAATTTTTATACTAAGTTATCGAATCGCTTATATCAACCAGTATCTAGATATGAGCTTCTCTCAATTCTTTTTATCTATTTGTTTGTTTCGCCGCTGTTCTTCACATTTTGGTGACTTCCTTGAACTCATCTTTCAACTACAGTTCTCTCCTAATTTTTTTATATTTAGTAGTAAAACCATAAAAGTATTATTTACTATAGATAATTTTTGTTAATTAAACAGTATGTGAAATCAAAAATATGAAGAAACTTAAAATTCTTTATTTTTATAAAGTCTGGGCTTGCCTTTCTTCGGTAATATACTTTTCTTAGGGTCAATTTATTCACCTCTGATTATAGAGTCGGTCATCTTTTAAAGGTTGCATCGGAAAACTGACGAAGTTAAAAATATACGTTATTTACTATTTTATTGTAATATTTTCTCTATTAACCTATAGTAAATATACAGTATTCTAATTGTTGTTCTAGATTTTATTTTCTACAATATGTGGAATTACATAGAAGTTACTAATGTCTTTATAATTTAATAGAAATTGTATGAGAAAACGAAAGAAGCTAATTTTCCCTAAATTCAATGCAATGTTTATCAAGATATTTTCAGTACGTACCAATTTTTATAATAGTCTTGTGAGGAATAATCCAACAAAACAAGAAGCTACCTAAAATCCAATAGATTATTTATAAAAGCAAAAAAAATCGTAGTTATTATTATTCTAATTAAATTTACCGATTTCAGGATATTAAGCTTTCGTTTACATAGACAGAAATAAGCAGGGTAACTTACTTTTAATTGTATACCATGTAATTTTGTCAAGTTATGGTGATAATATTACCGTAAAGAATTCTCAAAATAACATTGGACAATTGTCATATTATTTCAAACCATACAGACTTGATCACAAGAACGTTACTCACAAAAGAATTTTATAAAATATCATTTATTAATTATGAGAAATTGGTAAACTGTTGAACAAACCATACGGATGTTATGAATCATGCTCTCCGAGCTCGGAATTCAATTGACTTTTGCGACGGTTATGATACTCATAACTATCGTATGTATGTTACTCACAAGAGAATTTTATAAAATAATATTTATTAATAACGTGAAGATGGTATTGTTGAACAAACCATGGATGTTATAAAGCATACCAGATCTTAGATTTCTTAAAATCCTCGCTCTCTCGAGCGACGGTTATGATACTCATAAGTCATAACTATCCTAGGTATGTTAATAGCTATAATGCATGATAGTATGATGATGGAAAGAAAAGAATTGCCTCAGTTTTATAGGGCGAACAAAACATATTATTGATACTAAGTACTAAGTACCTTCATGATACTTAAATTAACCTTATGAAATCATATTTGAGTTAATGCAATACTTGTTGTTTGAGGATGGAAAGGAAAGAACAACGTAATATCTATTTTTGTAAATTAACCCAATTAAGGATGAGTTAACCAAACGCTGATTGTATTGAAAGAGCTACCTCATAGTCCTCCCCGGTTTGAATATCGAAGTCATCAATCGTGGGGCATACCTGATCCACATCTCGAGCACCTTTCCTCTCTTTGTCTGCTAATGCAATGAGCGGAGCTTTTAACTGGTGGAACACAAAGGCTTCCCTGGCCATTATGTAACAATTGCCGCTAAGCCAGTGCTCATGCGTGTCTGTGCGCACGCTGCCAGCATCCCTCCCTGCTGCGGTCGTGGTTATTAGCGATATACGGTTCTTCCCAGCCTTGCGCTACGAAACAGGAGGACATTACGATTCCAACCCAATGTCGGGACACTCGGTATAAATAATAATCGTTAAGTAAATTCTCAATTGTTATTAATGTTCTTTACATTACTTGAAATTTCTTGCACATGCGCAAATGTAATGTACCCTTGGCAAAAGAGAAGATAAAGATATTATAGTACTTTCAAGATTAGAGTATTATCTATGCCACTATACTCCGTTGTCAATCGTCAACCCAAATAAGAATCGTATAAACAGATTGTTCATTTGAAAAATATTCAGACGGACATTACTAGAAATTTCTTTCACATGCGCAAATGCAATGTACCCTTGGCAAAAAAAGAAGACAGTGATTAAAGACATTGTAGTAGTTTCAGGATGTAAAGTATTATCTATGTCACTATACTTCATTGTAAATCGTCAACCCAAATAAGAATAAGTTAACCAGATATCAGTATTAACCTCAATATCAACAATCTCAACTGCCTTTCGACTTGTGATGACAACCGAATGCTTCCGATAATTAGTTTCTAAACTTCATCGGTACTTTCCACGTTATGAACTTTGAATTGATTATTACCCAAATGATCCTACGACACATGGCAACTAAATTAAGTATTAACTGTTCAGGATCATTAACTTTTGTCCCGTGTCCCGGGTATTAAGACTCTATAAGGGACCTACAGCTTATAGTAAATTCCGAATCATTCGGACCCATTTTTACTTTCTTGTACGAAGTAAAGGAAGTATTATAATTGCAAAAAATTTCCCTTTTCAGATTTCATCCCAAAATCCATTTTGACTAACGTATCTCGCGTAACGTAAAAATTTGAAATTTTGTATATGGAATTGCTGTAACATCTAGTTGTTCACATCCCTCTTCTTCATTGTAATCGGCTGTTTCAAAATGACACTTTGTCGTTTTTTTTCACATAATTCTAAAACGATTATCCGTAGAATGTTGAAATTTTATTTATGTAGTTACTATTACGTGTAGTTATGTACCTCTACTTTTTGTCTTTTCACAGGACACTTCACTTTTAGCAAAAATTAAATAAAAATAATATTTTAGTTAGCTTTTTGATATTTTGATATCAACTATCAGAATATACTTCGTGATAAATATATACGAAATAAGTGCAAGTATTTGAACGATTAAAATAATTTTGCGGAATGCAATAAGCAATAGTGATAAACATTTTAACAAAATTTGCAAAAGATGATCCATTTCGAAGAGAAGTCCAGAGATATGAAATGAATGGAAGTTAAAGAACTATATGCCATAGAATGATTACAATTTCAATTGAAATAAGTTTAAATGAAATACAGCAACAATGTTTATGATTTAACGGACTAGGAAGTTAAGTGGGATTTGAACCCCAGATTTCACACTCTGCTCAATTTGAGTTGGAACGCGCTAACCAAGTGATTCATCGCTGCCCGTGTCAACATTAGTAGTTAATAAAATATATATTTGGTAATTTTGGAATCGTTCGTACTAAGGTACTCGTACATCTCTAGATAGAAACATTGATACCTAATTGCAACCCTGTTAGAATGTATTCTGTGTAAATTTGTTATACCGAATTAAACATCCCCATTTAAGCATGTGTATTAGCACATTACACAGGTAAATACCCCGTAATGCATCCTCAGCCAACAATGGCAAGGGCTGAAAACATTCTATTGAATGTGAAGAGTGCAGCCGGTAAAAAACTCGTCAATGGGGATTAAGCGACGCAGCGTCTTTCCGACACGGATTTCAAAGGCCTCATTTAAAACACATTCACTCACAATAACTTGTTTGGAGAAAAGTATAATCCAGATGCTCTAATAGCTTTATTAGAAATGGAACACTTTGGCCCAACTTCCACACACTTGAATTTTAAATCTTTTCTTTCAAGACCAAATAAAAGTGAAAACATATTATTAGAGATGATAGCAATCCTATTACGCCATTTCGATTTTATTCTGTTGCTTTATTATCTAACTTTTTTTTTATTTCCAAAACCTATAACCTCATAGCACAGTTGTGTAGAGTTAAAGAAACCAAACAATAATATTAAACAAAAATTGTATTGACAAACGCGAAATATCTCAAAAATACTTATTTTTCTGCCTAAAATTTTGATTTTGGGAAATAGAACAAATTGATAGATCTTGACGCGCTGATTTCAAGTTTTCAAACGGAATTCAATTATCTCTTTTCGCTCCGGAGATATTTGCTGTCAAAAATATACCTCAAAAAAGTGTATTTTTTGGATGTATCTTGAAAATGGTTAGAGATACAATCTCAACAATTATACCAAACGATTCTACTGGAAAAGTTACATAAAGAAATGTTTTCTTCAAGCGAAATATTGAAATTTAGGTTTTTCGTTTTTCTTATTTTTCATCTAATTGTTCCAAAGAACGTATATGTGAGCAAAACATTTATTTATATATCTTTTCCCGTAGAATCGAATGGTATAGTAGATGAGATTGTAGGTATCTCTAATCATTTTTGAAATATACTCAAAAAACACACTTGTTTTAGGTACAATTTCAAAGCAAATATATCAAAAACAAAAACAAATAATTAAATTCTGTTTGTAAATTTGGAATCAGCATAGCTCACTCTTTAAAAAAAATATTACAAATAAAATTATGTAAAATTAGAAATTTTTCCAGTTAAAAATCTGGTATTTTCAAATATTTTCGGGTTTAAGCAAAAATAACAGCATTCTGCGACTTTAGAAATTACTTCCCTTATTATTACTACATACTTTTCCAAGTAATATTCATCACATGAATCTAAAAATTGTAACCCGTTCATGACTGACAAAATTTTTGCTTTACGTATTTGTTTTTGTATTATTTCTGCTTATTGAAGGTTAAATTTTACTCAATAAGTATTTTCGTGTACATATTTTCAATAAAAAATTTTGCTCGTTCACATTTTCCAAAGGTGAATCTTAAGCCAATTAAAAAATTTCGTTGTTATGGAGTCAGAAAAAGAGGAAAATTGTGCTAGTTTTATAATAGGAAAATAAGTTTGTGTCTAATACAAATCCACTCTCTTGATCTTTCCTCCCCATGTAACTGTCACTACCCCAGCCATCCACCCCCAAACAAACAAGCATTGTCTGCGAGCTGTAACTAGTTTTAAACAATGGCCTACCGCCACGTGACCGGCACGTGCGCCCGGGCAAATTACCCTGCGTACGCCTATGACAGTGATGTGTATAGCTGGCAATTTATTAGCACGCACCATAGATTGACTGCTAATAAACGCTGGTTGTCGTTACCAGAAGGTTAATTGCTGTAATGGGGAATTGCTTAGTGTGGGCAACGTTGCCGGCAATTTTACAGGAATTATTTATTTTTTCAATGAAGTCTTGTTGCTCAACGAACCCGAGTTTAAATCTAGATAAAAAGAAACTAACACAGTTGATTGTGCACTCTCCACGCCAGCTGGAGTGCCCGAAAAATTAAATTTGATAAAATCCTTCTTTTATATAAATATTAACATTACACTTTTAATAAACATAAAACTTTTAAAGGTATTTTCATAATACAACAAAAATCATGTCGCTGTTTTTCATAAAATTGGCCATATCTCTCAATCCATCAAAAATTTCAAGTTGCGGTTTGAAAATTTCAACTTTCCATCTAAAATTATATATGTGTATAACTTTTTGTTAAATTCGAACCAGTGGTTCCCAAAATCGTTGAAACTGTCCATAAAAGCCCATGTTAAATTCGGAACAGTACGCGCCTGGAATGGCTAAGAATTTCTTTACAAAAATTTATACGCATTTAGTCCCTCACTAGTACTACAGCCTAAAGTTGCCAAATAGATTAAATCATGCACCCATTTTTGGGTAGGGATGTTGAAAGTTTTTTGGTATCATCAAAAAAACATCAATTTTTTTTGTAAATAAATATATTAAAATTTAATTTTATGTTGTTTATAATTAATCGTAGTGTTGACTGAGTAGTTAACGTTTTTATGCTCACAATTAAATAAGGGTTTGAATTCTTAAGTCGACAAAAAATAATGATGTATTCCAACGGTCCAAAATCAATTATGGGTTACAGATTTCTTTAGAGATTTTTAAACTTTTGTTTGTCACCAGAATACAAATAAAATTAAAACTTTATTCCCAAATGTAGTGAAATGCAAATAAAATTTTGATATATGAGATGTTTCTTTTTAAATTAAATTCTTAAACTTTAAATACTTTTTTTTAAATATGACACATTTGGATAGCGCGCTCCGATTCAATCTATGCTGAATATCAGATCTGAGGGATAAAATATTGCTGTGTCCGAGTGTTTCTAAACCCACTATAAACTGTACGTCTTTTGTAGAGGCATTACGCTTACAATCCAATCCATCAAAAATTGTTATGGAACCGATGATGTTTACCTTTCAATTTCACCTGCGGCTAAAATCTCTCCTAGGGTTGTAGTACCAATTGTTATTTAGAAAAGGACGCAGTCGATATTTTGATTAGTACTGCAATCATCAGTAATCATTGCTAATCGAACTTTATTTTAACTTAATAAAAATCTATAAAACAACATCCTGCCTAAATTTTTCATCCTTACATCAACTCTCGGTAGATCCTCCCGCATTATTATCATCAACTCAAAAGACAGTTAGCTGCACGTTAACGTACGCTATTTACGCCATCGTCCCGATAATGAAGATAATTATCAGCTAAGACAATCCCCTCGTAGGTCTCCAAGGCTGAAATCAGTATTTAATTAAATCTGCGTTTCCCAGGCGGTGAGCTTTGCTCTCGGCGCTGGTAACCCGAGCCCGTAACACGAGCCGCCTTGAAACATACCGGTGCGAGATACTCGTATACAGGATTCAATGCAGGTACAGATCACAGGCTCGGCTCGGCTGTTTGCAGATGCAGCAGAGGGATCAGGGCCAAGACATGAGCGTGTTTGTTTGGAAGTAACAGATATTTTGTTTGTTGGAAAATACACCTAAAACTGCTACTTGTCAAGTATGTTTCCTACCGC
This sequence comes from Stenolophus ochropezus, assembly GCA_035578165.1. Classification (NCBI taxonomy): domain Eukaryota; kingdom Metazoa; phylum Arthropoda; class Insecta; order Coleoptera; family Carabidae; genus Stenolophus; species Stenolophus ochropezus. The sequence continues at coordinate 3,285,714 of JAQOWZ010000028.1, read as the reverse complement.
CTAAACTACTCAACTAATTTTACAGTTTCTGTTATTTATTATTCTTGTGCGCATAAAAGAATAATAGTCAGTGTCATTCCACAAGATATCGACAATATTAATATATATTTGATTTTGATTGTCCGTCATTTTAAAATTACCCATCGCAAAAAATAATTGGCTATCATTTCTTATGTAGATTATTAAGCATATTTCAAATTTTTAATGTTCACTTTGCTATTTTTAAATATTTAAAAATGGCATACAAATCTATAAAGTATAAACATAAAACAAAAATTTTAAAAAAGAATATTCGATTTTGACTGTACCTCATTTCTAAATCACACATTAAAATAAAAATAAGCATTGACCCCTATAGAGAATTTTATGTATATATATTTTTTTATACTTATTTATAAAATATGAGCTTAAGCAACGAAATTTTCAAAAAGGATATTTGAATTTAATTCTACCTCATTTCTGAATTCCTTATTGAGAATGGGGTAGGTGACCAAGGTAGAATTTTAATGAAAAAACTATTGAATTATAGAAAGTATATTTATTTATTAACGTTGACATTAAAAAAGTTAAATATTTATCAGCAATTGTTTAGTAATTTGCGTTAAATAGAAACAGCGTCCTTTACTATGACGTTCACTAAGTTAGCACTATCTCACTCACACCACCTATTTCCGTCTGTCTACCTTCGCCGCTCTCATGAACTTCGTTGACGTCATAGTCCCCTCCCAAGTACTATATTATTTATTTACTTCAAAACAACATATAATTAACAATTTTAAAAAAATACGGGTATATTATTTTTGTACAAGCTATCACATATACCAAATTTAGAAATTGGTCACCTACCCCATTATATCTAAAATCCAAATATACAAACCACATTTCTTTATTTTTAATTGTATAAAATCTATAAAAGAATAAGTAACTTTAACGTTTTAAGGAAAATTTACAAAAATTTAAACAATATATTTTTGATTTTGATATTGTTTTAGCCTTAAAATATTTGTCAGAAAATATAATCCTTATGTAGAATTTCATGTAGAATCTATTTTTAAAAAGAATAAATTTTCATCTTTAACCTTGTCGGTGTTATAAATCAAAATATAAAATAAGAGCTTTATATGAAAATTTGTAAAAATTTACAAAAAATTATTTTGACTTTGACAGTGCTGTAGTACGAAACCACTTGCAAGAAAAAATAAATTTTTACTGCATCTTATAGGAAATTTTTTGTAGATTTTGAATTTTTAAAGGGTTGATCGTTACCTTTACTAATTTAGAAGATAGATGGAACAATGTAAAATGGGAGCTTATAGAGAAAATTGACTAAAATATGACAATCATTTATAAAATTTGTGGAATCTCAAAATTCAACTACTTGTTACAAAAATATATTGTATCTTATAGATAATTTAATGTAGATTCCAATTTTTATATCGCAAGATGTTATTGGTAACCGTGTACGAGTTATAGAGATTTTAGCTTATGTACAATTTGTAACAAGGAAATTGCAGATATCTTCCATAGCTTATTCATCAATACTTGGTGATTTTCCAGACGTAGCTTAGCAGAAACGTAAAAATTATATTGTGAAACATGAAGAATAAAATGCTGTTACGCTGTAAAATTGCAGCTTGTCGAAGAAAGGAAAAATGTTGCAATCCAATTTCTTAGGGGAATTTGTTGCATTGCAAGTGATGTGAATACAATGGGCATCAGACAGGAATAATTCTTAGTTTCTAGACTTGTCGTCTGAATGCCGGGTTGTAAGTGGGCCCCCGCCGTGCGTCTGCTAAGACGTCACGCGCAGATCCGCGACACGTAATACAATCTCGGGCATAATGGGGCAAAGCCAGCTCCGGGCGAGCCGGGTAATAGCGACGCACAATGTCGCCCGATAACAAACATTGATTTTATCAACCTACTGCTACTAGCTGGCTAATCGCTGCCTTCTACAACTGCTTCATTCACGGGTGTTTGTTATAAATATAAGTAACGGAACGTTATTTCGACCTGAATGAAATAATGAATGTAGGATTGGTTTTATCGACTGTTAATAAAAGAAGGTCTTTTTTGGAGTTGCAGTCATTTAATATAATACACCAAACTTTCGACTGTAAATTAGTCTTCATCATTCAGAATCTCAGCTCCATTTATTCTGGGATTTTGAAAAAACCTTATGGACAATTGTTGCAATAGTTTATACCCTGTGTAGTTACATTTCTGTGATAAATCTGTGACATTTAATTAGTTTTGCATTAGTTGCACAATCTTGTTTTGCTATTCTCTGGGCCTTGATTAACTAGTGGTAGGTTTTTCCAATTTTGGCCTGTTACGCAACTAGAAACTGACTGAGACCTAGAATTTTTTTCAAAATGAGAATATAGAAAATTCCTTCAAGTTGTTAACCATTTTCTTATAGTGACTTTGTGGAACACCACATGAAGGTGCCGGTAAATAGTACGAAAGTTTAGCCACTTTTTTGCATTAGCTTTCTCATTTTCTAGGACTCCCTTATGTCCTGGTACCCACCATAAGGCGACGTGGTTTGTCTTGAATAACAATGTTTTAAATTTATCTAATTGGGGTCGTAAATTATACGGACATTTTTTTTGTATTTATCTCTAGTACAGTATGATAGTACAGATTTGTAGAGATATTTTTGAAGTTTAACTACAAATGTTGCTTCATTGACTTCTAAACACTATCAGTTCCATTTACTTTACTTTAAATAAAACTGAAGTAAAATACATTAAGAAAATAAAACATCTATTATCAGACAAGGGAGTTAAAAACATTGGTGACATAGAGCTATAAATAAGGGCGCAAAAATTTAAAGGGCATTATGAAATTTTACAAACATAATTGTATTTGAAAGAGTTTCATGTTTGAACCACTTATTAAAAAAAAATTGAAAAATTGTGTCGTAAAGAAAATTTCATGTAGATTTCAAAATTTTAAACCATTTGTTTCTTTAAACCTTTAGGAGGTATGGAACAAAATATAAAATTTAAACACTATTTTAATAACATATGCTAAATTTTGTGATTTTAAAAAGGTAGTAAAATTTGGTCGATGACATATCTGTAGTGCATATCTCGAAGATGTCAATATGACTCCATTAAAATAACTAATGGTTGTGAAAAGGTTACAAATTCTTTTTGGGAGTTAAATGAGAGATAAAAGTAGAGTAATTGTAGCACGTGTTGAATGAGAAGGGCTGCAAGGGTTGCCCGTGCGCCTGCGCGGGTTCCGAGCCAGAATTAATTAAAGCATCTTTAATTACCGACGTTAATTGAGTCGGCCTCGACTTGCGACAACACAGGCCAGCTTTGACGACAAAGCTTGCCATAAAATAATTAAATATCAAAATGAAGGCGAACTCAATATCGCCGTTGGATCATCCGGAACCCGCTTGGCTGGCAAATTGTTAAAAGCGTTTAGTTTTCTATTAAATTTTATTCAATCTCTCATATGAAACTCATTTTCTCGCTCGGTGCCGCCGCCTGCAGCCAGGCCGAGATTAGAGCAAATTGGAAGTCGGAGGAGACGCGAACACTGCGTTTGCTTTTTATTCAAAACCGCACACAAATGCAATCACTTTACTGCCAAATTTCACAATTCTCCCAAACCTTATTCCCCAATTTATTTCCTTCTCCTCACATATCAACCTAGTACAAAATCTTCACCACCACAAATCATGCAATTTATTCATTGTATTCACTCACAATACCTAAAATTGGGTACGCAATCTTCACGATCATTCACTAAAATATAAAATGGATACCAAAAATTATGCAATTTATTCATTTTTATTTACTCACAACACCAAAAAATGGGTACGCAATATTGACGATTAATATCTGATATGTACACCAAGATGATGAGTTATTTAAACACCTATTCAATATTTGTTTTGTACCTCTGATTTGATAAGTATGTGATATGCTTGTATCTTCTTTTTGTTTTTTCCCCTTCTCTTTTTCTTTACACATATTTCAAATATTTCAAACTTGTTCAATTAAGTTAGTTCGTACCTATCCTTCGTAGGATATGGTGATATTACTCAAATTGTAATTGTAATAATGTAGATTCAGACTTAATTTTCTTCGTTGATTTATTTACATAAAGTTTTTTATCTACAATCAACCTACTATGTATACTTTAAACTACATACATTATTTTAATGTGAATAACATATTTAATTTTGGTAAGTGTATTTCTTTGTAATTTACCTTTATATTTTGTAACACAAATTGTAATTTTATCACAGCTGATGATGGAATAATGTCAATCCGAAACGTTCACATGTTATACCTCAAATTTCAATAAACGGAACACATGAGCCCAAGTACAACTTTTTACTAAACAATTACAAGTTCCTTACATTCTTTTCAATACCTTTGATTCGGTTAATTTTTGCTGTTATTTTGTCTAGTAATGTTAAAGTATTGGTGATATATTTGTAATTATAACTATATTGAAATCCAACTAATCTAATTGAGTTGTAAGGACAAATAATATACGTAGCGTCAAATATTTGCTTGAGCGCATTCAGAATACAATATCTCCCCCTGTTTGGCGTCATTTTCTCGGCAAACAAACGTCTTTATCCGCATAAAAAGCCGTTTGAGGGGTCACTTTCCCCGTTTAAGGGGAGACGCACCAACCCTGATGCTCCTCGCGAGCACCGCCTCGCAGACATGGCGGCCGGAGAATTGGTTCTCCACTGATGCATTAATTGACAATTTCGTGTCATTCTTCTCCGTGCGCCTAATGCTTCAAGATGGCCAAATTGACGAAATCTAATCAAGAAGTTTTAGCGAAAGTCGCCGGGAATTTACAAGACGAGGAGGAAGTTGGCGATACGGTAGTTTTAATTTTTCAAACAATTTTCTCGTTCTTTCAACAGGACTAACTGGAAAAGTACGTGTTTAAATAACTCATCATCTTAATTTGTTTCCTACATATGAGTACAAAAATTACTATACAGTAAAAATCTTGATATAAAGAAAATATGTACGGTCACATTCTATTAATATGATACATCCATGTTTAAATTCAAGTGCTTTTACAAGCAAGAAGGTTATGCGATACTTCTATTACAAAAATTACCTTTCTTAGTGACATGTAATAAATTGTTGTAATATTTATTTATTTACTATTAAAAATATTTTTATTCACTTTACAATGCAAAATTATTACTAAAACAATTAATTTTCTAAGTATATTCAAAGTACAAAAAAAAATCATCGCTGTTTTTCTTTTTTAATTATCAATATCTCAAAAACTGTTAACAATTTCAAGTTGCGGTTTGAAAATTTGATCTCTAGGCCTAAAATTACATATGTAAACAGATTTTTGTTAAATTTGAACCAGTGGTTCTTAAAATCGTTAAAACTGCCTATAAGAGCCCATGTTAAATTTAGATGAGTACGCGCCTGGTATAGCTTTGAATTTATTTACAAAAATTTATACACACATAGTGTTCCAGTAGTACTCTAACCTAAAGTTGTCAAATCGATCAAATCATGTACCCATTTTTGGGTAGGGGTGTTGAAAGTATCGGTAGCACCACCCAAAAAATAGGTTTTACGTATTTTTTTTATAGCGCGTATTATGGTTTAGAATTATTTTACAAAAATTTGTATACACATAGTGTTCCAGTAGTTCTCTAGCCTAAAGTTGCCGAATCGATCAAATCATGCACCCATTTTTGGGTAGGGGTGTTAAAAGTTTCGATGGCACCACCAAAAAAAAATAGGTTTTACCTAATTGTTTTTTATTAAATCTCCAATGGTTGTTGTGTAGAATTGAAGAGCCCTTTCGCGAACAGTTTGAGAAATGCTGGCGACTATAATGTGCGCCATAATAACGTCCCGTCTAGCTGTCGTGTGTAATTTCACTTTATAGATGTTATCTTTGATTTATAACAAATTACATATTTGTTTTCAGGTAAAAGCTTTTTTCCCGGCAGCGTATAATCAAGCCGCGGGTATCACCGAATATCGAGTCGTTAGGAGCGACAGGCGTAAAATATTCATAGCGTTGATTCGCCATTGTCACCCACCCAGTTCATCTATTTTGCTTTTATCAAGTGCTCCTCGATATATGTAATTATATGTCGATTAGAATTCTTTGTAGATCTAATGGAGTTGGAATAAATAATCAAAGATTGGAATCCAAATACGTGATTAAAAGGCTTTTACTCAATGACAAACATTTCTAGAATGGATAATTAGGTTAAGTAACTTCACATAAGTATAGTTACTTAACTTAATCACCACTTGTTTTTTGTCTATTTTCAAAATATTTTGTAATTATCTTATTACCTTCATTGCCCCTTTAATTTTAGCCGTAATAAAAAACTGTTCACAAATGTTTTTAATAATATTAACTAATTTTTAATTTTAATCTTTTACGTCTTATTTAAATTTATTCATTATTCGTAGTTTACGAAAAAATAAACATTAAAAATTTAGCGAATGACTCTTGTAATGTCAGCGTCAAGACTACCTGTCTTCTTTCATGGTACTACCAGGCTGACGTCACATATTCCTTCTGCAGATCATTAAATTGTTTATAACAATATAATTGCAAACTAATTGTAATGAGCTGCTATAGTGGATAGTTTTTCAATTTTATGACATATTCAAATTCAATTATGGTCACATATCCCATTTATACCATATAAGACGCCATAAAACCATAAAACAAGTTTTATTTTTGTGTGAAATATGAAGTTTAAATGTATTTACTAACAATGTTTAGGGAACCATTAGTAGCAGCTAATATTTACATTGGATCGATATCCACAATTAATTTTGATATAGTTATTCGAAATGACAATGTATAATTCCCCTGTCCATTAAATAAAATTACTAAAAGCAAAATACACATCAATAAACATCTTCTGAACTCTAATTAGCATCAGAAATGTCCGTAGCTGGAAGTATCACATAAATAGATACTTAAGGGTAATTTTCTCCAAGCACTTTACACAATTATGCCCGCTACAATTATCAGAGCTTAGTTTTATATGAAGTAATTCATTGACATAATGGTTCATTAGACGACAATCAATATTAGTAATTGTTGGTAGGAAAATATGTCCTAATTTGAATATAAAATGTAATAAAATTACTCATTTCCGTAATTAATATTTGTGCAGGAAAAATAACACAATTAAATGATGATGTTTTTGTTTTGAAATTTAAGTTATCGTTAATATAATTCATATGCACCAAATAATTAATTTTGTTGAGCAAATAATGTTTTTATATTAATGAAACAATAGTTTTTAATTAGTACATTAACGCAACAATAATAAAAGTTAAATTTATTATCCTTGTTTCTCTTTATTATAAACGTGAAAATGCAAATGTAAAAGAAAACACAAACAAAAATAACAAATGAATCGCGCATAACAACCATGTATAATATATTGCCAATGCCTATCGTGAATCAATTTTCTATTTAATATTTTGAAATTAATTTTAAAGTGGTACCACCAAAACTTTGAATATTCCTACCCAAAAATTGATACATGATATTTCAGATTCGACTACTTTAGGATGTAAAGGTAGTGAGGTACTATGAGTTTACAAATTTTTGTAAAAAAAATCTAAGCCATATCAGGCGCGTACTCTAGTGAATTTAACATGGGCTCTTATGGGCCGTGTCAACGATTTTGGGAACCACTGGTTTAAATTTAACAAAAATTTATACACATATGTAACATTACATGGAAATTTCAAATTTTCAAACGGAAACTTGAAATTATTTATGGGTTTTGTGATATTGATATTTTTTAAAAAACAGCGTTTAAAATTTTTGTTAAATGTTGAAAATTTATTGTTTTATGTATGTTTTGGGTGTGTCAGTAACAATTATTTTTAATTTTATTGTTTTGTTTCAGGTTTGGTTCCAGAACAGGCGAGCAAAATGGCGCAGACAGGAAAAAATGGAAGCAGCTCGTTTAGGTTTAAGCGACTACCACGCTGTGAGCTCTCTCTCCCGAGTGGGTGCATCGTCTCTAGCTCTCCCCATGGATCCCTGGTTATCCCCCCCTTTGCTGTCCGCCCTTCCCGGGTTCCTGAGCCACCCCCAGACCGGCTACCCCAGCTACCTGACCCCCCCAGTGGCTGGGGACCCTTCCAGGCCTCCCCACCCCCCCCTCGCGCACGTGCCCTCGGGGCCCTCGCCGGGGGGGAACCAGGGGGACCCTAGGAGTAGTAGCATTGCCGCCCTTAGGCTCAAGGCTAAGGAGCATGTGGAGAGCATCACCAAAGGGCTGCAGATGGTCTAAGGACGTAACTTGGTCCTTGCTATTGGAATTTGTATATAATGTAAATATGAGAGAAATATGGATGTATATTAAGTATTGTTTGAAGACTGTAATAGTAGATATTGTTAAGTTGAATGATATTATGGTACTTTTACGCACAATAGAAATGGAATACAGTTGTTCCTTATGTGTAGTAAGAAGACCAATATTGATTGAAGATGAATTTCCATTTCTATTGTGAGATGTCCTACGATTAATTTGCAATACCCAATGTATGAACCCCTCATAGGTTACGTATATGTATCGGAGCCAGTGTAAAGCCCTCCTCCGTTGTTGTTGCATATAACATGATATTGTTACCGTGAACGAGTGCGAGAGTGTCAGTGAGTAGTTCAATGTTCATACACTAGGCTACTAAGAGTGTACACGTGATGTTTTACGTTAAGAGCTGTGAATTTTTGTAAATATAACGTATGTATACATATATGAACGTACTTTTATGCATCGCACAATAAATCATGACCTATACGAAGATTTCACTTATGGAAACCTTCAATCCTAGAACTACAAGTGAAAAGTGATATACACAATACTCATTATTTTATTTTAAACACAAACTTAATTTACTTACACAAGTTTTGTCTTGAATTGAAAAACAGAACCTCATGTTTAACTGTTTCATATCATCCCTAATAGAAAAATAACCTTTTAAAAATGGCATACAAATTTACGAAATATGCACGTAAAATGGATTTCCTTAAAATTTATAAAAAATTTATGAAATTTATACTTAAAATGAAAATTCCCGAAACGAATTTAGATTGCCCATATCTCAACTTGAAACCACTCATCAGAAAAAAATTTAAGTATTAGCTTGAAATCACTAACTATAAAAATATTAAAATATATTTTTTACTGTACCTTATGGAAAATTTTATGTAGATTTGAAATTTCACAGACTTGCACCTTTAACCATGTAGAATTTACAAGAGAAATTGGAAAAAGAGCTCGTTATAACAATTTACAAAAATTTAGACAATAAACTTGTGACTGTCGCAAGCTATTCCATAAATGTGTTATAAGAACAATATATTTTTATATGGTATTTAATAGAAAATTTAATGTAGATTTTAATTATTTGAAGGAAAATATAAGCGGATCAGTAAATTATACAAAAATATGGTGATTATAATTTGATCACATAAAAGTGATATTATTTTAACAATAAGTGGTTTCAACCAATATTTGACACCAATAATATTTATTATGGGAGAGGTAATATAGTACTGAAATTCAGTCATTTTTCGAAAGCTTTATTTCATCTTCGACCGGTTTCGATCCCAAATAGGTCTTCCTCAGGGACTGAAAGACAAAAATGGAAATGAGTCAGCAAAAAATTAAAAACGGTGAACCATAGATGAATCTTATGGTGTTGTTAAAGTGGTTCACCATTTTTTATTTTTTGCTGGCTCATTTTTATTTTCGACTTTTACTCCCTGAGGAAACGGTCAGAGCTGAAATAATACCTTCGAAAAACAACTGAATTCCAGTACCTCTCCTATTTATTGATCAGTATTTGTTATGCTTATGTCATACAATCTACGTATTATAAAATGGTGATATTTTGATGGTCGTAACAGTTCTAGTGAAATCTTAAAGAATACTTTAATTACCCATTACCTTACTCGGAATTTGTACCTAGAACCGTTGACTTGTGATGCCTGAACTCTATACCATACTACATCGGTTCGTTAGAAATCTAAATGAATTACTAATAGTAATGAATTATTAGGTAGGTGTGTGAAAGTGTAATGTTTTATTAGTATAAACGGAGGAATTGGCGGGCGGTAAGTCGCCATGCGCCGATGTAATTTCTTTCTGGCGACCGGCTGTCGAGATCAAAGGCTCTCTTGGTTTTAATTCCACTTTATCTGGCGGGAGTGCGAGCGAAGAGCGAAGTGCTTGGCTAAGGCAATAAAATGCTAATTCGTGTTTGTCGTGGCTAATCAGGCGCACTCCCCTCGCCCTGTGCTAATTAACCGCTCCTTATTGCTTTATCACTTTATTGGTTTGTGCGACGGAATCGAAGCTCTCCTCTTTTTTAATCACGTGCGCAACACCGCCCCGATCTCTAATTGCTCTTTTATTGCCGGCCCACTGTTTTTTCATTTCAATCTGATTAGAAATACTCACTCCAACTACAGTGTTTGCTTTCCAGCATGAGTGTCTTGCCATTAGGTGCAGTAGAATCTTCAATACTTCTACACTTTATCCAAAAATTTATTATTGGAAAACTATAATGTTCGTTTCGTTTCGTTCGTGCAATCTCTCTAACATCTTCAATATCTACCCGTACACTTCATCGAAATATTCACTATTCCAAAAACTGTAATATTTGTTTTATTGTGCTTTCTTCAATATCTCAAATATCTTCCAATAAGTTGAAGTCTTTTCTCATATCTTCATCAAAAAAAAATGCTTATGTCAGAATTTACAATATATGTTTTAAAGTTTTCTTAAATACCACAATTGTCTTGCCATAAAATGCAATCTCTCTAATTAATATCTTCAATATCTACCTGTACAATTCATCGAAATATTCATTATACCAAAAATTATAATCTTTGTTTTATAGTATTTTCTTCAATACTTCAATTATCTTGCCATTAGGTGCAATCTCCATAACATCTTCAATACATCTACACTTTATCAAAAAATTAATTATGTCAGAATCTACAATATTCGTTTTAAAACAGTTTCTTCAATAACTCAAATATCTTCCCATTAGATGAAGTCTTTCTCTCTTTATCATATCTTCATCGAAAAAAACTGCTTATTTCAGAATTTACAATGTTTGTTTTAAAGCTCTGTCTTCAATATTTCAAGTTTCCTTGGCATAAGGTTGCCAATTATTGTTTTTAAACTTTATCAAAAAGTAAAAAAAAACATTAAAATGTCTTGATTTTTTGTTGTTTTGACTTCAATGCTTATTACACTAGATACTATAAAGTTTTTTAGAGCATTTGCTTCTATAGTTTCCTGTGTCTTTGCCATTAAGGTGCTATATACCAAAAACCTTCAAGACATGTTGAGAAGAAATTGACTTTATTGAAATTCTGTCTATTCTAGTATATTTTCATTACCCTTTTCATTTTATATTCAATCCTTTATATTTTCTTCTTTGTAGCATCAAAACCTCAGAAGCATGTTTGTTTCAGTTAAAATTTAAACCTGTATTCTACATCTTTCATAATTATTTTTATATGCACTTTAATATTTACAGTATGTACTAAACATAAACACAGCAATATTCTATTTGAATTATATTTGACCTGGAATCGAACCTCAGATCTCATAATCTACTCAGATAAAATTGGAAAGAATTGAATTATTATATGCTTTTTTAAAACAAATCTTCCTTATATTTAGATTTTTTCCTTGTAATTATATATTATCATCACAGAAATTCATGATGATACGATGATATATTTAAACTTGGATGATACATTTATTTATAAATAAACATTACTCCATTATATTTTTCATAAATACATAAAATATTGGAACTGCAAATTGCTTATTATACATAGAAATATAGCATAGAGTTATGCTATTTTTGAGCATATATTTAGCAATAACTAATAAATTATTAATATTCTGGCATTTTTCACATCTTTTCTGAATTCTAGAGGAAAAACTAAGTATGTATACAAATTTTCAAAATTTTTGGACCAACAGATAAAATATTTTGAAATCTGTCCCTATGATACCGAACTTAAACTGTTTATAAAAAATTTGCTAGTAGAAATATTCTATTAAAACTTGGTATACATATAGTTTTTTGCACAACAAATTTAATGGTGAAGTCAGCACAAACGTATCTCACACTCATTTTAAGAAATAGGGTATGAAATGATTTTCAATGAAGAATTGGTTTATCAAAAAAGTTTATTTACAGGAATATGATTTTGAAAATAGCTATACGTGAACTAGAAGGTATAGGAAGTGTAATATAAAAGTGGTTTTAAACCCACTTTAAGGTATAAAGGTAGGAACAAAAAAATATAATCTTATCTTTCCGCTTTTTGATTATTCAATTAGTTTCGTATAAACGCATACTTATTCGTGCCTAACTCCACTGTTCGTGATATTATTGTAATCTTAAACCCCTAACTTAATTAAATACATGACTGCACGCTATATAAAACAATCTTTTAATCAATATAGCGTTGCTAACTAGATTAGAAAAATGGTATATTATAAGCACAACTCTCGGCTGTTTTTTCACCCTTGAGTATTGCTACCCTCTGGTGGCCAGTAGTTGAACTTGAGGGTTGATTCAACCCCTAACAGAATGCAGCACGCGGCAGCAAAATTTTCATTGATCAATATTTATTTATTTTTATTACATTTTACTTTTTAAAATCTGTACGTTGTTGAATATAAAATTATGATTATTTTAAGAAATTTTTGTTGATAAATATGAATCAAATTTATTTCAGCCCTATAGAGAACTACATTACCGACGTTTAGTTTATATTTTCACCCCTAGTTGTGCTAGTGTACTAATGAAAATCTTTACCCGTAATTTGATTTAGGGTGCTTGCATGATAATAAATAATATTAACAAGCTAAAAGGGAGAAAATATTTTCTACCCTTATGACTTGTATGGGGCGATATAACGATAATTTTATTATTTTGATGTGACTGTATATTGGGGTTGAAAATTGTATACGATTTTAAATGAATTATAATGACGAATAATAACATTTCAGTAGTAATAGTTGGACAATCGGCTCTGATTTTTTTGACGTCATCGATTATTTTATTTTTGGTAACATCGTCAGATGGGATACCCATATAAATAATGCCAAATTATTAATTTATGCTGGTCACACTCTGCGAATATTATAAAAATATATTGGAAGACAATAGACAAAGACTTATAATAATTGACAACGCCACTGGGCAACAAAGTTTATAATAATAATAATGATTATTTATTTGAGTGCAATATTTAAAATCTGTACCAAAATATATAAAAGTGATAAATTATTTTAATGGTATATTATTCTTCGACAGAAAAAAAAATAATGAGAAATTGTTGATTATTTTATTTTTCCCTATTTCCAATTTGTTTTGCCTTTTTCAAATTGTTTTCATTTCTAGAAATTTGTTGTCTAAAATAGGTGTAAAAATAGCAGGGTTGCATAAAAATCCGATTTTTTTTTAACCACATTTTTTTATTTAAATCTTATTTTTTATTTAAGTGAGATTTTTTTAAAGTTAAAAAGGTATAGTATAATTTCAAAAACATTGTAAAGAATAAGTAAATATTTAAAGAAACAATAAAAAAACTACAAAAAAATCCGTTTATATCGATACAGCTTATAGCGACAAACTGGTTATAATGTCGAAATTGTAACCATTTGTCTGAAAACTTACTTACGCTAACGTTACTTTACTTTTATCGGTTATACCGACTTCCAGCTACAGCGATGAAATTTTTTTGATACCTTCGATGTCGTTATAAGTGAATTTTACTGTAACACATTTCAAAGTAAATTTTAAAAAAATCAGACATTATTATTATAAATTCAAAATAATATACCAGTAAAGTCGTTTTATTGACAAAGAATAGAGATTTAGTAGCTTTTGAAACTATTGCTATATGTTAATATCAGGGTTGGCAAAAATCATGATTTATTCAAAAAAATAAAAAATGATTTATTTTTTTAAAATCAAATAAATTATATTGTTTTTTGATTTTTTTAAATTTTTAAACACGTCTAAGTGTTACAGCATTTTTTAAATTGTTTTGAAAGCAATATTAATATTATAATATTAATATTATTTCACAATCAAATACCAAAACTATTAATCTGAATACAACTAGGAAGAGTAACAATTTTTTTTTGTTGTTACACATTTGAAAACTTAATTTTATTTCTTCTATTATGACAATTACCTCTGGTATTTTCTTTAATAAATTCACATTTATAAAATTAAATTTCTTTTGGTACTATCGAAGATAAAAGGCATAAAATATATTTAATTTTAAGAACTCATTTTGGTTGTTATTAATAGTTAGTTTCGTAGTAAGTAATACATACATTTTTCTTATAATTTGTATTTTTTTTATCTTTTATAAAAGTCAATGATTTCAATCAGACCAACCCTGGTTAACATTAACACACGCCTTTTCCCCCAATTTTCTTAAACCTGGAACATTAAATAACAATTGCGGTACAAGTAATTTAAATCAATATTTTTTTTAATCAACATCATCATTTAAATATCATATAAATCACAGATATAAATCGAGTTTTTTATATTTTAATTGCCAATCCATAATTCCGATATAAATGCAAGTAAAGCAGCTTGTGTGCTGGAGTCGTTGCTCTCCCTTGCTGGCTTGTGTTGTGAGGTGCAGAAGTTCTCGTGTGTCTCCGAAACCAATATCCCCGGAGCCTAGGGCCCCGCGCTTCATATGGAAACCGCCGCGAGCCAGCACAACAGCATTAAGGGCGCCCAGTCAACATTTATTGCGTTTACATTGATCTCCAGTTTGACATGCTCGGCTTGCCTGGTTTACTCTTTTCATGCTTTATTTACCTTCAGATATTACGCGCTCCCCTTCAATTTCATTACCATTGTTGGGCCAGCACTCAATAACTTATCCCAGTCTTAAACATCTTAAAAATATATTAAACGTTTCAAATCAACCCGGATTACAATATCAGATACTTTCCAATCACAGTTATACATGATATCTTACAGTTTTTAGATTTTTAATGTAAAATTTTCATATAAATTTCAAAAATCATTTTTGGATTTCAAAAATAGTCCATATTGATACACGTGGATTTTAGTTTTTTAAACAGAAATTATCTCTTTACGTTCCTGAGATTTTAGCAGTGTGTGCTTTTTGGGTATATCTCAAAAACAGGTTGAGTTACATGAAGAAATGTTTTCTCCGCATATATTTTCTTTGAAACGATTGAATTGGAATTTCAGTTTTTCGTTCGGAAATTTTTTTTTCTCCAAAATTTTGTAAAAAGTAAGGAATAATTAAATTTTGTTGGAAAATATGTATTCAGCCCATCGATATTTACATAAGTCTAGACAACGAAAAATTTTGGAGAAAAACGTTCCTGAGTGAAAAATTAAATTCCAGTTTTTTCTTTTTCCTCATTTTTCATTGAATCGTTCCAAAAAATGTACAAATTTCTACCCATTTTAGAGATATAACATTTTTTGATGTGCAATTTAAAATACAAAAATTTCAGATACGGAAACAGATAATTAAATTATGTTTATGAATTTTAAATCAGCGTATCGACGTCTATCAATATGGATTATTTTCAAACACAAAAAATTGAACTCAAACTTGGGTATTTTTGGATTATTTAACACAATTTTATGCTGAAAACCTAAACGTTATATTTTTTAAGGTTTAAATTATGTCCCCTTCCCACTACTGTATTAAAACGAGGAATAATTTTAAAAGAGATTTCAAAATTGTGATCACGGTTTGACAATTAATTATTTAGAAAACATAGAAAATGGGAAATCAGTTATTGAAAAATATAGAAGTAACTGCCAATCTCAATGAGATTTGAGTCTGATTGGTTCAATTCACCAAAATACTGTGAGTTAATTGGGTGACAAATTATAAGTGGAATTGTCAAAATTGCGTAGGACAATTGGATAAATACAACTGTCATATCAACCCATACAGACTTGATCACGAAAACGTTACAGACAAGAGAATCTTATAAAATAATAGTTATTAATAACGTATAACTAGTAATCTATTGAACAAACCAGGGATGTTATATATTATACCAAACCTTAGATGTCTTAAAATCCTCGCTCTCTAAGTTCGGAATTCAATTGACATCTGCTTCGATTATAATACTGAAATCCTAGGAATGCCAATAAACCATGGTTTATTCTTCATTACTGGTTATGCCAATCTAACATTTTTAACATTTAATTACACATTAGAACCGTATGAAGTTGTAAGACGACGAAAGCACAATTTGATGTTATTCCCAGGTATCCGGCTACTTATCGTAATGTGGTTGACAAATAAATGTTACTTACCACTTTTGAATGTCAGATTAATCAATACAGACTTGATCACGAAAACGTTACTGAGATAATTTTATAAAACAATATTTGTTAATAACGTGAAACCGGTAAACTATTGAACAAACCACGGATGTTATGAATCATACCAGGCCTTAGATGTCTTAAATTGACATATGGTCTGGTTATGCCAATCTTTAAAATTGTTAACATTTAATCACACATTAGCACCGTATGAATGTTTGTAAGACTCGGAAAGCACAGTTTGATGTTATTCCCAGGTATCCGGCAACTTATCGTAATGTGGCGGACATGGGCGTTGAGGCATAGCGGGCCAGCACCTTGCCAGCTAATGGGCTGTAAATAAGGCTTAACCGCGCTAAACCCTCACAGGAACCGCCACTCTATGCGTACTTGTTTACCCCAAACAAAAACTAGAAAGCCACACCGACAGCGTCTCCATTTCCTTCAAAGAAATATTCATACTCAATGCCTATTCTTCATACGGGCAGCCTTGAAAATGATACTCACTAAACTAAATATAGTTATAGATCTTGAGTGGGATTCCTAACTTCGGTTGCTATCATTTGGACTTGTAATGATATCAATTGCAAATATCAACTACAAAGTATACTTGCTATTCCATAACAGTAATGGTTATGTATGGTTGATACGTACTTAAATATACTCATACATATATAAAGAACACTATACAAGTCTACACTGATTTGAGATTATCATAAATTCATCGCAAATTTGAATTTCGACCAAGGTGACATTTGACGTTTAACGTTTGTTATTGACATAATAACAAGTACAATTGTTATTTGTAGTTGTTATGAGTTATGGAATCCCATTCCAGGTAAGAGATATTTCGAAATAAACCGAGTGCCTCTTATAAATTTTTATGGAACTTGCAATAAATGTTCCTTTAGGCACTTATTTCTGGTTTGAACCGCATTCAAAATATGATTTTAGTTGTTTTTTAATTATATACTTTTAAATACATTAATACAATAGCTATTTATGTAACCAGTTAGAAAATGCCTTATTTTGTGTAACGGTGGGATATTTACGGGGCGAGCGAAGCGAGACCCCGCAAAATCGCGCAAGTTACACAAAATTGCATTTTCTAACGTGTTACATACAAGATTTTTTCTAATTTTGATAATATTATTGCAATTTTACTCTTTTGAAATTATTTATTTTTATGAATTAATAAAAAATCAAATACGTGGGTGCGCTTTATTTCGATTGTTAATGTTGTTTTAAGTTTGACATTTCTGTGAAAATATACAAAAAATGTCTGATTCAGATTCAGATATACCAAGTGATATCGAAGAAGATGCACAAAAAGCGCTATCGTCTATTATTCCCGAAAAATCTAAAGGTATATATGATCTGGCTTACAACAAATTGTTTAATTTTTTTTGTAACTGGTGATGAAATTTACTTTTCGTCACCCAGTTATGAAAGATTTTTCTTTCGTAACTGGTTACGAAAAGTTTGACATTTCAAAACGTCAGTCAGTTTTGAAAAGTGACACTTTATATGTCAAAATTAGAAAAATTAAAGTATTCTAATAATGTTGCATTTTAAATGTAATTCAATTTTTAGCTTGAAAAGAGATTAAAATGTTACGGGTTTAGAGAAATACAAATATTACTGAACATTTTCTTTAGAACAGGGTTGCAGAAAATTGTTTTTTTTTAAATATGTGGTATCACTTCAATAACAAAAAAAGAATTGTGAAAAAAATATTGTAAAGAATAAGTAAAAATTTAAGGAATCAATAAAAAAATTCAAAATAATATAACAGTAAAGACATTTTTACGATTTAGTAATTCTGGAAAGTATTGCCACTTGGTAATATTACCCAAACGAATTTTCCTTCAATTTTCATAAATCTTTTTTTCTTTTCCAATGATTTTTTTTAAACCAATACGGTCCATTTCTTCTAATAAGCTACCCAACCCTTTATAAATAGTTGTAAACTTTGTATATAATTTGAAATATCGCTTAGAAGAACTATAGGTTATTTTTAATTATGAAAATTTAAAGCACGTGCAGCGAAAAAAGAAATATGAGAAGTTATTGGAAAATCTGTACACTTATTTGTGACTCCGCTTCCTCGGTATTGTCAACACACGACATGTAGCACAAAGAAAATATTATTATAACGCTTTGAAGACGTTTTAATAAAGAGATTTCCAACAGAAAAATAATTTCATAATGGCATAACGATAATAGAATATTGATTTCATTCCCGGAATTCTTATTGAAAATCTTTATAATGAATTTACTTCGTATATTGAATAAATTGCTACATTGGCAAATTATACAAATTTATTCGAATTAGGTACTAAAATGTGTACAAAAGTTCTTTTTTTTTGTGGACACAATCTTTTTATTATAATCATAGGGTAAGTGAGAATGAGATGGACCACATTTTGGAAAAATAATTATTATTCCATAAGGTTGAATAATGTTTAAAAAACAAAATTTATTTATGACAACATATAATTTCATCTTACTTATAAGAATAAGGAAAAAATTTAAACTATGTTCTGAAAATCACAAGACAATATTTTATTCGGGTTCATAAAAGTCCAACTCTCCTCCACTGTATAAGTGAGACTGACCAAGGCTATGAGGAGATGAACTGGATAACAGATTGTTGTCAATAAATTACACATTTAATCCAATCATCCTTCTTTATAGCATTTTTAAATAATTTTTCTTGCATCTCGCATATTCGTTTTCATATCCTGTGATTAACCATTTAACATCAGTTCTTCAGAACTCCTGGAATAGCAATTAGATCGTCTACCTTTCTATGTGTGAATATTTTACCTGTATACCAGTTGAATTGATCTTTTTAACAATAAAAATCCTGTGGTCTATTGCTCTTTAGTACAGGTCTCTGTCCTCAGAGCAGAGATTTAATGCACCACTAAATTACTTATGACTGTGTACAAATAGAACTACATTTTTATGTTACGCTAAGCAAAATATGTACATAAATAATTAGTTTAAACTTATCGAAGTAGTAATTAAATCATTGTGTATTTAAGCGACATAAATGTTTTGACAATTTTTTAAGTAAATCTTGGATTTTTTAGTGTTGACTACATTAATTATCAACTGGCTACTTACACTGTCTCTAAGTAACAAAATTGACATTCCCTTTTAGAAATATCATTTAAATGTACTTTTAAGACCAAAAGTTCATCTTTTCTAACGGTCCATCTTTTCCCTACTTACCCAAAAATCACATCTTAACTCATTTTAAACTCATATCGTTTTAAATTAAATTAGGATGATACGGATGACAAAAAGATCACAACTAATATATCTATCTGGTAGCGGTGACTTAGTTGGTTATTTCTCTCCCATTCGAATTGAGCATGTAAGATCTGAAGTTAAACTTTCAGATTTGCCAATTTTATCCAAAAAACTAATACAGCTGCTTCCGAGTAGTTTAAAAGGTACTATAAGTTGTGGACTGACAACCTACACTAGTAATAAAGCAAGTAAATCTTGTTAGGAAACAAGTACCTAAGGTACTTGAGACCCTTTCTCATCTAGGATTGTTTTGCCACACCTATTTTTTAGTGTTATTGCGATAGATCCTGTGGGACACAATCAGACGTCGAAGAGACATTTATAAATAGAGAACAATAATGAACCATGTGTGTATAAATAAGTAGTGAAGTACTTGAAGTGTTATCTCTGTCTGCCTATGCGTATAAGGGTTCTATCAACACGTGTTTAATATGTATTTGAGTAGGTGCATGGCTATTCCAAACAATTATCTTGTTTTGTGTTATACTTAGATTAGATTAAAGCCAATAATTCAATTTAATAAAGTCGGGAAATTGATATACACAACAATTATGTTGCCAGATATTTGATGAAGAGTTAAATGATATGGTAATGTTTTAATATAATATTAATCGATTCTGATATTATGATTTTCATATTTAATTACTTTCATCATTGTTTAGTTAATAATCACGAATTTTACACGTGTTTATTGACTATATAAAACATTACAATTTGAAATTATTCTGTAATATAATAACGTATATTTTATATGGTATAATGATACGATTTTCCTATAATAGTTCCAGCAAAAGAGAAAACACTGGATCCTATTTCATATAGTGAGATATATTACCAGTTCATTGCAAAACTCTATTACATATAGTCGCAATTATTCCTATAAAAAAATCTGAATTGAAATTCTGAACGTTTAGATCAGTGGTTCTCAAAGTGAGTGGGTGTGTAATTTAGCATCATAGGTATTTTAACAATTCTTGGATCTGATCTTTTGATTCTTTTTTTTATATTGATGTCAAATGGTTGTCCAAAGAATTAAAATTGAATTGTGTTTACGAATTAGGAGTAGAACTACACTATATATTGTATGTTTCGTTCAGAAGTTGTAGATAGATAAACTACGCCACTAAAATGAAAAGAAAACCACTCACGTAATATGTATCTTAAGTAGAAATATTGCACCATAGCTCAGAATAGTATAGGGAAATATTAGTGGAATTCAGTTAATGTTTCAAAAGTTTAATTTCTACTTCAACTGGTTTCGACCTCACATGTTCATTGGGAGTGAAAATCAAAATTAAAAATTAAAAAGCGGAGTAGAAACCAGTCAGAGCAGTAATAAAACCTTCAAAACATTATGGAATTATTTTGTATTGTTTCGCGATTTCGCTTATTACCAGTTCTCATGATGTTCTAATTTGGAATATAAAAGAAGTGTGCATTCTCATGATTGGTAATATATAGGGAAGGTAAAGGAACTGTAAAACAGCAAATTGCCTATTCATTTCGCTGGCATTCATGGTCAATCTGGTCTTAATTCGGGTGAGAAACCGCCCCACAATCCTTCCTCTCTCCGGTTGATTACTCCCTTTCGCGCAGCGGCCCGCGCAGGAAGGTCGCCGCGCGCGCAGCGGGGCCTCATTGGTCATTGGTCCAGACCAACGCACACGTGTGAACTCGCCGGGCCGCCCGACCGTGTGATGTTGGTAATTGACAAGGAATTGATACCAGGGACACAACACGAGCAATAATATAATGGTGTTTCCAAAAAGGGAGTAAATACAAATGTTGTGCAGTTTACATTATAATGATGTTGGTAATTGACAAGGAATTGATACTAGGACACACCACGACCCAATAATATGATGGTGTTTCCAATAAAGGAATAAATTCAAATGTTGTGCAGTTTACATTATAATGATGTTGGTAATTGACAAGGAATTGATACCAGGGACACACCATAAGCCAATAATATGATCTTCTGGTGTTTCCAAAAAGAGAATAAAACGAATGTTGTGCAATTTACATTATAAAAATATCATTATCATAGACAGGCTTAGTTGGTTACCATCCTATGATTCGTTTTAACGGAGTGTGAGATCTGGGGTTCAAATACCATTGACGACTAACTTGCAGCTAAATATAAATACCGCGTAATTGACAAGGAATTGATACCAGGGACACACCACGACCCGATAATATGATCTTCTGGTGTATCCAAAAAGAGAATAAGCACGTATGATGTACAGTTTACATTATAATGATGTTGGTAATTGACAAGGAATTGATACTAGGGACACCACGACCCAATAATATAATCTTCTGTTGTTCCCAAAAAAGGATAAACACGAATGTTGTATAGTTTACATTACAAAAATATCTTTATCAAGGACAGTGGTGGTTTAGTTGGTTAGCACGCTTGGACTTGTTTTAGCGGAGTGTGAGATCTGGGGTTCAAATCTCATTGATGACCAACTTGTAGTCAAAAATAAATACCGCTGTGTCCGAGTGGTTCAGAACACACTATAAACTGTAGGTCCCCTGTCCTGTTACAGGAAAATTAAAAAAAATATCCATATCTACAGATTGATGCATTGGACATTGTAGATGTCTTTAAGCCTTTAATATACTACATAAATTTTAAAAAAGGAGGTTTTTTTAGCATAGCCTACCAATGGATTATACGTACAAAATTATATTAATGTGACAATTATCAGATTTTTTTATAATGGATACCATTTTTATTTTTAGAAAGAAAAAACTGAGATGGAAAACATTCTTTTTGACATCATGATCGATATATTTGCAATAATACAAATTTGGATATAGTGATACATGCTCAGTAAAATGTACCTGGCACATTACAAGATCTCGTAGTGGCGTATTGTACTCACCACAGCACCTAAAGTAGCTGAAAAGTAATGAAAATTATTAATATTTACAATGAAGCAAATTTGGAACATCTAAGAATAGATAATAAGCCATTAGTGATAAATATTTAACAAAATATATATGGTACAATATAGGACCCTGAAATAAACTTTGATGGAAAGGTGATAGTAAATGTCATCTTCGAGTTATCATTATCGATATATTTACAATGACGCAAATTTAGAATAAGCAAAAAGGGTAATAAGCCATTAGTGATATATACTTGTATGTGGCATAATATAGGACCCTAAAATAAACTTTTCACAGCAATTGAAATGTCTAAAAGGTAATAATAAATATTCTCTTTGAGTTAACATTACCGATATATTTGCAATGAAGCAAATTTGGAATAGCCAACAATGTTTGGCACAATATCGATGGCACATAGGCAGTAATTGCTGATAATTGTTGAACGTGTGGTGAGCAGCCCAGCGTAATCCTCCCTTTAGGGCGGTTAGTGAAGGCATTACTTTAATTCTGTCTCCTCTAAGCTCTATCGACGGCTGCACTAACGGGCTGTTAAGAGCCATTGAAAAACAAAAGACCACTTTAATAAGGATCGAAATTTTAAATTGCGCCTGTATTTGCCTACAGGATATGCGCTAAGCCACTTATGTTTTTAATATGAAGCGACCCGAGTAGTTCTAATTGACAGCCGAGTGCATGAAATGAGACCTGAATTATTTTCTATTGTATTACATTCATATTGCATGAAATAGTAACAAATCAGAACTATAAAATAATAAAAATAAAGAGATGATCTCGATAATTGTATTAAATCTTAACATAAACAAAACTAATAATGAATCACTATAGAAATAAAGCACCTAACACATTTTTGTTCACTATGTAGTTAAGTGTTAAGGATGAAATGATTCAATAAATATTTCGATTATATTTATCTCAAAAAAAAAACTAAAGGATTTTGTTACACTCTTATTCAATAGTATATATTTTTCTGAATTCAACTATGTATTAATTTTATATCCTGCGGATTGAAATTTAAATAAATATGTATTTTTGTTATTAATGTACAGTAGGCTACGGATGAAAAACATGAATGATACATTTAAATTAAAAAGTTAATAATAATCTTAAAACACAAAGGGTACTAATTTACAATTATTACGTCAATTATTATTTGACAACAGCTATGTTTTGTTCTTTTGTTATGTTTTTCATCCATAGTCTTATTTTTTCTATAAGAAAATAATGGCAGTGGTTGATTTTGGTGTTACACCATGTAGGTATATCTATTGATAAACTAAACCTTTTTATAAAATACTCGAAAATAAAATTGTCTTATTATTTTACTAAGAAAATTATTAGTTAGGCATTTGGTCTGATATTTGAAAGGACGAAGTGATTGTTTTTACATTTTCATAAATAAATTTAAATAAATTAAGTATTATTTAGTAGTCGTATTTATTTTGATGAAGTAAAATTTATATGATATTTTAAAATAAATATGTGACATAATAAAAATTGTAAAGATACTTTAATGATACTTACCTGCTTTGAATAAAAATGTACCTATAAGTTGAGTGTAAATTATTTTTTTTATAAAAAATTAAATAGGGTTTATGAATGAAACAATAAATATAATGTATAACATTTTAATATATGACATAAAGCTTAATCTAGACTTTACAATATAATCGATACTAAACAAACACTAACTACACTATCTTTGGGTTATAATTTAATAACGGACGATAATGAAACGATACCGCCTGATTTATTACTTGGTGTGAACGAACACCTGTCTAATAACTAGTCTGTACAGGTCTATGTACACTTATAAATAGATCTCCAAAGCCGCAAAGTCCGTCACAATCTTACGATCTAGCCGGCAGAGGAGGTTTAGGTTTATTCACATGTAGTATATGCTGCTGCGCTCTCATCCTCAGCGCCTCAATGCTGTCCCTTCTAGGGCTGCTAGGGGCAGGAGGGGGGGTCTGGCTCCCCCCGGGGGCCTGGGGCGGCGGCGTGGGGGAGCGCTGCGGGGGGACGAGCCCCCCCGACAGCACGTACTGGCTCAGCAAGGCGTGGAACGATGGGACAGACACCAGCGGTCTAGTCAAACCCAAAGCAGGACCAAACACGGGGGGGAAGGCTAGACCCGGCCAGAAGGGGTCGCCTGGAGATGGGGGGACGCCCAAGGAGGGGAATTCCGGAAGGGGGGAAACCATGGGTTGGTCTGGGTGGAGGAATGTAGCGGCTTCACGACCGAGGGCTTTTTCGCGTTTGCGCCATTTTGCACGACGGTTTTGGAACCACACCTGGAATGAAAAAAAAGAAATTTAGTATATATTAATTACTAAAGTAAAATTGACACAGAATTATTATACCCTTGAAAACCTACAACAGCACTAAAAGTATTATACCGTGCGTTTATTATAAAGTAAAACATAAGATTTCGTATAGCTATGGTTACCATGGTTACGACTTGACATTTGATTTACAGCAATGTATATGGGATCCTCCACCATAGCAGCAAATTAGTAAATTGATCTCTTATAGTCAATACTGACCTTAATTCTGTGTAATACGAACAAAGAAAATTTAAAAAAGTTATTAGTTTTTAAGTTAATTGATTTCTCAGTGTCCTTAACATTTACGTCACAATACTACTTTTTTTTCTCACACATCTACCCAATTCCAAATTCTTGCTACTTCCAATCCTACTAACAGTGTCAGATGTCAAATTTAACAATTTATCTATAACTGGTAATTAAATACAAAATACAAAGCATATTTCTGGACTAATCTAAATTGAGAAAAATAGTTGTAAAATATTGTGCGATCAGAAAAAATATTCACGATATGGAAATGAAAGATATGTTGGTTATTAGAACTCGGACTATAATATTCGTAATCATTTATAAAATATTTTATTAAAATAAATAAAATTAAATATTTCCAAGTAATTAAAATGTTTATATCAGGTGTTGAAAAAAAAATATTGGTATACCTTTATCTTTAAGTGTAAAGAATCAAAATTTGTCAAGATTTTTATCAAATCTCTATTAATTTTGAAGATTTAAAGACTTAAACTTTGCATGTTTTGTTCTATTAATGCACTATGGCAATCAAATGAAGTATTTTTTTATTATTTGATATTTAAACGCTAATGTATATATTTGCCATGTGCTATTTAAATTTCATTATAATAATTTCATATTTCTCGGTACACTTAATAGTGATATTGTGTTTGAATAGATAGATAAACGATAGTTCTTTGAATACTTATATGCTAAATAACTATTCACCAATGAATTGTAGTAAATGACAGATTATTAACCTCAAAGGTAATTATTATTATAGAGAAATTATCGTAGCAAATTGCAATTTCTAAATAGAAATGCAGTAGCAAATGAGTTATTAATTAACATGTATGCGAAATACAATAATCTAATCATCATATCATCTTTATATCGGCACAGCGCATGGATGAATATGTAATTTAGAGGGCTTTCCTAGTAGTGGCTTTATCTGTTAATGACAATGCGATTAATTCAGGTCCTTTATCGTCTAATTCCCTGTTTGCTGTAATTATTTGCATTAGCTTTGGAATAGTAGATAGAAATCATTACTGTACTACAATTGCATATATGCTTTTTAATTTGTGATTTGATTACTGAATCACAAAAGAGAAAGAATATAATTCTTATTTAGTATACGTATGGAAATATTTTGAAGTGTAAGTTTAATTGTTGAAAATTACTTTTAAATTACTTTCATTCCTTAATTGCTGGGTACATTTACTTAATTATAAATATCGAAATAAATTACTACCAATTAATAACAAGTTATAAACAAATTCGTTTTCGATATTAACGATTACATTAACGAGGCGCCACAGTTATTGATCAGATCAATCAAACTTGTTTTCGAAAATATAATTATTGTAATTATATAAAGAAAATTTACCATTTTCATTTTCTTTGAAGGAAATTTTCTCGGATTATCCACTTACGTTTTCGCTTTGTACTTATTTATTTTATTCATTTTCTTTAATACGGTATAATTAAAATTAAAAACGTTTTAATTATGGCAATTATCCCATTTCGTTTTTCAGATTCAGACTAATTTTGTAATTGTCTGGATAAAATTAACACTTGAGGGAGAAAAAATTTACAGCCAGACACACAGGGACTCTCAAAATCTAAAAATATTTTCTTAAATTTTAATCTTCTTACAAAAATGAAAAAACCTTATCTACAAAAATATATTTTAAACTATGGTAACGACTTAAACTTTGATACTTTGCTTGTAAAGATCTTAATGTTTTGAACATTTTCATTAGTTAATTTGATGGTTGTTATTTTTTCAAAATAATTAATAAGTATAAAGAGGTATTATTGTACGAGGAATTAAAACATGTAGTTAGTTTAATTTACTTTTATTAATTTTTAAGACATAACAACTTAAACTTTGATATTTGTAAAGGTCTCCTTGTTGTGGACATTTTCATAATTTTACTTTAAGGGTAATTAAAAAATTAAAAATTTGTTCAAAAGTGTTAGGAATTCAAACATGTTGTGAATTTTGATGTATCTTTACTAATATAAAAGATATTTCAACTTGAACTGTTGTTGTTGTGGACATTTTTATCACCTTACATTTGAGGGTTGTTTTTTGTTCAAAAAAATAAAAAAAATTGGTTATAAGAGTATAAAAGTATGAGGAATTCAAAAATGTTGTGAATTTTGATGTATCTTTACTAATATGTAAGATATTATACTTAAAACTTCGATATTTGTAAAGATGATGATATTGTCGACATTTTTATCATCATACTTTGAGTGTTGAGATAAAAATTCGTATATAAGGGTTTCAATATGTGTGGAATTCAAAAAAGTTGCGACTTTTGCTGTATATTATTTTTTAAGATACAGCACCGTGTAACGGTAACAGAGTACCGTGCTTGAAAGAGGCTTTACTAATATGCAAGATATAGCTGTAACTTCGATATTTTTAAAGATGTTGATATTGTGAACATTTCTATCACCTTATTTTGAGTGTTATTTTTTTGTTCAAAAAAATTAAAAATTTGTATATAAGGTTTTCAATACGTGGGAATTTCAAAAAAGTTGCGACATTTGAAGTATCTTTATTTTTTTTGAAGATACAGCCCCTTGTAACAATAACAGCGTACTGTGCGTGAAAGAGGCTGTTATGTTGCATCTCGGAGGTTCGTTTTGGAGGCACTGATTGTGGGGGTGCCGGCTAAGCGTGAGGCACGCACCGTCGATTACCCTTCCATTGTTGCGTGGCACAATGGCGACAATTGCCAGCTATCCTCCGCCACTTATGCAATTAGTGGCAACACGGCCATTTACCCAGTGCAGGTTAATTGCCCAAATTGTTTCCAATTAAGATGTGATTCACGGTCGCGAATATTACTCTCAATACGCCCAATCACACACAATGGCTGCTGGATGCGTACTTAACCGGGATGAACACCCCTGGTGGAGAATCAACCGGTTGGACAAAGCACAAAAATCCAAAACCGTCGCTTTAACTCTTACGCTACAATAGATTTAATACACTCTTTAATAGGTCTTAATCTGTGCGAAAGACCTTCATTGCCTCTTCAATTGTCAACTAATACCATGGAACGATTTATATTACTCAGGAATTAATCGAAATTTACAAAGTATTTTAAAAAATCTAGAACTATCGCTTTAGCTGTTACACTACAATAGGTTCAATACATTCTTTAATAGTTCCTAATCTTTGCGACAGACTTTAATTGCCTCTTCAATTCTCAACCTAATATCATGAAGCCATTTATATTATTTTTAATGGTGTCATAAGAATCCAGGAATCAATCGAAATTTACAAAGTATTTCAAGAAACCCAAAACATAGCTTTAGAAATTACACTACAATAGTTTCAATTGATTTTTAAATAGTTAATAATCTATGCGACATTACTTCATTACCCTTGCAATTCTTAATTATTATTATGGGGTCATTCCTTGTCCACCTTTATTATATTCCGAGAATACATCGAGGTCCACAAAGTTTTTTCAAAAATTCAAAACCACTGCTTTTTGTATTATACTACAGTATATTCCTTAACAATTCTTAATCTATATGACATCACTTCATTACCCAATCAAATATCAACTAGTGAAATAATTTATATTGTTTCTTAATACTGCTAATGAACTTGAGAAGCAATTGAGATACTAAAGGTGTCTCAAAAATTTAAAAACATCGCTTTTGCAATTTACACTACAATTCATTAATTCAAAAATTTAAATCTGTATAATAGTACTTCATTACCACTTCAATTATCAATGACTTTCACAGGTTCATTCGTATTATTTTTTAATATTCTCATAGAATCAGAGAAGCAATCGAAGTACTAGGTATTTCCAAAAATTTTACACTACCTACTTGTAATAGATTCCTTAAAAAGTTCTTAATCTGTGCGATAACTACGTCACCCTCATCAAATATCAAGTACTGTCATGAGGTCATTTATATTATTTATTAATATTCTAATAAAATCCGAGAATCATCATGGTCCACAAAGTATTCCGAAAAATACAATACCGGTGCTTTGCCATTAAAAGTATTCTTAAAAGTTATTAATCTGTGCGACAGAAACAGATTTTTTATATTATATAAATTAAGTGTGTGTATATCACTAATTCTGTGACTTATTTTGATATACCTATAGTCATACGTACGTCAATTTCGAAATCAACTAGCCAGGGAGTCTAACTAAATCCAAACCCCCAACCACTGAAATTCCATCCCCTAACATAATTCATTTTTTTCTAGGCCTACCTGCACTCTAGCCTCGCTTAAATCCAACCGAAGAGCAAGTTCTTCTCTGGTGAAGACATCCGGGTACTGCGTTTTCTCAAACGCTCTTTCCAGCTGATGTAGCTGATAGGTAGTGAAGGTTGTTCTGGATCTACGGATCTTCCGAGGTCTGGAATCTCCTGGGAGGTCATCTCCTACGTCGCCGGTGTCCACCAGGTCCTCCTGCTCCTGGGGAGGAACCTCTGAAGGAGATGTCGTTTCTGAAAAAAAAAAGAAAAATTGGTGAGTTGTTTTATTTTACGATTTATGAACTATGTGGTTTATATTAATAATTCAAACGATTTTTTATTTAGAATATGTTTATTAATAAATATAAATAATAAAATAATTTAATAGTAATGTATAAAATTTTTGTTTTGGACAATTAAGTTAAAGGTATTTTGTGTTAAAATGGTGGAGGAGCATTTTAACTTAAAATGCAAATATCTTGAGAACGCTAACAGATATCGAATTTCTGTTTACAAATTTGAAATCTACGCATCTAAATTAACTTAAATGCAAAATTTTGTGAAAAAAAATTTCCGTCAATTTTCATCCCCCGAAAAACAACCCCCATCAATATCTCAAAATTGGGGGTAGATACGACTTTGGCGACTTCACCAATCGATTCCTCTCGCCGAATTACATATGTGTACCAATTTTCATCAAAAAATTCCAACGGATAAAAAAGTTATGGAGGATTGTTAAAAAACGTAAAAAATGCCTGATGTACCCCTCACGATTTTTTCAGATTTTGCTCATTTATCCACATTTTTTACTCTTTCTTTTATAAAATCTGAATCAGTTGAAATAAAAATTTGAAATTTGGTACACTTATGTGAAATTTTCCGTAGAATCGAATGGTAAAGTCGTTGAGAAGGTATCACTACCCAATTTTATGTTACAGCCCAAAAATGGGTGTGCCATGTTCCAACTTTAAACTCAAATATCTCGAGAACGAAAAGAGATAATTAAATTCGGTTTGAAAATTTGGAATCAGCGTATCGAAATCTATCTAATGGTATGTGTAACTCAATTTTTTCAGTTTGACCCATTTTTGGGTGTAACACCCATTTTTTGGTAAAAATGAAAAATATGTTTATTATGGAGTATAATCTTAAAATTTGTGATCTCTACCATTAAAATTACTGGAATAATTAATTATTGAAAAAAACATTCTTAAAAAGAATTATCCAAAAATATTTTTTTTATGTGCATTAATATTTAAATATATTATATGAATAACTAACCATGATGATATATATTTAAAGAACAGATCAAATTAAACTTTAAATAAGTTGAAATGATGAGAAAATCCTTGCAAATCCGCTGAAACTAAACAGGTAATCAAATTCAAATTGAGTAACCCAATAATTAAAACTAGTTCATCAGCGCATTAGCTGCGAGTGGTGCATTTAATTCCCTCATCGTGAAACCTGGAGATCTCTTTCGTTCGGAGAAGCCGGCTAATCTGCTGTAATTGGTATTCGCCAGGTTTTACCCGGCCAATTAGAAGCCATGGATACTCGCATCCACCACGAATATTCATGTTAGGAAATAAATCACAGGCAGAGGTATACCATACTGAGATACTGAGGCAGTGCAGAAAATGTCGAATAAAATGATTGATACCAATATTATATATATTATAAGAAAGAATAGTATCCATACATTTAAGTATCGAAAGAACAATGTACTTATAGAAATATTTTACAATAAAATTAAATGGTCTATTCTATATTGATACTGATATCGTAACAATAGTATAGGTACATTCCTAAATAGAATCAACGAAACTAATCACGAAAATGTTATTGATAATTTCTTTTTGTAAAATTAAATTATAAAAGTATTAAAAACCACAGATGTTATGAATTATACCAGACCTTAGGTGTTTTAAAATCTTTGGTGGTTACGATACTCATAACAATCGTAGGTTAATAGTTGTTAATTTAGGTTTCATTGAAATTTATTTGGAGTTTTTATTAGCATGTCTTGCTATAATATTAAAAATAATGAAAAAAATGTAAGGTTTTCTTGTAAAAACTGAACTGGATAAGATAAAAACAAACTACAACTACCATCTATATGCTACAAGCGTTATGAATGATACTATGTCTTAGATATTGTAATATCCTCACTCTACTAGCAGTTATTATACTCATTATGTTAATAGCTATAATATACCTAGGATAGTTATAAATATCATAACCGCCTCAAATGTAAATTGAATTCGGAGTTGGGAAAGCGATCTAAGGCCTGGTATGATTCATAAAATCCGTGGTTTGTTCAATAGTTTACCGGTTTCAAGTTATTAATATATATTATTTCGTGATCAAGTCTGTGTGGATTGATATGATATGACAATTATCTCATGTTATTTTGACAATTCTGTTTGGTAATATTTTTACATACTAGCTTGTCAAAACTACATGGTATATAATTATGACATAGTTACCCTGTTTATTTTTGTCTACGTACTACCGATAACCGGTAAACTTTATTTTATTCTTTTGGAAGACGGAACGATCGTTAATATATTCTTATAATTAATATAAATAAACAAAGTGTTGTATTATTTTATTAAATTTGATAAAACTTCATACAAATAATAAATTTGTGAAAATATGTTTTGGTCCAATTAATGGGCTGTGTGCATAGAATGTTCCAAATGTTATTTAGGTTGCAGACAACCGATACTTTGTAAGGATTTGCTTTAATTCTTTGTGGAGTATATCAATTAAAATAAGATTACCATAATAACAGATCTAATATTATTATCTGTGCTTAGTCGAGTTCAAAATCCCCGGGGGTACACGTTGCTTTATTGGGGTGCTTTTTTATACCGGTACTTAAACCCCTTTTATATTCGGATGCATAAAGTCGAGTACACATTCACCTAGCATTATTCGATACTTTCGGCTCCTTTTATATTAATTCACCCTTAATTTTGGTCATTTTCATTGCGAATCAAATATCACAGCTATTCTATTAACCTTTACAAAACAGAATGAAACTTCGAAGTGACAACCGATTTGTCTTTTCGGACACCAAATATGGTAAATAATTTATTTAATATTTCAATTTAAACTTAAGTAATTATTAACTAATGAATTATTTTTGAATTTTATAAAAAAAAATCCATAATTTTAGTGTAAGGTAACAACTGTCATCAGTCATCATTTTACTACTTTGATGTTAGAGCTGAAAATATTTTGTAGGTAGTTGACAATTTGTCAAAAATTGTTTGATAAAAAAGAGATGAAATACAATAGTTTTTCATGAGAGTCATTTTTTACAATTGTCACGAAATCAGCTTATAGATTTGTGATTTATGAAATAAAAATTAAATTTACAAATAAATTCTACATTGTTATTTCGTTGAAATTTTTAAATCGCCATCACTTCAGAAGGGATTTTGCACGATTACATGTTTTTGCACAGAACAATATAATCGTATTAACTGCAAAATTAAAAGCGGATTTAATTATTTTGTATTATTTTCGCATTGTTTTAAAATATACGTTCCGATTATTTTTTCTCTTCGAGTGGATTGGCAAATTGGTCTTCCATTCGCCTACGTTTGTTATATTCAGACTTATTGATTGTTACAATTAATTAATGATTCTAGTTTCATTTTAATAACTTTGCAGCGAATGTCAACATTCATTTTAAACGCATTAGGAACGAAACTGAATTTTAATTATCCCGAATCAAACATAAAAATCAATCACTGCTTTGCACTCTTTATAAAAGATAAAATGACCAGGCCAACTCTTTTTTCAAGCCGGCAATTTGGTCCTCATCCATTCAATTCTGTTTCCAATAGAAATGCCTACCTCGCAATTTTCATATACGAATTCATTACTGTATATTTTACACCATGTATTAAACCAGTATTGAAATTTATTTGATCACCGTTCCCTCTCATATTCTTTACTATTTCATGATACAAAGAACACATAACTCATTTCAGGTATATTCATATAAGAGAAGATGCTATATGCTTAATTAAAAAAAGTAATGCGAATGAAATACAAGATTTAGGATCAAATTTTGATGATTTTATAGAACAATAGCACGAAATTATTTACAGTTTGAAAATTTCATAAAATATTCCAGGAAAAACCAATTAATAGCAAAAGAATAATGGCTGATGAATTGACACCAGATAATATTTAAATTTCTGAAATAATTCAATAGATACAAAATGTAATTTTTTTAACATTGTTGTCGAAAGGGTTAACACTGAATTACAGTCGAAAAGTTGTTGTATCAGTATCAGTGGATTATATTAAATGACTGCAACTCCAAAAACAACTTTTCTTTTATACATATCTTATACCGTTGATTAAGAAATATATAGATAGGCAAGCTTATAAGAAAATACGTTTCACCTACATAACTGTGTCTCTGGTTGCATTTGGGTTAATATCAGGCGTTTCTGTCAAATATTATAAAGAAAGAGCAAACGTCATATAATTCATAATACAAATTAGTTCTATTTTAAAAAATACCAACGAATTATTGAAAGAACCATTTTAATAGATACCAAAAATATTCAGTAAATATGTAAAACATCTTTATTTATCTGATATTTTTGTCTGTTTAATTTTGCAAAGTCGTTTATGGCACCACGAACTAGATGGCTCTGTCGAATCTGATTCCAAAACAGCGGTACACAAAAACATACAGGCTTGCCTATCTATACAGGGTAGCCCAATGAAAATTATCAGCGCAATTTTTGGTCACTCGACATCAATTTTGCAAAAAACGCTCGAACACGTCAATTTTAGTATAAAGGGGGACACCCGAATGAGTTAATATCAGTGGTATCTTTACTATTGTATAAGTTGGTGGTAGTAATTTTGAACACCTAATAAACGAATACTTGAGTTTCTGTCATTTGTTTAAGCCTACTTGTTTGTAATTTTGAACACCTGATAAAATTTGTTTAAAACAATATTTCTCTGGAACTAATGATCGGATTTGAAAAATTAAAAAAAAACGTTGAAAAGAGAATTGAAAGGCTTTTCGAACTGTGCCATGTTTAACACCCTTTTCCATTTAAAATTTTTGAGGTGCAGTTCACCCCCATTTTAGGGTTGAAGTTATGCCATTGGTATCAATCCATTCAGGTGTCCCCCTTTATACTAAAATTGACGTGTTCGAGCGTTTTTTGCAAAATTGAAATAAGTGGCCAAAAATTACACTGATAATTTACATTGGAACATCCTGTATATTTTTCAATGAACGCTTATACCCAGTTGTGGGAATGGTCATGTGAGTTAGATGATACTCGCGGTAATCGAGTTAGACTTTGGTGTAGGCGAATAAAGCGATTAGCACAAAACGCCAATTAGAACCCTTGAGTTTTGGCACGTAAATTCACATCGGCACTTTTCATGCCCACGTTATGAATATTAAACATGGTGGACAAAGCGTCGAACCTAATTCGCTCCGCCGTCCAGCTAATAACGTTTAAATTGCGAGGATAATCTTATTCAAATACACCTTTTGTTGCGAGCCACATATCGCTGCAAATACAAATACAAGGGGACCATGGGACTCTGTCTGGGAACTTTCCTCTTTATCCCTGGTGCGTGGCTGCCTGCTAGCCTGCTAGCCGCTTGGTGCTTTGTGCGATATATTAAAACCAACTTGTTTGTTCTACAGATATATAATTACTTGACACGTCAGCTAGCTTTGCTGTCATTGATTTCCTATTATACTTTTCACCCTAACATCTACAACTCTAAACTATCACCAATCAGTTTTTCATTCCGTTTATATTTTTGACGTAAAGGCAAAACATGCATGGAACAAGTCAAGATTAATAACATAGCGTTTAGAATTTTAGGGTCAAAATTTGTATGTCTATATTTTTCCCTATGACGTATTTGATCAGTTTGTGATTCCAACTTCCTATTAAACTTTTCTCATAAAAAGGCAAAACATGATATGGATTAGTTCCAGAATAATAACGGAAGATGCTATTGTCGTTATATCCTTTGAAATTTTGTGGTGAAAATTTGTATATTTATATTTTTCTCTATGAGGTATATAAAGATGGCGATAAATATTGAGCTTGCACATATTTTTGGGTATGGCAACCAATTCGTGGTTCTGTGTTCTGTAATCCAATTTTCAAGTAGGTTTTCCTACAAGCCTAGGGTTTCATTTTAAATTTCACAGTAAGATCATTAATCAGTTTGTGATTCTAACTTCCTATTATATTTTTCACATAAAAAAGCAAAACATGATATGGAATAGTTCCAGAATAAATAGCGGAAAATACTATTTTGGTTACATCCTTTGGAATTTTGTAGTGAAAATTTGTATGCCTATATTTTTCGCTATGAGGAATTTGATAAAGATGGCGATAAATATTTAGCTTGCACCTATTTTTTATTACGGAATTGTAGAAATTCGTACTTAAATTTTTCTAGAAGCATTGTCATAATTTTTACAGTATGACCATTGATCAGTTTGTGACTCCAAATTCGAATTACATTTTTGATTTTGAAAATAAACAAAATTATATGGAACATTAAAAACTTGTAAACTTGGAAGATATTATTTTTAACACAATGACAAAAACTTTTTTCCTGTAGATATACCATCAGTCCATTGATTAATCATCCACTAATTCAAGAATCAAGCTGATCCGTAGATCAACATATGTTTTAATTCACCAACTTGATTCACAGTTTTGTTTATGTTTTTGATAATTCATATAATTTTACGAGTGTAAATTTTTTGTTAACATATGACGTGTAATTATGTGTTATATTATGTCATATTTGAAAAAAAAATATGGCCAACAAAGAACGAAAAAGGAATAAATTACTGCGATTAAAGCTTGATTAATGAAATACAACGGATCAGTTGATCATTCATTTTTTTAATAATGAATTGAATTGATTTATGGATCAGAGTTGATCAGTGGATCAAGCTTTGATTAAGGATTGATGAATTCGGCCGTTACATTATTTGAAAACTAGTCATGTTATATTAAAAACTATGAGAAATATCAATCAATAGAGATTTTTAATATAAGTATATTCCTTTTTGAGATTTAATTACTTAAACTTCACTTTTAAAGATTTTTAGTGTTACTTTATATTTTAAATTGTCTTTATTAGTATTTGAGGTAGAATCAGTAATTTCATTAAAATTCTTGTACCAAACATGTCAATTAAGTGATTTTTCATCAAAAGAAGTTTCTGTATAAATTATAATAAAACGTGCCGAATTTCATTAATGTTAAATATGTCTCGAGAAGAATTTGGTGATTAATCTATCAAATTTAATTGTGATTTCCCGAATAATTTAATAATAATTATAGATGTCTGTATGTTGACGTAAATTGAAACCCGAAACCAAAGGATTCGTATCTAAATGTCATTTTAATTGTTTAATTCGATCGTCTGAAAATATTAATTTGCGGTTTTGTATTTTGACGAGTAATATTTATCCATGCGAGGATTTAATATTTTGATGGCATTTAATATTCGAAATTGAAAAATATTAATATTCGCAATTATCCAATCAAGCGGAAGAGTCTTTCATTTTTATTTCCTCTCATATTAAAATAACTTTTAACATCAATGGATTTTGCTGGAATTAACTTATTTTTAAAATTCTAAGAAAATTTTAATTAATAATCCTGTTGAACGGCAGCCATCTTATTGTTTAAGGATCGTCTTTTGTCTATAGAAAAATGATTAATTAATTGAATCTTACAAGGAAACAGCTATGGTCTATTAACTTCACAAAGTTTTAAGAAAACCTTTATCGAAATAACTTTTCACAAAACTCTGTTTTTAACAATTTGTTAAATAAAAGTGTTTTCATCATTATTTTAAATTGAAACTAATTTACAATATGTACATCATCAACAATTAACATTACACATTTACAAATGATATTAATGTAGTTATAATGTGAAATATATATCGAAATAATGACAATAGTAAATATATTTGGTACTAATTTTCTAATTTTCTAATTTATCTTATATTCGAACAATTTCCATATAATTATTTCTATATAAACGAAATTTTATTAAAAAGCACAATGTACCTACATTGGAAAATATTTAAATGTGGTCTATCACAAAAACTTAAACACATGAATTTTGTGTACAGAATTTATTTCTTTTTGTCAAAACCGCCTTAAAAATCAATCCGAATTGTCCAAAATTTAAATCAGTTATTTAGTTTTACTAAATATTTAACGATAACAGTTTGTGGAGTACACAAAAATATTGTAAGTTTAAAAAACAATTGAAAATTTTATTCATTGACAAACAAATCCAAAAAATATTGTACAGAAATATCTAAAATTTAATTATGTGATTTAGATTTACTTCATAGTTAACATTTAAGACCGACGCTTAATATTGTAAAAATATCAAACAATTTAACATTTTATGAACGAATGTTTATTTAATAAACTGACAATAATCTCCATTTTCGAAAATTGAAATAAATAATTTAGATTGACTTAATTTTTAAAACAACTATACAGGGTATGCAACACACTGTATATAGAAAATTTTATGATGGAATATTAATTCCATTAAATCCGGATTATCGAAAATTAAATATATTATTTGCTTGTTTTGAGATTAGACAAAAATATTGCAAATAAATAAAGTAATTCTATTACTTATTATTATTATTGTATGATGAGAATTTTGGTGGGATATTTAGTCCATTGAATGGCAACCCCTGAAAATCGACCAGATTTGTCCACAATGAATCGGAACAGATCTTGTGACAATAGCCCGATTCGGATCGCCTGGGTTCAGGCTAATTGAGGGCGAGGAAACATCGTAATCTGTTTAGGGTTCCTAATTGGGTACAAGCGTAACGAGACCTCATTACACTATCAACTTATCCGGGAAAAATTAACCGTGAAATCTGTATTATCACCACCGCCAATTAAAACAGAACGCTTCGGTAAACCAGTCTTTGTAATTACTTCTTTCAAATATTAAATACTGTAGCGTTTTTTTCTTTTTCCCAAATTTCTGGTGTTTAATATACCAAATAAGATTACCTAAACAAACACACAAAGAAAAGGTCTAATGGATTTGGGGAATTTGTCTTCTGGGAACGATTTTGTCTTGTTGGTTACCAGAAATTGGACAAATCTTTTGGGACTTTTCTCCAAATATATTTAGCCATAACAAAAAAAATAAAAAATATTTATATAAAACCGGATTAAATAGGGAAGTGCCAATATATTTATTTGTTTTCAATATGATTAAATTGTACTAAAATTTATACGATATTATTATTTAAACATATTTAATATGGTGTTAAATATTAAAAACAATTTCGACAACAATATGGTTAAACCACTTTTTCAATTCATACACAAGTAATGCAATGTATGGGATACATTAACAAAAGTATTAATATCATCACTAGCGATGATACACTTGAACAAAAAAAAACACAAAATTGGTAATTGTCCCCAAAAAATATAAATAAATTATCATGATTGTAAAAGTATCATCAACATAGAAATAATATACCTAATAAAATATGACAAAAAATACACTATTTTGAGTCATACGCAAAAATAGATATACAATATAATGTAGGTATGTATCATTTTCTGAAGTAAAAGGTACAAAAAATCATCAGCTATTATGATAAATGGACAGATATGGGAATGCACTTAATTAATTTTAGTGATATTCATTCCTAAAATGTCATCAGCTGTTATGATATATGTAAGGACACAAACGATACGAAAAATCACATTTTCTTAATTTTGTCTCTTGTGCCAACAAACCAAAAAATCAATTTTTTTCAATCAAATAACTAACTTTTTTTAATTAGCCCTAAAATATGAAGTGTATATAATCGTCAGGAGAATACCAAATGTTAAAAATAATCCAAATTTGTAAGGTATCTTAGTCGAACTTATTGAAAAGGTTAAAAAAATTTACTTTGAAAAAAAAAACAATAAATTATTTTTTATCGTCTTTTAGTGCCCCAAATGTCATTCAAACAGATATATAGTGAATTGAGATGACTGTAATTGGTGAGATTTAACTTCCCCATTAGGGGTGCTTATAATTTACTAATATAGTTATCAATGGAAGAAAATATTATGAATTTTCTCAAGACAATATATATATTTATCCATTAATTGACTATCAAAAAAATATCTTAATACTTTTCTAAATGTAAAGTAAGTACACTATAATTGAACTTGTAGAAAAGGTTTAAGATATTTGTTTTTAAAAGAAATATGATTCGAATAAAATATAGCGAATTAACACAATAATTGGTGCGGTTTACCTTTCCCAATAGGGGTTGTTTATAAGGTGCTATTAAATTTGAGCCATTAATTGCTCCATCTCTTTACCTAATATTTTGATGTTTAAACACAGCTTAAATAAAAGGAAATACTAAGCCCTAATGCCTTATTATAAATTAACTGGAAGTTCCCAAATTACAAATTTACATAATTTTAAATGTACTTCGTCCTACGTTTCTATGTTTTGAATGAAAATACCAATTTGTACACTACACTTAGCAAATATAAATATATCAACCGAACTCTGACTGTTAATGACACCAATAAAGAATAAGTTAGGAGTTTAATGGCCTGTTGCACCGTTGTACTTAAATTTTGGTTTTCCTTAAACGGGCACACTTTGAAATAAAATGTCAAATAAACTATTTTACGAGGACAGTAATATTCGGGTATTCAGTACCTTTAATTATGTTTTATTTTGTTTTTTACATTAATTTTAATTTGCACTATACAACAAACCGAAGTCCAGAAACAGAACAGGGGATCAACAGTTTATAGTAGATTTAATTGGAGTGAATACCGATATATTATTATCCTCATCATCCTTTACAGTCGAATATTCATCTCCATCATGAAATATTTATAATTGCAGTCAAAATTTTCATTAGATTTTTTTTGTTACCGTGTCTCTTAAATTTAAGCCTTGTTGGTGTAATTAAGCATAAGTACAATGTACTACCTTTCCCAATAAGGTGTTTAATTAACTATATGTTTGTAAAAAATGGTACTTAATTATATTCGAAAATATCCGAAGTTTGTCACAATTAAATAAAATAATATAATTGGTCCTATAAAGAACTCGTCAGAAAGTATAGTACTTATTCGATCTTTATCATCAGGTAACGCGTCGTACCTCAACTTTTACCGAGTTTTGTATTCCGTGCACGAATATTTTTTACAATAACCTTTGCTTATATATCGTATAGGATACTACACTTACTTGTGAGTTCTTTAAAGGGACAATTACATTCCCTAACAAATGAAACTATTATCCCAATTCTGTAAGGAAGTTACTAGCTCTTAGCACGATACTAACTTCATTAGTCAATAAAAATAATAGACACTAAATAAAATATGAAAATGACAGCTTTTACAAATATTGGTTAACATTTTTAGTAACGTTACTTAAAGCTAGCAACTTCTTTACAGAATTGGGGTGGTTGTTATTTGAAGATAAGGTTATAAGACAATTATATTTCCTTACAAATGAAACTATTACCCCAATTCTGTAAGGAAGTTACTAAAAATAGTAGACACTAAATAAAATATGAAAATGAATGCTTTTACAAATATTTCTATTGGTTAAACTTTAAGTAACGTTACTAAGAGCTAGCAACTTCTTTACAGAATTGGGTTGATTGTTATTTGAATATAAGGTTCTAAGACAATTATATTCCCTCACAAATGAAACTATTACCCCAATTCTGTAAGGAAGTTACTTAAAATAGTAGACACTAAATAAAATATGAAAACGACAACTTTTACAAATATTGGTTAAAATTTTCATTAACGTTACTAGCAACCTCTTTACAGAATTAGGGTGACTGTTACTTGACATAAGTTTCTAAGTTTTTAACTTACCGGGCCGTCCCTGGTTGCCCAGAATCTGGTCAATGCTTTACTAGCTCTTAGCAACGTTACTAACATCATTAGTCAATAAAAATAGTAGACACTAAATAAAATATGAAAATGACAACTTTTACAAATATTGCTTAAAATTTTTAGTAACGTTACTAAGAACTAGCAACTTCTTTACAGAATTGGGATTTATTATTTGACATAACTTTCTAAGTGTTTAACTTACCCGGCCGTCCCTGGTTGCCCAGTATCTGGTCAATGCTGTACACCCGGGGCTTGTCGTCGCTCACCATCCTCACTGTGCGCTCCATCACTCAGCACTGCGGGCCCGAGCGGCGGCTCCGTGGCTGCTGCGCCCCTCCCCCAGCCCGGCCAATGCGCGGCGCCGCGGCGTCCCATTGGCGCCCGCCGAGCGCCCCGCGAGCTAATTGGATGGGCTACATGTGCGAGCAACAGATGAGCCACGATCAGCTTAAAACGAGATGGCATGCGAGGAGTGAAAATAGTCTAGGTCATTATGTATCTACCATGGGTAAATGTCTACAGGTATTGGAACTTATGTGTATGTACGGTAGGAGTTAAGTTTAAGGGAAATGGGCAAGGGAGACACTGACAAAAGCATTACAATTAATTGAAGATGGACCTAAAATAAAGTCCCCTGTTCTTACATACTTCAAAATATCATCTTTCAAATATCACCTTTAATAAAACCTTATTACTAATTATACATGATCCATGGACTAAAAGTCTCCAAAGGTATTGGACTCTATTCTTACATATTTCAAGTGTTAAGTTCAAGCGAAATGGGCAAGGAAGAAACTAACACTGACGAACAAAAGTATTACAATTAATTGAAGATAGACAAAAATATAGGTCCCTATTCTTACATACTTTAAAATATCATGATTAATAAAAACATTATAACTAATTAAATATGATCCATGGACTAAAAGTGTACAAAAGTATTACAATTAGTTGAAGATGGATATAAAATATAGGCCCCTATTCTTACATACTTCAAAATAGCATCTTTAATAAAAAATTACAATTAATTAAACATGATGTAGATGGACACAATGTCTCCAAAAGTATTGGATCCTGTTCTTACATACTTCAAGTGCTATGTACAAGCGAAATAGGCAAGGGAAACACAGTCATTAACGAACAATAGCTTTACAATTAGTTAAAAATGGATCTAAAATATAGATCCCTATTCTTACATACTTCAAAATATCATCTTTCAAATATCAACCTTTAATTTGGTTATTCCACATTATATTTTATTTTGTCCAGCATCAGGACAGAAGACCAACAGCTATTGGAGATGGAAACAATAAGATATTTTACATTAATTTTAATTCATACTATCCAACAAATCGAAGTCCAGTAACAGGACAGG
This sequence comes from Stenolophus ochropezus, assembly GCA_035578165.1. Lineage (NCBI taxonomy): Eukaryota > Metazoa > Arthropoda > Insecta > Coleoptera > Carabidae > Stenolophus > Stenolophus ochropezus. The sequence goes on along the minus strand of JAQOWZ010000028.1, from coordinate 3,242,917 downwards.
GGAACAACAGCTTATAGTGGATTTAATAATACTCTATTAAATGATCTGTTCTAATCTCCCAGTAGTTAGATGAATTTACTTCCTAAGGAAGTCACAGAAAATGTTGTCCACATCTTTGACACTATGTACATTCCCAGATAAAACATTGTCTCAACTACACCTTATTTCCTAACAAGTTTTACTTGCATTTAAGTGTTGTAGGTTTGCAACCTACAACCAACTAAGTAAACCACTACAAAGGATAATTATTGCATAATTGGTATAGGATCAGAAATTAATTGAGGATGGAAACAACAAAGAAAAAAAAAACTATTTTATTCCTATGCCCTAAAACTATGTAGCTAATATTTTGTACCATTTCTCAAATGTGAATGAAATTATATCATGCAATATTGTTATACCTACTTCTTTCCTTTTCTTTCAATCCACAACTTTTACTAAAGACAATTATTCTTCAATCTTTAGCATCATTCTTAGATAGTACTGGACTTCAAATAATTGTTTTAATAATTATCTTCATGAGTTTTGTTTTTGGTTGACAATATATAACAATTATTATAGTAATACAGAGAGTACAAAAATTTACAAAATGAAACTGAGATATAAAACAATAAGCAACAGACCAAACCATAAATGAAGCAATTTTTTGTGGAACAATATAACATATTTATTTTGGGAAAATGATATTGATAACATTAATATCAATATCGATTAATTCTATTGAAAAACAAAGAGCAGATGAAACCCAAATAAAAATTCCAGCTTTTTTTCAGATAATTTTACTTGTATTTAATCATTGTAGGTTTTTCGGTTGTCAGCTCAAAACCTCTACAAGCGACCTGCAGCTTGTAGTATTTTCTGAACCACTCGAATTTGAACCCCAGGTATCACTCAATTTAATTCGAGTCAAAGCTCCCTAAACAAGTGAACCAACACTGTCTGGTGATTATTATGTCGCATTCATCAGATGAGGATAGAAATAACAAAGTGTGTTGAAACACCTTTTTTCCTAATTTCTTATTTCCACAATTTCTTCTGTGGTACAATATTCTTAGATAGAGCTGAAATACCAAAGTTGTTATAATTGTTTTGATCAGTTTAGTGATTTGATAGTGATAACAATCATCATTCCATTGAGGAACATAGGCTAAATGAAATCGTCAGATGAGCGTAAAAATATCTAATTTCCAAGATCGATTAGATTGTGTATAATTAAGTATGAGGAAGAGATTTAATTAAAATATAATGCGAGAGATTTGCCCACCAGTAAGGATTAATAATTCCAATGTGTAACCTAGCCACACGACATGAATGCAAAAACCCAATGCATAAAAACTAGTCTCTCTGTCACCAAAACCACAAATCCTAAACATCTCATCAGGCATTGTCTCCCTTGGGCGAATCCCGGATTGTGGTCGGAATGATACTTAGCCCACAATGCTAGGCTGATTATCCATTCTGTGCTAATGCTTAGCCAGATCAGCATAATTACTATCTTCGCACTTCGGAGGAATAGCCGGATTGTGGTGGATTAGTGGTGGATTTCATTTAGCCATACCTGTATTTTAATAAGTGTTTAATCATGTTTCTATACACTGTTTTGTATACCTGGCTTTCATTAACTATTCTTCCAGAAACAAACATTAAAAGATCTGTATCTTATCAGTATATTTAAAATACACAATAAACCAAATACAAGATTAACAGAGACGATTACTCTACTACATGCAACATATAAACTAATGAATATCTGGACCATTTGTTTATCAAATGCCAATTTTAGCAACCACTAAGAAATTCACAGGGTAAATGGGTACAATATTATATCTCTTCATAAGAACGTTAATGTTGTTGTTTAGAGACAACGTAAGTACCTGCTTGAAAATTAATGAAGTCAACACTGACTAACCCACTATTTAATTAAAAAATTGTTATAAAATATTTGTACCTTATATACAAAATTAGTTAATTACTACTCTGGTAGGTTTAAACTAATTATTGATACACATAATTTATAAACATGTGCATAAGACTTAACTTAGGGTAAGTGGGAGAGAAGTGGACCGTTAGGAGCGATTGATTTTTGATCTTAAAACTACATTAGATTGATGTCTCTTATAAGGAATGTTAATTTTGTTATTTAGAGTTGTAAGTAGCTTCTTGAAAATTAATGCAGGTAAAACTGAATAATTCAAGACTTGCTTAAAAAAATGGGAAAAAATGTATCTTATATTTATAGTTAATTACTACTTCGGTAGGTTTAAACTAATTATCTATACACATACTTTATAAACATGTGCATAAGATTTAACGTAAGGTAAATATGTTGTTCTATATGTAGAATCTCTTAGGATATATGGACCACCTTATGCTGAGGAGAGATGGACCAGAGGATTTTTATTGTTACAAAGATCAATACAATAGTAAACAGGAAAAAAATCATAGGCACATAGGAAGGTACACGATATAGTTTTTATTTCATGAGTTCTGAATTGTTGTTAAATGGTTAATCAGAGTATAAGAGCTAAATATTATGAAAACGAATATGCGGGATGCTAGGAAAATTATGAATCAATATTATAGGGTAATTTTTTTTTCCAAAAAGTGGTTCATCTCTTTGGTATAAATTAAATTGGACATACTGTCTAAAACAGCAAATTGCTTGAAATATTGTATATGATCGTAAATTTGTTGAAAAAACAGAACAGGTTCTATTTTTCATACAATCTGTCAGCCAATTTGACTGTGAGCATGCGCATATAAGAATTTTGTGATGTTATGCGTTTCTAATGTTTATTTGTTTTTAATGTATATAGTGTGGTTATACAAAACTTAGTGTTAGTACAGATATAGTTGTAAGTATTGCAAACTTTAAATTTAAATGAATTTATAGTTAAATTTGCTTGTCACATTGAAATAGGAAAGTGCGCAGAATCAGAGCCAATATGTTGTACATAAAATTAGTATCATACAAAACCATTAACTTGCATTTTGGTCGTTATGAACAACTTTTATTATAAACGATGATGTTATAAATGAATGTCACAGTTGATTAAATTTATTTCTGTTTTTTATTCAGAGATGTTCATTTTGTTCCGATATCATTTTGTAATTTGAATAATAATTTCTAGCAGATATAACGGAAATTTAAAATATTTCCTTATATATTATACTAATCGTTCCTTCAGTATAAACATTAGGGTTTATATCGCCTAAATTGAAAACCTTTAATGTAGACAGCTTATTTCAATCAACAAGTAATACTATTTTAATACAGTTTTAGTTTGTTTGATGTTTGAGTCATGGACAATATCGTTTTTATATATTCTACTAACCGCCCCTTCAGTATAAATACCAGAGTTGATATCTGCCTCTAATACAGACAGGTTATTTGAATCGACAAGTAATAATATTTTAATATAGTTGTAGATTGTTTAATGTTTGGTAGATGGAATAGAGAAGTAATATATCTGTTGATAATGGTAATGGTATAAGTAGGAAAAGAAAACGCATTTAGTATTCTGGGGGTATTTATTGAGAGCGGCGCTGCGGTGAGGTCGCCCGGAGCGAGTTCGTCTGCTCCGTTATTGGTTTTTACGAGACAAACATGGACCGAAATTAAATCCCCGAGGCGAGCACACATCGGCTGAGGAAAACATTTCTGTTATTTATAATTGTTGGTTAATGCAGGCAGGAATGTAATTAGCCATTGTCGCAACTCACGCTGCTGATTTCATAATTCCGGCGAAATTAATAATAATTGCATTGTATCGCCGAACGACTTTGATCTCGGCCTGGCGTGATGCGCATTTCAACGCGCCATTGTCACAGCGCCTATTGTTTGCCTCGCTGATGTCACGGCACAATGTAGCAGCGACAGACGAAGCCGAGTGCGTTAAGGATCCCCAGCTATACTCTGCATCTCAATACCCAGCAGAAACAACCCTAAACTGCAACTATCACCTTCTATATCATCTTCCTCCAACCTTAAAAACATCAATACTTGATCAAGTGTGCTCTAAAAGATGATCTGTTAATCTCCAAGTAGTTATAACAGAAAAAACTCTAAACTGCAACTATCACCTTTTATATTATCTTCCTCCATCCTTAAAGATATCAATACAGGACAAACCATGATCAGAAACACTTATACCTACTTCGTCAATAATGCTCTAACAGATAATTCTTCTAGATTATGTTCTTCCATTCTTAAAAATTTTAATGCAGGACATAATATGATCAGAAACATTTATATAACACTTAAACCTACTTCGTCAATAATGCTCTAACAGATGATTCTTTTATATTATCTTCCTCCATCATTAAAAATATCAATACAGAGCATACCATGACCAGAAACAATCATAAAATATTTATACTGACAACCTACTATCACCTTCTATATTATTTTCCTTCATCCTTAAAAATATCAATTCAGAACATACCCTGATCAGAAACACTTATACCTACTTCGTCAATAATACTCTAATAGATGATCCTTCTAAATTATATTCTTCCATCCTAAAAAAAATCAATACAGGACATACAATGATCAGAAACATTCATAAAACATTTATCCCTATTTCATCAATAATGATCTATCACATGATTCTGGTATATTATCTTCTTCCATCCGTAAAAGTATCAATGCAGTTCAAACCATAATCAGAAGAAACCAAGTAGTTGTATTTACTTCACTAAGAAATTACAGAAAAAGTTGTCTTTCACCAGAAAACAAAAAGAAAAACATCAGTAACAAAAAAAAAACTAAATTGCTTCGCAATCAGCTATCTCCTTGTATATTATCTTCCTCATTATAATAACAAACACTTACTATTCTTTAAAATAAAAATACAGAACTTATAAATCAAATACCATACGTTATAAAAAGGAGTAATCCAAGCATCGAGATTACTGGGAAATCAGGGGAAAAGTTATGCTTCATAAAAAAAAGGTAAAGAAAAAGATTAGATATAAAGATAACCATCATAGAAAACAAGAATAAAGTCTACACACTATCAAAACTAGTCCTAAGTCAATCTGAAAATTTCTTACAATAAGAATAAATCTCTGCGTTATTGGAAAAACACAGAAAATAAAATGCGTCATCAAAAAACAAAAGAAAAAATTAGAAAGGTGACAATCATACATAAGAAAAATAAAACCTGAATTATAGAATATTTTCCTCAATTAGTATATGGATGTATTTACTTAGAATGTTATAAAAAATATTTTTTTATTAAAAAAAAAAGAAGAAGATAAGATACCAAGATGACAATCTTCTGAAATAAGAAGATTTAATATTAATTTAGAATAAGAAAAAGATTTGCTTATATTCCGTACATAGATTCAGAAACACATAAAAAGTATGTTTGGCAAAAATCCATATTTCTTTTTAGTGCGAAATTTCCAGCCCTTATTTCACATTTTGGAACAGAGTATACATCAATTCGTAATTTCCAAATTAATAATGCCTTAGCACTAAGTTATTTAACAATTTCAAAATTTAATTTCGAAATTATCAGAATACAGCTGTATTTATTAGTTGGAAACAAGTTCAAAGGGATCTGCGAAAGCTCCATAATTAAATTTTAACAATTGAATTATTAAATTTATTTAATTTGAACATGAAGCCATTAGAGAAAACGGAGGAAATAAAAAGAACAACAATGATTAAAATATTTGATTAAATAAGAAGGAATGAAAGAATTGTGGAATTGAGGGATGACAATGGGAGGAACTTTTTCGATATGTGAATCTGTTGTTTGAGTTAAATAAAGCCATTAGAGAAAACGGACGAAATAAAAAGAACAACAATGATTACAATATTTGATTAAATAAGTAGGAATGAAAGAATTGTGGATTTGAGGAATGACAATGGGAGGAACTTTTTCGATATGTGAATCTGTTGATTGAGTTAAATAAAGCCATTAGAGAAAACGGAGGAAATAAAAAGAACAACAATGATTAAAATATTTGATTAAATAAATATGAATGAAAGAATTGTGGAATTGAGGGATGACAATGTGAAGAATTTTATCGATATGTGAATCTGTTGATTGAGTTAAATAAAGTCATTAGAGAAAACAGATGAAATAAAAAGAACAACAATGATTAATAGCTATTTTTAGTACAAGTGAGCAAAATATGTCTTTTTCTCACGGGCCCAGAAATTGGCCACACGAGCGAAGCGAGTGTGCCAACTGGACTAGTGAGAAAAAGACATGCTCACGTGTGCTAAACATATTTTTTTCCACAATCTTACAATATAATTTAAAAAAAAAATAAAACATTGTACTTTTTTATTTAATAATGAAAATCTCAACAGTACGATTATGTTTATAAATTATAATTAAATTTAATGTAATTTAATCTAAAATGTATTATAATGTCTGTAATCCCATGAAAACATTGTGCTCAGAGTTAGTGTATTTTGCTCACTAATGTTATTTACTTTGCTCACTTGTGAAGAAATTTATTTACTTTGCTCACTTGTGATTCAATATGCTACTTTGCTCACTGTTTTAAGTTGAATAATGATGTATTTTGCTAACGATTTTGGAAAAAATATTTGATTAAATAAGTAAGAATGAAAGAATTGTGGAATTGAGGGCGGACAATGGGAGGAACTTTTTCGATATGTGAATCTGTTGATTGAGTTAGATTTGATTCGCCATTGTTTGAGTTCTTTATGCGGCTGGAGCGTTTTCCATCTTAGCGTTTCCTGAACATTTGACGACCGCCGTTCCATCTGCCTACTTAGCGTTAATGCACATTTAATTTGAGGAAAATTGACTGATTCCTATTCATTTTGTGCAGGGGATTTAACTCATATTACGAGTTATCCCACCCTTACCACTTCAGCTTTCAATATACGCTGTGAACGGAGATGTCACATTTCGGACATTCTGCAAACACTATTCAAAATCTCAACCATTTTTTTTAACTGATTGTTAAGAAAAATGTAATTGTAGGCCTGCTTATTGTAATGCAATAGTTTTATTGGTATCACTGTTTAATTCATTGCATGTAAGTACAAAACAATATTTTTTCCAAACGATAATAATTGACAAATACTAGACTTCTTTATTTCCTAGGGAATGAAGTAAATAACAGTATTTTTAATTTTGATTCTTTGAGTGCATATCAATTAAGAATTAAGTATAAATAAATAAATAAATAAAATTGGCCTCTAATATTTTCGGCATAACATATGTCTTTTTTAGGACATAAAATTATTTGTTTTAAAAAAATTACCGAATCAAGAAGAAAATTAATGGTTAGAAGAAAATTTTTGTATGTTTTCTGGAAATAATTTCGTTAATCTTTCAACTTAAAATGCCCTTAGCTACAGTCTTTTAATTTTTGTTGAACAACAAATAAAAATAATATAGTACGTTATTAAACTTAATAATAATAACAAGATGTTTGCCAATCTTTATCTAAATAAAATACCACTGTGTCCGAGTGGTTCGAAACGCACTACAAGCTGTAGATTTCTTACAGAGACTACAGACCGATAAATTATAACATTAAAATCTAATCAGATCTAATCTAAGATGTCACAATGTTATATGCAAAATTTCAACTTCTTTTATTCACTAGTATTCGAGTAATCCAAACACATGGACAGACATAACCCTACAAATAATAAAATCGTCTTCTAGGGACTTCAAAACGTGCTTATCTATTGAAAACTTACTTTCCGATTTTTAGCATGATTTCAATACCTCTCTTTCTGAGTGGCGAGAGGTAAAAATCTATAAGTATTAATACTCTTAGTAATATTGTAATCCAACAAACGTTTCTTGTCATACAATAAGAAACGAAGTTCATAGTTCAATTTAAAGAATAGAACTGTAAAACATAAACCTTTTACAACGGGAGCTGTAAGCACTTTGTTTCCTAAAAATAACTTAAATAAACCTAATGAGATTTGGTATATTTCCTTATTAGAGAAAATGTTTTTAGATCTGAAGTACCAATGCAGAATAAAATGAACAACATATTCAACACACTGTACCCATATTTTTTACCCTCAGTACATTAACAAACATGTCACTTACGCAAATTTGAAACTTGGTTTTAGTTTGATAAGTTAATAGACTTAACTTAACTACCAAAGTTTGATGTTGCTATCTAAGCAGAGATTTCTGTCCATGACGTAGATTTCCTTAGGAGTAATTCCATTTAGCATTTACGTCATTTACGTTGAATAAAGCAGGATTTAGTGATGATTATTTTTGCCGTGTGTTGGGAATGCTGTGTCCTGTGAGGGTGTGTGATTAGTTGTGTGCACGCCACCCAGGTCGCGTATAAGTTCGGCATGTCTGTGGCATAATAGTCGATTAGTTGTCGGAGACATGATGGTAATGAGAGGGTTATTAGCGCGACCGCTGCGGCTGCTAGTGACAGCACCCCCTCACAATGAGGGTAATTGCTTGCTTAGACCTCATTCGCCCTCCCATGGGTAAATCTTTTAATTGTTGCAAATATTCTGTGTCTTCCACTACATTGGAGTTAATCATTTGTTAATTTTATCATATAAAATTGTTGGGTATACTGGCTTTAAAGCAAATAACAATAAATATATATTTGTATCAAACATTATATAATATAATTTTAAGCTCATCAGAATTAATCATCACTAACCAAAATTTTTTTAACATTCTCATCAATCTAATTGTTAAAATAGACGTGAGGATGATCTAACACAAAGGTCGAAACGTCTTCTTAATTTTCATCTAAATAAAACATCAAGCCATCAACTCCAGGAATTTTATTTTTCTTCTAATTGATATATAGGCAACTGAGTAATACATGTTATCGGCAATCATTTTTACTTGCAAGTAATATATTATGCCTAAATCTCTAACAGAAAATCTTCTTCTGATCTTTCTTGCACGATGTTCTTAAGTGTCTCAAATTCCTCCTCCTTTCGCAAAACCTATATCTTCTTTCATCTCTTGACAACCAGTACTTGTTGTTTCTCTGTTCTATTACCACATCTCAATCTAGTAATAATCCTGATGATTTTTTTTCGTCCAGTAAATAACGTGTTATCATAATTGATGTTCTTGTTGTTATATGTCCCAATCTTTCGAAAACAGTTCGTGATATGTGTTCCTTTCATTTATGGCTCGTCTTTCTGTTTATACCGTTGAATACCCATTTCTTTCGTTGTAAACTTTTCCCACTTACTTTTATTTTGTTAATTTGTTGTTTTTCTCCACTCTTCTTATTACCTTATATACACAATTAGTTAATAACTACTTCGGTAGATTTAAACTAATATTTATAATTATGCTTTATAAACATGTGGATAAGACTTGATGTATCCTAAAAATGTGGCTCTATCTGTAGACAATCTTAAATAATTTAGTGATCCATTTAACTTCTTCTCTGAGGACAGATGGACCACTTTATGATGAGAAGAGATGTACCAGAGAATTTTCATTATTAAAAGATCAATACGAGTACAACGGTAAACAAGAAAAAAATAATTGGCACATAGAAAGGTAGATGATCTAAAGAACTGTCAAAAGGTGATTATAATGAAGAAGCTGAACATTATGAAAACGAATATATGGGATGCAAGGAAAATTATTTAAAAAAAAAGATAACGAAGTATGATTGAATAAAATGTGTAATTTGTGGTCGCTGTTTGCTACAACAATCTGTGAACCAGATTATTTTTGGACTTTTGTAAACCCGAATAATATATTTTTTGTAGTTTTCAGAACATAGTTTCATTTTTTTCGTTATTCTTATAAGTAAGCCCAGATTAAATTGTTGATGATTTACATCATCAAATAATTCATCGATGATTAAAGCATGAAGGATGATATATTTATAAAAAAGCTTGTAACTGAGGCAAGTCAGCTAATGCAGTTTGTATGTGGATAATCAGAGAATTATAACGGGTACATTTCACGAGATAATTGTCGTCACTCTGAAGGAACAAAGCGTTCTGCCGCTTGGCGACGCTGCTGGCGCGCTTCCTTCCTGCGTCCCTGGCGCCGCGACGCCCGCCAGCTTCCAGGCCATTTCTGCTGCACCGCCTATTGAAAACACTTAGCGAGAAATGAGCCACATTAAGCCACCAATTCCACACAGCTAAATTCAGCGATGGATAATTCTGCAACCGGTAATTCGCCACTGCTCAATTCTTCACAGACAAAACATTTACTTATTTACAAAGATTTTTTATGGAACCACAATAAAAAACATATTGTACAACAGATAAATCAACGACAATTCAAATTCTTCGAAGGTTAATTCAACAAAGTAAAATTCCGAATCGTCAAATCTTTATATGTTAAATACTGTTATACTAAATATTTTATATAAATGAAACCACATAATAAAAAAAATTAAATTGTCTTGTTTATATAAAAATGTATATAGAATCCGTTTATAAAGTTAAAAAATATCTACACCCAGTTCTAAGTCAGAGGCATTTACCCAGAAATGGGTATAAGGTATATTTGTTATTTTATCACCAATCGATTCCCTGTATATAAATTTATATGCGTACATGTTTTTAATAATAAATTTTAATTCATTTTCTAGTAACAGTATTTCCCAAAAATATTTAGGTGTATGTTTATATTTTTTAATATACATTATACCAGTTCTATAATATTATTTAAAATTGGTGTACGAATCTAAAAAAGTTTGTACAATCTTGCAATACAATCAGAAATACTCCACCCAGTTTTGGGTAAAGTAATTCTCCCCTTAAATGGGTATGAGATTTATGTTTTTTATTAATATCAAAATACATATGTGTATAAATTTTTGTTGGGATATAATACTAGGTAAAAGATTTATTGTAAAACATATTTTCACAATCACTCACCAAAGAATTAATTCGCCTAAATCATATGTTGTACTGCATTACGTTATGTATGAATGGTTTCGTAGCTACTTGGTGTACAGAGTTGACATTTGAAATCTTGCAAAAGTTCTCAATGTATGAAAGCTTATTCCTTCGAAAAATACTGTGCCCCAGATAATGATACTAGTATTATATATCTACATCCATAATGTTTTATAAAGTTCATTGTAATATTCGTTTTTATTAACTCAAAAAAATAATTTATTTTAAAAATCAAATACAGTATAGCAGTAAAGATTAGTAAGTAAAATTATAGTAAATGATTCTTAAATTATTAAATTGAAAGGTGTAGATATTACGGTAAACAAAAGCAAGTGCTCTCCTTAAGCGTTATTATATTTTATTAATATTATTATATTCAAATACCGACACTTGGTTATTGCACTTGAAATGTGAAATCTGGATTTCAAATCTCAGTTTTACTAATTTTTTATCAAATAAAAATACCGCTGTGTCCGAAAATAAGTTACCTTGAGGTGATTTTTCAATCACGGGTAGAGGAAAAAGCCAGAAGAACTCAAGTCAGGCGAATAAGAAGCTGAGGAGTCTCAGAAATATTTTACTGGCCAAAATCTATTTCTTTTTTAAACCATTTTTTCGTAGATTTTTCTCATACCCAATGAATTCGTCAAAATTTGATGAACGGTGATGTGAATCAAATTTATCTCTGCCTCAATCATTCAGTACTGACAACCGACGATCTGAATGCACAAAATTTATCACTTCTTAAAGATGATGGCCTTTTCGTATGTGTTTTTTCTACAATCGACACTTATAGTTCTGAAAATGCCTAAAACCACCAAAAAACCTGGTCCCTTGAAATAACACTGGTTGTAGGTCTGCTTAAATTTTGTAAAAGTTTCCATTGCACTACACCCAAGTCTGAAACAAAACCTGACATCGTCTTCCCGTGTAGAAATCACATGGTTCGAGTTGGCGAAGGTCGATTTTCCCCTTATGTGATTTCTATCTGCAATCAACTCTTTCCCTTCTGAAAATGCCTAGAACCATTAAAAACCTGGCTCTTGAAATAACACTGAATTTTGTAAAAGTTTCCATTTCCACTACACCCACGTCTGAAGCAAAACCTGACACCGTCTTCCCGTGAAGGAAACCCTTGGGTCGAGTTGACTAAGGCCGATTTCTCCCCTTCTGAAAATGCCTAAAACCACCAAAAACCTGACCTCTTGAAACACTAGACATAGATCTGCTAAAGTTTTGTAAAAGTATCCATTGCACTACACCCAAGTCTGAAGCAAAACCTGATACCGTCTTCCCGTGAAGGAATCCCTTGGGTCGAGTTGTCTCAGACCGATTTCCCCCTGGTGTGATCTCTAGGAGGGCGAGAGCCGGCTATAATAGACGGGGATTTGGTTGTAATTGGACGTGGTGCTTTATGTATCGGCGCACAAAGACTGGCGAGGTATCCGCAGTTCCTGAAAACCGCCGAGACTTGAAATGTATTACAGCCAAGAACCGGAATGCATTACCGTCAAATTGTACGTGGCTAATGTTGCTCAGAAAGAACAGGACACCTATTGTGACACACACACACCACAAGCACAATTACACCCCAAACGTACCTTCACTCCTACAATCACTGTACAAATATATCATTATTCAAATATACTCAAAAATTATACAATATTCCACAAATCCATTGCTTTAGCTTAAGCGTGTAGTGTATCTTAGGTAATTTTAAGATGAAAATACTTTACACACTGATGTCCAAAACTCAATATTTACCTTTGAGTTTCATAGACTTCATGTTCAAGTTACTTGACTTCACTTGAAATCAAGTCAAATTCAGAACAAGTAGTAATAACCGAATTTCAAATCAAGGGTGAGATTCTAAAACTCGTAAGAACTACAAATAATAACTGCACTTGTTAAAATATCAGTTACAAACGTCAAATGTCAAATATCACCCGAACAAAACTTCAAATTTACAATGAATTTAAGACATTCTCACATCAGTATAGACTTGTAGAAATTGATATCATAAGAAATTCAAATGATAGCAACCAATGTTATAGAATCCCACCCCATTTCTCACAGTAATAACCGTTGATGCTACGCTGAACGTTCTCCACCAAAAATTTCTTATTCCCACACTCGTGCGTTAAAAAATGAAAAATCATTTCACATAATAGTAATCGTTGTGCAACGCTGAGCGTTCCCTAGGCCTCCGGCGTCAGTGAAATAATTACATTTGTTTTTTTCTAAGAAAATACTGTTTTGTTATTCCCACACTAGTGCGTTAAAGAATGAACATTATAAAATGAATTTATGAATAGCACACTTTTTACAAATTTCATCCGAAGAAGACACATGTGAGGTCAAAATTGTCAAGGTTGATACAATATAGATGCCTGATTTTCTGATTCTATCGTTTATTGAATAAAATCTTGGAATTCTGGAATTACTGGTTACACTAATAAATATAGACACATAATTAACTAGTCACGCTAGAATATATATTAAAAATATGACTCAAATAAAACTATATTGAAGTCTACAGTTATAAAAGTATTTATACGTCTTAATATTGTAATGATATTTATAAAATGTTCTAAGTTATTATTTGAAATCTAATGATCCATTTTTTTCCAGGTGTTCAAACCCTTATAGAAGACATCTCCATTTCCAAGATCGAAGACATCGCATTCTCATTATAAAAAATCAAGTAAAAGTTAAAAGTTATTTTATAATAAAGATAAATTGTAAGGACGTAGGATAGAAATTACTACAATTTTAATACGACTTTGATGACTGTGGAGTGTAGATTAATATTCTAGAACGCAAACACTTTAATCTGTCTAAAATAACTCAAATTACACTCGGCATGTCCGCAAGCAAAAAGCAAATGATTTTTCCACTGATCCCTGATCTGACATTTGAAATGAACCACGGGTTGTTCCACCAGGGACCCCCAACCAAATACAAAAAATGTTATTTGGGTATAAACAATTTGTTCCCAAAATATTAAGGGTTTAATTATTGTAACAATATTACAATTTATTTAACAAAATCAGGATGAGGTCAAATACGAGCAAATAAAGAATAAATTATTATTAAATGATTATATTTACATGTGCAGGTATTAGGAGAGACTTTAAAATTGAAATAAATATAAGAAAATATTCGTAAATAAATGTGATAGTAACAAGTTTAATAAAAATACTTAAGGATCACATAAAAATACAATTGAAAATAATTATTCTAAAATGATTAGCGACATAAAAGTACTCTAATATTAATAAATTACGGTAAAGTAAAATAACATGATGAAAATATTAAAAACTGTAATTGTAATAATGTACATAAAACTATGAAAACTGACGATAAAAATATTAATTAATCTTTATAATTTCGATGCAATGAACGTCCAATTATTGTAATGAAAATATTTCAAACTGTAGAGTATTATTCCCAGCTACTGTTTTCATTTTAATTTTAGTTTTAATTTTATGTTTAGTCGCAATAAAAAATTTTCATGTTCCTATGTGCGTATTCATTCCCTGCACAGGTTTTAGTTTTAATTTTAGTTCTAGTTTTATTTTTAGTTGCAAGAGTTTGCAAACTCAGTACTTTCTAAAGTAATTAAAACTGTCAAAATTTATGTTTCCGAAAATATAAAGAAAATTGATATTGTTAAATCAATTGTGCTGTTCAACTACTTAGAAACTTGAGAAGAAAAAGAATTTGTGGTATTGTTTCAACTGTAATTTTAATGAAAACCGAAAAAAAAATTAGGTAGGTTCACCCTATATAAACCAACATTGTGTCCAAAAATGAATGTTTTATAACTTCAATCATGATATGAAATAAAATACAAATGAAAAATTAAAACATAGCAAGAAACAGCACATCTGTAATGTAACTAAAACATGCAATTAAAATTAAAACATAAAATTAAAACTTAAACTTAAACTTAAACAGTAGCTGGGAATGAGTCTTTAAAGAAATAAGTTAGCACTTAGTCAGTGTCGGGATTTAGGGCGGGTGCAAGAGATGGTAGTTGACCCCCAGACCCCCCCCCCCTTAGTTTGAACAACCGGGAGAAAATTATTGGGGAAGATTATATTAACTTTTAGTCATTCTTTTTGCCTGTCGGTTAAATTTCATTATTTATTTGTATATTATTTTGCCTGATTCCATTGAGTAATTATTACAATAAAAAAATTGATATTTTTTATTGCCCCCAAAATCAAAATTTGTTTAGTAAAATGCATTTAATGTTATTAAAAGTAAATGTGAAGAATAACGTATATGATAATCTATCAACGAGAAGGATGAATGTGGTATAAAAGTTTTGGGATGTCTGGCAGCATTCACGATAGCAAACAGTGTATAGTAAGGGATTAATCTGCACGAGATTCGAGTTCACGCATACAGAGAAGTGACGGATAAGCGAGAATATTAAATTTTAAATATGGAACTTCCCGGATCACAGATTTATTAGTTTTGTTACTGTTGAATATTAATATCGCGTATGAATATCTTATTGAAAGCAGCGTCAAAGCATTATCAATACCTCCCGGTTCTAATCTGCGAAAAAATGTCCCTGAATTAATTTATTTTTCATTCAATCATTCTCAGCTTATTGCAATCTTCTCTAGATAGAACTACTTAAATATAACTGCTCTAATTATTTCTCTATTTATATCCCAACCTTTAAACTACAATTCATCAAATATCATAAAATTAAACGCATAATACGTCTACGTAAATTTTACATTTATAATTTAATATAATTCATTGTCTACTATAGTAATTTTCATAAATTAATTTTGTTAAGTAAATATTTCATGGTTGATATAGGGAAGATATATTATAGCCACCATTAATTTACTACCCTTATTATACTTGTTTTTAGCTCTCATATTTATTGATAAAATATATAGTATTTTGGGTTCGATTTTCGATGTATTTATAATTTATTAATATTAATAATAAATTATGTAAGATTTAAGCAAAATCAATTTGAAGTTATTCTTTATTGATATGAATAAATACTTTTAATATATTCACATGAAACTTGTTTAAATTCCAAATATTTCGTGCTTAATTCTGATTGGCTAGATCACAATCAAAAGTTTTGATTTTCTGCCTAATAAACAAGTTTGCAAGTATTTATTATACTTCACATTTCATTAGATATATGTCACTACTGTTATTAAAATCAAGTGATTTCGATTCATCGATTGTTTCTTTATTCTCGAAAATTAAAATTTATTGAACAATAAAAATTACATGAATTAATATATGTCACACATATATTTAGTATTATTTAATTATTAAAACAACCATAATTTTGAACTTCTTACATTAACTAGTGCTTTGAAATTGCAAGAACTACACATATTGTACACATTTCTCTAGTTCTAACAGGTGTCACGTAACTATTTGATGTTGACTCAAAGTATAAACATTTTCTTTAACTCTACAGTGTCATATTAAAGGGATAACATGTCTAACTTATCGTAAAACTATAACATAAAGATATTTCATTGTTATGTAAGTAATTTAATTATTACAGGCAAATTACATAAGTAGAAAACATCGTTTACATGTATACTCTTCAGGGTTGATGTAAGAGGGGTATAACATGCCCATGCCTTCTTAAAATCCCTTATTTAAAGTCATAGTTTACTCCTATATTTATGTATTGGTGACACAAGGTCGTGTTGGGTGTTGCCTAAAATTTTAATCGAGGGGAAACGTGAATTACCCCTAAACTAGGGGTTGGCGCACAAAACGGACATCAGATTCGTTAGTTTCACGGTTGACTCTATAGGATAGCCTACTTTTTTCCCCTAATTTCACTAATTAGTTGCATCTTAAAAAACCCTGGACTATAGTCCATGGTTTTGAAGTTGCAAAAAACCTTTTTTTCACGGATCCAGTTCAAATTTCGTATACACGTATTAGGTATATGGGGCTAACAACTTCTGATGTCAAATCCACCCTGGGGTTGAAAATAAGGGAGTTATTCGAGATTATAGTTGAAATTGTTACATAACTCGGAAAGTATTAACTTTAGGGGAAAATTTTATTAAGATTTTTTGAAGGGGATAAAATTCTGAGCAACATTTATTTGAAACATTTTCTTGTACGATTCGCTTTTTCAATTTTCAACCCTTGTATAGATGTAACACATATGTTTGTTTAGAGGTTGAATGAACTATATTATTATTATTAATGCTGTTTGTTAATACTTTTAATATAATAAATATATATAAATAATTAATAATATATTAAATAATAATGTATTTATGTGCAGGTGCAGCCAAGGACGACTTCCTGGAGGGATGCAGCCTTCGTACACCCCACAGCAGCCTGGACTACAAGGATAACATGTTAAATTGTTATTACATATGTATTATTTTTATGTTATGTAATATATCTATTAGATAATAAATATATTTTAAAATAACACTATATTTTATTTGAACATGACGTAAACTTGCAGGACAGGGTTGCTACAGCCCTTATGAACGAGGTAGGTATCAAATTCATTTGTTATTTAAGGGAGAATTTCTATACGGCTAATTAGAAAACCTGGGACAAAAATCTGAAGTCAAATTTACCCTAAATTATCTGAACTACATGGAAAGGTTATATTATTATTAAAGGGGTAGTAAAGGGAGTACAGTTGCTCTTGAGATACGGGTTTTAGTATTACATGACCAGATATATACGTAACATATACATATGAGGTCAATGACCTTTTATTATTACTGAATATTATAGTAAGTAACTTCCTTTCATAAGTACACTATTTAGGATAGTTTTAAATATAAATATTTATTAAACCGTTTATTATATTACATATACAAGCACTATTACATCAAGCAATACGCTAATAATATTATAAATAACATTTTATACTTACACGTATAACAGAGGTGGGCGTGGCACCTGACTGGATTTTGTGATTCTGAAACATGAATTAAATCTCTTAATTGGCCAACTCCTGAACCTTTGGCCCTACGCCCTTAAGACTTATATATGTTGTAGAGGGACCCTTGTTCATCAGGGGTTATCGGAAGGGGACGGGAAAATTTCATAAAAACCACGAATTTCCCAACCGTTTCTGAGATATGTGCCCTTAAAGTTTTTCTAGGGTTTTTTCGCCCTGTTTAGCTTATTTAAAGGGCTAGAGGGTTGAAAATTACGTAACGGGGGTATTTTAACCCGCTCTTTCGATTGGCGTGCGCAGAATTGCTCTACCACCCCTAGGTTACAATATATTTATCCCTAAAATTCACAGCAAAGGGCGTTAAGGAACTCCGGAACTAGAAGGACTAGAAGGGCCGGATAAATTTTATTAAGCTAATTAGAACCCCTAGAACGCGAATCTAAGGTCATATTTGCCCTAAGGGTCTTGGTTACGTAACCAACACTTAAAAAAGGGCGGAATAGGATGAAATTATTATTAAAGAGGTACAGGAATAAAAGATATGATGTAATTTAACTGTTTCTTTATTATATAACTATAAATACACACGATTATGTTCATATAAGTACAATACTACATATACAAGTTGTTTATTAATTATTTCCACTTGTGCCCTTCTAGAACTGTGGCTGCCGCATCCAGGGTTGAATTGCAGGTCATTTATCCCCTAAACAAACATTAAAACAACATTTAAAAACTTTATAACATAAATAAATATTGTATACATAGTAATAAATATTATATACATCTTACTACATCATCAACTAAGGATGGGGGTGCAATTTGGACATCAGATTCGTAATCTACAGAGTCGAATTAGAGGGATGACTTGTCTTTAACACCTTCTCTGTACTTTACCCTGTTTATCATATAAGTAAAGTTCCATTTTCCGGAAAAGGAAAAATCGGACAAGAAAATTTTTCAAATAAAAGTTGCTTAGAATTTCATTCTGAATAAAAAAACCTAATAAAGTTTTTCTCTAAGATTAATATTTACACCCTTTCCAAAATCCCACTTTAAAGTTCAATAACTCCCTTACCATCAACCCTTAAGAGCTCAAATTATATTCCGCACTAAGTTTAGGTCCCTACTACATGTATGCAAAGTTTCAACGAAATCGGAGACAAAAATTTTAATCGAGGGAAAACGTGAATTACCCCTAAATTAGGGGTCGGCGCACAAAACGGACATCAGATTCGTTAGTTTCACGGTTGACTCTATAGGATAGCATACTTTTTTCCCCTAATTTCACTAATTAGTTGCATCGTAAAAAACCCTGGACTATAGCCCATGGTTTTTGACCTTGAACCCCAAATTTTGGGAGTTAGACATGTCATCCCCTTAATTCGACCCTTCCGCTTCCCGTGCCGGTGTCCGTTTTTGGCGCTCTCGTTTCGTTCTTACGTAATTCGCGAATGAAGTTCCGGAAGTAGAGCATTATTTTACCCCCATAATATTGACGTGAAAATTTTGAAACTTTGTATATGAACTAAGCTTCTAATAGTACATTCATAAAAAAAAATATAAAATTTGTAGTGCAACTTATAAGGGCAGTTTACTTGAAGAATTTTAACAAATTATTTTCTGTTGTCTATATTATTAGGGGTAGAAATCTTAAACATTGTATCTAGACTAAGAACTTGATGGTACATCTATAAAAAAATTACCAATTTTATAGGGCATCCCAAAGTGATAGTTCTCTTGAAGAAGTTTCGAAAGGAACTTATCTTTAAGACAAATATGTACTTAAATAATTATCTTTAAAAAGAAAAATCGGATAAGAAAACCTTTTAAATGAAAGTTGCTTACAATATTATTCTTAACAAAAAACTCTAATAAAGTTTTCCTCTAAAGTTGATATTTTCCACCCTTGTAAAATATATAATTGAATAACACCCTTAATATCAACCCCTAGAGGCTCATATTTGATTGTGTACTAGATCAATGTCTCTAGTTCATGTGTGCCAAGTTTCATCAAAATCGGACACAAGAAAATACCATAGAATAGTACAACATAAGAAGTACATATACTTATAATGTGTATAGGGATGTTTTTTTTAAAGGTTGATTTATAAAATCTGCAAGAGTACAGAATATAAATAAATATATACAAAGTACTCGTGATACCTAAATATAGAGCAAAATTACGTTATTTTAAAAATTTAATTTAGCGTTAATTGAAGTTGGTGCTTATATAACAGTAATCAAATAATATTAAAAATGTAAAATAATTTTTCTATTTCAATTCATAGTTATTAATATTCATATATTAATATCAAATAAATGTGTGATATACAGGAGACATTTAAAAAAGAAAATGACCTAATTAACTATGAAACAAAAACATCATCGGACAAAAAAGTGTTTCGGATAGAAGATACTCAAAATTTTATTCTTTTTAAAATATCCTAATAAGATTTTCCTCTAATGTTAATACTTCTCGAGTTATGTAACAATTGAAAATATAATCTTGAATAACTCCCTTATTTTCAACCCCAGGGTGGATTTTATTTCAGAAGTTGTTAGCCCCATGTACCTAGTGTACTTATAGCAAGTATGAACCGGATCCGTGAAAAAAAGGTTTTTTGCAACTTCAAAACCATGGACTATAGTCCAGGGTTTTTTAAGATGCAACTAATTAGTGAAATTAGGGGAAAAAAGTAGGCTATCCTATAGAGTCAACCGTAAAACTAACGAATCTGACGTCCGTTTTGTGCGCCAACCCCTAGTTTGAGGGTAATTCACGTTTCCCCTCGATTAAAATTTTAGGCAACACCCAACACGACCTTGTGTCACCAATACATAAATATAGGAGTAAACTATAAGTTTAAATAAAGGATTTAAAGAAGGGATGGGCATGTTATACCCTCCCTTACATCAACCCTGAAGTGTATACATGTAACCGATGTTTTCTACTTATGTAATTCGCCCATAATAAATAAATTACTTACATAGAACATTTAATTGTTATGTAATAACAGTTATAACTGGAGCAGATATGTACATATATGTGTAATTTAGTTTGAAACGATCAGTTAGACAAAATGTTTACTATTTTAACCCAAAATGAAACCCTGAAGTGAAATACTGTAATTTCCTTTAAAGTTTTTTAACATTAGAATAATTAAAATTGGACAGACATGATATTAATCGTATCTGTGACATATTTCGGTGTACAAATAAGGTTAATAATAAATTAATTGTTAGTTTAACAACAAACTCACCTTTAAGTAATTATAAAGTGTCTTTTTCTGTATGCTATCCAACAAGATTAAGCTCTCTAGATTCATAAATATCAAGCAAGAAGAGAGTTTTTGATAAATAAAAATCTTCTTTAAGCAACGAGGATGTGTTGTAGTAATATATTGACAAATGTACTTTTATTATGTATAAGTAAGACCTAATTTGCAACAGATATGGCATGTCATTCCCTATATACTCTTCAATGTAAAGATTTCCTTCAGTCTTATGGAATTTATATTTTTATTAATATTATTAATCATTTTTACACACGTATTGAATTTTCACAAAGATGTTTGTTTAAAACAGGAAAACTTTTATTTATTTAAAATAAAATAAATATTTCAAAGTTCATGTATAGAATATCCATAAAATTAGATAAAAAAAATTGAAAAAAAAACTTATCCTCATCGGGAATTGAACCTACACATACATTATATTTAAAAACTAGTATAAATAATATTATTTTAATAGGGATGAGTTTGTCATACCATTTCTTACATCGACCCTTACTTTGTCCTTAATACCTACCTCAAATTTTGTAATAACGCCTTTATTGTTGAACAGATTAAGTTATGGAATATAACAAACAATAAATATTTTTATGTATGGTTTACAGTAGGGAAATGAATGATATTTTCTTTATTTAAATAAATGGAAATGCAGCAAACAATATTGGAAGATGGACCTCAGGTAATATGAAAATAAACACCTTTCTTTTTTCTGCTTCTTTTTCACTGGATGTGGCTTTTTCCTTTGGACTTATTTTCATATCAGCTTTCTTCAAAATTATCTTCAAAGTTGAGTCACCGTTTCGAATGAGTACTGCCAGAAAGTTCAAGGAGAAGATCTGAAAATATAATATATATTAGAAACAAAATAAAGATTAAAAATGTATAAGTATGGTATGTAAAAATATGTGACACTTTAAGATTTTCTATCTTTTGATTCATACTTCAAAATTGATGTTTCTTTAATGTATTTGAAAGGAAATTTTATGATTTCAAATATTTTGAATGCAATGTAATTGTTTTATTGGTTTTGGAATTAAAATTATAAATGTGTGAAAAGAGTGAAGCTGAAAATTAAAATATATATGGAAAAACTTTTGAGGTAGCTTTAGAAAATTTCTTTATTGTAATCAATAAAAAAATTTATAAAGAATTTAAATTTTCAAGAATCAAATTGATATCTTTAGTGGTTTATATGTAATTGTAATAAATCTGAAATAGAAACGATTTACAAAATCAGGCTTCAAAATATATTTCTTTTATGCATTTGATGAGAAATTAGATGAGGAATTGTCATTTTTTGGGTGTTATTTGATATATTCACTGATTTGAATGTCAATGTAATAAATATGAGAAAGAAGCAGAATTCAAATATATTAAAAAATATATATGTTAGATTCAGATCTTGTAACTTTGGAACCACAGATCGAAAAAAATATTTGTTTTATGCATTTAATGGGAAATTTTATGAAGAATCGACATTTTCTGGGAGTTAATCTGATTTGGGTATCAATGTTCTAAATATGAGAGGGAAGCAGAATTCAAATATAATAAAAATATATATAAAATTCAAACCTTGTAACTTTAGAATCAATGTTCGAAAAAAATATTTCTTTTTTCTATAGCAGATGTTAAAGTGCAATCTTATCAACTCAAAATAGTGGATAAAGTAGCACTTTAACCGCAAGGGTAGATAAAGTAACACTTTAACAGCAAGGGTAGATAAAGTACTTTAACTTTTGTTTATTAGAAGTACATTTCCATAACAACGCACACTATTGACATTTTAAAATTGTTCTTAAATAATAACTTAATTTTTCTAATTCTTTTCTCTTCAAAACCTGCTATAGAAAAAAATAGAATTTTATACACGACGATAAAATTAAATTATCGACTCGCGAAAAATAATTCACTCGCGATTATATCGCTCGTGAATTAACACTTTCCGCTTGTCGATAAAATATTATTTTATCGTCTTGTATAAAAAATAACTATTAATGTATTCAATACAAAATTTAATAAAGATTTAAAATTTTCCAGATTAAAATTAATATCTTTACTTGTTTGGATAAGGTTTTTAAAAAATATTTAAAAGACTTAATATTAAGATGAGGTAACTTCTAACTGAGACTTCAAAAGCAAATTTTTCAATACGTTCAATAAGAAATTTAATAAGGTATTAATTTTTTTTTTCAGTACAATTTAATACCTGTACTGCCTTAGCTTCGAAAGCACTGTTAATTTAGGAAATTACATAAATTTTCAGCACTTGTAACTTCCAAAGTAGCCATCAAAAATAAATTCTATAATTCATTTAAAATAAAATTTCCTGTACATTTTAAATTTGTTCAAATTAACTTTATATTTTTACTAATTTCAGTATGAGATTAAAACGAATTTCAAAAAAATATTTGTTTATTTTATTTTATAGGAAATTTTGTAAGAATTTCAAATATTTTGAATTTAAGTTGATACCATTTCTGGTTTGGAAATGGCTGTTAAAAATCAAAAAGGTAGTGAAACACAAATAAAGAAAAATGTGAAAAACTACATGTATATTTGAGTCGTTGTAATTTTTAAACTATTCATGAAATAAATTATTTCTTTAATGTTCTTAATAGAAAATTTTATAAAGATTTAAAATTTTCTGGGCTCAAATTCGTATATATGCTCATTTAGGAATTAGGTGTAAAAATGTAAAGAAGAATATGAAAAAATAAGTTAATTATTACCTGTAAGATTGTAGCAATGATTTTGTTGTATGACGTACACCCAGTATTTTTTCAGCACTTTTAGGACAGCATAGCATTCTGAAGAATGGTTCAAGAATCCTGAAAAAAAATTATATTGTTTCATAAGTACAATAAATATTATTTATTACATTTACTATTTCATAAACAGGTACGTATATCTATTGTTCAACATATTTCCTAAGTTCATAGTTCAGTACATCATGCAAACTGTAGTTACGATCGTCATGTTAGGAGAAATTTACATCACAATCAAATCGTTGCATATTCATTCTACCTACATGTAGTTCATTTTCTTTGTGCCAAAGTACTGACACTTTAAATGAAGCCTTGCTTCTTCTTAACTACATTGTACTACAGTGTAATTTACTTGCATTTTGTTAGTATTGGTTTATAACCTTGAACATTTAATATGTTTTTTATAATAGATTATTTATGTATAATCGTAAATATATTTCAGAAAATATGCCACATATATTTTCCTTTTATGTATTATTTTAATGGGTTTCCTGAAAAATAATAATTGTTATTTGTAAATTCTTTGGACGACATGCTTCAGTTATTGATTCTTTTTTTCGTATAAATTACAGACATTTGTGTGTGGTAGATATATCGAATTTTTCGTGTGTAAAAACAAAATAATTTATTTATTATTTCACAGAAACAAATAATCAATAAAGGTTAGTATAAAACAATAAAAAATACTTACATTTTTGTTGTATTTTTCTATTTTTTATATGTACTTATAGTGTAAGTTGTGCTTTACACATATACTGTATTTTTTTATTTTAAATACATATAAGTGGCATGTTATTAATTAATAAGTGTAGCTGATTATTTTATAGAAGTTTACAGCATGACTTTTGTTTTGAATCTGTCAAAAAGGGCACGAACGCATGCGTCCCAAATAGGTCGATAGGGGATGAAAATAAGGGTAAGGGTAGAAATAAGGGAGAGGGTAAATCCATTTAAACTTATACACAACATCCTGGCTTCGGATGCAGAATGCATGATGTGCTAATAAAAATATACAAATAAAAAAGTTACGAATTTGAATGTTTGTAACAAATGAAATACTTGTTGAAAAAAATAATTTTGAGATGTATTTTATAGAGAATTTTATAAGGATTCATATTTTTTAAAGCTCATTTTAATATCTTTATTCGTTTAGAAATTATTCGCAAAAAAGTGACACAAGACCATACCAGAGATTCGTGCTCAAATGTATACCAATATAATGATATATTATTTTTTAACGACTTAATATAAAAAAATATGGAAATATGGTTCTTGTAGGAAATTTTATGTAGATTTTAAATTTTTTGAGTTCAAGTTGATATGTTTACTACTTTGGGTGTGGTAGTTACAAATTCAAAATGGGAGCGAAACTCAAAATAGAGATACATATAATAAATAACCTATAAGTTCCAATTCTTATAATTTTTTAATTATAAGAAATTAGAACTTCAATGATTTTATTTATATCCCTTTGAAGTTGCTTGAAAAATAAAAGAAAAGATCAAAACAAAAAAATATGTTCAAAACATTACTGGGTGTAATTACCAAAAGTAAATATTTTTTTTATCTTTAATTAGATGAATTTTATACTGAGTACTGTAGTGGATCGCTCGTTAATTTTTAATTACTTGTATAAATAGAACCTAAGTCGTCCTAAACTTTATGTCCATTTTATGTCTGTTTGACTATCGAAAAACGTAAATAAAATTTAAATTTCGTTAATTACTTTGTCGAACTAATTAAAGAGTTTATTCTCCGATTCTCTGGTGCACTATTTTGAGAAAAATCGAAAGGTATTATCAGGTTCTTCAAGGATTAAGACGCATACTTGACACGGAATAATCGGATAACGTACTAGGGTTTCCAGTAAAAAACTAGAACACCTTAATGGTGTCAGAGCAAAAAATTATAGTTTTCAATCACAAATAATTTAATGATTTATACATTGATGATGTTAATGTTGTTAATAACTAAGTTGTACAATCTGAAAACGGCAGTTAGAACTCATTGAAACAAGCAACATTTCTGAGATCAAATTTTAGATTTGGAGCCCCAGTTTATAGTTATTGGCGTTCTTTTGTTTTTCGAAAAATTATCGTTCCTCCCTTATTTTAAGGAATATTTAAAAAAAAAATTTATATATTTTTTAAATATTCCTTAATATAAGGGAGTAATGACGAATTTTTTGAAAAACAAAAGAACGCCAGTAATTATGAACTGGGGCTCCAAATAAAAAATTTAAACAAAGAAAAGATTGAGTTCTAACTGCTGTTTTCGGGTATTACGACTTAGTATTAACATACTGTATAGGAGAAATTAAACGAAACAAAGGCAAAATTAAACGATACATTCCTTTTGTTTTCTAATCAAATTTCACACCCGAACAACGTTTCATATTTGTCATGTATAACAAAAGCTCAACAGCAAAGCCTGCCGAGATGAACTTTCTATACATCCATTGAGTACATAGTACATCACATACCAGAGTTCACATAAGTAAACACATGGAAAACAATGGAACACCGTGACAATATGGACAATGCTGTTCCGGTCCGGAATGCTCGACCGCAGTTCGCGCAGTAGTAAAGTGACCTCAACCCAAAACTGGGTAGAGGGACGAACTTGGCGACTTCGCCATTCGATTCTACAGGGTTTTCTACATATGTGTAGTAATTTTTGTGGAAATGGCTCTACTGGTTTTGTTTTTATTTAAACTTAAACTTGGACAAAGTTTGAAGATTTATGAGTTAAAACTAATATGTGTAAATAGATGTGCATGTAAATTTCGAATCAGAAATTAAAAAAAATAGTATTAAAATTTTTTTGTAGACAATTTCATGGGGATTCTAATTTTTTAATAGCCATGGGTACCTACTTTTCAAAATTTCTTGACCCACTGAAACCAGAGCAACCAAAACTATTCCAGAATGTGCCCTGGTTTTAGTAGACGAAGAATTAGAGCAAACACTACAAAATGCTCTAATTTCTGACAGCAGCTAAATCTGCTCCAGAATGTGCTCTTGCTTTAGTAGGTCAGGAATTAGAGCAAACACTTCTGAGTGTCCTAACTTTTCACCCACTGAAACCAGAGCAACATCTAGAGCAATCCAAAATGTGCTCTGATTTCAGTAGGCCAAGAATTAGAGCAAACACCTCTGAATGTCCTCATTCTTGACTCACTGAAACCAGAGCACATTCCAGAGCAGCCAAATCTGCTGCAGAATTTGCTCTAGTTTCAGTAGGCCAAGAATTAGAGGAAACTCTTATGACTGCCCTAATTCTTGACCCACTGAAAAGAGAGCACAATTCAGAGCAGCCAAAACTGCTCCAGAATGTACTATGGTTTCAGTAGGCCAAGAATTAGAGCAAACACCTCTAAATGTCCTCATTCTTGACTCACTGAAACCAGAGCACAATCCAGAGCAGCCAAAACTGCTCCAAAATGTGCTCTGGTTACAGCAGGACAAGAATCAGAGCACACGCTGAAGCGTGCTCCAATTTCCGGCCAGCTGAACTAGATCACCCTCAGGGCATGAGATACCCTGGAAGGCGGTCTAGCCAGACCACCAGGCGGGGCGGAGGCCCGAAGGCCCACTACCGCCCCGGCGCCCCGCAAAGCGGGACTGAGTGCTAGCGTCTCAGGATCCCCGGTATATCCTCACACGCGCATTATTACCGGTCATAGGGACTCCTATTGGCTGATATTCAATTTGTAATTGTGGCTGTACTAGGAGGAATTTTTAAATGAAAATTTGTATACCTAGGTATTTTGATGCGAGGAATTTACTGGTAATATTTTTAGCAGTGTATCTCACACATTTATTAGGGTAGTAGTCCAACACTTAAAAATTAAAATTTAAAATAAAAATTCAAGGTTTTATTAATAATTTAAATTTGACATTTATAAGTACAGTCCAAAAATAAAAAGTAGGTTTAATTAGGATGTCATAGTTAAAATTTGAGTCATCTATGGTTAAAATTACATGAATGTTAATATTTTATATATTTTGTTTTAAGTGACTTCATTATACGTCCTTTGAGTTTTCTGCAAACAGGACCGATTATCCTTTGCCTACATAATTCACAAGAGTTGTTTGTTATCCTTTGAGGCATTTTACATCCTTTAAAAGCATATATTTATACATATCTTCCATCAGATCTTTCTAAAATATCTTATAGAAATATATTTGAAACCAGTGTTCAAAAAATGATTTATATACGTTTAAAATAGTAATAAGTTCTGATGATATATTTAGGATAAACTCAACAAGGTTTATTTTTAAATATCTAAATCGCAGACGGCTTATTTTAACTAAAAAAAATTGAAGAGCGTCCCCAAAAAACATCCGCTACTATTTTTGTCGAATGACGTCACATTGCACCATGTTTACTAGCGTCTGTATACGATGACCCTTCTATAAATATTAAAACGCTTACGTAACTACATCGTAGTACTAGTACAATATTCCACAATAACAATAACAATACTAAGCATAATATAATATAAAAATAAATAGAAAAATAATAATCTAATTTTTTATACGCTTCATTGTTCTACGAATTGCATCCTTGAAAGAGTGATAAAATAATTTTGATAAGCCTATCAAAACTATATAATCAGCACTATATTATCGTGTAGATTCCTTTTGTCTATCGTGCATAGAAAAACCGAAAGTAATTATTGTCATTAAAATATATTTCAAATTATTTTAATACACTTGCAAAAACATCAAGTTGAACTCAAAAATTTTTAAATCCACCTAATATTTTTTTTAAAGGTTGGTTCAGAAGTTACTAAAGTTGTACATGTAAGTAACACTTACTACCTTCTTTTCCTAAACCTACAAAGATATTAACTTAAACCCAAAAGATTTGAAATTTACATAAAATTTACTATAAGACACATATTTTACTAAATTTTTATACGGGGTACTTGAAAAACTATAAATCGTTAAAACATGCATATTTTTACAATTGTATATACATGTTTTCATATCTTCTGGTTTCACATTTTTCCATGTAAATCATAAACGAAGAAAAGTATTAAATTCATAGTTAAAAATTTTAAATCTACATAAAATTTCCTATAAGTCATAAATTTTATTAAATTTTTATACGAGGTGCTTAGAAAAATATAAATTGTTAAAGAACATGCATATTTTTATAATTTAGTATAAATGTAGTGTTATACTTCTGTTCACATTTTTACACTTAGGTAAAACTGCATAAAATTATAAAGAACGTTACATATTTTAAAGCTAACATAAAATTTAGGAAGGTGATCATTATAAATTTAGAATGTACATAAAATTTCCTATAAGGTATATATTTTATAAACTTTTTATATGGGGTGCTTCAAAACATATATATTGTTAAAAATCAGCGTTGCATTGATTTAAATCACATTGATTTTTAAGAAAAAATATTGATTTGATTTAAATAATACACAAATATAAAAATATAAAATTATCTATAATGACACATCTTTAATTGTCACAAGTGACACATAGATATTGTCTTTTATTTCCAAGGCTGCCCGATTTCCACCGAAAATATAATTTTTTATATTTAAAATTTAATAAATCTCATACTGTAGACGTGTTCTTGTATCAATTATGATCTTATCTGACGTAGAATTTAATTTCTAACAACTTTATAGTGTTGTAGTTTTGCTCTAAATCTATCAAGTGAGAGAGAGAGTATACGCAATTTTTTGAAATCCCATGCTAAAGTGCTATGTTCCACATTTCGTTGCACACGTTGTATAAAGGTAAACGTTACTAATTTAAAATATACATAAAATTTCCTACAAATCCAATTCACAATATTTTTTAATGACCAATTCAAAATTTGCTTTTTATTAAAAATATGTTTTTGTATTTATGTACCTATGTATTTATAGTGTTTCTTGATTACAATCTAATTAATATTGATGAATATGTTAATAAGTAATATATGTACCTATATTTGATTCACCAAACTATATAACATATATTTCTCGATCCATATTACAGTCAGTGTTGTTTATTGCTAGCATATAGATTCCGCATTTAGTTACACACACTTTATATTTATAGTGCTTCTTAATTACAATTTGATCAAAATTAATGAGCAATACATCTACCTTTATTTAAATTCACCAAAGTACAAAACATACATTTCTCGATCCATATTGAAGTCAGTGTAGTTGCCAGCATAAAATTAATGAGTAATATATCTACCTATATTTGAATTTTGGAATTCACCAACCTATATACCATACATTTCTCGATCCATATTGCAGTGATGTTGCCAGCTTTGAGGGGCCAACCATCCCATTTTGGCTGCACAAAGGTTTTTGTCCCTCAAGAGTTAGCCTTGTGGAGCAACGACCTAAACAATGATCCTACCTGTGTCTTCCACAGGTAAGCGAGTCGCACACACACACACACACACACACACTCGCTAACGCGCAGTTCTACTCAGCCACTGACTGAGACTGACTCAGTACGGTTTGGGTTTCGCCTTAGATCTGTTGTGGTTCTGTGAGTGCTTCGGATGTGGATTATTATACAAGAGGTACACGCTTTGATTTTTACTATAACCAGAATTACTTACACAAAATTTGTACTAGGTATTAATACTTACAAAAAAAAAGGAATTAACTGTTACAAACACACTTTGCTTTTCACTATAATCATAATTACTTACACAAAATTTGTACTAGGTATCAATTCTTATAAAATGTAGGTTTCTCAAAACTCTTTTCACTATAATCATAATTACTTACAAATACTTAACACAAAATTTGTCTTAAGTGTAAATACTTATAAAAAGTACAATTCTCAAAACTTTTACTGTTATATATAAGATATAAGTAAACAAAATAAACTATTCTTTATGTAGTACTTCTAAAATTTACAAGAAAACTATTATTCTTGAACTTGAAACATTCATAACTCAGAAAATTCGTTCCTGTTGTCAATACTTATAAACAAAAGGATTTTTTATAACTTTTGCTCTATTAAATGTACAATGCATGATCAAAATATGATTATTTTTGCGTAATACTTTAAAAATTTACAAGAAATCTCTTATTGTTAAACTAATAAATTTCAATCAAAACATTCATTACTCAGAAAATTCGTTCCTACTGTCAATACTTATAAACAAAAGGTTTTGCATAACTTTTGCTCTATTAAATGTACAATGCATAAACAAAATATTACTATTTTTATGTAATACTTTAAAAATTTACAAAAAATTCGTCCCTACATATCAGTATTTATCAACAAAAGGTTTATTAAAACTTTAGCTGTTCTTATTTGCTTTACAAATCTTCAACTAATATATTCAAAATTATAAGTATAATAAAAAATATTTATTTACAAGAAACATACCAACCTTGACATCCTAGGGTAAAATAATACAGTATTATGTATGTACATATAAAAAATAATAAAATACTATTATTCTTTATGAAATTGCTTTAAAAAATCTGTTTTTTATTATCGGCTATTCTTTGACTCATAAATTTAAATTCATTACTGTTGCTGTTATAATTTGTTTATAAAATTATAAAAAGTATTATTCTTTAACTATAATAAATTTAAAAAATAAACTATAAATGAAAAGTACCTACCTAAACAAAATACCTACTTCTATTCTATATGTAACACTTAAAAAAAAAAAAAAATCATTAATACAGTCTTATAAAAATATAAAAAGTATTATTCTTTAACTAATAAATTAAAAAAAAAACTATAAATGAAAAGTACTTATGCAAAATACCTACAACTATTCTTTATTTAATATTCTTTTAAACTTTTGTTATTAACTTTGGCTTATAAAATTATAAAAACTATTACACTTTAAATAATTATTATAAATTTGTAACTAAAATGAGGTAAATTTAAAACTTAAAATTTCCAGTTTTTTACTTATAAAAAGTACAATATTATTCTTTGAGTTATACTTTTTTTATCATTTGTAATAATTAAACATTGGCTTATAAAATTATAAAAACAATTATTCTTTAACTAATAAATTTTAATTGAGAATTATAATTGAAAAGTACTTAATCAAAGTACTATTATCCTTTATGTAATACGTTTTTAAAAAAACTTATGTTATTAACATTAACTTATTGTGTTAAAATTTATATAAATTATAAAGAAATATTTAATAAAAACACATAAACAATATTGTATTAAAAAATCGTAATAATAAATAAATTAATAAAATAAATATTTAAACTTCAGTTTAAAGCCAAGATAACAAACAAATTTCTAAAATTAAAACTGACTTGAATAAATAACTATTGCATTTAACAATTAAAATGTTTGGAAATTAAAATCCTGGACATCATTAAACAATTAAATATGCAATAACAAAGCAAAGTTTAACTGTTACCTTGAATATAATTCAAAAACAATAGACTTTATCTACACATTAATATCAAATTTATAGTTAATAAATGTTGTATCAAAATGTTATCGCTTTTCTCTGTAGCTAATTTTATAACTTTTTTATCCATCGGAAAATTTTAATAATATATTATTTCATGGTTGAACTAAACAGTAAAGTACGTTCTATTAAAATGCAATTAAATCTATTTACAAGTCACTAAGTCACATGTACTTAATTGCATGACAAATATTTAAACGTGATACTTAATTACAAAATTCGAGGAACAATAGTGCATACAGTTCTACGATTTTCTTCTTACATAATTTACAGATGTAGTACACCGTTTTTTGCAAAACACATGCAAAAATAATTACAATGACTTCAAGGACAAGTTTCATTAACATACACTGAAAATGTGATTCATAATTCAAATGTAGGCGCATCATAAAATTTGCGTTTTTAGTGTTAGATGTTTGTGATGTTTAAGAAGAAAATAATTATCATAAAACATACATTAATAAACAAACATACCGATGTTATTTCATGGAAGATCTCAAGAAAAAATTAACGAAATTACAGAGAATTTATACTTTCTTAAACTTCTTATCTTTTGTGGGTCATAAGGAAATTACTAGAAAGTTTGCAGATTACAAATTTAAACGCCCAAATTGCAAAATAATTTATATGGGAGAGCATACTTAATATTGAGACGGTGCAGATTTTTAGAACTACACTCTATTTTCCGCAGTTAATATTAGTGTTTCACAAGACTAGATTTAGTTTAGTTTAGTAATTTCTTGTCTTCCAATACTTGTGTATATAATAAAAATCTTGTCTTGATCTTCATTTTCTTGCATTTTTCTTGTCTTGCATGTTAATATTCGCAAATGACCTTGAACATATAACATAAATCTTGTATCCCACGTACATTTTTTTTTGTTTATAAAATATCAATGTTATTTATCAAATATATTTCTTATACACAGTTATATATTATTATTAAATAAATATTATAAAAACAAAAATCGTATAGCTGCACACTCCGACCGATATTAACTTCCTTGAGCCGCCCGTCGCGACCCTTATATACACCCTGGCAATTAATCTCTTGAATATTCAAGAGTCTTCCGGTTTTTATAAAATTCTCGAACAATAGCGGCATCGCTTCTATACTACACAAGTCAGCCGTGATGACTCATCTGCGATGAGACTCGCTCGTTACAATATCAATATCATTTATTAAATATATTTCTTGTAATATATTAATGTATTATTATTATTAAATAAATATTATAAAAACAAAAATTCTATGGCTGCACATACTACATGTATATTTTAGCAAAATAACGACATTTGTACAAGCAGAAAAAGCTTTTTTCGCATCCCTGGTTATAAGAAAGCATTTTGTGTCTTTGCTACATGATTTTGAAGAATAATTAAATTATTTAATCAATAATTATTTATTTTATATATTTTTTGAAAATGAAATTGACATACGTTACATACATTTGTTAAAAAAATGTATTAATTTTTTTAATATTTAATTTTTTTTGTTTTTTTATTAATTTATATGACATTAATTTTAAACTTATATTTGAAAATATCAGTTATCACCGTTACACTACTGTTTCCATTTAATTTTTCTCGTTGGGTAAACAAGTACCATGTATGCCTATTTGTAACACATACAATAATGAGATAGCGAATAAAAAAATCTAACCTAACATAAACTATTTTCTTTAACGTATTCTTTCAGAAATTTTTGACCGTTGCTAATAACCTACTTCAATAAGTCAAAATATAAATATGTCTACAGTAGGTACATTATAGTTTAATAATAGATAAAAAACTAGTACACTTCTTATCATGCTTTTGTTTATAATGAATACAATTTATAGGCTAAAATTAGAACAGTTGAAACTAATAACAATATCAATGTCAACAAAAGAATCACTTCCGGTATTCAGGTGACGTAGATAATTACATGTGGGAGACAATTGCTAGTTGACTTTTAACCTTATTGAAATCATGAGTAATTGAAATATTTTTGAAATTGTGCTTATAAATATTACAATAGTGAAATAGATACGTTTTTAAACTTCATGAACATGAACTGTATGACATAGGAAGTACGCTTATTGCTTATGGAATACAGAATCAACAGTGGAACGAACTCTATGAGTTTTAAATTCTACGTGTATAATATTATTTATTTTAATAATTATCCGTTTTTTTTTTTATAAAAAAATAAATAAATTTTACAAATTATTACCCATTGTTAGGAATATTAGCTTTTAGGCATTTTTTTTTTAATACAAAAAATTTATACAAGAATGTTTCAAACAAATATGTCATTTACATCTTATTACCTATTATTAGGTATGCCATTTATACCATAAAGTGTTTACAAGAATAATTGGTGTAGAAAATACACCATGTGGGTTTTTTAATTTTTTATTTTGACAACAAATGGTATAGATTTTGTCTCAATGTTACACAAACAAAAAATTATTGATATACATATAAAATACAAGACAGTGAATTAGAAAAAAAAAACACATTTTCATACATATTACTTTGATGGAATATACCTACTTACATTAATTTCTTGAAAAATCTGTATATTTAGATTATTGAAATTAACTGGCAATAAAAAATTTGTTTAAGTATATATCTAAAACAGCAAAACTATCCAAAATATTTTGAGAATATATTCTGCCTCTGCTATAGATAATACTAGTAAACAAAAGTCGTTAATATTATCAGTTTATCGGGGATTCCCCGAATTTTATTTGCGAGAATCGTTATATCTGATTTGTTTTTAATTCATGGTCTTTTCGATTTGTTTTAAGTGGGTTCGCGTTCGCTATAAAAAAAAGGATATCATTTGTTATGAACAACTCAGAATCAACAACAACAAAACAAATTTAAATATATACAAATACTCTTTATAAGAATATCCTATTTAATAAGTATTAGGTACTTAAATTTATAAGAATATAATTTTTCATTGATGAGTTATTCACAATTGAGCGCAGGTACAATTTTTTATCTTTAAAACTACTTTTCCTAAAACCGGACATAACAGTAAATACTTTATGCCCTTTTTATAGTTGTAAAATGTTACTTTTCACGGACTAAAAACACTTACTTTTCATACTAGTTGCATAAATAACTATTCTGCATATATTTTACTGTGTATATACCAATTTTAGTATTATTCCATTAACTTATAGAAATGGAATAACATTATTTTGAAGTACATTTTTGTAATTGTAATTACAAGGATGTAAGCGTTCAAAAATCGTGTTTTACCTGTAATGATAAATGTAATGATAGCATTTATGAGCTATTTAATGTACGAGCTTGGCTTCCATCCAACTGCAGCTTAGTTTAGCCGTGCATTTGCAAATTATTAGACTATTTTGGCGTCTTGTATAGGCCAAGGTTTAACAAATAGCACCTGGCACAAAAGATTTCATAAGTATATATTATTAAAATTGGCAGTATACGAGTTTGAATCATTTTCTTTCCTAGTTAGTGCAACATATCGCGTGCATAATTATTATTTGTAGCCCCCTATGGAATTATCGCGTACGCCTCTGCATAGTTGCAAATTATAATTTGCAATATGAAGAACTCATTTTACACAAAACTTTGATGTTTTTGTGATATTATGTAATGTGCTAAAAAATGAAGCAAAAACCAATGAAATAGATTTTGTTATTTTTCGTGATTCCAGAAAATATTTAACATATACTTAAGTAGAAGTTTAAGTATAGCGGTCTATTTATAGATGGAATTAAAGCTATTAACTTAAATAGATCACAGTTGGCTGTTTAGTGTTAACTAGAAGAATTCTTAAATTAGAAGTACGCAACTTTATCACTGAGACGTCATTCCTAGAAGGAACAAAATACCGCTAATATATTCTACAATTTTTACTGTTGTTCAGAGAACCCGAGTTCAAATCCCTATGAGTCAAATTATTTACTACAGTAGTACCTCGATATAACGGACTAATTCGAGTAGGACTGACCATTAAAGCCAAAAGTCCGTTATAGAAAAATAAATTTTCCGAATGTTTCAACTATAGTTTTTTACAAAGATATTTGAAAATTATTATGAAATAAGCCTATTGCCCCTTTTAAAGTTTTATGGAACTTGTGGAAAAATTCTTATATAGACATGATTTTTTTCTGTCTTGGACTCGGGCCGTTCCAAGCGGGGGCAGACTTTGAGGGGCGGCAAATAATATAAAATAATTTTACAATTTTTTATGTTATTGTTAAGAAAACATTTCATATACCGTATATTTAATTTTATTTGACGGTGTACTACCTTATTTTAATTTAGACAAAGAGTATTGTTCAATGCAGTTCTTATTTCATTTTAAATTCGTTCCCTCTATTCATTTCCTTTTATCTTTATCAGATAAACAGTTTTTATTGTGACGCAATTTGACGTCGGTCAACTTGAAGAATTCTAGTAAAATATTTTTAATTGCAAACGTTAGTATTGTCCGTCCTATTCGAAGTCCGTTACATCGAGGTTCTCCTTTATTTCCCAAAAATGACCCCGGGGTGCCTTCTTCAATCCAGCTAAACATCCTCATGAACAATAGAACCCAAGTTACTGATTTATAATTGGAGATATGTATTGGTTAAGAATTGTTCTGCTTTTTTCCACGAATCCGCAAGTGAATTAGGTTTTTTTGTGGAAATTAATTACCGACTAAAGCCAAATGTATGCCGATGACAGCGGTAGACTTATCAGATATTTCATATAGATCTGTCAACATGTGCGAAACCACAAAAACCAAAAACCATCCAAAGAGACGCACGGTTTTCAGATAATATCAATTGTGAAATGGCCTTTAATCATAATATTCAAAAGAAAATTACGCTTGGCTTAACTATTATACTTAATTGGTGTCATATACCTACAATCATCTAACCAAAATTCTCGTATAAGTGGTTTTAGATTTCTACATTTTACATACAATTATGTATCCTAAATTCTCGTATGAGTGGATTTAGATTTTTACTGTTTTCTTTATTTTTGAGTTTTGCTCTCAGTTCACATTTAACTTTTCACACCCAAACAAATAAAGATATCATCTTAAATCTACAAGATTTGAAATATTCATTAAATTTTGTATGAGACAAATAATTTATCAATATTTAATTGGTGTGCTTGAAAAAGTCTATATCGTTAAAATACTTATGTATATATTTTTACACATTTAAATTAATGTTTTATTATGTTTTTGATTCACATTTTTGTACATGTTGACCTTTAAAAAATTAAAACCTACATAAAATTTCCTATAGGACACATATTTTATAAATTTTTTAAAAGGTTTTCTCTAAAAACTTTTTTTATTTTATATAAGTGTCTTTTATTAGACTCGTGGTTCATTTTTTTTTTGCATGTAAATTATAAATAGATAAAGATATCTATTTCAACCTAGAAAATGTAAATTGTCATAACATTTTCTACAAAATCCATATTTCAAAAATAATTTGTAATGCATAGTTAAACATTTTGTACTTTGATAATGTATACAAATAACCTTCAAAAATGATTAAATGTTAGCTCTGCCATTTACCATTATAATAATTTAGCAACAAAATCTTCCATTTCAATGAATTAATAAATATTTATTAACCTAAAACAGTGAATGAACAGACGATGAAAATTTCTGAATCTTAACGTCCAAAACTTAAAAGTTATGACACAATTCAGAACTTCCGAAACAGTTGTCATATTCTGGTGATGCAACAAAAGGATCTAATTTAATTTTCATATATTCCTTGACTTCTTAAACAGTTGGGTTAATCAATTGTGCAACGCATTGTTTGCGTTTAAATTTCGCATTTATTTTAAAAGCCATATTGGAGGTTCTAATTATATGAAATACTATACTTATCAGTGTTACACTAAGACTATAGGTTATCACAATATAATTAATTTTCTTTGATATTTAATACCTGGGTTGAAACACTATTTAAATTTATTAAAAATATATTTCAAAGATAAGTTTTCTACTAAGCAAAGTAACTATAGACAACATGCGATTACAAATAAAAATATATACGAATGTTATAACAAATATAGACAATATATTATTATACTAATTTTATTCTTTACTCACTCTTTTTGCAGCTGGGTTGATTGTTTTTAGTTTATGTATTATATTTGCACGAAGTTTTACAAAATCGTTCACTTTTTGCATTAAAAAATGTATTTACGCTATATAATAATTATTGTCTGTTTAACTGACGGGTCAGAAAAAACTAAAATTTCACATTTCCAATTAAAAATTAAATTCTTTTTACATCTCCAAGTTATTTCCAATAATAGTTAAACATGAAAAGTTACAATTTTTCGTTTTTCACTCTTTAATTTTTCATGCACAACTGAAATAATTCAAAAGTACCCATTTTTGGATCCAAAATCCATCAATCTCATCTATTTCCAAAAACCAAATTTTGGACCCAAAATTGGGTATTTTTTGAATATTTTCGAGTGAAGGAACACAATTTTACGTTAAAAGTAAAAATTAGCTAAAATGTTGTGCAGACATGATGATGACGATAGAAAAAAAAAATTTTATATGCTCAATTGATTAGTAAATAAGATAGGGCACCAAAAATTAAAAAAAGAAAACAAAAGGTGCAAGAAGTACTACGATAAAAAATGTGCTAGCATGCTACAATAGTACAACTTACCCTATTGCTGTTCCTATTAATATAATAATAAAAAGGGATATGTAATGAAAATTTATTTTAAGTCGCCTTTACAACAAGTTACAAGACGACTACATATACTATCTGTATACATAATAATTGGTGCTTTCCACATATCCTATTTTAATGAACCAAAGAACTATGAAATATATTCTATTATAATTTATAAGTAATTTCTTAGGCAACTTACTGTTATTAGAACTGGGTATACTTTTGCAAATGGTATTGAATTTCATAGAGAAAATCGGCGTAACCAATTCTTATTTTTCCTACAACCAGGCATAAAGTATATACTTTACACATTTTTTAGAGTATGTAATGAATCACTTTTTACGCATTATTGTTTGAAAAGTACAGGAGCACTAGTACATGAACATACATATTCAGTTAATTTACCTGTAAAATTGATAATTAGGTTAATAATAATGAATTTAATAAAATTTATTAAGAAACATAACTATAAGCTATAAATCAAATAATTGTAGTATTTTTTAATTCTTAAAACATTTACATTTGTGTACTATGTGTAATATAACGTCATTTTTAATATTGTCCTTCGTTGTTATAGTAACAATACCTTACCTACATTGGAGTAGGTGACTCATGAAGTTTTAATGAAAAAAATACTGAATTACAGAAATTACAACTATTTATAAACGATGACTTTCCTCTCATGCTCTTAATGACGTCATCATACCCTCCCTACAACTTTATTTTTTGTTTTAAAACTACACATAATTAATAATTTTTGAAAAAGACGGTTATATTATTTTTAGGAAGCTATCATATGCTTTTTAAATTTGGTACCTACTCCATTTATTTCACGGTTAAATTAATTTTTATTAACATTTCGGTTGTAGGAAAATGTTTTTTATCTCGTGCTATAATTTTTGCACTCGAGTAAAAAATACCTGCTTCACACATTTGTTACATAAATAACTATTTTAAGTAATAAGTGATTTATTTATTTAAAGTGGTATAATTTCATCTTTGGTTCATTAAAGAAACTATACATATATACATAAAAAGCTCTATAGTCTATAGGCACGAAAAATCTTAAATTATTATCACAGAAGGCCTATAGGCCGTTTGGTTATAAGAACTATAATATGCCATAAGTTTCATTTTCACATTGTAAACATTTTAAACTAGTAACCTTAAACATGATTCAGTTAATTGTATAGAGATTAATATCAATTCCCAATGTAGTGATGCATTGTTAACCAAACATTAAATACGAAACATAAAGTAAAATTTTACTGGATATCGTTTTGCGCGAGATTAAGATGCTTGTCATCCGACATTTGATATTCATACAGCATTCTAACAATGAACTCTCAACGTTCCCAAAATATAAAGAAGTTGAATGATGCTTCAGAGACTGAATTTTTTTGAGGGATTTAAAAATTTGGGACATCTCACTAAAGAAACATACATTTATAAACCCTGTATTCAATTTTAATTTAACAGGTTAAGCGCCATGGCGGTCACCGGTGTCCGTTATGCATCTGGCCATGGCGGACACCGGTGTCCGCCAGGCTTTTACTTTTTATCAATCCTGCCTGGCCAAGCGTTTACTTTCTTATGGGTTATAAAGCAGTACTGTGTCCGCTGTGGCCCTGTAAAATCAAATGCTGGTGTCAGGTTTTTAGTAGCAGTAATTTTAAGACAGAAAAATGATTTATTTCAAAAACTTATATTTTAGACAACAATAAAAAAATAAATTGAAATGCAAAATACATTTACCACGGATATTCATAATTATTGTAACAAATAATACAACAAGCAAACAATATTATCCAGATTTCAAGTCGAAATTTGCAAGATAAACACGGCTGACATATCGTGAAACATCGTGCTCGCTCGGATTTGGGTGTACTCCCTGGCCACAGCGGACACCGGTGTCCGCCGCCCTCTTTTTTGGTTTCAAATTTAAAAAATTACCAAAATTAGGTAAAAAAATAAACATTGGTATGAGAAACATATAAATATCCCAAATTGACAATAAAAAAGCTTGGTTAATATAGAAAGTTTATACAAATTTCTTTGGCGCTTAACCTGTTAAAAGAACATAATTCAAATCTAGGGTAAAAGTTGTAAGCGTGTTTGTCGTCATTCCAAATTTTCTATATAAATCTTCGCTTTCCTCTCGTAATCCTTTCTGTTTATCCTTGATCCTTATTTGTGTCGCTGACCACTACAGAATAATGTAAACTTATTTCCTCTATTTGTCCTTATAAAGCTCTAAGGACGAACAGGTTTGTACCGCAAATAATGTATCAGGCAACAAGTAACTTCTGTAAGTAATATTTGGTCAACAAGCGTAGAAAACTTTTTTGTATTGCTATATACCACTCCACATTTTGTTGGTGTCAAGTACATTGTATAATGTATTGATAGCTCAATGGATATTGACTGGATAAAGATATATGGTAGAGATAAATAATTATGATTACATTGCCAATGTATTGTAAGGGAATTTATTGCCCGAATTGATACTAATTTGTGCCGGAAAATTATAATGCATAGGGGTATGAAATTAATTAATTTTGAATAGACAATATCTGGGTTTATACCATAAATAATTACCCTAACTATCATAAACAATATCTTTAAACTACAATTACAACTTACGAGTAAATCTGCCAATAATTGTCGACTCTGGAAATCTCACCTCAGCTTATTTATTTAAGTACAATCCATTTAACCATTCAGCCACCACTGCCAGTAACAGTGAACAACATAAAATTAAATACCAAACACATTTTATTTAGGTGAAACATGAATTTTTTTGATGGTGCCACCAAACTTTAAACGCTCATACCCAAAAATAGGTAGGTGATATTTAAGATTTGACAACTTTACGTTGTAGTACTAGTGAAACACTATAAGTATATGAGTTTTTGTAAAAAAATTTCAAGCCATACCAGGCGCGTACCATAGTGAATTTAACATGGGCTCTTATGGCCAGTTTCAACGATTTTAGGAACCACTGGTTCAAATTTAACAAAAATTTGTATACATACGTAACTTTAGTCGTACATTTCAAATTTTTAAACCGCGACTTGAAATTGTTTAAGGTTTTTGATTTATGTCCGATTTTGTGAAAAACACCTATCCCAATTTTGTATGACAGTGGATAAACGGTGAAAATTAAATATTTTTTGAGCGGTACAACTTAAATTGAGCGAAGTGTAAAATCTGAGATTCAAATTCAAATAAAAATATTGCTCTGGCCGAGTGGTTCAGAACCCATTATAAGCTGTAACTCTCTTATAGAAGCTATAGGCTAATAAACTAAACTTTTAAAATCAATGTAAAACAAGTACTTGAGGCTCTGTGCCACAGATGAGGAATTATAATTTGGCAAAAAAGTATAGTAATTATAAATATTTATTGGTATAAACCCAAGTAATATATTTTTGAGCTATATACAAGGTCAATTTTCTATAATTGACTTTAGAATATCTATTCGAGTTTAGAATTGAGTCTTATTATAAAAATACACCGCTCTGAAAAATACAGTGCATCTACTGCTCATCTATTAAATTTACATTTGAATCAACGTTAATTTCGCAATTTAGATATGTTAACATTAAACTGGCTTTTGAAATAGCCCTATTCTAAGTAAGGTGTTCGGTTCAGTGACTTAAAATTTTTACACTTCACTTAAAAA
Source organism: Stenolophus ochropezus (assembly GCA_035578165.1). Lineage (NCBI taxonomy): Eukaryota > Metazoa > Arthropoda > Insecta > Coleoptera > Carabidae > Stenolophus > Stenolophus ochropezus. The sequence continues at coordinate 3,200,218 of JAQOWZ010000028.1, read as the reverse complement.
ATGTTTAACACTCACTCTAAACATATCCCCGGGCTTCTATCCTCAGCGCGGCCTCGTAGTTGGGGAGGCCGGTCTCGTCGGCTATGGCGACGGTGTCCAGGTGGCTCTTCTCTAGGTCTAGCTTGTCCTTCTCCGCGGCCATGACGGCGTCGTAGGCGGGCGGAGGACCCGGAGTAGGAGGCCTCACCACCTCGAGAGGGTCAGGGATGAAAAGGCCTGAAGTCTCATAACACTGGAAAGAATCGATATGTTAAGGATTGTTCATTTCAAGTGGTGTTTTCTAAAACTTTTTGTTTCCCATTGAGTGGGTTTTAATGTCGGTTTTTATTCCAAAAGTAATCCAGAAAGAAATGAATTATTGATTTTAGAAGAGAATTACATATACCTGAGCCAAGATTTTTTGATACAATATACGTGGTTGAATGGTCAGTACAATTCTTTTCTCTGGTATTGTTGATTCGAAGCCAAGCATATTAATTATTTATTTGGTGAACTTTACAACAGAATTGAACAAAAATATGGGACGAAAATTCAACTAACATTTGGTGAAACATGTTTTATAATAAAAGAACAAAAATTATACTTGTCTTTTCGGACAAAATGAGATCTAGAAATACAATATAGATAGATCATAGTTTCTTAACTTTTTTTCGATGACTAATACTTCAATTTAACTTCTTAGAGCGATGTATTATAGCTCTTTATGTAATATGTAACGCATGCGAAAATTACAAAACAAGAGCAAGTTAAATAACCACCTACTTCCATACTCGCCACACAAAATATCACTTTACTCTTAATAACACAATAAACTATTCTACTTCATTTTAAATAAGTACATAAAATGCAAAATAAAAAAAGACAATACCAGGAACTCCTTAATTTTATGCGTTACTAAGTTTTTTTGGTTATATACAGATAAACGATATAAAATAAAGTTGTCATTTAAGTTTTTTGTATTGTAAAATACGAGTCTCTTTTAATCTAATAAATGTCATAACTATATTATTAATATTTGTAAGGATAAAAAGATCTAAATATTCTACTTTTGTAGCTGCTAATGTTTCTATACATCTCTACTTTCCAATAAAGATCTTATTATTTCTCTAGTGAAATAATGAAATCAACAACCTAACTAAAATTAGTGAAATAAAGAGTCTCTTGTAAAACGGAATTAGAAAAATAATTACTATTTGATTAGATTATTAAAAAATGTAAGAATCTCTAATGTACTCTTCTGAACATAATTTCTAGAGAACATAAAAATATAACTTCTGCTGTAAGCTCATTTGATGTATAAGTAACCTCTATTAATAACTCGTGCTGTTTTAAAATTGAACCTGTATGAAAACGTAATTAAAACCTTCAATTTCATTCCTTGGAAAATTCAATAGCCTGGCAGGAACATAAAAACCAAGTATTCATTCTTGAAACATTTCCTGTTTTATTTTTAACATTCGTTTATTTAATACTCGGCTTTAACTATACACGTGCAAAAAATAAAACTTTTCTCAAGAGGCTTACAAAAGAAAAATGACGAGAATAAAATTCCACACAGCGTACGCGAAATTTTCATAAATATTGTCAAATTTTTCATTATTGAACTTTGAGCTTTTATTTTCAAAGTTTTATTAGTGCAGGAAATAGTTTTCAAATAAAAGAATCAAATGTCATAAATTTATTACTAGATTGATATATTGCTGTTTCGAAACTACTAACAAAATAAAGAAAAATCAAGAAATTTTTCACTGTATTCTTACAAAGTTTCACCGATTTTATCAAACAATACACTACATTTCCACAAGGAACAGAACTTTAAGAACATTTTGCATAAACTCCAACCACCTTAAAAGCTCTACTAAAAAATGCATCCCTTGACAATTTAACAAAATTTAAACCACTATCTTACATGTTATTTTCCAAAATTGTTCATAGTTTTTTCCATTTTCCGATTTTCTTTTCGCATAAAATATGCAAAACTTAAGTGGCCTGAAATTCCGTAAGTCGATTCTTGCCTTCACTATGAATATTTTATTTTCAGGGTGAAAAGAGGTGATCTTAGATGATGGACAGAAGAAAAGACAGACATACCTGCACCAAAACACACCCCAGGAATTAAATTTTTATGCAGGTAAGTCACATTTCCAAAAATTTAAACCCGCAAACATAATTTGTTGATCGATTCCTAACATTTTTACAAATGTTATACTAAAATTTGGTACAAGAACATTTTTTTTTATTCGGGAATACTATAATAACAATTAAGTGAATTTTCCTGATATATCCTCATAGTGTAAACTTAACTTTATAGAATACATTATAAGAATAACCAATAACGAACTGTTAAACTGATTGCTAGATGGAATATATGCTATAGTCGCCTCGTTGTATCAATGCTATTACCACAGAATACATACAGAAGCGACACTCCGTGTCGGTACCTTTCATGTTCCCCTATACAGTTCTACGACCTTGAAGCATTGTGTAGACCTTTAAATTTGTGCTCTTTCCATATCTCTCTCTAAGATATGAGGAAACTTTCCGATGTTAGACAATGAGCCCTTTAAATTTGTGCACATTCTCCATCTCTCTCTAATTTTCGTTTCTCTGTCTTACTGTCGCTTCTGTATAAACCCATTCTGTGCTATTGCGTTATCATTTCAAAAAACAATAACGCACTACCATTGATACAGCAAGGTGACTATGACTATAATTACTATGCAAGTGTTATAGCTATTTACATATCTTGGATTGTTATGAGTATCATAACCGCAGATGTACGTTTTCATAGAGCGAATATTTTAAGACATCTAAAGTATGATTCACAACATCCGTAGTTTGTTCAATAGTTTACCGGTTTCAAAAAATAAAGACGTTATTAAAAGTTGTATCCATCATTCTGTAAAATATTTCTTCGTATATTTTAATGCAGGATTGGTTTTATTGTCTGGATATTAATGAAACAATAAAAGGAAAGTTGTTTTTGGAGCTTCAGTCATTTAATAAAATCCACTGATACACCAACGTTTCGATTGTAATTCAGTCTTCATTATTAATAAATACTATTTTATAAAATTTTATTATCAACAACAATTATAAGATAATATACGGTTTTTGTTATTATTATTGGTAGTCATAATAATTAATTTTTAGTTTCTACACTTTTTTTTCTTCAATTCGACAGTTGTAATATAGCCCATTGTTCGAATTTAAAAGTTCTTGCACAAAACTAAACATATATGTATCTAAATTTTTATGTAGTGAAGAGGAAGTACAATATATAAAATTTTCAGCGAAATCGATTGAAAATTTCAGGACCGACCAACTGCCAAAACTTTTTATTTATCATTAACAAGTAATGACCGTTCCAGAAGTTTGTAAATTTGAAAATTGACGAAATTTAGACGACCCTTTAGTTGTTTTTGTGTCCTCATTAGTAACTTAGTAAACAATGGCGCAGGTAGAAGGTAGATGAAAACGAATTACCCTAAGAGAAAATGCGGAAACGGTTTTGTCTACAATTAAAAACGCGACGCCTTTCGTAATGAAGTTACTACCCAGACGGTGATTAACGCTACAGTAGAAAACATTTCATGATTAGCGAAAGAGTTAGCTGAAAGCGACAATGAGAACATTGTTGCCATCCAAACTTCGAAAGGAAACATACCCAAGTCTTTACATTAATTACAATAGAACAACATTATTTTCACTAAAAACAGTGCGTTCATCATTTTTTGATTTTTTTTGTATATTGATAATGATTGTCATATAAGCAGGTAGTCTTTTTCTCAGCTATAGGTAAATTTACGTTTGAAAAATGACATGCATTTCTCTGAAGGTATTATAAGAATTTTTGTGAATATTCGTGTTTGATTTATTTTATTATTATTCCTTTTTTTAATAATTTTTTTCATTATTACCTTTATTAACCGGTTTCAACCGGTTACCAATTTTTACAAACCGGTTTTCGAACTAAAATCATTATTACTATAACGTTCTCAATTTGGGTTAACCGTTAACCAGTATATTTTTTCGGTTACATGACTTGATTACAGCAGAAAAACATTATTGTTATTAAAATAATAAAATATAGATTGTAATTGATTTAGATTGGAAATATATTATACCTAAATCTTTCTTTAAGTTTATTGCAACAGAAGATCATTATTGTATTGTCAGTAAAAATGCCTTGCGAAAACGTATTATTTTTAGAAAAAGATTTGATTTAAAATACGAGACAATGTAGATTGCTATTCTTATTAATATTCGAAATAAATCATTCCAAAATTGTTTTTAAATTGATTCATCTTCTGTGACACAAATTTTAGATGGAACAGACCTTCAAATATTTTAAGGTAGATGTTACATTTTAGTCTAGTGCCTGTGTAAGGAATCTATAGTTTATAGTTGAAGTTACAACGAAAAAAAAATAAATCAAAATAATTGAAGGTTAAAATTTTTATTGTTATAATTTAACCTAAAATTTAACGACAATGTGTAACAAATTTTCAATGAAATCTGCATTTTAACTGATTACAATAAAACATATTAATAGTTTCATTGTCGTCAGAGTATAATAAAATACTCGTTACATTGTTTTCATCAAGAATTGAAATAAATAACTAAATAATCTTTATTTATAATTGAACACAATAAAAAATGTTTTGTTTGTGTAGAACATTGTAACAAAAATTATTTTCGTAACGAATTGAAATAAATTTACAAAGAAATTTTTATTTAGAATTGATTATTTCACGAATGGTTTCCTGTTTTCTAGTGAAAATTTTGTTACCCCATAATAGTAATTACCATGGTTGTATTTTGTTGATCTGTAAATTTTATGTTTGAATTATTGTCGTTCCTAAAATAATCAGTCGCATATAATTTACTTGATTTCATGCAGACGACTTCTAAACAAGTGTAAACATAAATGAAAATTATAAAGAAATATTTGACACTTTGACAATACGTTTGTTATCACAGCCACCCCCATCTCAATAGCTAGCTGAAGTTTTACAAATACATAATGCTGTTTATGTATGTTTTTAATTAATAATTTAACGATTTCAGAAAAAATATAATGTAAGTATATCTAAGGACAAAAGTATTTTTTATTACTCAGAGGGTAATAAAAAATATACTTTAGTCCCTTGATATACAAATAACTATTTTGACACCCCTTTGTCTATTACTACGCAACAAATATTAGTAAATTTTTCTAATAATTTAATTGGTTTTGTTACATTACGTATGATTATTTCACTCATGTCATTTTCAGGTAATCAGAATGCTTCATTTGTTTTGATTTGTTAAAACCACAGTAGTAATTGCCATGGTTATATTTTGTTGATATGAAAAATGTTATGTTTGAACTGTTGTCATTCGTGAAATAATCCAGCAAATTTAATTCGAGTTTAGAATTAAATTGGCCAAATTTACACTCGTTTTTCTGTTCGCAACAACTATTCCTAAAATAAACCGTTAAATTCATGACTCTTGTTATATTACATATGATATCACAATCAACTTTTTTATTGCATTTAATTGTTTGGAATTTCCACAAGCGATGAGCAATTAAAAATTCTGGAATTGTATCAAGAAAAGTGTGAAGGAATGTTAGAATTTGAGGGGCGCCCCTTGGAAATTTATGCGTGGCGTCTATGAGGAAGTGCGTTGGGAACATTTGCAAATGACATTTGATGTGTTTTGCATGTTAGCCTGGCTATCTCGGGCATCGCTGGAAATATGGTATGCCTCGACCCCAGGGAGACGTAATGGAGTTACTGGCGTTTTTCCTATGATTAATATTGATGCAAACGCACATAAGGTGTTCATTTATTTACTGTACGGTCAAGTGGAACTAATTTCAATCATATTTGGCCTAAACACTGAGGGTGGTATTATAATAAAGTCTGTATTAAGACTTGTATTAGCTAATAGTTATTTATGATATAAGTGTTAAAAGTGACATTTTATGAGTGAGTGGGGAAGTTTGAAACGAGGCGAAGTCGAGTGTAACAAACCAGAACGAAATAAAATCACTTTTAACACAAATATCATACACTATTTTTCCTACGACCCTAGTTATGTACTAGTAAATAAAAACTAAGCATTATAGAATGACATTTATGACAGGTAACCAGATTTAGTTCCTTTTTAACACAAGTGTTAAAAGTAAATTTGTTTTTTACTTTTAATTCGTTGTCAATGACAACGATTTAAAAGTATTAACTGTGTTATATACAGTTATTTTTAACATGCTAAGCAACCGTTAAAAAGACTATTTTTAACAGTGGTCGTAGGAAAAACACTGTTTTGCCTTAAAATATACTTTAATACAAATGTGATTCAGTGTTACAGAATAAGCTTATTTTTGTTAAAAAAGATGTATTGATAGTATAATTATTGCACAAGTTTTATAAGACAGTATATTGTTCCATGAAAAAAAGTCTATATTAAGACTTGTATTAGCTAAAACACTGTTTTACCTTAAATCATATTTAATACAATGGTGATTCAGTGCTACAGAATAAGCTTGTTTTTTAAAAAACATGTGTATTAATAGTATTATTATACATGTTTTATAAGACGATATATTGTTCCATGAAAAAAAGTCTATATTAAGACTTTCATTAGCTAAACCACTGTTTTACCTTAAAACATACTTTAATACAAGGGTGATTCAGTGTAACAGAATAAGCTTGTTTTTGTTAAAATAGGTATATTATTATACAAGTTTTATAAGACGGTATATTATTCCATGAGTTGTTTGGGACACGGAAAATATTCTTGTCAACACTGTATTATCTGTCACATGACAAACAGGATTCACTTTTTGATTAAAAAATTGTGTGATTATTATGTGGTATATTTAATTTTAATAATACAAAATGCCAGGAAAGAGGAATAAAGAGTCCATTTATACATTTATATTAGAAATATAAAATAAATCCTTTTTAAAACCAATGCGAATGACGATACAATACAATACAATATAGAGAAATACAAAATGCATGTTGGTTGAAATCAGATTTAACAATGTTAATTTATATTATTTATATATTAATTGCTAATTATATATCACTATCAGATGTATATTATTAATTGTTGATTATCGGTCCGGGATTAATCTAATGGTTTTTAAATGAATTGAAACTATATCTACAATAAATAAATCGTAAAGAAAGAAAATATATTCTTGCATATACAACCAAAAAATATTCAAGAATGGATTATGTATATGTACAAGTCTTCTTAAATATTCATATATTGTTAAATATATATTCTTCTTCGCCATCTAACACTAATAACTTGTGGAACACGTTCAATTTGTTCAATTCTGCCCAATACATCAGACTTGTTTAAATAAAAATTTGGTTTGAAATGACAAAATGTAAAATTTATCTGTCAGATCTGTCTGTGAAAACCTTAAAACAAGGTTTAAAACAACACCAACCCTGTTTTAAGAAAGTGTATTAATTACCATAGCAATAAACAACAAGTATATTAAAATAACTATCTAAATCAGCAAAAAACAACCCACTGAATTGAATATTTAATACAAGTTTTAATACAGACCTTAAAACACACTAATACAACCAATTGAACACCACTGTAAGAATTTTGAGTAAGTAACCTTAATTTATCATTGTTACAATGATTTTATTGTAATATTTGTTATTGTTCTTGACGTAAATATATGGAAAACCAATGATGTAGATACATTTTGTGTGTTATGATTGATTATTTTATTTTGAAATTCTTCTGAGTGACGTTTCTTGTTTCGATTTAATTGAAACTCAGCTCACGTCCCCATTGATTATTCGCCTCACTTTCGTCTTTGTCTGAATGCGAATTTTTTCCATAAAAATTTCAGAACAACTTTTTAATACTTTAGCAACCACAAAAAGCCGATACATTTAAAATGAAACTATTATTAAAACATGTCACATTTTCTCATTCAATGGGAATCGAACCCAGGTTTGTTGCAAGCACAAACGCTTTAACTATTCAGCCACCACTATTTTTTAAAGTAAACAACACAACAAACAAATTTTGTATAGGAAAAACACCAATTATTTTGGTGGTGCCACAAAATTTTCAACACCCCTACCCAAAAATGGGTCCATGATTTTTCAGATTTGGTAAGTTTAGGCTATAGTACTAGTGAAACACAATATGTGCAAAAAATTTTGTAAACAAATTCTAAGCCATACCAGGCGCGTGCTACTTTGAATTTAACATTGGCTCTTATGGACAGAAACAACGATTTTGGGAACCGCTGATTCAAATTTGGGAATAATTTATTTACGTATATAATTTTAGCTGGAAAGTTTAAATTTCCAAACTGCGACTTAAAATCTCTAAGAAATTTTGAGTTATGGTCAATTTTACGGAAAACAACGATGCCGATTTTAGAGTAATTTTGAAAACATGTACAAAACTAAATATTTAATTGTAGTTTTGTATTAAAAATGTAATAAACAGATAAAAAATAATGTAACATATTGATATATACATACCATACAAAGTAAAGTTTTGCTTGATATTTTTTGAGTTAAAAACACTGATAATTTTTTGTAATAAACGATATAAAAGTTATATCTAGCTTTGAATTCCGGTTATAATGTAATACATTTCATTTTTGTAATCAACTTTTTATTGTAATCAGCAGTTTATTATTGTTTTCAACAAAAAAGCTTGCGACGATAATGATGTATATAATTTTTTTGTGATAATAACAAGTAAAATTAAAAACCAAAAATTGCGATAATTAATGTCAATAAGAATTATTTAAGGAAATTATTATAAATAATAAAGATACACCACACAAAATAGAATTAAAAGAAATATGCCAAATTCAATGTAACAATTGATACGACTTAGGACAACGACTAGAAGTACTTAGTACTTAGTTGTTATAATAAATATAATATATTTTCTTCTCGATTTCATTACGAAAAAATCATTAATATAGTAAGGTGTAACATAAAGTTTATTTCGTGTGTATATATTCAATAAAATACTTTAAAAAAATAGAAAACTTTTTTCCTTTACTGGTATATGGAGACAATTGGTATGAGTGTCAGCTATTTGTCTCTACTTAATTTGTAAAATTATCTCTGAAGATGACCGAATGATTGAAACCATTGTCTCTTTAACAATAAAAACAACCAAGTGTTTTAATTTATTGTTGCATGGAATAATAACAAGTTACAGATTTGAATTTTGTTTAAAGATCGAATCCTGAATGTCAGGACATTCTCTAAAATATAATTGAGGGTGAATGAGTTTGGAAATGCGTGCTGGTATCTTGCCATCAAGGTGTCCTACTAGTCATTAAAACTTTAGGTCCTTAGTATGCGCGACATCTGATACAATTCCCGACCCTGCGGAGTTAAGTGGAAATATAAATGAACGCTTGACAAATGCGCCTTCTCAAACTTTAAATTGCTGACGGCCCGAAGATAATTATTGCAAATTGTTTTACGCACGTTGAAAGGAACAATAAACAATATTCCATTGTTGAACGAAGTCTGCAAATAATTAAATTCCAATAACCTAAACCAATTACAATGTAATCAAATGTTTAATGATTTTATGTTCAATTAAGGCTTGCGCGATGAATTATAAATTGTCAGTCAATACAAAATTGGATATGAATCCTGAATTTTAAAATTTTCTCTAAAAATAAAACATAAAAGTGCATTATCTATTCAGCCATCGGTGCCTTTAAATATTAATCATAATTTGCACGAAAAACAAACATTACACCATACCTAGAAAATAATGTTGTAATTACTTTAATATCAAGGGAAATTATTTTTAGTTTTCATTGTAAATAGAGATTAATACTAGAAAATTACATGAACAAATTTAATATGAATAAAACACCTATTTATTTCTTGGTACCACAAACTTTCAACACCCGTACCTAAAATTGGGTGTGTGATTCAACCAATTTGATAACTTTAGGCTATAGTACTAGTGAGGTACTAAAAGTGTACAAAGTTTTGTAAAAAAATTCTAAGCCATATCAGGCGCGTACTCTTCTAAATTTAACATGGGCTCTTATGGCCAGTTTCAATGATTTTGGGAACCGCTGGTTCAAATTTAACAAAAACATGTACACATATGTAACTTTACCCATACATTACAAATTTTCAAACCCCGACCTAAAATTTTTGATAGGTTTTGAATTATAAACAATTTTGTGAAAAAGAGGTACGCCTACTCTTTTGAAAATACGTACAAAATTAAATGTTTCACGAAAAACAAACATTGCATCATACAGAGAGAATAATGGTGTAATTATTTTAATATCAAGGGAAATTATTTTTAGTTTGTATACTCCCCCACATTAGTTCGAATGGTCGAAAGGCGTGGACAACAATAAAATATCTACTAAACTCACCTGTCCTTGGCTGGCCAGAGTAAAGACCTCCATAGGAACCTCTGGTTCCCTCCAGTAGGTAGGATACGAGGGAGGTGCATGTTTCCTCATATTTCGATGGCAGCAATAACATACGAGAAATACTACTAGGATCACACCGCTTAACATTGCTCTGTAACACATAAAAAACACGAAAAATGAGACCTACTATTTACAAGTCATTGATTATGATAAAATCTTGAAATTTTAAGTCATCAGTAATCAAGGATAAATAAATAAAATTAATATATAGAGTTGCAAATAAATTTTATGGTACTTTTAATATTAATAAATGGAAAAGATAAAAAAATAAAATAAACTATTGCCAAATAATTTTAGTGATTATTGTGAAACTTCCAATTTTTTATTTATATATTAATAATAGAAATATAAATTTTATTGTTGTATGCAGTTTAAATTAAATTTTCTAATATTTATAGTAATAATTAAAGTGCGGATTGTATGTTCTAAAAAAGTGTCAAAATATGCATGCAATACGGATTAAAAAATCATCAAAATATACACGATATATGCAAAAAAAATTGTAAATACCTATGAGTTTAAAATAAATATTTTTATATACAGTGTTTTATTTAGAAAATTTCATGAAATGTATAAATACATATAATAAATATCACAGGTAATTTTAACAAGAATTAAAATTCATACAGTCTGAAAAAAAAACATTCGAATTAGGTAAGCATCTAGTAACTTATTATTGTCTCAAGTTTATATGTTGATATGCCTAATAAAAAGACACATGAAATTGCTTAGAATTCGCTCTTTAATAATAATAAAAGAAAAATAAAACATAAAATCTACTATTGCAAAATAATTTCAATGTATATTGTGAAACTTCAAATTTTTATTTTAATCAGTAACCAGAGACACATAAATATTATTGTTATATATAGTTTCAATTTAATTTTATAATATTTACAATTATAATAAAAGAAACACAAAAAATATAATCTACTATTGCAAAATGATATCGTTTATTGTAATAATGAATCATGGAAATTTAAATTTAAATAGAAATCATGGTCAAACAAATATTGTTGTAACATAGAACTCTAATTTAGTTTAATAATAGCAAATAAATTGTTAGAAATTGTGTATTTATTATGGAAAATAATCTTAAAATTTCCTATTTCTAACCATTTTAATTGTAATATTTTTTTGTTATAGAGGTCAATTGAATTTAGTATTATTTAAAATAAATATATTTTAGTTTTTAATAAAATTTGATTAGAAGAAAGAAAAAAATGATTACAATAACGAAATTGTATTGCGTATTTTTTCTGCGAAAGATAACCAATTTGTGTTGGAATCTGTTCTTAAAGTTAAATAAAAAACTCATCCGACATCAAATATCCGTTGGTGTAAAACGGAAACCAATTTGACGAAGCGTCGTCGTGAAATCAGTCATTAGTCCCGAAGCAACCGAGAGTAAATACAGTTTTTATTTAATCACCGATCGAGCGATTTGGCATTTCACAAATGTCAGATTTTAAAATAGTTATGGTCTATTTATAGCTCCAAATCTTCAACAACCTTTACCAATTATTTGGCAATTAATAACAATGGTAAAATAAAACCTGTAATATCTTTGTGGTTTTTTAATTGCAGTTGATGTGTATTCAAATTAAAATAATACGCAAGTAGATCGTTTAATCGACTAATAAATATGCCCTATCCAATGACAATTACAAATTCATTAAATGGCGTACGTCAATTTGTATTCCTCTCTGTACTTCGGATTAAAACTTGGATAAAACAATCTGTATGTATTGAATTTTGACATCCAATTAATTCTTCTGTAATGTGACATTGTTTATAAATCCGAAGATTAAACGAATTTAATTGCTGATCGGTTTTCCCCTCAATTTAATTACAAAACTCTTTAATAAAAATATCAAAATTAACAAATTTTGAAACATTTTAGAGTTTCATTTATCATGTAATGTAATTTTTATTGTAGAGATGTCAAATTTCTAATAAAAAATAACATGTATTGAAATTAGTATATTGTGCAATAAGTGCAGAAAATCGTTTATTCCCCACAAGTTGTGATAGTTTTGGCACGAGACGGAATCGAGTGCTGGAGTCACACAAGCTGATTTTGCACGTGTTGCACACTATACGTTTTCTACGACCACACTGTTAAACGTGCATGAAAATTATTTGACATAAAAAACAAAATAGTGCAGGTAACCTCACAAAGAGTAACTTCAGCATGGCAGTGTTGGCAATTATAAATTTATGTATGTTTTCAATTGATTTTACGCAAAATTCTAGATAACTATTTCACGTTTCAATTTTTTTTTTCAACTAATTCAAATTATATACAGCAAGAAATAACTTTTGTATCCTATGAATATTATGAGGGAAAAGGGTTTTAGGAGATAAAAATGGGTCAAATTTTCAAACTACTTATCGATACCTTTTACGGTTCTCGAGATATTTGGGTTCGTGTAAATTTGATTAGCATTATTTTCTTCAATATGCAGATTTCATTTTTATTAAAAATTAGGTGAGATCAATATAATAAAAGTATGCATATACAATTTAAAATATAATTTGGAAGTTATTAAATGTCTTATTAACGTTTTTTAATTTTTAGCTTGAAATAAATTTGTGAAAACAAAAATTTAATTGAGTCGTGTATACAGCAAAATTTAATGATTTCTCTTAATTTCTGCTTCGCTGAAGCGTCACTCAATTAAAGAATCTCCAATGATAATTCAAATCGCGAAGCCCTCTTTACACCAGCATTAATTACTCCAATATTTGTTTATTTACTGTAGTAGTGTGAAGCCTACTTCTAGTGTTTGCTTACCCCATATATAATATTAGCTATCGGCACTTTGCTATCCCTCTCCAAGTGTCAAGTTTCAGCTTTTAACTGAGCAAATTGAAATTTGTGTCGCGAGTGTATTTAGGGTGTCGCATAGTGTACAAGCGGTACACTCTTACGGGGAAGTTATGGTATGCGTTATCATAACACATCAAATAAATTTTACGCATAGCTTCCCTTCTAGACAAAATTAAGCTGCGACAAAATTATTAATATATTAAATAATCAAAATGAATACCACAAAATTAAGTAACACGTTACAATAAAAATTCTGGCACATCTATCCAAAAATGGGTGCATGATTTTATCGATTTGACAACTTCAAGCCATAGTACTAATGAAAAATTTATGTGTACAAATTTTTGTAAAAAAATTCTAAGCAATACCAGACGCATACTCTTTTAAATTTAATATGGGACCAAATTTTTAACACTCTTACCCAAAAATGGGTGCGTGGTTTAACCAATTTGATAACTTTATCTTGTAGTGCTAGTGGAACACTATATGTGTAGAAAATTTTGTAGAAATATTCTAAACCATACCAGGCGCGTACTACTCTAAATTTAACATGGGCTCTTACGGCCAGTTTCAACGATTTTGGGAACCGCTGGTTCAAGTTTAACAAAAACTTGTATACATATGTAACTTTAGCTATACATTTCAAATTTTCTAATCGCGATCCGAAATTTTTAATTATTTTTTAATTATAAGCAATTTTATAAGAAAGATTTATGCCGGTTCTGTGTTATTTTAAAAATATGTACAAGAATAAATGTGTTATTAGAAATTTTGCGATAAAAATGTTATAAACTAATAAGAGAATTTGATTTATTAATTTTTTGTTGAATAATAAAAGCATAAATTTTAATATATAATGCATAAACTAGTGAATTAATGTCACATGAACAAAAATACATTATTGAGAATAAATTCGTGAAATATATTAATAAGTTTCTCAGATTTCCAAACTCGCACTCATCTGACATGATGGATGAGCGTGCTTACTTTGTATATAAACTTCGCTCTGATAAAAATAAGGCCCCATTAAGTTACATTTATTACGAAGAAACATTAGCTACATTAACTACTGCGGTAACACAATGGCCCCAATCTAAGGTGGAAAATAATGAAAGAGAAAACATTTATCTGAGCCATTGAACAGCGATAATTTGCGACACACAAAGTAACTCCAATAACAGAATTTGTTACTGAAATGTCACCTAGAAACCGCAATGCATTATGGGCAAGCGGATCGATGTTGCATTGTCTTAGTCCGGATATCTGTTTACAAATTTCCGGTCACTGCATTGACTTAATCTTCTGGAATAATTTTTAATGGGGTTTTTGCTGACCAGAATTTTAAATTAAATGGAAAAATTGTTGGGGCGTACACTAAATTATAAAAATCTAGTATTTTTTATTATATTTTTACCGAAGCATCTCATCATCTGCCCACAACATTCCTAAAAGGAAGTACGTCAGGTATTTATTTTGCATCCATGCGAAACTATGGAAACATATTTCTGCCGATCTGCACGTTGCCGATCGGTGCCCAACGGTGTGCAAAGGGATTTTAAAGTAGAAACATAGATATATGAAATTCACTTTCGGATAAGCCTATTTTGTAGAAAAATTCTGAGCCATACCAAGCGCGTATTCATTTAAATTTAACATGGGATCAAACTTTCAACATCTCTACCCAAAAATGGGTATGTGGTTTAATCAATTTGATAACTTTATCTTGTAGTACTAGTGGAACACTATATGTGTAGAAAATTTTGTAGAAAAATTCTGAACTATACCAGGCGCGTACTACTCTAAATTTAACATGGGCTCTTATGGCCAGTTTCAATGATTTTGGGAACCGCTGGTTCAAATTTAACAAAAACTTGTATACATATGTAATTTTAGCCCTATATTTCAAATTTTGTAATCGCGATCCGGAATATTTTATAGCTTTTGAATAATAACCAATAATATAAAAGAAGGATGTTCTCACCCTCCAAGCAGCACGTTGACGTTCCCGTGTAGACTATCGGCGGAGGTTCGGGAACCCCCGCCGGAAGGTACCATGTTGGAGCCCACGAGAGACACGGAAGTCCCGTTTGAGGTCCCTCCACTTACGGCCGCCAGCGTGGCGAGCCGTTTCATAGACATCACGCACCTGGAACAACACGATCTCTGTACACATCTACCTTTATACACAACAAGCATGAAAAGCGTTTCTATCGTACAAAAATATCAAAATATTTACCATTTACACCATATAACTTAATATTGATAATGGTTATCTACTATGTACAAAGTTAGTACAATGGAAAATGTATTTATAAAATTTATATATTTTTGTATAGTTCGCTATATTCAAATAATGCACAGACATTAAAGTTTTAATATTATTTTATACAGGCTGTTCGGCGACTCGCTGCTATAATTTAATATAATTTAAGTCGAAAATTGTATAATTCTCATATTCTAACAGGAAATACCTTTTTCGATCGGACGAAAACTGACATCTTTCTGGTCTGTTTCCAAACTGGAAAATGCTATATTCCGGTATTTTGGTGTAGTTTCTAAGCTACGAAATATAACATTCTCGTACAGGACACAGTTCATTGTTTTCCATAAATAAAAAAAAAATACAATCATATTTATTTCATAATTATTGAACATAAGCCGATCAAAAAAGTATGTGTACCATGTAGAAAAAGTGACTTCCCGGACTTCTGGTGTTACTGTCCTCGACTTCGGCTCGTCCCGCAATTTCCACCACCGTCCGGGAATATATCACTTTTGTTACTAGATACACAATATACTATTAAGGAGTAAGGACGCACTGTAGTCAGGTAAAATATTGGTTTAACCCTTAAGAAGAATGGTTATGCGTATTCTCAAAACTAATACGGATAAAACCAGTTTCCTAAAATGTCTAAAACTCAATTTTGGAGCTAGACTGAAACTAGTTGGAGCTGTGATAAACTTTTTAATCCTGACTACAATCAACAAAATTTTATTCTTGCATGTATTTTTACATTGATTTTGTACTTTCAATTTGATTTAAATATTTAAACAACGCGATACAATCAATTTGGTTTGGAAGCGTAACAAAAATAAAGTACGTATACAATCATAGTAAAACACATATTTTCTATTTTAAAAAATAACTAACATGTCAATTTTTTCATCTAATCTTACTATGTAACTAAATTCGCATAAGCGAGGTTTCTGATTGAATCCGGGTCCCTCTGGATTACGGGCCCTAGACATTTATCTTACTTGATTATTGGTTAATCCGGTTCTGCTCATCTTCCAATATACCGGTTAGTATAGTTGTATTTAGACATGTTATAACTAACAAAATTTGGTGGCGCGCTTTCTTGTAATATTGAGTTTCTACTTAATATTATCTTTGGAATACACCCTTAAGTATGGAACAACTGTATATTTGTAAAATGTAAGTGTGATTTTGAATACCGAATTCAATTTTTCCGAAGGTAAATTATAAACATCAAGCAGTAAGTAATAAAGCCTTGAGTGATATATTTGATAATGATGTACTTACAATTCGAGTAGCATTAAACGAAATTGATAATAATCAATAATAGTTATTATTAATAAACTTCCGGGAGCGTAACAAAACAAAAGTTATTGACCTCACATGACTTTTTTAATATTGTCCTCAATGCATATCGATTCCTAATTTAGTACAATGAACTTTACGTTTAAATATATTCCTGTTGTTATTATTCTGTTCTAGTTTAATAAATAAATATGTGTACTTGTACAGCAAGAATTACAACTTATATTTTAATTCAAATCATATAATTAAACGATAATTTTAATATGGAATACGTGATTTAATAAAATAACCAAACGTGGTTCTAAAACCTGAATTCAAGCGCCACACAAAAATAAGGTGCAGTTATCATTTTAGAAATAGTGTCCCAGAGATATAATAGTATATTGTACATTAAGATTAAATATGGTGGGATTTGAGTATTCCAATCGAGTTTTACAATATACTTTTTCTACGACCAACACGAAAAGAAAACAATAATGTTTAGGTACTCACATATATTATATTATATACAATGAGTAATAATATTTACAATTTGACTAAAGCGGCTTACCTGCTATACAGCGCCGTGATGTGCCGCTTTCTTCACATGGTGGTACACATTGCACATCCTTTGAGGCCTCTGCTATAACGAATTGTTTACAGCTTGTCCTGGTTATTTTCTGTGGTGACACATTCTGAAAAAAGAAAAAGGATTTTAAAAGCGAAAAGTTTTAGAATTAAACGATAATCTTAATTATCAAGACGCTATTTAAAATCCATTAGCTACTCTGAGATGCTGGCTTTTGTAAAGAAAAATTGCTTTTAGGTCATGGGGAGTTCACGAAGTAAAAATATTTATGACGGTGATTTGATAAAAGGGTGTTAGGTATTTGAAATAAATATTGTTTAAATAATTTATTAGGAAAAAGTTTATGTTTGCTCCAATGCGTTGTTCTTTTGTTGTTTATCGAGCGTTGTTTTGTTTTCGGTTCCTGAATTCAGAATCCGTGGAGGAATTCTGCGCAAGCCATGGAAGCTGATTTATTACGCGTGGTGAAAAGTAGTTATTTATCACTTAGTATGAGGTGCAATTGTTTACCGGATGGGGTGATATATCGAGCTTATGCTTCATTTGTTTAACAAACAACTGGTTAACGCTAACACCTTTCACTTTATTTATATATATCTGAAAGAATCATCCTTTTTATACCTTGAGTTTATTTTAACGTGAAACCTACAATTTCATATTGCCATTGTTATGAATTTAACAGTTATGTATCAAAGCGTTACTTTTAAAATAATACATAAGTTGTTAAGTTCAGGTCATTAACTATCAAATTGTGATTTTTTTTAATAAGACATTTCCAAGTCCATGGATTGGACCTGATGGACAAATAGAGTGGCCCTAGATTTCCTGATTTTAAACTGGAAAATATTTAATGGCAATATGTGTAATTATTAAAGTAAATAATAAACTTCAAAATCACTCTAGAATACTTTCACAAACATTGCTGTCAATCAAATGTCAAGTCGTAACCAAGGATATGGCAAATCCCTTGTTTATCGTTAAAATAAAATCACGGTATATATTTTCCCGAAATTATATTTAATTCATTTTGTCTAGGAAAACTTTAGATTTAAATTTAACTAATCTTTATTTATTAATCAAAATATTATCTAGAAAAGACAAGGACTGTGTTCGAATCTCGGTTCTGTATAATTGTTATCACCTGAAGTCATTAATATTTATATACTAGATATGGTATTGGTGTTAGTATACCATTAACACCTACTTAATACTGTTATCACTATTTATAGGTCATAATACTTTTGTATGACTATGGACTTTAATTAACTTATATTCCTAAGATAATAAGTATGGTAAATATTTTAATATTACATTTATTTAATCAATAACTTAGCAACAAGTATAAATAACTTAAAAATAGGATCATATAGTACAACATAGTTAAAAATGATTACTATTAAATATTATGTCTTCATAGGTAAGACATAATCCTTGATCCTAGTAGGTTAAATAACTATGTTTTCATATTTTTCTTTGTGTTGGTAGCTCCAGGGGTAGTTCCCTCCCTCCCTTGTTATCTATAGGGAGGGGTAAGTCACGCGAACAAAAACACGCGATGATGACGTCATTACACAGTTGCGTAGAAAACATTTGATTTACTAAGGGATTCAATTTTTTAACCGTTGGGAAAAGTTCCTATGGAAACTTCGATGATATGTTGCGTATGGTTTATTATTAGTTGATATTACAATAAAGGATCAAAACACCTTTTTCTGGATACGAGCTAAAAATTTCATAAAGATATTTGAAGATACTTACAATTGCATTTGATAATAATCTACTTAATAATAACTAATGCAATAATAGATATAATATAAGGATAATCAAAAAAGGAATATTTTCGTCCTCATAGGTAATCCATTATATAAACACAAATTTTGTCTGTGAAATATGATTTCATCGACATCTGGCCTCATAATTTCTAATTTTTATGACCAAAATGTCAACCTTTAGATGCCGAAGACAGAATCATATACCATAAAAAAATGTAGTCCATCAACAAGATGGAAACCATCGCAGTATTTTTCTTCTTCTTACATACTAAAATGCAAGTAAAATTGTCATGGTGCAGGAGAAGGTCATTCTCAATTTTACTTGCGGTCAAAACTTTTAGTGTTTCACAAGGCAAGATTTCTTGTTTTGTTTTGTTATTTTTTGTCTTGTCTCAAAAAACAAGACAAGAAATTTAAGCATATCTCGTCTTTCATTACTCTTTTATATAAAAATCTTGTCTTGATGGTCATTTTCTTGCTTATTTCTTGCCTTGCAGGTTATAACGTAGTCAGGGATTGAAGATAATCTTGCTATTCTTGCTCTTTTCTTGCAAGGCAATTTCTTGACTTGTCTTGCTTTGAAATTTGTAGCTCTTGTCTTATTCTTGTATTGCATTTTTTGCAAGATTGATGCAAAACTAAGAAAAATACAAAACTATTGTGAAACACTAAAAACTTTCGTAGGGTTGAAAGATTAATTCTGTAACTCAGTGATTAATTTTTAACAAGTTGCTAAATTATTTCTCTAATGAAAATATATAACACTGGAGAAAATATCAAAACATCACTTGTAATGTTTAGTTTTATTTGTCAAAAAAATTACCACTAAGATACAGAATAGACTCCATTAATAATTAATTTAATTACTAGGAGTAAATATAATATGATGTTAAATATGAGTAGAGGAATCTTATTTATTGCCAAATTAATTCTATTAGAGAAAGTAGTGCGCGTAGCACTTTCCCCAGCGCATTAATCCGAAGAAAAAATAGTTTCCTACGCAGTTGAGTTCCGTTGGGGTGATGTCCCATTAGGGAGCAATTTTTCAACCACTTTGGTTTCTCGGTCCGCACGATTTGTCTTCGTCATACCGACTGTTGCACCACATGACTGCTTCACGAGAGATTGGATAAATGTTTGCAAATTCCGGGTTCAAAACCAATAACAGTTGGATAGTAAGTAATAAGGTATTAAGTAGATAAGTTAGTAGGAATTGAAAAAACGAATCAATACTTATCCTCGGGAGATAGAGCTATTCAGCTATTCGCTCGGAATTGGTTGTCCTGCGGAATCATTTTTCTGTTAGCCGAATATTGCTGCGAGATGGACACAACGAAACGACAGAATGACGTCGTACGTCACGACAAAAAGACTATTTGCTCCCGACAAATAAATAATAAAAATGGCAGGATACATTCTTTTTTATTTTTGACAGAAACTTACACTTGTATCCTTTTCTTACATTCTTACACCACAGATACACACATAGTGATGAAATTTTCGGATACTATGCGGTAAGATTTCGCAATGTATTGCATCCTTGTGTAAATGAGAACACCGGAAATTTTGTGGTTTCGATTATTTAAAAATATTAATAAACATTTATACATAGACATTCTTTCTTATTTTTGGCCACTCAGTAAGAAAGGTGTTGGAATCATGCTAAAAATTGGATAGTGAGTCTTCAACGGACAAACACGTTTTGGAAGTCCCTAGAACACGATTTTATTAGTATTAATACTTTGCGATAACAATTGCCCTATTGTTATATCGAAAACAGTTTAATAATATAAGATATTGTTAAACTGTTTTTGGCATTTCTGTTATTGTAAAATTGGTACTTCTAACAACTGTAAAACCAGTGTAAATGTCAAATTGATAACTTCAAATATTTTTAAATGTTTTTTAATACAATTTATATTATTTCTGATTATAAAAACCGAATAGACAAAACTAATTTAAAATGATATTAAAATTTCATAACTCATAATATATAGATTGATAATTATTTTCATAATATTTTAAATGCATATTGATAGATAAATGTGCCCAACTTCATTCAACAGAGTTACCATATTTCTCATTTATATATCCTTCGACTACAATCAGTTATTTTTTTAATTGAAAATTTTCAGAATGCTCCATTCGTGTTTTTGGAACACTCCTCGCTGCGCTCGTAGAGCCCCAAACAACTCATGGAACAATATACTGTCTTATAAAACTAATAATTTATTATTACGATGATGACTCTAAAAGGAATTGTACTAATACTGTAAGCACTAATTATTTTAATAATTTATTTTACCGTGTTATGTTCTGACTACAATAGATTTTTTTTTATTCTCGTAATCAAGTATTGTTTGTAGTATTCAACAGTATGGAGTATATTTAGGGAGGAATATAAGTATTTTTGTAAGTGTAAAGAGCTAATTTGGCTTTGAGTTTGTTTCTGATAACATTAAGGATCGAAATGAAGTGATATTGTTTGCTCACTGTCCGTACTAACCGAATTAACAGTGCAGAAACGTCTAACTTTTTAACTGAATAAATACGTTTTAAATGAAAAATGTTTTAGCTTATCATCCGACGAAAAAAATACGTGAGATTAAATTTTATTTTTACATACAAGTCGGTTAATTAATCTACGTCTACATATACGTTAATGAAAAGTTGCAAAAACGCATATGAATCTGTATTTGTGTTTTCATTATCTCGTTTCTTTTATTGTGAAAACATTCATTAAAAGTTGGAAAAGGTCTGCAAATATATTTGTTTCAATTAAAATAAACAAAGCTTACATGAAAATTAATTGTTGTAGGGCAAAATGTGATATATTTATGATGTTTTTTATGTGACCTTAGATATCCGAAACCGATCATAATAGTAAAGAAGAATTATTTGAATGGGCGAGAAATAAAACTGTTCTCTCCAATGTTTGGGATGATGTAGTGACCGAACGGCTCAATTCAGCAACAAAAATAAAACGTTTCATGGTCTTGCCTTTGCTCATTTGAATTCTGCACAACACATAATCAATATTTCAAACGGTTGATCCCCCGGTACAAGATTTACATAGACTCAATCGTTCTTGCAAATTCCCCACCTGAAACGAATGGGGATACACTTACAATAATTGTTCGTCAGGTGATTCCATTTTTACCTCCAGCTACTCATCTGATAATGAGTTTTCATTGGATAACGTTTTGAAGTCCCTAGAACACAATTTTAATATTTTTATGATGATGTGTGTTTGTTTGTTCGTGGATGGATGCATATTGTAACGATTACACAAATACTAGTTACTAAAAAAAGTTGAAATTTTAGATATAACATTCTGCCACCCTAGATTAGATCTGATTAGATTTTGGTGTTAATTGTGCAACCAGAAGTGGTATTTTCATGAATATCTGAAGTGCTTTTCTGAAATATCTTATTTAATTATGACTATATGAGATTTTTTGTAAATAGTACTCATTCATCTGATAGTGCGTTTTTATTGGATAAGTACGTTTTAAAGTCCATAGAACACGATTTTAATACTTTTACGATGATGTTTGTTCGTATGTTCGTGGATGGATGGATGTTGTTGTAATGATTACACAAATACTAGTGAATAAAAAAGGTTGAAATTTTGGATATAAATTGTGACACCCTAGTTTAGATTTGATTATATTCTGGCACAGAATAGGTTTATACAGAAGCGACAATAAGACAGAGAAGCGAAAATTAGAGAGAGATGGAGAATGTGCACAAATTTAAAGGGCCCATTTTTTAAAATCGGAAAGTTTCCTCACATCTGAGAGAGAGGGAAGAGCACAAATTTAAAGGTCTACACAATGCTTCAAGGTCATAGAACTGACTAGGGGAACATGAAAGGTACCGACACGGAGTGTCGTTTCTGTGTGTAACTATTCTGTGATTTTGGTGTTAATCGTGCAATCGGAAGTGGTATTTTCATGAAGATCTGAAGTGTTTTTCTGAAATATCTTAATTAATTATGAATATGTGAGAATTTTTCTAAATACTAATTTAATTTGTTTTTTAGCTATAATTTTATAGATCAAATTTGTATCTATCTAGCTTTATGCAACAGTTACAAGTAATTTACCGGTTTTAGGATATTATTTACAGAGACAAAAGTAAGCAAGGTAACAAGTCATAATTGTATATCATGTAATTTAACATTTAGTACAGAATTGTTAAAATAACATGAGACAATTGTCATATCATATCAACTCATACAGATTTAATGACGGAAACGTTACTCACAAGATAACATTATAAAATAATATTTATTAATAATGTGAAACCGGCAAACTATTAAACAAACCACGGATGTTATGAATCATACCAGACCTTAGATATCTTCAAATCGTCGCGGTTATGATACTCGTAACTATCCTAGGTATGTTAATAGCTATTACCTATGGCAATAAATGTTTTATATATTTACCGAATACTCTAAAAGGAATTGTACTAATGCTGTAAGTACTAATTATTTTAATAGTTTATGTTACCGTGTCGGTAGTTAAAGCATGAAAAATATAAATATTAATAAAAAGTGTTATTTCTTATAGAGTTTTTGATGATTTCTGTATTTTAGCTCGATTACAAAAAAACTTTTCATATGTAAATTGGTATAATGCTATATTATAATTAGCATTAGATTGTGAGGAAAATGGTCCACAATATAAAAACATTTTGGCATTATCCCGTAGAAATATCCTCCAGGCTTATCAACTGCACCCTGAATCGTGCAAGTTTCCCCCACCACATGACGTCATAGCTGGCGTGACGTCATTGATTGTGCCAGAACGACAGAAGACCTCGAGTGCATTATTTAAACGGACGATCCTACCTAGTTAACAATTCTGTTATTTTTGGACACATTTTACGAGGCTATTAAATATTTGTAGGGTAGTTATATTAGGGATGACAGGGGTGAATGCCTGATTTGTTCGCATACTCATACGTTTGTTTATCATTGGTTTTACCTTCATTATTACGGGTGAAAAGTCTTGATCGTGGCAATGAAAATATTCACATATTTTTTTACCTTTAATAACTATTTTATTTGGTGAATGATTTTTACAAAAATTTGTGCACATATGAAGTTTAAGATGACGAATCTATTGGTGATAAAATAATTGTTCTGTCTCCTACCCATTACTGGGTATATATCATTTACTCAAAACTGATTGACGATAAAATTTTTCTCATTTCGTCATTCGATTCTACATATATTTTTACATATGTACACCAATTTTTGTAGCTGTAACATTACTAGTTAAAAATTTATAAATAATATTATAAAACAGTGTCAAGAAAATTTTTCAAAATCATCTCAATTTTTATAAAGTGGTATAAAATAAAATCAGGGCAGAATTTTTAAATAAAAATATAGTTACATATGTGATTTGAGATTACGAATCGATTGGTGATAAAATAATTATTTTGTCTCATACCCATTACTGGGTATGTATCAATTACTCATAACTGATTGACGATACAATTTTTCTGACTTCACCGTTCGATTCTACATACATTTTTATATAGGTATACTATTTTTTATATTTCTCGTATTACTAGTTTAAAATCTATAAACAAAATTATAAAATAATAAAAAAAAATTAATACAATAAAACTAATTTAGAATTTTTTAACGAAAATTGAGTGACATATGTACATTGAAACGAGAAATCTAATGAGCATAAAATTATTTTTGTATCACACACCCATAAACGGGTACAGCTTCACTACCCAAAATTGGGTAGAGATACAACATTTTTGATTGCACCATTCGATTCTACGCAAATTTTAATGTAAGCATACCTATTTTCAAAATTATTGTGTAACTGGTACACACAACAACAAAATTTGAAAATTAATGTTTTTAATTTATTTAAAACTTCTGTTTACGTCTCGTACATTGTCTGGTTCTCAAACGATGTTTTTCTCAAGTCGTATATCTCTTGAAACTTTTAGTTCTACTACTGTAACTTAGGTGTAAACTTCACTGATCCAAGTTACTGTTCTATCGAATTTTCCAAATGTAGTAGGTAGGTACATGGTTACAATAAATTAATTTAGGAAAATATTTTTCAAATTTAAAGGTGTTATTTATTTAGATAGAGATAAGAGATTAAATATTTTTTGATATTATCATAAAAGTAAACATTTTTATCTTTTCCGATAAAATTAATACAGATATGTTTTTAGTATGCATTATTTTTGGTAGTGCTACGGTTGAGTTTTGGGTAAGTTTTAGTTTTTCAATTGTCAATCCATTACAGATCTCATTTTCGTAACTGAAAACGAAAATGATGTTAATGCTAATTTTAATTTCAATTTCTCATCAATTTTAACTAGCTGTTAGATTTTAATCAACATGGCAATGGGATTACGTTGAAACTAATATAAACGGTATTATAGGATTTGCTATTTTTAGGGTTAATCCTACGATTTTGCAAGAAAATATTTTATCTACAACTATTGAAATATGGGTTCATTATATGTGTGATACTACATATAATATACTACTCATATTACACAAGTGTAATATGAAAAGTTATATTACACGCTACACTTTTCTGTAATAAATAGAGCATGTAATGTAACATATAACATTTTAATAAACTGTTAATTTATTAATAATATATTTTTTATCATAAATATCAATATAAATGATTATAAAAGAATAATGAATACAATTTTAATAGTTATTTTGACATTTAAGTGCTACTGTGGCGCCATCTGTTAATCTATATGTGAACTACCCACACCTAACTGAATATTTACAAAATAATATCAGATTTTTTATATGCCTAATAGTTGTAGATAAAGTATAGTATTTGACTCGCATAATATGGCTACATTACACGCGGATGATTAAAAATACTCGCTACCGCTCGTATTTTTAATTACATCCTCGTGTAATATAGCCTACATATTATGGTTGTTAAATAATATACTATATTTGTACTCTACAGTTAAAAAATAGCGAGATCAGAAAATAAATTAAGCGCAATCCTAAAAAATTAGGCAATCGAATTCTTCTTTAAAAGATTAATGTGTGGCTTGTAAGAAATATTCGCTATTTCGAACGTGTATAGCTTTCAAATTATCTCAGCCTCTTTCATATGATGTACCATCCATAAAAATAAACGGCCGTAGATAAGTTGGATGATAATGATCGCTAAATGATCTCGTACAACTGAATTCGAATGATTTAGGTTGATTACATTCATGGTTTTACTCGAAAGTTTTCATACTTGTAATCAACTTTTCATATAATTTCTCATAAAATCATCGTAGTAAATATTATATTATACTTTCAGAAAACCTGTACCATGTACCGTAAAGGTGTTTTATAGTTTACTCGTAAATTGATATTTTTATTTATATTTACTTCAAATGAGAATTTTCCGCAGAAATGCACAAAAATTTATTTAATATTTAATTCTGATTTCGTGTTCTTAAGAAAATTTAAGTAAACTTCAAAAATGGTGACATATAAATTTTAAGTTTAAAAATAAATTTGATTACAAAGCTTGTAGTATTTTGATATTTTGTTACTGTTAAAAATCACAAATCGAGTTTTCTGATAAATGTCAGTCTCTGCAATTCGATTTTAACATTTTTACGATGATGTCTATGAGAATATGTGTGAACAAATATATTGTTATTTGTATTACTACTCGCAAAAGAGTTTCTGGGCGTGTGATACAGAAATTATCTTATGCCGATGACAATTTTAATTTATTAAAGAAATATTATTACTACTTAAAAATTTATACACTATAGGTTTTTATGTCAGTAACATTTTCGGTTCACATAAATATGTAAACAATTCACTTGTTTTATTAAAAAAAAATTGTGACATTTTGTCTAACCTAAAAAATAAAATAAATGTGAATTGATATTTTTCAACAATTATTGTAATCATAATCATACAAGCCGAGTATAATATAAATAATAAATCAAAATTAGTTATTTTAATTAATGTTTTACATTTCCAATAAAATAAAATGAAATTTTTTGACAGAATGTAAAGCTAAAACCCTACATTTCCATAAGTACTGTACGATTTTGAGTTCTGTAATATTAGTCATAATAGGACTGAGGCGCGCAAAATTATTTTCAATAGTAAAAAATTGAAAACCATATTTCGTAAAAAAAACACATGTAAATAATTTTCATCGTAAATTATTATTATAAAACAAATAAATGCAAGGTACATTAGACATATTTAGTTTAAGAGCCAAGTCTGTTTAATGAATCTGGTTAAAATTTTTCTAAAGGCCCGCATTCATATTTCTTTTATATTTTGATGTCTTTATAACTATAAAAATACAGCAAACACGTTATGAAAAAATCTATAAACGCACTGTTTCTGGTGCTTTTCATTTTCTAGGGTTGGTATGACTTCTATCAAAACAGACAGCGGGATGACATGTAGTCTCATAATGGTAAGTCCCGCTTTAGATTTTGTGTAGAACGTAAATAGAAAAAATAGTAAAAAACATTTGTGTCCTGTTATCTTCCTTTATAAAACTTGGACTCCTGCGGTAACAATTACATTATAGTACTTATTTTTTAATATACTAAAAAATATAACAGATTAGTTATTTACTTTGGATAAATGTTTTTGACATTTTCTTTATTGCCCAAGAGCGTAAAGTAAAAGTTTTCTCTATGGTAACTAAATTGTAAATAAAAAATTACGATACAATTGTGTGTACAAATGTAATGTATATACATTATATTTTTCCGAAATTGTTTAATTATTAATTAAAAACATAAATAAATAGCATTATGGGTTTGTAAAATATCAGCTATAATAGCTATTGAGACGGGGATAGCTGTGATAACAAACGTACTGTCAAATATACTTTTCATTTATGTTTACACGTGCTTAGACGTCGTCTACATGAAATCAGATAAATTATTATCAAAGGTAAATAATAAATAAATTCACCAATATTATAGAATGATATGTTGTTATTTGAGGTAGTGCTAAAATAAACTGAAAAAATATAATACTATTAAAATATAGGTCAATTCAGGTTGACAGATGAGTTCGTAAAGTCAAATTTTGACATGAGTCTATAAAGTTTTACTTTAGCTACTACTTTGGCTTACTTCGCAGAAAGATATCGTGTACTTTAGTATCGATTTAAAAAAAAGTGTTAATGTTAACCGTAGTTCAGGCTATGTATTTCAGTAAAACAAATTAATTAAAAAACTAGAAATAAAGGTATTGTATGTATCATATTTTTTGTTTCTAAGCCTGTCCAATATATTTTCTAAAGTATAAAGTACTGAGGCCATGAATTTGTTACATTGTCCGATATCTTTGTGTTCAGAAAGGTGGAAAATGCAGTTGAGAGAAATATATAGTCGGATAAGACCCGAATGCATTTGAATAAGTAGATGTTCGTTTTCACAAATGATTTATTTGTTCCCTGGGTTAAAAACTGTATAATTGTTTCTTTCTTGCAATTTAAAATATTGATCTTTGTACACACGCGAATATTTCATATTGAATTTTATGTGGGTAATACGTAGTAGTAAAGTTGCATAATTGAATATATAATCTGAATATAGACACCATTTCTGTCGTTACATTTAGCTTTAATAGAAAATGTTAGTAGAATTGTTCTTTTTCTTTTATACTCCATCAGGTAAATTGAATTGTTGTAATCAAAAAAATTGTAGTAATCAACTATTTTTTTTATAAAATGTAGCCTTACTAAAATGTAAAATGTCCCTACATCCTGTCATAGAGTTATTAAGTTTTATGGAGCATATCAAAAAGTTTTCCACAAGAAAATGTATTATAGGTCTTGTTAAAAGTTTTATCTCCGGGTCGATATAGCAAATGTTGAAATTAAAATAAATCGATACTTCAATTATCAGCTTTTGTCAATATTTTACGAGCTTACACAGATTAAAAATTTATCTGGGACGCGCACTATTATTTGATTACACATCCAAAAATAAATAGATTGTACCTTTGCTTGATTTTTTTCAATTAGCTTAAAAATTAAATCAAATATAATCAAACCGAATATTTACACAGAGTTAAATGATAATTTGTCACTGTCACCTTTATTGACAGATTTTCGTTTGTTAAATAAAACTAAAAATATTTTATGAAAGCTGTCATCTGTCATCATATTACCATATTACAAGTATGTATAATTTATTTATAAAAAATTAAGGCATGGATTTCTTCCTATATTTAAGCAAGGTAATAAGCCATTAGTGATATATTTCGTTATTTTATTAAACATCCATATATTTTGAAATTTAGTTATATCATGCTGACGTCACATATATCTTCTCCGCAACATTAAATTTCTAATAACGTGTCTTTCACAAGACAAGATTTCTTGTCTTGTTTATGTAACTTCTTGTCTTGTCTCGAAAAGCAAGACAAAAAATTTAAGTATATCTTGTCTTTCATTACTCTTGTACATAAAAATCTTGTCTTGATCGTCATTTTCTTGCATATTTCTTGTCTTGCAGGTTAATATTCGCAAATGACCTTGAACATATAAATAATCTTGTTTCACACGTACATTTTTTTGTTTAGATAATATCAATTTCTATTATCAAATATATTTCTTATAATCCAATTATGTATTATTATTAAATAAATATTATAGAACAAAATTATTTATATGTTTAAGGTCATTTGCAAATATTAACATGCAAGACAAGAAGTATGCAAGAAAATGACGATTAAGATTTTTATGTATAAGAGTAATGAAGACAAGATTTATTTACTTAAATTTCTTGTCTTGTTTTTCGAGACAAGGCAAGACATTACTAAAAAAGAAATCATGTCTGGTGAAACACTAATCGAAATAGTAAATAACAAATTTTGCGATGCAATATTTTTCTATTACCTGACTAGATAAATAGCATTTTAAGCAGAGGTGGGAAAACCGGCCCTTATAAACTGATATTTCTGATGAGAACTATTGAGTAATCAAAACGTTTCGATTTTTCTTTTTCTCGCACCAATGTTTATTAGAGTTGAAGGGTTGGTCATTTATATTATGACATAAATATATAAAAGATAACTATCATTTTAACCAGAGGTAGAGAAACCGGCCCTTATAAACTGAAATTCTATTACGGTCGCAATACCTTATTAACTATTTCTGACGAGTTCTATTGAGCAGTGAAAACCTTTCGATTTTTTTTTCATCACTAATGTTTATTAGTGTTGAAGAGTGGTTCATTAATATTATGATATAAATATGTAAAAGAAATAAGTGCGAAAGTATTGCCCGAGTAAATAAGCGCTGTCCGTCCCTTCGCAATTCGTCGCTTCCCGACGCAGGAAAATCCATACCCTTGTGGCGCGAAGCCTCAGTTCTGTTTGTCACGAGGCTGGACTAACACAGTGTGTTGCAGGGGAGTGCTTGGCACCAACTCCGTCGGATGGCGCTGAAACCACTGGCGCTCCGCAAGGCGCTGCTGGGCCTCGTCGTGCTGGCCCTGGGGCTCACCTTCTACCTCTACTGGGTGCAAGTGGATCGTACGGGGATCAGGGTTACCAGAAGGTTCGAAATGAGGTGAGAAGCACTATAATCTATTTAATAACTAGGAGGAGTGATCTGAAGTTGGCGCATTAAAATAAATATTTCTGATTGGTTGACGTAACGCCAGTTTTACATTCAACAATATTTGTCACTTTAGCTATCGTGGAAAAAAGAGTTTCAAGTTTCGTTTCACGGTTATCAATTTTTTTAGTTCATTATTGTTATCACGTTATTATTGTATTTTATATTTCTTTGTGATATTTTACAAGTTTTGTGTGCTTCAAACTTTATTGTGATCTATCACAGTGTAAATGTGGCTACAGCATTCACTACTCGTAGTTTTTAAATAGAGTATAGTATTAGCAAAAGGGTTCTGAACAAAATACAATTAGTAGGATTATCAGAAGATATCATCTATCAGAACAATTTAAAATAGTACCTATATATTGTTATACAAGTTTTATAAGACTGTATATTGTTTAATGAGTTGTTTGGGGCTCGAAGAGCGCAGCGAGGAGTGTTCCAAAAACACGAATGGAACAATATGTCGTATAAAACTAGTATAATATACGATTCTTTATACTTTGCTTCTCTTATTTAATAAAAATATTGAAATTTTCAATTAAAAAATAACAGAGTGTAATCTAGGGATAAATAAAATTATGCTCTTCAAAATTAACCTAATTTTTCAATGAAACAATGGCATAGGTTAATAATACAACTCTAGACAGCTAGATACTTGAATTCTCAATTCTAGAAGAACATTGACTTTTGCAAAATTCCGGAAGAATTTCTTAAACATCCATTTGCGTTTGCCCCATTTAAAAACAATTAATTCATGCTAGAATTTTGTTCTATTGTTTCAATTTCAATATTTTTTCTTCTGAAAATTACTTATTTTGTTCTTGTTTTTTCTTCTGGTTCAGGGATATGTAATGACATCACTGACATCACTATTCGATTCTATAGGTGCCTACATTTTTATATGAGTATACTAATTTTTATAATGGGGTTCTCCACTATTTTTTTTATATGAAAATTTATCTAATTTGAAAAGGAGGTGCAGTTTCAGAAAGTCTTAATTCTTATTTGTTGAGCCGTAATACTTTTTTAAGTATTCTGTGACGTAGATCTTAAGGTAATTTGGTTCTCAAACAATGAGGTTCGAAAATTTCAATTACATTAATTGATCTATTTCAACTGTTATATAAAAATATATAACTATTGCGTTCCTTACTTGGAAATAAGCACATCTGACACTGACAGTAGTGTTAGAAGTAGCAAGAATATTGTGACGTAAATGTTGGTACTAAAAACAGTAAAAACTCGAATAACTTCAAAATAAATAACTTTTTTACATTTTGTTAATTCATATCATACAGAATTAATGTCTGGATTGACTATAAGTGATCAATTTACTAATTTGATACTATGTAACTTTATTGGTTCAAATTTTGTAATTAAAATTATAAAACATTTAAAATGATCTCAGTTTTATAAAGTTGTTTAATATAACTTTTGGGTATCATATGGAATTTGGGATGAAGAATAGATTAGTAATATTTTTTTATCTCGTACCAGTTGTACCTATAAATGAGTGTAGGTACATCAATTACTCAAAACTGGTTTGACGTAGAATGTTTCTTATAAAACCGTTCGATTCTATGTAGTAATAATTTCCAAATAATATTAAAAATAAATTAATAATGAAATTGAATTGCACTATTCTTGGTATTACATTTACTTTATCCTCCGTTTCGAAGAAAGTGAGGGTTGTAACCAAGTTTGCATATTTCTGGCTTCTCTCCGAACTTTGCAGAATGTGGTAGTTTTCTGCATTAGCAGCCTGGAATATATTTCTAATTGACAAGCACTGCAGTCGTGTTTTATCATAACGAAGTTTACGAAGATATAATTACCATCGACATGACGTACTCCTATACAGGTTTCGAATAACCAACATCTTTGCATAATTTCCCTAATGGAAGGCATTACACTTTTAAGTTTCAGTTTCATTTTCATTACTGTATATTCTTATTCATTATCAGGACATTACCACATGGAACAAATTCTTCACTACCTTTTTGTAGTAACCATGGATATTCAAAGTCTTGTGTCTCACATTAAAAAATATTCATGGAATAGTACAACCGCTTTAACTAATCAGTCTCAACTGCCAGTAATAAAAATCAACACAAAATAAAATAAAACACAATTTTTATGCCAGAAAAAACAATTTTTTTTCTATGGTGCCATCAAACTTTCAACATCCCTACCCAAAAATGGGTGCTTGATTTAACCAATTTGACAACTTTAGGTTGTAGTACTAGTGAAGTACTATAAGTGTATAAATTTTTATAAAAAAATTCTAAGCCATACCAGGCGCGTACTCTTCTGAATTTAACATGGGCTCTTATGGGCAGTTTCAACGATTTTGGGAACCACTGATTCAAATTTAACAAAATTTTCTACACATATGTAACTTTTGGTGGAAAGTTGAAATTTTCAAACCGCGATTCGAATTTTTGTATGGTTTTTGAGATATGACCTGTTTTATGAAAAACAGCGATGATATTTTTGTTGGATTTTGACACATGTAAAATGTATATAATATAAGTATACTTTTAATGTTATCAATAGATAATACTAAGGTAAAAATTTGAAATTTGGTACTTATTTTATTAAAATGACTCAGCGAATTTGATAACAGGTAAACTTGAGATAGTGATATCTAACTTTTAATAAATTTATACATAATTAAGCTACTAATTCAGGAAGTAATATCCAAATATCAGTACGGCTTTAGAGAGACTGTTTACGTAAACATGTTTTGAAAAATGATATGAATCGAGGTGAGAACAACTAAAATGACAATATTCACTCAATAAATCATAATGCCATATCAATTTTTCATTAGCAAATTTTCAGAAATTTGTTTGTTGCGTTCCTCTGCTTGTCCTTCAGTTAAGACGATATAGCCTATTGATTACTACAGCTATTATTACGGAATAAGAAACTTGGGACATATATTATTGATTGTTGGAAGTAGTTTCAAAAAGTAGAGTATATATAATCATCTTGAGTATTGCATAATATAGCCTTCGAAGTTAACAATTGCAGCAATAAATAAATAAATATGTATCACTCTTTTTACCCAGTACTGGGTGTGCAAGATCTGGTATGTAACAGAAGAGTTGACTCCATAAAAATAAATAATAAAAATATTCTTGTTTCGTACATTTGTGGGAAAGGAATTGTAATTATATAAAATTCAATTTAAAAAATAATTTTCTTGTTTCCGCTTTTTTCTCGTCCTTGTAATTCTGTGGATCGCTGCAAATAAGAGCATTAAGGGACAAAGTTTGTACAAATATAGAGCGTCCTTCGTTTAATCGTATTCATGAGTCCCTGTTTTCCTTAAATTACAGAAAACTATTACATTTTCAGCTTAAGGAAATCAGGATTTCGATAGTGACTGGAATAATAAAACTTTTGCTGCAAAGCTCTCCACACCAACATAGCTTTTTAAAGTTGGTACGCTTTATTTTACCCGATTACTCATTAGCGGAAATACAGTCAAAACTAAAATTCTACCTTTAGACTTTACCAAATTGTAATCAAATACAACATTGTACATGTATTTTCATAACTAATATCGGTTATTCTAAATAATATTTCTCTAATACTATAATACTATCATGGTATATGTGGATAATGGTATATGTGGATATTCTGTAACTGAAAACTATTTTATAATATTCAGGTAGACAAAGTCCACTAGTTTTTCAATTCATCCATTTAAAATACATGAAAAAACGTAAATGTTTTCAAAATCAAATCGGATTTGCTTCGCATGTTGTTTTGGATTTTGTTATTTCAATTGTTACAAAAACTAAATAGTGTTAGCGAAATTATAATCTAAAACTTAGTAACTTTTAGTTCGGTCTACATACTTTTCGCTTGTGCAAAAATTATATATTCTGTACTCGTCAAATATACTATTTTAAAGCTATTAACATACCTAGGATTGTTATGAGTATTATAACCGCCGCAAATATCAATTGAATTTCAAGCTCGTATAGCGTTTAAGACATCTTAGGTCTGGTATGATTCATAAGAACCGTAGTTTATTTAATAGTTTACCGGTTTCAGAAAATGACAATATTATTAATAAATATTATTTTATAAAATTCTGTTGCCAGTAACGTTTTAATGATTAAATCACTTTGTGTGATTTCTGCACTCGACTCCGTCTCGTGCCGAAACTTTCACGTATCATGGGAAATAGGCGACATTCTACACTTGTTGCACAATATACTATTATAATTTTTTTGCCAATTACGTTCTCATGATCAAGTTTCTATGGGTTACAGTTGTATTATCCAATTGTCCTATGTTTTTATTGATTAATCAGTACGATAATAATATTACCATACAGATACACTAATGATGTAATTACCAGCTTACTTTTGTCTATGTTAACAAATGCTTATAATAATGAAGCCAATAAAATCTATTTACTTATGTTTATACTTATTGTCAACTTTATGGTAACCTAGGAAACTAGCATAAAAATCAACGATTCTATTTTGTTTCATATAAATAAACGTCATTTATTGACAGTTAATATGTTCTCCTACGAATATTTTCCCAATTTTTATATATTTCTTATTTTCTTTTCTAGATTTGGAGACTCACTATGGACGTGGAAATGTATAGAAAACCGTTGCGTAAGACGCCATAGACTAAATGAAGAAGAAACACCGCTAGAAACATGTAATATGGTATGTGGGTCCACCCAACTGTGGCCTCAACCTACTGGGCCTATTCAACTGGGGACTAAGTACGAACAATTTTATCCCAACCAAATATCGTTTGAGCTAAACCAAAAATATTTGAATTCTGCCTTGCTTTTGGGCGCCAAAGAAATATTCATGGAAAATATCAATCGCTTGATTACTGCAGAAAAAGACGTTACTTATGATGGAAGTACAATTGGACAATTAAAAATAAGAGTTCTTATTACAAATAATAATCAGACAACTCTAAAATTAAATACCGATGAAGGTTATAATATAACAATTAAATTAGTAGATGGAGATTTACTAGTAGTGATAAAAGCCAAAAACTTTTTTGGCGCCCGCCATGGCTTAGAAACATTATCTCAATTAATTTGGGCACATGAGACTTACCACGGGACAATCCTTCGAATATTACGGGGAGCTTCAATTCAAGACAGTCCCAAGTTTGCTTACAGAGGACTTATGTTGGACACCTCTCGTCACTTCTTCTCTGTCTCACACTTAAAGAAATTGCTAATTGGTATGGCTGCTAATAAGTTAAACATTTTTCACTGGCATCTTACCGATTCTCAAAGTTTTCCTTTCGACTCTCCCCGAGTTCCTAAAATGGCAGAATATGGTGCTTTATCCCCAGAGATGGTTTACTCGGTAGACGACATCAAGGAGGTGGTACAGTACGCGAAAGTTAGAGGTATTAGAGTGGTTATAGAAATGGATACACCTGCACATGCTGGAAATGGTTGGAATTGGGGTGTGAAGGATGGTTTAGGACAGTTAGCGGTTTGTGTCAACCAACAACCATGGTTTGATTATTGTGGAGAACCACCTTGTGGACAACTTAATCCAGAGAACCCTAACATCTACAAAGTCTTACAAGACTTGTATGCAGACATCTTAGACAGTACGGAAGAACGAGAAATTTTTCATTTAGGTGGAGACGAAGTAAATCTTCATTGCTGGGAATCACAACAAAGTGTTAGACCAACAACAAACTACACAGATCTTCACGATACTTGGGGCGAATTTACTTTAAAAGCAATGAACTTACTCCAAGGAGCAAACCATGGCAAAGTATTTCCAAATATAATTATGTGGTCCAGTGACTTAACCAAACGTCCATACATAGAAAAATACTTAAACAAGCACCGAATTGTAGTTCAAGTTTGGGGAGGTAGTACTTGGCCTGAAACCACCGACCTTCTAGACTACGGTTACCGAATAATCATCTCTCATGTAGACGCCTGGTACTTAGACTGCGGTTTTGGCAAATGGCGCGAAGTTGGCTCAGCCGCTTGTGACCCCTACAGAACCTGGCAGACAGTGTACACTCACCGTCCTTGGCAACGTCTTCGTCTGCCTCCCAACAAGCGTTCCCTGGTTCTAGGCGGCGAGGCTTGCTTATGGACGGAACAAGTGGAAGAGACTTCCCTCGATACTAGACTGTGGCCCAGAGCAGCTGCTCTCGCTGAGAGACTCTGGAGTGACCCGGGGTTGGATCTGGACACTCTGAGTGTTCACGAGGATGTGTACACGAGGCTAGTGACGCAAAGAAACCGGCTGATCAAAAGGGGGTTGAATGCCGAGGCCATGTGGCCCGAATGGTGCAGCCAGAACCCCGGAATGTGTCTGTGACGAATCAGTATTGTGCCTATAGACTGATATTAAATTGAGTGAATGTGTATATAGTGTGTTTACAGTTTAATAAGAGACTACATGTAAAATTATTTTCCAGTTCAGTAAATACTAAAAAAAACTTGTTTCTTATTTTTTCCTACTGCCAGTCAAAATCCCTAATTTTAGCTAAAAATACCTAATACAATGTCCAAGTCCAAAACTCAATATTACAGGATTTATTTATTAAAATTAATGGAACATACCATGATTACACTTTTTTCTTGATGAACTGTTGCAATTGTTCTTCTTTGATATTCTATGTTGGTTTCAGGGTTGTATTGATTTAAATCACTACATTAAAATCAGATTTAAATTATATAATTTTTTTTTAAATCATTGATCTAAATTCAATGTTCTGTAATTGTTATTTAACATTCCAGATTTACAAAAATTAGGGACAAAGCGTGTGGGAAATGTTACCATGTAGCAATACTTTCAAAAACTACTAAATCTGTTTAACGTCGTCGGTAAAACGACTAAAGTAAAAAAAATGTTACCATATATGGACTCAAATAAGTGATCGCAATTTCGACGTTATAAGCAGTATCAATATAAACGGATTTTATTGTAGTTTTTTATTATTCCTTTAAATTTTTACTTATTCTTTACAATATAGTCTTTGAATTTATACCATACGTTTTTTAAAAAATAAAAAAAACCTGATTCATGTTAATTTATTGAATCACCGTATTTAGATGTATACATCCAATCATATTGGAATTATATTGACAATTTTTGCTAGTACAAATTTTTGTTGTAATTTCATTACTAACTAAGCATTGCTTAAATATAACATCTTTCACTTTTTTTTAAGTGACAAATAATTAATTAAAAAAATATATGTTTCGAGGAATTGTCATGCAAAATACCATTTGTAACTAAAACTTTATTTGTAATTTTTGTTTAGAATCCAGCTTGTTGTTTTAGAAAATCATCACTTGTGCTATTGCTTGTTTCGATTTTTGTCACAAAAAGCAGTCATAATCAAAACGACAAAAATTGCTAATGAAATGCTAGAGCATATCTAAATAACAATTTTATCCACCGGTGAATTAGAAGATGAGGTCTAGTTCTGTGACCACCGACACCTTTCGACTAAAAATCTCAAACCAAGGATTAATGAATTCATAATAGGCTACAATTACATTCATGCGAACCGAACCTATTATTCTACAGAGAACTACTACTTCAATTAGGTATAGAAAGGGATAGAATTCGTATTCAAACAAAGGGAAGACATTTAGAACAATTATTTAGTAATTAACTCCGTGTTAAACATAAATAAACAATATAAAGTGCAATCATGGCGTGCTATATTAAATTTAATGTCGTCCATAAAACCTGTAATATTGAGAGATAAGAATGTATCAGGTACTTTCAACTTAAGATTACCTAAGGAATATATCCTTAAGATATTTAGTCCCGGAGTATCCTGTATGTTAATAACACTGATTTTAATATTAGTAATAAAACCTGTCAATATGTAAGGTAAGTAAAATAACATAAAACACAAATTCGCAATGTATGTAGGTAGGTATTTGAAATCATATTCCTTCTAGAAATGTTGTGCAAATAAACTATTACTTATCTTTACTTCAATATTCTCGTATATAACTTTATTATTTATACCTCGAAAATTGGTTATTTCTGTAACAATTTTATGAAAATAAAATGAGCAAAAAGGAAATTAAAAAATATGATTTTCAATATAAATAAGCCAATAATCTAGAGATTGAAGTCTATATTTAGCATTTAATTTTATCCTTTGATTCAAATACAAAATGTGTTACTGCAAATAAATTGATCAATGCTGTCAAAATTCGATTAATTACCAACCGCCTATCAATATATAGATAAGGGAGGTAATGTTTTTAGTCAAATTTCTCGAATATGAGTTTTCAACATATGAACACGAATTAGGGACCCTAGAATACGATTTTACTAATTATACCGTGATATCTGCATGTCCGTGTGTGTGTGTGTCTGTGACGATTTTTCGTCCACGTAACTCCAATACGATACATGTAAAGAATATAATATTTGGTATTTAAGAGTTACCTATATTCAAATGTGATGAACTGATTTTGACTACAATTGGTCAACCAGAAGTAGTACTTTACCTAAAGCTTTAATCGTTTTTCCTAAAAAATACCTATAAATACCATTTTTTCGCAAATTACGTTATTATTAACTGTAAAGATTTTTTAATTTCTTACCGATCTGTATAATTAGGTTTATATATAACTTCTGACTAAAAGGAAAAAATATATAAATTATAATAAATTTACATATCGTTTAGGCTGAGAAATTTCTATAAAACAGATGAGTTATTCATTTTTTTTTTTAATTTATTTTATGTCTTTAATTTCCATTAATTGACATAGTGGTATGGGAACAATATAACATAATTTTAATTTAGATTTCTAATTTGATTACTGATAAATATTCATAAATTATCTTAAATATTTTAGAATTTTTGGAACCTAATAAGACACTAGTTTTACTTGGAAATTTTACATTTTCTTGAAGTAAATTGAAAAAGAGATCCTTTTGGAAATGTTTGTAAAATTCACAACTAAATAAGTAGTGGTCGATGTCAGCAGTTTCCAGGGCATTGCAGTCACATTTATCTGAAGTTAATATTTTTAATTTAAACAAATGGCTGGGAAGTCTATGGTGATTAAATCGAAGTCTACTTATGGAGAATATTGCTTTTTTACTCATGTTAATTTTGTTGAACCAAGGTTTCATATTATTCATATGTTCACAAAACTAGACATATGATGTCAAATTTGATGTGTGAATCAACGTAAGTTCGGTTCCGGTTTTAGTAACTTTTTTTTGATCATAAAAATTTTATAAAAGAAATTTTAGATATGAAATGAATTAAAAAATATTCTGAACTGCAGTTACAAACTAATTATAAAACAACAAATTGAATGTACTGAAAACATTATATAGTATATATTACAGTGGCGGGAGGTAGGTAATGTGTTGGACACATCAGATTTTTTTTTTCATATTATACATATTAAAAGTAGAATTATTGCCTTTGTAGCACCTAGTACTAAACTAGGCACTAAACTACAATGGATAGTGGAATGAAGTTAGGAAAATAGGTGAGATCTTGAAGCAACTGCGCCAACTACTATATACGGTTGTAATACCCTAATTGCGTTATTGATTGTGCGGGTGAAGGGATATTGCTGCAATTTGAACTAAAACCGCATGCATGCCAATAGTGAGAGCGACTGTACGGGGAGGGTACACTCCTTGCCAAAACTGTGCCGAATATCGGCTAATCAAAAATCAGAAATGTTGTCGGAAATGTTATAAAAATTTTATATTTATTTTTGCAATACCTGCACAGTAAGTTACCCATTCATAACAAAATTTAAACACAGTAAGTGGAACTTTTATTGCAGATTTGGTTTCCATGGTTATAGTAAACACTTCCCGTGCACGGTGGACAGTAAGAGTGTTACTTATAATTCATGGTGGATGGTAAGTATTTAGTTTCCACATCATCATAAACATTCATGGCACTCTTACTCTCAATTGCAATTCAACTTTTATTTTTGACATCAATCTGACAGACGTTAATTTTGAAACCTATTTTTCTTTTTCTATTATTTTTGTAGGTATTGCAAAAAATAGCTTACTAACCTTGAACTGTAAGTGATATTTGAAGTCTCGAATTTAGGAAATCTCGACCCTTTGGGTCTCGACTTCCCAAACAACATTCTCGACCTAAAAACTGTCACTTACAGTTCACGGTACGTATTACATGACGATTCACTTCTAAGTAAGTATGTTTACTTAGCAACTAAATTTTAGGTACACTCCTTGCCAAAACTTTGACGAATATCGGCTAATCAAAAATCAGAAATGTTGGCGGTGATGTTATTATTACTTACATTTTACACTTATTTACATGACGGTTCACTTCTATGTAAATATGTTTACCTACTTAGCAACAAAATTTTAATAAAACAATACTGATTTGTACAGTCTGTTTCATGGAGTTGATACTCACGTCATCAAACGTAATCATGTGATTTAAATCATTGGGGAAAAGGGGTATTGATGACATCATCTTGTTGGATGACATCTTATGATTTCTCAAGTAAATAAATATTTTATATAATGGATGAAACATTTTCTCCTATGTTTATCGATTTCATTATTTAAATTGTATGAGATTCTCATGCATGGTGGATTATTAATAAAAACTTGTCAAAAGCTACTCGGATTATACCTGTTTATATAATTTCGGCGCCCCCGAATATGTAGGCTTTACCAATGAAACTAGACAGTTTTTTTTTTTAAATGTCTAAAAAGAGATGGTCATATATTGTTTGCAAAAATAGTTTTTATGTATGTAGTAACAACTGGGGAAGTAATTCCCAAAGCCGCTGATGCTGATTTTTCCGTAAACTCGAAAATATTTTAAAATATCGAATTTTTTGCTCGAAATTTTTTAAATTTTACAAAATTTTGTTAGAAATATTTTTTAAAGAAGTAGCTACGCTGATACCAACGTAAAAAACAGAATTTAATTATCTCTTTTCGTTTCGGAGATATTTGCTCTCAAAGTTGTACCTCAAAAAAGTGTATTTTTTTAGGATATTTCAAAAATGAGTAGAGATACAATCTCAATTACTTTACCATTCGATTCTACGAGAAAAATTATATAAAGAAATGTTTTGTCCACATATACGTTCTTTGGAACGATTAGGTGAGAAATTAAAAAAAGTGAAAAAACCGGAATTTCAGTTTTTTGCTCGGAAACTTTTTGTCTCCAAAATTTTTCATATTTTGCACTTAAGTAGATATCGATGCGCTGATTCCAAATTTTCAAACCGAATTGAATTATCTCTTACCGTTCTCGAGATATTCACGTTTAAAGTTAGACCCTGAAAAAGAGGTTTTTCAGGAATATCCCTGAAATGGGTGGAAATACGACCTCGGCGACCTTACCAATCGATTCTACGGGCAAAATTACATAAGTGTACCAATTTTTAGATTATTATTCCAACGGATGCAATTTTTAGAAAGGAAAAACTGAAAATGGCTAAAATCGAAAAAAATCGCAAGGGGTTCATCAGGCATTTTTTTCGATTTTCGCGATTTTCGTTTTTTCGCTCTAAAAATTGTATCTGTTGAAATAAAAATCTGAAAATTGGTACACTTATATAATTTTGCCCGTAGAATCGAATGGTGAGGTCGCCGAAGTCGTAAACCTAAGTCGTAAAGGGGTATACCTAAAAAACCTGTTTTTTTAGGTATTGCCAAAACTTAACTTTGAACACGAATATCTCGAGAACGGTAAGAGATAATTCAATTCGGTTTGAAAATTTGAAATCAGCGCATCGATATCTACTTAACTCTGGAAAATGAAAAGCTTTGGAGAAAAAAAGTTCCTCGGAGAAATTTTGAAATTTAGGTTTTTTCGATTTTCTCATTTTTCATCTAATCGTTCCAAAGGACGTATATGCAGAGAAAACATTTCTTTATATAATTTTTCCCGTAGAATCGACTAGTATAATCGTTGAGATTGTATCTCAACCCATTTTAGAGATATAACCAAAAAACACACTTTTTTGAGGTGCAACTTTGACAGTAAATATCTCAGGAACAAAAAAAGATAATTAAATTCTGTCGAAAAATTTGAAATCAGCACATCGAGATCTATCAAAGTACGCTATGTCCCAAAATCAAAATTTTGGGCACAAAAATGAGTATTTTTCTGATATTTTGTGTTTGTCAACACAATATTTGGTTTAATACTGTTATTTGGTTTGTTTTAACTTTACTCAACTTTGATATGGGGTTATATGTTTTGAAAATAAATAAAACTTCATTAATTAAGCGACAGAATAAAACCGAAAAGGCATAATAGGATTGCAAGTTTTAAAATCAGCCCATCGATACTTACTTAAATCTAGAAAATGAAAATTTTTTGTGAAATACGTTTGAAATTTATAAACTGACAACCAATTTTAAATGTCTTTACAATTTACTTACATAAATGTTTAATATTCAAAGCTTATATTTATTCTTTTAATAAAACAGTTCGAAATGCGAAACAAGATCTAAAAAAAAATCTAAAAAGTGGCGTCATTTTATAAGTTACAGATATATACCCCTCTTACACGTTCAGTAATGATATAGGGAATAAAAGTCTCATCTATGCCATGTATATACTTACTACAAAGATGCAAGATAAAAGTTTAATAATTCTTGCAGCAGAAATATAATAAAGATTGTTTCGTTATTCCAGGCATCATAATAAAGTAAAAGTGAGTCTTATAAAATCTAAACATATTTACCTGGCTATTAAATTTAAGCAACATAAATTGGTATATCCAAACGTATTTATTAAATATAGAAAAGATTGTTTCATCATTTTGGATATCATAATAATGTAATGTAAATATAGCTTAATCAAACAATTTCCACTTCTTTGTATTTACCTGATTACTAAGTTTTAATAATAATAATGTTTCACCAAAACTATAAATTATCTTACTGTTATTCACGAAGTTTCAAGAGAGAAATAATGAAAGAAAGGCAAGCAATGCATTGTTACAATCACCATCTCCAAATCATGTTGGAAAAATACTCTGTAAATCACATATTTGCGCTCGCTATGTACTGTCACGTTCTAGTTTACTCGTCAGCAGGTAGATAAACTTCTGCTGACTCAATCCTGGACGAATCCTGGATGAGTCCTGGATGATTCTGTCCGCGGGATATCCTGTTTATCTTGTTTGCAACACTGGATGCAGGGATAATTCATCTTTCGGTTCTATTGTAATCAATGTAATCAGATTCGAGAAAAATTATACACTGCTACAATATGATCTTAAATCGTTTTTTTTAAAAGGACTATAATATTTATAGGTAGTGTCAATTGTTTTCATTAATGTAATCATGTAATTAACTAAAAATCAATGTTTAAAATGTTTAAACCGAAAAAATACTGGTTAACGGTTAACCCATATTGAAAACGTTATAAAAATAACGGGTTTAGTTCGAAAACCGGTTTTTAAAATCGGTTAATATATCGGTTAATAAAAAAAAATAATAAAAAAATTAATCAAAAATTTAAAAAAATAATATTATTGACCTATGAATAGCTATTATTTTTCATGCTACATACAAAATCAAACACGAATATTTACAAAAATTCCTAAAATACATTCAGAGAAATGTATATAAGTCATTTTTCAATTGTAAAAAATGTAAATCCTTTAATGTTCGCTAAAAACCGGTTTTTTTTTCAGTTGACAGTTAACCGGTATTCTCGGCCTTAAAAATATCAGTTAAAATTACGGTTAGATTTCTAAATTTTGTTCAAAATGTCAGTTACCGGTTTTTATTAACCGGTTACATGCCCTGGTTTAGAGAAATAAAACAATTGTCCGCATATTTTTACATATAAAACTACTATTTAATTTAAATACAAACTATATTATGCATCACTACCATAAATACGAAAGATATTGAAGTATCATAATATATAACTTTTTGTTTAGCTTTTTGTAATCAGCTTTGTTGACTTAATATTCAATGTTACAAATTTTGAGAAAAGGTCTATAGATAGATATATTTCCTAGTATACATAAGCAATGCAGCTAATGA
Organism: Stenolophus ochropezus; assembly: GCA_035578165.1. NCBI lineage: Eukaryota > Metazoa > Arthropoda > Insecta > Coleoptera > Carabidae > Stenolophus > Stenolophus ochropezus. The sequence continues at coordinate 3,155,331 of JAQOWZ010000028.1, read as the reverse complement.
ATTCTAAAAATCTGATAAACATTGAAAGATCACATTCATCTTACAATAAAAACACTTCTCAGAATCTACAGATATTGGAAATAATGAAATTCAAATCTCAAATCATTAGGAAAACATCCAAGAATATCATATATCAAATTGTTATTTAATACAAATGAATCATTATTATATTTCCATTACTACCGAATTATTCATGTAATTGTATCTTTGTATAGAATAATTATTGATGGAATTATTAATACGTGATTCTATATTTACATTGTTCAAATTTAACAAAAACATTCTTGAATGTGTTTAATTAAACAGAAAGGGAAAGTTAACAATAAAGTTTCATTTTTTAAGTAAACTGAAAAAGTACATATAGAATTTCACATATCACTTTTGTTTTTATTTTATATGACCTATATTCCATTCGTAAACGTCGGCATAAAGTTATGGTCGTAAGAAAGGGTCACTATAACTTATGATTTGTGAGGTTACGGATTAAATTAATCCCAGAAATTTAGTTTATAACTACAGCTCGACAAAGACAAAATGGTACATAGCATCAGTCTTGTTTAGTCAAGCTGTACATGTTATCACTAATGTATCTCCTATCAGGCTAATAATCGACATCTAAACAAATGACGTACTAAATATCGATCAAATTGGGATTAAAGCAGAACGAACCTACCCTTGTAGGGTCAAAGGAGGGTACGACCCTACAACTACCCAATTTCAAGGGATTAAGGGTTGAAGATGTTTCTACTATTATTATATTATATATCTTTGCTACTTATATATTTCATCTATGGCATAACTAAGAATATGTGTTACTTAGAACATATCGGTACTTGAGTATCAAAAATATCGAATAAAAATGCTCAATGCTAGTATTGTACCGAAAGAAAAGTATCGATATAAGTAATGAGAAATAGTATATTGTGCAATTAGTGCAGAAAATCGTCTATTTCTCACGAGATGTGAAAGTTTCGACACGAGACGAAGTCGAGTGCTGGAATCATATAAGGTGGGAAATAGGTGATTCTGCGCAAGTGGCTCTGCTAAACGTTACACGAAAGCTATTTGACATAAAGAAAAATACAGCGCAGATAACCTCACAAAGAGTATCTCCACGCATGCGCAGTGTTGGTAATTACAGTGAGACATGATATTTCCCACATTGCACATGTGCAGTGTTAGCAAATACCGTGAGAAATGATTGCTTAATTTATATAGTTTTATAGTAACATTTAGGATGATATTACAGGTTTCTATTATAAAAGTTAATTCTTATTTGCTGTTTCTACATAGTTCCTATGAATACTTATTTATTTTATTTTTTCTCCGACGGCGTAAAAGTAAAAAAAATATACTCCGACGATATAGAAATTAAACCTCAACCTTGTCAATTACGTCACAAATATGTCACTTTTACGACGTTTAAAGAAAAATACTTTTATCTACAACTATTGAAATATGGGTACATTATACTTGTGATACTACATATAATATACTACTCATATTACACAAGTGTAATATGAAATGTCATGATACACGCTACACTTTTCTATAATAAATAGGGCATATAATTTAAAACATAATATTTTATTAAACTGTTAATTTATTAATAACATATTTTTTATTATAAATATCATTATATATGCTTATAAAAGTGTAACAAATACAATTTGAAAAGTGATTTTGACATTTAAGTGCTACTGTGGCGCCATCTGTTAAGCTATATATGAACTACCCACACCTAACTGAATATTTAACAAATAATATCAGATTTGTTATATGCCTGATAGTTGTAGATAAAGTATAGTATTTCACTCGCATAATATGGCTACATTACACTCAGATGATTAAAAATACTCGCTACCGCTCGTATTTTTAATTACATCATCGTGTAATATAGCCTACATATTATGCTTGTTAAATAATATACTATTATTTCATTACTCAAATTAAAGTTTTGTGATACTAGTTCAAATGTACTGATATTAATAAAATACCGGAAAATTGGTATGGATACTAAAAGTGAATATTGTGTTACTTTGCTGTCAATCAAATGTAAAGTTGTAACCAACGATATGGCAAATCCCATTTTTCACGTTAAAATAAAAGTAAACGCGTTGATACTTTGCTGTCAATGAAATGTAAAGTTGTAACCGTGAATATGACAAATCTCATGTTTCACATTAAAATAAACTCACGGTATATTATACAGTATTTTTAGTTGTTTATGCTACAAGTGTGTTACATTACAAATAAGTCACGAGAGAAAAGTTTAGCTCACGAGTGGGGTATTTTTCTCAAGTGACTTAGGTAATTAATACGCGTGTGCCATATAACATTTTATCCAACACTTTCTAATTATTTATATAAAATATATAAAAGTTATTTTGACAGTTGACATTTTAAAAGGAGAGAAGATTTTGTAACCTACTTTATTTTTCTAAAACCACCATAAGTGCACGGTGTTGGATAATTAATATTTAAAATGTGTACGTCATATTTTTAAAAAGTATATATACTTCTTTATGTTTGTGTCCATGGTCACATATTTCACCCTTAATTTCAAGGGTAGTAACTAATCATAGATAAAGCTTTTACAATGGGGTAAATCCTTTACTGTTTTTGCTAGTCTGGCGAAATTTATTTGCAATTTATGTACGTAAGTTTTTGTCCTACGCTTCACCAACTTTCAAATATATATCTAATGTTTTTTGCACAATTAACTAATTAAGTATTCAACACCAAAAACTCTCCATAGTAGCTTTGAGTGCCCAAAGTACCGTAAATGTACCCAGGAGTAGAAAATAAATGTGAAGATATTATAATCTTCTTTAAAGATTAATTACGGTCGTTATTAGAAAACTTCTAGATTTGATAAATGCAGGGTTAGTTCTTTAGGGATTGCTAACTTCTAACATATTTCCTTGCCCCATATAAATTTTCTTAATCATTGTTACTTTCATCATTTTTTACGTGTGAATTATAGACCTCCTTTGCTATTATGTTTTCAAATGTGTGAAAGGAAAAGTCAAAGCAATCAATAAATTTTTGTACCTTAACTTTTTATTTATTAATTACAAAATAAACTTTTTCTGTATTTATATTTTCAAATAAACTGGAGGTAGAAATATAAGAAATAGTTTATGATTCCAAAAATAATTACAAAGAAAAGGATAAAAGTTTTCTAGTTAAGATTTCTATTTGACTTCCATAACTTAAGATTGAATTTTGTTCTACAATTGTCGCGAATTTTTCTTTTTCTTTAAAAAAGTAATTAAATTGAAAACTGCATTTGATACATGAATATTCAAACCTTAAAGTTTACATTTATTTGATTTCTGTTTTAAAACGAATTATTACTTTAGTGAATTTATAATAATTATTTTAAACAGACAATAAGAATAAGCATGCGTTATAAGTTTATAAATTTTATTTCATCATGCATTATTTCAACATTTTACCTTTAATTAAAAATTCATTTTCACTATAAAATCATGTCACAATATCCACAACAATTATTAAAAGTCTGCAACAATGAACCAACAATCACAATTCCAGCGCCGTCGGCGTCAACTAACAATAATGCTTCGGCGTCGCGGCGTCTGTGGTAACTGCGACGCTGAGCGTCCAACTCGGGTTTAAGAGCAGGAGCAACTAGTGGCTGAACACGTGACGACAAAATGCGCAGGAGCAGCAGTCAAAAATTGGGACAGGGGTTGGTTTTTGACCTAGGAGTATAGATGTGAAAAGGTGTATTTCAGAAAAAAAGGAATCTTAAAAAAGAAGTGTTGAATTGATATTTAGAATCTAATGTAAAAAACAATATATACTGTATGAATTTTATATCGTTCTAGCTGCAGGGGAGAGTGCACCACAGAGGTATTTTTTATGTGAAATGATTTTGACCTCGTCGAGACTCAAACGTGGATTCACATAATCTCTAGACTAAACCGAATTAGTATATTATTATACAAGTTTTATAAGACAGTATATTGTTCCAGGAGTTGCAACAATATGTCATATAAAACGAGTATAATATACTATTTTTTATACTTTGCATCACTTATTTAATGAAAATCTTAAAAATTTCAATTAAAAAATAATAGACTGTAATCTAGGGATACATATGTGAAATATGGCAACTCTGTTAAATAAAGTTAGGCACATTTATCTGTCAAAATACATTTAAAATATTGTGAAAATATAAATCTGTAGGTTATGATTTCCGAAATTTTAATATCCTTTTAAATTAGTTTTGTTTATTCGGTTTTCACACTCAGAAATAATATAATTGTATTTAAAAACATTTTAAAATATTTAAGGTTATCAATTTGACATTTAAAGTGGAGAGCAGTTGTTAAACGTAACAAAAATACCAAAATAGTTTAACAATATCCGATATTATTAAACCGTTATCGATATAACTATAAGACAATTGTTAAAGCAAAGTAAAAAAAATATTTATAGCTATTAACATACCTAGGGTTGTTATGAATATCACAACTGCCGCAAATATAAGGCCTAAGGTTTGTTCATTTATAAATATTATAAAAAAAAAATCTTACCACTAATGTTTTTTAAATTACATTTATATGGATTGATATAACACCCTGGTTACAGCTATATTGGCTTATGAAATTTAGATATAGTTATAAGTTAGTTATTTAGTAACAAAGGCTTAATATCTTAAAATCAGTAAAAAGTATAAATACGAAGAACGGTAAAAAGTTTAAATATGAACCGTGTCAGCCGAGATTCAAAATCTATTAATGAAACATAACAAAAGTTATTTTTATAGTATGTCTCCTATTTTTAGGTTTATTTAGTTTTGGAGCTTCCCACACGTAATTATTTGTGTTAAATGCAATTATTTCGGTGTTCCATATAATATTTCTCAATTACACTAGTAGGCGTGTAACAAATCGGTTCCATTTGTTAACTGGCAGACTTCGATATCTGGTCTCCCTCTACCCTGAGAAACTCCCCGTGGTGTCAATCAAGTGAAGGCCACTCAAACCATAGGGGATGTAGGAGGATATGTGCTTGTTTGTGTCATTGATATGTTAGTTTTTAAACCTGCCTCTAACACACAAACAAATGCTTTCATCCTTCTTCCTCAAACCTTTACTATTTCGCAATTAGTTATCACAAACGCTTTAACAACTCGGTCTCCACTGCCTTTCATTGTAAACAACACAAAACTTAATAAGAAATAATTTTTATTTAGGTTTGTACCACAATTTTTTTGGTGGTGCCATCGATCTTTCAACACCGCTACCCAAAAATGGGTGCATGATATAATCAATTTGACAACTTTATGATATAGTACTAGTGAAGTACTACATGTGTATAAATTTTTGTAAAAAAATTCTAAGCCATAACAGGCGCGTACTCTTCTAAATTTAACATGGGCTCTTATGGACAGTTTCAACGATTTTGGAAACCGCTGGTTCAAATTTAACAAAAATTTGTTTACATATGTAGTTTTAGCTGAAAAGTTGAAATTTTTAAACCGCGATTAGAAATTTTGAATAGATTTTAAGATATGACCAATTTTATAAAAAACAGCGACACATATTTTTGTTCAGTAAATACAATTCTGTTTATAAAATAAAAATATGAAGTATAATTGTATTTGTGGTAGTACTAACAAGTATCACACGGATTAACAACAATATCCAACAAGAAAATGTTTATGTACAAAGCAATAGCAACAATAATAACAATGTTGTGATACAGAGGTTACAATAAGGTGATGTAAGTCAAATTTACTTGTATTATAATAATGAGTGTTGGATGTTTTATCACCTGAAATCAGGTCGTAAGAGAAGTTTCATGTCCCAGTGATAATTTCGTTATTAGGGTATACACAAAGTCCCTAGACATTGCTAAGAAACCGCATTAGTAGGATTTAAATCCATTGAGAAATTTAGTTTATTTGCTGACGTGACCACCGAGTTTAACCCTAGATGGCAGCACAAAGCCGCTCTATTTCCGAATTAATATTTAGCAGCTTTACCAAATTGAATTATTCAGCACTGATGTGTTTTTTGATCCAGTGTCATTCTCCCTTAATGCCACATTCCATTTGATATATTAATTTTAATTTTTGATATTAACCCCATTTTCATTTCAAGTTTTTGTACTTTAAATTAATAACTACCTGTAAAACTTTCTTGAAACAATTTGGAATTAAATTGTAGTTTTAAAGACAAATAGTTCGCGAACTAAATCAAAAATAAGAGAAAAGTTTTATAATTTATAAGCTACTGAGATCTTAATCTTTAATTCACGTTTCGCTATCTAAATTAAAATCAATATTGAGGATAAAATTTCTGTTCATTGCAAGAATGAATTTTTTTTTACTATTTTCAAATTATCAATGATTTTTTAAACTTTTATAGCTACATACATTTTCTAATATATCTTAAACATAATTAATATATATTTTACTAATAATTACAATAGTTATACTCTTATTAACAACAAATTAAAACATAAGTTGAATACGTCGAAAAATAAAATGATCCTATCTCGAGAACAGTCATAGTTCATAAGTATTGACATGCGATTTGAAAATTAGAAATCTACGCATTCAATTTAATTTAAGCACAAATTTTTATTAGGTATTTTCTAAGAAAATATATCGATTGTATTTTTTAACTTTTTTTTATGGTTTGGTCTATTTTTACTAGAAGTACTTCTTTTTGTCCAAAAATTAAAAACATAATTCTTTGTGAGTGTTTTGTAGACATTTCAACTTCCTCGACATCCTAATATCTAATATTTGATATTTTTGGAGTTTTGACATAAAGTTCAATATACAATTCAATTTTTTTTTATATTTATTTAATAAATAAATTAATATAATATAAAATTAATAATATACAAAATATAGTATAAATAATTAAGTTTAAAAATATACAAAATATATTAGCGACTAACAAATATAGGAAAGTCATTGAATTTTTTCAAACTACTTCCGAATATTTTGGGATCTTTCAAAAACAAGTCATTTTTTGAAATAACAAAAATATTGACCATCACTTGTTTTATTTTTTCTTTTTTCTCCTTTTTCTCTTCCTTTTTCTTACAGAAAATTTCCTTTAACCCTTTACCGAAAGGTGGATGTAACATGTAGAAAATAAAAAAGTTTATGCTACAATTGACAGCTCCAAGGATTAAAGAAATTTGTCGAAAAGTACCCAAATCATCATCATCAGTAATAACAGACGACGCATCACCAGCGTAAAGAAAAACAAAAGCAGCCTTCTTCTGTACTATATGTCCAGGTACTTCTCCCACCAAAAAGAAAACAGCGATTCCAATGAGGGTTATAGTCATTTTCGTTGGATCCTGAGAGAGATGGAACATAGAAAAATTAATTAGATAAACAGAGATCAATAGCTAGCACAGAACAGAACCATCATTACTGACATCTGTATTTCAGTAGCTGGAGTAGTTATCATTAACTTAGGTTTGTGTCTGTGCTAAACTCACCCAACATGTAAGTTTGCTTTTGCACGATAGATGTTGCAACTGTCGCTTTACTCTATGGATTGAGATAATCAATAAAATTGTTCCTACGAATAAAACAAAAGTCGGAACAACTCCGAAAACTATGAATCTGACCCAGTTATAATCGTAGTATATGCTACAAAAAGAAAAATTGTGTAAGTCAAAATTAATTTTTATGTGAAGTAAAATTTGTAGATTCCTCTTCATGAAACTTCCACTTCATTTTTAGTTTATAAAGCACCAAATGGTGGCAGCACATATGCCAATCCAAGTGATACTTTATTCTGTAAATATTCCGTTCAATATGTCTTTATCTCAAGTATAAATTGTTTACATTTTAATACAATAAATTTGATATAAAATAATTGTTCGATATTATGTACAGATATCTTAAGGGTGTAAATTTATTGATGTTTTTGGCGCATGCGCAGAACAACTTCTATTCGGAAATTCCGGTTAGTGCCCTTTGAAGTTCCTTTATACTTTCAAGTACTTGTACTAGATTTCATCCCTTACTAGTTATTACTGGCTAAATATGTTATCAAAATTTTTTTATAGAAACATCAACAATTAATATTTCATTACATTATTAATAAAAAAAATTAAAATAACAAAATAAGACAAGAAAATATTGTTTTCAAAATAAATTTAAAATATAGATATTCCTTTGTTAAAATTATAGTAGGTAGTACAGAAATGTTAATATATCACGTAGAATAAAAAGGGACTAACCTTTTGTATCTGATTTTTCATATGAAATTTTCAAACACCCACACAAAAATAAATTGAGTTCAGTAACCTTTTTAACATGCTATTAAAAACATGAATGAGAAAACATTGTAAAGAGAAAATTCAAAAAGCGTGTGATACACAGCGTAAGAATTTAAAGAATACTTTTTGCCCCGAAGGCTACAGAATATTTAAAATTTTACCAAATAACTGGCATTTATAAATCAAATACCTTATTTTCTTGTTACTTCTAACATAAATTGACACTTCATATTCCTTTTTATACTTAAGGAACTTTTCTCGTTAGACACATTATGCATAGTTATCTGTTCAAGTGAGAAGTGAAAGAAGATTATAAATTATAAAGTTTAAAATTAGAGAAATTAATGGAGCTAACTTTATAACTTTTAAGTTCATACTTTAAACTGATTTATCTTGTCACGACATTCCGACAAGGAACAATAGGGTATGTGACCATAATCAAATTTCAATGTTTAAGTCATAAAATAAAAAATTTACCACTATAACTTTTCATTATAATAATAAACATTAATTTACTATAATATAATAAACTACTAATAATGAATCGATTTGTAACACTATAAATACTTTGTTGTTTTGTGTAGTACCATACATGTTAAAATCCAAATTTTGTCACATACGACATTGTAAAGCTGTAAGTCAAGATATTTTTAAATGATCTTACCAAGAATAAAAGAACTTTGTAGGATGTAAAAAGCCATCGTCTTTGACAGCAAAAATGAAGAAATAGGGTAAATTAGTCATAATAGAGATAAACACAGATCCTGCCATTATCCTGCGAGCGATTGGTGGCGTGCAAATTGTAGGCTTCTTTGTCGAACAAGGACGACGCAGGACTAGCAAGCGATCTGAGAAATATTGAACACTGCATTCCAGTATATACATACATACAATAATCATTAACTTTTCCTAAGAAGTCATATACGTTTAAATCTGTAACTCCTAGAACAATTAATATATGAAGCACTAGAAATACTTATTTTATTTTTACTTTACACACAACAAAGATTTTATAGAAAATAAGTTGAACAGACCATAGCCATAACACCAGGACTTGATCCTCTGTTTAATTTCTTCAATAAACGCTTTAACCACTCAACCTCCACTGCATGTAAATAAAAACTATAAAAAAATAAATAACAAACAAATTTTATTTAGGTTTATACCACAATATTTCTGGTGGTGCCACCGATCTTTCAACACCCCTACCCAAAATTGGGTGCATGATTTTTCAGATTTGACAACTTTAGGCTATAGTACTAGTGGAACACTATATGTGTATAAATTTTTGTAAAAAAATTCTAAGGCTTAACAGGCGCGTACTACTTTGAATTTAACATGGGCTCTTATGGGCAGGATCAACTATTTTGGGAACCACTGGTTCAAATTTAATAAAAATTGGTTTACTTATGTAACTTTAGCCGTAAATTTCATATTTTCCAGCGGCGACTTAAAATTTTTGAGAGATTTTGAGATATAGTCAATTTTATGAAAAACACCTACAGGATTTTTTTGTAAAGTACTTTAAAAAACATAATTTTAATCAAGTTTCAGCCCCAAACAACAACTAAAGGTGTTTTATTGATGTTACACAAGCATTGAATGAAAAATTTCAGGCACTATTTCCCTTTTATATTTTCTTCCTGTCTACTTTTCGACGTTGACAAATCGGTCTACAGGCTTCGTAGGTGCATCGAACTAGCAACAAAAGATAAAGCGTACTCTTGTTATCACAGTTATAAGTTCAGAAGATTTCCAGGAAATTTAAAGGCGAGCACTGCACTGCCTTTGGGATTAAATTCGCTACAAGATACTTTTCTTGGGTATTAATTGCAGTCATAATTCTTACTCACGGTCTTAAAGATCCGAACTTAATACCTTATGATTTTTAAGTCATGTACTTTTTCTTTCTCAATTATCTTTTTTGGTAGTTTTACTTTGATAACATTTACAGCTTATAGTCGGAAGCACTCTGACACAGCGGTATTTTATTTGTTTTGACAAGGATTTGAACCATAGATCTCACTGTCCATTCATGTCGAATTAAAGTGCGCATACAACATAATAAATTCATTAGGAATTTCATTTCATTTTGGATGTGAATTCAACAAGACGTAACATATATTAATTGACAGACCTGAATAAATATTTTAGGTTGTTTTTGAGAGTTAATGACGGTTTATCTGCGCATGAAATTGGGTAAAAGAGCGGTATCTCATTTGTAAGCCAAATAAAAACTCATGCATATTAAGTTCAGCGAACAATGGAGCTTTTGGAGCGCTAGTTCATCGGATATTCCTGCATTCGTTGAAAAGACTTGTACTTTGTGAGCTAGTGTTATTTTCTTTTTATATATTTCTTTTATTGGTCATCACCTGCGGCACAGTATTTCCAGAGGAAACAGGTCCTCAAATAATTTTTTTGAGAATATTCTAGTTGGCAATTAATTTTAAACCACTCATTTCAATAAACAGTAGAGGCCGAATAATTTTTTGTTTTTATCTCTCGTCTATCAATATATAAATAAGGGAGGTATTGTTTTTGTCAAATTTTTCGAGTGTGAATTTTCAACATATGAGCACGAATTAGAATTCCTAGAATACCATTTTAGTATTTTTACTGTGATGTCTGTATATCTGTGTCGGTGACGATTTTTCGTCCACAATAACTCCAATACGAGACAAAAAATATAATATTTGGTATTTAAGAGTATATTCAAATATGATAAACTGATTAGATCTTGACTACAATTAGTTAACGTGAATCATTAAACAGTTTTTTTATACAAAGAGGAAAAAATATTCATTATATTAACTTTACAATCATTCAAGCTGAGGAATTTATATAAAACAAATGAGTTATTCAAATGTTTACAAAATTTGACATATGCTATTGTCAAATTTAATGTAAATAATTTCAAAATATAAAATCTATAAATATTTATTTTTTAAAATACTTAACAATCCATGGGAAATAATTAAATAAAGATTTATCACGAGGCAAAAGTAGTGGTGGTAGCATTTCATTTAAGTTAGAGGGACACGCACTCTTTTTTAATTTTTTAATTTCTCTTAGAAGTTATATTCAACATTTTACTATAATTTTTATATCATTTCACTATATTTTAGTTTCTTTGAAATACTTCCTCTGAAGAAAATTCCATTCAACACAGAAACACAGTATTTAAGAATAGTAGTAATAGGTACCACTTTTCTCAGACAACTAAAATTGTAATATTTACCTAAAGTAACAAAAACCGTGGCGAATACACTTATAGTGCTAAAAACTGAGGCAACTGGTAATGTTATTAGCAAATCGAAATCTTCACCATCCATATCCCAAAAAAATCCATGAACAACCACGGATAACAACAACAGAAAACAAACCCCCAAATCTGATGCTGTTTTAACTAAAATTAAAATCACTAATTTAAATTCCTAAAAAAAATAAAACAATACCTGTCAAATAAGTGTAACTAGAGCACTTAACTTTGATATGAAGCAAAACTAAAAAGGAAGCAACATTTCCTAAAACTCCAAAAGAACAAATAACCGGAAGTATAACTGTATATAAAATTAAAGTAAAGTCGTCTTTTTCTTCAAATTCCGAAGTGTCAACTTCTGGAAATACAAACGTGAAATTTGGAATAATCATTCGGGAATTCGCGTTTACAAAATTCCACACTAACGCCATTCTGAAGTGAAGTAATGAACTGACAATAGGTTCGTGATCTGATTTTAATAGTTGTTGAGTTTATTTATCATTGTTGACCATCAATTTTTTCAAAACAAAAATTTATTTATTGGGCTATTATCTTTAAATAAAACAATAATAAGTCACTATATTCAAATATTGTACATACCGTATTGTATTGTTGTTATTTTAAATATATTTTTTTGTATATTTGTAGTTTTTGATATAAAACATTAAGTTGGTCTATTGTAATATTATCTATAATACTGTATGCTCTTAAAAGCATTTAACTGTTGTATTGAAGTACTTCCATTGACGTCACATCATGTATAACTTTTCAAGTTCAGAGAAATACTTGTAATTGTACATTTAAATTTCTCCGAAGGAAAAAGTAAACATTAAGATTTAAAATAAAAAATCCCACAGGATTTTAAAATTCATATTTAAACTTTTCAGTATTACCCACACAAAATTTGTTAATTAAATTTTCTAATATCTATAATAACGCACTATAAAATTATTTAAACAATATAACATCGCTAACAAAGCAACTAATTTCCGTTGTCATAACAACGACCCGTCGTTTAAACTCAACGTCAGATAAACTAGGGGTGTTGAATTATTAATGACATGTAATTATACAGATTTACTGAATGGCTCTTCTAACTCCATTTTAATTGTACCGAAACGGTCCTTACTACAGTTATAAAATGAAAATGTCAGTTTCTAGGATATTACCATTTTTTGGAACAATATATTTATATATAAAATATCTTTCTAAATTTGGATTCAGGAAGTCGTTATTTAGATTTTCAAATAAACTGCATTTACTTCTGATTTTTGAATGTTTTTTTTTGCTCTAATTTAAAAAGTGCATTTTAGACCTAGACCAATAATACCTTATTGTTAACCTAGGTTAACATGGATAACAAGTAAAGGGAAGTGTAAAACAATTTCTTTTGTAAAATAATGGTAAATAATAGTTGGTGTCTAGGTGTTTAGTATCTCGTTTCTAGTGAAAAGTAGTTATTTATGTATCAAGTGCGTAAAAGAGATCTTTATTGTGCTCTTAAATTAAAACAGCGAGAATAATATTTTTTCATTACTACCCTAGACACCCACTTTTATTAACCTTTATTTGACATGAGAAATTGTTTTTCACTACCGTTTACTTGGCAATCATAGTTACATAGGTCAATAATAAATTATTATTAACCATGGTCGATAATGAATACTGTCACTTTTTATACAAACCCAAGTCTCTAAATCCAAATATTATTGTCATCAATTTCTGTAGCAAGAATTATTGAACTTTTATCTTGCATCTTTGTCGTAGACTCATAGCATACATGAGACTTTTATTCGCTATCTCATTGTCGTATGTGTTACATAGGGGTATATATGCTATATATCTGCGTTCAACCAACGACAAAAATGAAACAGAAATAGTAGTGTAACCGCTGTAACGAATATTTTCATATATTAAAAAAAATAGTATGTCATTCATGTCAGTAATATCATTTATGAAGGTGATTTTGGCGTATACAATTTGTGCTTCATTGTATATTGGTAGTTTTGTTAGTTTAATCTACAAGTCTTTTTGTATGTTGCATCCATTTCTATATTTGTAGATAATACTATCAGTTTTGACATTTATTTACTTTGGAAATCACATGATTTCATCCGACAAGATGACGTCATCAATCCCCTTTCTCCCAACGATTTGAATCACATGGTTACAATTGATGACGTGAGGATCAATAAAAAAGTTATCAGCAATTATTGTTTATGCAAAATTTTTACATAAATCAATAATGTACAAAAAACTAAGCGAGCAAATAGTGTATTTTATCGCTCGCTGCTATGATGTATACAATTACAATTACAAATGAGAGTATAAACAAAACAGCATACTGGTCGTAGAAAACATAATTTTCTAAAAGAGGGTTGAATAGTTGTTATCAATTAAAATTTGAACCAGACATAATTTCTTAAAGGAAACATGTATACTTATAATGTTTAGCACGAAGATTCGAATTATAAAGTCGTTTTTAACAAATCTAATACGTAATTTAAATTATGAAGCGTAGAACATTCAAAATATCAAAATTTCATTAATTATTATAAATTTTCAGGTGTTCTACTTGTGTACTATACAAGAGCATAATTTGAATCTAATTTCATGCAGAGAGTATGTGAAGTACATACTTTACACATAAGATGCATTCTAGCATAACTATAAAGGCATTCAACTGAGAAATAGTTCGAGAATATTAACATCTCAAAACGTAGTTCGCCAAAAATATTTACTTCAAAACTTCGCGCGAGTGAGACAAATGCATCGATTTCAAAGGGACGTGCAATGACGTCATACTTGTGACGTCATTGCTATGTAGGTCACAGAGCAATAAACTCATGATGAGGTCATCTTGTTATAGAAAATTAAGGGATGGTGGTCATAAATAAAAATAATCCGTACCTAATGATTATAAAGCAAAAGTAGAACATTGATAATAAGATATTATTGTGTTATGAATGAAAATTTTGTAATCTTATCTCTGTGAGAATAGCCATATGTTCAAAGCATTTTATACAATATCGCTAATAATTAAATTTATGTTTATATTAGTTATCACAACTTCACAACAGAAGGTGTGTTTATGTTGATAAAAATTTCAAACAAACTTCTGTTTGTTACATATTTATTAACATATTACTCACGGCTGTATTAATAAAGCATAGGATATCGTTAATAACATATGAAGATAATACAAAAAGACATCCACCTGAATTATAAAATATAAGGTGTTCCATTTGAAAATGACGAGGTATTGTCATAGGAAATTGAGTAAATTTGATTCGCTTTTTTGAACACCCTGTATAATTACATTTAAAAAAAATATGTGAGGACATAAAGCATAGTTACAGTTGTACAGAAAGAAAAAATCCAAATTTTTACTTTTAAAACAACTTCAGTACGTCTTTATATCGAAGGAGTGTAATTGGTAATTTTTGCAGAATAAACGTAATAAGTTGGCAACGCCATGGACAACTAAAATTAAAAAAAATTAATCAATTCTCGCCGAGCCGTAATGAAACACTCTGTATATGTGAATATAATTTTACATTATGCTCCTTGAGTGAATATGTTACTTTTATAACGTTTGAAGAAAAAATATTGTATGAAACACTTAAGGAAACTGGGTGTTATTTAACTTTTGCTCTCACTATTTTTTTTCCTTAAGGCTGGTTTATAATGAATTTAATTTATAAATTTAGATTTAGAAATTAAAATTTGAAATTTACGATTTACCGTGTTGGTTTATAGTGTACTTAAAGGTAGGAAATGTGTCCAATCAACTTCTTAATATTGAGTCACGTGATTTGACACAATGGGATCACAGTTATATAACCTCTTAAGGAATAAAACTCAAAGAATACAATAGTACAATCAGGTTATCACATTTATCATGTATTAATCTGTATTGTTCCATAGATAATTAATAATATGTTGTTGTTTTTATATATGATTTAACTGTCACTTAAAACTATCATTTTCTCCGCCAAAATTATTGTTTGAAATACTGTGAAATGATTGAATACATTTACAAATTTACATTTAGAATATAAAATATGGTGATATATTAAATGTAAAAATTAAATTCGTCTTACACCAGCCATAATCGTGACATATATAGCTATTCTTGAATAAATCACATTACGAGCAGTATTCTATTTACCCAGAAACTCAAGTTTAAAATATGATGAAGTGTTGATACATTATTAACCAAAATATTATGTTACAATGCATCCTGGGACATCTTGAAATAGGAAGAAAATTTATGAAGCTTTATAAGCTTTCAGTTATACTTTTCAAGTTTATGTTATATTATAATTATGAAGATTAGTTCAACAAAAGGTATTAAGGGTAACGAACCTCGTAAAGCTAATTAACTGGATTAATATTAAGAAGGTTCTATTTTTAATTAATTTAGTAAATGTTCCCGTGACATGAAAAGTAACTTTCGGAGGTAATATCATTAGGAGTGTCTTTACTTTCAATGGGCCTTGCATACATTTCATGGGGTTTTCTTCGACGTTACGCCGTTTAATCATCGGTTCATTTGTCAGATTTTTTGTTTCAAAAAGTTATCTGACCTTTTAGTTTGAAAATCGGCTTAAGGTTTGTTCTGAACTTTAAAATTAAATTCTGGGGGCTTACAGCAATTATTTGAAGGGGTAGTTACTAAAAATTTAAAATTTGATGAATCGTATGTGTCATCCTTATTATATCAAAATAATTACTACTTGACTTATAGAACGAGAAGTATTTTTTATATATTTTCAGAATTACATTGAATTTTGATTGTAAAAACGCAAATAAATTGAAAGGTGGGATCTTATTTTGAGAATTGAGTCATAGGAAACATCGTTATTTAGTGATTAAAACTTTTAAGTTTATATTGAAGTGGAAATTGAAAAGATACACATACTTTCAAATTGCGAAAAGCTCATAGTAAACACTTGTCTTGCGCTGAGCTTTCAGCGAGCTTTTGCGCCTGCTCCATGTTTACTATACAAGACCGGGACCAGCTGCTGCTCTGACAGTTCAGCATAAAGCTCCGGGAAAGCTCGTTGTCGGGAAAAGCTCGCGTGCATAGACATTGCTTTTGCTGGTGTTACAGTGATTAATAGTGAATTAAACTAAACTAGAACACATATAAAAGCTTGAAAAGCTTCTGTACAAAGTAATTTAAATAATTGTTATGATATTTTTAATTACTTTTCACATACTAAACCATTCTTCATGTATGTCTTAAAATGGCAACGTCTTCACTTCGCCAACCAACCTATGAAATGATGTGTCCCAAATCCTTCCCAGAAAACTTCAAAGATTTCTTCCACACGTTAAACGAAGACGACGACAGTGTAGACATCATAGCAACCATGCTCGAAGACAAACTAATCCCAAGAAGCGATCCTTCTGAAAGCACAAGCTTTCAACCTAAACGAAACCACCGTCGAGGTATGTCCGTTCGTCACTATCGAAGAAGATCTTCAGATCTTCACTCCCGTAAGCTTTGCCAAAGCGCGGAAGGGACTCCAGTGAGCCCAGCCGTCAACCGAAGAAGATCATCTAGTATTGAAGTCACCAGACCTGTTCCAGACCTCTACAGATTTCTTCAATCTGACGTCCGGTACCTCAACGCTGGATCGCCTAGGATGCATCTGAGTCCTAATCATAACACAACAATGAGTCCTTTGCCGACTAGTCCTGTCTTTAGTGCTAGTAGAATACACTTGAGTCCTGGGACGAGTCCCAGTGCAAGGGACAGGGAATCTGGAAGTCCTAGTCCTAGACGAGGACATCCTCCTTTTCTAGGGGAGCATCATCATTATCAAAGGACCAGGTCTAGGACTGCTAGCATGCCGGTTGTACCAAGACATCGGGTATGTTTTATCACAAAACAGCCATTGACAAAACAGGATTTCTTAAACGTATTTAAACCGGTTTAAGAGCTAATCCTGTTTTGTTAACCTGTCTGATAAAGATTGTCTATTGAAGGTATGAAATTTGTAAAAGTTTTATTTCTACTGCAACCGGTTCCGGCCTCATGTCTTCCTCAGGGAATAAAAGTCAGAGTAATTAAAATATTCACTTCCTGAAAAAAACCTATATGGAATCGAAACCGGTACGAGGTGAAATAATACGTTTACAATTGACAAACTCTAGGCAAAAAATTGTACCGCTATTGTCTCTAGAGATCACTACTTGATAAATAATAATAAAAAAGACATTTTTATAATAAAATAATAGTACTTTTGTGATACGCATGCGTAATGTAAGTTTTTTTTACACATGTGTTCCAAGAGGCACAAGTGTAAAAAATCTGGTGTGTCCAACACAATACCTCCCGCCACTGTAGTAATATATTCTATATAAGTTTTTCAATAAATTTAATTTGTAGTTTTAAAATTAGTTTGTTATTGCAGTTCAGAATATTTTTAATTCATTTCATACCTAAAATTTCTTTCATAAATTTTGTATGACAAATATGACAGCTATTTTTGACGTTACTGAAATCGGAACTGTACTTACTTTGATTCACGCATGCAAATACATTCCTAATATATTTCTTCCATCTTTTTAAAATTTACAATAAAATTACTTCATTTTTACTTATTTTATCTTTTACACTTACTTACATCAAATTTGACATCATATGTCAAATTTTATGAACATATGAATAACTCATCTGTTTTATCGAAATTTCTCAGCCTAAACGATATGTAAAATTATTAAAATTTATATTTTTTTTTCTATCTAGGTAGAAGTTATATATATATATATATATATAAACGTAATTATGCAGATTGGTAGAAAATTAAAAAATCTTTGTATTCATAATAACGAAATTTGCGAAAATATAGTATTTAGAGGTATTTTTTAGGAAAAACGGTTTAAAGCTTCAAGTAAAGTACTACTTCCGGTTATCCAATTGTAGTCAAAATCTAATCAGTTCATCATATTAGAATAGAACTCTTAAATACCAAATATTAAATTTTTTACTTGTATCCTATTGGAGTTATCGTGGACGAAAAATCGTCACAGACACACACACACACACACACAGACACACACACACACACACAGACACACACACACACAGACATACAGACATCACGGTAAAAATAGTAAAATCGTATTGTAGGGACCCTAATTCGTGCTCATATGTTGAAAACACACACTCGAGAAATCTGACCAAAAACAATACCTCCCTTATCTATATATTGATAGGCGGGAGGTAAAATCACATTTCGCATATGTATCATACACTAATTTTTGTAACATTTTAATTAATATGATTATTTATGATAGAAGTGTGTTACATTACAAAAAAGTCACGTGAGAAAAGTTTAGCTCAAGAAGCCATTAGGCCTTAAGTAATTAACGCACGTGTGCCATACAACATTTTATCCAACACCTTTTAATCATTGATATATCTATTTTTATGAAAGCTATTTGACAGTAGATATGATTTATGTTTTTATTAACAAACCTCATTCCAATTGTTTCCATGATTACAATAACTATTGATCCTAAAAACAAAACAACATATTTGTCAACCGAACAAATTTCAATTCTAAGTAGAAACTACTGTTGTTTTGTGGTAAAAAATAGTTCAAGTGAGAGTAACAATGGAATTACAAGGTATTCGAAATAAGAAGAAAAGCCATTGATATTATACTAGAAAATTTTCTAACAAGCAATATGAAAAGAAGTTTAAAAATTCACATAATAAGTATAAAATAGTAAATTAATTATTTTGATTGGATAATTTTTCTTAAATAATAGTTTTTAAAATTTTTGCATACTTTGCAACAACAATATACTATGCAACAAGTATGTAAAGTCGCCTATTACGCACGAGGTGCGAAAGTTTCGGCACGAGACGTAGTCGAGTGCTAGAATCACACAAGGCGGGAAATGGATGATTCTGCACGAGTGGCGCACTATACTTTTTCTACGACCACACTGCTAAACAGAAAAATGTCATTCGTACCTAGGTTGAACACAGCACCAAAATGCAAGTAAAACTTGGTACGAAACAAGAACTTCAAATCTTGATTGTGCCTGGCTGGTAACTTCTTTGAAATTTTCATACTGATATAAATAAACAATTACAATACAGCAAACGGTAATAAGCTATATACAGTGTATTTGTTTACATAAAGCTTAAAATTAATTTTTATTTCTGCAGCTGAATAAAGTTAAAAGCAATTATAAGTGCAAGTAAATGAAGTGTCCCTCTTTCGGCATCATTTTCACTAAATTGAATTTAAATCCAGATAAGAAAATAATAATGAAATATCGATTCTTCGCAAAAAACTCTTTGATGTGACTACAGAAAAATTCTGCGTGTGACAAGAAGTTTAACAAGCCATTCATTTTGCAAAGTACATAAGGGCCCAAACCGTTAAATGCTGCACAATGTGCTATTGATTTTATAATTTAATTTGGTCTACCTTTTAATTTGTTGGAATTTCACTTTGCCGCAAAAAACATAACCTTCATTACATTTTTCTATTAAAACAATATATTTATAGTTCTGTCTTTACCGTAGTAGACATTTCTATAAAGAAAATGCTTTGATATTGCTAATGAAAAGAAGAAAAATACTTTTCTCTTAGACAATTAACTCTGTTTTTTGTATTTGTTTCTTTTAAGTACCATAGAAAATAATATTTTTAAATTATAGTTATATGTGCTGCTAGGTAGGAAAGTTGTTCTTTTCTGGTCCGAAGGATATTATACGGCCGAGACGCAGTCTAGGCTAGATACTTCTTGACCGATAGTTTAACTATTGTTTATAAGACTATATAATGATTTAAATGACCTATTTGCATTTATGGTAATATTTTGTTGAATTTAAATTAATTTTAGATATGAGAAATTTAATTTGAAAAGAATTACAAAAAGAAACTTGAGATACATTTTATGAATTGAAAAAAATAAAACAATTTAGTAATGTTGGGTGAAGTAAATTGAAACATTTGTTTTCCCATTCAATAGAGATATGAATACAAAACAATTACCAATATACAAAGTAATGGACAAATAATTGATATTGACAAAATACACATTGATTGTCTTGTATGTAGTTGTTTCATCATTGTGCATTCGTACAATAAAAATAGTGTGGTATAATAAAAATAGTGTGGTTCACTCATCACATCAGCTACTTGTGCACGTCCTCTAGGGAATAAATTATTTGTGGTAAAGCTGATATACCCAATAATGGGTATTTTTAATTTCTTGTACGAAGTAGGGGAAGTACTACGAGTATAATTACCAAAAACAATTGGTTTTCAAATTTCAACGGAAATATCATACCGAACAATACATGTTATAGACAACCATTTATGCTTTCAAGTAATTTATTATAGGTACTTAGTTCAATTTATGTTACGAAAAATAATTTCATAAACAAATATTTAATTTTTAATGTATAATTTATTTAAACATTAATTTTACATATTGATATGTAAAATGTTCTAACTGCTTCTCTGATTTTGATTTCCGATGATGTGAGTCTATAGGCGTACTCCATTTACCACTTTAAACTGATCCAACTTACACTTTTGAATCCAGATCACTTATTTTTTGTTCCATTTGACTGGATCATAGATTAGTTAGTTTCAGATTGACATTTTATGTACAAAATGATCCTTATAGAAAAATACTAAATCTCACATTAATATATAAACTTTTTTCAAAATAATATAAATATAGCTTTTGACATAAAATAAAAATTGTGTGGGTAAAACGATCACAACGATCACAGGGATCATTTTACGTCCACATGTTAAAAATAACCTCATTATTTCACATGCGAAACTAAAACCTAACTACCTTAATTTTAAATTGTTATTAAATTCGCAAATAAAACTATTTTCACATAAAAACTGTTTAGAAAAAAGTTATAAAACACTGAAAAAGACTTTTCCTAACATCAAACACAGCATTTTTTTATTTTCCTTGTTCAAAATAATAATAGCGACTCCGACTAGAGACTAGATACATAGAGGAAAATGATTCTAAATAGAATTACTAGGGGGAGGGCAACAGTAATAATACAGAATCAGTTTACCTCGAGGGGTCATTTTAGACACTTTTCCCCTATATTACAAGGAAGTCAGGTAGTGTATGTATTATATTTTTTAGCGTATGATTTTATACAGTATAGTACAGTAAGAAATAGCTAATAACTTGTGAGTAATATTTTTATATATTAAAAAATTCTGTAAATTAATAATGATTTTTCGAAATCAATACTAAAATTAGCTAAACTAGTAGCTAAAGTAAAACTTTACAGACTCTTATGTCAAAATTTAACTTTACGTACTCATCTGTCAAACTGAATAAACCTATATTTTAATAATATTATATTTTTGTAGTTTATTTTAGCACTACCTACTAAATAACAAACATATCATTTTATAATATTATTGGTGAATTTATCTATTATCTACATTTGATAATAATTTATCTGATTTGATTTGAATATTTGACACTTTGACAGTATGTTTGTTATCACAGTCATCCCCATCTCAATAGCTAACTGACGTTTTACAAACACATAATGCTTTTTATTTATGTTTTTAATTAATAATTTAACGATTTTGGAAAGAAATATAATGTATATTTAAGGACGAAAGTATTTTTTATTACTCACATGGTTTATTCTCCTCGGCTATCGCCTTGTAGAATACAAATAACTACTTTACTGATTTATTTCTATTTTACAGAAACAATTATATAGACAAAATAATGATATTTACATCTTTTGACTATTTGATATATACTCGTATAATTTAATATGGTGCCTCGTATGATCATATTAGCAAATTCTAATTTAATATTGAATATATCAAATTATTCTGTTCGTAGTATATAATTAATAAACTTAGAATAAGAAAACGCGGTGATAAGTTCTGTTTTCTGAGACAATAGCTAAAATAATTAATACTGCACCGTGCAATATTTGACGTAAAGATAATACGAATTAGGTCGCCGCTTAATGTTTCAAAAAGTTAAGCTCTTTTGTTAAAAGTTAGCACAGGTAAAATGTAAAGTTGACTTCATCTGAAATTTAAAACAATCTATCATACAACATGAAAAGAAGAAAGTTGAAACAATACTTTTTATCTTCTTAAAATAAGTTGAATAAATAATATACAATAATTTGGTTAATACAAAGAAATGAATTACAGGTTTGTTATATATAAAAATGGCTATATCAAATAATAAATGTTATCGAAGTAAAAGTTAAATATATTTAAGCTTTTGTTGAATCAAGCTGTAAAAATCAATACAGGAGATCAAGAACAAGCTTTAAAAAATAAAAATTTTAGGTTTTTAGGGTAAAATTATTTTTATACCCGCGAAATAATCCAAAAATACCCATTTTTGGGACAAAAATTTTGGTTTTTCAAAATAGTCTATATTGATAGATGTCAATTCACTGATTTCAAATTTTCAAACAGAATTTAATTATCTCTCTCCGTTCCTGAGATATTTGCTTTCAAAATTGCACCTCAAAAAAGTGAGTTTTTTGGGTATATCTCAAAAACGGATAGAGATACAATTTCAATGTTCTTACCAGTCGATTCTACGGGCAAAGTTACATAAAGAAATGTTTTCTTCGCATATACGTTCTTTGGAACGATTCGGTGAAAAATTAGAAAAACGAAAAAACCGGAATTTCAGTTTTTCATTCGGAAATTTTTTGTCTCTAAAATTTTTCATTTTCTGAACTTAAGTAAACATCGACACGCTGATTCCAAATTTTCAAACCAAATTGAATTATCTTTTACCGTTCTCGAGATATTCACGTTTAAAGTTAGACCCTGAAAAAGAGGTTTTTCAGGAATATCCCTGAAATGGATCGAGATACGTCCTCGGCGATCTCACCAATCGATTCTACGGGCAAAATTACATAAGTGTACAAATTTTCAGATTTTTATTCCAACGGATGCAATTTTTACAAAGGAAAAACTGAAAATGGCCAAAATCGAAAAAAATCGCAAGGGGTTCATCAGGCGTTTTTTTCGATTTTGCCGATTTTCGTTTTTTTGCTCTAAAAATTGTATCTGTTGAAATAAAAATCTGAAAATTGGTACACTTATGTAATTTTGCTCGTAGAATCGAATGGTGAGGTCGCCGAAGTCGTAAACCTAACCCTTAAAGGTGTATACCTAAAAAACCTATTTTTTTAGGTATTGCCAAAACTCGACTTTGAACACGAATATCTCGAGAACGGTAAGAGATAATTCAATTTGGTTTGAAAATTTGAAATCAGCGCATCGATATCTACTTAAGTTTTTAAAAATGAAAAGTTTTGGAGAGAAAAAGTTCCTCGGAGAAATTTTGAAATTTAGGTTTTTTCGTTTTTCTCATTTTTCACCGAATCGATCCAAAGAACATATATGGAGAGAAAACATTTCTTTATGTAACTTTGCCCGTAGAATCGACTGGTTTAATCATTGAGATTGCATTTATAGCCATTTTTGAGATAAATCCAAAAAACACACTTTTTTGAGGTGCAACTTTGAGAGCATATATCTCAGGAACGAAAACAGATAATTAAATTCTGTTTGAAAATTTGAAATCAGCGCACCGACGTCTATCAATATGGATTATTTTCAAAAACCGAAAATTTTGGCCCAAAAATGGGTATTTTTTATGATTTGGGCTAGAAATCATGGTTGGTCTGACTTAAATCAACCAATTTTTAAAATAAAAATCGTTGATTTTTATCAAAAATTAAAAAAACATACAAATTACAATGAAAATGTATTTATTTGCTACAAAACTTTTAATAACAATCAAAATAACCTTCCACAAAAATTTGCTTCTAGTTTTCCAAAATTTGAGGTAAGCAATTGCTTACTCTTGCCCTTGCTAAGCAAGTAAAACACCACTGCTCGTATACATACACATATTGAGACATAATGATAAACAAAAAATATCTAAACAATGGTTTAAATAAATTGTAATTATAATTATGGATGCTTAATAATCACTATTAGAACTTGAATGTAGTAATTTGGTTTTGAATGTGCGTTAGATTCAAATTGCTGTTTATCATAATACCATATTAAATGTGTTCGCAGCAAAATCAATCCTGTAGAATGTATTGTTGGAAACCTATGGTGTATTAGAGATAAATCTGCTACTACATCAAACCCCAATGTATAATATTCGCCTGACTTGATACATATTGCCTTTCTACCTCAATGATTTGCCTTTTAAAAATACGATTCTTCCTGATTTCTGACCTGTACACTTTTAAATTCAGATTTTAATTTCGCTTTTATTAAATCTTTATTATTAATTTTATATTCGCAAGAAAAGTAAACACCAATAAACACAGGTTTTTATGTTTCAATTACTTTTGTGAAACTGAACTAATTTTTTTTGTAATTTGGTACAAGTTTTTCACAGTTTTATACAGTGGCGGCTCGTGAAATTTTCAAGGAAATTGTAAATATAATATATTAAAATTATCCTAAAAAAATGAACATGAAAGTGTATGTATCATTTTATTTAATTTTGGAATCATAAACTTGTTTTTCCAGGACCACTATGGTAAGTGGCTCTTTTCGCACATTATACAAAGCTTGAAAATTGCGTATTTTCCACAATCGTGGGTTAAAATATAAGAAATCATTTCTCAACATTTGCTAACACTGCGCATGTGCAATGTGAGAAATATCATTTTTCACAGTAACTTTTTGAGGTTACCTGCGACATATTGTTTTTTATGTCAAATAGCTTTCCGCGTCGAGCTTTAAACATTCTCTTTTGCTATAATCCTATGTCTAAATATGTAAAGATACGGAATAAACACGATAAATATTATGAGCACCCTACTGCACTACTAATTTAGCAAAAGAACTGCTTGATTTACACTGCCGAATTACCGTTCTCACTGGTAGTGTAAATGCTTGCGCGCGCATTCATATAAGCTATCTTGCTAGTTGATATGACACTGTGATGAACACAGTCTCCTGGCATTCTTCAGCTTTCTTAGTGTTGCTAAATATACTTTTATAATCTTTTATACACAATGATAACACACCATTTTTTTTACAAATTACTGTTACTGAGATTACATTACTGTTTCTATTATATATCACTCAGTAATACGTACGGAAATAGTGTGGATAAACTCGTGGAAACAGACTATATACAGGTGTTTGTTGAACAACAAAATCAACAGTATTCACAGAATGACAATGCAAATAAAACTTTCCAGGAAAGACAAAGCTCAAGATAGGTCTGTTTCATTCGATCTTTCATCAATATTGCAATTTCTCGAATCCATTCGTGTGAAAGACTTCAATAACATTTCCTCAATTTTATAATCGATTTCAAATTAAAAATAACTTGTAATAACGCTGCTGTATTTAAATTAAATATAAAAATACTTGGTAAATTTAAAATAATTTAAAAAAATCAATTTACATCATCAGAAATACAAAATATTTATAAAACAGTATAAGCGAATTATATTTTTAAATCCTGCCTAAATTATTATCAATATCTTCATTTTTCTTTGAACTTGTAGACTATAGATAACTCTTATTAAAAACTTTATTCAGAATGAACATTGTTAAACAAAGTTTTTCATGTGATTATTATGGTTATTTAACAATGTTTAGCAACATTTGAATATTGTTTATTATTGTTTTATGCCCAGAGGTGTTCATTAAATCTAATATAAAGCTTCTATCCGTTTGTCCCAAATAATTGGAATTACAATCTGAACAATTATAAAAGCCACTTTGTTGTGGTTTGTCTTTTTTGATGAATTTATTATTAACCAAAAGGTTTCTAATTGTTATAAATACAGAAATAACTGTTGACTAATTTTGCTGCTAGTTAAACAATATTCTTTCTTAAAGTCACATTAAATAAACAATAATTTCTCATAGGTTGAAATTAGGGCATGTAACCGAAAAAATACTGGTTAACGTTTAACCCTTATAGAGAACGTTATATTAATAAAGGTTATAGTTCGAAAACCGGTTTTTAAAAATTGGAAACCGGTTTAAACCGGTTAATATATCGATAAAAAAAAATAATTAAAAAAGTAATTATAAATATTTAATTTTAAAAAAATTAATACAATAATTAATTAAAAAAAAATAAAAAATTACAATTTGAGAAAAATATAACAAATAAAAGAATGAAATTTAATTAACGAATATTCACAAAAATTCTCGTAGTACCTTCAGAAAAACGCAGGTCACTTTTCAATTTTAAACTTGCCTACATGCTAACAAAGAGACTACCTACTTTTATGACTCTCCAATAAAATAGAAAACACAGATATAAAAAATATGAAGATTTTTTCTCGCTAAATGATATTAAAATAAAGGTTAATGTTCACTAAAACCGGTTTTTTTTTTTTGGTTAACGGTTACCGGTATTTTCGGCCTGAAAAATATCGGTTAAAATTACGGTTAAAGTTCGCAATTTTCGTTGAAAATATCGGTTACCGCTTTATATTAACCGGTTTTTTACCGGTTATATGCCCTGGTTGAAATAGATGTACATTGAATTAAATTATTTGAATCAATATTTTTAATTTATTAATTTATGTCATATGCATCAAAGAGAACCTATCTACTTGATTCAGCGAAGTTGCTATATTTGTACAACTCGTCATGTCGTTTTGTATTTAGCGACTTAATCAGGTTACATCTACCAGAATGGTTACCACAATTTTAATCACAAATGACGTAGCAACCTTAATGACACATTAGGTGCATTAACTCTAGATCAAAATGTTGCTATTACATTACGTTGTTAACATATTAAATATTACACCGGGTTTGTATTAAATCTTATAAATTGTTAATTTAATAATTTTAAAGAAATTTACGTTGAAAATTAATTTTAGGATTAAACAAAGTACAATATATTCAGTAGCGGCTCGTGTTACATATTTGTGGGTTTGCTGCTTCAAACATAAAAGAAAATAAAATATTAATCACAGGAATTTAATATCTTTATAGTTTTAATTTAAATTTTAAACAAATACGTCTTTTTATTAATTTTTCTTTATTTTCTTAATCAAATGCAACAAATCTGTCAGTTCATATTTTTTTATCTTACACATATTGAAAATAAGATTTTCCTGCGTGTGCGTGCGCAAGAAAGTAGACATTTGCCGGTCCAGACCTACAAAATCTCACTATTCCCTAGGGAAGAAAAAATAGTTCGTGTGCGGACTAACAGATGGCGTTTAATGCGTTAGAAAAAATAACTAGAATAAAATATGTCAACATGCTTTTAAAATATTGTAACTTTAGATAATTTTGATACTTACATTAGATTCTAGGTATTTTTATTATATATTCTGTAAATAATAGAAGAGAATTGCTAACCTTATTTATATGTCAAAATAAAATGTTTGGTTTTTGTTCTTATTCTATTTCTAATGTTGGTAATCAATTTCACAAATTTCACAATATATTGAATATGTCAATGTGACAAGCAAAATTAACTATAAATTCATTTACATTTAAAGTTTCAATACTTTATCAGTAGTAATATTAAGTTTTCTATAACCACACTACATGCAATAAAAAAACAAATAAATGCGTGAGATCACAAAATTCATATATGCGCATGCTCACAACCAAATTGCGTATTGTATGAAAAATAGAACGTGTTCTGTTTTTTCAACACTTGTACGATCGTATACAATACATATTTCAACCAATTTATTGTTTGATACTAGTAGATTTAAATTGTACCAAAAATGGTGCAAGATCTTGTACAATTTATAGGCTAACCTAAAACGGTCTTCACGGTACATGCTCCGATACTGTGACTGTATATTTGATGCAAATAATATTCCGGCACTAATATCAATGTTGTTTGCTAGTCAACAACAAAAACAGCGATCAACAATACACCATCTGCAACAAGGACATTCATATCCTAGCATTTAGGTCATGTCCTTCGCAGGACAATATCTGTCGAAGAATTATAGTCATTTAACTTTTAACTTTCTGGGTCACATTTCGCAACACCTGTGCTTGAATTGGTAAATATTGAAATAAACTTTTATTGGCACGTGGAAAATTTTGTACGCGACTTAAAACTTAAATGGACTTTAGGAAATACTTTAATAGTCTTTTAAGTTATGTGAGAGTTTCTGAACTGTATTTGAAATGTATTTTTAGTTAGAGACTAGCATGGTTCATGAAAGCATTTTTAATGAAAACACTGCATAAACATTTAGGAAGATGAATTGTCAGTGAGGTACATATCATTTACTTGTGGAACACTTAAGGATGTCAACCTCCAAAGCAAATCGAATTTGCGCTCATAACAATCTGTAATCGATGGCCATGCTACCGAGATTAAATTAAGGAAGATTTCCCGTTAATATAATTCAATTTGAAGTTGTGGGTTTAGATGCCAAGTTGCATAAAATTTCTAAGATTTCTTTCTGGAGTTCAAGATGCATTGCTACAGGAAATTTAATAATTTTATTACGACTTCAAAGGAAGAATTTCTCATATGAAATCTCAAAAACAAAATGTAGATCATAACTTTCAAAAGAATCATTTCAATTAATTGTCAGTCGAATTTCGACAGTAATGAATAGATAACAGTAATGTCATTTTCCAAAAATATTGTAACTACTAAATTAATAAAATTTTCATTATGTAATAACATGGGCACCGATTTTTCAAAATTTCCTTGGACCAAATTTTTTTATAATGACCAAAATCAAAATATAAAATTACAAGAAAACAGAAATACTAGAACTAACACTTTAAAATGCTCTAATACTTGATCCACTGAAACCAGAGCACAATCCAGAATATCCAAATTTACTCCAGAATGTACTCTGGTTTCAGCAAGTCAAAAATTAAAGCAAACATTTCAGAATGCTTTAATTCCTGACACACTGAAAACAGAGCATAATACATTGCAACTAAATCTGTACCAGGATGTGTTCTGATTTCAGCAGGCCAAGAATTAAAGCAAATACTTCTGAGTTCTCTAATTCCAGTCCTACTGAAACCAGGTCATAATCCAGATCAGCTAAATTTGCTTCAGAATATTGGATTGTGATCTGATTTTAGTGGGACAGGAATTACAGCACTCAGTAGTGTTTGCTCTAATTATTGTCCTGCTGAAACCAGAGCACATTCTGGTCCAGATTTAGCTGCTCTGTTTTACTTGAATTTTAGTAATGAATCTACTTGTATGTAAATCACTAACGACATTAGCGGAATTTTAATTTGATTAAATTTGACCTTTGCCTGTGTTTGAGAGAAATTTGTACTTTTAAAATAAATATTTTGTACAAGCTGATATTTGAACGCTTAACGAAACCACCACCTGCGTATGCTACGAGTACGAACAAATTTGGGAAAATATTGATTCGTGTTTAATTTCTATTAATGTATGGAAAATAACTAATCAGTTACTTGCATTTCATTTGAAACAATTACATTATCAACGTTTGTATTTACCAGTGAAACAATATTTACCACTAAATATTTACTCAGTGTAATTGAAATGAGGTTTCCAAATGTCAGATACAAAATTAAAAGTTTAAGAAAATCGTCAAAAGTAATTACGAAAGTATAATCAGAAAAGTAAAGTCATCAATCAAACTCCTGAAAATGTCAATACGTTATTTATTATTGACTAAAATGTACATTAATTTATGCACAAAACTTCATAAAAAGTTTTTCATCACTTTCCAATACTAATTAATATTTATATTTAATCCTTTTTAAAATTCATAAGTTAATTAAAATTATCTAGTATTACAGTTTCATACAATCAAGTAAGTTCTCTACTTGATTGACTTTATTTTCTTAGCTTCTTATATCAAGCAATTTCAGGATACTTGATATTACTTGATAAACAGATTGCATTTGAAATTTATCATTAGAACTAGAATGAAGTGAGGGAGAAATGGAAAATAAGGGACATGAAGTGAGCAAGAGTTCGAATTAACAAGGGATATTTCATTACATTGTAGTTATCACTAGAATACCGTAAACTCCGCCATTTTAACCTTAAAAGTTGCTGGCAATTAACGACATAAATGTAAATAATCATTTTTTATTAATAGCAACATACTCAGCTCCTGTTGAAAGACTATTGCCATAACTTTATTAGAAGCCTCATGTTAGTTGTATTTTTTACCTTTATATTATTTATTGTTAACAAATTGCAGAATAATAAATTGTTAGGTTTTGTAAATAAAAGACTTTATTGAAAAGTTTATTGTGATTTTTTTAAAATACATATTAAAATTGATGAAAAAGCAAATAGTCTTAAAGAAGTACATGATTTTTCAAAAAGTAAAACCCAAAAATGGGTGCATAATTTAACAAAATTGACAACTTTAGGCTGTAGTACTAATAGAACACTACATGTGTATAAATTTTTGTAAAATAATTCTAAGCCATAACAGGCGCGTACTACTTTGAATTTAACATGGGCTCTTATGGCCAGTTTCAACGATTTTGGGAACCACTGGTTCAAATTAAACAAACATATGTTTACATATGTAACTTTAGCTGAAAAGTTGAAATTTTCAAACCGCGGCAAGAAATTTTTGATAGATTTTGAGATATGGCCAATTTTGTGAAAAACAGCGACACATTTTTTGTTTCATAAATACAAAACAGTTTATAAAACAAATAATGAGTCAAATTAAATGAAACCGTAGTTAG
This sequence comes from Stenolophus ochropezus, assembly GCA_035578165.1. NCBI lineage: Eukaryota > Metazoa > Arthropoda > Insecta > Coleoptera > Carabidae > Stenolophus > Stenolophus ochropezus. The sequence goes on along the minus strand of JAQOWZ010000028.1, from coordinate 3,124,062 downwards.
TACTCGTACCAGAAATTGTAAAACTCAAGACTGTTCCTGAAAATTATGTCTTTCTTTCAGCCGATGTTAGCGGAGACGAGACGAACAGCAATTCAAGGAGAAAGCGAAGAAGATGTGGAATACTACCGCTGCAGGAGTTTCTCCATAACCGCCAACGGCATCTTCAACCTAGGGGACTCCCTCAAGAGTCGTCGCTCCAGGTCCATCAACTCCGTGACCTCCACCGGGACGTCTTGCAGCGGCAACAGCGGGAATCGAACTCGGTGCCATAGGTGAGCAAGCGTTAGGAATGCCAAACTTTCGCCAAGTGATTTTTCGCTCGGGTTCACTTGAAAGGACCTCATTATTGAGGCAAATTCAGCAGACTTTGCAGCAGGAAACATGCAGGACTTTGTATGTAAAATAAGGATCACAGGATTAAAGGATAGTGGACAGGACAATGACTTGCAGTGGCTCAATATTGAAAGCTGATGTAGCAGAATTTAAACAGAACTGTTCATCCTATATTTATTTGTTTTATTTTACTTTTCGATGACTCTATAGTTTACATCTTTAGATGTAAGCGTTCAAAATCCAATACAGAAATAATATATTTTGCAAAATCTAAGAATAGTAGTAATAGATACCACTGTTTCTAGACATCATTATATTAGAGATTTATTATTACCAATTTTAAAATCAATATATATTTTTTATATATGATTCTGTGAATCCCATATATGTGTTCTATCTTATCTTAGTTCAGTTCACACAGTTGCTTACAAATATGATTATGATGTAGTAGCAATATTTTTACCAGTCGTTATGCTTCTATCATTGTAAATATAGAATTATAAAAGACTCCTTTCACAAAGCTTTTAAAAAATCTAGGATAATTTCACTACACAACAAAGACATACCGTAACAAGACGTATAAAAGCCCTTATAGAAAGAAAATGACATTGCAAAAACTATAATTTTCTATATAATGTAATATAATTAGAGCATTCTTACCAACCTATTACTTTTTATACTCTTTTATATTGAAGTTCATTTATTTTTATTTTAAATAAATAACAGCAAAAATTTACGTTGTCTTTTTAGCACAACTAATATTGATGATTATTAGAATTGAATTGTGTGTGTGATCTTGTATGGGACAGGTCTTGTTGTACACTCTCCAAACCAGTTACAGTGCCTAATGCCACATATAATATAGCATATTATTACCGATATCTGCGATAAAGAAAATTGACACACCCAATAATGGGTGATATATTTATTTATTGATGGAAGGATGACATTTTTGGAGTCAATCAGAGTTTCTGTTTCTTAGGCCTAGAGAGACGAAAATATGTTGAAATAGAAATAAAAAAATTAAATAGTGACTGACTTTGAAAAATTTCATCCTTCTATCAAAAAATTCTGCAATCAAGAAAATAGTGTTCCATTGTTCTTCCATATTTATTTATATTTGTTTCACACTCGAAGAGTAGTGTAGGCTGAATTATTAGCCCGTTTGTATTTAAAATGCAGCAGAAATAATATACAAAATTTAAAAATAGTAGGAACATATCCACCTTTATCAGACTGTCCAAAAGACATATATAACCAATTATTTTTAATATTTTCCAAGTCCATTCTTTGTATAAATATTAAGTAAAGATCTTTACAAAAGAGATAATATACTTAATCCTCTTACAACTTTCTAGACTTAACTTAAAAGTACTTCGTAATTAATTTTAAGATTAATTATAATTTGTACTTTTCTTGTAATTTTAAGAGATATAGAGGAGGAGTATTATAGCGTATTTATTAAGGCTATTCCTTACAATTTATACCTCGGGATTAAAGATGTGATAAATTTCTACGCCACAAAAGTTTGAATTGATATCGATTTCATTTTTTAGTTTGAAAAAGGTTAAAGGTAAAGAGCTAGAAACCACAAACTCGCAAAATTGAATTACATTACCATACATACAACCAGAATTTTTAAACAATAATTGTATTTATGTTTCAGTAATGCTTCTCAAGGATCTACTACAGAGGATACAGAAGGGGAAGTTGCTTGTTATAAAGTTGGGATGTTGGGAGCCTCAGGTGTCGGAAAAACGGCCCTAACGTACCAGTTCACTACTTCGGATTATATATGTGCTTATGATGTATCTCTCGGTAAGTTTTAATTTTCATAGCCTTACTAATTACACTTTAAGAGCAGCGGTAACTAACTTAATTATCCAAATAAAAATACCGCTGTGTGCTAGAGATTCGGAAGTTACTATAAGCTGTAGGGCCTCTGAAATATAATATATAATATATAATATATAATATATAATATATAATATATAATATATAATATATAATATATAATATATAATATATAATATATAATATATAATATATAATATATAATATATAATATATAATATATAATATATAATATATAATATATAATATATAATATATAATATATAATATATAATATATAATATATAATATATATTTTTTTCTACTATAGATGCAAAACTGCAATGATATCGCTTGGGACTGTTTTTAGCGCCACTCGGTGTTTGCTCCCCCAACTAAATAATATATAGGAAATCAAGCAATACATGCTATAGGCAACCATGCTTTCAAGTTATTATAGGTACTTAGTTCAATTTATATTATGATAAGTAATTTCAAAACAAATTATAATTTTTAATACATATTTAAACGTTAATATTACATTTCCATTTATGTGTTAAATGTTTTAACTGCTCCGATTTTGGTTAGTGGTGTGAGTCTATATGCGTATTCCATTTGCTATTTTCAACTGATCCAACTTACACTTTTGAATCCGGATCACTTATTTTTCTACTCTACTGAACGAACTGATCCTACGTAATATACTCGCCAAGGTATGATAAAAAATAAAACTTTTAGCGAAATGTTTCAACACTTCTACATCCATTCGTTTCATATCTACAATCTTTCCTTTCAAATGAATCATCTTTTGCAGAATTTTATTTAAATGTTTATCAGTATTCCTTATTGCTTTACATAAAATTATTTTTATCGCTCAAAAATTTACAAAGAAATAGTTGTTGTTGCATATTTCTCACCAAATAATGTTTTGTATAAAAAAACCAACTTAATTATTATTTTTATTAAGCTTCTGGGGAGCAACCAAGAGATGGCAGGACAAAATACGGCGATTAAAATTTTTTGTAACATTTCCAACATTTTTATTTTCATCAAAAATAAAATTTGTGGAACTGAGCATTCCAGTTTAGCAATGTGATTTGATCAATAAATGTCATCAAATTTTATTTTTGGAATTGAGGTCAAAAACCTTTTGTTTTTATCGCTTGGTATTTGTTTTCTATTACGACAAAATCTATTTTTTATGACAATTTTATGTCGTATCTTCTTTTATTAGTTTAGGCGTAAATACACAGATGGCAGACGTAGAAAAATAGAAAGGATAGTAATAAATCCCTAGACTTATTAAATTTAATATTTTATTTATTCATTATCCTTTTATTATCTATTCAAACATATAAAATTGGTTTTATAGATATTATTGCAAATAATTTATTGGTTAACCTTTTTATCAAAAACTATGTAAACATAATGTATCGAATTTACAATTAGTAAAGATAGACTTTTCGTAAGCCAGTCTAGGAATAGGATTAGCAGAAGGATTACTTCCTCTCTCCCTTCTGGGTTGTTGTCCTTCGTCCTTTAAGACAAAAACTACCCTTACATTTAATTATTCCTTCGTAAAGGAAAATTAATTTGAAGCAGAGTACCTTCAAGAGCTACTTCATTTTCCTTGACAACCAATTTCATCAGACGGACTTCTAAGATTTTTTTCTTACGTATTTCTCTTAACTAGAAATCTGAACCTTGTTCCGGAGATGCCTATAGCATTGTGTATTCCTATATATTAAGTTAATACACATAGAAAACTTAATAGTTACTTAAAGTTTAACTGTTATTTAAAATATGTATTACTATAACTTCAACAGAAGTTTGTGTCTTAAAGGTATGAGGAGACAAATTTGTAAAGCGATAACCATCGAAAAGGTTTAGAATATTTCTTGCCAGGTAAAATAGATAAGTAATTAAAGGAAAAAGTAATTTGTATAAAAATTAGAAAAAAAAAATTCAAACTACTTAATAAAAAATCTGATTTTTATTTAGTTCTGAAATTAGTTTGTTAAGAATATTTTAAATTCAATTCATACCTGATATTTCCTTGCATCAAATTTTTAAATTAAAATCTATTCCTTGTGTATTTATTCCACCTTTTTTATTTTACAATAAAAAACTTCATATTTACTTATTTTATCTTTGAAAACTATTTGACATTTTGTAAACATATGAATAACTCACCTGCTTTATAGAAATTCCTCAGTTTAAACGATGTGTAAAGTTAAAAAAAATATATTTTTTTTCTGTTTCGCCAGAAGTTTTATATAAAGTGTAATTATGCACGCCGGTAGAAAATTAAGTAATTTTTGCGTTTAATAATAACGTAATTTGCGAAAAAAAGAAATTTAGAGGCGTCTTTTTAGGAAAAACGGTTTAATGCTTCATTTAAACTAGTACATTCGGTTAACCAATTGTAGTCAAAAACTAATGAGTTCATTATATTTGAACATAACTATTAAATACTAAATATTATATTTTTTACAAAAAATCGTCACAGAAACACACACACACACGGACATACAGACATCACAATAAAAATAGTAAAATCGTATTCTAGGGACCCTAATTCGTGCTCATTTGTTGAAAAGTTACACTCAAGAAATTTGACCGAAAACAATACCTCCCTTATCTATATATTAATAATTGGGAGGTAAAAACAAAAAAAATATGATCTAAGGTTTTCAGGCTTGTTCGTTGAAATTGCTAGGGAATTTATTACTGGAATTCTGTCGATGTTCCAAAGCTTTAATTTGGCTACCTTAAATAGTAACACCCACATGGAATTTCGCATTATTTGATTGGAAACTGTAGACATTATTTTGTCATTGACTGTACTACAATATGTACCGAGTTACTATTGGTTGAAGTTCTTATTTCCTATACTATGTTTTATCTCTGTTCAACTCATACGTTTATATATATCTTTCCCTTTGTAAATGTTTCAAGATCAAAATTAGCTTTCCTTTTGTTTGAAAGGTAAAGACAAATATTAAGTTTGCCTCCGATTTATGAAATAATATTTCTTTCTTTCTGTAAACAATGCATAGAAGTAATGAAAGAAAAACATGTCTACCAATTACCTATTAACAAAGTAATTCATAATATTCCACAGTACAAATTGTAAGGCGGGACATGATGTACCGACCACATCGATGTTCTCTATCTGTAACTAAACCGGAACTACGAACCGGAAGGGGCTTTTGATAGCAATGTCTATATCTATTGATTCTGTTGAGTAACTAGACATAGAAATCTCGTTAACTAATGAAATCAATTGAAAACTTGAAAATAACTTTGAAATTCATTTAATATTCAAACTTGCATCAACAAATTCATGCAAAATATGTGTTATTTTTAGATTTGAAATTTAAAACACTGCATTTTATTTTGCAGAATTTGAATACATTTTAATGAACGTTCAATTTTTTGATGATTTTACAATACAATAGAAAATTTTTGATGGAATAAAAACTGAAGTTCAATTGTTTGCCGTGTTCTAATTCGTAACTGTGAGTCCCAAAATAATGTTGGTAAATTCCTCCTTCATGGAATGTCGTGGCAGCGAACATTTTTATTTTCTATTTCACCCTCAATTAATTCGTTTATTTTCAACCTTCGTTCACCCCAACAAAACAATTCTATCAACCTCAATGTTATGTTGGATTTAAATTGGTCTTAGTCTGAAATGGGAAGGGTTATTCACCCTGAATTCCCGAGGGCTGTTATTGAATTCCTGCATCAATCAGGCAGCAGGAAGCTGGAAATAGTGCGAATAGTCTGAAAATAACAGGAATACTGTCATTTGCAGGAAAAAGACCAATACATTTTTCCATTAATCATTTTTTTTCACTATTAACCATTATTTACCTTTAATATAGACTCATCATCATTTACTTGATAACCATGGTAACTTAGATCAATAATAAATAATTATTAACCTAACTGTCATTTTTTAATAAAATTCAAGCCTCCAAATTTAATATTATTTGACATATTAAATTCAAGAAAAGTATAAACTGTTGATTCGCAATTAAAATTGGTCATTTAATATAAAGAAATCAAACAAAAACAAATGCAGCTTACTTAATTTTTGTATATATATAAAAAACAAAAAAAAGGACAACAACAATTTTAAGAATCATTAATCACTTCAGAGGAAATGGTAGAATAGTAAAAGGTCTCCTAGATCACTCGATCTTACACATCTAAATTCTTTTTATTGGTGATCTTTACAATCAGAAATCTTCAAAAATAAGATCAATTAAAAGTTAAAATTCAAATCATTTTTCAATATATTACAATTAAAAAGTTTTATAGCAGATTGATTTATTGCTTACCAGATAATGGAAGGGTTTTTGAAAATTTATTGTAATTATTGTTTAATTATTTGTTTGTTAGTTGGTTTATTACTTCTTTATTTTCAATTTCTTACAATACTAAAATTTAATACTTCTGTCAAATTCATTCTCTGTTTCAATTAAAATGAGACAAGCAAATATACATTGCTGTCAATCAAATATCGAGTCGTTACTATGGATATAATAAATTCCCATGTTTTACGTTAAAAAATATTCACGGTATATGTCTATATACCACGGTTGACTATTCTTGACCAGCGCCTTACATCCCTCATTCGCACCTTAAAAAACAATCTTGATGCTAGGTCAATAATGATAGTTTTCCCAACCTTAGTGTATAATGCACTTATATATACTAACACCAATTTGTGATATTACTTTCTAAAACATAAACTAAACGTTCTATTATATTCTTTACTGAATTAATGTAATTTTACTTGTATTTAACGGCAGTTTCAGCTTGTTTGATAAAGTACACTATTGGTGGTATTTCGTAACCCATTGCCTGTGGGTAATGCAATTTTCCTCTTCGATCAGATTTTGTTCGACAGGTCTCTGATCTTATTTACCTTTGTGTCACTGGTGAACATATGAGAACGAAAACTTAATTTTAGGGAGAAATACCGCAAGATATATTTACACTAGGAAATGGTTTATCTGTTAAATTTCAGTTTACCTCATTTTTACATTTTCACTTGATGCTCCTTCACGGTTAAATATATAGTTGTAAATGTCAAAAATTTGAAATATAAAGTAAATTTTGTATTGGTACGTATATAAGAATTTTTTTAGATGAGTGATGAATTAGTTAAATATTAAAAAAAACATATAATTACATTTTGGTCATTGGCTCATATTTTTAAATAATTGCTTTTTACTCTTTTATTGTTTCAAATACAAATGTGAAAATTTCAAATCTACATTAAATTCCCTTGCGAATTTTATTTAAAAATATGTTTTTATTATTGGTTCATTTTTAGTCAATTTTTGATTGCAATTATTTACATTTATATTTGTCACACCTATATAGTTAAAAATATATTGTCAAACGTTAAAAATTTAGAATCTACATTAAATTTCGTATTAATTTGTGTCTACCAAGATTTTTTTCTGTTAGTGGTATACGACTTACTAGAATTTGAATACGAGTAACAGGTTATTTCAATGCTGCGATTTTTCATTTTGGTTTATTTTTTATATTTTGGCTTGCCACTCCTAAATGGTTACATATACAATTTCAAACATTAAAAATTTAGAATCTACATGAAATTTCCTTTTAGAGAGTGGTACATATTATTTTTTTCAATGACTGATTAAAAAGTTATAAGTAACCAAAAATACATGATAATAATTCTCTACTCAGCAACGTTTTTAAGGTTTATACTGTCTTATGTATCTAGTGATATATGATCTAAGGAAATAACGCATAAATATTAGAAAAGAACATCATAAAAATACGCAATGACAAATGACTATACCGTCAACTGTCAGATGGCCATAATAAGGGTGATCCACAGCACAGCCGATTTGAAATAAACGGGAATAATTGTTTTGTGGTTCTATTATTAGCTGAGATGAGAGAATTATAAATTATAATTCACAACGTGACATATGGCTACCGAAATAAACAAAAAAAAAATGATAGTGGGGATATATTTATACAGGAGTAGAAAAAAAATCAATCTCGACCGGTTTCGGCCCCACTTACGTAATCTTCAAGAAGTACTTACTCAATTTAAATAAAACGTATTTATTTTCCGACATATTTAATGTCTTTTAAACAAATGAAATATTTCTAGTACCAACTCATAGGTCGTAATTATTTGGGACTTTTTAAGTAACGTAGAACTGATTTCGAACTGACCCAACACACCCAGCTATTTTACTGGGTTGGTGAGTTGAACCTGTTTTCTTTCTTTGTTTACATATTGTTTTTTTTCTGTAAGTGTCATAAGTTGTATCTTTTATAAGTTAAAACTGAAAATTTTAATAAACAACTTTAATAAATAACTATAACCAAATGTGAAATTTGATTGTTTATTTAGTACCAACCCGGGTAAGTTCAGAACCAGTTTAGGGTTGTATTAAAACTTCTCAAATACGGCTATAGTATCATTGATAGGTTGATGTTTTCCAGTTATTGTGAAGGTAATACCATATGAGAGGCGATGTACGCGTTATTAATTCTAAACCAATTACGGATTACACTGAGCTTATCTTCGTGAAATTGTGTTGACGTGCACGTCAAGTGCCTTCTAAGTCTCTTCGAATGAATTGATATATTTACGTTATTGAATTTACCGTCAACCTATGGTTATTAACCAGCCTTTGTCGTTTCATTCAATTACCACACGACAAAAAGATCAACATTCTAGAACAATGTCATCTTCAATCATTCTCATACTTTGGCCTTCAGTAATTATTGTACTACATTGTTACTGATACTGCATGTATTTGCCTTCATTAGTGTGGAAACTTTTATTGATATTTATTCTAGTAGTTATATATACCACCTTTTTCAGATAGTACATCAGACGGTAAATTCTATTTTATTGTCATATTGTTTGCCTTCAATTTAATATTTATAATATCAAAAACTACAAAAAGGTCAACATTCTACAACAATGTCATCTCCAATCATTTTCATACATTGGCCCTCAGTAATAATTGTACTACAGTGTTACTGTTTTGCATGTATTTGTCTTCATTAATGTGGAAACTTTTGTTGATATTGATGCTAGTAGTTATATATACCACCTTTTTCAGACAGTACATCAGACGGCAAATTCTATTGTATTGTCATATTGTTAGCCTTCAAGTTAATATTTATAATATCAAAAACTACAAAAATATCAACATTCTACAACAATGTCATCTTCAGTCATTTTCTTACTTCGGCTCTCAGTATTAATTGTACTACAGTGTTACTGTTTTACATCTATTTGTCTTCTTTAGTATCGAACTTTTAACGGTATTGACGATAGTAGTTATATACACCACTTTTTCCAGACAATACATCAGACGGTGCATTCTATTGTATTGTCATATTGTTAGCCTTCAATTTACTATTTATAATATCAAAAACTACAAAAAGATCAACATTTTACAACAATGTCATCTCCAATCATTTTCATACATTGGCCCTCAGAATAATTGTACTATATTGTTACTGTTTTACTTGTACTTGCCTTTACTTTGGCCTTCAGTAATAATTGTATTACAGTGTTACTGTTTTGCTTGTATTTGTCTTCATTAGCGTGAAAACTTTTATTGGAACTGATGCTAGTAGTTATATATACCACCTTTTCCAGACAGTACATCAGACGGTGAATTCTATTGTATTGTCATATTGTTAGCCTTCAATTTAATATTTATAATTTCAAAAACATCCAAGAGTTTTGTGATGAATTCATTAACAAGATGTGCAAAGTTCATAAGAAAGGATCAAAGTCTTATACTGCAAAATAATTAGATGCAATATACCGTGTGTTCCATGAAAGTGTTGTCATAAACATTAACATGGGAAAAGGGTTTTTGTAAACAAAATCTATCCGGTTATCAAAGTCATCATATTGTAGGGTATCTGTGTGAAATAAGATGTAGAAATACATGTAGTATTAACTTATAAAATATGGTAACTTAGTTTTTAGCCGAACTGTTTTTATTTACCAAAAACTGTTTTCCCATGTTAAATGGCTATTACAAAACTTAAATTTCTATCTTATTCAAGATATATTTTTCGAAATCGATATAGTTAGCCAAACTAGTACAAAAGTAAAACTTTACAGACTCTTATGTCAAAATTTAATTTTATGGACTCATCTGTAAAACTGAATTATCCTGTATTTTAATAGTATTATATTTTTCAGTTTATTTTAGCAATACCTAAAGTAACAATAAAATAACAAACTTATCATTCTATAATATTATTGGTGAATTTATTTATTATTTACATTTGATAATAATTTATCTGATTTCATGCAGACGACGTCTAAGCATGTGTAATCATAAATTTGTTATTACAGCCTACCCCGTCTCAATAGTTAGCTGACGTTTTACAAACACATAATGCAATTTATTTATGTTTTTAATTAATAATTTAACGATTTCGGAAAAATATAATGTATATCTAAGGACTAAAGTATTTTTTATTACTCACATGCGTAATAAAAAATATACTTTAGTCCCTTGATATACAAATAACTATTAAAATTCCAATAAAATAATAAAGATATATGAAACTACTTTTGTTTAGCCAATCTGTGAAAGTAACTTAGTGATAAATTTAGTAATGCACATTTTGAAAGCGTAAAAGCATTAAAATAGCTTTTAAACCATTTAACAAAGATGCTAATCTAATTCCTGTCATCTTTATAATTGAGATACAAGAGATAAAAACTCAATCCAAACATTGTGCAAACTTTTCCAAACAAGTGATTATTTATTTTTGTTTCAGATGAAGAATATGGTCAAAAAACAGTCTCGGTTATGCTTGATGGGCAAGAAACTGAGCTGGAAATAGTCGACCACCCCGCGGTGGAAATGTCGGTAAGTGGTCACTGATTGCAATCCGCAATTAGAATAAGTGGAACTATTTGCTGAATTCGAGTAATTAAACGCTGTAACTGATTTCCAGGTGGAAAGCTTCTGTGCAACTTACAACGTCGACATTTTCGTGGTGGTATACAGTGTAGTTGATAGAAAATCCTTAAAATTTGCCGAAGAAGTGTTGTTATATCTTTGGAAGAGCGATTATATGTCTAGCAAGGCTGCTATTCTAGTTGGGAATAAATCTGATTTGGAACGAAAACGAGAAGTACCAATGGCTGGTATGTTATGATAGTAGTATAGACACCCACTTTTTGGAGACAACATTTTTCGACTTAATTTTATAAATAAAAATACAGTTTTTTTTCTAACGGTTCGGGAACTACTACAAGCAATATGGAATAGGTACTATTTGCATATTAAATTAACGGATACTTAAAATAATATTATTAGCTATCAGTAGTCTCCTCACGACCCATAGTTGCGAATTATCATTAAGTATTTATAGTTTTTTTATTTGTTATTTGGATTTTTATATAATTTTTTTATTTTTATTGTGTAAGTTTTCAATAAAATAATTCTTGATTTATGATTTTTTAGATGAAATTTAGAATTAGAAATTGTTTGTCTGCGGCACTTGGTCACTTTCCTTAGGCGATTTTCTTCTAATTTTGCATTGTATTTTTAAATTTCAATCTTCTAGAAATGTTAAATTTGGCATGTAATATGTCCATAAGATCTAGTTTTCAAATTCCTACTATTCTCTAATCTACATAATGTTGAATAAAGCATTCGTACGCTTAGCGTAGTGCCGATTACTAAAGTGCATAGGCAAAAATTCTCTTGCCTCAAACTTTATCAATGTGTGTGTACGACTGCTGTTTTTACAATGCTCATTTATAGATTTTTTCTCGCTGCATTACCTGCTTCAGAAAAAGGAGTCTTGAGGCATGCCTCAAGTGCTTTCTGATTGGTCTGAAAGCACGTGTGCGAAACGAACATGCGAATGAGCTGGATGCTTTTGAAATTTTAGTTGTTGCATTTCCAGATATTTTTGGATTTTAAATTTAAGTTTACTTTTAAAAAATAGTTCTAGGTTCTGGTAGGCAATTCATAGTTTTTATTCAGTTACTATCACTTGCCTTACCAAAACTTTAATTCACAAGCCGCCAGATAAATACTCCACGACACATCCAAAAAAAATTAAAAACTTGTTTGGACAATCCAAAATTTTCTGGAGGCGAAAGAAAAAGATTTTGACTGAAATTGCATAACTCGTAATATTTCTATTTTAAGCAATATAAAATATATTTTTATGCATTTAATTCCATTTCCTACTAAATTAAATTTTAAATAATTTTAATTACATTTTACAATCAGCATGTACACATTTTCAATTTTAAATAATTAATTACATTTCAAACGTATCGAGTGTGCCAACATTAAAAAATATATTTTTCAGTGGGACGCAGATTGGCCAACAGTTGTGGATGCAAGTTCATAGAAACGTCATCAGGTCTGAATCACAATGTCGATGAACTTTTAGTCGGGATTTTAACCCAGGCTAAGTTGAACCCCAAACGAAGCAGAAACCGACTTTCCCGGAAACGAAAGATGCATATGGGATCCGGAAGAAGAATTCTCAAAAACCTCCTGGGGCTCAAAAGGAAAACAAGAAGTTGCGAAGATCTCTTAGTTTTATAATTTTCAAATTGAGTTGTTTGAGTATTTTAAACAGAAGTAATTAAGAACTTCAAAACAATTAAAAATTTCTAAATGAAGTAAAGTTTGGACCGTAAAGTTTAAGCTGAAATGAAACATAAATAACCGTTGAAGTATAATAATTACAGAAACGATCATTAAAATGTTTTTGACCTGTTATTAGTATTGTAAATGTAAATGTAATGTAATAATCGTAACATTTACATACAACGCATTTCTGAACTCATTGCTACAAAAATATCTACTAGAAGAAGACAAAATATTGTGCGTTGTCTATTTCAACAATAAAAAAACAACAATGTGGTATGTTATCATAATGGAAATTCAGTATACAAAGTGTCCGTTTTAAGAGGCTAACCATTGGGATCTCGAGAACCGTAAGAGACACAAAATTTGCAGTTGTTCCAATATCCTTTCCCCAAATTTTTAATATATATTTATTCGTAAATTATGAATAATAAATCGATTTTAAAAATACGGTTTTTTTTGAAAATCAAAATTTGGTCACATACCTCATTGTGGTTCTGAACTACTTCTGAAAATTTGTATGTACTGTCTTTTCAACAAGATATAAATTGTAAAAAAATATGCGTATCATTTACATCTTCATATCATAAAAAGCTCTTTGGCTCGTAGCTTCCCACGGCGTGTGAGCTCCTGATATGACAAACCGTGGGATGGGCCCCCAGAATAAAAAGAATTTTAGATACAATCAGGGCATGTAACCGAAAAAATACTAGTTAACGGTTAACCCATATTGAGAACGTTATAAAAATAATAGATTTAGTTCGAAAACTGGTTTTTAAAAATTGGAAACCGGTTTAAACCGGTTAAAATATAGGACCAATGAAAAGTGATTATATTTCGTCCTGCATACAAAATCAAACACGAATGTTAAGAAAAATTCCTATAATAGGTACATTCAGAGAAATTTAAGTCATTTTTCAATTGTAAACTTGATGCCTAAAGCTGACAAAGAGACTACCTACTTTTATGACTCTCCAATAAAATGTAAATTGTAGAAACTGTCACGACTCATACTGTTCAAATACAAATCAAATATAACAGATATAAAAAAAAATATTTAAAATATTTTTACGCTAAATAATATTATTAAATAAAGTTTAATGGTCGGTAAAACCGGTTTATTTTTTTTTTGTTAACGATTACCGGTATTTTCGACCTTAAAAATATCAGTTAAAATTTCGGTTAAAGTTCGCAAATTTTCTTCAAAATATCGGTTACCGGATTTTTTAACCGGTTACATGCCCTGGATACGAAACTATAAAAGGCACTATATTACTACAACTCTTTTAATCTTCTGCCTAAATATTATTTGAACTTTAAGACAATACCAAAATTTAAGGCCCTATAAATTATTAATAACACTGCCTTTTTTCTCTTTATGTATAACTGAGTGATTCGAGGCAATATGTAACTTGTATTTGTTGTAAATAGATGTTTGTAATGTTTGTAGCACAAAATTTGGACCAATTATTCAAAAAACGTAAGTATTCTAAAGTGTATGTGAATTTCTTTTGTATGTACATAGATTTTTACAACGATATATATGTAAAATATATGGTAGAATAATATACTGTACTTTTGTATATTGGTGTACAGATACCTTAAAAAATGTTGGTTATCTGTAAATATATGTTCATTAATATAGACTGATATATTTTATTAATTGTATATCTGTAATTTTTACATGTACATTGACGTTTTTGCAATAAAATATTAATTATTTTCCATTGTTTTGTGCGCATGCCCGATGACGAAATTGATGACCAATGACTGTCATTGTTTTCAAACCAACCAATGAGAGACAGCGTGTTGACAGAATCAAGGTGGCGTTGAGAAAACGTTAAACAAAACACAGCAAATTTTCACAGCAACTGTCTATTCATACAGCCGTTACTTTTACATGAAATTAGTGTAAAATAATATTAAAAAAATATAAGTAGTGTAGTGAAATAGTGTATTTTATATGGCAAGTATTATCATAAACATATTTTGTATGTTTATGGTACAATAATATGAATATAAATACAAGTTTTGTTGCATTTATAAAATGCAAACAAAATTTGTTACAAATACAGTTAACGAATGGGATTCAATAACTCGAAATAATTAACATTGCTCTTATTAATATCAGAGGCGCACCCAAAATTTTTTGTCGCAGAGGTTTTCAAATACAGTGTCCATTTTATGTACTTAGTACACTATTATTATTTTGAGAACTACATTTTAGATCACGAGAATATTTTAATTTATTTTCTGAGAATTGTACTAGCTAAGTTTAATTTATACTTATAAAATATTTTTTTTTAACAATAGTTCTTTATTACAAAATAGTAAATAAGACTGAATCACAGGACGAATTGTAACTGTCTCGGGTCTCATCATGATGAAATTAAGTTTTTTTTTTTAATTTTTCAACAGTTTACAGGCTAATACTTTTTTTTAGAAACATTTGCCATTTTCCTCTTTAACAATATCAAATTTATTTCGCATATTTCTTTGAAATTTGATGAACGCATCATGAAGATCAATAACTTCTACAAGGTTCACATCGATATTTTGTAGTTTTTCCTATTAAATTGAACATTGGAAGTAAAATTTCCCGTATTCCTTTCATGAACAAAATTTTTAAACCATCCCTTTGACTCCGAAAACCTTTATTTACGTTTCGAGCAATTTTTTTACATGCATTCAATAATGATTCATAAATTTCCCCTGTTTAATTTAAATGACATCTTAAAATCTTGTGCTATGCTGCTATAAATCTAAGTATTTGATTTGAACCGTACATTTTTACAATAAAAGATGTTTTCCCTGTATAGTTTTAGATCATATTAAGTTTTACAACTAACGGTCGTGTAATCAGTTATTCTCTACTTAAAATTAAATTTTTTTTTTTTTAATATTTTGCAATCAGAACTATTCATAGATAATATAGAACAATAACATAAAATTGACAAGCATTATATAATGATTATATATTTTTTACTTCAATAAATTAAATTTCGGGGATAGGGGTTTGAAACCACAAAAACCCACCTTTTTTATTTATCTTGTATCAATCAGGAATAGCGATTATTGTTATGTATATTAATATTTGCAATTCAAGTTATGAAATTCCATTCTTGGATTTGAATTTATTGAATTTAAATTGGATTTTATAAATTTTAGGCTACATAAAGAAAATATTTTATTTCCAAAATACAATTATGAACAAACTGGATATAACGAAGTCCAAATAAAGCCAGGTTCAGGATGAGTATAAACAGCAGGGTAAGGGGTATTTCTCGCTTTGAAATATTCTGAAGGGGCGTGCATTACAAATTCCATACATTCTAATTTTCTGGGTAGTTCTTCATCCGGTCCTAAAATTGCTTTATTAAAAAAAGAATAATTTCAGTTTTAATTCAAGTACCAATCACATAAGTTGCTGGGTCAAATCCCTCTTCTGGTGGTGGACTTTCTTGAGTTGGTAACAACCAAGTTATTACTGCACTTTTTTCACAGTATTGGTCTGTTAAAAGGCCTCGAATTTGGCCGTAGTATATATCTTCATGTTCATCTATCATTGATACAATATCTCCTACTTGTATATACGAGCCCTAAAATTATATTATGAGCATTTGAAATTTAGGGGCGAATACATTTTATCCTTTACACATGTTATATTGCTCGTCATTGTACACCTTGCACACCTTTTATCGTGCACACTTTTAATCCGCAAGAAAAGTTATCTTCCACGCATTCTATGTTCCAAATCATTTTATCATTCACACATTTTATCTTTCACTCTTTTGTGTTCCACACATTTTATCTTTTACAGATTTTATCTTCAGAAAAATTTAATACTTAATATTTTATTTAATTATAAATATGTTAATTGCATGGGCAAACAAACGAATGACAGGTACAATTACAATGTTTTAAAGATGAAAAGTTGGCGATAATAAAATGTGTGGAAAATAAATTGAATTTAAGATAAAATGTGTGGATGATAAAACGGGTGGATGATAAAATGTGCGCAAGATAAAATTTGTGTAAGATACTTTTTTTCGCGGATTAAAAGTGTACACGATAAAAGGTGTGCAAGATTAATTATTTGAAAGCTATAACGTCGACTAATATAGCACTTGTGGAGGATAAAATGTATATGCCCCGAAATTTATGGGTTTAATGTATACCTTATAAAATACGGAATCGCTAGTAATGGGCGTAGCAACAGCAGTTGGTGCTTTCATGGGTGTCTTTTTAAATATAACTCTTCTGCCTTTTCCTTTTGGTGCCAATTGTTTCGGAAGAGCAAACGGGTTTAATCTTGTCTTATAATATCTAGTACTTCTCGTACTGCGTCTTATTATTGGTTTATTATCTTCTTTGGTACTACTAGTCTCTGATTTCTCTTCAGCCTGTTCTTCTTTTTTAGGTTGTTCTTTTTCAGTATTACAATCCACACAAAGCACACCATTATCTTCATTAAACCACATGGCAGAGTCAGTTTTCTCGCATTTGAGACATTGTGGTTTGCCTTTTAGCGGCATTTTCAGTCAGAAAATCAAAAATTTTAATTTAGGATTTGCAAATCTAGTTGGCTTGGTCTGTCAAAACAAAACGCTGTCACATACCGACCATAGCACACTATGTTGTCGACAGACACAAAAGGGAACTGTAAAAGCGAGCTACAATACCGGCATGTTAGTAGCGCTATTGTGATAGAGAGGGCAGCACAAGGCAACTTATGTATTGAGAGTGAAATTTGAGATGAATGAAATTTTTTGTTACGAAACAAACGATAAAGATCTTACAAATAAACGTTTCCACGAGAAGTTTAAGTAATGAAATTTTTTAATGTGCCGCACCTATTAATAATGAAATGAACAATAAAAAACAATGGACAATTAAAAAAAATTGCATAAGATAATATATATGGAGAAAACATATTAATTGTGAACTATTATATTTAAAAAAATAAGAATAAATAAAAAAATATATGTAAATATACCCTGTAATATATGTACATATGTATACTGTAAAATAAATAATATAGTCTATGACATATTGTGTTTTATTTTATAAAATTAAGATAAACTATTTGTATAAGGTCTAGGAGATAAAAATAGACAAAATCATCAAAAAATAATTGTTTTACTAAATTTTTTATTTAGTTAATTTAGATATCCAATTACATTAGGACAGTGGACCTACAGCTTATAATGTAAAACTTAGTTAATTGCAGCATCCGTTGAATGATCTTGATATTTTTTTTTACAATTGTCCTAATTATGCGTGTAGTATGTCAATTCAATTTTTTATAGTCCATGTAATAATTTTAACATATGGGTCACGAGCATTGACGGCGAAAATATTTTTATGAACAATTACATTTGTAATTAAAGTCAGTTTTAAGATTAATTGGAACTTTGATTTATTATTATTAAAATTATGTATAAATGAAAAATAAAAAAGAAATAATTATTATCAATAATAAAAAAAAAATAATTACTCTGATTTTAAGGAAATATAGTTCAATTCCATTTTAAGTATCAATTCTGTGAATTATGTTTTTATATTATGGTTAATTGTATAGTATTTTTTATATGGCTTATAAAAAAAATTGTAAAATTAAATTGTGATGAAAATTTTCATAAGGGATAAACCGGATGATAATGATGATATCCTACGCCACTGTTCTGCGGATGATACATCAGAAATGAGACCTTGTATAAATTAATTTAGGAATGTAAACTAAGCGTGAGATATTTTACACTTTTAACAATTATTCTGCATTAGTTTTTTTTATCAAGAGATACTGTAACAGATACCGGATTTTGGACACAGTACAGTACTTAGTAAAAATAGAGTTTCAATATTACCATTTTGCAGTAGAATATGAAAATATACATTAATTATTGAGTATTAATAAATATTTATTTACGCCACTTGTGTGTAAAGTAAGTGTTTTTTAGTCGAGTGCTGTTTAACGCATGACGCGTAGCACCAGTTAAAAAACATTATGTTACACACGTGTTGCATACACATTTTTTGTACAACCGAAATATTAATAAAAAATAGTTTTAGAAGTAAATAAAACCATTAATAAATGTGCCACCAGTATCAGAAGAGTACCCGTTTGTAGACATCAAAAACTTTTAAACCACTAGGGTGTGAAAAGTAACTCTTTACAAACTCTAAAAATTGCATAAAGTACGTATTTTATACTCGGTTGTAGGAAATAGTATACTGTAAAACAAATGGATGAGCATTCCACTCGAGTTGTACAGTATACTTTTTCTACGACCAATACGAAAAGAAAACAATAAGATCTAGATATTCACACAGTTAAAGTTATAATAACATAAATGCACATTTGAATATCGCGTAAAGAATTGTGAGAAATTCAGTGCCTACCAAGTGTCAAACATTTTATGAAATTTTAATTTAAATAAATATTACAAGGTGTAATACGAGTTTAGATAATATTTTTATACGGTAGGACGTAGCTTTGATTAGGTATTTTAGATTTTTTTTCATTTTCGAAAGAATAAAATATATTGTGACATTAACAACAACTCAAATGTTTTTCATATCCACTCTAGGATGAATATAAGCATTCTGTCAAGCGTGCAAAAATAACATATACATTATGGAGTAGAAAAAATATTTTATTTAAATATTACTTCGTTCGCGAGCTATAACCGATTAAATGTTATTGCGACTTGTTATGACATGATATGTCTTGAATAATTAGGTAACCTGATTTTAAGAAAGACTATCGCACGCCCGCATTTGTTAGAACTTGCAGGAGGGAAAGATGCATGCGGCTTGGCAGTCAAAATGTAATTACTCGTACATGTTCTTGTTTTTGTAAAGAAAGATAAATTTCATTTATGCCTGATAGTTTTTCATTCATTTACATATAAATTTATATATAAACATAGTTTAGCTATATGCATAACAATATGTATGTCAGGTCAAAATTTTCCCTTTAAAAATTAATAATCTAGCATATCACGAAAGATTTTTCAGTGGCGTTTTCACAAATATTCTTTACATTCTGTTCTTTCAGAAAAAAGTATAATAAAAATAATATAGGATCCCATTAAAATGTGGTCACCCATCCGGACACTAACCACGACCAAATGAACTTGACTCAAACAATTCAAATACTTACGTTGTCCTACAAGCCTGATTTAAAATAGATGGGTCGTAAAAAAGAATTTAAAAATAAATTTACTAAGTTACAAAATGTAGACACAGTTAGAAGACGAATTAGATATAAATAGATTTGTATTTTAAATGAGATATTTACAATATACAATACTTAAGTACTTGTGAGAAATCTGGTTGTTACTCTGTTAATTATGTATATTGTAAATTTGCCAAAAATTTGCACGAACTATTAAATACGCATTGCAGTTACAAAGAATATCTGTACAAAGTATAACCGTAACATTGTAACATTAAAATAAGTGCTTGTAATATAAATATTTATTACAGCAGATATTTGATTTTTTACTAAACTATTGTTTACTATCTAATAAACTGTTTATAATCTTTTATGTAAATAAATGAGTAATAAAATTGCACAGTAGTCTAGATATGTTAAGATTTTTTAAATTATTAAGAATTGTTGACGTGCAGATGTACTCAGAAATGTTTATACAAATATTATTTATGATTTGTAAGCACTTACAAGAACCAGATTTGTGTCAATGGTGTTTTTAAATTTATTTTGTATTTTAGCCAAAAAATAAACTTATATTAATTGTGTATAATTTATTTTTTTCCTTTTCTTAGTGTTTAGTCACAATGTACTGTACCTTTAAGTGTTTAAGTCATCATCTTCTTTTTGTCGTCATTGGTGCTACAACCACAGGATAGGTTTGGTAACAGGTTTAATTGAGAAGTGAACCTCATCTGTTTTATGACAAGTTTTACTTGCATTTTGATATAAGGTTGTCTGCCTGTAGTCTCTGTAAGGGACCTGTAATTTATAGTGAATTAAAAATCACTTGGACACAGCGGCTTTTTTATTTGATTAGTGATTAGTGACATTGGGATTTGAACTCCAGATCTCACACTCTACTCAGTTTGAGTGAACCTCTTCTTATCTTGTTTATCTTCTTACCTTCATTCGCAGCCCCTCGTTGGATCTAAATTTTTTCACCAATTATTTCTCCTTTTTCTGCGGTCCTACGTTGTTGCCTTGAAAAACTCTATAACCCTATTGCTGCTGCGTTTTAAAATTTTGAAGAACCTCTGTGCACTTTTTAGTATCTTTCTTACATTTGTATTCTTCTTACACCATCCACATGTTGGATCTAAAACTTTTCTCCTACTATTGTACCGTTCCTTTTGGCCTTGTGGAGCTCTCTCACCTGCACTTGCTCATGTTGAATTTTGAGTCTCTGAATAACCAATTCATACATTTTCTTCCTTATTTTTGTATTTTTCTTTCATCGCCCAATTCTTCGACTTACAACAACTATTTATAGCGCTTTTCCTTGTGGTCCTTGGTTGTTGCCTTGTGGAGCTCCATCTACTGCACTTATTTCTGTAGTATTTATAATTTTGAAGACCCTTTTTATATCTCCCCTTATCATCCATATCTTCGTGTACTTTATTCATGACCACTTGTTCGATCAATGGCTTTCCTTCAAGTATTGCACTTTTCCTTATGGCCTTATTCCTATAGTATTTTCAGCTTTTGAAGAACATTTTTCTACCTCTCCTTAGCATTAATATCTTCGTTTCCTGTAATCACGACCTCTTGTTGGATTTATAGCTTTTCTTCAAGTATTGCACTTTTCCTTGTGATCTTACTTTGTTGCCTTGTGAAGCTCCATCTCCTTTTGGGAAGAACATCTTTATACCTCTTCTTATCATTTATATCCCCATATGTTTTATTAATGATCACTTGTTGGTATATTGCACTTTTCCTTATGATCTTATGTTGCCACCTTGTAGAGCTTTATAACCTGTACCTCCTCTTATCGTTCTTATCTTCGTATACTTTATCCATAACCATTTCTTGGAACTGTACTTTCTATACTAGTGTACCTCTCCTTGTATTCTTATGTTGTCTCTTGCACAACTGCTGCATTTTAAGCATTTGAAGAATCTTTGTATACCTCTTTTTATATTTCTTATCTTCGCATGCTTTATTAGAATCATTTGTTGGATCTGAATTGCATCATTTCCTTACGTTGATGCCTTGTGGAGCTCCATCATTCCTGTTGTATTTTGAGTACACCCTCTTTCTTATCTTCATGTCTCTTCAACACAACATGTTAGTGCTAGTAGCCCTATGTTGTAGCCCTGTGCAGCTTCATCTCCTGCACTCATTCCTGCTTTTTAAGACTTTGAAGAACCTTTGTTTACCTCCTTTTATCTTTATTATCTTCTTCATCGTCTGCACTTATTCATCCTCTTTCTTATCTTCGTATCTCTTCAACACCACATATTGGACGCTAGTTTATTTCCACCTATACCATATCTCCTTGCAGCCCTATGTAGCAGCCCTGTGCAGCCCCATCTCCTGCACTCATTCCTGCTACACTTGGCCTCCTTAGTTTACACTCATTGCTCCTCTTTCTTATTTTCGTACCTCTTCAACACCACATAGTGGACGCTAGTTTATCTCCACCTATACCATATTTCCTGGTAGCCCTACGTTGCAGCTCTGTGAACTCCATCTCCAAAACTCATTTCTGATGCCTTTCCTTAAGCCTTTGAAGAGCCTTTGTTTATCTCCTATTATCTTTATTATCTTCGTATGCTTTATTCACAACCAGTTGTTGAATCTGAATCTATTGCATCATTTCAAGTGGCCTTATGTTGATGCCTTGTGGAGCTCCATCTCCTGCACTCATTCCTCCTCTTTCTTACCTTCCTACCCATTCAACACCACACACTGCCTTTACACTTCACCACCACATACACCATACCTCCCTGCAGCCCTACATTGCATCCCTGTGCACCCCATCTCCTGCAGCCATTCCTGCTGCATTTGGCCTGATTCCCGGCCTGCGCCGACCTCCTGCCTCCTGCTCAGCGGAGCTGCTCTCCCGCCAGTCGGACCGTAGTCAGCCTCGAGGCCAGACGCAGTGTGAGTGAGTGTGCTCTAGTGTGAGGATTACCCGGGACCTGTTGATATCATTGTAAGTCTCACTCGGCTCATCTGACGTTCATCGCGGCATCACCGTCAAGCGTAATCTCAGTTGCACTTTCATCGCACTTTGGCAAAAGTGCGATGAAATTATAAATTAAATGTTGTTAATCTTCTAATGCTAAATATAATGTTGAAGCGTACTTAAAATTGTAATCTGATACATTTTGACATTTAAAATTCAGTTGCAGTTTTGTCGCACTTTGTCAAAAGTTACAAAAAAAATTGAATGTTGGGTGATCTTCTAATGCTAAATATAATGTTGTATAAGGGGACTTAAAATTATAATGTGATACATTTTGATATTTAAAATTCAGTTGCACTTTTGACGCACTTTGTCAAAAGTTACAAAAAAAATTAAATGTTGTTGATCTTCTAATGTCAAATATAATGTTGTATAAGTGTACTTAAAATTGTAATCTGATACATTTTGATATTTAAAATTCAGTTGCAGTTTTATCGCACTTTGTTAAAAATTACAAAAATAATTGAATGTTGGTGATCTTCTCATGCTAAATATAATGTTGAATAAGCATATTAAAAATTGTATTCAGATATATTTTGATATTTAACATAAATGTAAAGTATCATTCACATCTACTGTTTTAATTTTTAGTTACAATTTTATGTTTTGTAACAAAAAGTTTAGCATATGCCTATGTGCGTAATTATTCCCTACGTATATTTTAGTTTTAATATTAATTCTAGTTTTATTTTTTAATTGCTAAAAATTAAAACTTTACTATTAGGTGTTTCCGAAAATATATACAACATTGATACATCATAAATAAATATCAATAATATCAAAAAATCGAATTCCAAATGGAAATTGTGAAAAAAGAAGGATGTATTTATTGCCTCAGCTGTAATTAAAAAAAAAACAAAATAAAAAGTATCTTATGTAGATAAAAATGATGGATTCACTCTATATGTCAACATCGTGTTCAAAAGAGGTATTTTAATGACATTATTCAACAAATGAAATAAAATAAGAACAAAAAATTAAATTAAAACAATAGCTGGGAATGAGGCTTATTATACCTGGACCAAATTTTTATTTATATTATTTAATACTTAGTATGTAAAATGGTTGTGGTTATATTACAAATCATTACCAAAATTTGTAATATAAATTGATACTCCTCATCATATTGGCATATCTATTAATGAAAATATTCTTGGGAATTTTTTTTTTTAATGAATAAATTAAATATGTGTTTTACCGTAATTGTTATAATTGTTCTATATTTTATTAAGAATTTCTAACAATGGAGAGAGCAAATGTAAAACCGATTCGTGACCTAAGGCATAACAATAAAAAACCATGCTGATAAGAGATGAAGTCAGCTAATAGAATTATATTTCATTCATTGGGTTATCAAGTAAACAATTCTTGCTTCACGTCTAACAAAATCTAAAAGTATTTCTGTAAGTTAAGCGTGCCAAAATAACGTCACCAGAATCAGGATTCCATTGTATCTTCGCCAATAGATATACTAGATTGTTTGTAATTAAGTCATTTACTCAACCGGTAGATATTTTAATTTGCTTCCAATATTTCATAAAAAGAATATAGCTGAATAGTTATTTAACTACTAATGGTAGTATGTACTATGTACACTATCAACGAAATAAAAAAAAATAATATATTTTTATTTGTATTGTTATTTTTAAATTTTCATCATTATTGTAATTATTGATCAATTCTCTAGTCGGTAAATTACTTACTGATCAGTCATATAATTATAACTGGTTTGAATAGTCAGTAATGGTAAATCATTTGCTTTGATGTCTTTACTGGATATTTACTTATCTTCAAGGCTATGAAGCGACAGATGCAAAATATATTTGCTTAAGTAATTTCGAATGTATTAAATTTAGGATAAATTTAAATACTTATAAATACGTATTACTAATATTTAAATTTAAGTACATGTACAAAATTTTAACATATATTTGATGAGTATTTGGTCGAAATACCATATTAAAAAAAAAACTAGTCTTTATTATCGACATATGTAATTATAATTGTTTCTTTCTATGAAAATGAGTGAAGTACAGATGATCGCAGCTAAAATTAAGATGGGTGAACGCCTGAGAATGTCAATTAACAAAGTGTTTAATTATGTATCTAGTTACATCCAGATCTTAATTAGTCTAGTTTAAATATTGCAATGTAAATTAATGTGTTTTTAAGGTTATACACAAATTAGGACATACATTTGTTTCAGTTGATTAAGATATACGCAAAAAAAACCGGAATATACTGCTTTGAAAAAATCCTACCTTTGCTCCTGAAATTCGCTGCATCTGTAACAATAGAAACAAATTAAAATCATGTCACTTGTCACAGTGAAGTACCAAATCAATTTTTAAAATCAAAGCATATTGTTCATGAAAGTTCTCGTAATTACGTTACAGTTTGATGTAGAGAATACATTTATCCTATAGAAGCTTTTAAATTTAAACTCAATTATCGTTCGTTGGAATTTTAGTAATTTCCAATATTTTTGACGTGGAATTAAATCAGTATTCAATTTGGAATTATCTAAAGCAAATATGTTCTGTGTACCTTGTAAACCTTGTAGTAGGTGTTTAAGATTGATAAAAATCGAGATTAAAGTAAATACGATCAGCAATTTATTGTAGATTTTAAAAAGAATAAATTAGTTCAGTAAAAAATTACGTTAACATTAATTGATTCATTACGATTTTATGACTATAATGTAGTTGTAGAATTGAAGAATTTTTACATTTGTCGACGATTTTTCAAATAAAAAGTATGTTCAAATCATTATCTCAAATTAACTGAATATTTGAAACTAATAACTATATAAATTTAGAACTTATTATAAGTTATACCACTACTAATGAATTCAGTATCTATGGTACTTCAGACTCTGTTACTTCTAGGACTATTGTACCACAGATGATTAGGATGATTACAGGACTATTATGGTATGCTATAGTTTCAAAAGCTCTAGCCTTAGATGATCTAGTACAACCAATAAAGATCTATTTTTCTTAAATGATGATAGAGGTTCTGTTCCTTCTAGGAATATTCCGTCAAATATAAAGATTAATATAGTAATAAAAAGTTTTGGATGTCGGTCAGTTTAAAAATTTTAACAGATCTTTTTACTACCATATATTCATTCAAGTCAAGAAATACTAGAACCAAATAAAGATTAATATACATTGTTTAAGAAAAATAACTTAATATTTTAGAAGAGTAGAAAAAATAGTTAGTTCACATGAATATGATCCACAATAACTTTGATTCGTTGATGATTAAAAATTCAGATGAGAATATATTATCAAAAATATATATCTGAAATAATAACAAGAATCAGTTTCTGGTCACGTAAATTATGATTTTCGAATTTTATTGACTAAATTGAGAAGTATAGAGTTTATGATTCTTTTTACGTCATTATAACGTTGTGCCACCATAAGGTAGCATAGTTCAGAATAAGCTGTATTGATACTTTTAAAGTTATGATACCGCTGTAGGTCCCTTGCAGAGGATGTAGGTTTATAACGTATGCTATTGAAATGCAAATAATATCACGAACAAATTTTGATACTTGAAGCCTTGTTCTATCTAAGAATATAGTGCCACGGAAGTCATGAATATATTTGCAGAGATGATTCTCTTTATCCCTAGGATCTTGTTACTTCTAGTTATTCTGATATGAAATCATCAACATAGCAATAAATTTCTTGAATTCTGTCAATTTTGTTTGTTGAAATGATTTTCTTTATCCCTAGGATCTTGTTATATCTAGTTGTCCTTACATGAAATCATTAACGTAGAATATGGTAATACATTTCTAGAATTTAGTCAAGTCTATCTGTCTATCTAAGGGCTTATATAAAACTGTACGTCGTGTACTACCGTACTACCGGTTACATTTCAGTCATTACATTTAAGATGTGAAAGTGGCAAGCTTACAGTATGCGAGTATGATTTTTATTTAACGACAAATCATACTAATTATCGGTCGGCGAGATTTGAACCAGCGATCTCTGATCCTGGGTGAAGTTGCAGTATGTTAATTTAAGACGTTACACGGGTCTTCTTCAGGGTCAGTCAGTCATCTGGTAAATGCATTACATGTTCAGGCCATCACCAAACATATCCATCACTTCCTTATTTGTTCTACGTAAATACACTTCACCCTCTTTTTTAGCACCAAATATTTTTCTTAGTACTTTCCTCTCCCATATTTCTATTTTACGAACACTTTTTTCATTTCATTTTTTCATTATTGTCATTCTTTGCATTACGCTTCTAGTCGAAGCTTTGCTTTCTTCCATTATGGCTCTCGTCCAATTTGTTATCCTATAGTACTTGGTCTTCCAACCTGTTCCATGGACTTCTTCTGCTTCTTGGTCCCCTCAGCTTACTTTGTAATATTCTTCGTGGCATACTGACTACCTATCCGTACATAACCGTGGGTCTTATTACTGCATTATTTTCGCGTTTCTTTATACCATTCTAAAATTTACCGGTAGAAATAAAGGCTTCCAAAATTTCAGATATTTATTGTTGTCCTATTAATCGACCAGTGAAGATAAATACAGTAATCTTGAAGACAATAACATTTGTTCTTCTCTTTTAGGCGTCACCATGGCGCGGCCAGAAAACTCCCGAATTCGCGCCTTCCTGCAACGCAACCTTCTAACCATGCTGACCATCGCCGGAGTCGTCGGCGGCACCATCACCGGCTGCATCATCCGCTCCTCGCAGACGCAGTGGTCGCAGCGAGACGTCATGTACCTGCAGTTCCCCGGAGACATGTTCCTGCGGATGCTCAAGGCTCTCATCATCCCCCTGCTCACCTCTTCCATCATCTCGGCCATCGGCGCCCTAGACTTGTCGCTCAGCAAGAAGATCGCGTTCAGGAGTATATGCTACTATGCTTGCACGACGATATGTGCGGTCATCTTGGGGATCATCCTCGTGGTTACCATCCGGCCTGGAGTCAACGCTGCGCAGAATCTTAGGGATAGTAATACTACTACTCATAAGTATGATAGGGAGGTGCTTACTCAAGATACTCTTCTGGATTTGATTCGGTAAGTTATATAATTATTTTGTCTTCGATTTGTGGTCTCTTTCTTTATCAAACTACAGTATAATCGCGTTAGTGCCAATAGAATAAATCTAGACTTGTTCATATTATCGAAATTATAAACTTTGATAATGATAATATTGATTTTTACCTATGTACACTTATGAAATCAATCAAATATAAGTAAATAAGTATACTCTATTTCTCTATGTAACTCAAATCGTTGGAGAGAAGAGGGACTGATGGCATCGTAAATAAATGTCGAAACTTACAGTAGTATACACAAATATAATAATAGATACAACATCCCTAAACACTAGTAAATTAAACTAAAGAAACTACTAACATACAATGAAGCACAAACCAGCTTCGTGAATAACATTAATGACAAAAATGGCATACTCATTTTTTTTTAATATTTGAAAATATCCATTACCGCCATTTCACTACTGCTTATATTTCATGTCGTTGGTTAGATACATATAGCATATATACCCTTCTGTAACACGTACGATGAAGAAATAGTGAATAAATGTCTCATCTATGTCATGCGTATACTACAAAGATGCAAGATAAAAGTTTAATAATTCTTGCAGCAGAAAAACAAAACGTAACTGCGAATAATGTAGTATAGGTCATTATATGTATTAATTATAACATTCATTTAAAAAAACCCTGTAAATAATGTTGCCGATTTTAAAAGGCGCTTTTCATTTTTTTCATTCCTTAAGAAATTATAAATTTCAATTCTTATATTACGAAAAGAGACGAGCTCAATGTAATATAAATTAATTGTAGCAATTTATTCATTAGTTTTTTTAAATTCATTAGTTAGATTTAACAACTAAAATTTAATTTAAAAATGGGGTATTTTTAAAAAAAGCCTTATTCAGTACAATTAATAATTGAAGAGGTAATCATTTAAAATATATAAAAATTAATATAAAACATATCATATTTTATAATGTAGATACAAATTTCTCAATATCAATAAATATACGTATACGTACTTCCCACAATTAATCAAATTCCTTTTAAAGAAATAAAATTATATTTATTTACTATAATTCAACGAAACCATAAATTAAATCATGTTTCTAAAATAATTTATTATAATTCTTATCTAGTCTAATTCATAATGCGTCCTATAAAAATGATAATTTAATAAACTTTGACATTTGGAAAATAGATAAAATTTGCATCATTTTTATTTAAAAATAGTGCACATTATAAATTTCTTGCACGATGTAATAAAGGAAGTAGATATATAAAATAATAATGTACAATTTAATAACAAACAGGTGGCTATGATATTAGTATTCAATTTACGAACAAAAGTTAATCGGTGGTCAATTTATTGGCAATTGAATCAATATGGTTAGATATCGAATTAGGATACAATTTGGTATAGAAGTTCATGAGGTGTTTAATTTTAATATACCTTTATATATAGTTTTTATTCGTAGCACATATAAACCACTTTTTCTACTGCTAATTTAAATACGTAATTACTTTGATAGTATATTTTAACCTATAATTTTGAAGATAATTAATGATTTCGAGTAAGATTTCACTTTTTTTTAATAGAAAAGTTGGTGTTGAATTTTTAATTGGCACAAAACATTGTCCATATTGAAATAATATTTATAAAAAGAATGATATATGACTAAATATAGTGCTATAAAAAGTAGTACATGAATATCAGTCCTTGAAATATATTTGCATATATAAATTTAAAATGTTTTAATATGTTAAACTAGTATTAAGTAAACTAGGAATATGTACAACAGTTTAATTGTTAATTTAAAATACAAGTCGTAGTTTATAATTTGCATAAAATAATAATTGTACAACATAACATTCCGTAATTGACTAAACTGGTAATGAGTATAAATACATTACTGGTAAATACTATATGTTATTGATGCAAAGATTTAGTAAATCTTAAGTTCAGAACAGATAATATCATTAAAACGCGTGTGTGAAGATTGTCATAATAACATAATGACCAAATTTATCAATTGTCTAAATACATAGATGTTTATTAAGACAAGTAGATGAATCATGATTTGTAGAACGTCAACGTGTACTACAATTTTGTATTACATGTTGTTTGTATGTTTATTTTCACGGCATAAGAATAATGTGTAGATTATATTTTCTATACTATTACAAAATTTCTTATATTTCATACATTTCTACCATAGATATCTTTTTAAAACTTTAAAATAATCTGCAGCTTACATAAAATAATGATCTAATGATTTTTTATGCGTTAATAATTTCCCTATTGTTATTGAAACGGTGTAATAATATAAGATATTGTTAAACTGTTTTTGGTATGTTTGTTGTTATAAAATTGGTACTTCTAACAATAAAAATAAAAGAACAATATTACTCAGGAATATACTAGCTTCTCAAAAATTAGCATTTAATCGTTTTAATTGGGAAAAATTGCAAAGTAGTGTACATACTATCTTGCTATAATATAATATGTGAACGAAAATAAAAAAATAAAAGTTCAATATTACGAATAGAAAATAAGATCCTACAGATTTTAAGTAATATTCCACGGAATATTACAGACAACCAACGAAAAGTTTCATATA
Organism: Stenolophus ochropezus; assembly: GCA_035578165.1. Classification (NCBI taxonomy): domain Eukaryota; kingdom Metazoa; phylum Arthropoda; class Insecta; order Coleoptera; family Carabidae; genus Stenolophus; species Stenolophus ochropezus. The sequence goes on along the minus strand of JAQOWZ010000028.1, from coordinate 3,093,380 downwards.
ACTGGTGACTGATGATAAAAGGCACCGACGCCAAATTGCGGCACAATAAAAACATAAAAGAGAACGAAAACAGAGTACGAATTTGAAATGAAATAAGAACGGAATTAAATAATATACTTTGTCTAAATGAAAATATGAGAGATAAATTATTTACTCATTGTAGAAATTGTTTTGTAAATAGTACACCATCAAATAAAATTAAATATACTTTACAAGATGTTATCATAATAATAAAATAAAAATAATAAAATTATTTTATATTATTTTTCGCCTCTACCGAAAATATACAAATTATAATAAAAACTTAATTATTTGCTACAAATCTATTAATAATAACCAAAATATGTTTTGTATATAATAATATTTTAAAATTTAATAATATTTATGACTTTAATTGTCATATAAGAGAAGAAAAATATAAGTATTCAAATGTGTAACTAAAATAAAAATTCTTTGTTACTCTTCCTAGTCTTATTCAGATGAATCGTTTTAATTTTATTACAGATTTCATTTTAAAAAATTTAAAAAAGTGCAATAACACTTATATATCTTTAAAATAAAAAAAATATCAATGAATTTTGATTTTTTTAAATAAATCGTAGTTGTAGCAACCTTTCCTAACAATACAAATAGAAAAAAATATATTTACATATATTTTTCTTTTTTTTACTACGTAGAAAAAATACGATAAAGTTTTTTACAGATTATAAATTATAATCGTTTAATATTCAAGGAACCAAAATTTAAATGACCGATAAATCCATCAAATTTATTACAATATACTATATATTCATTCACTACATGTAGTAATGACAAAATAAAATAAATAATTAAACCTATTTTGAAAAGTTGCCAAATTCTTAACAATACTTTGGCACTTTACTTTATTTTCAACCGTACAAAAATAATCAAAATTTTATTATACAAAACTTATACCACATCATATAAATGTGTTAATAAAATCCTTGTTCTATATTTATTTCTTTCATGTTTTATTTCTTCTTTAGAACATGTTTTAGTCACGTGTTAGGCCAAGGAGTTCTACTAAATATGTATTATTAGAACGTGTGTCGTATACTTTTCAAATAGTCATAAACTTTTAGTAAATTTTCTTATTTTGCGCATTGTAAAATAAATTATGATTTTTATCAAGATTTAACTTCAAAGCCAAAATTTTCCTGGCAGAAAATTTTGCAGGTTTATTATTTTACAAAGGGGTACCAACTATTTACACGCTACTTATAATCTGCCTATTTATTTTTAGATACCATTTAAAGAATTAAATCAAGGACTCTACGTTCAAATATAGAGGAGGGAACTGTCCTCTTATAAGATAATAAATCATTTTTACAACTCGTAATTTCGCTTGTAATCTTCGTCGTACACCTAAGACATTTGAATTTATGAAAATGTGACTTGATTTCAAAATTTATTTACATGGAACTTCATTTTATTTTTGAGATATACTTACCGGTTTCATAATGAATTTAAATAACGTTAATTTAAAGATTACTTTAAATTAAAGAGACGTAAATTCATTATAAAGCCGTGATAAATTAAAGACTCAATCATTATTGTGACCGCTAATTCGATAATAATTATATCACATCTGATTTGTGAAAATAACCATCTGTTTTCCTTTTGAAATGTAGACAGGGACGGACTGGCCCTGTGGTCTCTGGATATTGTGAAAAATGCAAAATGAAGAATAATTAATTTTCAAAATTTAGTTTTATTTCTCATTGATCATTTCGAAATCATTTTATCATATTGTGAGTCAATTTTTTTATCAAGATTTTAATATGTATATATTTAATAATTGATTAATTATTGTTGATAAACATCATGTATTCTTTTGTTTTGCTACTTATGATTTGATAACTATGGTCTAAACAAATTGAAAGGAACTCAACTCAACCTATATCTAGAAATGTCAAAATATATGAATAGTATATATAATATATGGGACTGTTAATTAATTAACAAATAGGTAAAGATGTGTCTAATTTTAATTATTAATGATCATTTTTTAATCAGATATTAGTTGTTTTATGATGTTTGCTATACAAGTAAACATTTTGATTTTTAAATTAATATTTTATGATGATGGTTTATGATTCGGTTTGAAAAGATTTAGTTAAAAATTTAACAATTTATTATTATAACGTTAGTTTTCCAATTTTATATTAAATATTTTATCATTACTGTATTTTGAATTATAATCTATCTGTCTGCATTTCTTCATGATTAATGTTTTGTGAATAAGTCTAAAAATTCAAAACCACTCTAAAAACATCACAACTGTACAAATTACAAATATATAAATAAGAATGAATTAGTACACTAATTTGAGTATTAGTAACGACAAATTTCACCATTCCTTAATCAACGCTGATTAACTCTGATCCATGAACCAATTCAATTCACTATTATGAAAATCAACTGATCCGTCGTATTCCATTAATCAAGTTTTGATCATCTGATTTGATCCTAGTTTTGACGTTTTGACATATTTATGTACACAAGTTTTTTGCTGTTAAGTTTAATCTAAAATATTTTAATTTTTACAAATCTTTACACAAAATATAATTATACGTTATTATGTCAACAAAAATGATAAAAGGCTTAATAAAACTGTAAATCAGTTGAACATTAATCAATGAACTAATTGTGAATTTGGCATCGAGTGTCATTATGAATTATCTATTTATATATAAGACAAATAAAAACAGAAATTCGATCAAAATGTACATTATCCATCTCGTATGGAACATTATCTGTCTCAGATTTATTCATATTGTCTTGAAAACCGAGGTAAAATGTACATATTTTAAAGAATTTGAAACAACATAAAGAACAAACGCTGTAATCATTAAAATGACTAATATAATTCTTTCAATGTTTTTCCTTTCATCTAAAAAATTAATGGAAAATGTATTTAAAAACAATTTAAACTGTCGTAGATACTGAAACTTGGGTGAATAAAGCAATCGGCTTATCGCCTCGTAATTTAACATCCATACGTTTCATGATGAAAAGTATATCAGAGTCTTATCCCTAATATCTCTTATTATTGTTTTACCTCAATATTTATATCAGTTATACTTAATTTTAAAATGAGCGCTGTCAAATTCGTAACCATGATATTTTTAATGTACTTTGGTTTAAAAGAATGAGCATTTCCTGACGGTTGGTATGTTACAAGTGAACAAGTTTGTAAAGAGGCCTCGTCCTGCCGTCCCACGGGCGGCTAAGGGCTGCTGGGATTCCTGCTGGGCCGAGCAGAGCCGGAGAGCGAATGGAGCGGGCGGCAGGACATGGCCTATTGGAGCAGGAAGTGTTGATGTAGATATTATTAATGATCTAATGTCAGCGCTGTATCCGGCGGGCATGGACACCGAACTGATCTCTGCAGCGCCGACTGCACGGACCAACATTCCAATCGGAAACAAATATCCCCTAAACGATACATCTTCACTTTCAACTGCTTCCTCTTATATCAAATTCAATTCTGTATCACTTGGAAATCGCTGTTTGAAAAATTGGCTACCTTTACATGTACAGTAAAAATAAGCCGTCTTTTATAAAACCATAATACAACTTTACTTTAAAATTGTGAAGTATCTTTGACTTTGACAACCTGCAGAATATCAGTTTCTTTATCACATACACATGGATGATATCCTACGAAAATGATATCACGAATAACAGTTTTAGGTTTTTCACTGTTACCATTTTCTGTAAAGGATTATTTTAGAACAAAATAAAGTATTTTTTACGTCCACTAATATAAATAGCTACAGTGGTATTACTTATAGGTTATCTAAGTGTCACATTACGGCAGGCCGTATGTAAAATTCGCCCGATTTATAGAAATTATGTTAGCAGAATGAATAAGACAAAATTAATTAATTAAAAATATTAAGTCTAATGAAGAAATAAATAAGAAATGTTCTACAGTATTGTTTTATTGGATTAGACTAGTTGCAATTTATTATTAGTGGTTGACAGTTTGACAGTTGTTTTTGTTTTGTAGTTGGCACTATTTACTAGTGACGTGTCAATTCTTTCAATGTGTTGTGTGATCGTGGTGTGATCAAAATATACAGTCAAATAGTGGTCGTAGGAAAGTATACTCGCAGAATTACAAACTTGCTGCTTCGCGTCTCTTGTGTAATTTTTACACTCCATTGTATAATATGCATTTTACAACTCTTATTACGTAATATACTATTATCAACAATATATTGTACATTAATATTATAGAATGTTTTTTTTTAGTGTAACAGCTACTGTTGTTAATTATATTTTTCACCTATACTTATCAAGGAACATTAATAAAAGTCTATTTCCTTATAATCAACTACCAAACATATTATTTATCTAGTGATGTAAGGAAATATTCCCTTTGTAGGGAATTTATGTGGAAATATTTGGAAATAATGTTTCTAGGAAATATTCCCTGAAAATAAATATTCGGGAATTTTAATATCACTTGTATAATTAAATTATTTCAGATACCTAGCACCAAATTTATTTCAAAATAGGCACAAACACTTTTTAGAATAAACTTTAAACTTTAATAATTTTAGTTCAAAAGTCTTGCTCGAATTCTTTATTCATTGCAACACAAATTTGTCGTTATAATTTTACTAAACGTTATGTTTACTTTAGAAAAAATGACAAGATCAAATATTTCATCTTGCATATAATTAAATTGTATCTATATCATAATTCATTATCAATGTAACTTATATGTTTCAAATATGTTACTTTTAATTTTTATAGGCCACATACATAACATTAATAGGCCGAGAATTTTTCCATAAGTTTCTACCATTAAATCAGTGTTCTTTAATTTTCTCTGCGATTTTCTCTACAAATGCAATTACGTAATGAAAAAGAATATGCAAAACACAACCTTGACTGTTGAATATAAAGACCAAATACTATAAATATTAATACTAGAATGTTGTCTAGTTTTTTTCTTGGCGCCAAACAAACTTTGCCAAAAAAAAGACAACAAAAATATGTGCACAGTGTGAAAGAATGTATACTTATATTATTGTCAATAGTATAGGAAAAAAAATTATCAAATATTTTTTATTGATTTTGAACTAATTAATGTAATTTGTTTCAGAAATCTGTTCCCTCCAAATATCGTGCAAGCTACTGTAGGTCAGGTAAGTTCAACAAAATTTTTCTACGAGCATTAAGGTATTTGCTTGTTATATGTTTGTTATTGCTTCGAATATATAGTATATTGTAAGCATATTTTTAAATCCAACGGTAACTTTAGACAATGTGAGGTATAAAATTCGTATCTAAGACTCATTCCCAGCTACTGTTTTAATTTTAAGTAACTAAGTAATAATTGTACCACAAGTAATTTTGACAGATTTGTCAAAATAAAGTGGGACAATTGGATAATACAGCTGACTTATCAATCTAAACAGAGTTGATCACGAAAAGTTTCTCACAAAAGAATTTTATAAAATAATATTTATTAATAATGTGAAACCGGTAAACTATTAAACAAACCACGGATATTATGAATCATACCAAGGCTTAGATGTCTTAAAATCCTCACTTTCTGAGCTCGGAATTCAATTGACATATGTGGCGGTTATGATACTCATAAGTATCCTAGATATGTTGATAGCTTTAACAGCTTTGTCAAAAACGAATTGTTCCAAATATGGCACCTTATTTTTTCTCTAAATTTTCGGTAATAAATTTATAGACGTTACTTTCCCAACTTCTATAATATTTAAGGTGTTAAATTAAGATTATCTTCGTTATCACCTTCTATTTTTATCTAATAAAGTCTTGAAACTTCATATTTATGAAAAATAATACTTATTGTCGTACAAAATAGTAAAATGGTGACATCTTTGTTAAAAATATATATATATTAATTAAGAAATAATTTCGCTGTTGTGTAATAGAAAAAGTATAGCGTACAACTCGATTGGAATGTCAATTTCATACTCGTCGGCTCATGCTATAAAGTTTCATACTCGTAAGAAATGAGTACCATTCCATGCTTGTTGTACAATATACTATTATAGTTAACATAAAAGGGTAAAAAATATAGCATATGTGTGACCTAAAACTTATAAATATTTTTCTTTGTTTTCGATTTTTATCGTAGAATATCTATTTTTAGTCCAAATTAATTTCTGGATCAGTTGGACAGAATACTATGTTAGTATGCCAAGAAATAAATTTATATTTTGAATTCACACTCCTACAAAATTTAGTCGACCGTGGGAGATAAAAAAATTGTAAATGTAATATACACAGTAAATGAATTTGCTGATTCCCTTCGTAATAACTCTTCCATATCGTCTTCCATGTCATTAAACACTTTTTATGCTTCCTTGCTTATTTAAATCTGTAAAAAACATTTACTATTATATAAGTTAGTAGAAGATATCTGGTTAGGCAGATATCCTTGACCTCTGGGATATCTTGAGATAACGACCTATTAGTCACTTTCCTTTTTAGTACTTGTTCTTAAACTTCTTTTTTTGTTTCGCTAATTATTATTCATTTTTGGGTGTGCCTAATAAGATATGTTCTGGGGCTCTATTATCGAAATCGTTCGTAAATTTTAAGTATACTTATCTATATTAATTTCGCATAATTTTTAAATTACTGTATTCTCTAATGTGCGTTTTGTTAAGTATACGTATATTTTTCATTCGCAATCCTACATTTAGTATTTAATACGAATAACTAATTTAAGTGGGTAAGTCTACCATGGTAACGTGTTTTTCTACGATCACTATAGAAAGTGGCACATTTCTCACACTATATAAAGCTTGAAAGTTGCATATTTCCTACAATCGTGGGTTAAAGTCTGAGAAATCATTTCTCACAGTATTTAGCAATACTGCACATGTGCAATGTGGGAAATATCATTTTTCACAGTAACTGCCAACACTGCGCATGCGTGAAGGTACTCTTTGTGAGGTTACCTGCGCCATATTGTTTTTTTTTATGTTAAATAGCTTTCACGTATGCATTTTTAGTATGTAACGTTTAGCGGTACGTCGTAAAAAATATAGTGTGCCACTCGTGCAGAATCACCTATTTCCCACCTTGTGTGAGCACCCGACTTCGAAACTTTCACACCTCGTGGGAAATAAGCAACTTTCTTCACTTGTTGCACAATATATATTATAGTGCCATTCTTTCGATAATTTTGAACAATTTGACATATGGCAAGAATAATTGATTTAGCAAATTTAGGTGCAATTATAACTCTAGAAAAAAAAAATAAATGTATCTCAGGCTATTTTATGTTAAAATGTAAAAGCACGCTTCCTAAAAGTGCTTTTATTATAAAAGTGCATTTCAATGATTAATAAATGCAAACAATTATCAGTCTATATTGTCCGCCTTTATTGGTGCCGTTGCAACTATTCAAAATTTGGGATTATTCTAACTAAAAAGTTTTGCATTAAATTTCTTTCTTAAATAATTTATGATTTTTTTTAACTTATGACAATTTAGTAATTTTGCAATAAAAATATAATACATACCGTGAGTATTTTTTAACGTAAAACATTGAATTTATTATATCCATAGTTACGACTTGATATTTGATTGACAGCTATATATACTTGCTTTTATCATTTAAAATGAAACATAGGAAATGAATTTGATAAAAGTATTAAATTTTAATAATGCAAGAAATTACAAAATAAAGAACTAATAAACCAACTAACACGTTTAAACTGTTCTTATCGTGCATAAATTTACGAACGATTTCGAGAGTAGAGCCCCGGTTATTTCCTGTTAAGCTTTTTCTCGTTGCTATGGAAACGAGCTTTCATAGCTTGTCACAGATTCCTAGAATTGAATTATTCATGTTGTTTTGTAAAATGGATTCAATGTACAACTATTCAGCTAGGAATTTGCAATTTGAATACCGTTTATTAGACAATGTAATTATTAGGGGTTTGTGATTCCCAGTCCCAGTTATATTAAATTACGAATATTTTTGTTGTAGGCTCGAACCATTTTGGTTAAACCAATCGACAAGGCAACAGGAGGTTTGTTGTATTTTATATTTTTCATGAATTCTTTTTAAATTCGTTTTTCTTTCCAGAGCCGAAAAACGTACCTCTGGAAGAGTACGAGATAAAGCATGAATATGCCCAAACCACCAACGTTTTGGGTCTGGTGGTGTTCAGTATTGTCTTCGGTATTACTTTGGGCAAAATGGGACACCGGGGCAAGCCCTTATTGGACTTCTTCCAGACCCTGTCGGAGACTATGATGATCATCACGAATTGGGTGATTTGGTAAGAAGATTAGCATTTGTTTTTTTCATTTGTTCTACGGGTATATCTTCGTTTAGACATTTCAGAATTTATAGAAGGAATGAAGACCTAATTTACTTACTTGTTTTGTAATTATTATTACTATTTCTGTACTTTTTCTTCTTCAAAGGATCTCATTAAAATCTTCTAGGATCTCTAGAAGACTGTGATCTACTAATTTAATTATCATGTGTTTTTATATTTCTTCTACGAGATATGTCTTCTTTTAGACATTTTAGAATTTATAGAAGAAATGAAGACCTAATTTGCTTACTTCTTTTGTAATAATTATTAATATCTTCTAGGACCTCTAGAAGACCATGGTCTTCTAATTTAATTGGGAAGCCCCAAATTCTTTTTTGTTCTTTAAGAGGTTATAAATTTGTAATTGTATTTCTAGTAAAATGACAATATTTTGTAACCTTTTCCATATATGAAAGTGTCTTTAAAATTTTCTGGATTCTCAGTCATTTTGTAATTTTTCTCTATAGGAAATATATATTTAAGTTTTTCATTCCTTGAGATCCAGTATTTTTTCTGGGTCTTTAAGAAGACTATTAAGTGTACCTTTATTGTTTAGTAAAGGGCCAATATTTTTCAAGCATTTTATTATTTTATTCTTCTTAGGATAATTTTTTTAAAAATTTTTTTCGATCTAGGAGATTTCTACGATTATTTTTAAAGAATCCAGTATTTTTTATGGTTCCCTAAAGCGTCTTATAAGAGCTACTTTATTATTTATTATTAGGTATTCCTCCTTTGTATTTTGTTTTGATCCCTGAGAAGTCTATTAACTTAAATTTTATTATTTGATAAAGGGTCAAAAATTTTTTCAGACCTTGAGATGTTGGTGATTAAGTGTCCAGTATTTCCTGGAAGAAAAGAAGTTTATTAAGTGTACCTTTAGTGTTTACTAAAGGGCCAATATTTTTGAAGCCTTTTATTATTTTTAAAAGTTTTTTTCTATCTTGGAGATTTCTGCGATTATATTGAAAGGATCTAGTATTTTTTTTTTATTATCTATTATAAGGTGTTCCTCCTTTGTATTTTTATAGGTTCCTGAGAAGTCTATTAAGTGAAACTTTATTATCTGCTAAAGGAACAATATTTTCCAAACGTTTTCTTATTTTCCTTCTAAAAAAATAAAATTCCATTATTCTACGACTTTGTAATGATCTAATAATATTTCAATCTCCTGTGAAAGACTATAAGATTCCTTTTTTATCTGATAACAAATAACAGTTAATGTTCTTCGAGAATCTTTTTATTTTTACTTTAAACGACTATCTCAGTGTCAATTACCATTTGAAATCCGTTTGTCCTGTATGTACATTAGGGACAAAGTTTCAATTTCTAAAGTTAGATAGCTGAGAAACTCAATTACCAAAGCTGATTACAGAATTACAGATTTAGTTACATTTAAGGCCAGGGATACGCTGTATTTGATCGGAAATTACGTGGTATTTTGTATACATATTTCCTTAATTAACCATTTATAAATAGACTGTATTTAATCTAGCCACTTACTTTTTGGTTTCAATTAATTCAGAGAAAAATAATTCATTTTAACAAGTTAAATTTTAAAATGGACCGTAGTTTGTTCTATGCAAACAATACTAAATTAAATGTGTTATCATTGTCACGGTAGTGAATTCATTCATAGTTACTCATAGTCGTAACTAATCCTACAGTTTTTTGGGACAAAAATTTAAACAACTTTTGTAGGAAATAACTAACTATATATTTAAAAAAAAATACGGACGCGATAACAATATAATTTATAATATTTATATAATTTTTTTTATGTCGAAAACTAAGTATTGTAAGATATTTTATCATCGTATGTATCATCACAAATTACATCATCATTTAGTGACCAATTTTTTTTTTGTAAATAATAAAATTTTATGTGATGTAAAGATGATATAAGGAGTGATCATCACTAGTATCATCCTCCATGGTATCATCATCTTACGTTGAAATATGAAGAGCTCCGTGGAGCGCAAACAGTAGACTGCGATTCTTCAATTGTTTATTTCCGTATTTCACGGTGCCCCTCTACTAACCTTCCCTCTCCGCCGGCTATGCACATGTGTGTACTCACGAGTTCAGTTCCCTCCTTACCGAACTCACGGGGAATACTCATATGTGACCAGAGACGGAGTCGACGAAATTTTCATTCAATTTTTGTCAACTTTTTTTTAATGGTTAATAACTTTTGTAATATTTATCGTACGGAAGTCAAATTTTTACGGTAGACAACAGAATGTATTTTTTATTTTGAAAATGGCCCAACAAAAAAAAATAATTTCTCTAGATATTTGGTGCCAAAGTTCAAATTCTTGAACAAAATGGTTCGATTCTACGGAAAATACTAGGAAAGTATACCAAGTTTCAGTTTTATCCAGGGTTAAATCACGATTTAAACCATGATATATAAATCAACTGATTTTAATTTATATGAAATATAAAAAAATATAATAATTATAATAAAAATTTAATTATTTGCTACAAAACAATTAATACTAACTAAAAATATTCTGTACATAGTTATATCTTATAATTAAATGGTACTTTATAATTTTAATTCTCATATAACAGAAGGAAAATGTGAGTATTTAAATATATGTAACTAAAAGTAAAAATTCTTTTTTACTCTTCCTAGTTTTATTGAAATAAATTGTTTTGGTTTTATCATAAATTTCATTTTCGTTTATGAAAAAAGATACTTATATTGTTTTTTAAAACAATTAAAAACTACAATAATACTCAGATATCATTAAAAATTGAAAAAAATCAAGGTTTTCTTGATTTAAAAAAAACTTTGGTTTTTAATTTTTTTTAAATAAATCTGATAAAGAATTGATTAAAAAAATAAGGGTATTTTATTATTTTGTATAGAATTTGGTCACATATCCCATTAGTACATATATGTATCGATTAATGAAGTCGCCGAAATCCTATCTACTCTTTTTTATGTAATATCAAAGGGTTGTTTTTTAGAAGCTCAAAATTGACAAAAAAAAAACGCTTTTAATTTTCAACTACATGTCCATACATATTTCTGTTCTCTAGATATTCGCATTCAAAGTTGAAAGCGACTCCACCATTTTTCCCCGAAATTAAAAAATAATTACTCTTTTTTTATTTATTTGTTCCAATTATATTTTAGCGTAAAAGTATTTTAAAATAATAGAACTATAATCTAAATATAAAATTTATTACAGCTAATAAAATATTTAAAGGAAATACATATGTCATATAGAAAATATTTCACGGTTTTGTGAGTATTATTTCAGGTCAAAATTATTTAAGAGTTATAAAAATTTAATCTAAAAACAAATATATATTATTATTTAAGAAATATGTAAATATAAGTAGTAAAGAAAGAAGTACAAGTATATGTATATGGAAGCGTGGAATTTTCCGATATTTTCCAAGTATTAAAGTCTTTTCTCCGTCCGCAATCTTCGTTTTAATCGAAAGAAAACCCGAGGAAATTATTCCCCGGTGAAATTAATCCCTGGAAACGCAATACTCGTCGACCTGAACTGTTTGAGATTTTAGATCGAGAGGCAGATCAAATATTTGCCTGGACCTTTTCCAGCCCGGCTTCCACTATTCCTGGAGGCTTACGCTCAATGGAAGAAAGGATTTCTCTGTCATTTCACTTTCCAGTATTATGCATGCATTGTTTCTTGGTTTGTGCTGCATTTTCATTAGGTACATCCATTACGAGCTAATCTTTAATTACTCCAAACCTCATGACAGAATTTTTTCGTTTAAATAATCATGTGTTTTAAATTAAATACTAAAGACATATGTGTCTAATATGAATTCTATGAAATTGTTAATTCTGTATAGTACTTACAATTAAAAGTACTTAATGATTGTTTTTTTAAAAATGTATCAGTAAATAATTAAAGGGCGCAACGAAAATCATGTCGTTATTGTATGTTCAAAAGATACCTACTTAATTTAAAAACTAAGTAAAGTCGTGGGATAATACTTTTATTATTGTTTTATCTGACAAACATTTAAATAACGAAATGAAAAACTGTAGTAATACTACACGGGCAGCGGTGGCTCACTTGCGTAACGTGCTTCATCTCATAGTGACTTAAAATTTGAAGTTCAAATTCAATCATTGTTAACCTTTTATCAAATAAAAATACTACTGATTCTGAACTCATTATAAGCTGTAGGTCTTTCAAAGGCCTTAGTTTGGCAACCTACTACAACAAAATACAAGTAAAACTTGTCAATTTTATCAGCGGCCTCTTCTAAGGTTGTTGCAATAGTGATAAAAACAGAGGAAATTTTTCTTCTAAAAAGTTCTACACAGTGTCAAAACATTCTCTTGTTTTTTTTTACTGGCCCTAATTTTCAGAAATTGTACACCTTTCTACAATCTGTTTATTTTTAATTGTTTTAGAACTTCTCTAATTTTTGTCTTCAACAAACATTTCTTCCTTTATTTCTGTGACAACGTCTACACGAGAATAGTATACAGTAGTGTATTTTCTCTTCTTGTTTATTTCAAGTTATCCCCAATTTATTTCTCAATTCTCTTCTTTATTTTCTTCATTTCTAGATTGTTCTCAACTAGAATGGAAATAGAAGATATTTTCTTCTCTAACTTTTTTCTGATACTTGCATTCTTTATTTTTATTCTAGATTATCTCCAGAGTTTTATCTTATGATAGCATATCTACAGAAACCTTTTTTGTATTGTAGGTTATTTCTATTTATTTCAATTCTACGGAAACCTGTTTTTATATTCTAGATTGTTTTGGTGTATTTATCAATTCTACGGATTTTTTTTTATAGTCTAGGTTGTTTAGATTTATTTCTCAATTCTACGGAAACTTTTTTTTATGTTCTACGTTGCTTTGATTTATTTCTCAATTCCATTCTTATTTTTTTTTCATTACTTTTAGGTTATCCTCAATTAGAATAGTACTAGAAGATATTTTCATCTCCATTTTTTCTGATACAATTACTTTCTTTATTTCTAATCTAGATGGTTCTCAGAGATCTTCTGACGATTATTATTTCTACTGAAACTTTTTTTTATACTGTAGGTAGTTCCATCCTGATGATCATCTTACTGTACTAACTATTCCTATTTCCTTGATATTAATTCTGTTTTTTTCTTTACAAATATCTATTTTTCTTCTTTGCAGGTTATCCCCAATTGGTGTGTTCTTCCTGGTATCAGCCAAGCTGATGGAGATAGCCAGCTTCAGCGAGATCATCGGCCAACTCGGCTGGTACTTCATGACGGTACTGGTCGGGCTGTTCATCCACGGATTCGGTACTCTGTCTGTGCTGTACTTCATCTGTACTCGGACGCTGCCGTTTAGGTTCATTGCTGGGATGGGACAGGTACTGGCTACTGCTTTCGGAACGGCTTCGAGGTAGGAAGATAATTTTAATACATAACTTTATGATTTATTTCGTTTTTTCTTTATCACAATCTTATAGTTTAATTAATTGCTCCAATTTTGTGGCGTAATTCCCTGTTCTAAATTATTTAATGTTAATAAAAATAAAAATAAAGTTTTAGAAAGAATACATTTGGTTATACGGGCAATGGTAGCTGACTTGGTTAACAAGCAACCTGTAGTTCAATTTCCAGTGTTGTGAACTATTAACAAAATTTAAAAAAAAACATGGTTTACCCGATTGCTTCGGAAGACACTGTAAGTTGTAGATTTTTTTAATAAACAAAATAGCAAGTTAAATTGTCATGGAACAGTAGAAGTTGTCAATTTCACCATGGATTTTTGAGCCAATTATGATAAAATAGAGATGTAGGTTAAAGTTGTGTCCCGAGGTGCAAAGCAACCGAGGGATATAAGGCGCTGGTCAATAATGTTCTTCTCAACTGTCACTTCTAATCCTACTAAAATATATTGAGAATAAGAAACATTTTGACATGAACATCAACCTCAACCAACTTTTGATTTTTTATTTGGTTTTATTTGATTTACTTATTTAATTTAGACGGTATATTTAAATATCCATTTTTCTTAAGTTAAATTATTCAAACAATATTTGGATGTTGATACATGAGTTTCTTTAAAAAGTGTCAGTTTTCATTATTGACCATGATTAATAATAATTTATTATTGACCTAGGTGACCATGGTCATCAAATAGGGGTAGGGAAAATAAAGGTTAATTATAGTGAGTGTAGTTAAAAAAAATTGGAGCATTTTTCAGATAAATTATGAAATAGAAATCCCACTAAGTTTTAGCAGTTCAGAACTCACTATAAGCTATAAGTTTTTTTTATAAAGTATTACAACCTTATCCACCAACAATGCAAGTAAAATTGTCATGAAATAGGAGCCAATAATGAAATTTAAAAAAAGTAAAAAAGAACATTTTTTCTTTAATAAAATATGTTATTTCCATATTGAAATTCGTTTGATACAAGATAGATGTAATTCCAAATAGCAATGAATTGTGTAGTGCAAACACGGTGGAAGATATTTACAGTTGATTTGCTTTGAGAAATTCTTGGAACGAGCTAGAGATAAATATACAAGCAGCTAGACGCTGAATCCTTTGGTGTCATGGCAACAACTTCAGACCCTGAGGAATCGATAACGAATGCACGAGTACGGGCCTGGATTTATTTATTTCCAAATATCAAAATTTGTAATTTCGTGCTGATATGCAGAAACAATTATGTGTTCGCTCGCAACACGTAGGGTTTTAATTTTAGATTTAGATTAAAAATCCACAGAACGGAATGACGCCACCGAATATGTATATTCGCAAATTGACACTTTTGGTTGGCTGGTTTTACCACAAGTTTTACAGAAGTTTATACAGAGTGTTACAGTAATAACTACATTAAATTTTACCAGTGAGAGAACTCGTCCAGAGCAACAATATTTCTTAGTAACTTTTTTTTGTAAACCTAGATATAGAAATAAAAGTTTTCAAAATTTTAGGCTTCTATAATTTTTTTTATAGTTATGATATAAAATGTAACTTTTTAAAATTGAGTAACGTTTTAAAACGTCACATTTCATATGAGCCAGCATAATAATCGTATAGGCAACCATTTTTCCAAATTATACTTTACTAATTATTTATTGATTTATTTGATAAAGTTTGATCATTCACATTTGTTAAAAACAATTGTTTCATTGTTTTACTTAATAAAACAAATTTTTATGAAATTGCTGAAACGATTCATTAGTTTATGGGTAATAAAAATTCTAAACAAAATGATGACGATTTCTATAACTGGTTAGATTTAATGTACCAATGTTTTTATACTTATCTAAGTACCAAAAATACTAAAATGTTTGTTGTCATCATAGCAACGACATACTTTGAAGCATTTTCTTCGTCTGAAGTACAGAAATATCAATGACGTTATTTCACTTGTTGACAGCGACGTCTTCTGTAAATGCCATGTGGTATATAATATTTGTTCCAAAGGTTTGGACTTAATATGGAGCCCTGTGGAACATATTTCTGCCCTCAAAATTTCTATTTTCTTACGGGCACATTACGCACATAGAGACATCTTAGAAAAACACTTACGGGAACCTTCTTTGGGAATAAACACATTCTATAATTTATAATTTACCTGTAAAATTAAAGCAGTGATTCCATCACTTGTAATGTTTTACATATCAAAATTTTCTAACCATTGTCTCTACTTATTATAATGCATCAAGTCAGTCAAAACACTCTACAAAACTTAGAACAGCATTAACAAAACACGTTAGATTGAAATAAGCGGGAACTGTCATGAACTTGAATGATAATAGTCATACAATTTGCTTTATGCTGATTGGTTAGTTACTAGTGATAGCAAGAGAGACAACAAGATACTAATACACATACTGTAGAAAGAGTTGGCACAAAAAAGTATGTTACACATGTTGCAAGTACTACATTATGTAGGATGTATATTGCATATTGATACTTATTTCTGTAACATCTATATGTTAAAATTCCTTTAGCCGAAATTGTTCCACACGTGTACATAAACGTTGTGGAAACCTGTCAATACAGGAATGATTACACTACGTTATATAGGACGTGTATTGCATATTGATACTTATTCCTGTAACATCTATATATTAAAATCCCTTTAGCGAATTTGTTCCACACGTGTACATAAACGTTGTGGAAACCTATGTCACTACAGGAATGATTACACTACGTTATATAGGACGTATAAATATTGCATATTGGTACTTACTTTGTTAACCTGTATATTACAATCCCTTTAACTGAATTTGTTCCACACGTGTACATAAACTTCGTGGAAACCTATGTCAATATAAGAATGATTCAATTCGTCGCTAACGTCGGTAATGTGTACTTTCAGTTCTGCTACCATGTTCATTACGATCACGTTATATAGGACGTATATTGCATATTGATACTTACTTTGTTAAACTGTACATTAAAATCCCTTTAGCTGAATTTGTTCCACACGTATACATAAACTTCGTGGAAACCTATATCAATACCAGAATGATTCAATTCGTAGGTAACATCGATGATGTGTACTTTCAGTTCTGCTATCATGCCCATTACGATACAGACTACGTTATATAGGACGTATATTGCATATTGCTACTTACTTTGTTAACCTGTATATTAAAATCCCTTTAGCCTATTTGTTCCACACGTGTACATAAACTTCATGGAAACCTATGTCAATATAAGAATGATTCAATTCATCAGTAACATCGATAATGTGTACTTTCAGTTCTGCTACCATGCTCATTACGATCACGTTATATAGGACGTATATTGCATATTGAAATTTACTTTGTTACACCTACTCGTATATATTAAAATCCCTTTAGCCTATTTGTTCCACACATCTGCATAAACTTCGTGGAAACCAATGTCAATATAAGAATGATTGAATTCATAGGTAACATCGGTAATGTGTACTTTCAGTTCTGCTACCATGCCCATTACGATACAGACCATGGACAGGTTGGGAGTGGATGGTCGGGTCTCCAGATTCGTGATCCCTATTGGCGCTACTATTAACATGGATGGTACTGCTTTGTATGAAGCCGTCGCTGCTATTTTCATCGCTCAAATCCGACAAGTTTCTCTGTCTTTTGGTCATATCGTTGCAGTCAGGTAAGCTCTTTTATAATATTTCTTTGTTTGTTAAATCCTTAGTAATATGTATCGCGAAAAATAGTATTATAAAGAAAATTCAAATTTAAAAAAATTGTATCGTTGTCGACTTTTAGTCACATTTTTCTTGATATACAATACATTCTGTAATGTTTCTTCATTAATGCTTTTAAATTTACACTAGAGAAAAAATCGTGATATACTTTGAATTTAAACATACCGTTGTCTTCTAACCTTATAAATAAGAACAGAATGGTCTATAACGTTCTTAAGTTTTTATTCCGATATAGATCATTCTTTCCAGACAAAGTTTAATAGAGATAGGTCAATATTTATTTGGATACACTTTCTAGATATAAAGTTTGTTTAAAGATAAGAAATAAACATTCTATAATTTTAACAGAAAGATTAGATTTATTTTTATGCAAGTCCTTAATATAAATAAATAAAGAAACTATATTTTCTAGAATGTTCTTGCTTTTTTAGGTGACTAAATTACAAATATCAAACGAAAGACCTGGGGTGGGATTCTATAACTTTGGTTGCTATCATTTGGACTTGTTATGACATCAATTGCAAATATCAAATACAAAGTATACTTGCTATTCTGTAACATTAATGGTTATTTATGGTTGATACGTATTTATATATATCCATATAAGGGATAAGGGAATGTCTTAAATTCATTGCATATTTTAATTTCCGCCATGGTAAAAATTGACGTTTGACGTTTGTAATTGATATAATAACATGTACAATTGTTATTTGTACTTGTTATGAGTTATGGAATCCTACTCATTGTCTCACTTTTGTAGAGCGCTTTTGTTAAAAGTTATTATAATAAAACCACGTTCGTAATATGGACCATTATTTTTTAATATATTTTAATGTAAAAAAATAGTACAAAATTTAATCTCATATTCCCCTCCTTGTATGTACCTACATATGAGAAATATTCTTTCTACATTATTTTAGGAATAATAATTTTTGGGAGAAGATCTTTTAAAATTCGTAATTTTTTTGATGCAATTTATAGATATAAAGTTAGCTCATAGGTCCCCGGTATATTTCTTTTGTTTGGTGCGTTGTGGAGCGTGGCTGGTAGCCATGGTTACCGAGCAGGACTGGGATACAAAACCAGGGGTGATTTTGTCGACAGACGCAGTCGATGCTGATCGTCGTTTTTTCAAATAAACATTAACAAAATTCCAACTAATTGCAAAACTTTGATTAATTCCACAATCTTCGTTACAAGTTTCTGGATTAATTATCAGGATAATGATGTTAATAATACCGTATGTAGTCGTTTTAGATCCGTAATGTAATTATTACGTGAGGCGGGTATTCTGATTGGAACCGACTTAACAAAGGTTTTACTTTGAAGCACAAATTGGAATAAATCTGGAAGCTTTAGCTTTACCATCTTCCACAAAGTTCCACAATTATTTTTCATTTACTACAAAATATATTCCGTTTGTAAAATGTTAACGTTATTTCTCTTATTATTATCATAGATTATTTTCAGTAAAAAGTCATAGGCGTAATTAGACTTTAAAATTGAGGGGTACTTAAATCCTTACCTTAAAAAAGACAAAAAAGTGTTTATTTTTTTTTTAATTTATAACGAAAAATATAAAAGATTATTTAAATTCGGCATATGACAAAAGCGCACCAAATGAACATTACAAAAGGGCACCAAAATATGTTTCATAAGCGCACCAGGGTTATGTTATGTTATATATTAATTAATTTGATGTAACTCTTTCATATTGAGTAGAGGTCAAAATAAACAGGTCTAGATTTCTAAATACACGACTTAAATTCGTACAAAATTTATTGGCTTCATGTTGATCTGTAGTTCGTTTTTTCTCCTTGATACAAAATGTCGGAAGTTATAAGAACAGTTATAATTAAAAGCACAGGAGCAATTACACCTACATATTTTTTTTATCACCGAATTAGGTTATCTTAGGTCAGTTTAGTTAGGTTACGTTAGGTTAGATTAGGTTAGAATGGGTAAAGTTAGTTTAGTTCAGGATGAGTTAGGTTAGGTCAGGTTAGGTTAGGATGGGTTAGGTCAGGTGAGATAAGGTTACATTAGGTTAGGTCAAGTTTAATTAGATTAGGTTAGGTTAGGTTGGGTTAGGGCAAGTTAAATTAGTTTAGGTCAGGTTAGGTAATATTAGGTTAGGTCAGGTTAAGTTAGATTAGCTTTGGTTAGGTCAGGTTAAATAAACTTAGGTCAGATTAGGTTAGATTAGATTAGGTTAGGTTAGATTAGATTACTTTAGGTTAGATTTGGGACAAAAGAAGAATACTTGTAGGAATCTATTTATTATTATTATTTATTTAAAAGGTGCTAATCGCAAGCAGAACGAATTTAAGCGTTTTATTTTCTAATAGGACGTACGCACAACTAAATTCCTGAATTTTACTGGTGCGCTTTTGCTACGTATTTTTGGTGTCATAGTCATGGTGATGAATCAATTATTTTAATGTATTGTGTGATCGAAATATAGTTAAATAATAGTCGTAGAAAAAACATAGTACATAATTCGAGTTGTAAAGCACTTCGTGCGTAATATGTATCTTACAACTCTTAATGTATAATACACTATTATCAACAATGTATTGTATGCATCATCATAATGCCCTAGGTACATATATATTATAGAATGTTTTTCTTTTAGTGTAACCGCTACAGCCGCTAGTATTGGTGCAGCAGGAATACCACAAGCTGGTCTGGTAACCATGGTGATGGTGTTAGATACAGTTGGTTTACCCGCAGAAGATGTTTCTATTATTATTGCTGTTGATTGGTTACTGTAAGTACTCAACTTGAATTTCGTATTACTTTGTTACCATGTGTGTTTGAGTGACGTGATTTGAGGGGGGAGTAGGGTGCCCCCCCACCCCTTCTAAATTTGACCCTTACTCACTCTTTTTGATTTTTTTTTTCAGAACTACAAACAGTTCTGTAACGGTTACTTTGTCTATATTTATTTAACGACTTAATCCATTTACCAAGTATTATGTAATATGCAATTAAGTACCATTAGGTTAAAGAAGAACACAAAATTTAACAAAATCTTTTATTATTTGAGTTAAAAATGGATTTACGGTATACAATCATTGTCTGTTTTATTGACGGGTCAGAAAAAAAATAAAAATTCATATTTCCAATCAAAATTTAAAATCTTTTTACATCTGCAAGTTATTTCCAATCACAGTTAAACATGAAAAGTTACAATTTTTAGTTTATCAATGTATAATTTCTCATCTACAACCAAAATATTCCAAAAATACCCATTTTTGGGTCCAAAATTTTTATTTCTGGAAATAGTCTAAATTGATAGACATCGATGCGCTGATTTCAAATTTTCAAACAGAATTTAATTATCTCTTTTCATTCTTGAGATATTTGCTGTCAAAGTTGTATCTCAAAAAAGTGTGTTTTTAGGCTATATCTCTAAAATGGGTAGAGATACAATCGCAACGATTACACCAGTCGATTCCACGGGAAAAGTTACATAAAGAAATGTTTTTTCCGCATATACGTTCTTTGTAACGATTAGGTGAAAAATAACAAAATTTAAAAAACCTAAATTTCAAAATTTTTCCGTGGAACTTTTTCTCTTCAAAACTTTTCATTTTCTAAACTTAAGTAAATATCGATGCGCTGATTTCAGGTTTTCAAACCGAATTGAATTATCTTTTACCATTCTCGAGATAATCGTGTTCAAAGTTGAGTTTTGGCAATACCTAAAAAAATAGGTTTTTTAGGTATACCCCCTTAAGGGTTAGGTTTACGACTTCGGCGATCACTCCATTCGATTCTACGGGCAAAATTACATAAGTATACCAATTTTCAGATTTTTATTTCAACAGATACAATTTTAAGAGCGAAAAAACGAAAATCGGGAAAATCGAAAAAAACGCCTGATGAACCCCTTGCGATTTTTTTCGATTTTGGCCATTTTCAGTTTTTCCTTTCTAAAAATTGCATCCCTTGGAATAAAAATCTGAAAATTGGTACACGTATGTAATTTCGCCCGTAGAATCGAATAGTGAGGTCGCCGAGGACGAATTTCGACCCATTTCAGGAATATTCCTGAAAAACCTCTTTTTCAGGGTCTAACTTTAAACGTGAATATCTCGAGAACGGTAAGAGATAATTAAATTCTGTTTGAAAATTTGGAATCAGCGCATCGATGTTTACTTAAGTTCAGAAAATGAAAAATTTTGGAGACAAAAAGTTCCTGACTGAAAAACTGAAATTCCGGTTTTTTCGTTTTTCTCATTTTTCACCAAATCGTTCCAAAGAACGTATACACAGAGAATACATTTCTTTATGTAACTTTGCCTGTAGAATCGAATGGTATAATCGTTGAGATTATATCTCTACCCATTTTTGAGATATACCCAAAAATCACACTTTTTTGATGGGCAACTTTGAGAGTAAAAATCTCAGCAACGAAAAAAGATAATTAAATTCTGTTTGAAAATTTGGAATCAGCGCATCGACGTCTATCAATTTAGACTATTTTGAGAAGCAAAAATTTTGGACCCAAAAATGGGTATTTTTGGATTATTTTGGCTGTAGATGAGAAATTATACATTGAAAAACTAAAAATTGTAACTTTTCATGTTTAACTGTGATTGGAAATAAGTTGTAGATGTAAAAAGATTTTAAATTTTAATTGAAAATATGATTTTTTAATTTTTTACTGACCTATCAATAAAACAGACCATTTTTAACTCACATGGTGAAAGATTTTGTTAAATTTTGTGTTCTTCTTTAACTTAATGGTCTACTAATTCGAACTATTTTCAAAAACCAAAATTTTGGACCCAAAAATAGGTATTTTTTGATTATTTTGGGTATATAAATACAATTTTAAGCTATAAACCTAAAAGTTGTATTTTTGAAGGTTTGTTCTTGGTCTTAGGTTTTCGATATCGTTATCCCGCCACTGTGTGTGTATGTGTGTGTGTTTGTGCGAGAGTGTGCACTATGCCCTTTGACATTTCAAACTCACAAATGCAATTTCTGATATCATTACTCTCTAATTACTTTACTTTACATATGACTTACTTCGTAACGTAATACTGTAAATATCACAGAATATCAAGTTAATTTGAACTGTAGATGCAGCATTTTTAAAGAATACTTTAGTAAAAATATGGAATAATTAACACTGTTTTGATGGAAAAGTTGATAATGTTTGATGTGGCGGAAAATTGGTAAACAAAAATTATGGAATTGGAAAATTTTAACGTCGACGCTTTAACGAGGTCAAAATTTGTAATTCTTCATTTCCCAATATATTAAAATCGACCATTGTGTGTATTTGAATAAATTACTAATATTTTATATCTGAGTATAATAATTACAAGTAAAACTACTATGACACACATAGGCATATTTTTGGAATGGTTAATGAAAATACTTATATTCAATTTGAGATTAAATTTTCCGAGTTCCATACTTGATGATATCGCTGCCCCATTTTTTATTTGATTTATGCGATTATCTTATGAAACGCTTGGATTACCGAATGGAATTGACGGAAAAATCTGGGAACTAATTGAAGAAAACCGTAGCTGAGTGAAAACCCAATTTGCCACCCGTCTCTCGCAATAGGCTTTGAATTTCACGGTCTGTGGTCAGGCGACGGATGCTGGAGGAAATTGTGTAGTTATGGCAACGTTATCAGAAATTGCAATAATTGCTGTGCAAATTCATTAACCATAATCATTATTATTACTGTCGTTGTTACTATTTTTAACACTTACGTTATTTGTCAACAACAATAATATATTTATAGCAGGAAAATAATTTTAATAAAACACTATAATTTACATATTTATTTTCATAGCTTAATGTACAAACGGTACAGCGTTCGGATAGACAGAAGTCTAGCTTTGGGGTGTGTACACATACACGCATCGAACCTAACCTAACGTAATTTAACGTAACGTAAACCAACCTAACCTAACTTAATCTAACGTAACCTAAACCAACCTAACATAATCTAATCTAACCCAATTTAGGTTAGGTTTGTTTAAGTTAGATTCGGTTAGGGTAGATTTTTTGAATTTTTTCATTTTTTGAATATAAAATAAATCTAGACAATAAAATTTTGCTTTCTTTTTACAACTATTTTCAGTAAAATATTACTTGCATTTTTTAAAAAAAAACCTAGATATACAGGTATGTACACATACACGCAGCTAACCTAACCTAACCCACCCTAACCTAACGTAATCTATCGTAACTTAAACTAACCTAATATAATCTAATCTAACCCAACTTAGGTTAGGTTGGTTTGAGTTAGGATATGTTGGATTAGGTTAGGTTAGGTTGAGTTAAGTTAGTTTAGATTAGGTTGAGTTACGTTCAGTTACGTTAGATTGGGTTAAGTTAGATTAGGTTGGGTTAGTTTGGATTAGGTTATGTTAGATTAGATTGAGTTAGGTTACATTAGGTTGGCTAAGGTTAGGTTACATTAGATTAGATTGAAATAGGTTAAATTAGGTGTGTGTGTACATCGAATCATTAATCACTTGTAATAATTAAATGTGGTTCAGTAAAAACAAATTTGAAGTATAAAATTTTAGCTAATGACACAATATTAAATTATTATTTACAAAAATTCTCATATTTTCATAATTAATTAAAATATTTTAGAAAAACACTTCAGATCATCATGAAAACACCACTTCCAGTTGCACGATTAACACCAAAATCTTATCAGATTTAATCTAGGGTGTCAACATGTTATATCGAAAATTTCATCGTTTTTTTATTCACTAGTATTTAAGTAATCATTACGACAACATCAATCCATCCATACACACAGTCACACATATTAAAATAGTATTCTAGGGACTTCAAAACATGCTTATCCATTGAAAACTAACTATCCGGGGGAGGTAAAAAGGAATAAAAATTTTAATGAGAGATCTTTTTCAGTGATCGATTCCGTACGACAATTAACGTAATGTGTGATGCCCTGGGTGCTCGATTGGTAGATCTTCTCTCCAAAGGAGAACTTGGAAAATCAGACGATTTGGAACTAGACAAAGTGAATGCCGACCCTCAAGAACTGGTAGAAATCGCCAAAGGTGCAGAGGACACTCGTATATAGGCCCCAGGATAGTCTCATAGTCTCCAACCGACCCCTGGTCTAGGCCAAGCCAGTCAGGATAAATTATTGTCTCGTATTTAATGTAAATTTATTCTCTGCAGGTTTGATAATGTTGTTGAATGAAGAATTGTTAATGTTACTGTTTGGTTATTGTTATGTTTATAATTATAAAACCTGCGCATGTATATAGGGCATCGATTTGGGTCATTTCATTCTGCTCATCTTAGAGACTAGGTTCACCCCGATTCGAAATAGGAACGGAACAGAAATACTGAAGATCGAATACTCAATGGCAAAACAAAAAAAAAATTGTTAGAGCTTAGAAATTTTATTTTAAAAAAAATATGAATAAAAAAAACGTGTACTACTCTAATTTTATTCAACACCTTTTTAAAATTGCAAAAATCAATTGTTAATAATCGAAATACTGAAGGAAAAACAAAAAAAAAGTTGTTAGAGATTAGATATTTTATTTAAAAAAAATATGAAAGAAAAATGTGACACTCAAATTTTATTCAACACCTTTTTAAAATTGCAAAAATCTTGTTAATTATCGAACATTTATTTATTTAATAGTGTTGAATAAAATATATAATCTATCTTAACATATGGGGAATATACAGTTTCATAATTTGTAGAAACCCCATATATACTTGTCTTTATAACATATCATTTATCTACAAATTTTTATGTTAAATAACTGTGACTATTTTTATAACCATCAAGTTATTAGGATTTTCATTTCCAAAATGGGGAAAATCGTGTACTGGTACTACTGGTACAAGCAGTTGTATCTTTATATAATTTCATTTCTTGTGTTTCTGTTAAGTTTTCTAGCATTGTCGGGTTCGGCAAATATCATGCAAATTTAAATCTTCCTCAGTATTATTATCTCAGTGTAATACTTTCAATGTAAAGCACGAATATATAATCATAACTTAAATGTATCAAATATGTTTAAGCATCTATCGGAAAATTTAACAAGTGTGATGTTTGCAGTAGTTTAGAGTAGATACAGATATCTATTTAAATCTATGTATAAGATTAGTAATCAGTTCTTAAACATTTTATTATTCATTATTGTTAAGTTTGGGATATAATTCCACTTAAAATGGTTAAGAACTGCTCATAGTCGTACTATATCATTGTTATACACGTAAATCTGTTAGTTGTCAACGTCGATTATCGTTACCATATATAAGTGTGTCTGGGACCACCGCTTAAAACCATTTTTGGGTGTGGTCAATTTAGATACCTTGACCTATTTGTAAAAAAATTAAATGTAAAAACAGTTATTTTCGAATAACTTCAAAACTGTACTGAATACGGACCTGGCGATTTATTTTTTGAATTCTACACCTTAAACTACATATGTATACAAATTTTCATAAATATCCTTTGATTAGTACAAATTTTTGATGATCCTACTTACAGCAGATATCATATAAAATTGTTAATAACTTTAAAAATAATAACAATGCAGTCCTGTAATATATTTTTTTAGATTCTATACCAAAAACTACATACCTATATAAATTTTTATAAATTTTAAAAAGCTAGTTCAAAAATTAAAAACATCAAAAGTTATATAATAGGATTAAAATTTTCGATGCTTCTATTAACTTACTATTTATTTGTATTTTATCTTAAAAATTGGTACATATATAGATTTTTACATGTAGAATATAATAAAGATCGCGAAAAAGTCATATCTCATACCCATTTTTGGGTAGAGCTGCTCCAACACTTGGGAATGTGTATAGATTGTCCACACCTAATTATCAATGTCAATCCTAATGTTTAGTGTATAATAATTACTATTCTGTAAAAATACCGGAACAATAATAACTACAGGGATAAAATCTCTATTTTTGGAGTAAAGAATTTACAAAATTTTTTGATCCACCATATCAAATAGCGTGCCAAATAGATTTTTACAGCGTAGTGATTCGACGGTTACAACCAAGGCAGCCAAAAATATAAAAAAAATCGTTAAGAACGACAATAACTGCCGTATGATAATTGTTATATGTCTTTAGTGTTTATATATATATGAGGTGCCATATATATTGCTATAGTAACGTTACATTCATTCACTTAATTTCGCTGGGAAATTCAAAGAAAATATTAGTTTTATTAATATTTTTTCATTAATCACCGAAATCTACATTCAGGATGCATTTTATGATTTTATACAAACTAATGATAATTAATGTTTGATTTATTTATCTGTATGAAAATATATTACTTAAAAGTACATCTGTGTATTTGTTAACATTCATATACATTCAATAAAATATACTTCATATTTAACGACATAGTAAGTACTTTAAAATTAAGTATTATTAACATTAGTATGACTTACAGAGTATCCCAGGGTAGATGACATAGTTTATTGCACTATTAATAATATTACACTAGTTACTATATTATATACACATTACACTAAACACAATAAAAGAATTGTTAATAACAGAACGAAAAACGAACAACCACTGCGAAAGACGGGGCCAGACTGAACAAATTCCAATGCGTGAACTTGTTTAATATGGCTCGTTCGCTCTGATACCTACAAATGTATTTGTTATAAGGCAATGTTATATGTGAAAACGTTTAGTGGTGTGCTGGCGATGGTTTTGAGTTATCTACGTGAATTTCGTTTCGGAATCGAGCTGGCAGTTCTCTCCAAATTGGCTCTGGTACATTATCTGAAAGGTAAAATAAATTTCATTACATTTCTATTACCTATAAGATTAAAAATTAATATTGAAACTACTAAAAATTTACTTTAAATTTATTATTTCGTTGTTTACCAATAAAGTACAAAATTCCGTCGATAGAGGCAGCACGTATCGAGCCAAGCGTTGCTTATAAATTTGTTAATTAAGGAATTACATGAACGTAGGCAAAAATTATGTAGCCCGACTTGCAAGATTCTGAATATCGGTTACCGATGCATAGGGGGCCGGTATAAATATAGTATTTTTTGTAGACTCGAAATGTACGCCACTGGATAAATTTTTTACCAAGGACAATAGGAACCAGAAACAATTAATTTTTGCGGCAAATAATTTTAAATATTTGAATTGTATTCAAAGTAGACAACATGATTTGATGCATTCGTTTAATTATTGTTAATTAAAAGAGTTAAAATAATATTTCATTTATTTCGAAATATAATTTTATGAACAACAAAGTATCTACTAGTCATTAATACTACAAATTATAATCATAGAATAATACGTGAATTTAATGTCTTTATGACTAGGCAATAATAATATATTATTATAAAAAATCGGTCCGGATAAACAATATTGACAATCTACATGTATAACATATAGTATGTATCAGAACAATATTTTTTCATTTTAAATACTCGAATCATTTAAGAGGAAATAAAAAACTTTTATTAGAAAATATTCTGGTTAATTAACATTATCTATGGGACTAGATGTTTCACTATTTTTATTAAATAAATCTGTTATTTTAAAATATTTTTCAACTTCAATTTCTTCCATTTTCTTTCTTTTTTCTCTTATTATTTCTACACCTCTTTTAGATTTTTTTACTATCTATGGTAAATCTTCCAACAAACTTTAAATAAATCACAAAAAAATTACTTTACAACTCATAACAGATTGTCAACATCTAACATTAAAAGTTTTAAATATATTTTTAGTCATTAAAAGCATTTTTATAAGCTAGGCAATGAACTCACCATTACACCTGTAGACTAGATCAGACCAAATAATCATTTCTTGACTAAAGCAGAACACTCCTAATCGTCCACCCTTAAGAGTAGTATCGAATATATTTCCTGAATCAGCTACCATCTTATCCCCTTCAAAGATTCGTAATCTAATGAGACCAATTTTCGGTCTGTGCAACAAGAGCCATCTGTACGCTGTCTTCTCTTTCCATCCAACATTTCTAGGATCTTTCCACAACAACTTCACTTGATTCTCAGTGTCTCCTGTATGCCACAAGCTGTTCCTCATCATCTGTCCAGGTCCTGTGTTCGAATCCACTAACTTCAGTTGAATGCCTGGTTCAGCCACAGCTCTGAATGGAGTTGCTTGCCAGTAGGTTTGAGCATTCTTCTTCCACATTACTGTGTAGAATTTCCTGTTGTTCTGGTAACTGAATATGAAGCCGACATAATCGTCGTCGATTTCTGTATCGACGAAGAAGGTTCCTTCGAAGTCAACACCTCCGAAGGAGTCGTAACCAACGGCTAAACCTGGGTCGCTGTTTAAAGTTTGAACGATTTCGGCTCCTTTGTTGTAAATGACCCAGTATGGATCGTTTTGGGATTCACCTTCTGGGTCCAGAACTACGGTTTGGTACTTACTGAAAATACAAATACAAAAAATATAATATTTGGTACACAATAGCCCATATTACGAGCTCACTTTTATAATAAAATCGCGATTTTAACGCTCGCTTTTACGTCATAATCTTATGTAAACATAAGCGTTAAAATGGCGATTTTGTTATAAAAAGGAACTAGTTTACTTTTATAGTAATATCGTGATTTTAACGCTCATTTTTATATAAGATTATGATGTAAAAGTGGGCGTTAAAATCGCGATTTTATTATAAAAGTGAGCTCGTAATACGGGCCATTGACTTTTATGTTACCTAAAATCGGTAGAATAGATCATGGAATTATTTGGACAATTATCTAACCAATCTTTGGTACCGTCATCATCGAAGTCATCATCGCAAGCATCTCCAACTCCATTTCCTACAAATAATTATTAATATTGAAACAATACCATATGTAAATCGGTTTTCCTAAGTTGACTTCTACTCCATATTGTAAATTTTACATGATGTCATCAATCCTCATTTTCCCTTTATAGATTTGAATCACATGATTATGATTGATGACGTAAGTATCAACTCAGGGAAACCGATCTTAATTATACTTACTATTAACATCAGCTTGGTCTGGATTGTATTTCAAAGGACAATTATCCCTAACATCATTTATTCCGTCATTATCATCATCTAGGTCACAGGCATCTCCTTTCCCGTCTTTATCTGTGTCTAGCTGATTGCTGTTAGGTACTTTAGGACAATTGTCTAAACTGTCTTGAATACCGTCCCTACGAAAGAACACTTGTACCATTTTATTACAGAAATACATTTTATTTCATCAAAATCGACAAGTTGACCAAACTTTTTTCTGAAATAATAAATAATTACCGATCTCTGTCATGTTCATTGTCACACACATCTCCAACTAAATCATTATCCGTGTCCTTCTGATTGGAATTTGGTATTCGGGGACAATTATCACAAACATCACCAATACCATCACCGTCTGTGTCTCTTTGGTCGCTATTAGGGTGTCTTGGACAATTGTCTTGTCGATTGGGTATATCTAAAATAATATTAATTTACAATTGACTCTATTCTACTATTACAATTATTTTACTGTCGTTGTCCATATCTGGATCGCAGGCATCTCCAAGTCCATCCTTATCAATATCGTCCTGATTCTTGTTGGGAACGGTAGGACAATTGTCACAAGCATCACCCAGTTTGTCTCCACCATCTTGGTCGGAGTCGATTTGGTCAGGATTGTAAACCAAAGGACAGTTATCCTAAAACGACTTGTAAATTATTTGATAATGGACTATAAGCGAAGGTTCGTACTGGACTATTTGGAATACCATCGTTATCGGCGTCAGGATCACAAACGTCACCTAAACCATCGCTGTCGGCGTCCTCCTGACCGGAATTAGGCACCACTACGCAGTTATCCTGCAAGAATCATTATTAGTATCATCATCATCTTTGATTTTACCTCTCGCTATTTATTTTTTTATTTACTTTTACGATAAATAATTTATATCAACACGAAAAGGGTTGATTAAATTTTGAAGATTAAGAAAATTAATGAAACAAGGGAGAAAAAAAGAACAATAAAATATAGATGGATAAAGTAATAGACATAGAAACGAATGTAAAGATATATTGTCTCATTAACTTAAAGATTTAGAAAAAGAAATTCAATGATTTTAAAATGACGTATCAATATTTAATTAATAAGCTTTTTTATTTAAATACTTCCACTCTTTGATCTCATTGGGATCTCGAGAAGAAAATCTCTAATAGATAGATAGATTTCCAATGTTTGAAATATATGCTATTTCTAAATTCTATTTTTAAAAAATATATTAATATAACAATACATTGTAAGTCTACATTCTTAAATATTGATGATATTTATGTTTAAACAAAAACTGTTTGAGAATAGCAGTGGCGCTAGTGATGCAAACTTTTAACATATTACACATAAAAGGTAATTTATGCACTATCTCTTAAATACTACTGTCGCAGATATGAAAGAAATAATAAAAATTAATATATAAGACACAAATTCAACTAATAATAATTTAAAAGTTCAGGATTGAAATTTGCTGTAACTCAAGGTCACGTTGTGTTCTTCAAGCTCATTCGTCAAACTTGATGTCGGGATTTTTCACTTGTCAATCAAAACATTCGCGGTCTTTTAAAGTCCTCAATCAAAATATTGATGCACTTCATATAGGTGACGTCACTCTATAACAAAAAGTCCTCATATTTCGGAAGTATTTAATTTTATTAATTTATTTCTTTATTAATATTCGTTATTATGCTTATTCTTTCTATATTTTAAACTAATTTATCTAAATTCGATTGAGTTAGAAACTGTTGTTGCATAAAAACAATTTTATACCCTATATAAAATTTTTAAGTTAAGCTAGGTTCACAGCTCTAACATAAACACTGTTTTTGGTCGTTGTCACTGTATGAATTTTTGAAAAATGAACGAGCTGATAATTCTTCGTAAAAAATGGTTTATAGAACGTGCAAACTAAAACATGTACGAATTGAAACAAAAATAAACGATAGAACAAATTATATAAAGTAGAAAATTTTTGTTAGGCTAAAATGTATTTATTTTTAGTTATATTATTTATAAAAGGTATTATCAAAATAAAATTTTATTAAATGTTCTACTTTATTTATTATTTACATAGCAAATTTACTTGAAAATTAAATTAATTGTATATCTTTTTGTCTTTTTAATTAAAAATATATAAAATAGTTCTAGTTTATTTAAACTAATAATAAAATATATATAATAACATCAAAATATTTGATTATCATCGAAAAGTCTAATGGACAATTCAAATATTTGAAATTATTTGCCGCAAAATATTTTTAATTGGCTTGTGTCCTTGTGTTTTGTTTCTGTAAGAAACATTTATCCATTGGCGTTCATGTCGAGTGCGAGAAAATACTCGTACTTCATGCGGCCCCCAATGCATCGCTAGCCGACATCGTGAATCTTGCCAGTCGGGCTAATGAATTTTTAACTCCGCTCATGTAATTCGTTAATTAACAAAATTTTAAACAGAAACTTGGCTCGAGAGGTGCTGCCTCTAGCGTTAAAATTTAGTAGTAGTTAAAATAAAGAATTGATAGCTGTCATTCATTAGTAAACAAGAGATTTATGTAATTGTGTTGTCATGGCAAGCTGAATTCAATTTGAAATGTTGGAGATTCGATATTGTAAGTAAATTTTGAATTAAATATATTAAAATTATTAATTTTAAGATACATATAATTAGATTCATATTTATTATATTTAATATAATATTTGTTGATTCTCAAATCACCGGTTAATTAGAGCAGCCACTTTTTTGGGCCTAATTTCACAGAACGGAAACCAAATTAATAATTTGAATGATTAATTGGGACAGTAACGTTGACGAATTGTAATTTTGATTAAATTAGGGCAAGAATTAGGGTATTTCACAGTGAGTGAGCACCCTTCTCACAGGTAGTAAACATTACGATGATTGGTTTTGACAGAGGATGATTTTGCTCTAATTACATTAAGACAAGAATTAGAGTACTTCAAAGTGAGTAACCACCCTTTTCACAGATGGTAAACATTACGGTGACTGGTTTTTACGAAGTGTGAATTTGAACTAATTAGGGCAAGAATTAGAGTATTTCACAGTACGTGAGCACCCTTCTTTCAGGTAGTAAACATTACGGTTACTGGTTTTTACGGAGGGTGATTTTGCCCTAATTATAGTAGGGAAAGAATTCGAGCATTTCACAGTAAGTGAGCACCCTTCTTACGGAAATTAATATTATGGTGACTGGTTTTTACGGAGGGTGATTTTACCCTAATTATATTAGGGAAAGAATTCGAGCACTTAACAGTGAGTGAGCACCATTCTTACAGGTAGTAAACATTACGGTGTCTGGTTTTTGCGGAGAGTGATTTTGCCCTAATTACATTAAGACAAGAATTAGAGTACGTCACAGTGAGTGATCAAGTGAATTTAGTAAACGTTACAAAGTAGGGTTTAATGGGAAATATATACCTATTTTCGATAGAGAAAAATTGTAACTATAAAATTTGAAAATTATAACATGTTAGGGTTATTTTCTAAAATAGAGTTTATGTATTTTAAGTTTCTTTATTGATATTATACCCTGAATTTACTTTTTAACCAAAAATTAATTACGTATCATTTTAAGCAACTCGACAAAACAAAATAGTTATAGAGCGTTGTTTAAATCAGTTTATCCTTTATTTTCCCTCATTAAATCAAACAAAAATCTAATAACAAAACACTCCTTTAGTTTATGACCAAAGTTGCCAACATCAAATAAAATTGAAACAATGGGGCCGGTATTATATTTTGTCTAGGGCCCGCTAGAAGCTTAATCCTGTCTTGGTAAACATTACGGAGGGTGATTTTGCCCTAATTATACTGGGGAAAAATTCGAACAATTTACAGTGAGTGAGCACCCTTTTTAGAGGTAGTAAACATTACGGTGACTGGTTGATAATTTTGCACTTATTATATTAGGGTAGGAATTAGAGTATATCACATTAAGTTAGTACCCCTCTACATTACAGGATATAGATTTAACGGTGGATGATTTTGATCTATTTAAAATAGAACAATAATTTTATTTTATTATTTATTATTTTAATTATGACAGCCGTTTACTTAGGCTAATTATTGGATGTACCAAATATGCACTATAAAAAATGATGCTCTTTTTAATTAAAATGTGGTTGTACACAAAAGAGTTTATTTAATTCTGTTGTAATAGTTGAAACAGAAATTTACTTTTAAACTAAATATATTTCTAAAATCTATTTTTTTTATGTTATTATTAAAAGGAAACATAGTTTTCTAAAAGATTTATCATGTCGTTATTTTAGGAAAAGTTAACTTAATATTTGTTCTTCAGTATGTTTATTACTTTTCTATATAAATTGGCAAATATATTCTTAAAAAATATGACTGAATAATAGCGAGAGGTAAAACTAGTTGAGAATATTACCTTCCGACACTTGGCGTCTTGGCAGCCGAGATCATAGTCAGGATAGCCATCTAGATCTCTATCCGATCCGCACATTTGTCCGTCTCCTGCCCATCCTACATTGCATTGACACTTGTATCTCCTCTCGCCTGCACTGTAGCAAGCTGCATTTCTATCACAGAGCGTTCCATCGGGACACAAGCCAGGATTCCTGTGACATCCTATCGTTTGGTTGCCAATGTACCCTTGGTTGCAATGCCCGCATCGGTACGACCCCTTCAAATTCAATAATTATAATTAATATTATATAATTTAATGAAAATAATATTATTTTATCGTTTTGTATTAATAATAACTATTTCCTGTTATAGTTGTGGGTAAAGTATAATACTCAATGAGCATGTAATGGCTATTACACATTTAAATGATTTACAACACTCGCTTTCGCTCGTGTTGGCAAACTTCATTCTCATGGGTAATAGCACACATTACATGCTCATTGAATAATATACTTTATCCACAACTATAACAGGAAATAGTTATTTTTTATATAAGACAATAAAATAATATTTTATCTAAAAGCGGAAAGTGTTAATTCGATATAATCGCGAGTGAATTAATTTTCGCGAGTCAATAATTTAATTTTATCGTCGTGTATAAAATTATTTTTT
Organism: Stenolophus ochropezus; assembly: GCA_035578165.1. Classification (NCBI taxonomy): domain Eukaryota; kingdom Metazoa; phylum Arthropoda; class Insecta; order Coleoptera; family Carabidae; genus Stenolophus; species Stenolophus ochropezus. The sequence continues at coordinate 3,058,734 of JAQOWZ010000028.1, read as the reverse complement.
TTCTGTATCTGATTTTAATGAAATTGAAACTGGAAAAATATAATTTTTATTTGAGAACAATTTTAAAATATCAGTAGTGTGAATTGCTATGGAAATGTACTTCAAATAAATATAAGCTAAAGTTCTTTATCTACCCTTCCTGTTAAAGAGTTACTTTATCTACCCTTGCGGTTAAAGTGCTACTTTATCCACTATTTTGAGTTGATAAAATTGCACTTTAACATCTGCTATGAAAAAATAATATATGTATTTATTATAACCAAATATGTCATCACACTTTATAACAATAGCTCGCATCACTGTTTCACAGCATACTTAACGCAAGACAATTATTTCTAGTGTTATTTACCTACAGTTTAAACTTATATAGAAAAAGAAAGTATGAAAAAGGACAAAACTGGTGTAAGTTTGGCTTTTTATGTAGAAAAACTTACTTAACTTAAAAAAAAACGATTGAATTCTAGGTATATTACTTGACAATTGTGGAGAAATGTATTTATAATTCGGAAAAAATAGAATTTTCTTTAGGAGTTTTGTAAATGTCACAGGAAACTGAAAACAAACTTGGGCATGTGTATGGCTTTATATTAACTTTACGGTTTGTTTGTTCATTTTGTTTTTATAATTAGTCTTCTTTTTATCGTACAAAATTTGCTAATTTTCTACTGCAATAATTAATTTACGTAGTCTATTTTCCGAAACACGGCTTCAAGTAATAAACAGAAATATGTGAATATTAATATTAATGTTTAATGCTGCATAATTTATTATACCTGTTTAATAAAACAAAATAATTTTTTTTCTACACACGTTATAAAAGTGGTATCTTTTATTAATTGATTCATTAGACAGAATTGTTCATTACTAGTGGGAGAAGCTAGTATTTCTTTCAAAAGTAAAGTAAGATATTTTTTCTTACTAGTACTTGAATTTAATTATTATTTGAGTGCTAAGAATTAATTACATAGTTGATTTGAATTAAATAATTTTCATTTGAATATAAACTCATATAAGAAGTATTCATAAAAAATATTAATTTTAAATTATTCAAAATTTATTTTGTTATTCCAATTTGTATAATTTTACAGCTTTTATAGTACTCTGATATAATATATAAATTAAGATTGATTCATAATTCATAATAATTTTTTTTAAATATATTTTAATATTTGTTATATTTGTATTTGAATATATCTATATGAGTCATGAGACTTTTTAAAATTTACATTTTATTGGATAGTCATAAAATAGATAGTCTCTTTGTTAGCTTTAGGCATCAAGTTTACAATTGAAAAATTAATTACATTTCTCTGAATGTATTGTAGGAATTTTTGTGAATATTCGTGTTTGATTTTGTATGCAGCACGAGGCATAATCTCTTTTCATTGGTCTACAATATTTTTTTTACTTTTTATTATTAACCAATATATTAACCGAGGTAAACCGATTTCCAATTTTTAAAAACTAGATTTCAAACTAAAACCTTTATTTTTAAAACGTTTTCAATATGGGTTAACCGTTAACCAGTATGTTTTCGGTTACATGCCCCTGTTCTTTAGAAATCAGAAATTCTAAATTTAAAATTGTCGCAACAATTTTAATGAAAATAAATTTATAGTGAAATAAAAAATTAACATGTCTAACAGGTGAAATTCTCCAATAAAACTACTTGCAAATTTTGAGCCTTAATAATATTATGTCAAGGCCTTTGTCTTACTGTTTATTTCTTTCAAGTCAAAATAAGGACAACACTATTCGGTTTCATTGGTGGGCGCCAAAAACGGTTGAGAAACCTTGACTTAAATCGTATATTTACTACAGAATAGTTACATACAGAAGCGACATTCCGTGTCGGTACCTTTTATGTTACCCTATTCAGTTCTACGACCTTGGAGCATTGTGTAGACCTTTAAATTTGTTCACTTTCCCTATCTCTCCCTAAGATGTGATGAAACTTTCCGATTTTAAACAATGAGCCCTTTAAATTTGTTCACTTTTCCCATCTCTCTCTAGTTTTCGTTTCTCTGTCTTACTGTCGCTTCTGTATAAACCTATTCTGTGGTATTATTACAGACCTAAACGTGTCGACACATGATCTGTATTAAGAATTGACAGGTGTTTTTTGTGAGAAAGTGTTCAAAAGTAGATTGGTTTTTACAAAATATGGTAAGAAGTCCCGTCTCTCTCTAATTTTCGTTTCTCTGTTTTACTGTTGTTTCTGTATAAACCTATTCTGTGTATTTTCTGTGCTGTTTTCTATGTTCTTAAATCTCTCGAACGACCAAACCTTACTTCTGTGTTGATACACATGGAGTCACTAACACATCCCCCATTTCGTCCATCTGCACACTCGTCGATGTCGAAGCAACGTTGCCTCAACCTGGCAGCCTCGTCCAGTCCTACTCCTTGGTGTCCTGGCGATCCTGTGTATCCTGGAGGACACGGACCACACCTAAATCCAGGGTTTAGGTTCGTGCACTGCACGCGGGAGTCACACGGATCCGCCAAGTCACACTAAAAAGGAATTTCATTAAGAGAATTCTACAGAGGATTATATGTCGGAAGTTTAAAATCTCAGTAAAGTAATAGTCGCTATTGAAGGTTTTCATTTATATGCATTCAGTTACAATTCAATTACAAAGCAGGATTTTTCCTTTCATGCAATTTTTGTTTTATTTATGCAACGGGGTATTGAGTGATAAATGTTTCTACATGAATATAAATTTTTTATTATTTTTTTGTGTGTTTGATATAGAAATATGCATTATTTTATTGCTATTCAGTAAAAATATAAAAACTATAATGATTTACAAACACTTTTAACAGTATTTCAAGTAAATTGCTTCTGGTTTTGCATAAAATATAATAAACGACTCAGAATGTAAATATGTAGTTATTTAATTTACAAGGAATGTAAGTACATTATAACATTCATGGAGATATATTGCCATACGACATTTTTTGTAGCACTTATACAGCAAGTCGTTTATTATATTTTTTTGCCCCGCCAAACTAAATTGGGCTATTTGACCGTCCATGTTTTAGTTGCCAGCTGACCAAATATACAGGGTGTTCATTTTAAATCAGCTATATCAAAACTATGAGATCTACAAAGAAGATTAAATGACCAAAAAAATTATATTTTATAAGATGAATTTAAAGAATAGAAAATAGTTATTTGTATATCAAGGGACTAAAGTATAATTTTTTACTACTTATATAGAATTTATTTTACGAGGCGATAGCCGAGGAGAATAAACCGTGAGTAATAAAAAAATACTTTAGTCCTTAGGTATACATTCTATTTTTCCGGAATTATTAAATTATTAATTAAAAACATATAAATAGCATTATGCGTTTGTAAAACGTCAGCTAGCTATAGAGATGGGGATGGCTGTGATAACAAACGTACTGTCAAAATATCAAATATATTTTTTATAATTTTCAGACGTCGTCTGCATGAAATCAGATAAATTATTATCAAAGGTAAATAATAAATAAATTCACTAATAATATTATACTAGTACACTAGTATGCTGTTATTTTGCTATTTTCGTTGACACTGATAAATACTGAATGTTATTAAAAATTTACGACTTATGTTGCTATAGAAATAAGTTATGCTTACGAGAATGGTGCCGCAAAAATAATTTTTATTTTGAAAATAATGCTAATGTTCACAATATTAATTAAATATGACAAATACTACAGCATATATGTAGGTTAATGAAAGTACTAGAAATAAAAAAACTAAAGTAAGGACTAAAGCCTTTGTTGACATAAGGACATAAATTTGTGTTAATTAAACTTTATGTAAATTCATTGCAGTTATATATCTTATGTCCGAGGTAGTTATTTTGTCATGCTTCAGAATAATTAGTATCAATGCCATTTATATAAGGCAATGTAGAATTCTAACTCCTACATTCAAATATCTATGCTAATATAATTCATATACGAGTATTTTGTTTTTGTTTTCTAAGATAATAATCCTTAGACATCCATATTAATAAGACGCTGAATAATTGCAATGTAAACTTATCTCATTATAAACTTTCTGGTCTACATACCTCGTCTATGTCTCTACAATTTGTTCCATTTCCAGTCAGACCTGCCGGACACCCATCACACCTGTAATAGGGTGGGGAGTCTATTGGGATGCATTGGACACCTAAAAGGAACATGTTATGGAACAATTTTTCAATTGAAATGGGTGTGTGACCTGATGATAATCGAATATATAAATTAACCACTATAGATTCTCATAATAGTAATAAATACTAAATATTAGTTTGCAATAATATAGTTATTAGCAATTTAATTTTGGATAGTGCTTCATAAGACAAGATTTCTTGTCTTGTTTAGTTGTTTCTTGTCTTGTTTCAATAAGCAGAAAAGCTTTTTTCAAAGTATCCTTCGTTATAAGAAAACATTTTGTGCCTATCTCTTGGTATGATTTCGAAGAATAATTATATTATTTAGCCAATAATTATTACTATTATAGTTTTTGAAAATGAAATTTCCATACCTGTATTAAAAAAATTGTATTAATTTATTTTAATACTCACATATTTTTGTACTTTTATTTATTTCTAGGTTGGTTCTTATAAAAAAATCTAAATTTAAAATTAACGAAAAAAAAAAAAAAATGCAAGAGTACAAGAAATAAAAAATCTTGCTATTCTTGCACATTTCTGGCAAGACAATTTCTTGCATTGCCTTGCTTTGAAATTTGTAGCTCTTGTCTTGTTCTGGTCTCGTATTTTTTGCAAGACTAAAGCAAGACCAAGAAAAATACAAGACTCTCGTGAAACACTAATTCTGGAGAAGTGATATGTGACGACAGCATGTAGGATCGTGAAAAAGGACAGGACTGTCTCTTTCGTTCCCATCTCTCTTCTCTCATTAGTGATCTAGACTTTCTTAATGTAAACAAAGACTATTAACAATTTTATAGACTCTAGATTAAGTATATAATTGTAGATATAATATAATATAATATTTAATTGAAATTTCAATATAAGACAAGATTTTGTAGTCTTATCTTGTCTTCTCTACATGGGATCACTAATCACGATTCTATCACGGTGACGTCATAAAATCCCTTTCTTAATTTTTTTATTTATATATAATTATTTTCTCCTAAATTAAAAAAAATACGGGTATTTTTTGTCTAGTATCATATATGTAAAAATTAAAATTTGGTCACATACCCTGATCATATTATGAAAATTCTAAATAAGTACTATTAAAAAGGTTAAATAAATAAGACAAGCAATAATTTTTAAAAGATTTAATTTATAATTTTAGTACATTATATTACAATACATTCGTGCATATTCTTCAACAATGGTTATAATAACCTGTAATGAATTAAAATATTAACATCAAATACTGCATGCTTTGTCTCATACAAGCTTTACCTCATGCGACATACGCATACATGCATTTGTGTGTACAATGCTTTACAATTGTGAATTTTTAGTAACATTTAGAATTTTCATAATGTGCTATACTACAAGCCAATATTGAAACAACATCGGCGTTATCCTTACTTACCAGGATGGCAAGGATTATATTCACATCCAGATTTCCTTACACAATGTTCACCGTTTCCTTCGTACCCACTTGGGCAAGGACCACAGCGTGCTCCTTGGACGGTATCGTAACAACGAACGCCTTGGAAGCAAGGTCTGTCTTCACAGGTACGACCTGGGACACATTGGCGTCCGTCGCCTACGTATCCGCGGGGGCATTGTCCACAACGGGGGCCTTCGGGGCTGTCGTAGCACTGGACACCCTGGAAGAAATGGACACATAAGTTAGACTTGTTGGAAGACTTCCAGAAGACTATTGTGGACTATACATACTAGAAGTATATTAGGTGATACTAGATATATGGATGGGCAGAATATAAATAGATGTAAGGTACATAAAATGGATTCTAGATATGGATAGAAGCACACTTGAATATATAGTATTAGCAGACATTAAAGCATTACATATTAAAGTAGATAAAATGTGGCAAATAATAAGAAAAGGGGAAGAAAATTAACGAAATAGGGATAAGCAAAAAAAGCTTTCTACGAAAGAAATGGCTACGTACTATACGGTACAAATAGAAAGGTTGTATAATTAGAAAGAATATATACTAAGCACAGAGATGAAAGCATTATATATTAGAGTAGATGAAATGTTGGCGAATAATAAGAACAGGGGAATAAAATTAACAAAATCGGGACAAGCAAGAAAAACTTTCTACGGAAAAAATGGGTACTATACGGTATAAATAGAAAGGTCGCATAATTATAAAGAATATATATTAAGGATAGAGATGAAAGTATTATATATTGGAGTAGATAAAAAGTTGGGAAGAAAATTAAGAAAATAGAGACAATCAAGAAATGCTTTCTACGAAAGTAATGGGTACTATATGGTACAAATAGAAAGGTCGCATAATTAGAAAGAACACATACTACTACTGGACGAAACGAACAACATAAAGATGATTGCTATACTTAGATGTGGTAATGTAGAAAACAGAAGACTAATTATAGAAAACTTGGATATACGGAAGAAAGTGATCGAAATAGGCAAGAAGAAAACAAAGAAAATTAAACTAGAAAGACCTGTAAAAATAGAATAACAGAAAAACGTACGAGAAGAGGACTAACATTAAACTTCAGGAAGTCAGCAATTAGAGCTTTTTGAAGTTTTCATTCTAATTCTTAGCTGCTCTGGATTGTGATCTGGTTTCAATGAGTCAAGAATTAGGAAGAAGAATTAAGTTATTGTTCTATGTAGACGCCTCCAAGGCATCTCATGTCCTGAACGTGATCTAGTTCAGCCGGACGGGAATTGGAGCACGCTTCAGTGTATGCTCTAATTCTGGGCCTGCTGAAACCAGAGCACATTCTGGAGCAGTTTCGGTTGCTCTGAATTGTACTCTGGTTTCAGGAGGTTAAGAATTAGAGATTTTTGAAGTGTCTATTCTAATTCTTGACCTACTGAAACTAGAACATACTCTGGATCAGTTTTGACTGGAGCAAGAATTAGAGCATTCTTAAGTATTTGTTCTAGTATTTCTATTTTATGTTTTGATTTTGGTCATTGTAATATCAAATCTTATACCTACACCAATTTCTGGAAATATTAGAGCACAAATATGAATTAAGAAAAAGATAATTTTTGTGTACACCATACTTACTTGGAAACAAGGATTGGGATTATTTGCACAAGAGATTTTAATCTCGGCAGGTCGGTTACAAAAATCGCATTCGTTCAGGAATTGTCTCACGCTCTTCACTTCGTCTTTGTTGTGTTGTACTTCAACTTTAAGTAGTTGAACGGCATGGATTAGGTTGTTCAGGGCAGTGAGGATTGTTTCTTAAAGAAAACAAAATATCATATTAGAGAAATCCAAATAAAATCATTATTTCTTAACAAAAGTATAAAAATAATATTGTTGGAAACAAGTTGTAAGTTCTTCTACATTAAAGATTAAAGTTTGCTAATCTGTCCTCCGTACCAGTAATTAACTCGGAATAATATTTGCTGACAACTAAAACTTATATAGTGCACTACGAGTATTTATAGAGAGTTCGCTTGTTTGATTAATAATAGAGTAAGCAAGTGACACTTTGTATGAAGGTAATTGGAATATTACTTCATTCTGTTCGGTGACGCTTTAAAAGCGATAGACACTTCGGTGACAATATATACAGTGCATAAAGTGCAGAGATAACAAATTTTTACCTTCCGTACAACACCAACTTAAATATGCGTAATAATTATTCATGCACAAAAAGGGAGCTGAAAAATACTCATTTTAAAGTCTGTAAAGTAAATGCTTTGAATGTAATGAAGTCTGCGGAATTCTTCAAAAGAGATAATTTATATTTTACCCTTGAGGAACAAACTTTTCAGATTTGGTTCTAGATGTAAATGGCCGTTTAATTATGCACAAAACATGATCTTTTAAAAAGAAATTCTTGTAATTAATTAATTTCAAGTTCCAAAGTATCAGATATAATTTCGATTGAAACGAAATTAAAAGATACATTAGCTTTTTTCTTCTTAATTACAAAATACGAAAATAAAAGTTGTAGACTTTGTCCATTCTCTTTAACTACACTAAATAATAATAAGTAAATATGTTTATTTTGTACTCGATTGTAAACTGTCGTTTATTTGAAATGTTTATTTACCAAAGAAATTAACCTTTACGGGTTACTACCCTGTGAAACAAGTTAGTAGTTTTTTGACACAATAGTAATTGCCAAGATATGGTTATAATTTTAATTTTAATTTCAAGTAAATAACAAATAAACTATTGTACAATAGAAAAGTAACATTTTTACTGATTCACAAGGAGTTGACAGGTTCCTTTCTCATTTCCTTCTATTAGCAAAACTATTTTTCCTTGCTAATAAAATAAAATACTATAATTATTTTGATCAGCTTAATTGAAATATATTTGTTATTATTACTTTCATATTTTATCGATTTATGCTTTTAAAAAACAGTAATATAAAATAAACGTATTAAAATTGATATAAGTAATTTATAATATTTATCTACTGCAGGTTTTATAAAGATATTTATGCTAGAGGATAGTAATATTAATATTGACTTACTTTCTTAGTAATTAATCATTAATCATATATGACGTTAGATGTTGAGTCCGCTTAGCCATAAAAAAAATCAGATCTTTTTATTATGTATTTATAATGCCCATGCGGTTATTATACAGTGTGTTAATTTAAGTGATACATTATTGCTATTTAGAATGGCACATTTATTATAGGTATATTTAAAAAAAATAACTATTCAACTCTTTCTAAAAAATAGTTCTATTTAACAAAAAACAGCATATATATTTTTTAAAGAATATTATTAATAAATAATAAATTTAATATAATAATGAATTTTTCAATTACTTCATTCTGAAATAGTATATTGTGCAACAAGTGCAGAAAGTCGTTTATTTCGACACCGGATCGAGTCGAGTTTGTTTGTCTAATAAGTAAAAATAATATGGTCTCATTTAAAATAATAAAAGTGGTCCTCATAGTTTGAGAACCATTGCTTGAAAATATCTCATTGAATAGTCTTGTAAAGACATAGACTTCGTAGCTTTTATAGTTCTTGAAACAGCAACAGTGTACCATATAAAATTAACACCCTGTATACCTTATAATGTTCCTCAAACGTATTAAATAATTTTTGTTAATTATGAATATTCTTACCATCAGTAAGTTCATGAATGAGAGGAATATCCCCTCTCCTGTAAGGAATTGTGTTGACTGCAGGTTGCATAGCTTGCATTTGTTCTTGGTCGTTAAGTGGGCAATTGTTTTTGTTTAAAACATCCATCAACGATTGTCGTCCTTCAATTTCCAAAGGATATCGGTGCTCCCTGAACTGAAAGAAATGAAAATCATTAATATCCCAGTTGTTAGTAATAGTATTAATATGTGACACAAATACCGTTGTATACACATATTACTATCTACGATTCCACAATCCCTTTGATTCGCGATAATTTGTACCAATTAAGCTCAGTTTCCAATTAGATAGAAGCTGTACTTATGGACCCAGACATATAGGTAAACATTTAATATATCTGTTGATTAACTAGTAATATTCGATTCGTACTATAAATAATTTATTCTACTGTAATATTATCTTAAATAATTGATATTAATTCTTGTTTAATAACAATAGTTAAGCTTTTTTAGATACGAAAAATTGAAAATAGCCAAAATCTAGAAAAATACCTAATGGTATATTTTCATTTTTTGTATGCGTTGGAATAGAAATCTCAAAATTGCTACACATATGTAAATTGACGAGAGGAATTGATTGGTGAAGTCGCCAATGTCGTATATAATCCCAGTTTTGAGATATTGAAAAGGATTGATTTTTGAGGGGTGAAAATTGAGCGAAAATTTTTTTTTCTCAAAAATTTATGAAAAATTTGGATTTTAATTAATTTGTATGAGTATATTTTAAATTTTCAAACCACACAAAAATATCTTTTACCGTTCTCAAGATATTTGCATTTAAAGTTGAGTGTAGGCCTTAGTATTTATCCTTATGGAACCCCTGCATTATTGTTTTTATAATAAAAATAAATAAGTAATATTTCGATATCATTTTTGTATTTTTATGTTTATCTCCTCCTACGAATATATCTGTATATCTTCACAACATATATACGGACACTAAACTTATTACTTTATTTGTACTTTTGTAAAAAGGGTGGATTTTATTTGTATATGTACAAGACCAGTCGATACATTTGCCATCTGTATCCGACACTGAAATGTTTGTGTACAAATAGTAAACTAATATTTTTAGTAACACGTTTCTAAAAAGGATCAATTTGTTATCTGTTTACACAAAGACTACACCAAATTTACTATCTCACAACAAATATATGAACGGGTAACGGTGGCTCCCTAGGTTAGCGCAATCCGATAAACATTTTTTTTTCTTATAAAATCTGTTGCATATTAACCGAAGTGTATATTTTTAAAGTTCAATGTCAAACAGCTTTAAGTTTAAAGTTTCATTTTTTAAATATAATAAGTTGTTACATTTTTAAATTGTTCCTGGTAATATTAAATAAGAACGACTCTGAAATCATGTTACATAGAAGGATTAAACTTTTTATTAAGTGGTTGCGCATATTCTGTAAATGGTAAATAATTGTAAATATAGAGCAATATATTTTTTCAGATGAATTTAAAAAAAAAATTGAGAACACAAATTCTGCAATGAACAGTATTCAATTTTGGAATAAGTCAGCTTTATACTTACTTATCCTTATATAACAAAATTTTCTTTTGAATTAGTCGATTTTAAATTTAAAGTTTGTACTGAGAACCCACACATATGTTTTAACACCGTCATGTTTTAATTATAACTTATGTCTATTAAAGAATCATATGTATACGAAAATTTTGCTAGATATCTTTCTTTCTTGCAAAGTTTAATTACTTTTAAGTACTTGTAACTACTCGTTACTTTTAGGTACAGTGCTCGTTACTTCGACTACTAGAGTACTTGTTACATTATTCACTACATGTACTCGATTGGATTAAATTCAGATGTTGTTATTCGTTACTAAGAATGTTTGGATACTATTGATTAAATCTAAAGTGTGTGACGATTCGTTTCCTCGACTATTTTTTTTGTCGACATTTTGCTCTAGTTTCAACAAGCAGCATGATGTTTGGAAGTGTGCAAAATGTGCGTCCTTCACCATAAATCTGTCCATTTCGTAACATTTGGAGTACTAGAATAACAAAAATTTACAAAAATGCACAGCCGCCAAGCGACCGTGTTACATACAGTGTGGCCCAACGAAAATTATCAGCGCAATTTTTGGTCACTTAACATTAATTTTGCAAAAAAAAACTGTTGAAAAGAGAATTGAAAGACCTTTCGAACTGTGTCATGTTTGACACCCTTTTCCATTTAAAATTTTTGATGTGCAGTCCACCCCCATTTTAGGGTTGAAGTTATGCCATTGGTACTAATCCATTCAGGTGTCCCCCTTTATACTAAAATTGACGTGTTCGAGCGTTTTTTGCAAAATTAATGTTAAGTGGCTAAAAACTGCGCTGATAATTTTCGCTGGGCCATCCTGTATATATTCGACCGAACCGTTTTACCGCATCAAGTATATCATCTATCAGAGTATCATCAGTCCTGTTCGATCTGGAGAGAGACGCGTGGATCGTGGATGTAAATCTGGAAGAGTGAGAGCTGTCGGCCTCGACATGGAAGAGGAGCACGTCTCGTTACGGTGTCGGTATCGCGCCTCTCCGCAGCGTAGCTATGAGCAACGCCTGACAGAAGTAGGCGGCTGTTGGAAGCGAAACAAAGCTACGACTGCCACGACTCTTCATTGTTTTTTTCAGTTGTACTTGTACTGTCTCTCTTTTAAGGATTCGGGGTGAAATATATTGTAATGTTTTTCATGTTAAGCGATATGCAGACATTATTTAAGGTAAATATTTGGTTTCACAACGGTTACTTTTTACCTCTTGCCTATTAAGATGTAGATAAGGGAGGTATTGTTTTTGGTCAAATTTCTCCAGTGTGAGTTTTCAACGAAGCACGAATTAGGGTCTCTAGAATACGACTTTGCTATTTTTATCGTGATGTCTGTATGATCGTGTGTGTGTGTGCTGTTGGAAGTGAAACAAAGCCACAACTTCTCATTGTTTTTTTTTTCACTTGTACTGTCTCCCTTTGAAGGATTTGTGGCAAAATATATTGTAATGTTCTCCATGTTAAGCGATATTCAAACATTATTTAAGGAAAATATTTGATTTCTCAAAGGATAGTTTTTACCTCCCGTCTATCAATATATAGATAAAGGAGGTATTGTTTTTGGTCAAATTTCTCCAGTGTGAGTTTTCAATATAAGCGATATCCACACATTATTTAAGGTAAATATTTGGTTTCACAACGGTTACTTTTTTCACTTGAATGAATAACACTTGGTAACTTATTTATTCTAGAATCATTGTTTCACGAAATAGTTTCGGGTTTATTAACTTAAATTAACTAACTGATAAAGTATATTTGCTATTACATACGATTGTTATGAGTATCATAACGAACGCAGATGTATGTAAGTTTGAAATCTAAGTTCGCGCTATATGGTAAGCAAGTTAAGCGTGGCAGAAGGGCGCCAAAATGTAAGGGGCGCCGTACCTTCAAAATAAATAAAAAAAAAAGTTAAACAAAATACTTGTAAGTTACTTGTAAAAATTAAAAACTGTAAATATGTATGTCCTCCTATATTTATCGATTTATTTATTTAGCGTATTACATTTGTTTGAGATCCTTATGTAGGGTGGATTATTTATAAAACCTTTTGAGTTATACGTGTACATATAATGTAGGCGCCCCTCGATTATATAGGCTTTACCAAAAATAAATTAAAATTACCAATGAAACTGCACAGTTTTAATTTATGTTTTGTCACTTCGAGACTTCGACATCACAAATGTGCAAACTTAATTTTGTATTTTAAACAACACCAAAAGCGTTTTTCTTTTATATCACAACAAGGTAATGGGGTATTTGTATTAAAATGCAAAACTATATTAGAATTAGAATAAAAAATATGAAACAAATACTTCACCACCAGACTCCATCGTTCAACAAATATATTATTTTATTTTACCTTTAATGAAAGAAAATTAAAAATAGCATATTTTGTAACAAGTTTGATAAACGGGTAATTGATTTTTTCGATTTTGATTCTATATTTACGTCCAATTTATTTAAAAAAAATTCTGCATGGTAGAAAAAGTTTTCATTCATATTAATTGTGTAAAGTTTCTTTCTTTTAACATTTCTTTACAATAAGTATTCGAATTGTTTTTTCCACAAAGTAATATCGAGTTACAGGTTTTATACTGTGAAACTTTTAAATATACGGTAATAATATTCATTTTGCTTTTATCCCTCAAATGATGCTAGAGTTCTTTATGGTTGAAATAAATCTTCATTTTTTACATTACTTTTATGTTCCCACAAAATGGCATTTTGTACTTGGAAATAAAATGTACATATTTTTCTACATTTATATTTAATGTTCATAGTGCCGAAAACAACAGATATATTTTTAATATTTCTACACAAAAATAAGTGGAAAACATTGGTGATATGTAACAGAATGTTTTTTTTTATACTTTGCGTTAACAATTGCCCTATTATTATATCGAAAACAGTTAAGTAATATAAAATATTGTTAAACAGTTTTTGCTATTTTTGTTGTTGTTAAATTGGTACTTCTAACAACTGCACCTAGCTGTAAATGTCAAATTGATAACATCAAATATTTTAAAATGTAGTTTAATACAATTTATATTATGTCTGAGTAAGAAAACTGAATAAACAAAACTAATATAAAAGTATATTAAAACTCATAACGTACAGATTTATAAATATTTTCTTTATATTTTAAATGCATATTGACAGATAAATGTACTCAACTTCATTCAACAGAGTTATTATATTTCCAAATATATATTCCTAGATTATAATCTGTTATTTTTTAAATTGAAAATTTGAAGATTTTTATTAAATAAGTGAAGCAGCGTATAAATAAAAATTTGAAGATTTTTATTAAATAAGTGAAGCAAAGTATAAAAAATAGTTCCCAAACTTCATTCATCAGAGTTACCATATTTCCAATTATTTATTTCTAGATTACAATCTGTTATTTTTTTAATTGAAAATTTTATTTTTTTTTATTAAATTGAAGGAAAGTATAAAAAGTAGTATATTACACTTTTTATACGACGTATAGTTCCATTCGTGTTTTTGGAGCATTCGGTACCCCTAACTCATAGAACAATATACCGTCTTATAAAACTTGTACACTAATGTTCTATTAATATTTCTACACATTAGATTCTTCTACAGACAAATAAAGATTATTATTATTATTATTATATTAGTTTGTTCAATAGTTTATCGATTTCAGAAAATTAAAATGATGTCATTTTCTAAAATATTTATACGTTTTTCTGAATTTAGAGGAGTAGAAAAAGTATAGCATTATAATCAAGATTATGGTCATTATTTAATCATCGCGAATAATGACAATCATAATCCCTTATATGATAATAAGCTATTGTAAAATTCTCTTATCAATATATTTTTCGTGATCAAGTCTGTAATGGATAGATTTGACATATATATTAAACAATATACCGTCTTATAAAACTTCTGTACTAATGTACTATTAATATTTCTACATATTAGATTCTTCTACAGACAAATAAAGATTATTATTATTATTATTATATTAGTTTGTTCAATAGTTTATCGATTTCAGAAAATTAAAATGTTGTCATTTTCTAAAATATTTATGCGTTTTTCTGAATTTAGAGGTGTAGAAAAAGTATAGTATTATAATCAAGATTAAGGTCATTATTTAATCATCGCGAATAATGACAATCATAATCCCTTATATGATAATAAGCTATTATAAAATTCTCTTATCAATATATTTTTCGTGATCAAGTCTGTAATGGATAGATTTGACAGATATATTAAACAATATATCGTCTTATAAAACTTGTGTACTAATGTACTATTAATATTTCTACATATTAGATTCCTTTACAGACAAATAAAGATTATTATTATTATTATTATATTAGTTTGTTCAATAGTTTGTCGATTTCAGAAAATTAAAATGTTGTCATTTTCTAAAATATTTATGCGTTTTTCTGAATTTAGATGAGTAGAAAAAGTATAGCATTATAATCAAGATTATGGTCATTATTTAATCATCGCGAATAATGACAATCATAATCCGTTATATGATAATAAGCTATTATAAAATTCTCTTATCAATATATTTTTCGTGATCAAGTCTGTAATGGATAGATTTGACAGATATATTAAACAATATACCGTCTTATAAAACTTGTGTACTAATGTACTTTTAATATTTCTACATATTAGATTCTTCTACAGACAAATAATAGTATATTATTTAATAAGCATAATATGTAGGCTATATTACACGAGGATGTAATTGAAAATACGAGCGGTAGCGAGTATATTTAATCATCCGAGTGTGATGTAGCCATATGCGAGTCAAATACTATACTTTATCTACAACTAACAGCCATATAAAAAATCTGATATTATTTGTTAAATATTCAGTTAGGTGTGAGTAGTTCATATATAGCTTAACAGATGGCGCCACAGTAGCACTTAAATGTCAAAATAACTATTCAAATTGTATTTATTACACTTTTATAATCATTTATATTGATATTTATAATAAAAAATATATTATTAATAAATTAACAGTTTATTAAAATGTTATGTGTTAAATTATATGCTCTATTTATTATAGAAAAGTGTAGCGTGTAATATAACATTTCATATTACACTTGTGTAATATGAGTAATATATTATATGTAGTATCACACGTATAATGTACCCATATTTCAATAGTTGTAGATAAAGATTATTATTATTATTATTATTATTATTATATTTCACATAGACATAAGTGGAAAATATTGTTGATATGTAACAGAATGTGAGACCTGATACGAGTAATGGTAGAGACGATCACGAAGTCGCCTGTTCACGTTTTCCGAAAATGGAATAAGATCCATACCGGTTTAGTTAACAGTTGGAATCAGACTGTTTCTCAGTGCAGCTACTTTTAAATAAATTATTCGCTTTTTTCTCGCAGCAAGATTGATGCTGGCTTTATTTTCCTCCGCAACTGTAAGCAGAGGTTGAATCGCCATTCAGACTGATCATCTTGTACGAAAATCCACCGCATTCATCTTCAATTTCCCTACATTTCCCCAATTTTCACAATTTAAACTTCATTTTTTATGCATGTAAATCTAATTTTATTTATTCGTACGCAAAAACTGGACCATCCAAAATTATCCTTTACGAAAATAATTGACGATTCATTACATTTCCGTATTATTACTAGCTTATACTAAATTCTTAATCATATAAAACTCGGTAAAATAACGAATATTTTAAAAAAGTTCTTTTTTCAGTGTAATTTACATTATTGTACAGAAGCAGAAGTATAACAAACATCCAAATGATCACTTATATTGAAGTGGCGTACCAAGAAACTCTCTTAGGAAGCTTCGAACTACCTTCTTTTTTTAACACGAAATAATTAAATTTGCAAGCATTATTACTAGAAAAAGAAACAATAGTTATTTGTATATCAAGGGACTAAAGTATAATTTTTTATTACTCCTCGTAGAATAAACCATGCGAATAAAAAAATGCTTTAGTCCTTAGATACACATTATATATTTTCCGAATTCATTAAATTATTAATTAAAAACATAAATAAATAGCATTATGTGTCAGCTATCTTTTGAGAAGTGGATGGCTGTGATGACAAACATACGGTCAAAGTGTCAAATATTTCTTTATAATTTTCATTTATGTTTACACCTGCTTAGACCTCGTCTGCATGAAATCCGATAAATTATTATCAAAGGTAAATAATAAATAAATTCACCAATAATATTATAGAATGATATGTTTATTATTTTAGGTAGTGCTAAAATAAACTGCAGAAACTGTTTACTATTAAAATATTGGTTAAATTAGTTTCACAGATGAGAACAAAGATAAATTTTGGCATATGTGTCTGTAAAGTTTTACTTTAACTACTCTTTGGCTAACTTCCGGAGTGATATCGTGTTGTCAGTATCGATTTCGAAATAATTTTTTAAATTCATAATTATATTGGATTAATAAAGAATCAACAATTAGTTTAAATTCCTCGTAGAATAAATTCCATATGCGTAATAAAAAATGATACTTTAGTCCCTTGATATACAAATAACTCTTCTTCAGTGTAATTTCTATTATTTATTCTGAAGCAGAAGCTCAACCATCCGTAAAATATGAAAATCTAAAATCAATTTCATCATTTCTATATTATTAGTAATATAAGTACCTGTGGGAGTATGTATATTCATGCAACTTATTTAATTTAATTTGAATTATTGACAATGTTTTTGAAGTAACACATAAACAGCTATCGGGCTTGGAATTAATTAACACATATGAATAAAAGATGTTAAGGTAAAATGAACCTTTGTAAATAAAACCCACATACAACAGAAAATTACGAAATATATAAAGCGGAAAATGTTCTTTAGATTTCTCTTTCAAACGTCTATTGCAACACAAACTTTTCAACGACCAAACTTATAGTAGGATTGACAAACAATTTATGTCTGTGAAAATCTTACAATAAAAATGTATTTTTGTAACATAATACTTTACTGGACAATGGGGCTACACAAGAAAATAAATTTTACAGCTAAAAGTAGAAGGTTCAATATCATAAATAATTAAAATTAAAAAAAAAAATATGGACTTCCTTGTATGCCTATCAAATATATACAATTTTTGTTGCACTGTATTTAAACTTATATTATTTGAAAGTGAGATACATTCTACGGCTATACGATCATTTTTGAGCTATGCAAAAATTTGAAAAATCTTTCGAGCAAAGTACTTTTTTCGAAATTGATACTGAAGTACACAATATCACTCCGCGTAGTTAGCCAAAGTAGTAGCTAAAGTAAAACATTACAGACTCTTATGTCAAAATTTAACTTTACGGATTCATCTGTCAAACTGAATTAACTTAAATTTTAATAGTAGATATTATATTTTTGCAGTTTATTTTAGCACTACGTAAAATAACAAACATATTATTCTATAATATTATTTGTGAATTTATTTATTATTTACCTTTGATAATAATATATCTAATTTCATGCAGACGACGTCTATGTATGTGTATACATAATTATTTTTAAATTATAGTTACGTACATATTTATGTACAGAAGTCACATCGAAACAGTCAAAATGTATTTGGAAATCTAAAAACCAATTTTTTTTTGAACATCTACTTTTTCTCTTTTTCCTACTGTCTTTTTTACAAAATAAAAAAAATATGTCGGGAATATTTTTTGACATTACGTATTAAAATCAATACATCACGTTTTCGAATCATTTTATTTTCGATTGCATATTGGGCAATATGAAATATAGGTCGTCAAGTAGTATGTCCACATTTTTCAACATTCTTGAAACTTTAAATGGCAATATGGAGCTGAAATTGATACTTTTTGATTAGTGCCCAATTCTTACGCAAGTCAATATCTTATTTGAAAAGCTCCCAAGAGAGCTTTAAAACGAGAATGAGAAGATTCGTGCCAAAATCTACCGAATTCACGTAATTTAAAATATTTGCCAGGATATTCGCAGGTTAAAAATAATAGTCAAAAATAGTAAAGAACAATTTGATTCTATGCACTCAATAATGGATTAAATTTCTAATTAAGTCATCCGTTTTACAGGTCGTAAACACAAAACTATTAGCGGAATTAACTGGGTGAAATAAAACCTAGTTGTACAGTTTTTTTTATTTTAATTGATGCCAACGTTATGTCCAAATGGCTCGGAATCCACTATATATTTAATTGTCATGTTGATACCCAAACACTAAAAGACCTAGCAATTATTTTCCAACATATTTGGTTAGCTTTATGTATATATATATATATATATATATATATATATATATATATATATATATATATATATATATATTAATATATTACTCTTAAAAAATTGTAATAGCTATCAAAAAACCTAGGATAGTTATCAATAACCGCCGCAGATGACAATTGAATTCCAAGCTCGGAGAGTGAGGATTTTAAGACATTTAAAGCCTGGTATGATTCATAATATTCGTGGGTTGTTCAATAGTTTACCAGTTTCACCTTATTAATAAATATTATTATATAAAATTCACTTGTGAGTAACGTTTTCATGATCAAGTCTGTATGGGTTGATATGGCAGCTATATTATCCAATTGTACCACTTTTTGACAAATCAGGACTGGGATTCTTGTTATGATATCAATTGCATATATCAACTAGAAATAATACTTGCTATTCTATAACAGTAATGGGTATTTATGGATGATACGTAATTACATGTACTCATACATATATAAAGAATACTCTACAAGTTTATACTAATATCTAGGATTTTAAGACATCTAAGGCCTGGTATGATTCGTAATATCCTTGCTTTGTTTAATAGTTTACCAGTTTCACGTTATTAATAAATATTATTTTATAAAATTCTCTTGTGAGTAACGTTTCATTAATCAAGTCTGAGTTGATATGACAGCTGTATTATCCAATTGTACCACGTTATTTTGACAAATATGTACAAATCTGTACGGTAATATTATTACCATACTTGTCAAAATTACATGGGATTAACTTACTTTTGTCTATTTAAACAAAAGGTTAATATCTTAATATCCTGAAACCGGAGCAAGGATTTAAACACATCTAACATTGTTACCGTACATATAATTATGACAGTTATGTTATTATCATACACCCTTTTTGTCAGTAGTAACTGACAGAATTTGTTCATACTTTTGTTTATAAATAAATATTAAATAAGCAAGTATACAATATACACAAAACCAAAAACTAATCATGACACTGCCTAAGGTATTTGAGACCCTGTTCCTTCTAGGAATGTTGTTCCTCATATTATTAATCTTATATTAAAATTGAAAGTAAAACTTACCACTTGAAGTTGAGGCTCTTTCATTTTAGAGAACATGTCTCTCATACTTCTAGGTGTTGATATTTTTCCTTGGAAGACGCAATCAAGATATACTCCTACATGTGCACCAGGTTGACTTTGTTGAACGTGGAGAACTAAGGAACGAATCACTGTACTTTCGGAGATGGTGTCCATAGTTACATGTTGTGCTCTGGTGGTACCAGATTCCACTGTTTCGATTATTACTAAAACAAAAAAAATATAGAGCAAATTGTTAAGTAATTATTTGTATATTTTGTGGTAGCAAGTTTCATTATTAATATACTTACATCGTTTCGTTCGACGATCGAGTAAAAGAACAAATTTTTGCTGAGATCCTGGAAAGTCGACGGCAAAAATAGTTTCAACAGAACCTCGTAGTCGTTTTTTCGGCTTAATGTGTTTAACTGTAAGGACCAGTTCGTCATTTTTGATCGATTCTTCTATTTCTTTTGTTGCCGCTATAACAAAAACAAATAATTATATTACTGTTTGGCGTGGTGATTTATGGATGGATAGAACACAAATTACAATTACAAGGTACATAAAATTGATTTTATGTTTTACATCAAAATATATAATAATGGAAGAAGAGGAGAGCCAGATAGAGCAATAAAATACGAAGAACGAATATTGACGAGGAATAAAAAGAGGAGAGGAAAATAACAAATTAACGAAATGGGGACAAGTAAGAAAAGCATACTACGACTACGAAAGAAATGGGTACCTTTCGGTACAAATAGAAAGACGATACGTAAATAAAGAGGATACACACTAACACATTAACTTTATCAAAGAGATTGATATTTACAACAACAAGAACACCAATTATAACAACAAACACAACATCCTTTTTTGGCATTATTAAATGTCTAATAAAGAGATCTTCGTAAATTTGTCATCCTGATAAATTAAAAGAAGAGAAGAAAGAAATTGTTAATATTTTCATGAAAAATGGTTATCCATTATCATCAATTAAGTGTTGCATAAAACCAAGAAGTCCTGCAAGCAATGCTGACGATAGAAATAAGATGTACTCGTATGCTCCGTTTTCGTATGTTGAGAACATCATAGAAAAGATAGAATTTTGAACAAGAAATAAGACATATGTTGAGACAAATTAAAGACGTCATCCCTCTTCAGTCTTCAAGGATATAACAAGAATAAGTGAACATCTATGATCGATCTGATTGAGCCAGCCTAAGAAAAGTCAGTCGCAGACGATTTTCACGAAATAAAATTTCAAGACACGAAAATTATTTTTTGCAATACCTGCACAGTAAGTTACCCATTAATAACAAAATTTAAACACAGTAAGTGGAACTTTTATTGCAGATTTGGTTTCCATGGTTATAGTAAACACTTCCCGTGCACGGTGGACAGTAAGTGTGTTACTTACAATTCATGGTGGATGGTAAGTATTTAGTTTCCACATCATCATAAACATTCATGGCACTCTTACTCACAATTGCAATTCAACTTTTATTTTTGACATCAATCTGACAGACGTTAATTTTGAAACCTATTTTTCTTTTTCTATTATTTTTGTCGGTATTGCAAAAAATAGCTTACTAACCTTGAACTGTAAGTGATATTTGAAGTCTCGAATGTTTAGGAAATCTCGACCCTTCGGGTCTCGACTTCCCAAACAACATTCTCGACCTAAAAACTGTCACTTACAGTTCACGGTACGTAATATACTATTAAGATTTTCATCTTTTAACACAAGATTAAGTAGAGAAGCCATTGAGACTTTTAAAACTAATTATTAATCTCAAATGTAATGGTTTGGAAATTAGTAAAGTATAGCTTCCTACATTACATTTGTTATAATTCGTTTCTCAGTTACTTGTTTACTTGTTTTGTCATTACCCTGAAAAAAGGCAGCAGTGCATGCTGCTGAAACATTGGGTTAAATAAAATTTACAGAACTAAAACTAAAAAAAAGTTGTTCTATTGAATCAAGATGATTGCTAGATTCAGATGTGGTAATGGCGAGAAAGAACAAATACTAGCTATCAAATAATGAGAGAAGGTGTAGGATTTGTGGAAGACAAGATGAATCTCTGAGGCATCTAAAGGTATCATTCAAGGAATTTCGTAGAAAAACAAGAGAGGAAGAGGTTCTGATAGACGATTTGGAGACTGGACTAGATTGTATGAAAGAAATTATGAAGAATAGGAATAATGTATGATTATGAATGAGTATTATAATTATAAATATATTACAAATATAGATTCTTAGTCGATAGGCAGGAATAAATAAATAATAATAATAAATAAATATATTGTGGTGTTAAGGAAGTAATGCAGTTCATCTGACACAATTTAAATTATGAGTTAAAGTATTTATAATAAAGAAACCATAAAACACTAAGATTAATTATTTTTATTGCTGGAAGATTTATTGCGATTTTATTAAGATCAGTGACAAGATAAATTGCTAGCGTTCACTATGATGTCATTTGTTTGTCTACAAGTTCAAGAACGAATTCATTTTAAAAAAATTACGATAATATTTCTAAAAGTAAATTGGTCTAATATTCACTTAACTATCAATATCGGAAAGATGAAAACGTAAAAGTTAGGAATTTAATTGTATTACTTCAAACTTTAGTTTAAACTTTGGAAATATTTGGCAATTCTATAGTTCAGCAGGGTTTAATTGTTTGAATGCTAAATGTAGCTAGAAATGAACAAAGTTTCTTAATATTCAAATGAACCAGGTTTAAATTGATAATAGTTCTAGGAACTTTGATATTGTGGGTTTTCACTGATAAAAATAAATTCCACGAAATATATTATTTTTATTACAATTCAGCAACTATCGCATTTGTAAATTATACTAAAAATAGATTTATGAAATTAATATAAAATTCATTCATACAATTGACATCATTTTCCATTGAAATGGCACAGTGCAGTAATAAAACTATTACATTGTAGTTTACGACAACGTTTGGATTTATGTTTAAAGACCTGTTTAAGATCGGTACAACACAAATGTAAACATAGTAAAAAGTCAAAATAAAGTGTATTAATTGTCGCACTAAGTATGTGTTGTATTAAATGTTAAAACGTTCAATATATTACTAATTTCTATAGATATTAATATAGGTATTTCTATTTCGATGGCATTATAATATATTTAAGTAATAAGTAACGACATAAAGGTATATTATTAAACAAGTTTTATAAGATGGTATATAGTTTCATGGGTTGTTTGGGGCTCGATGAGCGCAGTGAGGAGTGCTCCAAAAACACGAATGGAACAATACATCATATAAAACGAGTATAATATACTACTTTTTATTTTTTGCTTCACTTATTTAATAAAAATCTTTTTTCAATTAAAAAAATAATGGATTGTAATTACTCAAATACAAGTGAATAAAATAAGTTGAAATTTTGGATATAACATTCCGACACTCTAGATTTAGATCTGATTAGATTTTGGTGTTAATTGTGCAATTAGAATTGGTGTTTTCATGAAGATCTGAAGTGTTTTCTGAAATATCTTAATTAATTATGAATATAAGACAATTTTTGTAAATATGTAGATCAAATTTGTTTCTATCTAGCTCCATTTAACTATTATAAGTAAGTATGATTTAGTTTACCTATAGAACTAAATGTTTTATATTTGATACTGACAATTATTATAATTGTCAATGAAAATATTGAAAAATAATTATCAAATAC
This sequence comes from Stenolophus ochropezus, assembly GCA_035578165.1. Lineage (NCBI taxonomy): Eukaryota > Metazoa > Arthropoda > Insecta > Coleoptera > Carabidae > Stenolophus > Stenolophus ochropezus. Next base: position 3,034,836 of record JAQOWZ010000028.1, on the reverse strand, counting down.
ACGAAAAGGGATTTTAGTAATACTGTAAGTCCTAATTATTTTAATAATTTATTTTACCGTGTCAGCAATGAACGTATGGATACTCATATTATATAAAATATAAATATTAATAAAAAGTGTAAAGAGGACAGGTTACAGGTTATATGCTGGCCACATGAGATTTTTTTTAATGTGTCATTAGTTTTTGATGAAATATGAACCTAGACTATGCCTCAAAAGAATTCACTGTTTATTAATAAATGTACTAGAAAGACATAAATTCATTAAATGTAAAAAAAGAAAAGAAAATTTGTTGAAGTGTCGGAGAAAACGTTGGTAAATTATTTTAAAAAATCGGTTTTTATTGTGAAGGAACGAGAAGAATTTTCGCTTAACTTCCATTTCATTTTTTTCCTTTTTAGTTTGTCAAAAACCCTTATCAATCTGATTAACAACCCGGAGTTTCTTGTCCGGAATTACACCCGGAATCGATACAAATTCCGGACGGTTGAATTGGTTCAACACTTAAAATCCACGTTCGTCGACTAACACAGTTACCACAAAAATATAGGTTTACGTTTATCTATTCTCCACACTTATTAGATCCTTATAAATAATAATTTCACAAATTGAAGAGCCCTTTAACTTTTCTGAATTGGAGTGTTCTTGAAATACCAATTATTTTTCTCTACAGTAACATCTTACTTCTTGATTACGAGTTAAGGTCCTAAAGAGGAATGCAAATTAAGATTCTTAAGTGTTCTGTAACTCAATTGGTTAATAATGCCTCAATAAGAACTTACGTTCTAATTGAAATTGAAGGCATCCGTTCAAAAAAATGTATTGAAGTATATGAAAATAATAATTAACGGATTTCAAAACATATGTTGAAAAATCAAATTTTGCGAATAAAAAACAAATTCAGTTTAATGAAATCACTAATTATAATAAATAATTAATCAAATTTCAATTTATACAGTTGTAATAAAACAAAAAAAAATAATTATAAATTCAATATATTTATGTACATAAAATTAGTTTTACTATGTTATCAAAATATTATAGTTTTATTTTCCGTTCATTTTATATGCTTACGTGGTCTAGTTTAATTCTGCTTCTTAATTTTTTAAGATAAACAAAATATTTTTTATATCGGCCTTTTACCAAAAACCTTGTATATCAAGAAAATATCAATTTGCTGTCTATATAAATAAATATTTATTACAAATTCTGAGAAATATTTTATTACGATATTTATATATATTTCTAGCCAATTTAATATATTTTGTACATCAAAAAATATTTTTGAAGTTTGATTACAAAAGATCACATGTATATTATTAGGAGAAATCAAAAAATAAATCTTTAAGAAAACAATTGAAAAAAGACTGATTAAAATAGTAATATAAAAAAAATATTTCGCATGGACTATACTTTTGCATATATATTTATTAAAAAAATAAATTCAAGAACATGGTATTTATTTATTAAAATTAATTAAAATTTTACATATTTTTAACTAGTTTTGTTATTAATTTTAATACATATGATTTCCGGTATATTAATTCTTTTAAATAATACATATTTTATAGAATATTTCAATCTATTATTTTTCATTTTTTGTTCATTTAGAATAAAATACGAATACAGTATTAATTAAAATATTTGCTTGTTATATGTTTGTTATTACTACGGATACATAGTATTGTAAACATATTTTCATATGCCAATGTAACCATAGACAACGTTAAGATATAAATTCATATCTAACAGTTCTATCAAAAATCCTATTGTTTGTAGATAGTTGCTAAGAAGTAATTCTATAAAGGTATCTTTATTAATAAAATTTAAATGAATTAGAAAATAATATCGTGGTTGTAGAAAAAGCATAGTGTACAACTCGCTTGGAATGTCCATTTTGTACTCGTATGAAATGCGTATCATTCCATGCTTGTTGTACAATATACTATTTCCTATTTAAAATTTTGGATCCTTACTAGAAAATAGGAAACAGGAATATATAATTTCAAATTTAAAAAATCTGATGTGTCACCACTCTAGTAATATATTTTACAATAAAAATAGTATTTTTATTTAATTTCATAAAATAATATCAATATATGTATATATATTATTTTTTTATTATTTTAAATGATCAATATTACTTGCATATTTCAGCCAAAAATATTTATATTAAATGTTTTTCTTGCAGTTATTAGAAATAAAATATACAGATACAGAAAGTTGATACATTTTTCAAAATATTTAGATTTTAGGTTTTTAATTCATTAATATTATTTTCTGGTTACAAAATATTTTCAAAAGTTCTTTCTATACAAATTTTATTGTTGTCTTTTCGTTTTAGATTTCAATGTTTTGTGGTATTTTGAAAACAAAATAATTACATTCTCATAAATATTGTGATAATATATTTTGATTTTAAGGTAATTTATGAAACTTTCGGTTGTTTAATATCCTCCAATGCATTACATTTTATTATTTTAAATGATCAATTTTTGGTTGTATACTTTAGTCAAACAATTTTTTAAATTATTTTTTTTTTGTGGTTTTTAGAAACAAAATATAAAGTAGACATTTCTCAAAATATTTAGATTTGATTAGGCCTTTAATTTAATATTTTTTTTTTCTGGTAACAAAATGTTTTAAGTTCTTTATACCCTACTTTCATTTTTAATTTCAATATTTTGTGGTATTTTGAAAACAAAATAATTACATTCTCATAAATATTGTTATACTATATTTTCATTTAAGGGAATACAAAATATTTTCAAAAGTTCCTTATATCCAACTTTTATTGTTGTCTTTTCTTTTCAAATTTCAATATTTAGTGGTATTTTTAAAACAAATAATACATTTTCATAAATACTGTCATAATATATCTTCAATTAATGATATTTACGAAACTTTCTCTTATTTAACATCCTCCAATGAATTTCCCTTTTCCGCCCTCACCTGAATCGATGGAAACAGCCCCCACGCACAGTCCTGCCGTGAGCAGGAGAGCCAGGGCGAGAATATTCCTCATCCTGCCTTCGAGTCCTTCGCTGCTGCAACACACGCACGCACTGATCACCAGCCACCGACTAACTCACCGAGACGTGGCCGCGGACTAAAGAGGTGGAAGCCTCAAATTGCTCCAGCGACATGGCATAAGATTTGCGTGATCTTTATTATGCATGCATTAGTACAGATAGTAGTGTTGTATTTGTAATTGCTTAATAGTTTCCTAATATGGAAATAGTGTATTATTATACAAGTATAAGATAGTGTATTGTTCCATGAGTTGTTTGGGGCACGAGTGCTCCAAAAACACGAATGGAACAATACGTCGTATAAAACGAGAATAATATATTTTTTCTACGACCACCATGAAAAGTTGATATTTATGCTCTCTTTTGTCATCGTAAAGTCAATTATTACTGAGGAACGAGCAAATAAATACTTTACGACGCGTCTCCATAGAAACGTGCGGTAAAGTACTTAATTTGCACGCTTAGATTATTTATTTACTCATATCGTCATGGTTACAGCAACACAAAACAGAAAATCGGTTAAAATTGAATTGAACTTGCTAAATAGGTATAATTATTTTTTTATTTCGTTAGTAAAGTCGTAGAAAAAATTATGTGTGCATCTCTAGCGTAAAGTATCTTTATTGCTCTAGCTCGATTGTTTACGAGCACGATTAATAAAGATTCACTCTATACTCTTGATACACAAATAACTAATATTTATACTTTGCTTCACTTATTTAACAAAAATCTTAAAATTTTCAATTAAAAAAATAACTAATTTTAATTTAAGGATATATAAAGGTGAAGTATGGTAACTTTGTTGAATGACTTTGGATACGTTTATGTGTCAAAATGCATTTAAAATATTATGAAAATATTTATAAATCTATACATTATGAGTTGTAACATTTTAATATCTTTTTAAATTAGTTTTGTTTATTTGGTTTTTCCTACTGAGAAATAATATAAATTGTATTAAAAAACATTTAAATATATTTGAGATTATCAATTTGTCATTTAAAGTGGGGTGCAGTTGTTTGAAGTACCAATATTACAACAACAAAAATACCAAAAACAGTTTAACAATATTTTATATTATTTAACTGTTTTCGATATAATAATAGGATAATTGTTAACGCAAAGTATAAAGATAGTATTGTACAACTAATGCAGATTGTGGTCTATTTCTAGATCTACTTTCTAGACTCTTGTCTTGTCTTGTCTATTTCGCTTTAAAAATTTGGAATCTACTCATTAAGATATATAGATTAAATTTTCATAGATTTAGCGACACAAAGGGTACAATTTTTAATCAAAAATTGATCTTATTTGAGAATTGAACTCAGAATTTTACCTTGAAAATTACAGAAGTTACAATATAATAATTATTTTCATGTATTTGTGTTTTAATTTTTTTTTGCATAATTAGTATTGCCGTTTAGATCTTGACTTTTTATTATTCTATTTACGTATGATTCATGCAATATTTTATTTACGATAGAACTTAGGAAAGTCGAAAAACATAAAAGAAAAATGCTTTCAAATCTGATTTAGGGTCACTAAATTAAATAAAAAGTTTGCTTGCACAAGAAAATTTTCACGTTAGTTTCCGATTGTGGTACGACTGTTTTCTAAACAAGTCAAATTTTGTTTGCTTTAAAAATTTAAGCACTCGTTATTAAACTATTGTTTTACAAACTAAAAACTGACAACTACATTTCAATTTTACACAGTATGGCAGATAATAGCTAATAACATACCTAGTGTTGTTATGAGTATCATAAGATGTTTGAAATTTGAGCTTGTAGAGCAAGGATTTTAAGATATTTAAGGCATGCTATGTTTCACTAATTTACCAATTTCAGAAACTAAAGATGATAATAAAATTATTTTTTTTAATTACTAATTATCTTAACAATAACGTTTTTGTGATTAAAGTCTGTATGGGTTGATATAAGGCTACGGTTACAACTATACTATCTTATGATACGTAATAATATTACCGTACAGATACAGTTATATGACTTATTTAACAGCTTAATTCTGTATAAGTGAACACAGACTTATCATCGTGAAATCGATAAATATATTAAATGGTTCATTATATTTCTCTGTGGCACCAAACAATTGAGCAAGTACCTACAGTAATTATTTTGTGACATGTTTTATTATTTACGTTTTAATGGTTGAGGTTGTAAGCCAACAGCCTTTGTAAGGGACTTATAATGGTGAAACCATTATAATAATATACAAGAGAGATTTTAAAGAATAATGACAACTTATTTTTAATAGATAACAATAATTAGATACGTTATAAAGTAAATAATGGTTTATAAATAACTATTTCAATGTAATATCTACAGATCATTGTTCATAAAGGATGAGAACAAGAGGTGTACCGCAGGGTTCTATTTTAGGTCCTATTGTTTTCAACATTTCGCTCAATTCTATAGAAGTATTTATAGTAATATATATATATATATATATATATATATATATATATATATATATATATATATATATATATTGTTGTAGTTTTGCTCTAAATTTATCAGGAGAGAGAGTATCCGCAAGTTTTTTAAATCTCATGTTAAAGTCCTATATTTCACATTTCGTCGCAAACACTGTATATATATTTGTTCACACAATTATTAATTAATAATTCGATGAATACAATTTGTAAATAAGCGAATGACAATAGAATGTACTTCACAGAAACAAAATAATATGTGAACTAAATATTCAAAGTTTTAATAATGTGAAATAGAGTTTGTTAGTTATAAAGTTTATTCAATGCTTTGTAGATCTATTCAGCCAGTTATTTAAAATGACATTTATAGAAAGGTTAAAGTCCATTCATATAATAAATAAATAAAAGGAACTAAAGTACTGTACCATTATATTAGTTTTAATACCAACCAGGCTCATAATTTTTCCAAACTTTTATAGTTAAAAATTTAATTTAAACTTCTGCATAATATATTTTACAGGAAACTATTTATTTGAAGTGCGTATAATTTGTTAAATGTTTAAATGTAAACTTCCATATATTTAATGTACGGATAACTTATAATTGCAACAGTTTCAAAACTGTCAATAACTGCTGTCCATTAGAAATTTATACAATTTGCAGTTATAATCTCAATTAAATTAATACCAGCAATTATAATGCTACCACCATTGTAGTGGTAATATACATGTAAATTTAAACGAGAATAATTTGATGATTATAAAGCAATCATCACTTAATCATCGACGAAGGTCAATGCCTAACCCAAATGCATCATGTTGAACTAACCAAATCTCTTATTCACGTTTTCCTCGTAAGGAAATGATGCAACTTTAATGTATTTTTAGATATGATACAAATATGACAATATTCAAATTTTCATTATTAATTAACGAAATTTTCCACAATATTACAGTTTCATAATTAGCAATTTGTATACGATATATTTTTAATTAATTTACATCAAACATTTCAAATTGAAATTTGATGTTTAGCCATTTAATACTTTCGAAAAAATTATCTAGCTCAATAAACAATCGTTTCCAAAAATGGTATGAGGTACGACATAGATTTCATACGTAGGTGCAAGAAATTTTTAAATCGCCCACTTGCATTCTAAGGTTATTTATACCTAAAAAGTGAAATCGGTAGTAAAAAATTCTTCAATGATACTTACAAAAGGTCTTGTGTAGTTACCAGCAGTATTCAAAATTTTAAAGTACACAATAAAAGTTTAATTATTAGATTGAATAATTAATAATTAGGAAAACTTTTTGGAGTAGCACTCGTTTAATAATATCCACTAATACGTTAACGTTTAATTGGTTATTAAAAATTATTAAAGGATTGTATGTTATTTACAAAAATATTTATTTGAAGAAATATTTCCGTAAAGTAATTTTCACGTTATTCTTTAATAATTTTTAATACCCAATAATCACTCACATGAAAATTGATTTACAGTCGAAACGTTGGTGTATATTATAATTAATTAAATGTGTTACTCCAAAAAGTTTCTCTAATTATTTTATAAACGTCATAATAGAATATATTATTAGCATTTTTAAACTGTTTTGTTATTGGAGAAAATAGTACATTGTGTCATTAAAAAAGTAAAAGAGATACTTTTATATACACGACGAGAGAAGCGAGTCAGATAATTATATGCGAGGCACACAAAGACACTTTTATTCCAAATGACACATCTATTATTTCTTCAAACGTAGATATTTTAAAAAATAATTTACTACTTGACGTTCAATTTGTAGGTTATCAATAGTTTTATAGCGATATTAGTGCAATATTACTGGTTTCTATTGTTCAAGTTAGATTTTATTCGCTGATTCTATGTACTTTCTATGTATACTTATTTTTTTACTTCTAATTAGTGGGAGACTCTTTATTTTTCACTAGTGAAATAATGAGATCATTATTTTACGCGAAATCAAATTGAAAGGTAGACATATATAAAAACATTAACAGCTACAAAAATAGAATATTTACACAATTATAATGAACAATATATATTTGTATTGTCGTTGTTAATAGATAGGAAAAAAGTTGAATTTAGGAATAAAATGTACTAAATATAAAACGTATTTTATACTTGGTGTATATTTAATCATTATTATAGCATTGACACAAATATTGGTAATAATATATTTATAACAAGACATTATACGAATATAAGCTTATATCTAAAAAGAAAATTTAAATATGTTATTAATAGTCTATTATCCCTTGTAAGGTATACCAGATCTACCATATCGCAGATGTTGGTAATATTTATACATTATGGGCATTTACCAGCTATAGTGAAAAATGCACCACAAGGTCCATTTTTACCTAGAAAAACAGGGAAGTAGATCTCGTCGTGATATGAACTTAGGTTGTTGGAACTACAATAATTTTATTTGAATTTATAAAGTAACGAATTTATTGTTTATTTATTTATACTTACCTGGATTATGGCACAAGTACATAAGATACATGTTTCGCGACAAGTTTTACTTACATTTTATTGAAGTAGGTAGTTAACTTACAGCAGCCTCAGTAAGGAACCTACAGCAGCTTATAGTTGCTGGGATTTGAATCCCAGATTTCAAACTACTTTCAGTAGTCAGATCGTGTTTATCAAGTGAGCCACCGTTGTCTGTTAAATGGGTTGAATCTTAGTAATGCATTATTACTATTATTAAATGTTTTGTAAGAACAGCTGTGACTTACTTAATTAAGATACTCTGACTTGTATTAAGTTAAGTGTAAACAGAAATATTGTTAAATCCAAGAGGTTTAAAACCAACTATAAGTAGGTTATTTGTAGATACTGCACGCTTACAACTTCCACCACTAAAATACAAGTAAATTGCCACCTTGGAAATATGTGTCATAGGTGAATAAAGATGAGATATTTCAAGTCTTCCGTCATACTTTCTGTCGCTTCAAGATTTGAAAGAAGTTGTGAAAAATGTAATTTTTCAAGTTTAGTAAAGTTTGAGATGTTTACATTGCCATACACCTGATACACTGTAGGAGTGTGTGACGTCAGAACACACCTTACCATGTTAGGTGTGTTATGATTGTACGTAGGATGCACCATATGACTTTGTTCTTGTGCAACCGACCTACGTTGGCGCCTAGATTTCGTGCAAATTCAAACAGTATTTGGAGATCTTTCAATTCAAGTCGATAAATGTACACATGATACATTTTTTGTTTAAAATCTTAAAAATATTGGCTCGTATTACGAGCTCACTTTTATAATAAAATCGCGATTTTAACGCCCACTTTTACATCATAATCTTATGTAAAATTGAAAGTTAAAATCAGGATATTATTATAAAAATGAGCTAGTTCGCTTTTATAATAAAATCGCGATTCTAACGTTCGTTTTTACAAAAGATTTTGATATAAAAGTGAGCGTTAAAATCGCGATTTTATTATAAAAGTGAGCTCCTAATACGGGCCATTCTCTCTAATAAAATATAAATTGTAGAAACTGTCATGACTCATATAGTCATATTCAAATACAAATATAATAGACATAAAAAAAATATTTAAATTTTCTTCGCGCTAAATGTTATTATTAAAGTACAAGTTAATGTTGACTAAAACCAGTTTATTTTTTTTGGTTAACGATTACCGGTATTTTTGGCCTAAAATATTGGTTAAAATTTTTGTTCAAAATATCGGTTACCGGTTTTTTTATCCGGTTTTATTAACCGGTTACATGCCCCGCTTAATATGAATTACATCAAATTGATATTAATTTTAAACTGTTAAAATTAAACTTGATTTTTTTTGTTTCAGGTTTCAAAGAGTTCTTCGAAGGTAAGATAATTTTTTTTTATTTTTAGAACATATTTTAATATTGTAGTTTTTCAATGTTTTATTTTCTTTATTTATATTAAATTAACTCATTGAACAACAATTTTTTTGTTTAAATTATTGTTGAAATTGAACGTGTTTCTTTTCTGATGTATATTTATCATTAATTTTCCAGAGAGAAACTGTGAAGATAAATTATGAGACTAGATTCGAATTTATATTTATAATAAATGGTAGGAAAAATCTTTTATGATTGCTGGGTTAATATATCTTACCTGTCGAGAATATTGTATTCTAGTTTTTTATTTGTATTCTCTATTGTTCGTTTTTCAAATTATATTTTACTTTATATTACCTACTTCAGAATAATAACGATTATTAAAGCTTTTCATAAACATATAGAAAAAAAACTATATAAGTATAATTATATATATTTAAAAACAATTTTATTCTCTTATTTATAATACCTACATTTATTCATTATTTATAATAATTGGCTTTTCACCACCGTAGTATATATATATATATATATATATATATATATATATATATATATATATATATATATATATATATCACTACAAGCATTGAAATCTCAATCTAGCAGCATTGCATTTATCACACAGTGATATATCATATAACTAGATAACTTATATGGATGCGCGCGCAATCATTTACACTCGAAATGAGACACGTAATTCGGCACTGCAAATCATGAAGATCCTTTGCTAAATCAGTATTGGTAGAAGTGTATCTTTTATATTTGGACATTACAATTAAAAAAATAATACATTTCATACTTTATATTTTAGAACATTATTAGAATTATTCACAATTACGAATCAAACATGCAACTTCAAGAAATATCAAAACGAAACAATATATGTACTTTCATGTTAGTTATTTGTTTCTACGATAATTCTCTAAATTAGTCGGAAAATTAAATTGTGAATGTATAGTTTATACTGGAGTAAAATAATATTTTGGTTAGGAGTTTAAAAAGTGACATATTGACCTAGGTTAATAATAAATTATTATTGACCTGGGTTACTATAATTATCAAGTAAATGCTAGTGAAAAACTATTTCTCATGTTAAATACAGGTAAATAATAGTGGGTGTCTGTAGTAGTATTAATAATTTTATACTTACCTAAATTCATTTTTTTATACTTACCTTTCATGGAATATATGATGCATGTCCTACTAAAATTAAAATTATTGATGTAAATATTTGTTAATTTTTGTGGCTAAAAATATAATTTTTTAATTTGAATGTTTAATGATTATTCTAGGCAGGCTTTTAATTTTGCGCCAAAATTAATCGACGTCTTTGAAGTTGCGTACGCGTGTATTTTATGATTATTGTAATTACTTTATGAGTCTTTTATTATTCCAACGCCCTCTTTAATTTTATTTCAACACATTCCAGCGGACCAATTAATAATAGGAATGCATGACTTAATTTTGATTGCAATGTTGTCCATCTGGTTCTGTCATTAGTTGCCTTTTTTAGTGCTACTGTTAGACTCATAATTCCAATGAATCATTTTCAAAGAAATATTAAATCTGCATCTAAATCCGGTAGTAATTAAATCACCACAAAAAAAATCTAATATATTTACACAAAATGTAATTCAGGCTATGTAAATTTATTGCTAATTTGCAAATAATTTGTGATTAATTTCCATATGTAATAAACATTTGTACACGTGGAGTTATTCTCATGTGAAGTACACGTAGGATGAAACCTGAAATTTTATGTATAAATCAGGCAATAATTTTAATTCATTTATTCAACTATACAACAAATAATAGCGTATCATCCCCCATATAACATTACATATATACAATATAAAATACATTTGTTTTTAAATTATTACATACATTTAATAGTATATTATATACCAAGGTTGAAAAGACTATCATTATTGACCTAGTGCCAAGTTGGTCAATAATTATCTTCTCAACCGTGGTATATATTATATTCTTCATTACTAGCATTTCAACGTACTAAAAAAATAGTATGTGTAACAAGTGCAGAAAGTCTATTTCCCACGAGGTGTGAAAATCACACAAGGTGAGAAATAGATGATTTTGCACGAGTGGTACACTATACTTATTGTTAATATTAATGTATTATTGACTGTTACCAAGTAAGCAGTAATAAAAAACAATTTCTTATGTCAAATAAAGATTAATAATAATGGATTCAAGGCTAGTAGTGAAAAAAGTACTTTACTTTACTTTACTTTACGAAATAAGTTCTGCATTCAATCTTTATTTTCACAGCACACTTTTTTCTTGCCAACGCAATTTTTCATATTTATCTAAGAGGGTATCAATTTAACGTCTTTATCTTGGACATTTATTTTTAGGGACATTTATTTAATTTCGATAAGGAACATTATTTTTATAAATTTTTAGCTTATATTTTTTTGTGTATAATTTTATAATAAATATTTTTTTACAATATGGGGTTCACATTTCATATAAATCACAACTACATTTTTATCTTCTATTCTTGATATAAACTTCTATATATATTTTTGATATTTTTTGGAATATTTTCTTGGTATTTTAGTTTGTCTATTAGATATATACCGCATGTTTCAAGAAAGTGTTATCATAGGCATTTACCATGGGAAAACGGTTTTTAGTAAATAAAAACTGTCCGGCTAACAACTAAATAACCATATTATACAGAACAATACTACATGTATTCCTACATGTTGTATACACAATACAGTGACTTAGTTGTTAGGACAGTTTTTATTTACCAAAAACTGTTTTCCCATGTTAAATATATATGACAACACTTTTTTGGAACACACGGTATAGTCTCATCACACATTAAAAAAACTGACCCATGCCTTGTGGTGACATAGTGTATAGAAATTACTATCAAGTTTGAGGATCCACATTTATGATCTCAGTGATGTTAGTCAACCAGCACATAATTATCACGTCGGATACATCACCATTAATACCTTACTTATGACACAGTTCAAGCGGTGAAGTAGCATACCAAAGACTAATTTCTTCTTTGGTCAGCCAGTACAGTCATATGGTCATGGCGTGTCTTTCTGACAACTTTCATCACTAAAATGCAAGTAAAACCTGTCACGAAACAAGTGCCTCTAGCCTTAGGTACTTGTGCCACAGGTGATTTCTTCTTTGATCTTTTCGTTTCCTCCATTTCTTCTTTCTTCTTCCTTACCTGACCATCTAAACGTAGGTGTACGTCGATGTAGGATCTTCAGAACAATTGCAAGCACATTGCTGTCACTTCATAGAGCATAAAGCTGCAGCTTCTGCAACCGGTACTTCGAAAGACTCTCCACAGCTTAAACAAACATCTCGGTGACCGACATAGGTAGCGGGTAGTACGTCTAATTGAGCTGGTTTCCTCCAGGTTACAAGACAGACTACGTTTTTGTGGTGTGGCTGACGAATACTCCTACTGTGGGATGATCCCATATCGCTTTGCTAAAAGTAAAGAAAATAACCATAAGTAATTTGAGAGCCATGAAGTTTTTGGAAAAGTTTGCGAAGAGTTGTTTCCAGGGCCGGATTTATCATTAAGCCCCCAAATTTAAGAGACCACGATGAAGAGAGGAATAAGCGACTGATGTTGGTGATGGAAAAAATAAATAAACGGGACTGCAGTCAGAAATAATTTATTTGGCTAGTCTAGGCCAACGTTTCGCTACCTATTGCAGCTTCTTCAGTCTTCTTTAGTCTTTGCCCTGAAGAAGCTGCAATAGGCAGCGAAACGTTGGCCTAGACTAGCCAAATCAATTATTTCCGACTGCAGACCTATTTATTTATTTTTTCCATTAAGAGACCACATTCTTATTTTCTATTAAAGATTTTTTAACTATACTTGGTACGCCAAACAGATGCACTAATGAAATTAATAAGCAGAAGTCAGTTTTACACGTTACAAATTAAGAAATGTGAAGCAAGTATGTTAATATTTGAAAGGAAGTTAATACGTAAAGTATTTTAATAAATACTATTTATAATGGGAGAGGTAGTAGATTACTGGAGTAGTAGTTTTTCGAAGGCTTTATTAAAGTTTCGATCGGTTTGGAACCCACTTGAGTCTTCCCAGGGAGTGAAAAAAATTGTATATTGTGTATCTAGTAGGAAAAGTGATATATTCTCAGACGGTAGCGGAAATTGAAAATAACAGGAGTCTGGGAAGACCCTTTCTTACGTGGCACACTATTTTATTTTTTCGGTGTATATTCCATAATAATGAAATAAATATAATTCTATTTTTATTTATGAAAAACAATAGTGTATATAGTAAATACACTAAAATATCGGAATAATGCAATTTCCGGTTCAAAAACAAAACAGACAGGTGTCAATTTTCGTCCCATCGAAATAGGATATTTTGTATCGAGTGCAAAAAAGCATTCCTATCCATGGGAGTGTAATTTTTGCGGCACGAAAGAGTCATAATTTTATGACTTTTTTCTGATAAGTTGAACACTATATTTTTTAGGCTAGAATGTATTTGACACTTATTACAATCATTTTTACACTAACAATCCGTTTGTTATCAAACTATATATAGTGGTAACTATAGTAATAATAAAGAGAATGGAGAACATCGGCTCATGGCTTGTTGATTGAGTTTGAACGATTTGGAAATAATTTTGCTTAAATATGATTGGTTTTGGTCAAGACGGAAATGCTTATTTCCGTCGCCTAATCGTAAGTCCTGAGTGATTACTCCTTTTGACAGATAATTTATTAAATGGAAATGAATAATTTTCTGTAGTGGCTGCCTAAAATAGTTATTTGTAGTCCTTAGATATACATTATATTTTTTTCCAAAATCGTTAAATTATAAATTAAAAACATCAATAAATAGCATTATGTGTTTGTAAAACGTCAGCTAGCTATTGAGACAGGAATGTAATAACAAACGTACTGTTAAAGTATCAAATATTTCTTTATAATTTTCATTTGTTTACCCCTGCTTAGTCGTCGTCTGCATGAAATCATATAAATTATTATCAAAGGTATATAATAAATAATAGCGCTAATATAAACTGTAGAAATATAATATTATTAAAAAGGTTAATTCAGTCCGTAAAATAAAATTTTGACTAGTAAAGTTTTACTATAGCTACTATTTTGGCTAAATTCACGGAGAAATAACGTGTACTTAGTATCGATTTCGAAAAAAGGTACTTTGCTCAAAGGATTTTTCAAATTTTAATTAATATTTCAGAAGCATGACGGTGAAATTTTATAAATTCGTACAAATTAAAATGTCTTTAAACATTTTTAAGTTAATTATTCCTTGTTTTTAACAAAAGATGTCCAGTGCATTTAAAACATTATTAACACTGAGACAGTAAGAAGATAAATAATAATTAAAAATAAACACAACATAAATAAAGCTTAAAGCTGAAAAAAAAGTAAATGAGATTTTTACTTACCTGTTCAAAGAAATGAAAGAAAAACGCAAATGAATTTCAGAATTTTTATTCATTACATATGTACAATAAATAAAAATTGATACAACCATTAAAATTATAAAAGTGGAATGATATTAAATAAATTAAAATTATTTACATCTACTTGCATTGAAACATCGAAATCAGAGCATGCACTACGTACAACAGGTCAACTTATAGAATCACAGACATTGGACATCTTTGTGCTTTCTATATCACACTTATTGTCTACATTAATTCCTATTCATTGCTTTGGCATAATACCATCAACACACCGTAATAAGTGGTGATATTAATGATATAGTTCAGTTGAATACTATTCTATAGACATTAGACTACAGCCTTATTTTTGTGACCTTTATAATCAATAAAATATTGTAAAGAATACAATTATCGTTAATTTGACAAGAATGTCAAAATTTCATATTCCAGTGAACCATTGCAATTAAATAGTATGTTGTGCAACGAGTGTAGAAAGTCGCTTATTTTCCACGACGTGGCTCACAAGCTGGGAAATAGGTGATTCTGTATGTTTGGCACACTATACTTTTTTTACAACACTGCTAAACGTTACAGAAGAAAAATGCATGCATGAAAGCTGGTTGACATAGAAAGCAATATGGCACATAAAACCTCATAAAGAGAACCTTCATGCATGCGCAGTGTTGGCAATTCCTGTGAGACTCACACTTTAACCCACTTTGAAGCTTTATAAAGTGTGAGAAAAATGCCACTTTTCACAGTGGTTGTAGAAAAACAATATTGCAAACAATACAATAGCATGTAAAGTATAAAATTTGATATTCTGGTGAAAATTTTTGTATTTTTTAAAATTGTAAAGAATATGATTATTATGAACAACTATTGTAATTTGAACAAGTTGATTATTGAACTTCAAACTTTTTTTTTAATAAAATCATATTTTGTTAAATTTTGCAGATAATTAATTTTGCGCCTCCGTTTCATTATAACTGGTAATACAGAACTCAAAATCGTCCTGTCATATTTTTTTACGACTTGAATTTCAAAATTTACAATAGTCACAAGAATAGCATTTTTTACAATATTGTAAAGTACCTTGTAATTGTAAGCTAGACAATATTGTATTGATTACAACGGTCACGAGAATAAGGCTGTTAGAATAAAATAAATATTACTTCACGATGATCAAGTTTACTTGGGGTGCAAAAAGCTTTCAATCAAAATGAAAACTGTTTGTCTGGGAATTGAAACAAAAACATTTTTTCCAGAATGGTTTTCATTGTTCAGTTAGCATTAATCCACCTAGACATTATTTAATTTGTTCATCAACGCATTTCCATTTGCTACTAAAACAGATTTCAGGTTACGTCTCTTTTCATCAACGAAGGAAGAAAACACTACAGTGTGCAATTTTAGAAAACTTTGTAATTAAAAATTGGGAACTTTTTTATAATTTATCTTTTCCAGTTGATGAACTTGAAGTAAAGAGTTTTCTTTGATGTACTTGGTTTGTTAACAAAGGTTACGAAGAGAAATATAAAACAGCAAAATTGAGAAGTACTTTTACACAGTTTTCTGAGTATTATTAAAGAAGGAATCGTGGATGCAGGTGTCCAACTTTTGTTCTTTGAAAACAAATCCACGGTATATAAGTTATAAGTCGTCCTCTTTCATCCTCAAAACTATATTTATCGTCATTTCTAATCAGAGTCTACACTTAGACAAAAATCTTTTTAGATTACACACACCATGTAGCTCTCAATGTATTAGATCAGCGTTTCCCAATCTGTAATCCATGGGTATCCTTTCAATATTTTTTAACACTTGGGATATACTACACTGTACTAAAATATTTTTAGTAATACATGTGAAGATAATTTAAAAATTATTAAAAAAAATATAAAGTCGCTTTTTATTTGTTAGTTTTGGTGTGTTTTATAAATTATCTGTCAAAATCTGACTGAACTATAACAGATAACATCTATATAATATGTATTGATAGGTCTCTATATGAACACAATCATATGTGAAATAAAATGCAATGAATTATTATTTTTCTTTTTATATATGCTATTACATACATAAAACTTAAAATTTTGTGAGGATCCATAAGCAAGGCCGTATTCAGTCGCGGGTTTTAACGATAACATAACTTTTTAATTTTATCCTGAAGAATTTGCAATTGAAAATTATCGTAGAATAGTTTTTGTATTGTATATATAACCTGAATATGTAACAATTAATTGACTTTTTCTAAAACTAGCAATACATATAGTAATTCGGTATCTATGTAATACCTATATGGTTCTTATGTATGTATTCCTATAATATTTTTCGTTTCATGTTACTTTTTTAAGCAAATAAATATATTTTTATCCTAAACATATTGAAAATATGATTTTCCTGCGTGTGAATGCGCTGGGCAAAGACACAGATTATTACCTTGCGGAACGCCCTTTTGTATTCTTGAATGCTCAAACAACTGCCCTAATTCACCTCCTTCAACAAATTCACCTTACAGAATACCTCATCAGAATAATTTGGAACGTGGTCTAGGTTCACTTTTTTCTAATTATCCGTCATTATAGTGACGTTTAAGAAAAGGAAAGTACTTGTATTAGTACGTGCACAAGTAATCTTGACAGGAAAGTTAATAGCCACTCAGATTATTTATTTAAATATAATTTTGAGGTTATACATGCTACGATCTTCTGACAATTGACGGTCAGACAACTTTGTAGGAACAGACGACTAACGGTCAGATTTATTTGAATTTCCAACGAACATCGTTAACAATACCAAACTCTTTCCTCCCATTCGCTAACACTGCAACCCCTAGACAGCACTGCACCCCAAGCCAGCCCGATCACCGTTTCGCCCTCACGCGGCGATGCTGCTCAAGCGCGTGAACCGCGTGACCTGCGCCACGGGCGTGGACTCGCGCACCACGCTACTGGTGGCCGTGGCCACGGAGCCGTTGAGCGTGTCGAGCCTGGGGCGCCGACTCACCTGCGTGGCGCCTCGCCAGCAGCGCATGTTGAACGCGCCGTACACGATGGGGTTCATGCACGAGTTGGTCACCGCGAAGATGAACAGGCCTTTCTGCACGCGCGGGTCTACTTGCTGCGCTGAGTGCCGGTCGAACCAGTACCTGAAACAGACAAAACAGAAGTTAATACCTGTTACACAAGGGCCTATTATAGGTCTCTTTTCAAGTGAAACAGACTCAAGCTGACTACATCGTTGGGCAATTGTCTTAAGTTTAATTTGACGAGCAGAATTATGAGTTACACTTGGGAGTTCCATAGGACTATAATCTAGGTTCCAATATCATCTTACTGACTACTTGGTTGAGCAAGCTGACTACATGGTTACATAGTTGTCTTAGGTTTAACTTGATATGCATAATTATATTTGCTTCATTTGAAGTTCCTCATAACTCTAATCTGTCATAATATCATGTTACTTCATGTGAAACAGACTTAAGCTGACTACATCGTTGGATAATTGTTTTAGGTTTAACTTGATGTGTATAATAACATGTGTCTCATTTGAAGTTCCTCAGGAGTCTAATCTACGTCCCAATATAATTTTACTTCAAGTAAAACAGACTCAAGCTGACTACATGTTTTGACAGTTGTCTTAGGTTTGACTTGATGTGAATAATTACATGTGTTTTATTTGGAGTTCCTCAGGTCTCTAATCTAGGTTCCAATATCATCTTACTTCAAGTGAAACTGATTCAAGCTTTCTACATGGTTGGGCAATTGTCTTTGGTTTAACTTGATGAGAAGAATTATGACTTTAACTTAGAGTTCCACAGGACTCTAATATAGGTCCCAATATTATCTAACTGACTACATTGTTGGGCAAGTTGAATACATGGTTAGGCAATTCTTACGTTTAACTTGGTGTGCATAATTATATGTAATTCATTTGTAGGTCCTCAGGACTCTAATCTAGGACCCAGTATAAACTTACTTCAAGTAAAATAGACTTAAGTTTACCGCACGGATAATTGTCTTAGGTTTGAATTGATATGCACATTTATATTATTATTACATTTGGAGTTCCTCATACTTCTATTCTAAGTTCCAGTACCATCTTACTTTAAAATCAATTCGTCAAATGTGACAGAGTTAAGCTGCCTACACCGTTAGACAATTATACTGGGTTTTGACTTTATGTCCATGATTATGTGTTACATAAGTTTCTCAAAACTCTAATCTATGGGTTAGTATCATTTCACTTTACAACTAATTCTTCAACAGCCAAATTCATAAAAAAGATTAATTAACACAATTTTGAATTTGGAATACATTCTAGTATTAAACCAATTCACAAAAAAGAATAAGACTAGAATTATATTCACAGTTAGCTAACCTCTTTTAAGTCATGTCGCTACACATATCAACAAAATAAATAATATACTTAATCCTTTTCATGAATTGGAATTTCGGGGAATTAAGAAGGGTTATAATATGGAATTAATTTTAATCGCAGTTGGTGACTAATACCTTTAATGAATTTAAAACGGGGCAAAATATGGAGTTAGTAACTAATCCCTTCTATGAATCTGGGTACAAGTATAACAGACTTAAGATGACTACATTGTTGGACTTATGACCTGAACTACGTGTTACATTCGAAGTTCCTCCAGGCTTTGAACTCGGTCTCAAGTATGATCTCACTTTACAATCAATTTTTAAGTAAAACAGAATTATGCAGTTGCGATAGTTGAAAATGTCACACTCACTTTTAAGTTGTTACCTTTGGAGTTCCTCAATTCAAATTTGGACTTACATAAATTCTGTTTATTAGTGTGCCATTTGGAGGTCCTCTGGGCACTATTTTAGGCCTTGTAGCAATTGCTTTTGTATAATAACAACCTTAATTTAAAGGTGTGGATGTGACTTTTATTCCTTAGTAGTTGAACGATCAATAAAAAGGAAAAAATGCTTCACAGAATACGATCAACCGAACGTGAACTGATTGGACAATTGGGTGAGAAATAATAACGCACTATTTTCTTACAACATCGTTATTTACTGCTATATCAGAATGATACAGTACCTTCTAACAAGTGATACTGTTTTTTGTTTCAATAAAAACCAATCAATTTTGTCTATGATGGTGTCATAACAAATTGAGCTTCTGTGGTTGTTGATATGAATCGATGATAGAAAAGCATATTTACGAGGAGTGTTACGTGCAAAAATACAGGCTGTTTGTCTTGTGCGAATGGGATCGGAAATTCGCTCTCGGCGACAGACCGCGGTCTTGCGGTGGTCTAACATGATTGCATGTCCAATACTCTATTCAGTGGTTAGGACTGCACTTGTCTAGTAATGGCACAGCATCTATGTCACGTGGTAAACGAAGACGAGATCGCTTGTCTGAAAATAAGACGCAAATGGACCGTGCTTTGTAAAGGACGTGGTTTTCCAAAAACACGTATTTTAAAGAACTCATACTAAGAGTGTGATAATTTATAAGAGAAATGGGAACATTAAAAAAGGGGGCGTGTCCTTTTTCTGCTTGTGACATAGTAACCCAAATCACAGAATAGTTATATACAGAAGCGACTGTAAGACAGAAAAACGAAAAGAGAAACGAAAATTCGAGAGAGATGGTGAATGCCAACAAATTTAAAGGGCTCTTCGTTTAAAATCGAATAGTTTCGTCACATCTTCTCAATAAGGGGCCAATAATAAAAATATAAAAATACAGAAATCGATTTTCATACGTTCACAACATTTGAAAAATGATGTCAAATTTAATGTAATTAAGTTTAAAAGATAATATAAGTAAATATGAAATAGTTTTATTGTAAAACAAAAAAAGGTGGAAGAAATATATAAGGAATATAATTGCATACGTGAATCAAGGTAAGTTCGGTTCCGGTTTTAGTAACGCCAATAATAGCTGTCTTTGGTCATACAAATTTTACGAAAGAAATTATAGAAATAAAAATGTTCTGAAGTGCAATAACAAACTAATTATAAAACTACAAATTGAATGTACTGAAAAACAAAATATATTACTACAGTAGCGGGAGGTAATGTGTTGGACAGGTAAAATTTTTTCATTAAATAGGCATTTAAAATTAAAGGTTTTCTTTAAAGATTAATCAAAAAATGATAGAATGAATCAGATTTGCACTCCAAATAGCCGTCATTTCGATTTCTTTAAACATGTATAAATTACTGGTTGCTATTCTACCGAATAAATTTCAATAAGATTTTTGAAAACTTCTGAATAAATGCTTATCGTGTTCTTCCGCGTAAGTTATTCTAATGAAGCCAGAATTATGATGAAATATTCTATACAAGGTCTTTACTGTTTTCTTATTTCCTTTTTATTTGGTAATACTACAGGTCAAAACAAGACTGAAAATGATAAAACACCCTTTAAAAGTTTGTAATAAAAAATATACTAATTAAATTAGTATTTATTTATATTCATCACGCCCTTGATGAGTTAGTTAAAGTTAGTTCGCAGATTAATAAAACTTTTAATTTATCGCCTCCTTACAAAAACTAAAAATATCTCTTTCTAGAGTAGGATGTTTTAAGGTTTTTTATATCCTTTTTAATTATATTATTAGCTATTAATATTTTTTTTACAACAAAGAGCAGGAAACCTTCTAAAATGAGAAATCTAACAAATTTTAATTAAACAAAATTTAGTACATGTGTCGAAATTTTTTTAATTAACTTAAGGCCGGTTTTTCAATTGATGATTAACATTTTAATAAGCTAATCCTTACTTCTTCATTAATTTCAAATTAATCATGGATATGATTAACTAATTAAAAATTAATTGAAAATTTGTTACGTAGGTATTATCTTTTCTGTCGAATTTGACAACTTGATGGTTTACAATATGTGACAATTTGAAATTTGTAATTTCTGTTCATCATATTTTTAGTTAAAAACCATTTCTTAGGTAAGTAAAGAAATAGCTTCTTCTAACAATATTTCTACTATTCACGAAGACAAACCAAAACGACTTAAAAACCATCGTTATGATTGAAATTGATATACTTGGTTTTAAAAATCTCAATGGCTTCTCTAATTAATCTTGTGTTGAGAGATGTAGATCTTGAAATAATTTTCATGTCTGAGGCATTCTCTGCGATTGATGATTTTTCAGACTGGTAGAACTATTTCTACAAGATTACATTGAACCAGCCTGAAAAATCATCAGTCGCAGAGCGAATTTTCATAAAATAAAATTTCAAGACATGAAAATTATTTCAAGATCTACATCCCTCAACATAAGATTAATTAAAGAAGCCATTGAATTTTTAAAACCAAGAATATTAATCTTAATTACAACAATGGTTTGGAAATTATAAAAGCATGGCTCCCTATATAAAATATGATATAAATCGTTTCTTAATTACTTGTTTACTTGCTTTGTTGTATTTGTTATTACTCTGAAGAAAGCAGCAGTTTATGCTGCCGAAACGTTGGGTTAAATAAATAAAAAAATACAGAACTAAACTTAGAAAAGTTGTTTTATTCATTACGATTAATTCATAGAAAATCGTATGATTAGGTAAATCAAGAATAAACCTGAACAGTTATGTTAATTACAGATTGAGAAACGGTAACTTTATGTTATATTAGTGATTCGTGATCTGCTAGTTATAGTTTCGTACATTCGTTTAATGGAATCACTTAATAAGATCGATTCGACCCAAATTCGTTCAGCTATTTACTAAACCAAGCGAAATTACAGCAATTTGTTTTGGTTGAACTTTCGGAATTTAAATAAACATCTACTAAACAAGTTGTATTTATTTTGTTCGAAGAAACAATGTTGAAAAACGTTAAATTAAGAGAAAATAAAAAAAAGTAACACTGTGAACTGTGTTATTTAAAGTTAAAATATTCTGATAAAAACATAAATTAAATTTAAAATTAAATAATATTATCATTTATGAATTATAACAATAAAAAGCCAATCAGAAATTAAAACACAATTTTGTATTTGCTAAAGAACTACAAATAATCCGAAACAATATTTGAATACTAACCTTTATTAAATTTACAGCTATAATAAACAATGTTAATTAAAACATACTATTTACAGTAAATGTGTTTGCACAAGTTTTTATATCAGACGAAAAAATTTCATCGAGCAAGAAACTTTGCGACACGAATCGAAGACAAATCGAAGTGTAGGTTGGCGTTAATTTTTCAGCTTTTATCCCCTAAGCGCAAAGTTGGTAATCCGAGTGTTCAAATGTTTTCCAAAGGGACTGACATTGATTTGACATAAATATGCTTTTTATTGCTATCAGTGAAGGGCTTATTTATTGCCGCTTCATGATGAGTTGTACCATCAATATAAATCAGATAATGACACGTTCTATTGATGAGGACATGTCGTCCTATATTTATTGTAGAAATCCCTACCAGAATTTTAAAAATTATTGTTATTTATTACGTGTAATTAGCAGCGCTCTGTCACTGTTTTTTTTATTTGTCAATTAGACTTATGATTAGAGCTGATGGTTTTATGCAAAAAAATTGAAAAATGTGCGTATAATATGTATAGTGTTTCACAATACAAGATTTCTTGTCTTGTTTTGTTATTTAAATATATCTTATCTTTCATTACTCTTCTATATAAAAATTTTATCTTGATCGTCATTTTCTTGCATATTTCTTGTTTTGCGAGTTATAACGCAAGGATTCTCCTATTCGCAAATAAACATAATTAATTTTTGTGTCACATGTACATTGTTATTTTGTTTAGAAAATATCAATGTCAATTATCAAATATATCAATAAATAAAAAATAATACAGCTGCACTCCTTTAATAATTTTTTTTTGCTCAATAGCGACATCTTTATAACAGAGAAGCTTTTTCTCAAAGCTTCCTGGTTATATAAGAAAGCAATTTGTACCTTAACTCTTGGTTATATCATTTCAAAGAATAATTGTATATCGAAATTTGTAGCTCTTGTCTTGCATTTATTGCAAGAATTATGCAAAACCAAGAAGAATACAAGATTCTTGTGAAATACTATATTAATCCGTAGATAAAGTCGACGTTTGAGAAGTTTAACTTAAACCTGACTTCTTCTAGAGTTTAAAAATTGATATCACCTTTTTTTAACCTTTTATACAAATAAAGTATTGCAAAACAGAGTATAATAATAACGGATTGTTAAGTATATACTAATTATAAACAGATATGGAACTATAAATGTAATTTAAGATAAACTGGTATTTGACGATGTAAATAATGGAATTGTTTAATTTTAATATTATTCCGAAAAGAATATATGAACGAGGTAACCTGCTTCATGAGTTAAGTGAACATGATTTCTTCATTAGATTTCCTTTAAGAAAAGTGCCTTTTTGAATTTATTACCATTAATTGAACAGAATTTGGAATTACAATTTCAGAACCTGCGTCTGACCACTAAATTTCCCAACATTTCATAAAATGTTGTAAATCCTAAAATTAGTTTCAAATATCTCTTCATCCAACTATGATTACAAATTTGTTTGTATAGACTTGAAATTATCTATTAATAGGCAAACGAAATCACTTCATAGTAGATTAAGCAATTATCAATGAAACTGTCACTATTGACAAACTTTGACATATTACTGCAATTAATGACTTCCTATACAACAGCGTTAATAGTGATTGATCATAAAATACTTGTCCATTATATGACTCTATTGTTACATTTTATAATTCATTTGATTAATCCATAAAGATAATTTAATCTCCCCAATTACAGCGGACGAAATGAAAAAAAAATTAAATCCGTCGCTTTGGGAATAATTTGCAAAAAAAGTAATTTCGGTAATCCTCAAGGACGAGTCCTTTAGGATAAGGATTGAGCACGCTATGTCAAAGTGACACTTTAAGGTACAATACAAGACGAATGATATTTCAAAATTATGCAGAAAATTCATTATTCTTTGTTACAAAAACCTTTCTTATGAATTATTAGGAAACTTACCAAACGCTCATGACGTAGTAGGGTGTCCAACATACGAAAAATACCAACACTATAACTATTGTCATTTTCAGTGTTTGTATTTTGGCGCGGCCCAAAAATCCAAGACTTGATCTGCGAATACCACCGCCTGAAACAGAAAATTCTTTAATTACATTATTATATTGTACTCTGAACAAAAATCAAACATTATTATATCTATGTACCTTATAAATAAACAATAGAAAAAAATAGGTTAAAATGTTTAAAGCCCAGGAAATTTTATGCAGATACCAAATTTTTAAAAGGCAACTAGATTTATTTATTGATTTAAAAGTTACACGTCAAAATGTGACCAAAAAAAATTTAAGAAAATTAATGCACAATTATTTAAAATATAGTTTTTCTACTTTCCTTAAATAAGAGATTCTTTACGTCCTTAATTTCAGTTAGGTTATTGATTTCATTATTTCACTATTGAAAAAATGAGATCATTATTTCATACGAAATCAAATTGGAAATTTAATGCCATGAGTATGTAATGTAAAACATGGGGATTTATCATATCCATGGTAATGACTTGATATTTGATTGACAGTAATGTATGTATTATACAAGAAATTGCATTAGTATCATAGAAAACTTCGTCAAAATCTAACAATTTTTAGTATAAGATATTGTACCATTTCTTGTACTATTTATTATCTTATATATATGCTATTATAAAATAGCCTTAAGCCTAGTTTTGTCTTTAAATTTCTAGACAAGACATGTCTTGTCAAGAGGCAACATAATGCAAAATAAAACAAGTTATAAATGAAGTAGCAAAAAAGCTTATGTTGCACAAAAATTTCAATAGTTGCAGTATGTTACGAATGAAAAATAAATATGCAACAAAAGAAACAATTAAAAAGAGTTTTGAACGAACCCACGTTCAATTATTTTAGCACAAAGGATATCAAAAAACAAATGTACATGTAAAATGTTTCGATTTGATTTTTTCAGTCACGTTTCTATCTTTTTTTCTGTAGATTGAAGTTTAAAGCTATCGAAAGAAAGACGACTTTGGGAATATAAATTACATTTAATAGGAATTGTATTGCCCCATTTATTTAGAATTACACTTGGGAACTTATAAATATCTTTAAATTTCTTTGATAAACCACCTGGGAAATTATATTTAGGACAAATTTGTAAAAGGATAATTTCATTTTACGCAAGAAATATTTTAGAATACAATTTGAAAAGTGTAATTTGAGTTTCCAAGATTTACTTAATAAAAATGTCTCTGCAAACAAATCAATAATAACCGTATATAATTTTCATACGCTGTCAAAAACAGATGTTGAAACAAAAAGTATTTGCTGTTAATATTAAACAATAGCTATAAAGACCATGTTCACAATACATGGATTATGTTCAGTTGTTCAGTAGCTTCCAAATGCTGAATGAACTGACCTGAATTCAAATTCAGGCGTTATTTCTCTCAACCGTGTTTACTAAACGTGGAAGGAATTTTTTGCGATAGAAAATTTTAATATCGAAGTCAATACATTCCGTAAACCTCCCATTGAGTATAAACCAACTTCTTTCATCAATTCATTTAAACAGACCATTGTCAAAATATTACAATTTTTCAGTACAATATAAAAATATACGAATTAGAATTTTTTAACAATTGTGGATTAACTGAAATAAATTGTGAAAAGAATTTGTCAACCGTAAATATTCTGGTTTTTATGTTTTTATACTCGAAATAATCGAAAAATACACATTTTTGGGTTCAAAATTTTGGTTTTTTAATATAGTCGACATTAATAGAAATAAATGTGCTGATTTCAAATTTGAAAACAGAATTTAATTATTTCGTTTCTTTCTTGAGATTTTTGCTTTCAAAGTTGCATCTCAAAAAAGTGTGTTTTTCCTGCATATCTCAAATATGAGTAGAGATACAATCTCAACGATTATACCAGTCGATTCTACGGCAAAAGTTACATAAAGAAATGTTTCCTCCGCATATACGTTCTTTGGAACGATTCGGTGAAAAATGAGAAAAATGAAAAAACCGAAATTTCAGTTTTTCGGTTGGAAACTTTTTGTCTCCAAAATTTATCATTTTCTGGACTGAAGTAATCATCGATATGCTGATTCCAAATTTTCAAACCGAATTCAATTATCTCTTACCGTTCTCGAGATATTTGCGTTCAAAGTTAGACCTGAAAAATACAGTTTTTCAGGAATATCACTGAAATGGGTCGAGATACGTCTTCGGAAGCCTCATCATTCGATTCTACGGGCAAAATTACATAAGTGTACCAATTTTCAGATTTTTATTCCAACGGATGCAATTTTTAGAAAGGAAAAACTGAAAATGGCCAAAATCGAGAAAAATCGTCAGGGGTTCATCAGGCATTTTTTTCGATTTTCGCCGATTTCAGTTTTTTCGCTTTAAAAATTGTATCTGTTGAAATAAAAATCTGAAAATTGGTACACTTATGTAATTTTGCTCGTAGAATCGAATGGTGATGTTTTCGAGGACGTATCTCGACCCATTTCAGTGATATTCCTGAAAAACTGTATTTTTCAGGTCTAACTTTGAACGCGAATATCTCGAAAACGGTAAGAGATAATTGAATTCGGTTTGAAAATTTGGAAACAGCGTATCGATATTTACTTAAGTTCAGAAAATGATAAATTTTGGAAACAAAAAGTTTCCAACCGAAAAACTGAAATTTCGGTTTTTTCGTTTTACTCATTTTTCACCAAATCGTTCCAAAGGACGTATATGCGGAAGAAACATTTCTTTATGTAACTTTGGCTGTAGAATCGACTGGTATAATCGATGACATTGTATCTCTACTCCTTTTTGAGATATGTTAAAAAAACACACTATTTTGAGGTGCAAGTTTGAGAGCAAAAATCTCGAGAATGAAGAGAGATAATTCAATTCTGTTTGTAAATTTGAAATCAGCGCATCTATTTCTATCAATATTGACTATATTTAGAAACCAAAATTTTGAACCAAAAAATGGGTATTTTTGGATAATTTCAGGTATAGAAACATTATTTTAAAGAAAAAATCTGAAATATATATTTTTAAAATTCATTCTTGATATCGTATTTTGATTTTCGATAAAAAAAAATAACAAACTTCTGTACTTCATTATTTGGTCCAGAGATATTAAGGGTTCAATGTAGTATTGGCATTCTAAAGCAAATTTGAATCTGTAATAAGTCATTATTTTTTAATATACTTCAAACGAAGAACTGATCATGATGTTCTCTGATGTATTTTTTAATTACATACCATGTTCTAAAAAGAACAACATATTTTTTTAACGCATACTTATACTACAAAACATAAAAATGCAACATGTGCTTTTCACATTGTTTTCGCTAATAATTTCTTTGTATCTTTAATTATTGTATGTTTCTCCACAATACTATCAGCTTTTGTCTTTGAATAATTAATGTACACTATGAATAGGAATATTGCCTGCTACATTTACAAAGCATGTATTAATGTATGTATGTATGTTCGTTCGAGGGGTTCTATTCTTCTATTGCAATTGAATTTGGCGTAGACGGAATTAATTTCGCGCTAATTAATTTAATAAAGATCTAATGAAGATCCTGGATGCAATTGAACCAATTATTAGGATTAAATTGTCAAGTGAGATTCAGATGCTTATGTGACACCATTGGTAAAGGTGAAACTTTACGTAGATCGAAAGAATGAATGAATGTAATCTGCAAGAAAAGATTTCGTAGGTTTTTTTGTTATAATCATCCACTCGATTGTAATAAGAAGTAAAGTATAATAAGATGAAATGAAAAATAAAGATTATACTTGTTTGGGATTCCAGCCCAAAATTGTAATAAAAATAAAATAAATTTAGCTTTAAACACTTGAGGAGAAATATTTTATAAATATAACGAAAAAATAAAAATTGGTACGAGTTTCATTTTATAACTTTTACAGTAACTAGCAGAGGTTTCAAATACAGAGTGTCCATTTTAAGTCGTACACTGTTATTATTATTATTATTATTATTTTGAGAACTATCCGATTAGTGCAAAATATTTTTTGTTCTACTCGCGAATAGTACAGAGGTATGCCTTCAAATCTTCCTCTTTCGTCCCGAATCTAATCTATTATAGTCTAATCTAACATAAACTAATCTAACTTGACTTAACCTAACCTAACTTAATCTAACCTAAACTAATCCAACCTAACCTCACGAAATCTAAAATAAAAATAAAGTAACCTAACCTGACCTGACCTAAAATAACTTAACCTAACCTCACCAAACGTAAAGTAATCTAAACTAACCAAGATTAACCTAACCTAACCTAAATTTATTACAACTAACCTATCCTAACCTAATCTCTTTTTTATTCCATCATTCTTTACGAAACCTAAAGTAATCTAAACTAACCTAACTTAATCTAATATAACCTAACCAAACCGGAAGTTATCTAAACTAACCTAACCTTATTTTATTCCATCATTAAATAAATAGTTACAGCAAATTTATTAATGTTTGAACATTTCAATTATAAAGACACTGGTGCGCTTAAGTTCATTGGTGCGCTTTTGTAATAAAAAAATACCATTTGATGCGCTTATGTCATAAGCCGCTGTAATTCCATAATGTACTATACTTTTCTATGACCATTATTTGACTGTATTGCGATCACAACACACTAAAATAATTGACACAATTACTAAGTCGTAATAACTATAGAATATAAAAACTACATCAGTCTCTCAACCTCCAAACAATAAATTGTAATTATTTACAGCCTAATAAAACAATACAATGTGGTCCATTTTTTGTTTATTACTTCACTAGTCATAGCGTTATAAATTAATTATAATTAATTTTGTCTTATTTATACTGCTAACATAAATTCGACAAATCAAAATTTCCCTAACTGTACGATACTTGTACTTTACACAAGGCCTTCCGTAATACAACAATTTAATGTCGTAGAAGTTGTACAATAATAGCTATTAACATTAGGGGTCGTAGAAAAACTACAATAAACGACTCAATTCATACCTCCTCGAAAATTTTAATGTATTTACATTACTTACAACATAAATATCTGTAAATAATTATGACATATAAACACGTATTTGAAACAAAATTTATATTTGCTAATTGAAGTCAAATAGACAGGAAATCTAATTATAGTGCACATACATTAGTAATATGTAATAAACCAAATATATTTTAGTGAAATGTGTATTCATTTCTATATTTGTACCTGTGACCCACCCTTGTGTCGCGACCACAAGTCTTAAGAATCATAGTTGTATTTGTATCAATTTATTTTGTGATATTGGCAACAGTACACTTATGTAAAGCTTTTGAATGTTCTGATTGTAATTTGAAAATAAAAATCGGTGATTAATTCTCCAAACGATATAAATAACTAAATAAATAATCAATAAATGAACGTCTATTTAAGGAATTTGATATATGCATTAATTATTGTTAATATTAAATTGTTGTTATTTTGTATAATGTTGAATATACATTCATGAAATAATTTTCAATAAGCATGAATGTACCTTGTTAATTTAATCCTGGATCACACATCACTGAACTAATTTGCAAATATCTGCATCACAAAATGTAGCACTACAAATAGAACATGTTAATATCTTTAGATGTTGGTGTTTGGTATGATGCATGCATTATTATATATAATTCAAGCTGGCTTTCCATAGTTTACAACGTATGGAAGAAAGAGCTTTATGAATATTTGTAGCATCTTAATTGCTATACTCCGTTTGAGAATGAGAAAGATAAATTGGTCTGTCAAGAACATTTCAATGGCACACCAATCATTATTTGCTCAGGGGTAGTTGGAAAGACTAATATTCACTACGTATAATATACCGGGTGTTCCAAGAAAGTGTTGTCATAGGCATTTAACATGCGAAAACAATTTTTGATAAATAAAAACTGTCCGGCTAACAAACAAGTCACCTTATTGTACGGGACATTACTATATGTATTTCTACATTTTATTTAATACAGATTACTTCATTTTAATAACTCAATTCCATGAAATTAACAAAAATAAATTAAAATTTGTTGCCACATATTTTTATTGCTCTCTACACGCAACGTTGACAACTGTCAATTCCTTGTTATGGGGTTACATTAACAGGTTTCAAAGTCAAAGGTTCTCAGTTTGATTCCTACTTAGAACTTTTTTTGATTTCTGTTTATTTTTAATTTAATACCTACAAAATTATTACTATGTTTTGTAAAGGATACTTAATGTGAAATAATTAAAATTAAGTCAATTTAGAAAAAAAAAACCATGAAGCAAATAAATTTATTAACCAATAAACAAATATCAACAGAATATATAAACAAAATAAATGACCGGAACAAGTAAACAATCATATTAATTATCTTAATAGTTTCTACAATTAATAGAATAATTAACAGCTAAACTAAAAAAATTGACATAAAAAGACAAAGCAAAGTATTAAGTAGGAATTGGACTGAGAACCTTTGACTCTGTAGGCCGTTACTCTAACCTCATAACCACGAAAGTAAATAAATGACCAGAACAATTAATAGAATAATTAATAGCTAAACTTAAAAAATTAACATAAAAAAGAGAAAGAAAAAAAAATCGTAGGGAACAATAAAATATAAGGCGAAAATTTTAAAATTATTTTTGTAAATTTTATTGATTCATACTATTAAAATGAGGTAATCTGTATTAAATAAGATGTAGAAATACATAGTTGTTAGTCGGACAGTTTTTATTTACCAAAAACTATTTTCCTATATAAAATATCTATGACAACACTTTCGATTTTCTTGGAACACACCGTAGACATATATTAATGCATTAAACATACAAAATGAGTTATAGAGTAAACTAACAAAAATATCATCAGGTACCATGAAGCACAAATTATCAATGCCAAAATAACCTTAATAAAGATAAAGACATGAATGATATTAATTTTTTTAATATTTAAAAATGTCTATTGCCGTGGTTACATTACTGTTTCTATTTAATTTTTGTTGTTGTTTGGACATATATATATATATATATATATATATATATATATATATATATATATATATATATATATATATATATGTATATATATATATATACAGGGTGAATACTGAAAACCTTGACATAGGGAAATAACATGGGAAAACAGTTTTTTGCTGTTTCCATCTGTCCCGCTAAATAAAATCGGGTGTATATGGTATCGTTAGTTAGATTACTTAATTTTGCATCTAATAAAACTAAATGTTGTGTAATAAGGCCTTTTCTAACTGAAATATTTGATAAAATAAATTGTATTTTGAAGGTTATCCTTCATATTTTCAAATAAGAAACGTCAAAAACAAAATGCTCCATAGCCGAGTGGATACGAGTGCTGACTCATAATATAAATAATCTACAAGACCTGGTTCGAGACCACCTCGGCCCTATTTTTTTTTTAATTAAATTATGCTTAAAATATCTTTATTATATCAGACTATTTTAATAAAATATTCATATTTTTATAAATAAAAAAATCCAAATATTTAATAGAATTATTATTTGCTGTCTGTCAAACTTAACAATTAATTCGAATTTAGTTTCTGGTGTATAATTTTGTATTTCATGTTTCGAAACATGATATTTTAAGTATAATTTAATTTAAAAAAAAATAGGTCCGAGGTGGTCTCGAACCAGGTCTTGTAGATTATTTATATTATGAGTCAGCACTCGTATCCACTCGGCTATGGAGCATTTTGTTTTTGACGTTTCTTATTCGAAAATATGAAGGATAAACTTCAAAATACAATTTATTTTATCAAATATTTCAGTTAGAAAAGGCCTTATTACACAACATTTAGTTTTATTAGATGCAAAATTAAGTAATCTAACTAACGATACCATATACACCCGATTTTATTTAGCGGGACAGATGGAAACAGCAAAAAACTGTTTTCCCATGTTATTTCCCTATGTCAAGGTTTTCAGTATTCACCCTGTATATATATATATATATATATATATATATATATATATATATATATATATATATATACCCTTTTGTAACACGTACGATAATAGGAGAGCGAATAAAAGTATCGTCTATGCCATATATATACAATAATGATGCTAGATAAATTAAAAAATTCTTACAACTCTAACTTATTTTCCTAGTGGAATTATTTGTCATCTAGCTGACAAGAATCCAATTCATGCAAATTTTGATTTATTATCTCATTCTCAAATGGCAAAATAAAAAGTGTTTCTCACCTTCAGTGCTTTCCCGGGCTCGCCTGTAGATCTCCATGAAAGTAGAGCCATAAGAGAAGAAAATCATGACGAGAGGAAACGTGTACATTGTGGTCATCCCAAACATCAAGTAGGCGATTTCGTGGGCCTTTGTTGGAAACGTGTTATACGTGATACACTGCTTGTACCACGTGACGTTCGGATGCGCTTCCACGTGGAAAACAATTGCCTGCAACAAGGAATTAGCTGTGGTTTAACTTTGGATGATACACTGCATAACAGTTACAGATTAAATATGTATCACAGCAAAGGGAATATTAAATGGGTTTACAATTGGTAAAATTTTTAACATAGTTATACCACAGAATAGATTTATACAGAAGCGACAGTAAGACAGAGAAACGAAAATTAGAGAGAGATGGGGAAAGTGAACAAATTTAAAGGGCTCATTGTTTAAAATCGGAAAGTTTCCTTACATCTTAGAGAGAGATAGGGGAAGGGAACAAATTTAAAGGTCTACACAATGCTTCCAGGTCATATAACTGAATAAGGGAACATGAAAGCTACCGACACGGAATGTCGCTTCTGTATGTAACAATTCTGTGTTTATACTACGGATTGTCCTAAAGATCGCTCCACTTTATTATTCATAAGAAAGGTCTTTTTTGGTGTTGCAGTTATTTAATGAAATTCACTAATACACTAACGTTTCGAATGTCTTCATCAGAATGCTGATAACATACAAAACATACAATACAGACATATATTCAACACCCTGATGAAGACTGATTTACAATCGAAAAGTTGGTGTATTAGTGGATTTTATTAAATGACTGCAACTCCAAAAAAGACCTTCTTTAATTAACATCCAGTCGATAAAACAAATCTTACTTTATCATTCATGTTACAGGTCTTTCGAAATAATAGTGTCTAAGGAGAAAGATAGTTCGTTTTCAAAAACTGTCATAAGATATTAATATGTATTTACATGATGATTTTTTTTGTCTACAGGATACAATAGTTATTTGTATCACTAGTCTAGAAAAAGAACTTTTGCGAGAGCGAGCTTATTTTATAATGCGAGGTAGATAAAAAATATCTATTTTAGTCTTTTTAAATCCTGACATCAATTCACAGAAGCAAAGTTCTTAATCCTTTGTAATTAAAACACCACTATCCTTAATATACTTCACTTCTAATTTATTTAATTATTGGTTTAAGTAGTCTTTTTATAATTAAGTTCAAGTATCAGAAGAACTTGTGCTGTGTGGTACTGATACAATAAAAATAGAACAATATTATACCTACTGCTTGTTATTACCCATTATTTAAACCATAAATCAATTGTACGGAATTTTAAAAATAAATTACTTAAAAAGCAGCACCAAATTTCAGTGGAACAACCATTGAAATAATCATAGACAGCTTCCAGGTACTACTATTTCATTTTAAATTCATCAAATAACTTTTTTCAATATCAAATTTATTATTCTGAATTAATAAAATCATTGATAAACAACAGTTAATAATTATATACAGCTTCCAGGTAATACTTTTTCATTTTGAATTCATCAAATAGCTTCTTTCAGTATCAAATTTATTATTCTGAATTAATAAAATCGTTGATTAACAACATAACGAAATCTATTTAACTAGCAATGTTTTTATTACATATTGAAGAAATATAAAAATCTGTTGTAACTTTTTATACTTTAAACGAACTAGTCAGTTTTCTGATCCTAATGAGTATTTTAATAACTACAATCTTATTCTACAAAGACAATGTATATATTTATGGAGGTTGCTATTTTAAAATAATAATATCAGTCTCAAATTTTTAGTTCCGTTTCACTATTTCATTTGTCGAATGTCAACTTTAAATTAAGAAATTTTATTATATATTATATCGTAAATTACACTTGAAGTATTATTTATTTAGACAAATACATAATTCATTTAAACGCACATACAATCTATTTATGAGAGAGAATTATATTTAATGTCAAGAACTGATATCTCGAAATTTGATATTTCTGGAATAGTACTACTTCGAATATGAGCTTTTGAGTTTAAGTCTTTCCAATACTAAATGTATTATTCTGAACTAATATAACAGTAACTAAAAAATTAAAGACCGAAGAAAAAGCAAATGACATTAACTGCAAGCGAAAATATATCGGTTAGTAGAAGAAACGTTCTAGATAAAAGAAATGTTTTATTTCGTCGTCCTCTGTTCCACTATTGTCTGGGGTAAGTGATTACGTTTTTCATCTATAAAATCACTCAATGGCCAGAAAATCTAATCAACTACGCCAAGAAAATCACAAGAAACGTATTTATAGTTAAAATAATTACAAATGTATCCAGTGTTTGTTACAATTTCTTTACAAAAAAAAAAATAACTGTATAGTAGTTTCTCAGAATCACTGAAATATTATCTATTGCATTACTACAATTGTAACGAGAAATATTGTGTTAAGCTCGTTTGACACGGTGATTAAAATTGCACTTATTTCAATATGGAATTAAATACGATAAAAATTTAATGTTTGAAGTAAGTTTTGAAATTAAACTACTTATGCAACAGATACAAGATCTTGTATTAAAATAATGTATGCATGCGCAGTAACAGATTTTATTTTGACATTTCATATAAAAAAGCAACTAGTAAGCAACTTTACTAATTTATTTTATGAATTATAAAAGTTGTGACTATTAATTATTGATTGTGTAAGTTTTACAATGATAAAAAAAAGATATCTTTCTTTCATGGGCAGCTTTATGTATATATTTATACATAATACTTAAAAATAGAATAACTTCCAGGAATAAAAGAACTCTTTGGTCCAGAAATTGGTTACGGAGAAAGGAAAATGGGAAAGGGATGGTAAATATGTTAAATCGTAAACTTTTACCTGAGGATCCTTCTTTCTATCAAAATTTTTTACGACTTGACAAGAAGCAGTTTCGGAATCTGCTTGATTTTATAAAAAATGATATTACAGAAACTGATACTTTCATACGCGACCAATGAGCAATGAGAATATCACTGAGCACTTCTTTCGCGCAAGTTTAATACGAGAAAATAGCACATGTTCTAATTTTACGTATTGAATTCAGTATTTAAAAAAATTTATAATATGATACGATACTTATTTTGTAAATTTTAATTCTCATACTAAAATGAATTCATTTGTAATCATCATGTCAAACGAGCTTTATTATAGAATTTCTCCCAGAATAAGCAGATTTAGCATTTGTAGCTTCAGTGTAGCTATTTTTAATACAGATTGTTCTGACTACGAATCCCTTATTTATAATGCAAAACTTGTACTAAGTTAGCTAACATTGTTAACACATGTGAATATATTTACATTGTAACTAGGTCAACTTTAAAAGTTTAAATATGTCTATCATATTTCTCAGTGCAAATGTTGAGAACAAAGATATTTTTCACTGTTAAAGATTTTAAAGCTAATTTTATACTATTAACAAAACCACTATCCCAGTGAAACTTAATTTAAAAGGAGGGCTGCGTCAAAGAAAATACGCTTCAATAACCATGAAGAAATACCCAATTCAAGAATGTTCCTATAGTATTAGTTGGTCTCTATTTCACTAAGGAGATTTTGTCAATCGGTTCGGAACAAGACTTGCAAGGAATTCCAATCCTTACACTTTGTACATTACGAAATAAAGTAGATTCTTCGGTGTATAAATAACTACAACAATGTAAATAGAATTCAGTTTAGAAGTTGGAATCCGAAGATTAAAATCGTGGTACAAATGTTAATAAATAGTGTAGTAACTATTAAGAATGGTACGGACATTTTACCGGTCGAAGATAATTGTTTGAAATTGGTATTCCTTACCCTTCGTAATGCTTATATTAGTATATTAATTTACGAGTTTTATAAAACGGTACATTGTTCCTTGTTCCAAAAACACGAATGGAACAATACATCATATAAAACGTGTATTATATAATATCATTTATATTTTGCGTTACTCCAAAAAATTAGTATATTACTATACAAGTTTTATAAGATGGTATATTCTTTCATGAGTTGTTTGGGGCATGGAGTGCTCCAAAAACACGAATGGAACAATACGTTGTATAAAACGAGTACAATATACTATTTTTTATTCTTTGCTTCACTTACTTGATAATAA
This sequence comes from Stenolophus ochropezus, assembly GCA_035578165.1. Lineage (NCBI taxonomy): Eukaryota > Metazoa > Arthropoda > Insecta > Coleoptera > Carabidae > Stenolophus > Stenolophus ochropezus. Next base: position 2,997,595 of record JAQOWZ010000028.1, on the reverse strand, counting down.
TCTTAAAATTTTCAATTAAAAAAAAACAGATTGTAATGTAGAAATATATAAATGTGAAATGTGGTAACTTTTTTGCACGATCAAATTTAACTTCTCCCAATATCAGTAAAAATTTATTAATTGAAAATTGAAGTTATATTTATAATATTTTTCAAATATTGGTTTCATTTTCTAATATGTCAGAGTCTTGCTATTGTGGTTTAGTTTTTATGTGCGAAATAACTGTGATAATATTTGTAAGGAATCATTATATCTCAATAATTGTAATATTTGTAACTACCATTTTAGTAGCAATAAATTAATTTACTAAATTATTTCTAGGCTTTTGTACTAACCATGAATTATTACTTACTATTCTAGGTACGTAAATCTTACCGTTTTGTTACAACCAGTAAAAAATCTGCTGTCTAGGAAACCCAATCAATAAACCTTTTCTAATGCCAGATCGTGCAAAAACAAAAAAACCTTTTGTAGAATATTTCTCACCACAGGTAGAGTCTAGGTAACCAATAATTCATATTGGCATAGTTTTTACTTTTAATCTCATTTTACAATATGAAATCCAATTTTTTCCAAGACATTAATGCTTTTACTGTCTAACAAGCGGTAAGTAATTATTAGCATTCACTGAACATTGTAATGTCCACTGTTCCAATGAAATATTTACCAATATTTGCTTCGAAATGTGCTTTAAAATACCAGTGTTTTATATATAACAAAAACTTGTTTTCTGGGTTTATATTCTTTATCCAACACCGTGTAATAATAACAATATAAGTATGCTGTTTTTAGATAAATAAAGTAGGTCATAAGTCACTAGTGAGCTAAATATATTAGCTCACTGTTTTTTGGTTCGTATCATAGTAACTACGTTATAAAACCTTCTCTACACTATTTTGTTCCTAAATGTCATTTCGAAATTCCATCTGACAAAAATCTTATATATATTTTATGTCAATGATTAAAATGTATTGAATAAAATGTTGTATGGCACACGTGTGTTAATTACCTAAGTCACTTGAAAAAATACCACACTCGGCCTAACGGCCTCGTGAGCTAAACTTTTCCCCCGTAACTTATCTGTAATGTAACACACTTGTACCATAAATAACTATTTTCTATGAATAATATTAATTTACTTACACTAAAATAAGCATATGTTATAAATTTTGATAATTGATGATATAACGGAAAAACTATTTTATCCTTTGTATTTTACATTTTACCTTATATTGGCGTCTATGCACCGTGAAGTCGCTTTTTATACAACCGTCCAATAAACAAAATAAAAGATTGAATACAATGCATGAAAATAGAAACACGGCTGAAAAAACTATTGAAACCGACTGAAAGGATATACTCTAATTCGAATTGAAGTTTCCACATTTCTGATTAACAAACCCTGACAATGACCTTTTATTTGATAGATTGCACACTGTATTTTAATGTCCATGTTGTCCCTAGACTCAAATTACGTCCGATCTCCTGTGTACGTAACACCAATTCCAGAATCAAAGAATTCCCCAATTAACAAAGTTCTAATTACTACTCAATCGTTTTCATCGGTCGTTCTACCTCCACTAGCAGAATTCCTAAGAGGAACTCTGTTCCTTGCCTTGCTGTATAAGTTTTACTTGTTTTCCTTATGTTCTTATATGGATTATAAAACTATAAGTGGCGTTCATTAAAAAAAAAAAAAACATTTTCTACCGTAATAAGATGGAACTTTAAAGTTAGATTCAAAGAACATTTAAACAGCTGGAGATTAAACAAACCAGATTTATCAAATGTAGCTAAATACTTGCTAAAAAATAACAATAAAAGTACAATTTATGATTTTACTTGCATCCCTCCAGGCATAGTAAATGTTTTGCATTCGGTATTAATCATGGTGTAAAACGGAAATGTTCATAAATAATTGTTAAAGTTTTAAACGTTATCCTAATGTTTTGTCTTTATTGTCATTAAGAGACTGTTTATTTCACTAATTTTAGTGACGTTGTTGATTCCATTATTTACTAGTTTTTTTTTTCAAATTGAAAGTAAACATATATAGAAACATTACCAGTCACAAAAAATATATTTAGTTCTTATTATCTTTACAAATTCACAGAGACAAATACTTTTACAATTCAAAAAACTTTAGTGGCAACTTTTTTTTATACCGTTTATCTGTTTATATCCATCAGTTTTATTGTAATAACTTAGTAACACACAAAATTAAGTAGTTCTTGATATTGTCATCTTTCTTTATTTTGCAAATATCATCAAAACGCCAAAAATTCTTAATTTCAAATATATTTTTGTACTTATTCAAAAGGAAGTAAAATAATTATTTACGAACAAAGGGCTGAAAGAGAAAATTTATGCCTGAGGATGAAATTTTTATTCATTCATAGACGTAAATCTCTTTTGACCCAAAGTATTTCTGTTTTATGCATTATTTTTGTCAAATGGATGTAATTATTAATTAATTAATAAGATGACGTGTCAAAAACATTAAGGAGATGCGTTGCATTGGTAACTTGGTATTTTGTGTAAATAATGTAAGCAAGTTATAAATAAATATAAATGTCAAATGTCAAGCATAGAGCTTTTTAAGAAAATTCTATAATAATTTTTCCTAGAAGCCAATAAAGCTTTAATAGATTAATATCCTGGTATATCGAAGGATCGATATAAAAACAAATTCAAGATATTTCAAATCCGAATATTTTTTTTTGACATTTTCTTTGCCGACCGGCGGGTGCTTTTCTCTACCTTACCATCCAAGGGCGTAAAATAAAAGTTTCTGCCATGGTAACCAAATTGTAAATAAATAATTACAATACAGATGTGCGTAAAAATATGGAATGAAACACGTAAGGAATCTAGGTAGTTATTAAACTTCTGCTCTTACAAAACTCGACTGCGCCTCGTTTTGTAATTTTCGCGTGCATTAAATAACCACAAAATGATAGATATATAATTCTTTTATTTGAATATTTGTCATATTTTCATCCCTGACTTAAGACAAATAAGCAAAAATAAATTGTTATAAATTCCATTCAAATATGAAATAGTTCGTAACGTACTTTAGTTTTTGACCTTTCGACAGTGCCGTAGTGGTACCACAAAACAAAAAAAAATAGTGTTAAATTACAAGAGTTATACGAGTTTCGAGCCAATTTGTAGCTATTGTTTTAGCATCTTTAACCATGAATTCACGATTAACCGAACTATAGAATTGAAGTCAAAAGATGTAAATGTTCCAATTACAAATGTATTAGAAGTTTACTCACGTAGTTCATGCATTCTGTAATCCATTTATCATTATGAGTATTTTCATGAATTTATAGTAATATGCCTTGGAAAGAGCTTATGCCTACATACAAACAATAAATGAGGAAAGAATTTTCTAGGGAAATACAAAGATTAAGTATCTAATTATAATGTAATGTAGGAGGAACATTATAAAGAAGAAGGGAATACAGAGAAAAGTGAAATAGGATACAAACAGCAATAGCCTAAGCAAAAATTAAAGCAGTACAATTTGAAACAAAGCAAATATTTCTCTTTTATCTTTACCGGTACATGTTCTTTAAATGAGTAATTAGTTTTGTATGTTTTATGAATGCCGTGTTAGGGAAAATTATCTACTTTCACCTCAGTGCATGTTTGTGTACCATTCTAGTCTAATATTGACTATTAGATTAAACGTGTTATGAGAGTAAACCTTTGTTAAGGCTCAAAGCTAGGGTCGAGTTGTGAAGTAGCCTCTTCATTGTTTCTGTCACGGTATTTCTGGAAGGAACAAGGACTCAAGTTTCTATTGCTCTTCACCAGTGACGGCTCGTGCTACATATTTGAGGGTGTGATGCATCAAACAGAAAAGGAAATTTTTGGCAAAATTGTCTATTAATTTTTCGTTGTAGTTAAATATGTCATTTTTAAATTGTCTTTTATATTGTTTACCGCGAAATTCCTGTCTAGTACAGGTATTAGACGATCTGGTTGTTTAGCTGCCAATTGTTTCTGATAACTTTGGAAAATTAATTTTTGTGTATTTGAATAACTATATTCATTTTGAAAAATGAATTTAAACTTTAAAGTCAAAATTAATATAGGTGAGGTAAATTTTAATTTGTAAATACTCTTATTCTTACCGTTGTATGATAATAAATTTTACCGAATATGAAGTAAGCGTGAATTGCGCCAGATACCTGCTAGTTTTATTAATTTTCCAATCTTAGCAGAAACAATTGGCAGTTAAACAGCTAAGTCGTCCAACACCTGTACTAGACATAGGAATTTCGGGTAAAAGTCGCGATAAATAATATAAAAGACAATTTGAAAAAGACATTTAAAAAACTGGATTTGTGGTTGTAATGAGAAGAATGCTTTGTTTTGTTTTCCATGTTTGCTGTGCGGACGATCATTGTGAAAAAATATGAATTGAAACTAGGGTGAGAGATTTATTGCATTTGACTGAGAAAATATATAAACCCGAAAATTTATTGCCACAAAACTACAATGAAAAATTAATGGATAATTGCCGAAAACAAGGAAGGCCTATTTGTGTAAAATTTAAATTAAAACTATACTGAAAACTTAATTCTTTTAATTGATATATTTCCTTTTTTGATTGATGCTGTAATTTTTGATCCACTGAAACCAAAGAAAAATCCAGAGCAGCCAAAACTAGCCCAGAATCTGCTCTGGTTTCAGTAAACCAAAAAATGGAGCAAATACCTCTGATTACCCTAATTCTTGGCCCACTGAAACTGAAGCACAATTCAGAGCAGCCAAATTTGCTCTACAATGTACTCTGGTTTCAGTAGGCCAAGAATTTAAACAAACACTTCAAAATGCTCTAATTCCTGACCCACTGAAACCAGACCACAATCCACAGCAGCCAAAACTGCTCCAGAGCAGCTGAATCTACTCCAGAATGTGCTCTGATTTCAGCAGGCCATGAATTAGAGCACATGTTAAAGCGTGCTCCAATTCCTAGCCGGCTGAACTAGATCACCTTCAGGGCATGAGATGCCCTGGAAGGCGGTCTGGCCAGACCACCAGACGCGGCAGAGGCTCGAAGGCCCACTACCGCCCCATAGAGCAGGACTGAGTGCTAACGTCTCAGGATCCCAGGTATATCCTCACACGCGCATTACTACTGGTCATATGGATTCCTATTGGCTGATATTCAATCTGTAATTGCGGCTGTACTAGTGCGAATATTTAAATGAAAATTGGTATACGTAGGTAATTTGATGAAAAGAATTCACTGGCAATATTTTTAAAGGTGTACTTCAAATCTATTTTTGAATAGTAGTCAGTTACTTAAAAATGGAAGGAAGTATAATAATTCTTTAAAATAATAACAATTCAAATGTTTCCTTGGGGACATGAGCAGCAGAAATTGATGATGGTGAGAATCAAGACGACCATACTTTGTATTCAGCATGTGTTCTCATCTAATATTGACAATTAGATTCGGTGTGTTAAGTCAGCCATTATTGGAAAACAGAGGTAAGTTTAAGTGATGAAGTAGCGAACTGTTGAAACATTTAGCAGCGATACTTCAAGGTTGGGAAATCAACGATTACTGTGATTCTAGTTAGCAATTATAATATAAACAATACTGACGCATTTCATATAAAATACGGAAAACTCATTAATATACATTTTATTGATGAAAGTTACAGTTAAACAAAACAGACACACTGTCAATATTATTTTGTGTAGTTTATAGCCCGCGTTGTGCGCTAAAATATATTCTGCTGTTTAGCATATTGAAGGTTATGGATTTTCTCCATAAAATATGTCAGTATTAAAAATCCTTCACTATATTTTCCAACACACACGTCTATCAAAACATAACGTCAAAGTTGTAAGAATAACACAAAGTTACATTAGCTTTAGAGCATACAGAAACCTACCTGAGGCATGGAACAAAACAAGGAGGCGAGCCAAGCACCACCCAACATGATTTTCACTCGACGATCTTTCCCGCTGAAGTGCAGGGGCTTCACCACTGCATAGTACCTGAAATTAATACATTATCCTTAGTAACTGATAGTTTAATACTTAACTAAATTCTACACACTCTAATAAAACTATTAAATTAGTAAACTTGATCGGTTTATCTGCTTAACTATCAATAGATAATAATAACAGCCTTATTCTTGTGACCATTGTAATCAATTCAATATTGTCTAGGTTACGATTAGGATTACAAGGTACTTTACAATATTGTAAAATATTCTATTCTTGTGACTCTCTTGTAAATTATGAAATGCAATGTCATAAAATACAATATTGTAAATTCAATTTGCATGGTTGCTTACAATAGAAAAAATGTATATTATGAAAATTTAAATTATTTAAAATACCTTCACTGTAGCTACTCTTGTCTATACTTATTAAATAATCAAAATATTCCTGACATTTTTCTTTAAACTTATGAATATTTTGATCGTGTAATTCAATATTTACTTATAAAGGTCGTTTTAGACTAGCCTATAAATTGTACAAGATCTTGCACTTGGCTAGTATAAAACAGTAAATTGGTTGAAATATTGCATACGATCGTAATGTGTTGAAAAAAGTAGAATACGTTCTATTATTTATACAATCTGTCAGTCAATTTCGCAGCGAGCTTTCGCATTTAAAAATTTTGTGATCTCAAGCCTTTGTAATGTTTATTTGATTATATTGAGTGTAGTAAAGCTACTGGTAAAATTGTTAAGTATTGTAAACTTTAAACGTAAATGTATTTATGGTTAATTTTGCTTGTTACATTGACATATTCAAGGAAAGCGTGCAAAATCAGAGCCAATATATTGTATAAGAAATGACATTAGTATCATACAAAACTTCGTCAAAATTGAATAATTTTTGGTACAAGGTACTGTACCATTTCTTGTATTATTTATTGTCCCATATATAGGCTAGTTTAAAACGAGCTAAAGCTAAAGAAATGGTTACAAAGATTAAGGTATCTAAACTGCAAAATAATAATTATCAGCAATATTTAACAAAATATGACTATTAAAACGTCAAAAATGTATAGTGATATAGATGATTGGTACATAGGGATGATAATAATCTTGATCAATATATTTTTGATGGCTATACTTCTGCAGAGAAGTTTATTACTATCATAATCTGAAATGAATATAAATAAAATTGCATATAAACATTTTTATCCCGAAAACTTGAAATTTTTCGGAATGCTTATCATTTCCTTAAGGGAATCATGTAAATGTATCGTGATTTCAAATGTACAATCAAATGCAAATTTTCACGAAATTATATAATTTGTCTGACATACATGTCATGGTAAAGATAATGGATTGTTAGTATCTCACAATCTCTTAAATTGTGTCTGAAAATAATAAGTAATAATTATAAAAATATTAACCTCTTTTTATCGTTTTTAAGTAATATAAAATCGTTATCTGCCATAATTCGTAAATAGGTGAGCTTATGAAAACAATATTTTAACAAGTTCAGTAATTCACTTGTTTAAATTACAATAATACTTTACAATAATCGTATTCATTACATTTTAGGAAATAAAAAATTGATCACCAAAATTGTCAAATATCGTATTTTTCGGATATTTTTATTGTTTTCAATATTGTATTGATTACAAAGGTCACGAGTATAAGGCTGTAAATCCAATAAGGGAAAACCGTATACGAATTAATTAGTGAAAATGTAGAACTAAATAATTGTATATTGTACAGTGAGCATGGAATGATCCTAATGATCATAAAAAAAATATACTTACCGATCTATACTAATGCACACTAGGATGAAGCTGCTTAAGTACAGGCCAAACATTCTGAAGACCATAGTTATTCGACACATTGCATCTCCAGCTTTCCATTCGACTGTAGCCGCCCACCCAATTTCTAACGGCATCATCAGAAACGTCACCTGGAAACAAAATACCTCATAAATTCTTTTCCTTTCACTAAATAATCAATAATCTATATATAGTAGTTCTTAACAAAAGAAATATATTTCGATACTATCTCATGGATTCATCTCCTTTCAATAGATAATTCAAAATAACATCATTCAAAAGGCAGCGCATCGAGTCGATTCTGCAACTAGTCCGTTACCATTAGCGAAAATTCAAAACTAAACCATTATGGTTAACAGCAGACGGTTGTTTAACACACACATCATTCAAAAAGCAGCGCGTCGAGTCAATTCTGTTAACGACGTCAACATTAACTAGCAACTACTTATCTACCAAATGAAACTAAAGCTTCGGGGTTGATGGTAGACGGTTGTTCATAATTGAAGCATACACATCATTCAAAAGGCAGCGCGTCAAGTCGATTCTATAAGCGACGTCAACATTAACTAGTGACTACCACGCTAGCACTTCAAAATTAAAGTTTTGGTATTGATGACAGGCGATCGCTCATAATTCAAACATAAACATCATTGAAAAGGCAGCGCGTCGAGTAGACTACCCACGACATTGGGAATTTCTTCAGATTTCTAAGCGGTATGACTACCTGTAGCTCATAGTTTATCACGATATTGTACAAAAAATTGTCTGGACACATGAACACCCACGTTTTTCAATCAAGAAATATGAATTGCCAAGATCAGCGAAAAATATACCATACTGTATTTTATGATACTTACAAGTTGGTAAAGGGATTACAGATGATAAATTAAAGGCGATCTGTAAAGTTCAAGTTGCTCATTCATAATATGATTACCATCATAATGACTTTCTTAATTTTAAAAGGTTCTAAGAAGTTAATCATATTCATTAAATTATTTGAAACTTACCGAGTATTTTCAATTTATTAAATTATATTAAATATGTTTCAATGATTACCTCAAATTAAATCAGTAAAGTTTAACAGGATATATGTAATAATTGTACTGGAATAAATTGATTTGGTTAATACCTTCGTCTAACAAAATTTCTCATCAAAAATCACTTAAAGTCTGTAAACATATACGAGATATCAGTTTACGGAGGCTTATTGATTAGAAATACGACGGGAGAAATTTTTAAGGCTTATTGATCAGAAATAAGATGGTAGAAATTTTTAATAGAATTGTTATTTACGAATGTACATGTCTGAAGTGCATATTTCTATAGCTTTATAATGCAATATAGACAAAAACCTTTATATCAAATCCTATTTACACAAAATTGTTTAATTATATTGTGTTAATAAAATGAATCGAAACGTATGTTGGCACTTAAAATACAATTAAATATTTCCTTTGAATAGATTCAAATCAGGATACAGTATTACAGTTCGATCAAATATCAGTGAATATACTGCACATGGGCGTAACCCGAGTATATTTGTCGTTTATTAAGTATTTTTATGTCAAAAACAATGTAATGATTTTTTTCACACTATTATTAAAATTTATTGGACATGAGACTTTCTTTTCACGATCGTTTATTAGTACCTAGGTCACCTAGGTCAATAATAAATTATTATTAATCTAGCTCGATAACGAAAACTGTCACTTTTTATAGAAATTCAAGTTTCCAAATCCAAATATTGTCTAAATAATTTAACTCAAGAAATGTGTAAAGTATGGATTCACAATTTAAATATGCCGTCTAAATTAAATAAGTAAATCAAATAAAATCAAATTAAAAATTAAAAGTGAGGTTGACAAACTAAAACGTCAAATATAAAAATAAAGACAGCCTTCTTTATGTTTGTGAATATTAAAAAACAAGTTAATGTTCATATCAAAATGTCTGTAATAGTAAATTATTATTAACAAAGGTCGATAATGAAAACTGCCATTATTTTAAAAAAAACATACGTCTCTAAATTAAAATATTGGTCATTTTTGTCAATTATGATAGACTATTATTGACCAGCGTCTTATGTCCCTCGGTTGCTTTGCACCTAACATCTCACAACTTAACACTAGGTCAATAATGATAGTCGTCTCAATCTTAGTATATAATATACTATTAAATTCAATAATGAAATAATTTTGTTGATTGACATCACAGAATTCAATTCTTCAATTTTCACAATTTGATACAATATCAGTGTTTCCGTGTTATTATTATATTTTATTGTGTAAAACATGTTTATTCACAACGTTTGTATGTGTTCTTGTTTCCATTTAATTTGAAGTTTCCAACTAACGAGTGTATAAATATACATCCGTATGCAATCTGGTTATTATTTGCTAAACACCGTACTTATATCCGTTATTTTATATTCCTTGAATTATGAAAGTAATAATGTTATACGAGTGTTGCTTTTAGCATCGCTTGAATGTAAGCAAATATTGTTGTAAGTTCAACATAAACTGCAGGCATAAAAGAATAAATCATGCAGATTACAGCGTATGTATATCACTTGTTTAACAACACACATTCATCGTATACAAGGAAATAACTTAGAATTTAACACCAGAAAAAGCAAAAATCTAGAGATGGATTTATTATAGATTTATATCTTCTGTCACCCAAAACTAAAATATGTTTTTAAGAAAATATTTGTTCCCACAAAAATAAATAAATAACAGATAAATAGTGAAATAGTAGCCCATCATTCTATTGAGGAACATAGGATAGATAAAATCTAGAATTTATACCAGGGGATATAATTTAAAGTTTGGTTAAATATAAGAAAAAAAAAACAGAATATTAGATTTCCGCACGGGAACTTTTTTTCTACAAAAATTATTATTTTCTGAACAGTAAATATGGATACGCTAATTCCGAAATTTAAAACAGAATTCAATTATCTCCGACCGAATCTTGAGATATTTATGTTTAAAATTTGAACCAAAAAGAGGTGTTTGAAGCAAACTCCTCTAATTGGTCAAAATAAGACCTCGGCGACCTCATCAATCTGAAAATTAGCACACTTCTGTAATTTTGTTAGAAGAGGTAAACCTCTTTTTGGGGTCTCACTTTGAACGTAAATATCTTGAGAACGTTAAGGTATAATTGTATTAACAGTTCAAAATAGAAATATATTTTTTTGGTTTTTCTCATTTTTCACTAAATCGTTGCAAAGAAGGAATATACTACAACTACGATGTTATTTCTTAATTCGTTTATATTTTAATAATAAAGATGTCTTCATTTCACTACTTTCTAGCAACTAGCTACAAAAAAAAATTAAACAATACTATATTTAACAGAATAGATATGAATTCATATCTCACGTTGAATATAGTTACCAGAAGATATGAAAACGTTTTTACAATATGCTATGTATCTGTAGCAATAACAAACATACAACAAATATTTTAATGGTCGCAAAAATATACATTTTAATTAAACCTGATACAAAAATAAAATTATTTTAGTGAATTTCACGCCTCCTAAAGCTTTAACTCAGGCTCAGTAAGCTCAGCTTACCTTTACTGCGTCATAATATATTTGAACAAAAGCTTCAGGCAAAACAGCTTTAAGCATAAATTTTAGCGGATTAACGGAACAGTTCTTAAAATTAAAATTTACAATTTTTAGATTCACCAACACGTAATTAAAAAACTCCTGAAGATTTTTGGTCTTAAACAAACAAAATTTACATGTAAACAATTCGAAGTATCGACAATTTTCCTTGGTAAATATTTATATTTTAATATTCATATGAATTTAAGTATAACTGAAAACACGGGCGTCTGAAATTTCAGCCAAAAGCTTCAGAATTTTCTCTCGTCAAGAGGTTTGCACGAATGTAAATGGGATTTCTCAGCTGTGCATTTGAATACGCGAAATTTAAGAATTTCAGGAGGTAAATTTAAAATTCTTGCAGTAATGACATCCTTGTACATCATATTCACCAGGTATAGCGAAACTTAAGCTGATTACATATATTTCTTCAAGTAATTTCTCATTTAAAATCTAAAAATATTTTCATATTCGCAATATTTATTAAAATCATTTCAGTGCTTATTATATTGAATATCTACTCGAAAATTTTTGTATTCTATATCAATTTATTGTACTAGCAGCGGTGGCTCACTTGGTTAGCACGCTCTGACTTGAACTGTGTAGATAGTGAGACCTAGAGTTCGATTCCCACTCGAGTCTGACTGATTCGGAACTCACTATAACCTGAAGGTCCGAAACAGTGACTTTAAGCTGACAACTATATTCTTATACAGTGTCCTATAAAAGTTTTGACAAAATCATTTCATGTAAATTGTACGAAAACCAAGGTTTAATATCCAGAAATCGGTAGGTAGTATATTGTACAACAAGGGCAGAAGGTCACTATTTCCCACGAGGTATGAAAGTTTCGACACGAGACGAAGTCGAGTGCTGGAATCACATAAGTGATTTAAGAATAAGTGATTCTGCACGAGTGGCACACTGTACTTTATCTATCACAACACTGCTAAAATTTGCAGAACAAAAATACATGAACGAAAGCTATTTGACATAAGAGACAATATTTTCTTTATTATCTTCACGCATGCGCAATATTGACAATTACTGTGAGAAATATTTCCTACACTGCACATGCGCAGTGTTAGCAAATACTGTGAGAAATCTTCAGGGATTTACCAAATTCCTTGCGTCTGTGGAAAAGTATACAACGGTCAGACTGGTAGAACTATTTCTACAAGAAAAACTGAACATCATTGATCGATTAGATTGAACCAGCCTGAGAAATCGTCAGTCGCAGGGCATGCCTTGAAGGATTTTCATGAAATAAAATTTCTTGACACGAAAATTATTTCAAGATGTACATCGCTCAACACCAGATTAATTAGAGAACCAATTGAGATTTTTAAAATTAAGAAAATTAATCTCAATCACAACGATGGTTTGCAAATTAGTAAAGCATGGCTTCCTATATTAAATATTGTTAGGAATACATTCAACATCCTGCGAGTCTACGTTTTATGATCTATCTACTGATTCATAAATGTTATTGTAATTGTTGTTGTTGAATCTGACAGTTTATTAATAAATGTTCTTATTTCAATATATATTTTATAGTTAACGTATTCTGTTGTGTTCTTTTTCATCGACGCGTACCTACACTGACCTCTAACAAATATGGTATAATTCGTTTCTTAGTTAGTTGTTTACTTGCTTTGTTGTAATTGTCATTACCCTGAAGAAGGCAGCAGTTTATGCTACCGAAATGTTGGTTTAATAAATATATAATTACAGTACTAAAACTAAAAAAGAGAATTCTGAAAAATAATTTGTTAATTCAAATTCTTTAATGCTAAATTTATTTTAATAAAATTCTATTGAAAGTTTGTGATTGACATGTCTAAAGTGATATATAAAAGCGTTTTTCTTCTAAAATTTTTCAATGACAACTAAGATCGTTATTTTGCATCTTTAATAATTTTCAATTTGATTTAAATTGAAAAATTATCAGTTTGAAAGTATAAAATATAACGTTGTACGTCGTTACGGTACTCATTTCGAAATTCCTGAATTATCTCCTTCGTCGTCTCGACAGGAAACATCTTACTCGTGCCGTAAAAACTCATTTATCCGACTTAAAACGATAAATTACTATAAAATTAAAACCAAATTCTGACAGTTACAAATGATATGTGAAATATGTGTACGGCAGGAATAAAACTCAATTTTCAACAATAAACCAATGAAACTGCTAACAAGTAAAAATGACCGATACTTTTACAAGTCATTGTGATCCATATATTATATATTGTCTTATTTGGTTTATTGCACTGAATCTTGCATTAAACCATATACTGTATACTATATTGAATGCATTACTCAAAGACGACTTCAAAATTGGGACGATTCTTGTATTTAATTATGACGATGAACTTAGGAAATCCAGATATCTTAAATTATATATCTCTCAGTGTATATTTCACTTTAACATTAGTACAAAGGCTAACATGAAATGTATATTGTACTAAGTTTCATATATTACGCGAAGTTAGTAACTCTGATTATTTGTTGCAGATACGCGACTTCTACTATCTAGATGGTAAGTTTTGTCTACTGTACTTAGCATATGCAATGGTCCTGTGATTGCTACAGATTATCTATAATCCTTCTGTAATGAAGGTTTTCATTATAAGGTTCAACATTAGTGCGTCATACATAATACATGTAGGTGTAGGATTATATTCAGAGATAACTACACAAAAGATATGAAACAGGATTCCCTTTTTAGGAATCGATTATTCTTGAAGCCAAAAGGAACATTAAAATATTAGACGTTAAGTAATTACTATTAGAAAATTGATAATGTGTTCGTAATTAATTTTAAGGATGTAATAATAAATTGCATTGACAATAGCTATTAAAATACTTTGGATAGTTATGAGTATCATAATCACCAAAGAGCGCGGATTTTAAGACATCTAAGGCCTGGTATGATTCATAACATCCGTGGTTTGTTCAATAATTTACCGATTTTACATTATTAATAAATATTATTTCATAAAGTTCTTTTGTGAATAACATTTCGTGATTAAGTTTGTATGGTTTCATATGATATAACAATTGTTCCATGTTATTCTGGTATGATTTGCAACATTCGCCTAAACTGTCATACTCGTATGAAATGTGTACCATTCCATGCTTGTTGTACAACATACTATTTCACTATGGAAAGTAGCACTTCTCACACTTTATAACAAGTTAAGTATTTTCCACAATCGTGAATTAAAGTGTGAGTAATCATTTCTCACAGTATTTGTCAAAACTGCGCATGTGCAGTGTGGGAAATACTTTCCACAGTAGCTGTCAAATAGTTTTCGTTCATGTATTTTTGTTTTATAACGTTCAACAGTGTGGTCGTAGAAACAGTATAGTGGTTCACTCGTGCAGAATTACTTATTTCCCACCTTGTGTGATTCCAGCACTCGACTTCGTCTCGTGCAGTAACTTTTACACCTCGTGGGAAATAAGCGACTTTCTGCACATGTTGCATAGTATACTATACCATACTAACTTACCAAAATTACATGGTATAAGATTATGACATAGTTACCCTATTTTTTTGTCTATGTAAACGCTTAATATCCTGAAATCGGTGAATATATTTAATGTTTTACTAGATTTGGACGAATGTTACATTTTAAAATTAAAACGTTATAATGGACTGAAAGTAAAACGTAAAAAAAAATAAAAATCACAGTTTGTATTTTAATGGAATATGAAAAAAAATCCAGCACTTGTTTTGTCCGATTTTAATTTGTTTGTTTCAACAGTAGGTACTCAATTAACGACAAACAAATTGACTTTGTTAGAAACATGAAACAAAATTATGTCAGCGAATGCTCATTTTGTAGCATGTGATGTCCAAGATACTAGAAAATTAATGGAAGTCGAAATGCCTGAAGAGAAACTATTTTAACGGATGATATTAATTAGCATATAATTTTGGAAAACAACCTTATGATCTAAGTAATATCGAGTAAACATAATTAGAACATCTAGATGTATATTTGTCTCAAATAGTTTGTTACATTGTCTATTCATATTTACATAATTAAAATTAATAAATGGAAAGATACTAATTGAAAAGGATTAGGAATGCACTCACAGATATTATTTTTCATAAAAATATTCCCTTACCAGGATAAAATATTAAAACTGCCACGTCGGAAGATTTGATTCAGAAAAAACCTATATACAGACTGATTCGCTATTTCGTGCATTAATAGTAATGATACACCTACTACGGTGGGTATTTCTTAACATGAACTTTTATTTTTAAAGATTTCTCCGGTACGAACTTCTGATTTTAAAGGTTATCAATAAAAAACATTTAGATGTGTAAGATCGACTGATCTAGTATATCATTAAACTATTCTACAATTTCCTCTAAAATTATTAATGATTCTTACAATTGTTGTTACACTTGGGGTAGGCATATCAGAAAATTCTATAACCCAAAAATCAAATGCCACATTCGTTCTCTATGTTTAATTTTCTTTGAATATAAAATCTCTGGAAATAGGGTTTAACACATAACCTTGCGACCGGGATGGGTTTTGCATATGGCGGATAATTATTCATCATTTCCGCTCGACAATGGCGTGCCATCCTAAATAAATATGGTATACCTGAAACTTAAATGTGTTCTAAATTGTATGGTAATAATTTAGACTTAAATAAATATAATTGTGAAATACAAAAAGTAAAAGGTAAAATTTTTACATACATTTACATTCTTGACATTTAAGTTACACGACGGGGTTCATTCTCATTTGGCAACATGCAATATAATTTATAATATGTATATCAATGTGTAGTTTCATTTTTCATTATAATAGTTGCACGATGCAAAATACTTACTGATGAAATTAAATTCCTAAATTTAAATTTTCATTGTTTGGGAACAACCACATGCAACACAACTGACCATAATTATTACTATACAGGAATGGTGAATATGCAAAGAAAGTTAAATAATTGCGATAAGTTGGTTAATATGGAAAATTGTATGTTTGAACTGTTGTCATTCGTGAAATAATCAAGAAAATATAATTCGAGCTATGAACTTAATCGGTAAAATATACTTATAATTCCTGCGAAATAACGACGTCTCGAGTCAAAATGATTCTTAAATCACTACAGCTTTATGGATTTTGGTGTATTGTCTATTTATATTTGCATATTGTATCGTATGTAAATGAGGGTTTAAGCGTTTTATCGCTTTTGTCACCGCCACCTAGAACATCTATCTATTATATTTGCATAAGAACAATTAAAAAATAGAAAATGGAAACAATTTCGTGACTTGATGCTTAACTTAATAAGTAGTGAATTCAGTCAGAGTTTTTTGTTTTCATTGTAATAACCATCTAACAGAATTGAATTTCAATTACTTATATATTGTCATGTTTTACTTCCACATCAGATTTTTTTATTTTGTAGGCCTTATATATTTGGAAAATTTCAATACAAACCTAAACTGATCCTGAACTTATATCAGACTACATCATATTTTTTTATAAAATGTTTTTTTGTAAAACGCGACTTTAGGCCAAACATGAAATTGGCTGGAAATAAGTTTTCATTATATGTAGAAGTAATAAAATACTTTTTAATGTTATTCCCTTATCTTAACATAACCTAACTTATTACAATCATCTTTAACGGTCAATTTCAAGTTTAGCCATAAAATCGAGTTTACCCGATTTCTTTACTAACTAAAATCTATATCAATAAAAAACTGAAAATATCTGAATCTCCGAAGTTCATTATCACAATTACAATAAAAATGTAATTCTTCCTTTAAAGAACTCGTTAATTACGTCAGGAGTTACTTTATGATGATCGAAAGATCAAAACGCGTCGTACCTCAACTTATACCGAGTTTTGTATTCCGTATAGTATTATATTTGGTTTATTGCATTGAATCTTTTTTACAACGACCGTTGCTCTAAACCCTATATTATATATGTATACAATGCTTACTGACGAGTTCTTTAAAGGAACAATTATATATTTTAATTTAATAAAAAAAACCAGTCCTCACTAATAAATCAGGAATGGTAAGATGTATAATATATAATAAGATTATATTTGGTTTATTGTAATGAATTTTTTTTATAACGACTGTTGCTCTAAACCTTATGTTATATATTGTACCGGATACAATACTTACTGACTAGTTCTTTAAAGGAACAATTACCTACATTTTTAAATTCAATAAAAACCCAGTCTTCACCAGTAAATCAGCAATAGCAAGATGAATAATATATAATACGATTATATTTGGTTTATTGCATTGAATCTTTTTTACAACGACCTTTGCTGTAAACCATATATTATATATCGTATCGGATACAATACTAATTGACGAGTTCTTTAAAAGAACAATTACATTTTTTAATTTAATAGAAAACCCAGTCCTCATCAGTAAACCAGCAATAGCAAGATGCATAATATATAATAAGATTATATTTGCTTTATTGCATTGAATCTTTTTTACAACGACCTTTGCTCTAAACCCTATATTATATATTGTATCGAATACAATAATTACTGACGAGTTTATTAAAGGAACAATTACATATTTTAATTCAATAAAAAAACCCAGTCCTCACCAGTAAATCAGCAATAGCAAGATGCATAAGCATGAGGTTAATCCTACTGGGACTTTTCCTCCTCCTTCTAAGGATGAGGACGAGTACAGTGATGTTCCCCACGGCGGAGATGACCATGAGGATGCTGTAAGCCACGATGCTGAGAAGATGGCCCTCATTGAACCGCATGTCGATGGGCAGGACGCTGCCATTGGTCTGCGACCAGTTGAACAGGCGTCTGTGGTCCTGGATCTCTTGGACACTGTTCATTGTTTGTTTTGAACTGAAACAAACAGAGAAATTAACATAGTAACTTACGAGTTGGATATGGACTTGACTGTGTGACTTGAGGAACCCCACAACTATTGTTAAAGTAGTGATCATAGATTGTATCAGTGGCGAAGTGTGATATTTTGAATAAGCATAATGGAGTAAAATTATGCAATTATAAAAATATACCTTACAGGAATACCGGTAGTACTTAAAAATGTTAATATTGTTTTTTATATTTCTCTCCAATAAAATAAAAGAAATAAATTAATCATTAAAATAAAATAAAAATTAATTTCTTGAACACTGTTAATTGTTTGTTGGAAACTGAAACAAACTGGGAGATTAACGTCGCAATTCACAAGTTGGATACGGACTTGACTGTGAGCTCTGAGGAACCCCACAACTATTGTTAATGTAGTAGTTATAGATTCTATCAGTGGTGAAGTGTGATATTTGAATAAGGGAAACGTAATGAAGTAAAACTGCAATTATTAAAAATATATTTTACAGGAATACCCATAGTATTTAAAAATGATGATATTGTTTTTTATATTTCTCGCCAATAAACTAAAAGAATTAAATTAATAATTAAAATAAAATAAAAAAATAATCAAAGTTATGCTCGAGTAAGAAACGAAAGCTCCGAAATGTTCACAAGTAAAACTGGTTTTAAACAGGGATGCATTCTAAGCCCTTCACTGTTCAATAGTGCTGGATGAAGCCATTAAAAGATGCAAACATTAATTAAAAACGTAACGGTAGGCTATTGAAATATGGAAACAATAAAAATATCAAAGATATGTTACGCTGACGATATGGCAATTATAGGAGAAAAAATAAGGGAAGCAGTGCTTCTTGCTTTCATGAATGATTCGTCACTGGATTATATAAACTATTTTTGTCTAATATAGATGCGAAACAGCAATGATATTAATTTGAATAAATTCACTATATTCTGCATGTTAAGTTGTAAAAATACTTTAGTCTTTAGATATAGTTTTTCCGAAATCGTTAAATTATTAATTAAAACATAAATAAATAGCATTATGTGTTTGTAAAACGTCAGCTCGCTATAAAAACGTAGATGGCTATGTTAACAAACGTAATATGAAAGTGTCAAATATTTCTTTATAATTTTCATTTATGTTTACATAAGCTTAGAAGTCGTCTGCATGAATAAATTATATAAATATAAATTCACCAATAATATTATAGAGTGATATAGAATTCAAATTTTAACATAACAGTCTGTAAAGTTTTACTTTAGCTATTAGTTTGGCGGAGTGGTAATGTGTACTATTGTCTGTATTGTTCACAGAATATAAAAAAGAATAATACTCTTGTTTTGTCCGATTTCAATTTGTATTTGATTTCCAAACCAAATGATTTGATTCAACAGTACTTTTATTAACGACAAACAATTTTGTTAGAAATGAAACAAAATTTAATAAATGTGAGAGAATGATCATTTTGCAAACGCTTATGGATTGTTTAGAATACCATAATGTTATGTCGTTTCCTTAACGTGTCTTTGTGTTAGGAAATCTTCTTAATTGCGGAATTTTCCGAAAGGGAAAACAAATTGCGAAGGAATTACGAAGTTTTGAGTGATAATTATTATGCGATTTAGTCCTTCTGGCTTTAGCATTAATTACCCAATTGCAAATTACGACCGTAAATCCTTATTTCATTATCGATTGGGCCATAAATTGTTTTCATTGATTTATAATTAATTTTTCATTCAAAACGTCAAATATATTCATCATGCTGTTTACATTTTAGGTTATTTATATTGGAATGGTTCGTAAATTTATGCAGTAAATAAACAATGCTTTATTTACATATTAACTCTAGTTTATTTAATTTAAAATTCATTTTAAAGTTCTTGTTCATATGCGATGTAGAACTACAAATTTTTTATTTGAAATCTCTTGTAGGAAATTCATTCCATATGAATTGTTCTCTAGAAGCAGGAAATTGTTCTTGTTGGAATCCTTTAAGGACGTTTACAAAGAAGGAATCCCGTACACTACAGCAAGGATAATTATTCACTCTTAAGTGCTGGAAGTCAAATAAACAACCGGGAAAAATTAACTGAAGACATCCTACAGGATTTCATTTACATAGGGAATTACAGACGTTTAGAAAATCCTTTGGTTTCTGACTTATTAACTTTGAATAAGTTCCTTTTGAAGTTAACATGTTCCATTAATGCCATTAAATGAGGAAGATATTGTTCTATTTCTAACCAAAGTTACGACATTAAAGTATTTAGTTAACTTCAAATATATTCAGCGAATGCACGTGTGCAGTATATTCACTGATATGAGATTTTCATTTCTGTCTTTATAGTTATTTATGGTACAAGTGTGTTACATTACAGATAAGCCACGTGGGAAAAATTTAGCTCACGAGGCCGTTAGATCGAGTGTGGTATTTTTTCAAGTGACTTAGGTAATTAACACACGTGTGCCATACAACATTTTATCCAACACATTTTAATCATTGATATAAAATACATATAAGATTTTTGACAGATGGAATTTCGAAATGACATTTAGGAACAAAATAGTGTAGAGTAGGTTTTATAACATAGTTACTATGATACGAAGCAAAAAACAGTGAGCTAATATATTTAGCTCACTAGTGACTTATGACCTACTTTATTTATCTAAAAACAGCATACTTATATCGTTATAATTATACGGTGTTGGATAAAATAATTTAATTAAGGAGAGGTTGATAAATACAAAATATTTTCCAGTTTTTTTTTTGTCCATCTTGTTATCATTACGTAATAGTCACATCCATATATACCGTGTGTTTTGGTAAATAGAAACTGTACGGCTAACAACTTAGTTAATATTAAATAAGATGTAGGAATACATGTAATATTGTCCTGTATAATATAGTGACTTAGTTGTTAGCCGGACACTTTTATTTACCAAAAACTGTTTTTCCATGTTAAATGCCTATGACAACACTTTATTGGAATACACAATATATAGGCAATAGTTTTTTGAGAAATCTGTCACAATGTTTTCAATTTATCCCACTCTCTTGTTATATTATGACTAAGAATTCATATCTAAGACGGCGAAAAATCTGTACGCCGTCCATTCTGCGACGTCCATTACCAGAACAATTAAGATTTGATTGGTGCAGAGAAACTCAATTAAGAAATGATAAATGGCATAAAATTGTCTCCCGAATAGCGATTCTGCTTATTATGTATACGCATACGCGTAAAAAACATCGGGTAAAAGCAATCATGTAGTTTTTAGAAAAGACAGAATTTTGGGGATGAAATGTTCTTTTTTATACTACACATATGTATTGGTTGGTATTCAATTTCAGAAATTTCTTTGAGGTTAAGTTAAATGTCAAATTACATAGTATTCGTAAGATGTTTATATTATTTTATTATGTTGTGTTGTTGTGTAGGATAAAAAATAGTGTGTGCTACATGGCAGTAAAGTTGTTTTCTGGTCCTCAAGAAGTATCCAGCCTCGACTGTGTCTCGGCCGTATACATATCCTTCGGACCAGAAACGAACAACTTTCCTACCTAGCAGCACAAATAACTATTTCTGACTCCATGAGAACGAAAATATTTTAACTGGCTTAAGATTTACTTTTTGAAAATGTGAACGAACAAAATGTTTCATTTAAAATATGTACACGTGAATATTTATTGGGTAAAATTCAATTTTCAATAAGCCGGTAAAACTTAAATAGTTATTTACGATACAAAAATATCTCGAGAACGGTAAGAGATAATTCAATTCGGTTTGAAAATTTGAAATCAGCACATCGATATCTACTTAAGTCCAGAAAATGTAAAGTGTAGGAGAAAAAAAGTTCCTTGGAGAAATTTTGAAATTTAGGTTTTTTCGATTTTCTCATTTTTCACGTAATCGTTCTAAAGAACGTATATTTGGAGAAAACATTTCTTTATGTAACTTTTCACGTACAATCGACTGGTATAATCGATGAGTTTGTATCTCTATCCATTTTAGAGATATAGCCAAAAATCACACTTTTTTGAGGTGCAACTTTGACAGCAAATATCTCAGGAATGAAAAAAGATAATTAAATTCCGTTTGAAAATTTGAAATCAGCGCGTCCAGATCTATCAATGTACCCTATTTCCTAAAATCGAAATTTTGGGCACAAAAATAAGTATTTTTGGGATATTTCGCGTTTGTCTTACAAAATTTTTGGTTTAATACTGTTGTTTGGTTTGTTATAACTCTACATGATTTAGATATGAAGTTATAGGTTATGAAAATATATAAAAGTTATATAATACAACGACAGAATAAAATCGAAAAGGCGTAATAGGATTGCAGCTAACCAATATTTACTTAAATCCAGAAAATGAAAATATTGCTGATGTTACTGTAGCAAAAATTTACAAATAAGGAGATATTCAGTACAGTTATTGTTTTTTGGTAAACATTTGTATATTTTAGATAAAACTAATTACATAATAAAATGTACAAACGTATATTTTGATTATTTTTTTGCATAAAATGATTATTTTCATGCATATTTTTATAATTTTATTGTGTATATTATGCGCATATTTTTAATATTTTTTGTGCATAAAACTATCAGTTCTATTTATTATTAAACTGTTACTTAAGTTTCATGTATCAATAATAATTAATAGTGACAAAATTTCATCACATTTTATTTATTATTAAGTACTTTATATTTAGTTCTCATCACAAAAATGTGGAACAGATTGTTTTATTTGTTGATAAGCAGTTCCTTATAGAAACAACTAAATAAAAATATTCCGTGTTATTGTTTATTTTGAACATTTATATCTAACCTAGAGGTCATCTGCAGAAATAGTAATGTACTTGTAAAATGTCTCATATCTAAGAGAAAACAACTAAGCCACTACCCGTATTCATAGTATGTGTCGTCCTTCCAAAATAAACAACAGAATAATCCTTTTATCCTTTGAGATTTTCCCTTGATATTCGCTACAATGAAATTATTTCTGACGTGAATTTATCTGATTTGCTTGTTCGTATGCAGCAGAGGTTTTTATATCAATTATTCATATTTATATATTCCGATTGTAATATACTTAGGGTAAGTAGCGAAGAGATGGACCGGCAGAAGAGATGGACTTTTAGTTTTAAAAGATTAGAGTTATACCTCTCGAAAGGAATGTAGATTTTGTTGTTTAGGAATAAAGTAGCCGCTTGAAAATTAAAGCAGTTGGAACGAGCATGACTCACTGCCGATGACGCAATGTCAGCTAAGGTAGTCGTACTAAATAGGTCAGATATAAAAACGACGCCGCTATTGTTTGGAAATTATATTGTCTGGAAGACTCTAGAAGGTTCGAGATTAATTATCCATAGATATAAAGTGTCGCATAAATAAACGTTACACAGTCACTGAATAACCAAAATTTACTTAAGAAAAGTCTTTTTTTCCATATACAGAATCATAATTAGTTAATTATTACTTTGGTAATATATCCTAAAAATATAGTTCTATATGTTTATATATACAAAAATAACTTTTAACCTAAAAAAGGTGGGCAATTGTAATATGTATACAAATCACTGGAGTATTAAATAGATTAAAAAATAATCTAGAGCAAAAATCTAGAGCAATTGGAGGCGAAATTAGAGTACATTCTGGGACAAAATAACTGGAGCAAAATACTGTGAACTAGCAATTAAAGCAAATTATGAGGGAATAAATGAAGAAAGATGAAGGACTAGGTAAACTAGATCAAGGTTTAGGTAAACTAGAGCAAAAACTATGGTAGATAATTAAAGCAACTAGAAGAAAAACTTTGGGCACATTATAGGGAAAAGAAGTAGAGAAATATTCTGGCGGAATAAATAGTCAAAGAGAAAAATTGAGTAATTGGGAGATAATACATTACAGTAAAAACTAGAACACAAAAGTGGCGAGACAAACAAAAACGAATTACGAAGTGAATTAAAACAAATGAAACAAATGTATGCAAAAAATCCTTTTATACGTATTATATTATTATTTAATTCGCCGAACTTTATGTTGTAAATTTATTTTTAAACAATTGAATGGTAGCGTGTGTTGGCTCTTATTGAAACATATTAAAATAACTAAATAATTAAACACTTTTGTTTCAATTTTATTTACGTCAATTACAATAATAAATAAAATTGAAACAAAACCACAAAATAGTTACATACAGAAGCGACACTCCGTGTCGGTACCTTTCATGTTACCCTATTCAGTTCTATGACCTTTGAGCATTGTATAGACCTTCAAATTTGTTGGCTTCCCCTATCTCTGTCTAAGATGTGATGAAACTTTTCGATTATAAACAATGAGCCCTTTAAATTTGTTGGCTTTCCCCATCTCTCTCTAATTTTCCTAATGTCTTTACTGACGCTTCTGTATAAACCTATTCTGTGACAAAACCTAGAGACTATTTATTTAGTTATTATTTTTAAACATTTTAAATCCACTTTACGAGCCAGAAAATGTATACAACAAACTGTCCAATTTTAAGAAATGAACCCTTTAAATTTGTTGGCTTTTTCCATCTCTCTCTAATTTTCGTTTCTCTGTATTATTGTCGCTTCTGTATAAACCTATTCTATGACAAAACGTAGAGACTATTTATTTAGTTATTATTTTTAAACATTTTAAATCTACTTAACGAGCCAGAAAATGTATACAACAAACTTTCCGATTTTAAGAAATGAACCCTTTAAATTTGTTGACTTTCCCCCATCTCTCTCTAATTTTCGTTTCTCTGTCTTACTGTCGCTTCTGTATAAACCTGTTCTGTGACAAAATGTACATATTATTTATTTAGTTATTTTTTTTTAATCCACTTTACAAGCCAGACAATGTACACAACCGAAGTTTAAAACAATTAAACCGTCCATATATCGCATAGCGATACATCTTGCCACGCCACAAGCATCTGCTGTTCCACACAATCTCCTATACTTGTAATTAATCGTTCACATCTGGAGGTGCACGTACGGTCAAAGTTCAGCAGGATTGTCAGGACTCAGGACTCAGGACTAGCTCAAGCCTCAAGACGGATGGAGGAATTTCTGACTTTGCACCTAAACACAGGATAATGACAAACGAGAACGACATGGTGATTGAGAGTCGGGTTAACGTAACCCTTCACTCCATGAATTTTTTGCCTGAAATAATTTACGGTGATTGACAGTAGGTTCTTATTAAGAAGAAAATATAATAAAAAATATATTTATATAAACAACTATTTATATATATATTTATGAAATAATACAAAATGGAATTATTATATACCCTTAGATCATATATCACTATATACAAATACTATTTTCTTTTCTTTTTGTAGGCGGAAGAATTAATGGATGAATTAATTAAACGTCAAATTTAAAACCCATCATGACATCTGACATTGTATACAATTGTGAAAATGCTTTGAACATACTTTGGAAGAATTATGAATTAATTTATGGAGTTAGGTGTAGAGCTTCAACCTTCAACCTAATGTGCGTTTCTGAAGGAATCTTTCGGAAAGCTAAAAGAGAAAATTTGTAACTTCAAAAAACGTGCTACTTTATGCATGAAATAATAATTTTGATTCTTTTGTATAGCTACTCAAACAAACAATGAAACAGTTCATCATTTTCTTATAATAATTTATGACATTATACATATATAATGATGATTTAAAAAATGTTTGACCTATACTCACAATAATAGATATTTATATTTGTGTGGATAATGCAAGCAATTTAAGACTGAACGGATTATATATTGTCCTTCCATGTTTGACCAAAATTTGTCATGTCTTACATATCTAGTGATATATGATCTAAGGATATACCAAATAGGATTTGCATATCCATGGTTCATATTTGATTGACAACAATGTATCAAAGCGTTCATTTTAATACGAAATCGTACTATTTTAAAAACAAAGCTTCGAGATAAAAAAAGTTAAAAGAGTTGATAGAACAGTAAAAATTCGAAAATATTTTCAAAATAGTTGGATAGCTTCTATAGCGAACATAATAATTTCGAATATTTATCAAGTTTGTTTTTGAGTTCATCTCACCTCATCAGTCATAACAGTGTGATTCAAATCACCAAGTCGAAAAGAAAGATTGATGATATTCTCTTTTTGGTTGAAATCGTGTGATTTCCGAAGCAAATAAATGTAAAAATATAATAACGAATGAAATATATAAAAAGATATGTACATTAAATTAACGAAATTACAAACACAATTTGTGTCACCATAAAATGACCGCAATAAATTAAATGAATATACAAATTTCTATTTCAATTTTATCTATAGTTAGAAGCATACAGCATATATACCTCTTTGTTATACCTACGATAATTAGATTTGCAATCACAGTTTGATCTATGTCATGCGTTTACGAAAAAGATGCAAGATAAAATTTTAATAATTCTTGCAGATGAAACTAATGACGTGCGGATTAAATTGGGAAACCAACTTGCTAAATATTGTAAAATATAAACAAAAAAATTTTTTGAACGACAAAAGGGATAGAAATTTATTATTGAATTCATCCGGATCGCCAGTCTGATCGCTTTATTGTGCATTGTAAATATTTTTTACATATGTCATAGACAGTTGTCAATAGATAGATACGCGGTATCGACAAAAAACCTTAATAAAAAACTAAATTAAAAACGTAGTGTACATGAAACTTTACTCATATTTTTTGTCTTCTTTAATTATTTAAAATACTTTTTTTTCTTCAGTTTATCTGGCTAAGTTATTATTTTAAATGTCAACAATCGAAAAAAGTTTATTGAACATTTCTGTCTCCTTCATTATTTTCTTACTTACAGTGTATTTTCAAGTTAATATAGATAAGTTTTTTGGCAATCTCGATTTTCGCTTCACTCGAACCATGAATATCGACATTTATTAACTACCATAAAAATATAAAGCTGTCATGTTCAGCTTGTTATAAATTATGTAGAGAGAACATCATTAATTATTGTAATTAATAATGATGTTAAAATGAATTTTAAAATCTAAATCCAAAAATGCACATGTAGCAAAAAATTAATGATTAACACAATCCATGAAAATATGAAAAAGTCTATTACATGTGTAACTAATTATCGTATTTTGCAAAGCAGAAAATAACAATATTTTTTCAAACTTTGCGAATGTCAACGGTGAAAGAGATAAAACGTTTCGAATACCGTTTAAAATTTTCAGATTCCATAGGTTGGTAATTAAAATTTCAACATTCTTTTGTTAAACGTATCCCTGGTTACTACAAGAGAAGAAACAGATTTTTTATTGTGTAATAAATTTTCGTGCTTTTAAGAAAATTTATGTCGTAAAAAGAAAAGTTTCTAGTGGAAAATGTCGGGGAAAAATAATCTGTACATTACGGTATTTTCTACGTTTTTGGATATATTATTTTAAATGGCACATTGCAAGTTTCAAATAAAGTAATATTTGCTTAAAAGGCGGAAGATTTCTTTTTGATTATAAATTTTCAAATTAAATTCCCGATAAGTTGGGTTTTATCCTAAAGTAATTCGCTGAAAACATCAGAAATTAAGCTGGATTCTTTGAAGATCGAGATGAAATTTTATCTAAACATTACGCAATTATTTCCATTAACATTATTAAAATATTCTGTCAATAACATCACCCTTTGAATGGAATAACGAAGCAAAAAAATTGAAAAATAATTGAACGATGGATTTGCATTTCGCAGAAAATAAAAATTACGTCATTCTCGGTATTGTCAAATTTATTCAGTGAATAAAAATTTTTGAAGATAATTTGAATTATTACACATATACAAAAAATATTATACTTACGGTAAATAATGAGAACAAATACAGGTAACTTGATACAAAGAAAATCATTAATGTAAGACAACAATAGCTATTCATGTAATAAGTAAGAAAACAAAGGTGGTTATTTAACGCATAAGAAAATTACAAAATAAGACAAAGATAATTTAAATAAGAACAAAAATGTTGTATTAAATGTACTAGAATGTAATATTTATGCTAATTATTACTGCCACTTAAATAAACCACTAGCAAACATGGAATAAATATTGACAATACTTTAAGCTCTGTAACTCATATTGTAAGCACAAAATCTTAGAATAATTAATTTACTAACTTGTCTAATAAAACTGTTTTTGTGTCCTGTACCTGTACAAAAACTTATGGTTAAGAAGAGGGTACTCCAACAAAAACAAAATCATATAACAGTAAGGGTATTCTACAAGTAATTGAACAAAAACTTAAGTTCATATCGATGGTTTAACTGCTTAGTTTAGTAATTAATTTTTAGTAAATTTTAAATAAAATAATATTTGTTTCTTTATAAAATACAATGTTTAAACTTTTACACGATTTCATTAGATTTTTATTTATTTGAAATTTTGATGTAAACTACTGTAGAAATTACTTACTTAGTTTAGTCATTAAAGCTTTAAAATATATTATTATAATTAATAAGAATAGTAACAAAAGTAGTGCATATAAGGAAGAGTTTTTTTTTTTAATTAAACAAATTTTGATCACAAGGACGATTCTTTTCGACTATAAACCTTTTTTTTGTACATAGTATTTAACATTTATATTGTCACTTAAATTTACAGCCTTGTAAGTCTAATAATGTAATTAGTAAACAATATTTGATGCTATTAAACTCAAAACCTGGTTAATCAGATTTATAAGTCTTTACCGTTTTCAGGTTATTAAGCCTTTGTCTACATACACAAAAGTGAGATGGTAACTAAGTTATAACTCAATCTATTCGGTAATATTATTACCGAACTGACTTATTAAAATAACTTGAGACAATTGGCCTCATATGAACTCATACAAATTTGATCACGTGAACGTTATTAACATAATTAATAATGTCTTCATTTTCTGAAACCGGTAAACCATTGAACAAACCACATTAAGAATCATAGCATTATTAACATAATTAATAATGTCTTCATTTTCTGAAACCGGTAAACTATAGAACAAACCACGTTATGAATCATAGCTTAGAGTATGAATATCCCTAGTGTTTCACAAGACAACATTTCTTGTCTTGTGTCGAAAAACAAGACAAGAAATTTAAGTATAGCTTGTCTTTCATTACTCTTGCATATAAAAAACTTGTCTTGATCATCATTTTCTTGCTTATTTCTTGTCTTGCAGATTATAACGTATTGAAGGGATTCTTTTTTTTAAATGAACATATAATTTCTTTGTATCATATGTGTTTTTTTTTTTTTGGTTAACAAATATCAATGTCAATTATCAAATATGTATCTTATAATACAATTATTATTATGAAATGAATATTATAAAACAAAAAATCGCATAGCTGCATTACTGTAATTATTTTTTAGCACAATTGCGACATCTGTACAAGCAGAAAAGCTTTTTTTTCAAAGTTTTCTGGTTATAAGAAAGCATTTTGTGCCTTATATATTGGTTAAATAAGAGAGAGTAATTATGTTATCAAGCGAATAATTATTATTATATTTTTTAAATGAAATTTACATACGATTCAAAATTCTTATGTCTTCAGTTTTTCAATAAATACATATTTTTGTACTTCTAGGTAAATAAAATCTATATGTTAATTTTACTACATTTAAAAAATATAAATCTCATTATTTTCCTAATCAATAACGTATATTTATATACATACATTCTTATAATAAATATAGATTTCAACACTAACAAAAAAAAACGCAAGAATACATGAATTGAAGTGAATCTTGCTATTCTTGCAAGACAATTTCTTGCCTTGCCTTGCACTGAAATTTAAAGCTCTTGTCTTATTCTTGTCTTGCATTTTTTGCACGACTGATGCAAGTCGAAGAAAAATACAAGACTCTCGTGAAACCATAAATATTCAATATTTTATTGACATCTGCAACACTTATAGTACTCATAACAATCCAAGTTATGTTAAGAGCTACTGATATAAAACTCAAATGTTCTTCAGACAGATTTAAGTTTTATGTCGAAAGATATTGAAATTTTTAAGTATTGCCAGATGTAGTTTAGTAATCGATATGTGGAATCTTTTTAACGAACTAATTTACGACGTAGTAATAATTTTTCTCATCATCGTTAATCCGAGTAAACACCAAACGTGACCGCCAACCTAGAAACTCGAAGTGCAAACTCAAAGTTAAATAAGATTAGGTGAACAACGTTCATTATATTGATTGCAGGAACTTTCCGAATAATGCAGTTTAGTTAATTACCAATTTATTGTCGTTGTAGATTATTAAACATTACATGTTCTGGTTTTTATTGAAATTAACAACTGTTATTTAAAATCATAAACAGATCATTGTAAAATTTAATTGCAAACAATTTAATTCCATTTACCACAAATCCAAATTAATTGCTTTAATTAAAATCTCATATTTATTCCACACAATAATTTATTTGTCGTTTTGCATTTAAAGCTCTACCCACATCTACTTTTGCAAAAGTATAAACACACCTTGAGTTTCTGAACTTTATCTTTCATTATTTAAACAGGAGATGAATAAATAATTTTCTTGTGTTACATATTAATTTACAGCAGTATCCTTCCTGTTACAGGAAAATTTACTCCGTGTAATTTACCAGGATGTATAATTAAAATGATATATGAATTGCTGAATATAGTACGATCAGAAATTAATTATGATGTAATTACTGAGAGGGTGTATACAGGCATATGCGATAGTGAGAAAATATCAATACTTGGATAAAAATACCGTATAAAAATTATCGATACCGAATCGAAAAAAAGTATCGATTCTATGGTTGCATAAAAGTCCAATTTTATTAAAAAATAAAAAAATAATTATTTGTATATTAAGGGATTAAAGTATATATTTTTATTAGGTATATGAATAAACCATATGAGTGATAAAAATATTTTAGTCTTTAGATATACATTATATTTTTTCCGAAACCGTTAATTATTAATTAAAAACATACATAAATAGCATTGTGATTGTGAAAACGTCAGCTAGCTATTGAGAAGGGGGCGGCTGTGATAACAAACGTACTGTCAAAGTGTCAAATATTTCTTTATAATTTTCATGATTTTCATTTATGTTTACACCTGCTTAGACGTCGTCAGCATGAAATCAAATATACTATTATCAAAGGTAAATAATAAATAAATTCACCAATAATATTATAGAATGATGTTTGTTATTTTAGGTAGAGCTAAAATAAACTGCAAAAATATAATACTATTAATATGTAGGTTAATGCAGTTTGACAGATGAATCCGTAAAGTTAAATTTTGATATAAGAGTCTGTAAAGTTTTACTGTAGCTACTTCTTTGGCGAAAAACAGATTTTTTTTAATTTTTTATAAAAAAGTATATTATAATTTCAAAAACGTGTTTCACAAAATAGCATTTATTATATACAAAAAAAAACTACTGTAAAGGATAGGTAAAAATTAAAAAAACCAAAAAACATTATTTTCCTTTATCAGTTATAGCGACTTCCGGTTCCAGTAAAGAAATTTATGTGTTCCCTTCGATGTCCTCATAACCGGATTTTACGTCACACCTTTTAAAGTAAATTAAAAAAAATACACATTAGTTC
The DNA here is from genome assembly GCA_035578165.1 of Stenolophus ochropezus. NCBI lineage: Eukaryota > Metazoa > Arthropoda > Insecta > Coleoptera > Carabidae > Stenolophus > Stenolophus ochropezus. Next base: position 2,965,688 of record JAQOWZ010000028.1, on the reverse strand, counting down.
AAAAAATATCTGCGTTATAAATTCAAAATAATATACCAGTAAAGTCGTTTTATCGACGAAGTGAAACAGATTTAGTAGTTCTTGAAATATTGCCACATGGTACAGTACCCACACGCTTTTTTCCCATGTACATAAATCTGGAATGTTCAATAACAATTGCAGAAAGAGTGATTTAAATCACTGATTAAAAAAACCAATGCGATTTAAATCTGATTCAAAACACTGATTTAAATCAAGTGATTTAAATGAAGGCAACCCTAATCGATACTTGTAAGTATCGAAAGAAAAAAGTAGGAAATAACGAAAATATATTATCTATTATTCTTATGCTTAACAATAAAATTATATGGCCCACTGTTCTTCAATGCAAGGTACCAAAAAAAAGTAGTTTAGTAAGTCTTTTTCCCAGAAGTAATAAAAAGATAGTTTCGTGTTTAAAAAATTCAATAATTTAATAAATTAAAGTTTACCGATAATGGGTTAATTATACTCATATAATAAAATATAGGAAAATTGGTATCGATCCTAAAATATCTATATCGGAAGAAAAATATCGACTTGTTATAGCATCAGTAGTATTGGAACATCTTTAGATGTACAGAAATAATCCTTGTATAGGATGCGTTTTTAATGAGAACATTTTATGTCATTAAAATTATAATTAGAATACAGTGTATTCTATGATTTAATATTCAGTTATATACGTCTTTCCAGGAAAATTGCTAAAAATATAAAGTTTTATATCGTTTTAATATTCCTCTACACTTGACAAAAAATTACACCCACAACCGGTAATGAGTACAGTGCAATTTTATTACTGAATTAAAATTTTTGTTGGTAATTCTGTAGAGTTAATATTGTCATAGAACAGTTCACTTTACAATTTCGCCTACGGATAAAACATTCCTAGGGTTACTAATGATTATTAATAGCAATTATCTCCAATAAAAAAAATCTAGATGTGGAAAATCTAGCAGACCATTCTACTATTCTACCATTTCCTCTAAAATTATTAATGATTTATAAAATTGTTGTTGCACTTGATCATAGCCCTAAAAGCAAATGATAAATTCGTTCCCTACGTTTAAATTTAAAGGAGACAAGAAATTATATATTGCTGTAAATCAAATTTCAAGTCGTAACCACGTATTTGATAAATTCTATGTTTTACGTTAGAAATACTCACTGTATGTAGAAATCAATATTTAGTCACATACCCTATTGGTAATAACGATTAAAATTTATTGCCTATAATTCTGGATTTATGAGAAAGTGTCCCACAGCAGATTAGTTTTTTTACAAAATATGGTAAGTGAAGAGGATGCATTCGTTTAACCTCCGAAAATTTATCTTATTTGTAAGAGTCGCGTTCCGTCGTCTGATGAAGTGAGAACCAAATGTACTAAATGAAGTAAATGAGTCGACCGCACAATTTTTATGCCGATAGCTAAATAATTAGTTATTTTATCTTAAGCTAAATCGTGTGCGTGGTCGCCCCTTCATCATTAAATTTCTCTACCCCCCCCCCCCCCCCCCGTGTTACGTAACCATGTTTCACATGTATATATAGAAATTTATCAAAATCCGAAAATATGTTACACAGTTATCAACTCTTCAAAATCCAGATAACAATATGTAAATGATTTATCTAGGCGAGACAGATCAAATATAATCTATCAAAAATTACATGACATTTTTATTATATGAAAAAATAATAAAATGGATTATCCCGTTTTGATAACTCTGATAAAAACAGAAGCTATATATCATAGAATAGTTGTGGCAAGGAAAGTTGTGCGGAGCGGTAGTGAAGAGATTTATCAAATACGTCATCAAACATAGGCGGCACATGATTTTAATCAGATAAAGGCGTATAATGAATATTTTGACATTAGAGGAAATTTTAATCTGTTACCATAATTAAAAAAAATGTTATAATTTTGAAAATGTAGTTTATTCAACTATTTGCTTATACATAAAATTAATAGCTATTAACATACATAGGATAGTTATGAGTATCATAACCGCCGCAGATGTCAATTGAATTTCGAGCTTTCAGAGCGAGAATTTTAAGACATCTAAGGCCTGGTATGATTCATAACATCTGTGGTTTGTTCGATAGTTTACCGGTTTCATCTTATCAATAAATATTATTTTATAACTTTATCTCTCTTTGAGTAACGTTATCGTGATCAAATCTGTATGGGTTGATACATAACATTTGTCCCATGTTTTTTGGCATTTCTGTAGGGTAAAATTATTACCATACTTACTTGTCAAAATTACATGGTATACAATTATGACTTTAGTTACCTTGCTTATTATTGTGTATGTAAATAAAAATTTAATATTCTGAAATCGGTAAAACTTATTAACACAATTTTGTTGTTACAAATATGATAACAATATTTCAAATTCAATAACGAAACATAGAAATAAGAAAAAAAAAATAAAAAATATATAATGATATTACGGTTTCATCAAGTTAAATAGCTTTTTTTTGTGAATTATTTGACTTGACTTGACAATCAAGTTTTTCTTAAATCCACTACTTGACTTGACTTGATTTTCTATCTTAGATACTTGACTTTATAACAAGCAATTTCAAGCTACTTGATATTACTTGATAAATAGATTGCATTTTAAATTTAGCACTAGAACTAGAATGAAGTGAGTGGAAAATAGAAAACAACTGAAGTGAATTGAGGAAGAGGTCAAGCTTGAGTTACCTAGAAATATTTAATTACATTATAGTTAGCACTTATTATATTAGCGCAATCTCCGCCATTTTGACTTACTAGACAACCTTAAAATATATACAACATAATATAAATAATATTAGCAATAAATTGTTTTGTTATTATTATACTATAGCAAGCATAGTCATATTTTTCTTGCATTTATAAACAAAATTAATGAAAATGACCAATTTTTTAATTAATTTTGAAAGACAAATTTATAGGGCTGCTCTAACTAATACAAAAACTCACAATAGTTTAGGTGATAACTTTATTAAAAGCCTCGCGTTTGTATCCATATCTTTATATTATTTTTTGTTAACACCAAATTAGAATTAGTTATGATGTGGTTTTGTAACAAAAAAGTCTTTATTTAAAAATCTCATAGGTATATCTCACTCTGTATGCGTAAAATATAAAAAAATATACATTTTTAAGTTTAATATTTAAAAAAATGTAATGTCTAATGGTTATATAAATAATATGTCATTAAATTCAAAACAAAATTTTCTATCGAAAAAGCAGACAAAACATTTATATATTGTCGCAATGAAACACCAAACAACGTGGTTGACTTTGACAGTTAATTTATTAGTACATTCAGTTAAAGTAATAGACCATGGTTATGGTCAAGTACAGTGAAGATATTAACGAAATATTAGTTAATACAAGACTGAATTAGAACCAACTCAGACTATAAATACCGAATGTTTAGTGTGTACTAATGTAGGATTATTTAGATCGCATTTGATCCAGGACTATCTTATTTTCTATGATTACGGCTGATTGTAATTTTTTTCTACATAATAAAATTGATGGATAAACAAGTATTATTGAAGAACTACTTGATTTTTCAAGTACTTGAAACATTACTAGATACTTGACTTGAAATTCGGCTATTACTTGAATTTCAAATCAAGCAGTGATGCCTTCAATAAAAAAAAACAATGACAGCCTATATATGGCCAAGTCTATAGGCTTACTAAGCAATGTCGTCATCCAATTGAATTAGTCATCAAAAAAAAAAAGATTTGTAGATTGTAATGAAAATAAGTAAAAATCTATATAAATGAAGTTACCAATGGTAACACCCACACATAAAAGATTTGCTGATGAACAGATTCACAAAATTTCAAACTTTCTTAATTACAATTCATTCATTACTTCCTAAGTGTTTAAAAGGCACTAAATATAGTGGAAGAATTATATTCGAAAACTCGTACTTTAAAGTTTCCACATTTAAAATCATAAATTGATAATTACACTTCAACAATTTTATGTTGAACAATTATACAGTAAAAATAAGTACCAATCAAAGTTAGAAAAATGATAATATATCTTCAGACACATTCGAGTTCAACAATTTAAGTCCCAATTAAGTAAAGTTCATAATTTGATACCATTATTTCTTATCGTAATTTAAAAAATATTTTAATTAATTTAAATTTCAAAGATTCTCATACTTCTAAGACTGCCTCGCTTGGTATGTATTCCATAAATATAGAGAATACCTGATCAGCTTCATAATTAATTACTCAATATTAAATTCTCGCAAGCTGGTATCATTGCTTCTACGACACTTTAATCAAATATTTAAACTATGGGTATTTTTGTTCTAAGCAAATTTTACATAAAATAAATTAATTAAAGGCCGGTTTAATATATTTACCAGATATTTTGTCCGTTATATCGAAGTTTGTTAAAAATTTGAGAAGAATTATGAAACCTTACCTTTACTGTATTATTTTTGTTGTAGTTAATTTTTTTGTGGACCAACTAAAAAGTGGTCTGTAGTACCAAAGAAAAGATTTTAGTAAAAGTAACATCAAAGAAATTTGTAAAAAGAACAAATATGTATATTCCAGTGGTTCTCAAACTTTTTTATGTGAAGGCACCCCAAATCGATAATATATAATTTCCGGTACCTCTACATGACGTACATTAAATCTTAAAGACATTTTGTTAATCTTAGAAAAACATGTAATATATGAGCTAGATGTAATTTACATAATTCCTTTATATTTGGGTGTATTTTGGACAAAACTTATATTTCATATTCTATAGTCTTCTATCGTTCTCTCTTTTTAGTTCTGATGTTAAGAAACGTAGAAATCTTAGGTCACATTTACACAAGAGGAAGAAAATTGAACTAAAACTCGAAGTGCTTTAGCTACTGTTTTACGATATTTATTCAGAATAAATATCCAAAAGGATTCTAATGAAAATTCAGAATATTTCATTCGCAACGTATCCAGTCAAAACTATGTATAGATTTATCTGGAAAAAGTAGCAAATCTGTATTCTTATTGTTAAGAAGTGTTTTAGGTGTTCTTGTAAACATATCCAACTTGTCTCAATTTCCAAAATTCTTGTCTTTAAAATTTATCTGACGAATTTAAAAAGTTTTTATCTCTTTTGCCCCCTGGAATATACTTTATTTTGTTCTTCAAATACATTTTTTAACAATTCATAAAATTTAAGTTTGTTTTTTATTCAAAAAGAGTGAGTAGATATTTCTATTTTTAATTAATAAACATGATTCAATACTCATTCTGTGGACAACCATTTGACATCAGTATGAAGAAGAAGATTCAAATGCTCAGATTCAAGAATTGTTAAAATACCTACAATAAATTTCTCACCACGCCCGCGGCACCCCTACAAATAATGAAAGGCACCCCAAGGTGCACTTTGTGAACCACTGGTATATTTCATGGCAAAGAACTTAAAAAACATAATCTTGTAATCACTCTTAATTAAGAAATTTTGTCAAAACCAACAATTATTCTTTGTTCACATTAATTTTCACAAGACTGTTACATTGAAATGTCTCAAAGAAAACATCCTTTATTGGGACAAAACAATATAATTGGAAGTAAAGGACATTGATATACGTCAGTTATATAAAAATAACATAACAGAGAATCGAAAATATCAAAGCTTTTGGAGTTACTCTCAAAGGAAGTATTTCTTTATTAGAAAACATTCTTGAATTATTATTTTTTATTGTAATATTTTATTATAGATTATTTTTATTATGAATATTACTCTTGATATCGCAGTTTAATATTCAAAATAATTTATTTTAAATCATTGTCAGTCTGAACAATATGTTTAAACTATAATATCCTGATTCACAAAACAGGTTACAGGATTAGCTCTTAAACGGGTTAAAATATATTCAAACTAAGTTCGATATATTTAAACTTGTTTTGAGCTAATCCTGTTTTGTAAATCTGGCTGTTAATTTTGTAATGTGGAATAAAAAGTTGTTTATGTAGTAAAGTTTCCATAAAAATTATATAGTGTTACCAATAAAATTGAAATATATAAAAATTATTTTTAACTTCTACGAAATACAAGATTGTTTTTTTCTTTTGAATTTTCAAATGGTATTTTCTAAATTAAAAATATTAGAGAAAAGTTTTTCTAATAAAATTTATTCAGAATTATGTATCTCATATAATTTTTTTTTTCTTGTTAAATAGATTTTGAATTTCTTTTTTTTTTTTGAAAATTAAATTATAATTTTTTTTTTGTTTTAGTGTCTAAAATTCAAGTTATATTTCAAATAAACTTTGATATGAAATATACTATTTTTAATTCTAAGATATGCATTATATAAATTTTGTTAAGTTACAAATTCATAAAAAAAATTTATATATTGTATTGTAGTTATATATAGACGTACTATAAATACTTTGTGTAACATAGTCAATAATAATAATAATAATAATATACCTTTTTCGTTTTCAATTGCTTCTGTCAAATTTAAATTGAATATAATAATTTTTCAAATGCAACTTTTTTCAAAATTTTTGTTATGTAAGACTGTAAGTGTATTATATTGTAGTATTCAGAAAAATAATTCCTTTTTGAAATTGTATAAAAAATTAAATGTTTCTATTTGAAAAAAATTTAAAAAAAATCAGAAAATCAACTTAACTAAAAAAAAAATATACATATTTTTAATGTTATTACATGAAGTACATAATACTCAATAAGAGTTATTTGAAATATTTTTCTCCAAATATTTAATTTAAAGAAACATCGTCTGCATATTCAACATAAAACCACCCTGTATAATATTACCAATAAAATTAAAATATATACAAATTATATTTAACTTCTAGGATATATAGTATAGCAGAAAAGATTCATGATACGATATATTAATATTATGATTATAATTTCACTGTAAAATTAATTTTTTAAAGAATTTCTACAAAATTAAAATAATGTAGAATAATTATTTTGTTTTATAAAAACTTTAACAATTTAATTTGGATATACAAAGCATAAAATTCTTGAAAATAACACTGAGAAATTTTTAATAAAAATTTAATTCAAAGTGTGAAAAGATATTAATTTATATACTTTTAAAGTTTTAATAGAAGTTCCTTTTTAAAAGTTTGGTAAGTTTTATTGACAAAACGTGTACTTACCAAAGCACACTATGATTTGCAAGCACTACACCATTTCACAAGTCCGTCACAAATTCGCGACCGACGCGGGAATCAGACTCGAGAGCTGACGCGTTTCGCGGATGAAACACGGACGCCGAATGCCAAAGCGTCGGATCCACCGACGCTGAGCGTCGTCCACCGGTGGAGGGGAGCAAAAAGCGCTTTAATTGTCTCGCATGGGCCGAAACGGGCCTTACAATAATAGTTGTTGTTATGACAATTTAATTAATTTCAAAAGCAAACTCATTACTTCAACATCTTGCCTTCCAAGATATAGTTTACATTATAAAAAATGTTATTTCTCTTATTTTTTTACAGTAGATGGATTTATTTTTATAAGTATAAGAACTATGAATGTATTGGAAAAATTTGTATTTGAATATGAGTCATGACAGTTTCTAAACTTTACATTTTCTTGGAGAGTCATAAAAGTCAGTTTACAATTGAAAAATGACCTGCGTTTCTCTGGAGGTATTATGGGAACTTTTGTAAATATTCGATTTTGATCTTGTATGCTACACAAAACATTGTCGCTTTTTATTGGGCCATATTTTTTTTTATCGATACTAAAGTAAGCCATAGTAGTAGCTAAAGTAAAACTTAACAGACTCTTATGTCAAAATTTAACTTTACGGACTCGTCTGTCAAACTAAATTAAACTACATTTTAATAGGGTTATATTTTTGCAGTTTATTTTAGCACTACCTAAAATAACAAACATATCATTCTATAATATTATTGGTGAATTTATTTATTATTTACCTTTCATAACAATTTCAGGCAGACGACGTTTAAGCAGGTGTAAACATAAATGAAAATTATAAAGATATATTTGACATTTTGACAGTACGTTTGTTATCACAGCCATCCTCGTCTCAATAGCTTAACTGACGATTTACAAACACATAGTGCTATTTAATTATGTTTTTAATTAATAATTTAAAGATTTCGGAAAAATATAATGTATGTCTAAGGACTAAGTATTTTTTTATTATTCATATGGTTTATTCTCCTTCTTTATACTTTAGTCCCTTGATGTATAAATAACTAGTATTATGAGTAAATTTTACAAATTAAATTTATAGCTTGAATATTTCACGAATGACAATTCAAACATAAAATGAAAAATTGCATAGTATGTGAAAATTTTTAGAAACTTACATCTACAATGTATCATATCCTAAGTGACAGTTACATTTTAAATGTGTTTAACTCAATTTTTCATAATTTTATTTCCGAGAAATGAAAAGACTGAATTACTTACCCATTAAAGACAAATTGTATAAAATTATAAATTTCTTTATATATTAATGGAATGTAACACGAAGTAATTTGCAGAAAATTAAAAAAAAAATAGGGTTTCGTTATGTTAAGGATTTATAATATACATAAACAGATGTGAAAAAAATTTATACATAAAGTTGGTTTGACAAAGTGTTCTGAAAATAGTCTAACAAATATGCACTAAAAATTATATGAATATTCAGCAGATAAAAACCAAACTAATCTACTTTGTACCCAACATACAATTTTATGCAGAATTTTCGATCGTTTTTAGTGCACTTTATATATTACTACAGTCAATTTCATTTGATATTGACAACCTATGATATTATGTATTACTAAAAACCATTAGTAAATATTGCATTTTAGCTAAAACTCTAGAAGTGCGTAATTGCTTTACAACTCGAATTACGAACTATACTTTTTCCACGACCATTAACGATAGTTTTTTGATCACAACACGATCACACATTATACTGAAATAATTGAAACTAAATTTACAACCCAATAAAACAATACCATGAAGAATATTTCTTGTTTATTTCTTCATTAAATTAAATATTATTAACTCTATTTTTGTACTGCTAACATAACTTCGATAAATCAAAAATTCTCAAACTGTACTATTGGCTCTTCGTAAAGTGATACTTATTGTATGATATCCAAAGTAAATAAATGTCAAAATTGACAGTATTATAAAGATATAATAATAGATGAAACCCACAAAAAAGGTTGTAAATTAAACTAACGAAACTATCAACACACAATGAAGCACAAATTGTCATCGCCAAAATCACCTTCATCAATGACATTAATGACATACTGATTTTTTTTTAAATATTTGAAATTATCCTTTACTGCTGTTACACTACTATTTCTATTTCATTTTTGTCGTTAGTTGGACGCATATAGCATATGTATCCCTCTGTACGATAATGAGATAGCGAATAAAAGTCTCATCTACGCTATGGATATACGACAAAGATGCAAGATAAAAGTTTAATAATTCGTGCAACGTAAATTGATGACATGAGGATCAACTGCGAAAATTGAGTTATCCACTATATTTCCCGCAGTTGATCCTCACGTCGTCAATTCCTGCTGCAAGAATTATTAAACTTTTACGACAAAAATGAAATAGAAACTGTAGTATAAACGCAGTATTGGATATTTTCAAATATTTAAAAATATTGAGTATGTCCTGTCATTTATAAAGGTGTTTCTTTAGTTTAATTTACAAATCTTTTGATGTTTCTTCCATTATTATAGATGTCATCAATTGGTTTTTATTAACTGGTTACATGCACTGGTTACAAGTTATAACGTAAAGATTAACAGCGGGAAATGGAATATATGTCCGATGATTTCATTTATATATTTATCGTATCAGGTTAAATTTTTCTTTGATCCTTATGACTTCATTAAAAAGTCAATCACTAATGAAATAAAATAGTTTTAAACTGTAAACATGATTAGCTAAATATAACTCTGTTTTCTTAAAGAGGTAATATTTAAAATTCCCTACAACATAGTTCAAAATAGATAATTAATTAGAATTACAAATCTGCATTTTGATTGAAATAATCTAATTTTATCTTCAAAATAAAACTACACGTGTAATGTTTAGAAATTCTTTGATTAAAAATTTCTGAAAGTTTATAATGGATCTTCCAAGCAATTTAATAATAAAGTTATTTTAAATCTCATCAATTTAAATTCGCTCAGAACGGTTCGAATTCTATAATAATAAATATCATCAACCGTAATTGAATTTCCGGACTTGGTAACTTTTTATAATAAAATTTTCTAATACGCTTCTGGTTTAAATTTAAAACCAAACTTTTTTTAGAAACCTATGTGCTAATTAAAAGTTTTAATTCGTGTTTAACTTATAAATCTTTATAGATCTATTTTCTCAAAGACATGCAATACGCAAGTAGTGAAATATTTAAAGGGTGCCTCTCAAAGGACATGAAAAATTTATGTATAAATCAAGGAAGCGAATTATCAGCAATTTTTTTAGCAACTTCGGTAACAAATTAGACAAATTGCAGCAATTTTTATCCGAAATTGAATTGGGAGATTTATTGCGAAGATAAATTAATCGCTACATATTACTTTTATTTAACAACGTGCAATAATACCTATGGCAATTTCAAATAAATAAAGTGAATCAACCCACTTACCAATAATAAATGGATTAAAAATATTTTATTCTGTAATTAAATGATCCCCTTGGCCTCCTACAACTTTGTTATTTAGTGTATTTTTATATCTGTAATAACTTGCGAGAAAAACTATGTGCCCAACTTTCGATTCCAACCTGTATATTATATTAACAATAACAAATATTTTGACATGAACATTGACTTGTTTATCAATATTCACAAAAATAAAGTAGGCTGTCTTTGTTTTTATATTTGACGTTTCAGTTTGTAAACCTTACTTTTGATTTTCAATTTGGTTTTATTTGATTTCCTTATTTAATTTAGACGGCATAATTAAATTGTGAATCCATACTTTAAACTTTTCTTGAGTTAAATGAATCAAACAATATTTGAATTTGTAGACTGAGTTTCTTAATAAAATGACAGTTTATATTATCGACCACGGTTATTAATAATCTATTTTATCTAACACCGTGTAATTATAACGCTATATATCTATGGTATTTTTAGATAACTAAAATAGGTCATAAAACACATTTAGGTTAGAAATTATAATTCACTGTTTATAGGTTCGTATCATAGTACTTACGTTATAAAACCTATTGTACTCTATTGTTTCATTAAATTTCATTTTAAAATGTCAACTTATTTTTATATATTTTACATCAATGATTAAAGGTGTTTGATAATATGTTTTATGGCACACGTGTGTTAATTACCTAAGTCACTTGGGAAAAATACCCCACTCGGCCTAATGGCCTCGTAAGCTAAAGATTTCTCAAGCGACTTATTTGTAATGTAACACACTTGAACAATAAATAACTAAGAGACTAGGTGACCATGGTTACCAAGTAAGCGATAGTGAAAAACAATGTCTAATATCAAAAAAGGTTAATAATACTGGGTGCATAAAAATTTTGTTATTGCGTCAATCATGCAAAATACATATTAAGTATAGCGTACAGTAAGGTTCTTCCTTAGAAATTGAAACACAGGTGAATCAAGTTTTGTAATACCTGTGGGATTTTAATGACATATATTGTTTATGTTTACTAAGTACATATCCCACATACCCCTTGGGATACTTAATGTAAGGTTAAAGGGTGAATTTACAATATTCAATTGGAATCTATAATTTATCAAGTTCCTTGAAGGGACAGGATGTTTGTTACGAGTTTCGCTTTAGGCATATATCTAATTCTGGTGTAATTATTAACTATTAGATTAGACAATAGTCCACCATTGTCTCATAATGTTAGAGAGCAGAGGTTATTGGTCGAGTTGTGAAATTGCATACCATAAGACCAAAGGGTTTTGGAGAAAAAACTTCATGCTGATGATAGTATATTCCGAAATTAAATTGTGTTTCAAGTTAATTTCAAAAGACCTGGCATCGTAATGGTTCGGTTAACCGCATCACAGCCTATCCGTTAGGTAAAGTGGGAGAGATGGACCGGTAGGAGAGATAGATTTTTGATTTTAAAACTACATTAGAGTGATATCTCTCATAGTAAATATTAATTTTGTTGTTTAGAGACAGGGTAGTAGCCACTTGAAAATTAATACAGTTAACACCGAATAATCCTAGATGTACTTAAAAAATTGCCAAAAACATACGTACCTTGTATACACAATTAGTTAGGTTTAAACTGATTACTTATGTACATACCTTATAAACATGTGTATAAGACTTAACGTAACCTAAAAATGTGGTTCTATTTGTACACAGTCGCAAATAGTTTAGTGGTCCATGTAACTTATGTACTGAGGACAGATGGCCCAAATTATGCTGAGGAGAGATGGACCAGGGGATTTTTATTAAAAATATTAATACAACGGTAAACATAAAAACAATCATTAGTACATAAAAAAGTAAACGATTTAGCTGCTATTCTATGGGCCAGTTTTTCAATCTCTGGTTAAAGTGCCGGTTACTTTAACCATCGGTTAACAGAAAAATATCGCATCGAAAAACTGATGTAAGTTGTCAAAAATACACATTATTTACTATTTCGATGCGATATTTTTCTGTTAACCGATGGTTAAGGTAACCGGCACTTTACCTAGAGATTGAAAAACCGGCCCTAAAAGTTCTGAAGAAATGTTGTTAATGGTTAAACAAAGGATGCTGTTAATGAAGATAATGAAAATGAATATGCGGGGTGCAAGGAAAATTATTTAAAAAAACGATAAAGAAGGATAATTGGATAAAATGAGTAATTTGTGTAGCTGTTTGCACGAGTGTCCCACATATGACAAACGGCAACAATCTGTCTTGGTCCGTTTCACTTAAATAGTGGAGGAGAGTTGGACTTTGTGAACTCGAATAAAATAGTTTTTATAATATAGTTCTTTATTTTCGTAAGTAAGCCTAGATTACAAGTTGTTATAAATAAATGTCTTTAAATATTATTCAATATTATAGAGTAATGTTTTTCTGTACATTTTCACTTTTAAAAAATTCAAATAACCCACTTTTCCATCAATAAAAATTAAGATTTTCACCCCTTCTGCACTCATACAGCCCCATACAAGCATAGAACCACTTCCATATTTCAATGTTGGGCATAATTTTTTTGTTTTCATTTATTCGTTCTTTCTTTTTCATATAATAATTCGTCCGTCTGATCTATAAAGGTTTATTTTGGTTCCTTTGAAACAATTATTGAGTTGCAGAATGTTTCAGAGTGGTTTATATATTTCAAAAACAAAGCGCAAAGATATGTGTATGAGACTAGTTGGTTTGAGTGTATATATTCGATGTTCTGGTGTCTCGTTGATATCTTACGAAATAAATGAATCACTAGTCGACTGGTGGACAGAGTACATTGGTCAAGGCCTACTTTGCATCCGGCCGATATGTTTTAATTAATTCAACGATTGCGATTTTTTGCCTGGAATTTGCGGTGATCAATTTTGTAGTCACCAGAAAACGTGATTTTGATGAAAACGCAATAAATTTACGACTTTATTTGCATTGGCGGTTTTCACTGATAACGGATTAATTAATTGAAAATGATAATGAATTCCATTTCTTCATTATTTTACATATCATACATTTTATTTTTTGAAAGATTTCATAAAATGTATTTATAATTTCATTTGTTTGTTGTCTTTATTACCAAACAATTTTAATTGCTCTGATTCAATTAAAACATTTTTGAAGTATCTAAGTTCACAGACCTTCCGAAAACAAATATTTGCAATGAAATACCAATGCAATTTTATGAGTTCAACGACGGATTTTATCATTCAAAAAAGTCTCGTATAAAGAGATATGAATTTCATAGGTTTTTTTCAGAAAGCCAAAAGAAATTTATTAGAAATTCAATCTGCCACTGAAAAAGTCAAATTTTCCGCAGAATAATAAGTAGAAACAGTTCGCACTTCAAATAAAATGTCTCACCAAAGTAAAGAAACATACAAATAACTAAAAAAAAATCTCTTTTAAATGAAAGCAACGATTCTCTCAGACTTTTGGTTTTTACAATATCTGTTTTTACCTCTCGCTACTCAGTAAGAGAGGTATTGGAATTATACTAAAAATCGGCTAAGCACGTTTTGAAGTGCCTAGAACACGATAATGAATAAAAAAAATTGGACATAACATTATGACACCCTAGATCTGATTAGGTCTGAAATGTTTTTCAAAAATATTTTAATTATATATGAAAATAAGAGAATTTTTGTAAATAATAATGTAATATTATTTTATAGTTCTCTCTTTGTTTCTACCTAGCTCATTTAACACTACAAGTAATTTATGACACTGTAAATATATTACAATTACGGTTCATCTGTTCACATATGGAAATAAATGTTTTATATTTGTCAGTGACAATTAATATATGAATATGAATAATATACAAGGAATAGCACTAATACTGAAAGTACTACTTATTTTAGTAATGCATTTTACCATGTCAGCAATGAATATACATGCATATATATATATATATATATATATATATATATATATTATATATATATATTATATATATATATATATATATATATATATATATATATTTAGTAGATCATTAATTTGATGTCGTTTTTCAAAGTAAATTCTTTTGACCGCAGGATAATTTTAAAGAACCTGAATAAAGTCCTCACTTTCACTATCACTAAACAATTTGATTATCAAATCATGAATGTGATATATACTTCAAATTGACATAAATTTTTTGTGTTTTTATTTTATGTTTGTGACACAGAGATACCTACAATAAGAAATCTTTCTAACAAAATGATGTAGCTTTCTATTTCTATTCAGGATCGTTCCAAGCGTGGGTGTTAAGGTTTCTCAGACCTCTGGCGGTAGGCTTTGAGGGGCGTCAAGAAATATAAAAGGATTTTACTATTTTTATTTTTACATTTCACATAACATTTATTCAATTTTGTTTGATAGTGCACTACCTACAAATTAATATCTGCAGTAAATAAATAATCTATTCCTCTTATTTTAATTTAGACAAAGTGTATTGTTCAATACCATCCTTCATTTCAAATTCGTACCTTATTTTCATTTTTTATGTCTATTATATAAACAATTTTTATTGTGCAGCAATTTGGCGTCAGTCCATTTATCATCGGTCATTAATTACATGACACGCTTCGTTGGTAGTCATTCGCAGTTTACAATTTCTTGTATATATCTTGTACAATTCATATTTACGACATCATGACTATTTGAAGTTTTCCTGCATATTTTGTGATTTCTGTATTTTTCTCTTTTTCCGAGTCCATAAGAACAAAATATTTTTAATTGGCTTGAGATTTACCTTTCGGAAATGTGGACGTGGAAAGTTTTTTATTTGAAATATGTACACGTGAATACTTCTAGACTAAAATTCAACTTTCAGTAAGCCGGTAAAACTTATATAGTTATTTATGATACAAATAAAAGTAAGTAAAACAAAAATTTTGTCATTCACTAACGGTTTAGAATTTTTAAACCCTTGAGATGAATATTACTTGGAAAAATATATAGTAATATCAAGGCAAGTAATTTTCAAAGCTATTGACGCTGTATTTTCGCGTAAATCTGAAAAAAATTGAAAATATCGAATTTCTAGCTGAAATTTTTAAAAATTTAACATAATTTTGTTTATAATATTTATTAAAGAATAAGCTACGCAGATACCAAATTTACAAGCAGAATTTAATTATCTCTTTTCGTTTCGGAGATATTTGCTCTCAAAGTTGTACTTCGAAAAAGTGTGTTTTCTGAATATATTTCAAAAATGAGTAGAGACACAATCTTAACTACATCACCATTCAATTCTACAGGAAAAGTTATATAAAGAAATGTTTTGTCCTCATATACGTTCTTTGGAACGATAAGGTGAAAAATAAGAAAAACGAAAAAACCTAAATTTCAGTTTTTCACTTCAAAACTTTTTGTCTCCAAAATTTTTCATTTCTTGGACGTAAGTAGATATTGACGCGCTGATTCTAAATTTTCAAACAGAATTCAATTATCTTTTACCGTTCTCGAGATATTCACGTTTAAAGTTAGACCCAAAAAAAGAAGTTTTTCAGGAATATTCCTGAAATGGGTCAAGATACGACCTCGGCGTCCTCACCAATCGATTCTACTGGCAAAATTACATAAGTGTACAAATTTATAGATTTTTATTCCAACGGATGCAATTTTTAGAAAGGAAAAACAAAAAATGGCCAAAATCGAAAAAAATCGTCAGGGGTTCATCAGACATTTTTTTCGATTTTGGCCATTTTCGTTTTTTCACTCTAAAAATTGTATCTGTTGGAATAAAAATCTGAAAATTGATACACTTATGTAATTTCGCCCGTAGAATCGATTGGTGAGGTCGTAGAAGTCGTAAACCTAACCTTTAAAACGGTATACCTAAAAAACAGGTTTTTTTAGGTATTGCCAAAATTCAACTTTGAACATGAATATCTCGAGAACGGTAAGAGATAATTTAATTCGGTTTGAAAATTTTAAATCAGCACATCGATATCTGCTTAAGTCCATAAAATTAAAAGTTTTAGAGAAAAAAAGTTCTTCGGAGAAATTTTGAAATTTAGGTTTTTTCGATTTTCTCATTTTTCACGTAATCGTTCCGAAGAACATATATTTGGAGAAAACATTTCTTTATGTAACTTTTCCCGTAGAATCGACTGGTATAATCGTTGAGATTATATCTCTATCCATTTTAGAGATATTGGCAAAAAACACACTTTTTTGAGGTGCAACTTTGAAAGCAAATATATCAAGAACGAAAAGAAATAATTAATTTTGGTTTGAAAATTTGAAAACAGCGCGACGAGATCTATCAATGTACACTATTCTCCAAAATCAAAATTTTGGACACAAAAATAAGCATTTTTTGGATATTTCGCGTTTGTCAACACAATTTTTGATTTAATACTGTTGTTTGATTTGTTTTAACTTTACACAACTTTGATATAGGGATATAGGTTTTGAAAATAAATAAAATTATACAGTAAACCGACAGAATAAAATTGAAAAGGCGTAATAGGATTGCACATTTTAAAATCAACGCATCAATATTTACTTCATGTCTAGGAAATGAAAAATTTACAAATAAGGATATATTTAGCGACTCCACCATATTTTTCCACTAAGCATAAAATATTTATAAAATCTTGTGGGATCATTTTAAAATTTATTATTATTTTTAAATAAACTGATCGAACGATTGAAATCTATATTTCGGAGTAAACCAATCGAATAAAAAAAGTCGCAAACAAATCAAGAATGTATTAAGTTGTGATAGACACAGCAGGACATTATTGTTAAAGATTCAGTGTCGCAGATAACGATAACGAATAACAACGCGATAAACAACAATGCGAAAAACAACCACGTGTCATGGTTATTCCATGGAGACGTAGTTACAGAATGTCAAGGGAAGTTGATACTTATTAGTCTCTGGCTTTGAAAAGGAATGCTCTTGCACTTCACACGAGTAGTCCACTTGCTATTTTGGTTTTTGCATTTTCACTACTTAAGTGACATCTTTACCCCGTGGAAAATACAGCCCTAATGCTATTTTCGTCAAATGTCCACTTAAGTTTTTAAATTTTTATAAAGTTACACCAAGAAAGAAAACTTTAAAAAGTTTTTCCGATTCGGTTGAACTCGATTTGAGAAACACTTTTGTTTTTAACCATTTCCTACGGATATTTTCATTAATATATAAAATATTTGACAATTTTTTACAAAATTACAAATTTATTAATATTGCAAAGTTTTATTGACATTTATGTACTTGATAGGGTAAGTGAAATGGACCACATTTTACGAAAATAATTGTAACTTTATAATATTAAATAATACTTAAAAAAGCTTGCTTATAGGAATAAGGAAAAAAGTAGTCTAGACACATACTATTTATTAGCCTTTATTTGACATGACAAATTGTTTTTCACTATCACTTACTTAGTAACTATGGTCACCTAGGTCAATAATAAATTATTATTAACCATGATCGAAACGCAAATCTCCAAATCCAAATATTGTTTGAATCATTTAATTTAAGAAAAGTGTAATTATGAATTCACAATTTAAATATGCCATCTAAATTAAATAAGTAAATCAAATAAAACCAAATTTAAAATCAAAAGGGAGGTTGACAAACTGAATGGTCAAATATAAAAACAAAGACAGCCTACTTTATTATTGTAAATATTAAGAAACAAGTTATGTAATGTTCATCTCAAAATGTTTGTTACTGTTAATATAATTGTTAGTAATAAAAGTGTCTTGTGTGCTTCTCATATGATTGTCCACTTCCACAAAAAGTATCTCTTTTACACAATACACTATTATTCGGGTTCACAAAAGTCCAACTCTCCTCCACTAAAAAGGTGAGACCGTCCAAGGGTATGAAATCAACTGGTTAACACTTTGTTGGCTTTTTCATATGTGGTACACTCTTCGTACAAACAGGACCAGAAGTTACGCAAATTTATTCAATCATTCTTCTTTATCTTTTTGAAATCTTCCTTGAATCCCGTACATTTGTTTTCAAATGTTCAGCTTCTTTATATAATTCTCCCTTTAATTAACCATTCAACACACATACAGAACAATATTTTTAGGTTATACTACCGAAGTAGTAATTGTTCATATGTATATAGAAAGTAGAAAAAAATTAACACTTTGAAAGTAAATCTAGATTATTCAGTGTTGACTTTGTAACGTTTATTTATGCTACACTCTATACCTGCAGATAATTAATCTCGAACCTTCTAGAGTCTTCCAGACTCTACAAAATTTCCAACAATAGCAGCGCCGTTCTTTTCTCACTGACGTATTTAGTGAGACTATCTTACCAGACAGATCGGCCGGCAGTGAGTCATCGGTAGTGAGTCATGCTCGTTTCAACTGCTTTCATTTTCAAGCGGCTACTTACTAGATCGTCTTCCTTTTTACGTGCGAATGATTTTTTTCTTTTTATCGGTTTTTAACAATAACAACCCTGTGGTCAATCTTTCTTCAATATAGGTGGTCCTTCTGTCCTCAAAGCAGAGGTTAAATGGAGTACTAAATTACTTATGACTAAATACAGAAGTCTTAGGCACATGTTTATAAAGTATATAAATGAATAATTAGTTTAAATGTACTAAAGCAGTAATTAATTAATTTTGTACATAAAAAGAAATTTTGGCAAGTTTTTAAAGTAAACGTCCATCTCTCCTACGGGTCTCTTGCGTACTTACCCTACATTAACAAAGGAAATGATTGTTATCATGTGATATATGGGTTAAATGGAGTACTTGATTAGGATACTCCCTAAAGCATAATAATTTAATAGTTGATTTACACACTAAGTTAATTTACTTTAGTTGACATTAGTATATTCCAGGCATAAGTAGCAGTTTTCTGTATCTTCTAAATTACTTTATTATTTAATGAGCAAAGAATGTGTACTATTACTCGCGAGTGTTGTAAATCACTAAAATAATGGTAGTAGTAAAAGTATAGTACATAATTTAAGTTGCAAAGCACATGGTGTGTAATATGTATATTACAATTCTTCATATATAATATAATATTACATTCAGCAACTTTTTGATAAAATAAAGGGTAACAATTTAAGCAAATCTGTCATTTTATTGTTTTTTTCGTTTTCTGATATCATTTTAATAGTATTGAACATATTGAAATATTTCACTTGAAAATGTCAACTGCTAGTCGAAGAACGTATGATTTGGTAAAAAAAATCTCTTTGCATTTTTACTAATTTTAGAACATAATTTTCGAAAAAACATTATTTAATACTTAATTGCAAAATGCATTTACAATCTAGAACAAAAATAACTATTTCTATATTTTCGCTTGCATTGAAGCAAATACATAGACAAATAAATAAATAGACAAACAATGGTCTTACAGATATCTAAGATCCTCTGTCAATATTGTTCCCAGTAAAGCCTAACCAAACATCTCCAAATTGTAAATAGATGTTTGATTTAACAAAAACTGCTAAGCTATAAAGTATGCGGAAATCTACTCTTTTTGTGTCCCAGAGCCAACAGAGAGCTATTCTACCTTCGAGAAACTTTTTCTCGGTTACGTAGAATCCGTTTTAGCGGTAGCAGATGTTGTTAAAGTTGATAGACCATCTCAGTAGATTCCACCATTCGTAGTAGTTAATTGTAATAAATATCACAGAAATAGATTGAGATGTTAGCAGTTACATAATTTCTGATCTAAAATAAACTGTGTAAATATAAATAAAATATTGAGCTAGAAATATACTGGCTTGATAATTAAATTTGCTCAACTACGATGCTAAATTATTTTAAATGTAAATAACTCATTATTTTAATTTTTCTTTTGCATTTTCCATTCCAGACTTACAACAAACAAAAATTTAATAAATTAATTAATTTGCATTATATTAAATTTTTGAAAGCACAAATAAATCAATATACCCAACTTTATTTGAAGCCTTTTTGTACTAAAATTGTAAAAGACTTTTTACGGTGTACACAGAAACTAAAATAATCATAATAAACTTTATTATTCCCCAAATAATCTATATTTATTATCTGGGAAAATTATGCTGAAATTTTGAAAGTCAATTTCTGGTGTCTCAAATATGCTTTCATTAATACAATACACATTTTTGGACGTAAGCGTCTTAAATTTACTATATATACTTCCAAAGAGGTATATTTATTTTTTTTATATAAAAATTTTTGATGTACCTATATATAAAATCGCCTAACTGAAAAATACACTATTAAATAAATATCCTTGTACGAAATAAAGGATGTATTGTAAAATTAGCTGTAACATCTAGTTGTGCACCTCCTTTTTTATTGCAATCGGCAGTGCCAAAAGGGCATTTAGGTTATATGAATTAATATGGAGGCCTTTAGGTTCCCATATTACTTATTTAAATTAGAACGTTTCGGGCAAGGTTAGCCCTTCATCAGCAGTTACAAAAGTTATTGCACGTGTTCAGAAATTTAGAAAATATTAAATATTTATTTATATTGGAAAATCTTTTGTTATTGTACATTAGATACAAAGTCATTGTTGCAGGAAGCAAATTATGTTCAAATTTCTACATTAACAATTGTAACACTGTCTGAATGAGTCACGACATTTGAATAGCTCGGAAGCAGGTGAAGTTTAATGTTACAATTTCATGTAGAAATTTGAACTTAGTTTGTTTTCTGCAACAATAACTATGTACCTAATATAATGCAACAAGAATATTTTCCACTTAAACAAATATTTATTAATTTATACATTTCATAACATGTACAATAAATTTGTAATGCTGACGATGAACTAACATAGCTCCAAATGTCCTAATTTTAATATATAAAACAGGAACTTTAAGGCCTCCATATTAATTTACATAATCATTCAGATTTTTAAAGAAATTAGTAGAAAACCTGAAAAATAAATCTTTATCTATGCTCAATTTTAATAAATGGCAGAAATAATAACTTCTTAAATTTTTTGAAAATTCATGTTCATATTAATTTGAATGTGTACATTTCAAATTTTTAAACAGAACTTCTATATCTATTACTGGTCTCGACATATTTACTTTTAAATTTGGAGGCACCTCCACCATTTCTACCACTAGATAAAGAATATTGTGAAATTTGTATTTGTTCATTAATTAATTTGTAAAATTCCATAAATATTAAATTTATGCAAAAATGTTCCATCATTGATAATTTTTTATTCATGTGTTCATTAAAAGAGACGATTTCATTAAACTACACGAGTCCATTCATATTCCACACTCAAGTTTAATTTCTATTTTTTAATGGATCCGTCTAAAAAATTGTTTTCCAATATAAAATTTGCTGCTGAATGTAAAAAAGTTCGCGAAAACAATCTATCATTATTAGTTTGGAAGTTATTTGTTACTTTGTTATGGTATAATTTTGGCTTAATTTACTCAAAGTGTAGCTTCAAGCTGAATAGTTTGTATTCAAAGGATGTCATCCGTACTCGATAAGGGTGTAATTAGGCACTCAATAATCACCTTGATACGGAATTAGACCCGTGTTTTCCTGATCTAAATTCGTAACAACGTGTAAATATTCCTCGCGCGGAAGTTGGATTACACAGATTTTCTTAAAGAGGACGAACAGCAATGGATGTAATTGCGATATTTTCTTAAGTAAATCTATAAAAAATATATAATTTTCTTTTTTGGTCCAAGATTTTTCTTTCTGAAAATAGTCCATATTAATAGATGTTGATGCACTTATTTCAAATTTACATACATAATTAAATAATTCAAAATCTTTCGTTCCTGAGATTTTTGATTTTGAAGTTGAACCTCTAAAAAAAGTGTTTTTTGGGTGTATTTTCAACTATATACTAGTCAATTCTAAGGACAAATTTATATAAAGAAATGATGTACCATCAGTCATTTTTTTTTTGATGGAGACCATTTTCAGCTTTTCTTTTCTAAAAATTTTATCAGTTGGAATCAAAATCTAAAAATCTTTTTGCTCGTAGAATCGATTGGTGATGTCGTCGATAACGTAGGGTGGTTCCTTAAGGGGTATATCCACAAAAAAAGTTTTTTAGTAATCATTGAACGTGATTATCTCGAGAACGATTAAGGTAATTGAATTCTAATTGAAAATTTTAGAATTTAGCGTATCCCTGTTTATTAATTTATAGAATCGTAACAATATATATGTGGAGAACACATTTCTTTATGTAAATTTTCACGAAGATTTATCTGGTATAATAATGGAGATTGTATCTCTACTGGTTTTAAATATATACCTAAAATACCAACATTTTTAAGATGTAACTTTGATTATAAAAATCTCAGGAACGAAAAGAGATAATTAAATTATGTTTGTAAATTTGCAATCAGCGTGTCAGCGTCTATCAATATGCAAGACAAACTATTTTCAGAAAAAAAAAATTGGAAAAATGAGAATTTTTTAATATTTGGCTGTAAATAAAAAATTTTACAGTGAAAATCTAAAAATTGTAACTTTTATCTTTTAACTGAAACTAATAATAACTTTTTAATTGGAACTGTGAATTTTTTAATTAAACTCTGTTCGTAAATTTGTAATCAGGACATCAATGTCTATCAATATGAACTATTTCCAGAAACAAATATAAAAAATAATATTTTTTAGTAACAAATTTATTCAAAACCAAAATTTTTTTGTTGTTTACATTAATTTGTACAACATATTATCTTATTAACAATTATTAAAACGTAAGTTAAAAACAACTATTTCAGATTTTGATAAGAATTATTAAATAATACCCAAATGCTATATGTATATAAAAATAAATTATTTCTTTCTTCAGGTTTAACAACCTGTCAAATGCAGTCCAAAAAGGGTGTTCGAACCAGTAAGTGTGAAAAAAAAAGAGTTAATATATGTACTTATTACTAGCAAAACAACTCAAGTTCTACTATAGCAATTATTGTGGATTTATAAAAAACGACGGCTGAATATGTCGCTGTCGATAAAGAATGACTAACAGGCGATTATATTTTTATACAATCCTTGAAGGATAACCAAAACAATCCACGACGCTGAAAAACTCCGTAACACGTGTCCCGCCATAATGATTTCCTAAGAAAGTCGGAGAAAAAATCCAACGGTGCTGTAAACAAACAGGCGTTATCAAAGCCCTGGCATTTGACATCTACTGATAACAGCAGATACCAGCGTGCCATCATTATGACTGTTTTTTAAGGAACAAGGAGTTAATGTGTAAAGGTTATGAAACACTCATGATGCGCCATTTTCTAAAACTTTCTCAACTTCAAAGATTTTATGGTGTAATGAAGTTTTCGTACCTTTAAATTTTTAACAAATTTTTTTTTAATATATTCACATCTTGAGTAAAAGTGCGTTTACTATATCCTAGTCGATTTAACTGATGGATCATAAAAAATTAATAGTATATTATGGAACAAGTGCAGAAAGTCGCCTATTTCCCACAAGGTCAGCGTAATGACGTTTTCGTATAACTTTCAATTTTGAACAAAATAAATGTCCTAATTTTTTGATTTAAAAATTCGTTATGGTACCAAATAATATGCTGTCTAACTGACGAATCAGTAAAAAATTAATAGTATATTGTAGAACAAGTGCAGAAAGTCGTCTATTTTCCACAAGGTTTGAAAGGACATTTAATTTTGTCTAGTATCATAATGTAAAAATTAAAGTTTGGTTACATACTCCATTGTGGGAAATACGCAACTTTTAAGCTTTATATGGTGTGAGAAAAGTGCCACTTTCATAGTGGTCGAAGCAAAATCTTTTTTCATATTTAAATTATTTCCAATCATAGTTAAACATGAAACGATTTTAGTTTCTAAAAATAGTTAATATTGATAGACGTCGCTAAACACACAGAATTGAATGATCCCTATTTGTTCCTAAAATTTTGGCTCATAAATTTGAACTAATAAAAAGTGTTTTTTAACTATATCTCCAAAATGGGTAGTAATACAACTTTTATGGGAAAATGTATACAAAGAAGTGTTTTTTCCGCATATATTTTTTAAAGATTGATTTGGTGAAAAAAAAAAATCGAAAAAACTGGAATTTTAGTTTTTCGATTGGGAAATTTTTAACCAAAACTTTTTTAAAAATATATTGATACGCTGCTTTAAAATTTTAATTACGCTTACTTGCACCTTTCAGTTTTTAAAGAACTCACTGTCTAGCTAGAAATATATATGAAATGATTTCAATTCTGAAAATAGTTTATTACTAGTTATTATTGGAATATGTCATGAATTAAATATGTTAATACTCATAAATCCTCATGAATATATCATAAAATTATGTATTTAATATAAGCCGTGCTTTTTTATACATAAATATGAACACAAATTTCATACTATTTTATAATTTTAGGTATAATTATTAAAATAATATAATTAACAAATATAATTTTGATGCATTTATATTTAACATACTAATTCTTTTGTTTCAGATTTCCATACAAAATACATGCTGCGCTGTTCCTGTTTTTAGAATGCTTCAAATAAAATGTAAGTTACATTACTTTCTTTGATATTAATCTTTTCATTTTGTTTTTCCGTGTAATTACTTTTTAAATTATTATTTTCCTGGTATATTTTTCTTTATAAATGAATTCCTTACCATTCATTCTTATCTTTTTGTTTTTCTTGTTATTTTCCTTTTAATTAAATAATAATCATCAGTTGATATAAAAATGTTACAATTAAACATTTAATGTGTATACTTAGTAATATGTACTTATATACATATAAGGTTTGTTCAAACTAGATATTCTTGAAGGTTCATATGATCAGTTCATATACCGTTGTTTGCGCATGCGCGGTCTATGGATAGTTCCGGACTAAGTTTTTGTTGGAACGAATTGCGGACTGATTCTGAACCGTCAATATCATTACTGTCAATTGTGTTACCCGGAAAATAAATCTACAAATATAGAAGATAAATAAAAAGACTCACTGACTCCTTTACAAACATCTCATTTTTATACTTGAATACAATTTTGAGGTTAATTAAATTAATTGACAGAAGCTGTAACTAACAGTACATGCTCCGATCCTCTAACTTTTGATCGTCAGAAGTTTGGGATTGGTCAGAAATCTGTAGGTTGGAGGTTAGTTGGAACAAACCTAAAGATGTTAGATAGCCTTCATTTGTCTTTAAATAAATCTGTGAAGGAAATTCATCTAGATATTTATCTTGTTACTACGCGTAATTCCAAAAAAAAAAAACTATCTTTTTAATTATTATTAATTTTTATTTTTCCTTGTTACAGAGATCTTCATTAAAGAGTAGTTTTCTATAGTTCATCATATAAAATGTAAGTAATCATTTTTTTTATTCAATTTTCTTCTATATTTCTTTTGTTTTCTTTCTCCTGTCTTTTAATAACATCTCAGTAAAAGCAATATAAATATTCTAAGAATTTTATAGAAAAAATTAATTGAATTTCATTTAATATAAAAATATTTGCAACGTATTCTTTAACAATTTTATCTTGTAAATAGTTTGTTGATTTTCTGTTTGAATTGGATTACTGAACAATCACTAAATAATATAACTACACTTTTCAAATTCCCAGTACTGGAACAAAGTAGATTTTATTTTTTTATAGGATTACAGACGTATTACATTAGCCAATTTAAATGGATTTTTTCTTTTTCATCCGTATCTACATCCCTAACTCAATAAATTTCATTTAGTGATGAGTTGAACAAATTGCTATTGGTGCGATTTCGTTTGCCTAGGTTCATTAAGTTTCATTTTGATATCCAATGAAATTCCAATTAAGTCAATTGATGGCGCCTAAATCTAAGATGACCCAAACATGTCGAAACACGTCAGTAAACATATTTACATAACAATGAAAATAAAAATAACAACAACGCGTGGATCTTTTGTTAAATATGGGGCAAGGTTATTAGGATACGTAAATTGTTGTTTAATAATTCTTTTCTTGGAAGATGTAGGCGTATTACGTTTCAATTTGTAATTGTTTTATAAAAAAATAACTAAATAAGGAAAAGGAACTGTTAAATACCGTTTCAGTACTTGGATAATGTAAGTTTCACTACATGCATTAATTTGTCCTAAAATTATCTCGAATAAAAAAATAGATATACTACGTTTTAAATTTTAATAACTCCAAGAAAAATGATGTAAATGAGGAACAGTAAGTGTTAAATAACGTTTCAGTGTTTAAATAAAGTAGGTTTCAACGTTTGGTTGCAAAGTACTGTCAAACATTTCATATATTTATACTTATATTATAGAATGTTAATGATTTTGATTTCAATATGTTTAGAAATATGGATAATTTACTTTATTTTGGTTCAATTTATTTCAGGCTTTTTCATTAACAATTTCATATATATTTGCTGGTTTTTTGTAGATATTTTATTAAGGGGATGCCTACAGCAAGTATCTTTCGTACTTTTCAAAAATCTCAGTTCTGGCACATTTTAGAGAAAAATGCAAATCAAAAAAAATAATTAAAATAATATTTTTAATATTGAAATGTGTTTGAAAAATTGAATTTTTAGTAAATTTTTATTTTAGTAAGCAATAAAAGCTTCATGTGAAAGATTTGGAAAACAGTACTGTAAGGAATATTATTTAAATTTTTTTTCTAATAAGATTTTTCTCTAAAGTGTACCAATTTTTATAAAAGTACGAATAACAATTTCGCTGTAGACAGACTAGCCTTAAATTTTGAAGATACATAATTATTTAGATATAGTTACATATCTACAAAAGTAAAAATTAAAATATGGATTTCAATAGTACTGTAGTAAAAATTAAAATGAAATTCGCACCTAAACTTATAGAGTATATTCAAAAATTATATGCACTACACGGTAATTTTTTTTTACTCCTATACCTTAATTTTAGAAAATTAATACATTTTAATAAAGTATGTATGTCATAATAATAATAATACTAAATTTTGAAGAATCAACTAGTTTAAAATAATAGTATAATACTATTGCAAGTATTATTACATTTTCTAATTTTGAAAATAGTGTTACTTTTTAGCTTTATAGCGTTCAATACATGTATTAACTTTGTTGAGCTTTTCTGTATGTATATATTCCTTTATATGTCGCTTACCCAGCAATGGTTATCTACTGTAAGTGCCTATATTTTTTGTAATTATCATTTCTATGTTATAATCTTGATGGAAAGTATTAATGTAGTAGCATGTAACATAAATAGACGCCTACCTTTATGCAAAGTTTACTCTCCGAACTAGAACATTATAACAACACAAACACTTTGCACTTAACACTTCACTGTGAGTTCCGCTAGCGTACCTCCAACGAATGTCGTCCCTATCAAAAGAGAAGCGACAAAACCAGAACCCTGACATTTGACCCTGATCACAGCAGGCTCAAATGAGTTAAGAAACTAGTACAAGTTGTAAAATACTCGTAAAATCGATAATCCATACAAATTAATTCCTCGCATCTTAATATCTTATTGTTTTTAACATTTTTCTGTTATTTTTTTCCTATATAGTCATAATATGAACTAGATATGGAAGTACAAAAATTGTTTTATACTTTTTTAATTGTTGGTTATTGAAAAATGTTTATTCCAAATTTCTTCCTTGTGATTTCAATCTCTTTGCTTACATACTATTAATGCAAAGTGAAGTATGTTTTTATATTATTACCAGGTTTGGCAAAATTATGATTTATTTAAAAAAATCAACTATCATTGACTATTTATTTATATTTAAGGATACCTAATGGTATTGCACTCTTAAAATATTTAATTTAATTTTGGATTCATAAACTTGTTTGTATGCCTTCAAATGCGGGCATAATTTAGTTTTTATCGCCCGAGGGCGTATAAAGTTGCTAAGCAATAGTTATTTAAACAAATTAAAATTAAAACAATATATTTTAATTTTGATTAAGTATGTATTTAGTATTTACAAAACTATTCAATTCTTTTTCATATAAATGTTTGGTTTTTACAGCCTCAAATTCCATCAATATTTTACTAGAATAATCATTACGTGACGTTCCATATATATCTGACAGTGACAGTGACACTTCGATTATATTAAATTTGTTTAGAAACAAACAATCTACAATGCCAACTGTCAATAAAGAAATCACAGCATGGAATATATAACTACAGTTTTTTTTTTCCAATTACCACAATGAAATAAAACGTATGTACCACGGGTATAATCAATATTATAGCCCTCAGGAAATTTAAAGCTCTTTGATTTGATTATTTTAGTACATAAATAACTATTAAAAGCAATATAAATATTTCAACTCATAAACAAAACCGAAATCTGTAATAAAGCCAAAACGATTGAACTGTATAAAACTAGGAAGAATACGAAAGAAAACGATAAAATGTCATTTAATTTCAAGATATTATTATACAGGGTGTAATATTTTTTTTTTCAAAAATCGTCATTATTCCCTTATTTTAAGGAATCACAAAGCATTTGCTTTCGATCCTCTAAACATTTGTATTCACAATATCTTGTTTTGAAATTAATATTTTTGTGGCAAATAATTAAATTTTTATTGCCTATAATTGTATTTCATCTAATATTAATTTTATAAAAAAAAATTGGCATTGAAAAGTGATAGTAACTATAGTAAAGATACGTCATAGACCTGAAAAAAAAATACTTAAAAAATTAAATAAAAATTGTGGAGTGATGTTTATTTTTAGAATAACGAGAAGAAAAAACAGCTACTATTAGAATGGTACATAGTAAAGATATTCACAATTATTTTAAAGTAAAATAAAATATTTTTCATGACATTACAATTTATTTAAAATAATTGGTACTACTCGACTATGTTTACATAAGTGATTTGTCACGCCGATCGATCAAATTGTCAAATAATAATAATAAATAAATAATAATAAATAATTATTGTTTATTTTATTGAGTTATATTGTTCCTTGTGATTGTTCGTTTTGATAATAAAAATTTAAATTAATTATGTATTTGTAGAGAGGAGCAGATATGGAATAAATTAATCCACATATAAACGTTGTACTTCGTGACGTCATAATCTAGTTACAAATATTGGTAACGTCTCTTCACTCTTTAATTTTTTTAATGTATCACGTTTGTGTGCTAGTATTAATAATATTTCAATATCTGTACCTTCAATAATTAATTTAGTTTTAAAATTAGAAATAAGTGAATAAAAGGTTTATAACCACAAAATGCATATTTTTTTTTTCTAAAATTCACATTTTTTGTCATAGAGAGTTCAGATTTCTTTATAGACTTTCAAGACGATGTATTTTAGAATTGTAAAAATTTGGCCTAGCGTTATAAAGGCTCCATTAAGAAAAAAATATATTTTTATATATCATTAAATATATCTTGACGCGCTAATTTAATTTTTTTGGATAATAAAATTATCTTTTTCCTCCTCTCGAAACATAAACGTAATTAAATTTGTATGTTTATTTTTGAAATACCCGTTAAATGAAATAATAGTTGGTGATATGGCTTTCGCGACTGCACCCCTTTACTTCTATAGTAAATTTTACTTAAGTATATTAAGTTTTAAATTTTGATATCCACTAGTTATGATTTTACAGAGAAAGAAATCTAAAAAAATTAGCAAAATCTGACAAACTGACAGCTACTACTTTTAATTATAACTTTTGAATATATTGGAATTGATGAAACTTTGTACACATACATATGTTTTTCGGCATGAGGAATCGATTAGTGAAGTCGCCGAAGTCGTATTTACACGCAATTTTGAGATATCAAAGGGGTTGATTTTTGAGGTGTGAACATTGTTCGAAAAAATATGTTATAAATTTTTAAAACTATTTAATTAATTTTGATGCGCTAATTTCAAATTTACACATATAACTTAGATATCTTTTATCGTTTTTGAGATATTTGCACTGATATGTAAAAAGACGACTCCACCATTTGTCACTATATTTGACGCTGTGTAGAAATTTGTATATAATTGTTAGGTATATTTTTAGTAGTATTATGAATATTTTTATACACTTCAAATATTATTTTATTACGTATAGTATAGACATCTGTTGGCAACTGGTGAACTAGTGGAAAATTTCTGAACGGTCTCTGTAAAATTTGAATTTCAACTAAATCAATACTCAATTTATTCTTTGATGTAAATAATAAAAGTTAGACAAATAATAAAACAAACAAATAAAACAATATTTATATATTTGGTACATGATTTAATAAAAATATATAACAATTATAAAATACAATACAGTACATTTAATGAGGTAGCATAATACTTCCTTGAACAGTGTTCTTTAATTCTTCAATTGTGTCTTCCCATTCTTCAGCAGCTATTTTTGGCACAATGCTAGTTATGAGTTTAGTAACTTTGGTTACATTTTTTTTAAACATTGCTAAGACATCAGCAACACATACTTTATCACCAGTGGTTCTCCAACAGTCGTAGTCAGTTGCTAAGGCAATTGAAGCATAAAGAAGACCTGCTTCTTTTGCTAAGACAACCTGGAAGAAATAAAATTAACTTTTGTAATTAACTTCACTTAATAATGTATATTTTTTTCAATCTAACGAAAACTGATACATTTTCGACATGTTTTTGAAACAGGAAGTGTAGTATTGCTGTATTTTAGTTGCTTGGCTGTGAAAAATAACAGTCCGGGAATATTTTCTCCGGCTGCCGTACAATACGCAGTCTATTGTTTACCGTAAATTAAAATACAGTCATATTTATTTAATTGTTATTGAACCGATCGAAAAAAAATATCACGTGCATCACGTAGAAAAAGTGACTTCCCGGACTTACGGTATTCTACCACCGTCCGGGAATATATCACTTTTCCTACTAGATACACAATATATTATTCTGACCTCTGGAACGGTTGTCATATTGATAACATCTCCTCCAAGTTGCCGAAACATTAAACTTTCGGCCCTGCTGGAAAATCGTGGACCTTCAATTGTTACACAGGTTCCTTGATTATGTGCAGTGTATCCTAATTCATTGGCAGTGCTAATTATAATGTTTCTAGTTTTGTTACAAAATGCAGGTTCCATTGGTAAATGACAAATTCCTTCCAGAGATCCTTCTAGGCCATCGTAGAATGTCTGTTCTCTCGATTTAGTCCTGAAAAATAAATCATATTGTGTCCATGAACGAAATATCAACTATCTACAATAGATGATCATATTCGAAAGCTATAAATTAATAGCTATTAACACACCTAAGATTGTTATGAATATCATAATTGCCTCAGATGACAATGGGTATATATTAGCATTATCGTATATTTACTAACCAACCAATAACTAAACATTAGTTAGCAATAGTATAGTTATTTGCAATTAAATGTTTTGGAGAAGGGTTATTTGACGTCAGCATGGTAGAATCGTCGAAGAAGACAGGTACTGTCTCTTCGCTTCCAGGCTGTTTCTCTTCTTTCACGACTCTACCACGCTGACGTTACAATATTCCTTGCCTAAATTTTTAATACTTATTTTCTAGTAAACTACGAATAATGAATCAATTTAAAAAATACGGTTAGGTATTTTTTTATTCTAGTTTTATTATAAGTAAAAATAAAAATTTGGTCATATACCCTACTGAATTCAGAGCTCGTAGATAGAAGATTTTAAGACTTCAAGGTCTGATATGTTTCATAACATCTTTGATTTGTGCAATAATTTACTGGTTTCAAAAAATGAAGACGGTATTAATAAATATTGTATAAAATTCTTTTGTCAACGACGTTTTCGTGATTAAGTCTTTATGGTTTCATATGACACCATAGTTACAGCTATATTTTCTTAAGAAATTTTGACAAGTCAGTATGATAATATTACTTTACTAATATCTATGTAAACAAAGACTTAATATCATGAAACCGGTAAACATTATTAAATAGATCTAAAATTTAATTTGGTTATTGCGTCAATTTTGCCAAAAACCTAATAATTATTGATAATTAATGTTTTACCGGTTTTGGATAAAAATCGTACTAAACCGGTAAGGAATACTTACTGTACTTTATACTTAAATACCTATTGTCTTACCGGTCAATAAAAGAATCCAGAACAACCAGATCCCCGGGTTTAATTTCCTCCCTTAACGACCCAGTAGCAGTGGAAGCAATAACATGAGTACATCCTATTTCTTTAAGGGCCCAGATATTAGCCCTATAGTTAATTCTACTTGGAGTAACGGAATGTTTGCGTCCATGCCTTGCCAAAAGAACACAGTCTACTCCTTGAATCTTTCCTTCTATTAACACGTCGGATGGAAGGCCAAATGGGGTGGAAATAGTTTTTTCTTGGCGATTGTCTAGAATGTCTGGGTCGTCTAGACCTGATCCTCCAATTATTCCAATCTACAAATATTTTTTAATACATTTCATAATAGTATTAAGGAGTAAAATAAAGAAATAATACTTACTTTAACTTTCGGCATGGTGTCAATTATAATTCCAAGCGTGTTGTTTAACTAAATGCCGGCTAGACGCAGCTGTTTCAAATCGTTATCAGAGGTCAACTGTCGTTTTGGTTCAAAATTCTCTGCTCACTGCTACAACAAGGCCTTGGGGCGTTTACATGATTATAGAAACAGAGACGTATTCAATTGTTTTTTGTAGTAACCACATACAAAATTTTGTACTGTTATTTTGTATTACAAATGGGCGGTGTTTTTCTGGGCACCAAAAAAAATAAAAATCAGTTTTTCAGAAAAAAAAAATATTGTAAGGGTATGCTTATGCAATATTATATCACAAATTCGGATATTTTTTTTATCATGAATTAGTAAATAAAAAAAATATATGATCTCATTCATAATAACAATTTGGGAACCACTGGCTTTGATACATAGCTGTCAATCAAATGAGAAATGATAACTATAAATATGGCGAATCCTATGTTTCGCATTAAAATAAAATCACTAGTTCTCGATGTAGAATAGTGTACAACTTAATATTAACAATGTATCTCAATAATGACTAATAAGTCTATTGTTGGGTGTGCCAAAATATCTTCGTTATTTTTTTGTAATTTTTTTAAAATGTTAAAAATCTAAAATGTGTGCTATTACCCATATCTAGGAATGCCAGTTTTATGGCAGATATCGGTATTAAATCATTTATTTACTCTCGACCGTTTCGACCCCACGTGGGTCTTCTTCATATTAATTTTTTTTTTTAAATATGCAATATAATAAATACAAATATTTTAAAATTATTAAGTCAAGTTTTGAAATAAACTTAATACACTCCTGTATCGTAATGCGTAAATATTTGTCGTGTTACTAGATGGCAGCAGTGTGTAAATTCCTGCTGTTTTGACGCATGCTTGTAATGTTTTCAGCTATTTAATCAATAGCAGGAACTGAAACAGTAACCTGGTGTGCTTTTCAGGATGAAAATAAAATTTTCAATAATTGTTCTTAAAATAAAAATACATATTTTTAACCACTACTTAACAATGAACACTAAATATCTTCATAATCTTATACCTATGTTTAACTATATGTATACAGTAATGAAAATTTGGAGAATATTTTTTTTTGTTTTATATTTTTTCGTTACGCTCACGCTACTCGCGTGACAAAGTAGCGTGCGAACTGCTACGTATGTCCGCAGTGCAAGCATGACGTACTGACGCCTTACATCGACGCTAGTGACGTCATAATAGACGCTAATAATGTCACACAATAGGAATTCATCAATAGAAATATCATTATAGTAACGGCTGGAAATATATCAATCTTAATGCTGTATTTCTGACACGAATGTTTCTAATATATTTTCTTGGTGATATATTATGGTTTATCATCCAAATGGATTGTTAGTTAGTGATGATACATTTTGAGTTATATTCATAATACCGGTCTTATAATAAGCAATTATTATGGTCATATGTTTAGGTAAAATCTATTAACGGCTTAATGCTAAGAATTTTCCAAATTACAACCTAATAGAGTTTAATAAAGGTATGATCTAGGTTTGCGACCCTGGTATAAGGAAGCAAACACGTACAATAACGGAAGTAAAGCAAACTTCCCCAATTTCGTAGTTCCGGTATAGATAGTAGTAATTAGTTCGTAGCAACAAGTAGAGTATTGAAACATTGAAAGTAAATTAACAGTATCTCATATCAAATCATAATAAACTCAAATAAAATCCACCATATTTACATATTGAAGTTGTCAAATAAAATTAGATCCAAAATTCCATCCATATACTACAAGAAACCTCAAGCAAAATTATTCAAATCCTTGTCTTTGATAACGAAACTTGCGTAAATTCGTTAAGATCTTAGAAGGCATATATTCCAAACATCTGACGTTTTAAAATTTCACATCAAAATATCTATTTATGCATAACGTCAAATATGCAAAATTTTGACAGTTATGGGTAAACACTATAATTGAATGCATACGTTTACACTAAAATGTTTAGTAAATATGTCGAGTTTGCAAGCATAATAACTCTATTGTTAGCTTTGCTGAAAAGTTTTATGTACAAAATTTTAAGCTGGGGACAAATAAGTAAAAAATGAGAAAATCAATGGATGCAATATTGAGACAAACAAACATCTTGCACAGCAAAAGAGGAAAGAAACTGTCTTATTGAATATTTTTACTGGAAAAGAATTTCAACAACAGGACACCGCATGTACTGGTGAATTATTGAATACTGAATAACAAAACATTGGATTAGGACAGTTCTTATATTAGTGAAAACGAATATATGAATCTACTATGAGAAGCAACAAATTTGTTAAGCAAATTATTGTATGCGACTTAGAAGCATCTAAAATAATAACATCTCAGGTTTATGCATTATACATTACGTGATTTCATTGAAGTATCAGAATATTTCGTCAAGGATATTAATAAATATATCAGAACATAGAGATTTATAGTGCATAATAATCAAACACATGAATCAATAATCACAGGTCACATCTGAGAAATTAGGAAATAATAAAAATTCCAGATTTCAATGAACTCTAGTAAAATAGCGAGATAAATGAAAACGGTGCCAAGATTCTTCTAAACTTTTTAGTTCTACAAGTTAGAATTTCTAACTAAGGAGGAATAAAAACTGTGTACCTACTTTACATACATAAATGTACAAATAATTGCACCAAATTTCTCTTGGGTTCAGAAAAAAAGTAAGAAAAGTAAGTAAGGCATCAGGATAATGTTTAAAGATGTACTGAAGAATGAGTCATCTGGTAATTTATTTTATTCTTACCATGATAAACTGGAGGGTCTATAATTGATAGCAACGATTTTTTAAGGATAATCGTTAAAACTATTTTTAAACATTTGCGGGATCAGGATTAAAAAGTGGGAACTAAGCGATACGATTTGGATACATGGAAGAAGCTATTTTCTTAGTCAATTGTGATAAGAGTTTGGTAATATTCGAGGTATAGAACTGTAGGATAATGAAGATCAGTATTAGTAACGACAAATCAGATACCTATTGAATGATGAGGAACACATGATCTGTAATTTATACCAACAATTATCTCGAGCTAGTGATTATTGTAGTGAGGTTCAGGGATAATGAGATGAAGATGGGATTAATGTAAACTAGTGTATGCAGCAAAGCAAAGTGTAGAAATATCAGAGGGGATCAGGATCAAGACAATTAGTTACATTTTAATAAAGATGAAAAAAACATGATATGCGGATGAATATAAGTTTGGCTAAGTTACGACGCATGGTAGACAATATTCAGTAACAGGATAATGTATTTTAATAACATTGAGCAATATGTGATATGCAGTGGTCTGATTAAGCAAGTGATACTAATGATAAGTTATTCAAATAAGTAAATCCTATCAAAAACATGTACAAAAAATGCAAGCCTCGCAAAGTGCTCCTTCAACCGCAAAAAGTTGTGAGATCTGAAACCATTTATTTTATTTAATGTTTACGCAAGCACCTATTCAACAACTTTGTACACACTGCCGTCCCTCAGATAATGATGCAAATGATTGTAACCTCATTTTGGAAGGACGCAGGACATATAAGGATCAGGATAATTTGTTGTATGAATTATATTCACGATGATAAATACATACGTACTGGTTATGAATGATAGCGATAGCATTGGGAAATTATCGGAATAAGTAGATGATCATACAAATGATTGTAAACTCGTTTTGGAATAAAGCAGGGTACAGAAGGAGCAGGATCAGTATTAGGATAATTCATTGTAGTTTCATAACTATAAAGAATACATGATATGCAGTGGGCATAATTTATTTGGTAAGTAAGTGCTAGTAATATTTGATGATGCGGAAGAATGTAATCTCAAGTATGTAAC
Organism: Stenolophus ochropezus; assembly: GCA_035578165.1. Lineage (NCBI taxonomy): Eukaryota > Metazoa > Arthropoda > Insecta > Coleoptera > Carabidae > Stenolophus > Stenolophus ochropezus. Next base: position 2,928,686 of record JAQOWZ010000028.1, on the reverse strand, counting down.
AAAACAGAGTGCAAATGAATCAGCATTAGAATCGGGTTAAGGATAATTTTAATAATTCTCTAATAATTGATAGTAATAAGGTGTCGGGATAACTATAAGATGAATGTAAGTATGTTTATGTAGCAATCAGGGTGTGTAAAAATAAGATAAGATATGTTGTATTTTATTGACGATGCACGTGATTTGTTGTGGATACCAAGGATATCCTAATAAGTGATAGTAATGGTCAGATATCAGGATATATTGCAGGATGCAGAAGAATCAAGATCAGTATCAGGATAGTTTATTGCATGAATGAATAATAATGATGACTAATGGTGATCATTGATTCAGTTAAGCAAATGACAGGTATCAGAATAACTAGATGATGAAAATAAGATCGCAGAGTTAGTAGCGCTAGAATTATCGCAAGAACGGATTTAGGATAAATTGTTACATTTTCCTATAGATTAAAAATGATTTTCTTATTAATGGATAATAATAATAGGGTATCGGGACAAGTAGATGTAGATGCGAATAAAGTAACTGGCAGAGTGAGAAAAGAATCAGGATATTTTGTTTATTGTATTTTAATATGGATGATGACTACTGGTGATGAGTGCTCGGTTAAGTGGGTGACGGAGGTATCGAAATAAGTTGATGATGCGAATGAATATAAGCTAGCAGGACGCAGATGGATTTACTGTATTTAAAAAACAATGATGAATACATGAATGATTTGGTAAACCCAGTGATTGAGTTATCAGGATTAGTAGATGCGAATGAATGTAAGCTGGCCGCGTGGGAAGAAATCAAGATTGTTTGTTATATTTTAATAAGGCTAATGAAAGCAAATTATGAAGGAATAAATTATACGAACTGCATATCAATGATTTTTTAATAAGTGATAGTAATGGTAAGATATATCGGGATAAATAGATGTAGATGCGAATGAATTTAAGCTGGAAAGGTGCAGAGATATCAGAATCAGAATTGTTGTTGTATTTTATAAAGTTGACGAAAACAAGTGATCAAGGAATACATTATATGAACTGGATATCAATGATTTTATAATAAGTGATAGTAGTGGCAAGATATCGAGATAAATAGATGTAGATGCGAATGAATTTAAGCTGGAAAGGTGCAGAGATATCAGAATCAGGATTGTTTGTTGTATTTCAATAAAGGTGATGAGAGCAAGTGATCAAGGAATACATTATACGAAATAGATATCAATGATTTTTTTATAGGTGATAGTAATGGTAAGATTTCGGGATAACTAGATGTGTGTAAATGTAACTTACCAAGATAGTTTGTTGTATTTGTATAAGTATGATAGGTAGTGTTGATGAATGGTTGGGCTAAGCGTGTGATGGAGGTATAGGGGTAAGTAGATGAGAACAATGAATATATGCTAGAAGGATGCAGATGGATCAATTTATTTATTGTATTTAAAAAACGATGATGAATACAATGAATGATTTGGTAAAGCCAATAATTGAGTTGTCGGGATTAGTAGATGGGAACGAATGTAAGCTGGCCGGGTGGGGAGAAATCAGAATCAGGATTGTTTGTTTATTTTAATGAAGGTTATGAAAGCAAATTATCAAGGAATACATTACACAAATTGCACATTAATGATTTTTTAATAAGTGATAGTAATGGTCAAGATATTGGGATAAATAAATGTAGATGCAAATAAATTTATGCTGGCAACAGGATTTTTTGTTGTATTTTAATAAAGGTGATGAAAGCAAGTGGATCGAGCAATACATTATAAGAACTAAATATCAATGATTTTTAATAAGCTATAGTAATGGTAAGGTCTCGGGATAAATAGATGATGTGAGTGAATGTAACTTAACAAGATAGTTGTTGTATTTGAGTAAGGATGATGAGTTGTGTTGATGAATGGTTGATCTAAGCGTGTGATAGAGGTATCGGGATTAGTAATAGTATGAATGTAAGCTAGCCGGGTGCGGTGAAATCAGAATCACGATTATTTGTTGCATTTTAATAAAGGTGATGAAATCAAGTGATTAGGATATATAGATGTTGTGAGTTAGATCATGTTAGTTTGTTGTATTTGAGTAAGGATGATGAGTAGAGGTATCGGGATAAGTCTCGGCTGCTGGTCGGGCCTTGCGATGGCGCTGCGGCGTGGAGCTGGCAGCGCTGGCCGGCAGTGTGCGCCGGGCCTTGGAGGCTAGCGCGTGGCGTAGGAATGCGGCTATGACGGAGCAGGCCGCCGGGCCGAGTCGGGCGAGCGTCAAGCCCTTCACCAAGGCGTCGCGCGAGCGCTACGAGAGCAAGACCGTGCAGCTGGTGCGCGACTACGGCTTCCAGCCTCGCCGGAAACTCAGTGTCGAGGATGGGGCCGTGCTCCCCCGGAAGTACGAGCCCTTTCCCACCAAGCTCTACGGACGCCCGCTCGAGGAGATTGATCACTTTATATACGAGGAGGTAGGATTGTCTCTTCTACTTCACACTACACCTAGCTAGGCATCGTTATCAACGACACCTAAAGTGTTTCTACACCTACACTCCGATTATTTTAATTGTTACCGAATTTGCAAGTGTTTCTACACTGGGATTGTGTCTTCTGCCTCAGAAGACACAGACATAAGCTGCACGCTTTTCAATTCTACCGAATAGTGATCATATATAGCGATACCAATAGTGTTTCGCCACCTAGTGCCGTATTTCTTTTTACTTTTTAGTAATCATGTTTATTGTCATTGAATTTACAAGTGTTTCTACACTACGATTGTGTCTTCTACCCCAGGAGACCTAGACATAAGCTGCACGCTTTTTAATTCTACCGACTAGTGATCGTGTATATCGACACTAATAGTGTTTCGCCACCTAGCTCGGTTTACTTTATACTCTATAATGATCATGCTTATTGTCATCGAATTTACAAGTGTTTCTACGCTAGGGGATTGTGATTTCTACCCCAGAAGACCCAGACTTAAGCTCCACGCTTTTTTATTCTACCGGCTAGTGATCGTATACAGCGATACCAATAGTGTTTGCCACCTAGCGTAGGATACTTTTAACTGTTAGTGATTATACTTAATGCTTACTTGTAAATACAAGTGTTTTCATACTAGGAGCGTATTTCCTACCACATATAATCTACACTATACCTAGACATAAGCTACAAGCTTTCTCATTTCACCGGCTAGTGTACGTATTCACATACACCAATAATGTTTCTTCACTTACACCTCAAGTAACCACCTTGTACTGCTGGTGCTCCTATTTCACTTATTACAATCGCAATACTACTGCTACTCTAAAATCTAGCAAAAATTAATAATGTCACCATGATCATCATCACTATTAATGTTTCTACACTCAGACATAAGGCGCCCAGGGTTCTAGTTAAGCTACTTATTGTCACTACTCTTGCGGCTGGACCTGGACATCTACTTATTCTACCGGTTCGTGATCCTGAACCTAGCCATACGCTACCAGTTCTAAGTCTAATAAGCTCTTTTTAAGTGACCGGTACTCGTTACAATTTGTTTCTACATTTAGCCATACGCTTTTTTGGTTATTAATCAAAACTTGGTTGTTAGTGATCGTGTCCTCCATAACCATTAGTGTATTGCTTGTACTCCTTGTTCAATTACTCATTCCATCGGTTACTATAACTATTTAGTGATCGTGTTCATCATTACCTGTAGTGTGTCTACATTTAACTATAAGCTGTTTGACTATAATTATTACTGTCAATTGCTGGAAGTTTATCTGTTAGTGACTATGTCGTTAACCAATCACAGATTGCTAGTGCTTCTACCTATAAATTCGAAAATTGTACTTTTTACGGATTATCTATTACATATTTTTGTTACTATAATAGCGTTGTATCTTTTAATATTGGATTCAATACAAACCATACCATTATACTCTGAATTATGTATATAAGCCTTATTAGGTTTACTTGAATTATTAATTAGTCAACTTACAATCTTTTTTTACGGATTTCTTATTGCACATTTTAGTTAAAATAATGTTGTTTTACATTAGTTCACTAATTATATTTCCAAATAACACTACACCATTATATTTTGAAGTTTACAAGTAATACTAGATGTAAGTATATTATCCACAAACACTGTGACACCATACTGTACCTTTTGATTATAATTTGTCGACTTACCTGTCATATTATAGTAGCTGCTAGTAGTGTGTAACATTAGCAAAAATTATTACTTACCTCAGATACACATAATAGTGAAGCTGTTTTTATAAATTGTTTACGGTTTGTAAATCGTACTAAAATATATCTAGTAGTCATAATAAAGAAATATACATTTAAGTCGTTGCTGTTCGTAGCTAATATTTCACATTTCATATTCTTGAGATTATTATTGTAATGAAGCGCAAATACTTCTTAAATCTTATTAACAGAATGCACATATTTCTCTAGCGTTATTAAACTAAAATTCACGATGTGAATAACTGCTTTAATAGAAAATTCTCAACGAGTTTATTACAGACGGTAACCACATAAATTTCATAATTAATAAGAAAACCAAATTATATTTACGAGCTTTAAAACCTGAAAAATAATATTCTATGCTTTTAATATTTACAAGAACACTTTCACAAACAGTATGACATCTTGATGTTTCTTTCTTTTGGAAGTTGTTCGGATGCTTCAGGATGTGTACTTTTAGCATGGTGGAGTAACTTCTCTCATCAGAGTTTTCATATTCAGTTGCAGTGTGCAAGCAACTTGGAGCTTTTACACTGAAATGAGATGAGTGTTGTTACAGGAAATAAGTACTTGGTGTTGTCTTAGTTTCAGCGTAACTTGATTAGAGAGTAGTAAAGGATAACAACAACATTTGGTAGAGCCTTCACAATTTAAAAACCAATCAAGCATGAAGATTTTTCAATATTTGGACGAATCAGAACATACAGAAAAATATTGGTGAAAATTTTCAGAAACTAAAAGCGTCAATTGCATTGGCATGTAAAATTGCAAATTACAGTCAAATTTAAATGTGTCTAACGGAACTTTCAATTATTTTCTAATTATAAACAGTTCTGAAAAACGACCTGAACAACTGACTTACTCATCTTTTAATACAAACTTGTACAAAATTATAATTTTCTTTAAATAAAAAAAATGAAATATGACACAAGGATATTTGCAGTATTTGTTTTAACGGGTAACTTCATGTCAAATAAAGTTGGTTTGACAGATTCTTTTGGTAAGAGTCAAACAAATATATATTTTTAAAGTATACAATATCATTCCGCGAAGTTAGCCAAGTAGTAGCTAAAGTAAAATTTACCGACTCTTGTATCAGAATTTAACTTTACGGACTCATCTGTCAAACTGAATCAACCTATATTTTAATGGTATTATATTTTTGCAATTTATTTTTTATTTATCTAAAACAACAAACATATCATTCTATAATATTATTGTTTAATTTATTTATTGTTTGACAATAATTTATCTGATTTCATGCAGACGTCGTCTAAGAATGTGTAAATATAAATGAAAATTATAAAATATTTGACACTTTGGCAGTACGTTTGTTATAATAGCCATAATTATTTGAAAATTCAGCATTTTAAACTACGTTCGTTTATTTTGATAACATGTTGATAGAAAAAGTTTTATCAAAATAAACTCATTCAGTTTCTAGGCAAATATATATTCTTCATGCAGAATTTTTAGTGGAAATTGTTACAGAAAACATATTCTCCAGGATTCTTTTTGTCAGGTATCAAAGTTAAATTCCAATTAAATTTGGAATAAGTTCGAATTATTAATAGCTTTTGTAAACTGTATAATTTTAAAAAACTTTTTCTCGATTTGTCTTCGTTGGTGAAAAAAAACTTTTTGACACATCATAAATTTTGTACTAAAACACAAAAAAATTAATTCATATGAATTTTAACCAATGAATTCCACATCAAAGAGATGGCGTATAATTCATTTCCCGAATTTATGACTTAAGAATGAAATAATATATACTTTGAAGTCATATTAAATTATGAATAATTACCCTTTCAAATTTGATTATTTGAATTATACATGAAAATAAATTTTCAGGATTTAAATATTTGATTCAAGTATTTCAACAGCTATTTATCTAAGGATTATATTGAAACAAATTGACCTATTATAATACAACGCAAAAGATATAATGGTGTCAACAGAAGTAATCATTTTATTATGCCAATTATTTAATAGAAATAATTTGGGCCGGTGACATCTGAAGACAATGCTGAATGGACCAAATTTACACATAAATTATTTTTTCTTAGAAAATATGATTGCAAGCAATCTTGTAGCACTTTCTTTAAGATTATAAATATACCACGTGTCTAGAGATAGGTTGTCATAGACATTTAACAAGAGAGTACAGTTCTTGTGAATAAAATCTGTTAGGCTAATAACTATGTCACCATATAACATCTATTCCTTATTTAATACTGATTATTTAATTTGAATAGAATAATTAAATGAATTTCACGAATAAGAATTTGTGGTTGTTAACCTACGGTATCGAGTGTCTTTAGATCGATTCCGGCTGTGGTAGTTTCTTTTTTATATACTTCTGGCAAGGGAAACATATTACTACGGTACGTAAAAAATATTTGTAGAAAAATTATTACAATGAAATAAATTATAATTAAATAAGAAACTATGCAGTAAACAAATTTATTAACAAATACACTGCAAAAGTATTAATAAAAATTATTAATGCAAAATTACGAATAAAAAGGAAAAAAACTTCCACAATCGAAATCGATATTTGATTCCGTAGTTCATTGTTCTAATCCTATAATCAGGAATTGAGTTGTCATTTTGCGTGTGGGGTAATAAAAACGTAAAGCAAAAAAATTTAGTTATTTTTTTATAAATATTTTTCAATTATGAAATTAAATTAAAATAATCTGTATGAGACCAGATTTAGGAATACTTTTACTAGGTCATGTGTAAAATATGGTTGTTTCATTTGCCGAACATAATTTATTTAGACATAAATGTTTTTCCTTGTTGAATGTCTATTAAGTTTACCAGTTTTGATAGTTCCTTGATCGCCTAGCATCACTGAGTTCATGAATATGTTTCTCACATGAAGTGTGACCATAAATGAATTTAGCGTATAAATCATAAAATTTAATAATTAACCACTATATCTTCTCTTTATAATACGAAAAAGTGTACATTACTTTACAATAATATAGCTATTTAATCTTTTAGAGAAGGGATATGTGACGGTAGCATGATAAGACCGTGGAAAAAGGCAGCTAGACTGTCTCTTAAGTTCCAGTCTGTCTGACCTTTTTCAAGATTCTACTACGATGTCGTTACAATAAAACTTTTTTAATTTTATGAACTAATTTTTAAAAATACAAGTATTTTTTGTCTAGTATTATAAATGTAACAATAAAATTTGTTCACATACCTCATTATGTTCTATACTTTGTAGATACACTGTCTAAATAAACTAATAAGATCTTACGACAAGGTCTTGTTCAACAAGAACGTCTCAATCTTGTGAATAATAATAAATGAGAACTATTTCGGCCTAATTAGAAGGCTCTTAGAAGTGAGTTGACTCAAAGGAACTTTAGTTAATTTAGATAGAACGATAACCCATTCAACGAATCGTTATTTACGAATATGAAGAGAACATACGCATTGCGTGTGTTGTACCGTCTCAAGTAATCTTAAAAGGAATTTATGTACTTGATGAGAAAAACCGTAGCCTTGAGGACTTGCCAAAGGACTGAGATTTTTTGCCGTATATTTCTTCCTAAATAGACGCTAGTCAGCGTTTCCGAATCAATTGCCTCTATTGATACAATTTATTATCACTTACAGAAATAACAAAATAGGTATTAATAAAGTTATTCAAGATAATAAAAAAACACAAACTCGGTGAAAATAATATTCTTTTCTAACTCTTGTTTAATGCAATTGATTGTGCAAATACCGAGTAATTTTATTACTAAACATCTGTCGGTCAATCACACCTCTGAATTTCCATTACTCAACACTATGAGAACCAATCACATTTCGGAATATTCGTTACTTAAAACTAGAGACAATTTTCTAGTATTGTGTGCTTTTGCTTGTGTTGCAAACTTCTTTCTCAAAAGTAATGACACATATTATATGCTCATTGAATAATATACTATTATTTTCTTTGGATAAGGATATCGAAATAATTTAGAACAAAAATTTTATCTAGCTTGAATTTTTTAACTACCAGTATTTTTTTTTAATAGATACGAATTGTTATTGAAACTATTCATGGGTTTAAAAATGAAGTGAGAAATACGAAAATAATAATTATAACAAAAACTTTTGTCAAGTTTGCTGTGCTTTAGTTGAAAAACGGATGGAAATACGACCTTATATATACTACTTTTTAATTCCTCGTAGTGTTTCGGTATATACTGCATTTTCTTTTATTAAAATTAGTTCAGGAGTTAGGAATTATGTGAGAAAAAATAAATTGAAAACTGGAACGAACATTTGTGTTAAGTTTGGTGGGAAGTAATTAACGGTTTAGAAATAACGACAAAAAAAAACTAAACTATGTAACAATTTTATAGATATGATCCTGTGTGTAATTTTAGAAATATAGTACCTATCATAGTATTTCCTATTACACGATAAAGCACACAGTTAAAATCCATCCTTTCAGATTTTAAGAGCGAAAACATTGAATTGAAAATTGATTTTGCAGAATTTTATACCCGAATAATTATTTCCACACGACTGAATGTTATACCCGTATAAATTTACATCAAAGAAGAAAAATTTCAACAATAATTTAACTATAAATATAAAGCATCTTTTCATAATTTTGTGCTCGTAAAATAAATGATCAAAATTTCATTGAAAGTTATCATCGCTTCACGAGTAATTAATTTTGGGAGTTTGAAATTTTGATGGATTTTTAAACGTGTCAAATGCGGAACATCCTTTAGGGTGATTAAAACGTACGAGATAAGCAGCCGAAACGAAAAAAGAAACATTGTTTTTGTTTCATGGAAGCTGAATTGTGGATTAACACAAAAACTGTTTAATTAACACAGCGAAACAATTGTGGAGAATGTAATATTTTTATTTCATCTAAAATTAAAAGCGTTGTTGTAAATAATCATCAAAGCACGAATTACTTACTATATTTTATTTGTTCGCCATGTGAAAATTAAAGGATCGAGGAATTTTTAGTTTTGAGCAAATTAATTAATTACAAATTTAAGATACTACATTTTTACTACTCATATCCTTTCTTCGCTTTAATGACCATTTCATTTAAAGATTGTCAAGGCTACTTATAAACTAATATCTTAATATAAACATTTTTAAAATAATAAAATAACTTAAGACTAACAATTTCCCGCTTGAGTATCGGCAACGTGATGAATTCAATGTAAAAATATATTTTTGTTATTTCGTAATAAATGTAATAAAAGAACAGCAAAAAACAATCAAAAACTAAAGAAGAAAAGTTGTGGAAGTGTGTAAAACGAAACCAAATCAAACTTCGACTCGACTGCGGCTTTTTGTGAAGTTTAAACTGAGGGAGCATCGTATTTTTTCGGGATTTGCAACGGAGCTTTGCCGTGTTCTGCAATTTTATAGGAAAATAGAAGAGAACAATACGGCTTGTTAAAGTCACACGGGACTCGTAAACGTCTTTGTCAAAAGTCAGCCGAGGGCTCAACTAACAAACTACATTCATGATTATTGATTTTCATTATTTTTCTCGGATACGGGCTTTCGAGGCTACGACTTCATTTACTGTGACGACATTTATTCCTGTACTATTTCATATTAGATTTACATATCTACATACACATCTACATGATACAAAGTACAAATCTTCAATTACATTTATATCATTTATTTTATACTGTATCACAACTCCGTGCTTACCGGATTGCTTTCAAGTCCGGTAATAGCTATTTATGTATTCAGTTAGAACATGTTTCATTTTGTGTAACGGTGGGATATTTGCGGAAAATAGCATTTTCCAACGTCTTCCATACAGGGTATATTTTAATTTTGGTAAGACTATTTTAATTTTTTACTACCTTTTACATATAAACTGTGAAGTTTACTAAAATTGACTAGCGTTTGAAAACTGAACACTTTTCTTAACTAGCTATAAAAACCAATTCACTTCTTACCAGTTAGAGAAGAAAATTTTTATTTCCTACCTAGTTATGAAAAGTAAGGCATTTGAAAACGTCGCGTCAGTCAGTTTTGAAAAGCGATACTTTATATGTCAAAATTAGAAATGAGATTTACCGGACTATTACAGTAAAATAATAGGTTATAACTATGTCCTTAGAATGGTTTTAAAATATTTGTTCGTTCTTATATTTTGTAGCACTAAATTTAAATTCTTTAAATCAGACTTTAATTTAATATAATTCTAGTGATAGTTTGTGATATGTTAAAAATGACAAATGACAGCGTTTCTGTATTAAAATTTTGAATGATAACTTTTTTTACTTTTTTAATAATTAACAAGGGAACAAAATCAAAATTTTGATTGAAATTGAAAAAGGTGATACAATATGAAATAAAACGTACATCAAACGTCCGTCGTCTCATTCGAAAACTTATTATGCGTACCGTATAATTTTTACTGGACTTATGACGGAAATAACTAGTTCTGAAATCTGTTATTATTAAAACAAACACAAACCGTTGTTTGTTTAAGAATTTACCGGTATCAAAAAATGAAGACGTTATTAATAAATATTAATTTATAAAATTCTCTTGTCAATTACGTCTTTGCGATAAAGTCTACGTAGTTTAATAAAACGCTATGGTTAGTTATATTATCCAATTATCCCGTGTTTTTTGTTAAGCCTGTACGGTAATAATATTACTTGTTTATGTAAACAAAGCAAAATCCTGAAACCGTTAAAATATATTAATAGAATTAAAGAGGGGAAAGATTAAAATCTATTAATGATGGGAAACCCCAAAAACAATTCCGGGAAACAAAGGGTAAACAACCACTCCAAACAAAAAACAAACCACCTTGAACTCACCAACTTGACAATCGACTAGGCAGCAACAAAGAGCCGCTACCCAGGGTAAATCAATATCTCATATTTAATTTATTCGTTCCCAGGTGTACAAATGTATAACACAGAGTCCATTAGCTGAGGCTCGATTGCACTGCAGGCTTCCCAGGGCTCAGAAAAACTACCCTCAAATGACATCATGGAACAGGACCGTTTAGTGATTGCGGGGGCTACTAAATAATAGTCCTGTGATTAAAACTCATCTGTTAAGTGGTCATTTAAAACAATTGGTCAAAAAACGATTTAAGAGATGAATAATGAATAGGTACTTACTTAAGGTGCAATGAATGTAAGTACATATAACATTCAAGGACTTTTAAATGAGGTGGAGCTTGCGAAAATTCATGTAAGAGTATGAGTATAGTTGTAGGTACTAAAATTTCGAGTCGCTTATTATAGCTGCAGCAACAACAAATAATGTTGTTGTTTGTAAAATATGAACTGCAGATTCTTTTATATGTACTTTTTTATAGTCAACAACCAAATATATATATATATATATAAAAATCGTATGTTTTTCGTAACTGTCCTACTAAAAAAAAAATATATTTTCTATAACACTCCAATAGCAATAGTAACCATACGAGTATAATAAATGCTATGAGAAATAATACGACTTATGTTACTAAGGAAATATGTTAACCGAAACGTCGTCTTTTTAATAAAAAAAATTTAATATAAACAAAGCCATAATCTCCAATATCTAATTCCCTTCGAAATATGTTATAGTTACGTCAACTGTGGCGCGAAATCATTTAGTAATACGTCTGAACTGGCCAACCAGACAGTTGGAAAGTACCTCATTACTTACCTACTTCACTTCCTGACTAAGAGAAAGGGAAAAATATTCCCGGTTAGTTTTTCTAACATCTTAAATATCAGAATATAGGTAATAAAAAGTTGATATTTTTTCTAAGTTTCACGCACTTTTGGTAGAGTACATTCTAATTCATTATCAAATATAACATTGAAAATAACACTCATAATTACAGAAAAAGCAATAAACTTTGTGATAATTGAACTGACAGAATAAACATTTTGTTTCCTGTCATAGATCTCTAGGTTAATAAATAAATCATAATAAAACTGTCAGAATATATGGACAAAATTATAGTTAGAATTAAATAATTACTAATTGATTGTGATTAAAATAGCATACAAACCTCGCGAGAATGCTTTCCAGCCCTGTGTTTATTGCTGGTTTTGATGCTACGCACTTCAGTTATCTAAATCAGCTTTCGGTTGTAAATTAAGTATATCTTAACTCAGTATGTAATATTCTTCGCATTCTTAAGAGTTTCAAAAGTCGTCAACCAATTTTAAAAATTACATAAGATATGTATATTAAATAATCCATGGAGATCAATATGCTATAGTTTTTTCCTTTTCTTAATTTTGCCAATAACTGATCTAGAAACTTTATAATTTAGGATATTGATAGTTAGATTGTAGCCTAGGAGTTCTTGCTTCTATTTAATCTTTATGAAAATACACAGATGCCAAGCGATTACCGGTCAAGTATAGGTATTTAAACATTGAAAAACAATAAAATTTAGAAATACAACTATGATATATGTGAATGTTGACATGATTATTTCTGACTTTTATGATATAATCAAATGAAATAAAGCCCTCCAAGAAGCTGCTAGAAATTAAAAAAAAATATATACTAAAAAAATAACAATTAAAGGATAGTTTGTTTTTTCGCTATCCTGACGACCTTTTTTTAATAAATATCTTCCTGTTTTGTTTGGAAGCAAAGTTCCTTTACCTTCTATGTTGAACCAGAAAATTGTACCATATCGGAAATGTAACAGTGTAAAATTAATTTAAGATATGTTGATGTCGTAAATATAAATATGATGTACACAAGCATAAAAAGAAGATATCTCCGTATTTCTTCATGCTGTACATTTGTCTAACTGTTGAACTTTATGTGCGGTTGGTTGTTAAAATGCTCTCTTAAACATTACGATCCACAGGAAGTTAAATATAATCTCATAAAAAACGGCGTATACTACTTTTTATACTTAATATCTTGTGACTTATTAGGAAAGTTTGGAAACACTCTACGTTGAATAAGTAAATCTTTATTACATACATTGCTTTCCTTCTAGCTTGTAACACGAATAATATTTTTGTATTATTCACACTAAACGAAACAGTTTTTCTTCTGGCCCTAATGTTTTTTAGTAGCTACAATGAACCACTGATATGTTAATCTTTGTAGTACGTTTCTTCTCTATTCGGACAGTCACCTCTTTTCTCTTAGACGATGAGACTATCATATAACTAATAGTTTACTAAAGTGTAAATAAATAAGAAACCGTTATTTTTTTCGGGCATTCCGATTTTCATATTAGTTACACTGAACTACTAAGATCTCTAAGTTTCCTATTGCTTCTTCATCATTCGGACAGTCACCTCTTTTCTTAAAGACGATACCGTAAGTCTAATGGTCTACTAAAATGGGGGTAGACAAATGACGTATACAATAGCTGCAGTGATATGTCTAAATCATTTTCTAATCCGCAGGAAAATAAAATTTGAATTCGATGCGCCACCTGCGATCCTATGCAGCAAACAAACAAAACTTAAATCGAAACATTTATTCTAGAGCACAGCAATATGCTCCCGACAGAAACAATCGGGGCAAATTTATTCCCGCAAATGAAAAATCTGTTTTCCTGGCTAAGATAGATAACCGCGCTGAATAAATTATCATCATATTTACTAGCGCAGCGACTATAGACTTCCCAGGTCGGGTGATCAATCAATATTAGCGGAAAGACTCCTGGCACATTCTCAAGTGGAGAAAATAGTTTTTTATGGTCTGGAAATTAAACCGCTTCATTAAAACTTTTTAAAATTGCAACACTTTTATTACAGTACACCCAGAATTGGATGGTGAAGTTAATAAAATTGGATATTTATTAAGTTTGTTGTACTAGTAATTTACTTAAAATTAGTAGGCACTCAAAATTTACTCATAGCCACAAAATTCTTCTATATACTATATATACATACAAATTTGTTTCATTATTTTCAAATGTAGTTTAAGTTTGATGTCAAAGTTGTCGAGAAATTAAAATACTAAAATTTGAAACAACATTGCTAAAGATATGAAAAAAAATTTTACTTCATTGTATATAACTGTTATTTGTACAACGAAAAATTTCGATAAGTACATATGACATAAATATATGATAATTATAAGTTTCTTTTTAATTGAATTTGTAATATAAACAATATTAAATATATATATATTATCTTTTATAGAAGATGGAAGGACAGAAAAAGTGTAAAAAAATTGAGAAGAAAGATAAGAAAAAAACTGAGAAGAAAAATGAGAAGAAAATTGAGAGGAAAAACATAATAATGTATATATACATTAAAATACATCTAGAGTTGATTAATCAAGTCGATAACAGTGTACTAACATACAATTTCAGGTAAAAACATATAGCCATAAACAGGTTCACAATAAAAAATTATTCTTTTTGATTTTTCGTAGTATACTACATAATTGTCTATACATTTTTGTGCAATATATACATCTTATTTGACATAAATCTATTTGTAAAGAAAATATTAATTAAATCAGTAACATGCTTTGACAAATTAATTTGTACAAGTTGTACTACTCATTCTAGAATGATGAGAATTGGTATACATACAGAGAAATTAACGTAGAATCGATTGAGGGGTTGATAACAATGTACCTGTATCTAGTTCTGGGTAGAAAAGTTGTACCCTTAAATAAGTGCAAGACATAATTTTTATTTATACCAATCGATTCTTATGACTTAATACATATGTACATAAATTATTGTTATAAAATTGTTACTATCTCTTAAAAAAATTAGAGGAGTCATCTGAGATACAAATATACGAGTAAATCTCAATACAAACAAAATATGATAACCGGTATATGTGGTGTGAAACAAACAGTATATTTCAATTCTGTAGACATGCGGTCGTAAAAAGAATTCAGAGCTTTTGTGAATTGTGAATCAAATTCTTTAAAACTGTTATTTGTTTTATTTATTGCTTTTTCGGGGGCAAATACAGGCTGTGATAAAAAAAAATACATTAGAATTGTTACAAATATTTAAGCCTATGGTGTTTCAAATTTCAAAAATTGATTGATCATGAGCCAGCACAACGTCTGTGAATTCTCTATTCATAAAGGCAGGTATATTTATAGATTGTAATTTTTATAATAATTATTAATCGTTTTGTTTTTCATTGTTGATATCTATCTGCAAAAGATTTAATTCTAGGGGTTCAAATTAATATTAAAATACCTAAACGACTTACTAATTTTTGGGTTAGTAAAAACATTAAAAACGATTTCGAAAAAAAAAACTTACTAAGAAATATTGGCTCGTATTACGGGCTCACTTTTATAATAAAATCGCGATTTTAACGCCCACTTTTACATCATAATCTTATGTAAAATTGAAAGTTAAAATTACGATATTATTATAAAAGTGAGCTAGTTCGCTTTTATAATAAAATCGCGATTTTAACGTTTGTTTTTATAAAAGATTAAGATGTAAAAGTGAGCGTTAAAATCGCGAATTTATTATAAAAGTGAACTCGTAATGTGGGCCATTGTCTCTTGACGAGTTCTATCACTGGCAAACATGAACTTATTCAGTTGCACTCTGTTTACAGAATTAAAAGGGGTTAATGTAAATTTAATTTGCAAGGTGTTAAATGTTTTTAAAACAAGGGTAATATTTACAAATGTAATGCGGAGTTAAACTCCCATTTACAATCTGGATATAACCGGCGCAATCTTCTATCAACGGTGTCGTGTAAAGAGATAAACTACCCCAGTGCTACATTTCTCATTGGTGAATTATATTGTTTCCACGGCTATCCGCGATGTTGTGTAATTACAAGGTGTGATGACCTGAATATTGGATTCCACTGCAGGGAATTTTTAATTTCATCGATTGGCAACGCAGGATATTGTTTCAGGAACAGATTATGACCTGGGGATGGTTTAATTTTCATTATCAAATGTTGCCTGTACTGCAAAGATATTCAGGAAATTCATTTCGCATATCTCAATCAGATTTTTTTTTATTAAATGTCACTGAAGTCGAATAAAGGTGATACGACATTTCGTGTTAAGAATATAAAATGTATTTTAAATATACTATACATTGTACACTATCATAGTCCATTTAAATAATGTTTGTAAAAAAAAATTGAAAATTCACATTTTTATCCAGAAATAAATATATTTTAAAACTTAACACAGTCAAAATCAAGAAAAATGCCTGTTGATAATTTATTTTTTTGTTTTGTTTTTTACCCTTTGAAAACTGTAGGTATCCGTTGGAATAAAAATTTGAAAGTTGATGCCCATATGTAATTTTGCCCGTATAACTCATTGGTGAAGTAGTCAAGGACGTAGAGTGGCCACTTAAGGGATGTGCTCTCATAAAACAATTTTTTAGTGATCATACTTTATATGGTAATATTTTAAGAACGGTTTGATGATTGATTTCTAATTGAAAATTTTATATCAGAAAGTTTGATTTATTTTTGAGTTGCAATTTACAGAGCAAATACCTCAGAGACGCAATTATTCAAATTGTAATGCGAAATTTATAAGTCTTAATAATATTAAGATAAAAAGATTGTATTGTTTCTTTTCGTTTCGTTCTGCTATGTATAGTAATTATTTTGGTAATATTATGGCTGGTACAATTTTATGTCGGACTTTATAAAATATGGATATTGAAGTTAAAAACGGGTGGCCATTTCATTAAACAATTTTGCGGTTACTGTATCGTCCATTCCGCGACTTTTCCCGTATTGTTCTACATACAAAGCAAGCTATATCCTACGTTTATCGATTTCATAAAACAATTGCCATTAAACGCGATGTCATTTGTTTTTGTATGACATTCGTTTTCGTTTTATAGGAAATATTGTATGTCTGATAAATTTTCTGCTTTATGATTTTTATTATTAAAACAATATGTAACATTATTTTAACTTTTAACATTAAATATTTTCACTTTACACCTTGTGTTTTTAGTGTGAATAAAATACTAATTCAAGTTATTTAACTTGAATAAATTTCCATTAAATTAACCAAACCAATTTCATTGTTTCACCAATAGGAAACACTTTGTGACCGTTTAAATAGCTAGAATGACAAAGCACTATTTCAATGCAGTATTCAATTAATTTCATAGTGAACTGTGAACTAATTTATAAAAATAACTCTTATGGAAATAATTTCATATAAACCTAAAAACTATTATATCAATACCTCAATAGAAAGGATAAAATGTATATGAAATCACTATGATTTACATAATTATTCTACTAGTGGAACAATTATTTTCCATAATACTGTGTTGACAATAGTAAGCAAATAATAAATATTATGCGTCAATTACAACTAAGTTATTATAAAAGTCACACTTACGTCAACGATGATGGAAAAAATGTTTTTAATAAACGGTGATGGAAAAAAATATTTTAATAATGTGTTCCATCAGCTACTTATTAACCCAATTTATAATTGAATTAAATTCGTGAGTACAGCACTTAAATAATTAAGCTTAGTACACTACCAACTGATAGTATTACAGCATATTATAATTACAGTATATGTTACAGTGTGGCTTTGAATGATTAGATTTAAAATCTAATCACAGCGGATTTCATTATTTGCAGGAATTATAAGCAAACGTTAAACACCGAATCGATTTGCGATTTGCAGGAATTCTCATAAATGTATCCGCAAACCGCCTGCGGTCTCCACCAATCCTGCTGGTAAATTTGTCCTCCTGCCTACCTATATATCTTCGTGAAATATAATCGTTTTACATTGCTTTCAATTCCTCTTTTAGCCTTGTTTATTTAGTGATATAAGCGCTATAAAACCAACAACACAATCCACAATTACTACAAATAAATATCGCGATATAAAAGCAATAGTGAAACACATTTTCAAGTGTTACTTACCTTTGGTTCTTGAAAATCTTTACCTATTATTAATAAGGAAAACAAACGTTAATATAATTTACTATTAATACAAATAAATGTCACTGTATATAAAAAAATTTCTTGTCTATTTTCAAATGTTACTTACCTTCGATTTCTGAAGCATTTTACCTATTTCTAAAAAAGAAAAACATTAATACAATCCACAATTAATTTAAATAAATATATATATATATATATATATATATATATATATATATATATATAAAAATAAATATATTATAAACCTACTTTAAAATATTACTTACTTTTGATTTTTAAGATATACTGTATGTAATGCTTCAGCCAATTTTCATGTTACTTACCTCGGATTCTTGAAGGTTTTTACCTACTACAAATAAAAAAAGAAAAATAATATATTCACAACTAATGCAAAAAATATATCTAGATACAAATAATTTTTCAAACTACTTTCAAATGATACTTACCTTTGATTTTAAAAACTTTTTATTACATTAATATAATAAAATTTTCCCCAAACTATTTTCCAGTGTTACTATCATTTCTTGAAATTTACTATCTATTACAAATAAAGAAAAAACGTTAACATAATGCACTATTAATACAAATAAATATCGCTATATGTAAACAATTCTTGAATTAAATTTACGTGTATCTTATCTTCGATTCTTCATGTTCTGTACCTATTATTTATTAAGGATAAAAAAAATGTTAATATAATTTATAATAGAAATAAATATTGCTGTATTGAAGTGACTTTGAATCGAATTTAAATTGTTACTTACCTATGATACTGGAATATTTTTACCTATTAAATATAAAAATAATTAGTACAAATAAATATTGTTATATTGGTAAATGACGAATTTACCTGACGAAAGCAGCACTGAGCTGTCGAAACGTTGTAATTAATAAATTTTTACAGAACTAAAACCCAAATATTGTCTATTTATTTTTACCTTTGATTCATGAAACTTCGTTCCCATTACAAATATGGTATGAATGATAATAAAGAAAAAATTGTTAATATATTGCACAATTATTAATAAATTTTTGTACTAGGTACTTACTTAGTTACCACATATACTATAGACCTTATTTCTTAAAACGTCGTTCTAGTGATGTAGATAAAAAATATTTAAAAATATGATGAAACACAACGACTTGTATTTAAAATCTGATCTGGAACAAAACACTAACTTTTACTATCTGTAGTACTTTGTTTTTAGAAAAGTTGTGCTAAGTAAAACAATGAAAAGGTAAAAAAAATTAAAAAAACGATCCACATTACGACTAATGTTTGGCCATATATTCGTCTATTACTGCCCCAGTGTTTGGCACGCATTACTAAATGTTACTGCATGTAGAACTAGAGACCTTGTTCCTTGTAATAATGCCGTGCTAATGATGATAAAGAACTACACAAACATTTCATTTTTTCTCGTCAGTTTACAATGTCATAAATAACGACGTATCTTTCTGATTTATAGCGATCAGATCTTTTTTGTTCTATTTCCTACACAATTTATGTTGCATAAAGTTAACTTAAAGTTAATTTAATTAAAGTTTAGAAGTTTGTAGGCTTAAAAGTTTTCCAAGATTGTATCCCTTAATTGAAAGAATTTGAGTTTGCTATTCAATATGTAATTAACACATAAGTGTATTCAGCTGCAATGCAGTCTTGGGAGCCAGAGGCAACGCAGGAAATGAAATGACAACTAAGGACGGTGCATACTGAACAGGGTAATTGCTTTGGAGTAAGATTGATAGATACGTTAAGGATTGGTTGAGGAGTAATTGATGTACCAAAGCGATTCACCATTAATATTTTCTTCCTTAGGACCCTAGAGTTATGGCTTTAGGTTAAAATTGAGAAGTGAACTTTAAATATGACAAATTTTACTTGCATTTTAGTGGCATATAGCTTTAGCAAGAGATCTACACCTTATAATGGGCTTTGAACCACCCGAACAAAGTGGTATTTTATTTGGATAATAATTGTCCACACAAAGAATCGAACGGTAACTCACTGCGTTAGCTTTGCTAATAACCATATAAAAATACCGCTGTGTCCTAATGGTACAAAACCTACTATAAGCTAAAAGTTTCTTGCAGAGGCTGTAGGCAAACAACACTTCAACAAAATGCAAGTATAAATTGTCATGGGACGGGTGAATTGTACCTGCAACCAAATATATCTTAGGATTGCGCCAATGATGATAGTGTTGAGAAGTTTTTTTTCTATTTGACTCAGGGTATGTAACCGAAAAAATACTGGCATCATGGCGAAGCTGAGATTTTATACTCCATTCAAATCAAGTTGGAGTGCACTATGAATTCAGCGACAACTACTCATATAGGATTCTTTAGTTATAATATATATTAATATACTACGGGCAACAGTGGCTCACTTGGTTAGCACGCTCCAACCTGATTTGAGCAGAGTATGAGATTTGGGATTGAAATCCCAGTGTTGTTAATTTTAAACTAAATAAAAATATTAATACAAGTCTAAAATTAAAACTATTCTTTATTTTCCACAAATCGACGTTGTTACTAAGTGAATAAAATTTGTGGCAAATACAGAATGGTGTTTTTTTATTGTTCTATTATTATTCCTGAAATATATTCTACCAAATTTGGACTGTAAATACTCTCAAAATATAAAAAAATGTTCGAGTGATTCCACTCAAAATTGTCCGAAACCGGTCACCAAAACCACAGAGTTGTAGCGCTGATATTATCGAAAGGAGCTTTGGCACTAGATTCTACAATTCTTTCTGGCTGTGTAAATCCGGTAAAGTGTGTAATGAATTAGTGTTTATCGTGGTATTTGTTTATTCTTCAGCTAGGAGAACAATAGCACGCCAGTTGCATGTATAGGCTACTGACCTGCGAAGCACAGACCACGGTATGACACACTTATGCCCGCCGATCGATCTAGCTGTACCCCTAGCCACTGACGGAACCTACACAGCTACAGTGAGACAGCTTCGCTCAGACCCGCTACTTTTACAAATCTCCGATCATTCCCTACTCTAATTCAAGTTCATCCCAATCACGACGGACAAATAGACAAGCTCCATGAAGCAGACGCTTTCATGCAAAGGGATTTCAAACTTAAAACTGATAAATCTTTGATCATTCAGTACGCTAATTTAAGATGATGTTAATCAAGTAAATAAATATGATGAAGTACACAACCAAACAAAAAAAAAATGTTAACTCTAAAAGAACTTAACTCTAGACAGATATAAATCCAGAACTTATGGAATGGAAATGTTCTTTGAATTAGGTAAGGAAATGGTTGTTAAAGAAACAGATATTTCACAACTTTATTTGAACTGCAAAAGATGTACATCAATATTTATTTATATTTTAAAAAAGATGTTATGATATATTTCATTGCTTTATAAATTCCTCAAAGCAACATAAAGGAAACGCAATTTCCAGAGATGTACCATCTATTTTATTGATGATTCATTTGAATTTTACAGCTGAAGATTGTTAGTCTGTAACCTCTGCACAGAATTTGACAACTAGATTCATAAAAGAGATTAGCCACTACCCCGGATTAATTAAACGGCTTGTTAACATCCTAAATGTCAAACTAACTCCAGTCCCAATTCATAAAAAATAATTAAATATATTATTTAGTTCCAAAGATAACTCTCCAATAGTTCCATGAAATTAGTAATATTTGTAGATGATAATCATCATTTTTAAATGATACAGAGGAAGATTTGTGGTAATATTAGACAACTTAAAAGTAAAATACATTGATTACGCATGTGCAAAGCATTCATTGAAATTTGATTATAATCAAGATAATATTTTTTATTTTATAATGTAGTAATTAAATATGTATTAATTTATTTGAGTTAAAAATGATATGATTTTTACAATGTCCAGTGAAAGATGATACGTATAATCAATGTATTTTACTTCTAGGTTGTCAAATATCACCAAATATGTTACTGTATCATCTACAAACGTTGTTTATTTCCTCCAAACTAGTGGAGTTATCATTGAAACTTAATAATATACTTAATTCTATTTATGAAATGGGACTGGAGTTAAGTTTGACATTTCCAGATATTAACACGGAGTATAACTAATCCAGATTAGTAGCTAATGTTTTATGAATCTGGCTGTAAAATTCTGTTCGATATTTTTATCAATAATATTGAATTCTATTGGTGTAACATTCTGTCGATTTAAAGGAAACCTAAAATTTAAATAGTATGACAAGTCATAGTAATTAATAAAGTAAAATATTTCAATATTCTCAGTAGGAATGTCAACTTCTACAAAGAAACCTGTTATCTTTCCATAAATTATTAGTAACTCTAGGAATCAAATCTAAGATCTTATTTCTTAGATTTAAACAGTAATAACAGTTCGTTATTAGAATTCTTGTTACAGGATCTCTAAAATGGAGTATCAGTTTATAACCATTTTTTTCGTTCTTCCATAACTGTGAAATTCAAAACCTAGCTGTATCATTGCTGTCACAATAACCACAATTTGTAGTTTATTTTCAATAATTTTTACTATAGCATAAATTTCCGAGAAACAACATCAACTTTTGTTATGAACCTTCACATTTGAGAGGGCGATAAAGTAATTAAACATTTTTATTAATTTTGAGCGACGAAATTCTAGTTGAATTTGAAACATGTAAAGCAGTAGGTTTGGATTTTGAAGAATTCCGAGAACGAGGCAGTGTTTAATTTAAAACAATTCAGCCCGCAGAACAATCAGAACCGTCCCATATTTCCATATTGCTCTCGAACAAGATTACTTGGCTAGATTCCCACTCGATCCCTTCAGCGTTTTGCAAATCGCATCATCCGTGGATCGCGGAATTTTTCTGCACCAAAGCGTTTGTGCGGGCCTGGAATAGACGCACTTCATCGGAGAGCAAAGAGAGAACGCGTTCTAGTGCACGAGCAGGAGGGAGAACCGATGAGTCGATTCAATAAGATGTTCGAATCTTTGCAATCTTTTCAAATTGCCATTATTTGGGGTATTCAGCCACGGAAATTGGGGTTTATGCCAAATTAGACAATAAGCAATTTGGACGCTTGTACACTGCAATATGTTGCCACATGTCTACGGAAACGTCCGTAAATATTTACGGAACTTATTATTGTAATTTACGTTATAAGTCCGGTAAACGAGTTTTTATGGTACAATTAAGATATTTCCGGACGAGGCAACGAAGGAGCAGTCAAAAATTTTGAAATGTGTATCTGGAAAATAAATAATCTAAGTCCGGTAAATGAGTTTTACGGTACAATTAGGATGTTTCCGGACGAGGCAACGCAGGAACAGTCAAAAATTATGAATTGTGTATCTGGAAAATAATTAATCGAAATATGACCTACGTTTTATTTCATATACTGTATCACATCTTTTAATTTCAAAGAAAGGTTTCGTTTTGATACTTTTAACAGTTATTTAGAAAGTAAAATAAAAATCTTAGTTGTCGTTGCAAATTTCAAGTAGAAAATCTGTGACTTATGACTTGTCAATCACAAATATTTAATAAAAACACACAATTTCCCAAAATCAAAATTTTGTGCATAAAAATGTGTATTTTTGGGATATTTCCAGTTTTTCAACACAGTTCTTGCTTTAATACTGTTATTTGGTTTGTTCTAATTCTACACATCTTTGATGTGGGGTTATAGATTTTGGAAATAAATGTAAGTTAGATCATAAAACGACAGAATAAAATCGAATAGGAGAAATTTTGAAATTAGGTTTTTTCTAGATGTATTTAAGTTTAACTCTTTCTTGTGGAACCCATTTTCATTGTTGATCTAGAGTAAATAAATTTAACTCGGGTTAAAATTTAACTCACGTTCATGAAACCGGACATAAGTGCAACGAATTTAAACCGTGACTCGTCTATATTACGATTTTCATTAGAAAGTCATGAATATTTGATTGATAAGTACAAAAATATACTGTGCATATCTCTGAATCATAGTTCAATACACTTGAGATAGCGTCAGAGTAAAAAGAGCTAATTGTAGTGCTTTTTATACATGAATTGTTCATTGTAATAATAGGAATAATTGAGGGTTAAATAAGATCCAAAGTCACCGATTTGAAAGTAGAGTTTTTCAGTAAAATTCAGGGTGCTTGCGTGAGCCAACAAATAAATAATTCAGCTGACATGAACCGGGGTTAAAAATAGCTTTATAAAATGTCATATCAACTCAAACCAAATCGCAATATTAAACCAGCTAACCAGAGGTTGTTGTAATAGCCCGCAAATGTTAGGGTTGCTTTCCAAACTGCCTCTTATTACAATACTTACAATCTTTGCTACAAAATAACTATTGTGTGACATTGTGTTGCACATAAAACGACATGTGAACACGTCACTTATTTTTGATTTTCATTACGGGGAGTGCATACGTCACTTCCTCTAAATGAAATGTATTCCTGGAAAGCTATAATCGAAAATTTCTTTGTCAATTTCCTCAAATTTTTATACATTTCCTTCCAACTTTGTACTTTTCAGGGATGGTTAGGCATTGTAGATGATAGGGGAAAAAACAGGAAATAGGAAAAAATTGTATCTACACTACACTTTAAAACGTTTTCGCTAAGAAAAAAAAAAAGATCAGTACATATTACTTATTATAATAAGGACCATAACGATCTAGTATTAATACTTAAGCTGCGAGAACTGTAAGTACATTATAACATTCGAAAAAAGTATGAACTGAGACGGAGCTTGCGGAGCCGAAGTTCATATTAAAGTACGAAAATTTGTGAGAAAAGTAATGGAGATATGAACCAGTTCAAGAGATGGACTTTTAGACTTAAAAGTACATTATAGCGATATTCCTCAAAGATAGACAGTGTACGTAGTCGCTTGAAAATTAGTACAGTCAACACTAAATAATTCACGATTTACTTAAAAAAATTGTACTATTTATACACAAATAGTTAATTACTTCTTCGCTAGGTTTAAACTAATTATTTATGTTAATACTTTATAAACATGCGCATAAGACTAAAGATTACTAAAAATGTGGTTCTATTTGTACACAGTCATAAGTAATTTAGTGTTCCCTCAACCTCTGTTCTGAGGACAGATCCAGCTATACTGAAAAAAATGGACCGTAGGATTTTTATTGTTAAAAAATTAATTCAACCGGTTAACAATAAAAACAAATGAACGTTAGAAACACATGAGATCACAAAATACGTATATGTGCATGCCCACAGCCAAATTGACTGACAGATTGTAAGGAAAATAGAACGTGTTCTGTTTTTTAACATGTACGATCGAATACAAAATTTCAACCAATATGCTGCTGTTTAATACCAGCCAATTTAAATTGTACCAAAAAATAATGCAAGATCCTGTAAAATTTAAATTATGTCGTAACAAACTGCAAATTGGTTGAAAAATTGTATATGTTCGTAAATGTGTTGAAAAAACGTAATACATTCAATTTTTCATACAATCTGTTAGCCAATTTGGCTGTGAGCATGAGCATATATGAAATTTGTGATCTTACGCGTTTCTAACGTTTATTTGTTTTTATTATATATAGTGTAGTTATAGAAAACTTAGTGCTACTATTGGAAACTTTAAATGTTAATGAATTTATGGTTAATTTTGCTTGTCACATTGACATATTCAAGAAAAGTGCGCAGAAATAGAGCCAATATATTCTACAAGAAATTTCTTTAGTATCATACAGAACTACGTCAAAATCTAACAACTTTTGGTTCAAGATATTGTACCATTTCTAAAACTGCCTTTAAGTATGATATTTAAGTCAACGGTGGCGCGAAAATTATTTAAGTAAACACCTTGTTATAATCTATAAAATGTTATGTTTAGATCATTCGTCATTATAATGGAAAATGTAATATTTAATTCAATATCCAATCACAGAAAATGATTTTAGTATAAGAGTTTACGTTCCATACTTCTCCAAGAACTAAACAACCTTCGCGAAATCTTGCCAAACTTGTAGGAATATCCTGCTATAATTTTGAAGTGCTGTTTTGGTTAAATTTAATGAAGTTATTGAGCTAAGTGCTTCAACAGATGAAATGTCTCTTCAAGGATGTTACAAGCATTGTCCTGACTGTAACTTTTGTTTTAATTGCTGAGGTGTTATTACTAACTTTATTTCTTACTCATTTACTATTTTATTTCTTTATTTTTACTTATATTCATTTTTGTTTTAGATTATTTAATTTTATTTCTTAAATCCTGCAACAATACATCAAGACGAAGAATTAATTACAAGACAACTGAACAAATATATTGAGGTAAGAATTTGTAAAACCTTGACTTAAAAATAATTTTGTAACCTTCTAATGAATACAAACAGTGTTATAAATTTTCGATTCTTTTAATTGTAGCAGTAAAATAATAATTACCTTAAGATTTATTGTACACATTCATTATTTATTTTTTTATAAATTGGTATTGAACATATTTTTAGTTTCTAAATTCTTTTTTTATTTTCAGACAATCTAGGTTGTGTTTTCGTCATCAGGGAGTTGGAAGTTTGCAGCACGAGCTTCAAAATTAGAAAGAGACTGTTAAATATTAATCTACGATAAGTAAAAGTATCCCAAAAGACCCAGTAAATTAAACCAGTAGCAAATCTTAATGTTGTAAGCCCGAAGAGAAAACTTTTTAACTTCAACATCTTACAATTAAATTAAAACCGTTGGAGTTGCTACACAAGTTAATGTTGTTATAGAATTGTTCAGTGATGTCTGACGAATTGAAACTGTATTACAAGGAAAATTGTGTAATTATATTTTGTTACAACTCTTATTTACTTTTCTCGAATTATACAATTTTCAACTTCAGAAAGAACTTACGTTTTATAATTTCACGGTTTCGAACAGTCGTTAATATTGTAATTTGTTGCTTGTAAACCATTTAAAAAATTTATTGATCAGGGAAGCAACCTTTAAAAGCTATTAACCTGTAATACTTTTACTAG
Organism: Stenolophus ochropezus; assembly: GCA_035578165.1. Lineage (NCBI taxonomy): Eukaryota > Metazoa > Arthropoda > Insecta > Coleoptera > Carabidae > Stenolophus > Stenolophus ochropezus. The sequence continues at coordinate 2,901,606 of JAQOWZ010000028.1, read as the reverse complement.
TTAGTTCCTAGCATTGTTTACTTTATTAAAAAAAATTTAATAACTGACAGTATTTCGCTATAAGTTTAATTTTATTTACGAATGAATAACTTCGCTAATACTCTAATAGATATTAAGGACACAAGTTTGATATAGCGTTTATAATAAAATGTGTGATCAATGGCGAATTTGATCGCGAAATTTATTTCCTTTGTTTATGAGAATAAAAAGATAGTGAAACACTGTTTTATTATACAGGCTGCTCATTTTAAATGGACCAAATATGTAAAAATATATAGGCTGATCCATTTAAAATAAGAAAGTTGGCCTACATATCTTGAGAACCACTGGTTTAAAAAGATAATGTTTTAGCAGTCTTATAAAATAGAAATTCTTTACTAATGTAACAGACCTCGTAACTCATACAATTTTCGAGATAGCAATAGTAGCCCATTTAAAATGAACATCAATATAACTATCTTTGGTCCAAATTCAATGTAGAATTCCAAAATTTTCTAAATCAATATATATCCAAACAATCACCAATCCACCATTGGTTCACAAGCTCAAATTTAGACCCTGAGCAATTGTTTATAGAATACATAAAATGTATATATTTAAGAATTAATATAATATGTTATTGTTATTATGAAATGTGAATACTATTAATAAATGTGTAACAAGATATAATGTAAAATGTAATATATGTAAAGATTAATGTAGGTAAGACTAGAGCCTAGATATTGTGAAATAGAGCTTCATAATGTGGACAATGAAAAGCAAAGCTTGAAAGCTCGACCGGATAAGCAATCAGTGAATGATCGACCCATTGATTGTGAAGCCAGTGGAATGAACCAATGATTGATGTACCCGAGACCAAAAGCAATAAAACGAATGTGTTTCACTTCGACTTACATGGGTCGATCTTTCATTGTTGTCTGCTCTATTTCAAATTATTTAGACTAATATATATTCATGCTTGTATTCTAAACATTGAACAAAAATATTACTTCATATAATAATAGTAAATAAGTTACATTTATACATTGTATTGTATGTGAGTATGTATTACATAATAAGGTTATGTTAAATCAAAGTATAAATATTTTTTTCGAAGTCTACGATGTCAAATTTAGGTGATAATATGTCTAACATATCCCTAAAACCATATCATAATGATGCTTTATTTCTGTGGAAATAATTTATTTATTACAAGTGAATTACGTAAGTGAAAAACGTCAGATATATGTATATACTTCAGGGTTGATGTAAGGGGTCTACCCCTTATTTTAAAACCCTTATTTAATGTCTTAGTTTACTCCTATATTTATGTATTGGTGACACAAGGTCGTGTTGGGTGTTGCCTAAAATTTTAATCGAGGGGAAACGTGAATTACCCCTAAACTAGGGGTTGGCGCACAAAACAGACATCAGATTCGTGAGTTTCACGGTTGACTCTATAGGATAGCATATTTTTTAACACTAATTTCACTAATTAGTTGCATCTTAAAAAACCCTGGACTATAGCCCATGGTTTTGAAGTTGCAAAAAACCTTTTTTTCTCAGATCCAGTTCATATTTGGTATACACCTACCTGGTACATGGGGCTAACAACTTCTGAAGTCAAATCCACCCTGGGGTTGAAAATAAGGGAGTTATTCAAGATTATAGTTGAAATTGAAACATATCTCAGAAAGTGTTAACTTTAGGGGAAAATTTTATTAGGGTTTATTATAGGGGATAAAATTCTGAGCAACTTTTACTTGAAACATTTTTTTGAATAACGTTTTTTTTCTGAAAAATATTTGTATACATTTTTCACCAATACATAAATATTATGGGTACATAAATGTATAACAATGTAAGAAAAATGTATAAATTTTTAATTTGTAATAACACTCTCAAAATTATTTATTTTAAGGGTGGTAAGTTGTCTAATTATAAATAAACCGATATAATTTTTTATTATTAAGTTACATGTAAAATAGGGTAAAAGTAATAATGTATATATGTATTTATATCAATATATGTATGTAACACACATATGTATTTCTGTATATAGAGCAAATAATAAATAATTAATCAATTATATTATTTTGTTTAATATAAAGCTTCCCTAATATTTTTCAGCATTAAACTCACGATACGTGTATTTTAAATAAATTATATAATAGATAAAATCATTTTCATCACTTAAAAACTCATAAAAAAAAACTATTCAGCGTACATTTTAATACCTTATGGTCACTAATAGACACCTGGAAGATAGGTAGCCCGCAAACTACTTTTACTTGTTTGTAACATATTTGTTTTTGCGTTATATATGCATGTAGATAAGTGCATTGACCTTTAATAACTATTTGATATTGTTGCTAACGATTTGTATTGTTACTAGATAGTATCATAAATAAAAGTAATTGTTTATTCACATATATTTATTACTATGTAATATAGATTGCCTATAACATGAATATTTATTATAATAAATACACTACCTTTATATTAGGGTAGTTTAAAAGGAATTTATTTATTAAACCTTTTATTATATAACGTATACAAACAGTATTACATCAAGCATTACGCTAATAATACAAAAATTAACATTTTACACTTATATGGGTAACAGAGGTGGGCGTGGCACCTGACTGGATTTTGTGATTCTGAAACATCAATTAAATCTCTTAATTGGCCAACTTCTGAACCCTTGGCCCTACGCCCTTAAGACTTACATATGTTGTAGAGGGACCCTTGTTCATCAGAGGTTATCGGAAGGGGACGGGAAAATTTCATAAAAACCACGAATTTCCCAGCCGTTTCCGAGATATGAGCCCTTAAAGTTTTTTTAGGGTTATTTCACCCTATTTTGCTTATTTAAAGGGCTAGAGGGTTGGAAATTGCATAACGGGGCTACTTTAACCCGCTCTTTCGATTGGCGTGCATAAAATTGCTCTACCACCCCTAATTTACAATATATTCACCCCTAAAGTTTATAGCAAAGGGCGTCAAGGAACTCCGGAAATATAAGGGCTAGAAGAGCCGGATAAATTTTATTGAGCTAATTAGAACCTCTAGAACACGAATCCAAGGTCAGATTTGTCCTAAGGGCCTTGGTTACGTAACCAACCCTTAAAAAATGGCGGAAAGAGATGAAAGGGTAAAATTATTATTTAAGGGGTAGAAGAATAAAAGATATGATGTAATTTAACTGTTTCTTTATTATATAACAATAAATACACACGATTATGTTCATATAAGTACAATACTATATATACAAGTTATTTATTAATTATTTCCATTTGTGCCCTTCTAGAACTGTGGCTGCCGCTTCCAGGGTTGAAGTGCAAGTCATTCATCCCCTAAACAAATAGAAAAACAATAATTAAAAACTATATAACATGAATAATAGTAATAAATATTATATACATCATATTACATCATCAACTAAGGGTGGGGGTGCAGTTTGGACATCAGATTCCGAATCTACAGAGTCGAATTAGAGATATGATTTATCTTTAACACCTTCATTATACTTTACCTTATCTATTATATATAACGGACATGTAAAGTTCCATTTTCTGGAAAAGGAAAAATCGGACAAGAAAATTTTTCAAATAAAAGTTGCTTAGAATTTCATTCTGAACAAAAAATCCTAATAAAGTTTTTCTCTAAGATTAATATTTACACCCTTTCAAAAATCCCACTTTAAAATTCAATAACTCCCTTACCATCAACCCTTAAGAGCTCAAATTATATTCCGCACTAAGTTTAGGTCCCTACTACATGTATGCAAAGTTTCAACGAAATCGGAGACAAAAATTTTAATCGAGGGAAAACGTGAATTACCCCTGAATTAGGGGTCGGCGCACAAAACGGACATCAGATTCGTTAGTTTCACGGTTGACTCTATAGGATAGCATACTTTTTTTCCCTAATTTCACTAATTAGTTGCATCGTAAAAAACCCTGGACTATAGCCCATGGTTTTTGACCTTGAACCCCAAATTTTCAGAGTTAGACATGTCATCCCCTTAATTCGACCCTTCCGCTTCCCGTGCCGGTGTCCGTTTTTGGCGCTCTCGTTTCGTTCTTACGTAATTCGCGATTGAAGTTTCGGAAATAGACCATTATTTTACCCCCATAATATTGACGTGAAAATTTTGAAACTTTATATGTGAACTAAGCAGTCAATACTGCATTCATAAAAAAATATATAGAATTTTTAGTGCAACATATAAGGGTACTTTACTTGAAGATTTTTAAGAAATTATTTTCTGTTGTCTATATTATTAGGGGTATAAATCTCAAACATTGTATCTTGACTAAGAACTTAATGCTACATCTATAAAAAAAATTACTAATTTCATAGGGCATCCCAAAGTGGTAGTTCTCTTGAAGAAGTTTCGAAAGGAACTTATCTTTAAGACAAATATGTACTTAAACAATTATCTTCAAAAAGAAAAATCGGATAAGAAAATCTTTTAAATGAAAGTTGCTTACAATATTATTCTGAACAAAAAACTCTAATAAAGTTTTCCTCTAAAGTTGATATTTTTCACCCTTGTAAAATATATAATTGAATAACACCCTTAATATCAATCCCTAGAGGCTCATATTTGATTGGGCGCTAGATCAATGTTTCTAGTTCATGTGTGCCAAGTTTAATCAAAATCGGTCACAAGGAAATACCATAGCATATTACAAAATAAGAAGTACATATACTTATAATGTGTATAGGGATGTTTTTTTTTTAAGGGCGATTTATAAAATCTGTAGGAGTACAGAATGGAAATAAATATATACTAAGTACTTGTGATACCTAAATATAGAGCAAAATTACGTTATTTTTAAAATTTAATTTAGCGTTAATTGAAGCTGGTGCTTATATAAAAGTAATCAAATAATATTTAAAATGTAAAATCATTGTTCTATTTCAATTCATAGTTATTAATATTCATATGTTAATATCAAATAAATGTATGATATACATGATACATTTAAAAAAGAAAATGACCTAATTAACTATGAAACAAAAACATCATCGGACAAAAAAGTGTTTCGGATAGAAGATACTCAAAATTTTATTCTTTTTAAAATATCCTAATAAGATTTTTCTCTAAAGTCAATACTTCTCGAGTTATGTAACAATTTAAAATATAATCTTGAATAACTCCCTTATTTTTAACCCCAGGGTGGATTTTATTTCAGAAGTTGTTAGCCCCATGTACCTAGTGTACTTATAGCAAATATGAAACGGATCCGTGAAAAAAAGGTATTTTGCAACTTCAAAACCATGGACTATAGTTCAGGGTTTTTTTAGATGCAACTAATTAGTGAAATTAGGGGAAAAAAGTATGCTGTCCTATAGAGTAAACCGTGAAACTCAAGAATCTGATGTCCGTTTTGTGCGCCAACCCCTAGTTTAAGGGTAATTTACGTTTCCCCTCGATTAAAATTTTAGGCAACACCCAACACGACCTTGTGTCACCAATACATAAATATAGGTGTTATATTGGTATTCATATATTTTCTCATACTATAAAGATACGGGAAAATTGGATACATAGTATTTAAGTTTCTAATTCAATTAAAGATCAATAATAAAATTAAAGGGTGCAATATAGGGTGAATTTAAATAGAAAAGATACAAAAAATGTTGACCGACCTATCAGTGACAAGATCAAGTATTGATTTTTGGAATCAACCAATCAAATCATAGCATCAGTGATTCAAGGAATGTTGATTTTTTGAAATGACCAATCAAACGTGTGTTCCATTTGATTTGACTTTTAAACGTTCAGTTAAAAACATACAATTTATAACTGAATATATATACTTTTCTTTTATACTCGGAATAAAAGTTAATCCATTTACAGAATATGTAAAGATTTAGTGGATAATATCACAATAACATGTACATTTCGATATATAACGTACATGGAATATTATATACATATTCTACAAACACTATAATACATCTGAAAATACATCTGAAAAATATAAACTAGTTTGAATTTCACGTTAAAGGCCTAAAAAATATAAGGTATAATGTGTAAAGGATAGTCTAAAGTATACGTTTGAATTTAAAAACGTTATTATAGACAACTGAGAATTTGTCCGCTATATGTTAATATTTTATCCATAAGTTAATAATATATTTGTGTATATATACAACATTTCAGAATAATAGTAAATTTGTTAATAATGGAAGAATTTTCCGCTAAAGTTACTAGTTTTCAAGCAAAAATCGTCTTTAAAACTCATTTTTCTCCCTTACTATTACACATTTCAGTTCAAATTTAATTCTGCACGATGTCTAAATCCATAAATTATAAAAAATAACAATTAACATAAGTGGAATTTGTAGAACGTGTACATTAACTCATTCATGTAGAGTATAAGGTATAGAAAAATTAACAAGAATACAGGGTGTTTCTATTAAGGGGGTGATTTTTTTGGTATTATTACCGTAATTCGACCTCGTAGATTCTGAATTTGGTGTATAAACTTCCATAACAAATATAGTTCTTATGTAATAAGTGATTTAAATCCAAGTAATTAGTGAAATTAGGGAAAACAAGTTAGCTATTGTAGTCAACAGTCAAACTAATAAATCTAAAATCTGTTTTGTGCTCCAAGCCCTAGTTTAAGGATTATTAACGTTTTCACTCGAATAAAATTTTAGGCAATAACCAACACGACCTTGTGTCATTAAAAAATAAATATAGGATGGTATCAATAGTTAAGAGATTTTAAAAAATGGTGGAATTAATTCTCAACAAAGTTATAAGGAAAAAGAAAATGTCACATCTTCTGAAATGAACCCTAAAGTGTATATATATATAATTTATTTTTATTACTTATATAAAAAATAATCTTCATCCTTAGCCGATGTCCTGAATGTCCTTCCAAATCTGCTGTGAATCTGTAACAAAACAAAAGTAATTATTAACAAAAGCAAACAATTAAAATAATTATAATTTATTTAAGTATAAAAGCAATTATTTTTAGTTTAAAAGAGCGGAATGAAAGTCAAATCGTATCAAAGCTACAAAGTAGAAAAGGGTCGAAGTAAGCCATGATTCAGTTAAACAAAGCTGCGGTTATACCTTCGACAAAGAGGATTAGGACAAGTGGAACGACATACTAAGTATTCAGATGGGAATTTAAATGTTTTCGCTTTGACGAGCTGTACCTGCAAAAACTAATTCTAACACTTACTAAATATAACTTCGTACACTAATCCTAGAACTAATATTTAAATTTATTATTACGTATGATAAATAAACACCAAAAATAACTAGTCATACATTAGATGTACTTTCCTATATTGCACACATATGAAAATATGCTGAAGACGTTAGAAATTTCATAAGTTCAGAACTTGATATCTTTCTTTATCCGTTTAGGTGTGGGAGTTTAAAATGTGAAACAAGATCAAAATGGAAAAGATAAGCAAAAATATGTAAAATACCTAGAAGTACAGAACTCTGTAACTAGAAAATCACTTGTCGCAAAAAAATATTTCTGAAACGATATCGACAGGAAATTTATTGAGGAATTAAAATATTTCGGATTCAATTTCACGCCTTTATTATTTTGGATATGCTAACTAAAATTGTGTAATAAGACCAAAATTCGAAAAGAAAGTTTTTTTAAATTTATTTCACTTGAAAATGAGATCATTCATGGCTAATCATGGTTCAATTTCCATTCGCGTTTCATACTTGGAACTTCCCATCAAAATGTATCGTCTCTACTTCGTAGAAGTAAAAACACGTAAAAATACAATTAATTACAACCTTCTAATTTTTGAACTCATACAAAATATTATTTCAATGGAATCAAGAGTTAAGGAATTAAATTTTTTGGTATGAAGTTTATACATAAATTTGTTAGTAAGTGAGAAATGTAAAAGGGAAACGATATTTAAAATCTATTTGTAAATATGAAACATTACACGTAAATTTCAGTCGTAATTTTAGGGATACTTTTGAAAGAAAAGATTTTTTTTTACTGAAAAATATATAAATTTATTAGAAATTAAATGTTTTTGGGTTCATGTTTATATTTTAATTAATTTGGATAATAAAGAAAAAAATATATGTAAGATTTAGGCGCTTATGATTTCAGAATCTCTGTTCAAAAAAATTATTTTTTCAATGAAAGCGACAGAATATTATTTTTTTAGTTACATATTTATACTTATATTAGTTTAGATATCAGAAATAAAATTGTGAAATGCAAGCAAAATTTAAAATTAGAGACTTTTACCTATGAATTTAAATTATTGTTATTAATGAACCAACACTCAAAAAAATATTTTCTTTAATGAAATCTATAGTAAATTTCTTGAGGAAGCAAACTTTTATGGTACAACTTAACACCTGTCTCCTGTAGTAGGTTAAATTGTGAAACGAAATCGCAGTATTTCATCTTTAAAGAATTCCCCGTCATATCTGATAGATTTTGTAAGGATTCTGTCTCCTCAATTCTTAAACTGTTAGAGGGAAATCGCCTGTCATTTATAAGAAATATTGCAGAATCTTTCCGCGAATCCGGACGAGTGTCTGAGCTGTCGACAACGCTTAAAGTCGTCAAGGAAACAGTGATTATATTCTGGCGTTGAAGTCAGCAACTACCCGGACGAAGCAACACGTTGAACTCGAAAACTATGCACCATTACTTCTACATTAGTGAATGCAACACCGGTATTCCTGGATCTCAAAACAGATATACCCTACAAAATTTATTCGGTTTACACTACCGGTATTAAACTTTAACATACCGGTTTTTTTTTTGTATACTTTCACTTTCTTGTAAGAAGTAGAGGAATAGTTATTTATGATACAAGTGTGTTACATTACAGATAAGTCACGTGGGAAAAGTTTAGCTCACGAGGCCATTAGGTCGAGTGTGGTATTTTTTCAAGTGACTTAGGTAATTAACACACGTGTGCCATACAACATTTTATCCAACACATTTTAATCATTGATATAAAATACATATGATTTTTGATAGATGGAATTTCGAAATGACATTTAGGAACAAAATAGTGTAGAGAAGGTTTTATAACGTAGTTACTATGATACAAACAAAAAAACAGTGAGCTAATATATTTAGCTCACTAGTGACTTATGACCTACTTTATTTATCTAAAAACAGCATACTTATATCGTTATAATTACACGGTGTTGGATAAATATTGTAATTGCGAAAATTTCGGTCTTCGTATTCCAACGGAAATATCTATTTTGATTAGTTTCGGCGTGACGTCTGTACTTATCACGTATAACAGAAAAATGTTAAGCCGTAGAATGTTGAAATTTTGTATACAGGAATGCTATAACGTCTGGTTATGCACAACCCTTTTTCAATGCAGCCAGCAGTGTTACCATGGCACTTTGATCGAAGTTTTTTTTTATAATTTTGTTTATGGAATTGCTATAACATCTAGTTATGCACCTCCATTTTTGGTTCTAATCACTGTATTCAAAAGCGCACTTTACTTTGGCTCAAATTAATATAAAAATAATAATTTAGTCGGCTTTTAATTTTATAGGAAATATTTGATTTCTTGTTATATCTATTAACATTCTTAGGTATTTTATGAGTATCGTAACAGTCGTGGTTTGTTGAATAATTTTTCGGTTTCACATTACTAATAGATACTATTTTATAAAAATTATATTGTGAGTAACGTTTTAACGTTTCGTGATCAAGTCCGTATGGTTGTCCCCTATTATTATGACAATTCTGTACGGTAATTTTATTACCATTCTAACTTGTCAAAATTACATGGTATACAATTATGACATAGATACCCTGCTTACTTTTGTCTATGTAAATAAAAGCCTAATATGCTGAAACTAGTAAATAAATAGAATATATGATTAAAATTTTTTGAGCGATTAAATAATTCTTTATAATGCACTAAGAAATAGTGATAAACATTTAACAAAATTTTACCAAAGATGTTCTATTTCGAAGGGAAGTTCGAGAATATGAAACGAATGGAAGGAAGTCATGTGGTGTTCACATCAGATTTTTTTTTAGAAACTTAGCTTTAACTTCTTTTTAAAGTAGTACAGAACAAAATTCTGAATCTGAAGGTAATACATCTTATAATAATATTCATTTGCAGAAGTTAAAAATGCTAATTCTTTAAAAAATCACAAAAAGCTGTTAATAAAACCATTATAGATAATCACAAACACTACCATACTTGTATCACAAAAACATATTTGAACGCTAAAAAATAAATATAAACTATTCAATAACCAATTTTTTATTTATTTTTCTGTTATTCAATAATAAAATTTTAGTTTTGTTAAATTGTATATTTCAATTTAGCATTTAAAAAATTAAACAATATTATTCGAATTTTAAAATAAAAACAAAGAAAAACCAGTATTAAAATGTTTTGATCGATAATGCATTTCCTACTTTATATTATTTTTATTAAATACAGCGGTTTTCCCTGAAAAGTATTGCGACTCGATTTCTTGAAAAATCCGGGTCATGTTCAATTTTAACTAAATTTACCCGCGACCGATTTTGCAGCCTTGAATTCAATATAGCAATTCGCATCTCGGAATAACAGCATCAGATCACGCCAACTATGGAAAACAGTCAAGCGTTGATGGTTGCCATAACGCTGAATATAAAACAAAATAACGCGGGATCCCAACTCATCACAGCTTTACGAGGCGACGAAATCATGAACAAACTTTGAGAAATACATTATCAAAAGATAGGGAGATAGTTTTCCAATAAATGGAAACTGCAAAAAACTTTTACTGTGTCGTTACCAACAGAAAATTTATAGGAAAATAAAATATAGTACTGAGACTGGTAATTTATTCAATATTATTCAATCTACTTTAACGCATCCTCTCTTGGGTCATCTTCAGAAGGTGGTTAATTTTTTTTCCTACAGTAACCATTGAAAACGTTAAAAATTTACATTCATATCTTACAGTTCAGTCAAAATCGTATTGTTTAATTTTTGTTTTGTAACTAGTTGCTAGGAAGTAGTGAAATAAAGACATCTTTTATTATTATCAAATATAAATGAATTAAGAAATATTATAGTGGTCGTAGAAAAACTATAGTTAGCTTAGAACAAACTGTCATATTCGTATGAAATGAATACTATTTCCATGTTTGTTAAAAATTGATTTGTGATGTTTTGTACATAGAAACTGTGAAAAGATGACTTTGTGCTATTGCTGCAGCTGTAATTTTAATAAAAAACGAATAAAATATAAAAGAAAAATAGATCAGAATGGTGAGTTCATCGTATAAATGAACATTGTGTTCAAAAAAGGATATTTTATAACTAACTTCAATTATGATATGAAATAAAATATTAATGAAAAATTAAAACATAGGAAAAACAGCAAATCTGCACTACAATTAAAATGAACGATTAAAATTAAAACAAAATTAAAAACGTAGCTGGGAATGAGCCTTTATTAATTAAAAAAACTAAAACAAGAACAAAAAAAAAACAAATTCTATATATAACTTTTCTATTTAAAACCTGGTAAATTACTAAAACATTCATCAAAAAAACTTTTCTTTAATGGATTCAATAAAAATTATTATATGAAATATAATTTTTATATGTCGAAAACTTTATCACACATATACAGTGAAGTCGCGTTAACATGAATTCGAATTCTTAAATACTCGGTAATGTGAACAAGATAGATCAATTAAAGTGATCAATTTCTCAATTTGTGACTATGGTGGAGGATCCTATTGTCGAATTCAAGTTAATATCAGTACGCGTAGGTAAAAATGTAAAACAACAAAACAACTAACAATGCGAACTTTGATATTTGATTTTAATTCACAACACGAGTAATTTTTAGTTTTATTTATTGAGAAAGTTAGGAAGTTAGATTGTAAAAGTTTTGTTATTAAGTTATTCATGCATTCGATAAGTTCCTTTTTCTCATTATAAAATTTTCGCCTAAAAAACCATATAAGATATAAAGTGTTTACTGTGAGAAGCTCATGGCCGTCGCGATGGGTGGGTCAGAATGGTCACTAGTCCTTCCTGAAAGCAACTATGACCAATAAAAGAAATGCAAATTTAGTTACAAAAAATATTGAAAGGCAATTGGAAAAAAACTGGACAAAGTAATAGACACTTTTGCTTCAAGACATGCTAGACTAATTCTAAAATGAATGTAATTTAAAATTTTGTTCGGGATACCTTAACCATTGGTTAATAGAAAATTATCGCATCGAAACAATATATACAGTACTTTAAATTAAGACTTTTTCGATGTGATATTTTTCTTTTAATCAATGGTTAAGGTAACAGGTCGTCAGAATTGTTTATAATGTAAATTTCTTTTATTTTCTTTAAATAACATTTATTTGTTGATAAAAATATTGCTTTTTAATACTTTGGGTGCCCACCCGAATGAAATTGGCTGGCGACGTCACTGAAGAAGCTGTCAAGGACGTTTTACAAAATCTAAGTTTTTATGGCACTTCAAATTTGATTCATGTTCCAGGGCTAATGTTTTATGGACGATATGTTGTGTGGCTGTCGTTAAGTTGAGCAATAAAAAAGGAATAATGGATTTCTGGGATAAATTATTAAATTTTTATATTGAAAAACGGAAGATTGTCGAGTTTTTGTTGAAGTGTTGTAACTAATTTCCGTGGCAGTGTAAATCACTGGTGGTTTTGCGAGTAAGCAGCAAACACTCCAGCTCGTTACAGTGCGTCTTCCTGTTGCACTCTACATAATCAAATGTTTGCTGAACGTGTCAAATGGCACGATTCAGCTTTCCAGAGTTGCTGATGTTGCGGAGTTGACCGTTGCGAAGAATCAGTGACAGATACAAAAAACTTGTTGTTCAAAATGTTCCCTAATGAGAACAAGCCACTTTATTGCATTACACTCACACAGACATGTATTCAACGCATAGTAACTATCGCATTAGCTAGGATAGTAAAACATTATCGAAAAAGTAAAGTGCTCGCAAAGATAGAACAGAATAGTTATACAGGGTGAGTCATCGAAAATGCTCGTCTTCGATATCTCTGTTGTCGTTAGAAATACACCATATATATTCTTATATTATTTCAAATTGTATTTTATTGTCCTCTATGGACATATGAATTTTGTTTTAGATTTCCGCGATGTTACAAAGTTATTCTATTTACTCTCTAAAAACTGACTATATTCTATGTTCTCACATATTTTTTTGAAATGTAATTCAATAAATTGAATTAAATTTACAACATGCTGCTGCACCAGCTCACAACAGTCTTCGGGTTAGAAATTATTACAAACAAATACATAATAAGAGAACAACACTTCATATTAACCAGTATACAAATATAAACTAGTTTTTATTTATTTAGGGGATATATATATATATATATATATATATATATATATATAAAAAGCAAATAGGTGTACTACAGTTCTGTCCCAGAAGGCAAGAAACGGAAACTAGCAGACTAAAATTACATAATAATTTTGTACTTAAAAACAAAACTGGCACTAGTGAAACCCGGAGAACAAGTTACACAATAGTGAAACCCGGAGAACAAATTACACAAACTAGTGAAACCCGGAGAATAAATTACACAAACTATAGAAATCCGAAGAACAAATTACACAAACTAGTGAAACCCGGAGAACAAATTACACAAACTAAAGAAACCCGGAGAACAAATTACACAAACTAGTGAAACCCGGAGAATAAATTACACAAACTATAGAAATCCGAAGAACAAATTACACAAACTAGTGAAACCCGGAGAACAAATTACACAAACTAGTGAAACCCGGAGAACAAATTACACAAACTAGTGAAACCCGGAGAACAAATTACACAAACTAAAGAAACCCGGAGAACAAATTACACAAACTAGAGAAACCCGGAGAACAAATTACACAAACTAGTGAAACCCGGAGAACAAATTACACAAACTAAAGAAACCCGGAGAACAAATTACACAAACTAGAGAAACCCGGAGAACAAATTACACAAACTAGTGAAACCCGGAGAACACATTACACAAACTAGAGAAACCCGGAGAACAAATTACACAAACTAGAGAAACCCGGAGAACAAATTACACAAACTAGAGAAACCCGGAGAACAAATTACACAAACTAAAGAAACCCGGAGAACAAATTACACAAACTAGTGAAACCAGGAGAACAAATTTCACAAACTAAAGAAACCCGGAGAACAAATTACACAAACTAGAGAAACCCGGAGAACAAATTACACAAACTAGAGAAACCCGGAGAACAAATTACACAAACTAGAGAAACCCGGAGAACAAATTACACAAACTAGTGAAACCCGGAGAACAAATTACACAAACTAGAGAAACCCGGAGAACAAATTACACAAACTAGTGAAACCCGGAGAACAAATTACACAAACTAGAGAAACCCGGAGAACAAATTACACAAACTAGTGAAACCCGGAGAACAAATTACACAAACTAGTGAAACCCGGAGAACAAATTACACAAACTAGAGAAACCCGGAGAACAAATTACACAAACTAGAGAAACCCGGAGAACAAATTACACAAACTAAAGAAACCCGGAGAACAAATTACACAAACTAGAGAAACCCGGAGAACAAATAACACAAACTAGTGAAAATACAGAAGACATTAAGTTATATATAATGAAAATATTATTCTGTATATAAAATTGTACTCGGATAATACCACAAACATTTAAAATAATTTATAGTGAAGATATATTCGACCTATGTAAACTGTTTTGAGTTGAAATTTTTTGTGGGTAGACCTTGTTATTTGAATGTTCACAGTTTTATAAACAGTAGCTCATATAAAATGCCCAGCAGCGTAAAATAAATTAGGTAAAGCGCACATCATTACTTTAACTGTAGTCTTCATTGTTATTATTCTTTTGACGTCTGTAATTTTAGTACTTGTTGAAATTAAATTTAAACACTTATCCAATGAATAACGTTCTACAAAATAGTTTTCCAGAATTCATAAACTTTATTCAACAATAGAAAGTTTTTAGTAGTTTTTAACGTGAGACAAAGTCTGTCTCTCAACTTTAAAACATTTAGCGGAATATCAGCGAAGTTTTTCCTGTGATATAAATCGAAATATGGATGAAATATGCGGGCTATAAGAAGGCTTTAAAGTTCTTAGCATCTTGTGTGGTAAATGCAGCACAAGTACGGTGTTCCACAGCTTAATACGTTCATATTCCAGCGGAGAAGAGCCTGATAAATGAACAGAAAGCAGGGTAATGGCAGAATACAGTGCATTACCAGGCCACATATCGTATTTTTCAATCAATACTCCACGTAGGTGTACGTTTGCGTTGTCGATTTAGATTTAGATATTTGTATGACGTCGAAATCTATATCCATACGAAGCAATTAGTAAATGAAAGTATTTTTAGATAATTTAGTGCTACAATGACACTTCCTTTTCTTTATTCCTTTCAAAAAAATTATGAACTTGCGTCATTGTGCAATAATTTTTCATTTTGCTACAAATTATTATGAGACAGGTTGAAATGATTCAGTAGAAATCGGTTGAAAGACGACAAAACGGAAGGAAATAAATTGCTACACGAAATTGAAGTTCATTTTCTTTTGATCTTCGCCGTCTTTGAATTGCACAAAACATGATTTAGTTGTTTGGGACTGCAAAGTCTGCAAAAAATTTATTCAATATATCAGAGACGAATTCATCTTTACTAATTAACGGGGTATGTGACCATAATCGAATTTTCAGAAAATAAGTCATTAAATTTTAAAACTAACCACTACAGCTTCTGATTATAGTAATTAAAACTAAACATTAGTTTACAATAGCAGTTATTACTAATTAAAACCATGAAGCATGAAAAATGCACAATTAAAATTTCAAAATTTTATGGCTTATCATTTTTTAATTATACGATATACGTATTTCAGACGTCACGCCGAAAGTAGTTAGAATGGATATTTCCGTTGAAACCAGAAAACCGAAATTTTTCGCGATTACAATACTTCCTTGACTTTGTACAAGAAAGTAAAAATACTTTAATTTTTTATATAAAATCATATAAAAATTAAATTTGGTCACATACCCTATTATAAGGAATATCGACATGGCTTTTCAGTAAACATGTGAGTCGAGAAGTCATTCAATAAATCTAGAAATGAATTTAAATCTAAAGATGTGTGTTGGGAGTATTTTCCCCCAGTTTTTATAAGTCGCAGCTCATCTTGCAACATGTAGAAACTTTTCCTTGAAGTTGTTTGCCGACTTTTCATCCATTTCGCGTGAAATAAGTTTTCCTTTTTGTTTTACGATCTCGTGAATGGAAGCCGTAATGCATTTGCTCTGTTCAAAATGGCGGAAATATTTTCACATGAATACATAAGTTTAATTCTTGCTGAATTCATTATAAAGCCACAAGGCTACTTGGCAGATTTCGGTGGCTTTTATTCAACTTGCTGTTTCATTTTAAGAAACCATAATTTTTCACATGTAACATACATGTGCTCTAGTTTTCTAACGTTCTAAGTCTATTTTTTGACTTGATCTATTTCACGGATTAGATCACAAGGTGATTTAAACGCATGTATTTGTTGTTATCAATACGAGCTATTTCAGGAATTAATCATTCTTCTAGAATCTAGAGTCAGGGTATTTAAACAAATCTTTATTATTACGAATTATATTTCACCAATTATTTGAGACCCAAACTCAATTTATACAGCTTAATTGATCTAACTTTATAGCTAGCGAAATAAACTATCTTACTGGAGAAGACATTGATCCAATTTATGGAACAAATTAAAATTTATAGATGGAATATTAAACCAATTTTACATTAAATTCAACTTTTAAATGGAGACCTTTATGGGGAATATAATCGAATATCAGTATATAAGTTATAAAATATAAATACTAACCAATATAGCTTTTCATCATAATAATAAAAACTAAACATTACTTTGCAATAATGAAGTTATTAGCAATTTAATGGTTTGAAGAAGGGATTTGTGATGTCAGGTATGATTAGATCGCGGAAAAAGGCAGATATTACTTATTCTATCATGCTGACGTTATAAGCCTTTCACTAAATTTTTAATATTTATTTTGTCGTAAGCTACGAACAATGAATCAATTTAAAAAATACGGGTAAAAAATGTTGTGTGCACCTAGGCTAAAAATAATTTTTGGCCTTATCTGATTTTTTCTAGCCTCTGCTGCAAAAACTTTGGATACAAAAAAAAAAAAATACAACCTTGATACACAAATAACTATTTTAGACGACCACATAAAAGTCTGATATATTTGACACTTATTTCAACTATTTTTACAAAAACAATCTGTCATAAAACGTCAATAGTGCTTGTAATCATAGTAACAATAAAGAGATGGCAAAATGAAAATATTTATTGTGAGACGATGATCTACTAGAGAATAGATATAGGAAAGAAATGATAATTGAGACGCAATCATTAGGTTTTTTTTTTTTATTTTGTCAATTAAACCAACCTTTCGATCAAACTCATACTCAATGATCGTCTTCAGTGTAAAATCTAACATTTGACCATGATTTTACCCTGAAGAGTATCATAGTATGATCGAAACATTGGTTCCCTATGGAAATATTTATATCCGTCGCCTAATCATAAGTCGGGAACAATTGTTCCTTTTGAGAAAGGGTGTTATTAAATGGAAATGAATAATTCTCCGCAGTTGCCCAAAAAGTAGTATTCATTTGACTAATTCCGTTCCGTGGACAAGTCCCAATGTCTAAAACCGAACCCACCAACTCCGCAACCTAAAATCAGTTTTGCGTATCTCGGGGTAGATCTGTAGGCAACGCATGCGTTGGTGGGGCGACCCAGGCCGACATAGCGGGTGCCGGCGAAGGCGACTGCGGCGGGTACTGCACTGGCCGGCTGGGTATTGAACATTTTCACGCGGTAGTTACTGCGACAATGTGGTGCGTGTTTCCAGATAGCGACATGCACGCGACAGGCTAGTGGTCGTCAAACTGTTCCCCGGGACGTTTAACCGAGGGACAATGTTGGTAGCAAGTAACAAGAAGTCAGTTTGGCTTTCATAAAGTGGTAGTGGATCAATTGATTCTCTCTATATTGTATTGTATGTGTTTAAGCGTTTTGTCGCTTGTTGTCAACGCGACCTAGAAGATCTATTGTGACACAGCCCTTACTTAGTTTTCCGGAAGTAGTTCCAGATTTTTGATGAAGCTGATTATGGATCCAGGAGTCAAGTTCCTGATCTCATCTGCCATACCTCTTACCTAGTTGATTGAGTCTCTGTGCACTTACGGTTGGGCATTCACACAGTATGTGTTCTTTCTATATAGGATCAATTTGTTCGCTACTTTAAAATACAGAGCAACCAGACATTGGAATCAAGAAGTCAGTTTGGCTTTCATAAAGTGGTAGTGGATCAATTGATTCTCTCTATATTGTATTGTATGTATACGAGGGTTAAAGGCGTTTTGTCGCTTTTTGTCAACGCGACCTAGAAGATCTATTGTGACACAGCCCTTACTTAGTTTTCCGGAAGCAGTTCCAAATTTTAGATGAAGCCGATTATGGCTCCAGGAGTCAAGTTCTAGATCTCATCTGCCGTAAGATACTTCTTACCTAGTTGATTGAGTCTCTGCGCAGTTACGGCTGGGCATTCACACAGTATGTGTTCTCTCTATATAGGATCAATTTGTTCGCTACAATGTTGGTATCAAGTATCAAGAAGTCAGTTTGGCATTCATAAAGTGGTAGTGGATCAATTGATTCTCTCTATATTGTATTGTATTGTATGTATACGAGAGTTTAAGCGTTTTGTCGCTTTTTGGCAACGCGACCTAGAAGATCTATTGTGACACAGCCCTTATTTAGTTTTCCGGAAGTAGTTCCAGATTTTTGATAAAGCTGATTATGGCTCTAGGAGTCAAGTTCTTGATCTCATCTGCCATAAGATACCTCTTATCTAGTTGATTGAGTCTCTGCGCACTTACGGCTAGGCATTCACACAGAATGTGTTCTCTCTATATAGGATCAATTTGTTCGCTACAATGTTGGTATCAAGTATCAAGAAGTCAGTTTGGCTTTCATAAAGTGGTAGTGGATTAATTGATTCTCTCTATATTGTATTGTATGTGTACGAGGGTTTAAGCGTTTTGTCGCTTTTGTCAACGAGACCTAGGTCTATTGTGACACAGCTCTTACTTAGTTTTCCGGAAGTAGTTCCAGATTTTTGATGAAGCGGATTATGGTTCCAGCAGTCAAGTTCTTGATATCATCTGCAGTAAGATAGCTCTTACCTAGTTGATTGAGTCTGCGCAGTTACGGCTGGGTATTCACACAGAATGTGTTCTTTATATATAGGATCAATTTGTTCTCTATTTTGAAATACTTCGGCAGACCAGCCAGACATTGACATTGGTACTAAGAAGTCAGTTTAGCATGCATTAAGTCGTGCTTGTCCATTGAATCAATTTATTCTCTCCATATCGTATCAATTTATTCTCTACCTAGTTTGACGTAGTAAAATTTGGCGGAGGTGCCAAAGAACGGTGTTGATTTGGTAACCGCAAAATTGGAATCAGGAATCAATTTTCTGTTCACAAACTCTCCCATGAGGTTGCACCGCTTCTTTCGAAGCTTTCTAGATTCTATTTTTATTGAAGTGGATAAATCTCTTACTATTTATTCCTTAGATGTTCTTCATTATTTTCTTCCATAACTCCCTATCTCTTTTTTTGCTCTTCCAATTGTTAATTCCTGCTGCTTTTAGGTCTTCTTCCACTTATCTTAACCGTGTTGATTTGGATCTGCCTCGTCTTCTTCTGCCTGGGCTCCACTCGACTATTGATCTTATTATATCCCTTCTTCTGCTCTTCATACTTGACCAAGCCAACTAATTTTATGTTCATTTATTTTTTAACACTATATTTTCTCCTTCTAATTCTTGTTCTATTTTATAATTCATTCTTATTCTGTATTCATTTTCTGCTATTTTGACTAATATTGTTCGCATTATTTTGCACTCCGTTATTTTTAGATCTCCGTCCACTTTTTTGTCCTTGTAATAGTTTCAACTGCATATAATGTTATTGATCTAATTATTGATTCGTACACTCTAATTTTAGAGGCTTTTGTTAGTATTTTGGAGGCTTTTGTTAGTATTTTGCTTTTTAATAATTTATTATTCGTGTAGAAAGCTCTCTTTGTTGCTATTGTCTTGTCCTTAATTTCATTTTCTTTTATTTTCAGTATTCTTTTTGTTTCATTGATTCTATATATACTTTTTAAGTTCGAGCCAATGATCAATGTGGAATTGGTAACCATAAAATTGGCATTTGGTGTTTAACAAGTCAATTAACAATGAATGAAGTTAAATTTGATGTCCATATAATCGGTTCAATTTGATGTCTACATACTTTTAAAATGTTTGAACCAAATCTGTATTAGTTTGGTAATTTGCTATCTACTTGTTAAAATATATAAATTTTAATTGTTTTTCAAAACACCTTTATCAGAGCTTATTATAAAATTTTTATAAAGAAACTCACAGGTCGGTTTTGTATTTATGATTCCAGTTACTATATTTTTTTTGTTTAGAAAATACTTAATGTCGGCCAATAAATATAATGTAACTAACCGCACTCAAACGTATAATGTAATCTATTCCTATAAAAAAAATCCAGTATACATGAATAACGAAAGAAATGTCTAATATTTCATTTATGTTAATAGTTACTTTACAAAGTTGTTGCTCTAGAGAGTTGAAATTATAGACTTCAGTAGCTTATAATGAGAAGATTAACTTGACTGCAAAATGAGTGATAGGACAATAATATGTGGTCTTCTTCATTGGCTATCACTCCTTAAAGAAGATCCATGTAAGGTCGAAACCGGTCGGAGACAAAAATACAACCTTCCAAATTTTGACTGACTCTGTAGCCTTAATATAGGCTATAAACTTGCATAGTTATAGAGGAAAAATAAAGAATTGCACCATTAGACTAGAAGATTTTTTAGAGAATTTTTTGCCTTCAATTGATTTCCGTATCGCTTAAATTAGATAAAAATTCGTGACCCAAACATTCAACCATGAATTCAAATTCTAAAAATAAAATATTGACGCTTTCTTTCGTGATTATTGGCTGTTTAACTGTATTTCTATCTTTGCATGAGATGTCATTTCGTGTCTTAAATCACACAAATTTAACGTCTACCTGCTATTAGTTTTGTCAGTAATTGCGACATTCTTTTGCGACGTTAATATGCACAACGATAATATATTTTGATGAATTAAAATGACAACGGAACAAACTATGCACAATATAAATACTGATAGGTATTGTTGCAATGATTTCAGTTCTCTCAGTCAATAAAAACTCCAATAAAGCTCTTATCTCTTGCATGTCAACTTCAGCTGAAAGTTTGATGAAATTTTCAGAGATAAAAATAACTGGAGTTCTCCAATTAACTGCACTGGAAGAAAGAAAAAAAAAATTGAAGTGAAAATGAAATCATAAGCACACTTCACGATTTTAATTAACTTTTAATAGGTCTTAATCAAACTATAAAATTTAACACTACTAGCAAGGTAAAATAGTTTTTACTGCTAATAGGATGAAATGAGTAACACTAACCTTGAAGCAATAAAACTTACCCTGCGTATATTTAACAATAAAAAAATTCTCTAATAAATAAAATTAAAATCCACTTGATAATTTAAATAATTAAAATCAATGAATTTTTCTTCCTCGGCAGTAGTTGTTTAAAAATCTAGAACTCATATTTTCGATGTTTTCGGCTGGCTGGAGTAAAGATATATTGCCGATTCGGTCGTGTCCTATATCGCACATTTGCAATGCTAAGAAGACCAGTCGCGGAGTCTACTAGTGTACGCACCTTCATAAGAAAACTATGAAAACATTTCTGCTGATCTCATTGCTGCCGATCGGTACCGACAAGTGTGCGATAGGCTTATAAGGACGAGAAATTATCACCTAGCAATTAGACAAACCGACTAGTGTGCGCACCTTCATAAGAAACTACGGAAACTTATTTTTGCTGATCTCGTCGTTGCCGGTCGGTGCCAAGTGTGCATAGCCTTATAAAGATAAAACTTATTTATGTAGCAATGAGACCAATCGAGTCGATCAGTATATGTATTTTTAAAATAAACTTATTTCTGCTGATCTCGTCACTGCCGGTCGGTGCCGACAAGTAAACAATTATAAAAATTAGTGCTAGGCTGAAAAAGGTAACCTTTTCGTTCAAATACCAATTTTTAAATAATATATTTTCAACATAATATGACTAGAGTTTTCTATTTTAATTTAGAAGACAGACAAGACAACATAAAATAGCTTCCAAATTCAATCACGAAATAATTAGAAACCATGTCATATGGTGTAAACAACTAACACTGTTTTATGAGTATGTTCAGTGAAAGAATAGTTTTAATTTTTTCTGCTTCGCGATACAATCTGCTAGAGTTGGAACAATGCCTAACACAAACGGTAAGGCAGTAAACCAGAACTGTAAATAGATAACAGAGGTCTCGTTTACACGTTGAGGTTTATCAGAACCAACTATCTCTCCCTGAAAAAGCGCAAATATCACAGCTGATGACGCCTGAAAAATCGTTGTTTGAATGCCTCAGTCTTATCCAGAAACCCTCAACAGTGAAAAACACTTTTCCTTACTTTATTATTATGAATAATTTATTTTAGTATTAGTACAAACATGTTAGTTTCTTAAAGAATTTAGCGTGAATAGGTGTTTAAGTTTTTTATTACTAGCATAACTTCTTGATGTAAATGATTAAAATTTCTCTAGGTTTTATGCATCATTGTATGATGTTGAAGTACCCTTAAAGAAACTATTGCACTTATCTTTACAGGAAACCTAATTTGTAATATTTTTCAATAACTATCAACATACTAATACCACTAAATATCCATTTAGACAAGTATTTAGGTTTAAGGTTATAGGACAGCACCTTAAAAAATCATATTTAAAAAGTTTAAATGTAAAATTGAGATCATACATCTAATTTATCCCATTTGTTAGTAAAAAATTATGCTGTTTGATAATTTGTATCGAACAGTAAAAGTCGTCACATATGCAGGAAAAGCTTTACAGAAAATAAAAAAACAAAAATATATTAAACGTAATTTTGAATTCAAATATTTCGAGAATTAGTAGAGAATTTAATTCTGTTCGAAAATTTAAATTATTGAATTGATATTTTCGCCAGTCTAGAAAATTGTAAGTTCGTTCGTTATTCTCATTTTACGTTCAATTAATTCAAAAAACTTATGTATGTCATGAAAACATTTTTTTAATACATCTTTTGAAAGGAATGGTAAAGCCTACAATGTTGTGGCTTACATTAAATTTGAAAGTAATTTCAATAACATAATTCTTTCAATAGAAAAATTATTTATGTAATTAAAATTACGCCAAAAGTAATAAATAAATAATAAAGGTATCAAATAAATGTGGTTGATCTCTTAACAATCTCTTGCTTTATCCAACGGGAATTTATGGTAAATTTAGAAGTATACGGAATAGCCCATAATTTTCTAAATATAGAAAATTATACCTTTGAATGGCATTTCAGAAATTAGGGCTATTTATTTAAACCATGATATTTCACACGCGTAAAATAGTACTGAAATTATTTAAATTCAGACAGAAAGCTAATAAATAAGCCTGAAACAAAGATGTTTATATGCCATGAAAAATGAGCAACATTAGTTACCTAGTAACATAACCGTGAAATATACTACTGTTCATAAAACACAATGTTGTGCACAGATATGAACCCAATATTGAATTTATCCAACACCAGAACTTTCTTAATGTCTCCAGTATTGCTTTTCCGATAAAAATAAAACCATTTCCAACAATATACCCCCAAGATCCACTAATCTCAGCAACAACCGTTTCGTTTCTAAATTTGCGTGAACAATGTCAACAAAAACAAAACTGTGTTGTGCATTGTTGAACGAAAACAATACGGAGCTGTAGGGTACGTGATAAATTCTGCCCGGAGAACATTAAAAACTAGCGAGGTACAAAAAGAAATAAAGGAGAGCTGCTTTCTTGCACGGAAATAAAGGATAAGACCTGAAAAACTGCGAGAAATGAACACTTCAGGAATTTATTTTCAGGACGAAAATGTTTCCTCGAAACAAACCATTACAAAATATATCGAGAACTTCAAATTTCATAACACGCAAAATAAACAACCACCCCACAAAGAAAATCAAAACTCAACGGTCATCCGACCAAACAAACCTTTAAATTCTTTTTATAATTACAGTAAGTAAATCTTCAAGTGGCAAGAAATGAAAAAAATCAAAAGAAATAACATGAAATAAAAATGATAAAAGCAGAACAAGAAGAACTAATAAGAAAAACTTCGAGGAAATAATTAATTAGCAACGAGAAGAAAAATCATTAAATGATCTGAAAACTATGGCACAGAAGTGAACACCTCAGAAGAAATTAATTCTCGTAATTGTTAACTTACTGCTTGAAATACATAGTGCATTTTCCCCACGTTTATGAAAGAGATGAATGTAAAAACATTACGCTAAGGTTAAAGGGCACAATATAAAGGCTAATTCAAAGAAATTTTGTTACTTTCTGCTCGTGATCTTAACTGCAGTTCTTCTTACGAAAAATATAATATTAATTATATCAAAATTTATTTAGTTTCTATAAATAATATTTCATACAAATATTTAGTAAAACACGAGTCTGAAACTTCAATGTACCTTCTGTAGAAAGAAAAATAAAATGGTACAAATAATGATTACGAAAAAGAAAACAATACTGGTGATAAATGTAGGTTAAAATAAAACTTGGATAAAGTATAAAATAAATGTACGAAAAAGAGAAAACCATGAAATGACCTAAAAACAGTGGCATGGAAATGAAAACTTTAAAAAAAAATTGATTTTATTAATATAACTCCAAATCTATAAAGGATATGAAAAATCAAGTGAAAATAATTGTGGAACAAGTGCAGAAAGTTTCGGCACGAGAAGAAGTCGAGTGCTGGAATTACTCAAGGTAGGAAATAGGTGATTCTGCACTAGTGGCACACTATACTTCTGCGACCAAACTGATGAACGTTACGGAACAAGAATACATATACGAAAGCTATTTGACATAAAGAAAACAATACGGCGCAGGTACATCACAAAGAGGACCTCACACTTAAAGTTTTTACTGTGAGAAATTATATTTTCCACACTGCACATACTTTGAGAAATTATTTCTCACACTTTAATCCAAGATTATAGGAAAGACGTATATTTCAAGCTTTGTATAGTGTGAGGAAAGTGCCACTATATACAGTGGTCGTAGAAAAAAATATTTATTAACATATTTATTGGCAAGAACACGACTTTTATTCAGCATTAATAAAATTGTCAGTAAGATGATCACATCCAACTACTACAAGCTCTAAAACCTATCTTCTAAAAAGAAACAAAAATTTAGTTTATGATGAGTTTTCGATACCTATAATACAAGAATAGTTCTCTAGACCTTACGTTATATTAATGTTCCATCGAAAGAAGCATGATCTAAAAAAAAGAAGTCACTCGAAACCGATCACATCAAACTACTGCAAGCTCTAAAACTTATCTTCCAGTAAACAAGCAAGAATATAGTTTAATATATGCTGAGTTTAGAATCACATGATAAGAGAATAGAACTCTCGACCTCACGTTACATTAAGTTCCAAAGGAAAAACATGATCTAAACAGAAGTCACTCAAAAACAATTAGATCAGAAGAAATAACAAACACTAATTCAGATGATTTTTTTTTTCTTCTCATAGCACAACAATCCTTGAACAGTTGAACATTCAGGTTTAAAGTCCGTCAAAATATCGTCCTTTTATTTTTTTCCAAATCTACCCCTTCACATAGTCTTCGATGAGTTCAAATTTGTCTGTGATTCAAATGGACAATTACAAACACGAGAATAAAGCTCTAGAACCTATATAATTTATTTTACAATGGAAGAAACATCAAAACCTATATTTCAGATGGATTTTCTTCACACAAAACTACAACCATTTGAGGATTTTGACTATGATACTGCCTGATTTCTATGATTTTTTTTTTCGATCATCCTTGTTCAGATAACTTTTAGCTCTCTAATATTCTCAAAAAAAATATCCTTTCATCTTTTTCTTAGTCTACTCCTTGTCTCATAACATAGATTCAAGTTTGACTGTTATTCAAAAAAAAAATATCCTTTCATCTTTTTCTTACTCTACTCCTTAGCGTACACTAACTTAGATTTAAGTTTAACAGTGATTCAAATAAAAAAAAAATATTTTTTCATCTTTTTCTTAGTCTACTTCTTGTCGTAGACACTTAGATTCAAATTTGACTATGATTCAAATAAAAAAAATATCCCTTCATCATTTTCTTAGTATACTCCTTGTCTTAGACTACCACAGATTCAAGTTTGAATGTGATTTAAATAAAAAAAAACATCCTTTCATCTTCTCAGTCTACTCATTGTTTTAGACTACTATAGATTCAAGTTTGACTAAAATGGGTAACTAGGGCATACGAATGCCTTTAATCAGACTTCTATCACTTTGTGTTGAATCCAAAGTTGTTTCAGATTTGGTCAATCCAAGTGGATAAAGATTTGAATCAAGAGGAATGATCCTTCCAAAAGTGGGTTAAACTAGAGCCAAACAATCTAATTAGAACAATATTCCGTTGTTATGAATGCTCAAATATTGCCTCGAACAGCGGAATATGTCTTTAATCAGCCTTTCTCTTTGTGTTGAACCCAAAGTTGTTTCATATTTGATCAATCCAAGTGGATAAAATTTGAATTAAGAAGAATGATCATTCCAAAAATGGGTTGAACAGCAAACAATTTGATCCCGAAAAACATTCCATTATTATGAAAGCTCAAATATTGCCTCGAACAGCGAAACATAGTATGAAATACTTACATTATCCTATCTACTTATTTTGTCATTCATCATTGACATGGTCCGAAGACGAAGGTCCATCACCTTGGAATTCCTTGGCATCTGGTAATTGTGTAGTGTGCTATGCGTCTAAAACAGTTGACGCGTGACCGGAATACCGGAACGGGAAGTGGTTTCCGGGCGGGAAATACAAACGAGGAATTTACCGCTGCATATGATGTTTACTAGACAAGGCAGGCCACGCTATTGTGCAGCAAATTCCGTCGACTTGCCAGCAAGGTAAATGAAATTTCGTGTGGATGCAGTTTACCTCACGTCACGTCTTCGATGCTCAGTTTACGGTAATAGTTTTGATGGAGGGAGACGTTATTTTCCAGCACTTCGGTAATCGTTTGGGGAACAATATTTTCAGGTTCAAACAACGAAGTTCGACATAGATCAAAACACCGACAAAATGTATTACATACAACATGGATAAATTGAAAACAAATATCTATACAAAGTTTTTATATGATTGAAAACGGATTTTCAAATCCTTTTATTTATTTATTTGGTTTAGTTAACCAACAGTCGAAGCCAATAATAGGTTAACACGAATTAATACAATTACATTATAAATACAAAGTTAAACGTTTTTCTTTTGAATAATAAAAACTAATACTTTATTTTAAACAAGTTTTAAGTAACTGGAAAGATACACTTGCGTAGTTCAGATTCAAGAACTACCCAAAGACACAAGGATACTTGTTACAAAAATAAGAAGTGATCTACTCATTATTTACATAATTTTAGGTTGGTTTTAAGCTGCGGTATTTTACTCGGTAATAATTTTATTATAAAAGCCTAACTCTTTATAAAACTGATATTGTACCTAATGATACTTGTGACGATTAAAAATACAAAATTTCTTTATGAACTTCAGTGACACCCCTCGCCTAAGTTCATAAATCCAACCTTCGAAATTTCGTAAGACAAAATACACTATTATTGTTTCCTGACTATTTTTACCCTATACGGTAAACATGTATTTTGGTATGTCTTTTATATCAAACTTGACTGATAAGTCACATTAAAACGATAGTAGTAATTAACTTTGCTATTACTGAAAATTAGAAAGACTTAACGATTAAGTGAGTACGAAAGTACTTTAGTTATTAATGCAATCTTTCACATTAAATGGTAACATTACATAAATTAAAAGGTTTTTTTTTTTGCAATGTAATTTTGTTAGGATGTCATCCTAATGTGCTCCACAAAATCACATGGACTAATGAATAAATTGTTTTCTGTTAATAAGGATTTTGAGAAAATTTTCAAGTAAAATACATTTTGTGAAAGTGTAAACAAAATTATGTAATGGCTTCATAAGCGATCTATACAATGTTGGAGAAAAGATGCACATGCATTTAATATATAAAAACGAATAACACTTTTATGAGCGAAAAAATTAGAAAAAGAATGTTTGCAAAGACATTGAAAGTTATTTTCTGTACTCTCCTTACAGCTTACCGCTGCTGTTTTTGCGTTATTAATTGTGATAATTGTAAAACAATAAATTTCTGGTAATGATAGTAAAGTACCCAACAAGAGCAAACTCAGAAAATAGTAATTATTAAACAATTCCATGTAGTAGGGTTAACGATGAGTATATCCTTTTAGCTTATTATGCAAATGAAAACAGAAACAATGCCACAGGACATCGAGGAAACGGAGTTAAAATTAACACTTTAGAAAGCGGCACATATGTTGCTTAATTTATCCACATTTTGAGTTGTGTTAATTGAAATATCGTGTAGTGACAACTGGTAATAAATATTAGATCAAGACAGTTAACACAATCTGCTATATCCTAAGGAATACCCTATTGATCCAATAAAAGATTTAACGCCCGTAGCACATCTGATGCCCATTTATTTCAATTTGTCCTCCAATTCCAACGTCTACTGCGATCTTGGGAGTTGGATTAATAAAATTAGCTATCGAAACTTTCATACCACAATTAATTGAAATTAATTCTCCCTAAGGTGTTTTTGCTATAAAAAATTCTGTGATTCTACAAAGGAAACACTCAAGTTTTGAGCGTTGTAGCCTGTTTCTAATCCCGGAATAACAACCTTACAACTGAAGGGGAACTCTAACAAACACTTCGCACAAACCTGCTTAATTGGACGACGGCTGAACAACTATTTTTAACTTGCATGAATATTTTAGTCCAATCTTCTTTTTGCTGTTGTATCCCAATTGTTATGCGATATACATAGGAAAAGAAGTAGAAAACAATAATATTTGTGAAATTCAGCTATATAAATATAAAAATAAAATCATTTATGGTATAACCCTAGGACAATTATTAACTGTGAAAGAAATTGAACTTCACTTGTTCGACGACAATATTACTTGTATTTTGGTGGAGAAGTTTATCAGCCTAAAGCAAGATTGAGAAAAACAAGTGTCTTATAAAAAAGCCCTGTCATACCTGGAATTTTTTGAGTATATATAGATATCGAGGGATTATATATATTTTTTTAGTGTTTTTCTTCACAAATACAAATATATCTATTTTTTTGACTCCTGTGTAAATATATTCTTATTTCAATTTTGTAGATTAATTATAGGAGCCATATTTCAGAAGGGGGAAATATGACTCATAATTCACTCTTCTCGGTCAATCACAGAACCAGATATCAATTATACACGATTATTTTATATATGGATCACCTTTCCTGTGACCAATTGACATCAGACGGTAATCAGTTATCATTGTGTTACTTTTATGTTTTATCTAAAATAATTATGCGTTTTTCCGAATTTACAACAGTAGAAAAAGTATAGCATTACATTTGGAATTATGGTCATTACTTACTCATACGATTTCTGTCATTTTTGCGAATACTGACTACCATAATCCCTATAATAACATACTATTTTTAACAAATTATTATTTATTATGCATGCATTGAAGCTGTTTATATTTACAAGTATGCAAACTAAATAATTTATGAAAATTTACTTGACTAATTGATGAATAGGAATATGGCTGTGGGATTGAAACTGGTTGGAGACGAAATTAAAACCTTCCTAATTCTGACAGACTTCCAGAATATTTTTGCCCTATTCTTATAAATAATATATTTTGTATTTACTCCAGGATGGGGAACAGAAACCTCCCTACTTTCGTTTCGTACTCGCTACCAACGCTAAAGACTGAAGTGTTTAAGCATCGTCCCAGGACCCTACAAACCATGAAGCTAAGCAGCTTGGAAATAGCTCTCGTATGAAAACATAAGCTACGTAGAGCTAATCAAAATCTTTGAATCCGCCTAGAGCAGTATATTGATAGTAAAGGCCAGCACTTGCAAAAAATTACTTTTAAAACGATGTGATGTAAAACTTCCCATGCTGCATTTCAAGAAACTAAGAAGAAAAGTTTTGTATGTCTACTACTTTTTTTTAATTCACCTTCAAAACTAGAGAGGTTGCTTTACCCACCCCTGTACTTAATTTTATACAGTTCTTTTATTGCAATAAAAGTAAAAATAAATAAAATGCAATTGTTTTGATGAGTTTTAGTCAGAGCGCACTAAAGTCAATAATATTGTTGAAATTGTAGTTAATTTAGAATGGTAACGATTTCAATTTAATGTTCATAACAGTAGTAATGTTACACACCAGAGCAAATGCTACAACCATTTCAACAAATGTATATGTTCATAAACGCAAAATTAATTTGTTATTCTAATTTGATTTTGATCCTGGTTTTTAGCGAGTTGATCGGCCCAGGATAATGTATTCCAGTTCGCATTTCATGAATCTTAAATAGACGTTATCCGCGTTTTAATTGCTACGGTCAATCGAAACTGCCAGTTGATTTTAATGTACTAAATGGAATAACGAAATGATTTCCAAAATGAATATTTCACACTTACACATAACTGCCGTGCAGTTCTTTCAAAACAAACTACATCTGTAGGAAATAAAATGTAAGTTTAAATTCTTGTTTTGTCGCGAAGAACGGTAATTGGAACACTTCCAATATAAAACACGCCACTTTACAATTTCACGATTATTTAGCACTTTAGTTCACGATGAAATCATAAAACACATTTCATTAATATTATAATTTTATAAACTTTGAAACAGTGTTTCAATTATTATTTTATAAATTCAATTATTCACATGTTTATTTATAATTATAACTACCAAAATCGGTGTACTATTCGTGCCCCAGTTACCAATTAAATCAACACATTTTACTCAATTTGAAATCAATAAATGGACCAGTGCAACTTGCTGCTCGACTGGCATCACTGAGGTTGTGAGTTCAGTTCCCTGAATTATTAAATATTTTATATATTTCCACACTCTCCAGATTCATTCATACGGAGACAAGCTGATCTCTGTAGAATGCTACTTCACCATTCGATCAGAGAATGGTATATTACCATAAAAAGCTTAGTACAAGTTACCAAAAACAGATAATGCCGTGAACAATGTGTTTAATAAATGTAAATTAATACATTTTTGTACTATATTCTATAACATAATTTCTTTGTGAAACTACATCAAAATATTACGAAACAAACAAAAAAAAAATATTAACTGATATTTTGAACAAAAATAGCGAACTTTAACTGCAATTTCAACCGATATTCTTAAGGCCAAAAATACAGAGGTTTTAAGTGAACATTGACCTTTATTTAAAAAATTTTTAACGTGATTTTTTTTAAATATTTTTCGTATTTGTGTTATCTAGTTAATTAAATTTTTTAATTATAGTTTTGATAATTTTTTTAAAACTGATATTTTACGCGATTTAAACCGGTTTTAAATTTAAAAAACCGGTTTACGAAGTAAAACCTTTATTAATATAACGTTCTCTATAAGGGCTAACCAGTACTTTTTCGGTTACATTAACTAGTTACAACATATTTAAAAATTGACCTCCTGTAATTATATATATCTAATTAATTGCAAATATATTCCAGTACTTTACACTAAAACATTAACAAATCTTTGTTTTTCCGTGACCTAATTTAACGGCTCGTTGTAGCGTATCATTTCAACAAGGTCCCAGTAAATCGTTAACTTGCTTACTGCTTGAAATGTATTGCATATTTTCACCACCGTTATGAAAGAGATGAATGTAAAGACATTACGCTAAGGTTAAAGGGCACGCTTGACATCAACGCTAATTCCAAGAAATTTCGTTACTTCCTTCCTGTGAACTTAACTGCATTTCCCCATAAACAAATCCATCATATTAATTACATGTTTAGTTTATTTTCTACAAAGGATTACTTATAACAAGTATAGTTTCCAAACAGAACAATATTTGATTTCTTTGCCATATAGACATAATGTATTTAAAACGCCCCAGCATGTAAATTAATCTAGAACTTGATCCATCTAGGTACAAGTCTTCAATACTGTATGTTCCCTAAAAGTATAAAATCTTTATTAGTTTATCAATTTACAAAACTTTTTTCATTGTGTTGTCAACCAAGCAAGTGCAAGGAAAAAGGGCTTAAAAATGTAAGAAATTCAAATAGGTTTATTGAAAAAAAAAAGAGAAAAAACTAGAACAAAAATAATTACTGAAAAAAAAATTATGAAAAAAGGAGTTCAAAGAAATACTTGTATGTTTCTAGGGAAGACTTACCTGAAAAGATCACCTAATATATTTGTTGCGATAGAATTACTAATTAAGATTATGTTTATTCAGAATTCTTTACACTATTTTAAGAGTAGCAAAGATACATGAATCTTGTAAAACTGTTACTACAGAAATTATACCAAAGATAATTTTTAGAACGTTCTTCTTTTGCCAGTATATTAACGTTCAGAACCTGTAGTTCATACTGGGTTTTGAACCACTCTAATAAAGTGAATTACCAGTGCCCGAAAGAGTGCAACAAGGCTCAGCCATTTAAAAAATTTGGCAAACAATAATTAAAAAAAAAATAAAGAAACAAGGCTTGAAAAGCAAGGTTTTGAAATTTTTTAAAAATGCCTCTTCTGACTTTATCCAAATAAATGTATTAGAAGAAATTCAGAGGATAAATTTAAAAAAAATACAAAAAAAAACAAAGGCACAACAAGACCTAAAGAACAAGGTACTATTTATAACAGAACAAGACGTAAAATTTTATTAATGTTCTTGTGAATGATAAAAATAACCAGACAATAAAAATAACCAGGTACAATAAAAATAGAAAGGTTTTAAAAACAAGGTTTACAGAATGGCTCTTTAGAATTTCAGCAACAGAAATGCAAAAGAATAATTGCTAGACTATTACAGTGCAAGACAGAAGGGAACAATTTTGCGACTTCTCTTGAACAATAAAAATATTTTTGTGCAACAAGGCTTGAAGAATAAGGTTTTCCACATAATGTCTGTTTAGAATTTCAACTACAGAAACGTACAAGAATAACATACATTTAGACTATTAATAGTGCAAAGCAAACATAAAATTCTGTGACTCTTCTTGTGTACAATAAAAAGCAAGGCTTGAAGAACACGATTTTCAGAAATCATGATCAGAATATCAGCCCCAGAAACATACATAGTCTATTATTTGTAGACTATGATAACGCAAAGCAGAAAAGTAAAACACTTTGACTATTCAACGATGAATGATAGTGCAAGAAAAATATGAAATCAAAGCAAGGATGGAAGAACACGAATTTCAGAAATCATGTTCAGAGTTTTTGCTCCAGAAACATATACGGTTGTAGTTTATGACAGTGCAAGGTAGAAAAGTAAAACACTGACTGTTCAGCACTGAATGATAGTGCAAGAAAAATATAATATTAGTGGGTTGTGGTAGTTGCACATAGAAACATAGACGGTCTAAAATTTGTAGACTATGATAGTGCAAGGTAGAAAAGTAAAACAGTGACTGTCAGCACTGAAAGATAGTGCAAGAAAAATATAATATTAGTGGGTTGTGGTAGTTGCACATAGAAACATAGACGGTCTAAAATTTGTAGACTATGATAGTGCAAGGTAGAAAAGTAAAACAGTGACTGTCAGCACTGAAAGATAGTGCAAGAAAAATATAATATTAGTGGGTTGTGGTAGTTGCACATAGAAACATAGACGGTCTAAAATTTGTAGACTATGATAGTGCAAGGTAGAAAAGTAAAACAGTGACTGTCAGCACTGAAAGATAGTGCAAGAAAAATATAATATTAGTGGGTTGTGGTAGTTGCACATAGAAACATAGACGGTCTAAAATTTGTAGACTGTGACAATGCAAGGTAGAAAAGTAAAACACTGACTGTTCAGCGCTGAATGATAGTGCAAGAAAATTATACAATCAGTGAGTTGTGTTAGTTGAACATAGGCAGTGTATGGCAATGCAGTAATACCTTAGTGCAAGGCAGAAAAATAAAAAACTGTGACTGTTCAGCACTGAATGATAGCGCAAGAAAAATATAAAATCAGTGGAGTTGTGTTAGTTGCACATAGGCAGTGTATGGCAATGCAGTAATACCTGTGGAATAGGACAGGTTCGAGGATCGATAGCAGCTGCTGTGCATAAGTCACGCCAGGGTTGGCCGACGTACTCGCCGAGGGTAGAACACGCGTCGTTTTTCTCAAAGCGCAGAGCGTTCGCTTTCCAACCACCGTCGCTCCATTTCTGCGCTTCTATGTTGATCTGTACACAACACCACTACATAAAACATCTACCCAAAATGCTAACATCGACTAACGTAGTTCCACAAACTTTCTACCCATAAGTATCCACTAAATATAGTAATATTAAAACATACACTGTCATATATGCTCCCCATATAGAAAAAAAAAGTGGAGAGACAGCAAGTATTGGGGATTTAACTTTCTACGCATGACTAACCACTGAATATAGTGAACTGTCATATGCTCCCTGTGTGTAATAAGAGTGGAGAGAGACAGCAAGTATCGGGAATTTTACATGTGGCATAAACTACTAACAAATGGATGTTGAAAACTAACTTATTTACATAAGTCATATAGACTATTTCCTACACCTTTGAAACAAATTAGATTTTCAATATTTTTGTAAAAAACATTTTCTAAAGAAAATATATAATTGTAAAAGTATTCGTGAGTCGTTCTTAAATTTTCGAAATTAGAATTCTTTACATTATATGCTTTAAAATGTATAAATAAATTTGATTCATCTAATACAGAATTTTGCTTACAAAACGTCTCACAAACATCACAGCTGTGCACTTTTAAACAGTTGTTTAATAAATATCCTGCAATATATTTAAAAGAATTTTGTTCCGGCAAACTTTTTCTGTGATAATCACAATTTTCAACCGAAAAGGATATTTGCGATTCTTGTGTAATATATTAGTTAAATAAATTCGTACTTTCCGTTGCCATGTATTTATTTAAATTCTACAAAGGCAGTTTTCCAAACTTTCTCCCAATAAGTATCTACTGAATATAGTAATACTGGAACGTACAATGTCATATGGTCCCCATATAGAAAAAGAGTGGACAGAAAGCGAGTATTAGGGTTTTCATTATTGTCTAACACTTTTACATGTCCTACATTATCATGAAAATATTTTACATGGTTGCAATGCTACGATGTTAAAAACTTTTTCAACAACTATACAACAAAGACATAAGCACCCTTATGATGCTTTCTCTCACGTATTTGAGTTAGCTACGCTAATGCACGTTCCAGTAATATTGTATGTATTTCAGTGTGTGTACACCTTTCAAATATTTTAACAATATCGTACCCCTTCGTAGAAAATTGCTGGGACATACTATAGAAAATATTGCTCTGTTAATATTTTATTTTTAAACTGCAGTGTACGAGACCCGGATAAGTTTTAAAGATAAAAGATTTTTATTCCTGATTTTAGTGAAAGCGCCATTTTTTTTTATAAAAGTTTGTCATTAAACATCGAAATCTTCAATCATTGTATCATTAACAGTTCTACATAAAATTTAAGTTATTTGAAAGCAAGAATAAATTACAAAACCGATTAAAACTGTCTTTGACTTGTAGTTTTTTATTAATAAGTCGCAGAAAACTGAACTATCAGATTCACAGCTAATTCATAGTTAGGTATTGACAAAATATGTAAATCAAAGCTAACACGATAAAAGTCTATTTTTATGCGACTATGTAAAGCGGATGGAAATATTATTTTAATTTCTTCAGCACAAAAAAAAACAATGTTTTGGTATTGTTACAAAAATTTTATTTCGCGTCATCTGTGCAACGTCGAAAATCTCAACTTTCCACGTCTGTTCTTAATTAGCGTACAGGAAAATTTTGAGAAAACACTCCTATTTCTATATTTATAACAAAAAAAAAAATATAATATCACTTGCCTACTAATATTAAAAGAAAATAGGTTGTTGAATGAAATTAAAAAAAATAAATTCAGTGTATTTGGTACACTTGTACAGGACCTGCTGGCACAATAAAATACATAACCACAAAACAATGTATAAAATAATTAAAAATATGTGTACAACAATAAAAACTAAATATTGATTTAATGTTTTTCGTACCAGAAATATTGTATAAACCTCTTTTTCCGGATTCGTTCTATTACAGAGCTCGCAGACTCTAACCACAAAATACGTAAGGAAACCAAACTCGCAAGCTATCACCAAAATTTTCAATATTACTACAGAGACACTGTCAACTCTGATTCTAAATAAAATACTTTTAAAACGTGCAGTTTGATAGTAAATACGTATTTATATTAACACTTTATAACTTCAGAATAGTTTTGGAACATATGTTGTATAACATCTATCCTTCAAATGGAAAACACTTCAGTAAATATATTATT
Organism: Stenolophus ochropezus; assembly: GCA_035578165.1. NCBI lineage: Eukaryota > Metazoa > Arthropoda > Insecta > Coleoptera > Carabidae > Stenolophus > Stenolophus ochropezus. The sequence continues at coordinate 2,864,801 of JAQOWZ010000028.1, read as the reverse complement.
AAATATATGAATACTTAAATAACCGTTATACACCAGTGAGCTCAAAATTGAAATTATAATAACATTAGAAAAAGCTTTTTGTAGAAGTCATGAGATAAAAAATATTAGCAGCTAGAGTTTTTTTTTTTTCACCCACATCAATTTACCTCCATTCTACCCCTTAAGTAAAAGTTTGCGACCATAAGAAGCCTAATATAATTAATCAAATAGTAAACTTTATATCATAATTACACCAGAAAAATACATTGACATAACACTTTAGGGTAAAAAGGAATTATTAATATAAGTATCTGTACTGAGACACAAAAAAGTAAATATTCTATACTCATACAATAAGTTGAAATATTCTACAATTAATTCAAAACTTAAAATTTAAAAATTAAACTTTGAAAATAAAAATAATTATACCGGAAAGTTATCACAAAAACTAATCGTTAATAAAAGAGGCGAACATAACTACACCAAAAGAAAATTTTGAATTTTTTACTAGTGATACAAATAAACGTGAATATAGTAATTTGAATTTGGAAAAACTGAAAAAAAATTACAATTTTAATTTAAATTTAAACAAAATATTAACAGAATAATTTGAAATTTCATACAATATTTGAGAAATTTTTCAATATAAGAAATAACTAATCACATTGAGGAAAATAATACGAAAATAATGAGGTAATTAATTCAAAGCAAAAAATCGAGAGGAAACTGCTAACGATATCTTTAAACGAAGTAAATGTTTAATAAAAGTCGTTTGGGAAATTATTTTCAAATCGAGTCACGATATGAAAACATTAGCATATTATTTCGAAAATTGCATCCGTTGAAATAAGTGCTTATTTTTAGTTGCAATTATTCCATGAATATAAAATATAATTTTTTCAAAAGGACCACTTACAGAGAGATTTTGGCTTAAAGGCCTGTCGATAGTAACATTCCCGGAAATGGCCTGGTGCGTCCTGTTGAACTTCCGGACTGTTCCATAAAGGACCCAGGGCAGATCTGGATATTCCGGACACAGCTTGGCATCTTCGATCAGTACTTTTTTACTGCCGGTTGCCTAAACAAAATGTATAGAAAAATACAATAGTAATGAATTCAGCATTGCATGAGGCTATTTTCAGAATTTCGATTATATGTCATTACTATTTATAGAATAATTGCCCCACAACGCTTTACTTGCATTTTTTACTTACAAATAAACTAGCATTCACATTGACAACAAACGTTGCAATATACACCAACAATGCTTTGAGTGTTATATTAATCATTATGACATGAACATGGACGAATAAAACTGAATTCATACCGATTGTTATATGTCCTTACTTTAATACTATCATTTATCTGAATAAAATTACTTTATATTGTATTTTAATCGTATTCATCCGGTGCAATAAATATATATCCATGTTATTGTTTATTTTAATACATCTCTAATTGTTGTCCCACAGATTATTTTTATTTAACGATATTTAAAATGACTCTTCATACAATTGAATTAAAAAAGAACTAAATTGTTTAGTTCTTCAAAGAATTTTATCAAAATTGAAAACAAGTCTGCCAGTTTATTAAATGATACTCAATTTAAAAAAGGGAAGTAAAGTTCTGCAGGTGACTTAAGTCTCATATTAGATTTGTATTGTACAATAAATTTAATATCCAAAATAATGATTACAGAAAACAAATATGAAAAACAAAAACGTTTCTAAACAAGATAAACTAGGAATAAAGTTTGTGTCTTTAATTATTAACTGTATTTCAGATTAATTCTTATATTTGGATAATTTTGCAATCATGTAGACATCTCCAATTAAATTAACCCTGATTAACAAGTATTTAGTTTAGGTTGGCAAGAAAAACATAGACTATTTTCTTCATATTACTAGTTATGTCAGTTCATAAGTGTTTGTATAGTTACATTTTAAGGTTATTATTATAATAATATTACAATATTGAATAATGACAGAAAATCATAGCAGAAGTATAAACTTTTCAAATAAACAATGCATTATTATGATCAATTTGATAAAAACATGATAAAATTATAAAGTACAAAAAAAAATGTAACAATTAAAAACAAGTAACAATGTTGGGATAAAAAAAAGTGGCACACATAGAAGAACTTGAATGATGGAATACGAAAATAAAGTAGAACCTGTTTTATAACTGGAACAGCATTTCTAAGAGTAATATTATTATGCAGTATACTTTACAATGAAACTGGGACCAATAGATACATACAAAAATTTATAATTGTTATACATGTGTCTCTTGTATTAGTTACCTTAAAAATCAGTTCCAGAAAATATAGTACTGAACGTTTGTATAAAACCTTACTATATAGCGTTTTTTATTAATCACAGAAGTAATTAATATAAAATCTTCGTTACAACGTATTTAATTCATTGCGGTTAATTTACTAACTAACTCGCCAACTTTGTTTAAAAATTCACCGGTCAACAGTAATATTTAACCACGATTAGCAATTGAAAAACGTATTTGCGCATGAAGAACTAACCAATGAAAAACCAGCCATTAATGAAACAAATAAAATTTGGAATTTAAGTTTCTATAAACAGTGACAATTTGCATTATTAACAAAGTCAACAATAATTTATTACTGACCCAGGTTACCATGATTACCAAGTAATAGTACAATATCATATAAAGGTAAATAATGGTGGGTGTCTAGGCTAGTAGTGAAAAAAAAAATATAACAAATCTACCTCATTTTGAAATTTAATGAAAAAAGATAAATGTACATTTAAATAGCAATGAATAAAATAAACGAAGTGGCCTGGTGAACAGACAACATCCAATGAAACAAATCACTGTCATTTGACAAATGTTGAAGGGTAGTGGATTAGGGAATGTTATTCGACACACGTTTGTTTTAAAGCGACGCTTTGTAGAACGTGCAGTTAACTCGGCTTATGCCAGACACGTATAATTCGACATTGTGCAGTGCAGCCAACGGTGCAATTTGAAAAATTCACTGCATGCCTTTTATGTAAAATGAAACCACTTTGGTTTATTACTTTTAATAGAGAATAGTTTCAAATGTCAAGCTTTTGTTGTAGAACACCATTCTTCATCTTTTATAATACAATTCTAATAATAAACTGTCAAAACATGAACATTGTAGCAAAGTTGAACCTCAAATTTACCCAGTTCTAAAACATGATTTGAGAAATTCCACAACTTTACTTGTACAACTCTAAACTTTTAACTATAAGTTAGTAAATAATTCTATTTTTGATTTTTTGGTAAAAAAAAAAAACGTATTACACTCTGAACTGGTAAAACAATTTAAATTAATTTAGAAATGAAAAAATAATATTTATAAAAATCAGTGTAACTTTCACAATTTAGGCCTAACAGGGTTCAAATTTTAGCAATGACATCCGAAGAAGACCTATTTTCGATTTTTGGTTAAAAAGTGGTACTTTTCGCAAAAAATGGTCAAAAATAAAAAATTGAGTTAGACACACTAATAGATAGATCTCGATACGTTGATTCCAAATTTTCAAACCGCATTTCAATATCTTGTTTCGTTCTTGAGATATTTGGGTTCAAAGTTGAACTTCGCCATACCCAATTTTGGGTTCTAACCCAGAAATGGGTGGAGATATAACTTTGACGACTTCACTATTCGATTCTACAGAAAATTTTAAGTCAGTCTACCAAATTTCAAATTGATATCTCAACTGGTTCAGATTTTACAAAGAAATAACAAAAAAAACCTGAAAATGAGCAAAATCTGAAAAAATCGTAAGGGGTTCATCAGGCGTTTTTTTCGATTTTTAACAATTCTCCATAACTTTTGTATGCGTTGGAATTTTTTGATGAAAATTTGTATACATATGTAAATCGGCGAGAGGAATCGATTGGTGAAGTCGCCGAAGTTGTATCAACCCCCAATTTGGAGATATCGATGGGGGTTGGTTTATAGGGGTGGAAAATTTGGTCAAAAAAATCAAAAATTAAAAAATTACAAAAAGTTGTACATAAGTCAATTCGGATGTGTAGATTTCAAATTTTCAAACCGCTTCTCGATATCTATATCCGTTCTCGAGATATTGACGTTTAAAGTTAAACGCATCCAGCATTTTTCGACATTTCAAACAAGTATCAATGAAAAATGTTCTCATTGAAATTATCCTATAAAAATAAGTACACTTATATTTAAAAGCATAAAGAATTCATTGGTGATGTTCTTAAAAGCTTATATCTAACCCATTTTTTGGTATAGCATCTCAAACAATGACAATACAGAGTTGAATAAATATTCTAATGTTTTTCGAGGGTAAAATGCAACATTTCAATAAAAAATGTTCTCATTGAAATTTTGCTATAAAAATAAGTACACTTATATTAAAAAGCATGAGGAATTTATTGGTGATATAGTTGAAAGCATATATCAAACCGATTTTTTGGTATAGCAACTCAAACATTGACAATACAGAGTTGAACAATTGTTGCAATATTTATCGAGGATAAAATGCAACATTTTAATAAAAAAAATGGTCTCATTGAAATTTTCCAATAAAAATAAGTATACTTATATTTAAAAGCATGAGGAATTCATTGGTGATGTTCTTGAAAGCATATATCAAACCCATTTTTAGGTATAGCATCTCAAACATTGACAAAAGAACTGAACAAATGTTGCAATGTTTTTCGTGGGTTAAATGCAACGCTAACACTAAATAAACACTAGCAGCAACCCCTCGCTACCTGGACGTAATGTTGAGCTAGTTAGTGTCTGTTTTACACCAAGCGGAACTAAGGGAAAGCTACTAACCACCCCTGAGGCATTCTTAGCAATCGATTGTACCCTTGTCACTTGTATGAGACTGTAGACGACGTTGAAGGCGAATTGTTCTTCTCACATAAATGAACTCAGAATTTAAACTAAAAGTATCAAATAGAAACATAAATTACTGGAAAAGATATTTAAGCAGTTAAACCTTGTAACAGAAGTATGGTTTTTGAATAGTTAACAAGTTGCTCAGGTTAATTTCGTTTAGATGTTTCGAAAGTGTAGTTTTTGCTTTACCTATCATGTTTTTTGTTGATTTCAATTTTGTTTCGGCTCTCAGTATATCTTAAGTAAACTTAGTTGCTTCACTCGTTGTGTTCGTTCTTTTTGTCACAACTGAGAGCTGAGATATTACGATTGAATTTAAGAAAGTAGTGTTTGTTGAGTTTTTATCTGAATTGATAAATTGGGTTTTGTTGCTGTGAATTAAAAAAATGTTTGACTATTTAATTTCCAATTTGATATAATAAAATATGACCAGTAACATTACAGATGTGGTTGAAAGTTTTTATTTCGTTATTAATTATTGATTTGATTAGTATCTTTAATATACATCTAGTTTGAAGGGTGTCTGTTAATAAATACTACAATTATTCTTTTTACTACGTAAAAAATTCAGCTCAAATGTTAACCTATATTCAAATATATACCTAGTACCCCACTACAATATCCATTTCAAGTATCAAATGTTTAAGATGCGGTGAATGATATAAATAATGCGACTACTACACGGGAAAGAAAGAATTGCGCAAAATACACTAATTGTTATATTTTAAAATACTGTACTGTTAAATACGGCACAAAACAATGGCGTGCTTTTCATAAATATAAATACATACAAATTTAACGTACTCTGAATTACTTAAAATTTATATTTTATTACAAATTATGTATTCTAAAAGACTTAAAAAAAATATTAAAGACGAGCGCCAAAAATTTCAAGCAGCACATCTAGCCCTAGGAAATATATTGTAGCAAAGATTATTTTATAATTTTATAGGAGCACCAAACCACATGCAATTAAATTCGTGGATGCTACACTACGAAATATCACATAGCGCATCCAATGATACTATTCATTAGCCACTAGTAACTCGTAGGGAATTAAAAGTTAAAATAAACTGTTTATTTTTGTAATTTCTAGTGTTTGTATATAATTTTTACGCAACAGATTCCCTATAATCAAATGTCACCGCACACCACTGAGATAAACATACGTCATATCTACAAATACCATACTGATATTGTTTTAATAAATAATAGTATTTCAAACTTGTATAATTTTCTTAAATATACGAACTTGTACATAATAAAGAAATGATTCAAATAGTATACAAAATTTTTTATGACAGATACAAACAGCAAATTATGTATTAAGTTATGTATTTTAATTTTAATTTCTTACCGTATTCAATCAACATATGTCTCCAGAAGTTTAAATTTAATTCTAAAAATATTTACATCTAAATTTCGAAAGCACAAATCTTAAAGTAAAAATAAAAACTTCATATGTAAATGTCAAGGACTGTTTAAAAAGTTGAGATCAAAATGAGAACTTCACCGCAACATCCTTATAAAGTCTCGTAATGGTTGTAGATTTATCTAAATTTTATTCAAAGAAATGTGTAACAAAATAAGAATAAAACGTATTCTGAGGTTATCAAAGATACATTTGGGAGTTTACATACATAATGCGTATCTCGAACACATGTGTATTCTCAAAAAATCTTCATATATCATTTCTACCACTGTTGCTGTATGCCGAAACGTAAAAATGTACTTACGTTAAGTCCACATACAGTCAATAATATCACAAAGCTTTGTTATGAAGATAGACTAAATTTTCAACCTCATTATAACACATCGGTTTCGAAATTTTCAGGCGTAGCCAAGAAATCGGATATTCTGTAATTAATTCTACATACTGTCTTTGTGTTACAATTTGATCTGCAATCTGTAATCTGAAAATACTAATTCACCTAATAAAATGGTTTCTATTAAGGACCACAAAGATATGTTTATATGACATGAAACAGAACTACATTTTAAATATAATCAGCTATACAGAATTACAGAATTTAATTTTGAAATGTGACTGTCACTGTCAATGAAGCTCCCAAATGAAATTTAATATCTTGATTTTCTCCCGGTAATCTAATCTGTAGATTTAATTATTAGGTTACTTTAACTAACGTTTATAGTACAGAAATCGGCCAGTTAAATAAATGGCGAAACTAGAATTTAAATTTAACCGAATAGGTTATTTAACTCACATAAAACCGGGCATGAAATACTTTTCATGAAACGGGACTGGAATTAGTTAAGACATAATAATTCGGATTAGTAGCTAATCGTTTCCATTAATCTGGGTATAATATATTTAAAAAATAACTAATATTGTAAATATTCAAGAACAATAAGTAACTTTTGGTTTTTAATATTACAGAAGTGTGGTGATTGAATGTGTTAAACAAATTTCAAAAATTCTTAAGTTAAAAAATGTTTCAGAATGTGTCAAAACTTTATTTTTTGTTGCACTGATTCATTTTTTAGAGCAGTCTTGTGGACATTAATAATCTAAAAGATTTATTGCGATGTTTTTATAATAGAGGCGCCACTATCGATGCGACAATGATCACATTATTAGCATGGCAAAAGCTTTCTGATCATAGAAAAAAAGACTAGCGACCTTATCACCTTGATACAATAAAACTGTTACCTCGCGTGAATGTCTCATTAAATTATAAATAAATTTAAAGTTATAACCAAAGTCAGTCAATTTCAATGTTGCGTCAAAGATGGGCATGACTAACAAAATACAACTTTTAAAATTGTAACCTACTAATCTATGACCAAGATAGGTTTCCTACAAATGTTACCCCTGTGAATAAATAGGTAATATACATGATGGTTCACAAATGCGTACCAACAAAACTGTTTTTTCAGTCGATATGAAATCACAAATCTTTATTAACTTTTTTCCATCAGATAAAAATCAAATTTAAAATTCAGCACAAATAACAAAAGCGCAATCAACTATAGCAATATTTTTCTTGTTCATTTCCAAATTACATTTTCGTGAAGAAAAGTTTCCTAATTATTTGTGAAACAATTCTATGAAGCTGAAGCTAATCAAATAATACATCTGTATACAAAAACTTTGTGCCAACACTTTTGTTGTCCCTTTGACAATACAACACCTAGTTTAATAATGGATCTCAAAGGGTAGATGAAAATTAATAATTTATAGGCAGCTCAACTATGCTTAAAATTCAATTACATTACTCTGATAGATCTATTGAGGTAAATTATTAGATATGCAACCGTAATGGACTGACTTGGTTAATAGTTCCAAATGTTTGAGTTTAGGAATAACTTGGGTTAGACGTAGATAACTTTCTACCTTACAATATATTCTGCAACTTTTCAGAATACCAACAAAAAAAATACAAGCAACGTCATCTACCAGTTACATTTTTTTGGGATTTTCATAACTACTTTGTAATGACTGGTTGTTGCGTACATTTGTACATAGTTTTAGTGAAGTTTATGGAAATATAATATAAGTTTGTTCTAAATTAGATAATCCTGACAGTTTGTGATTAGATCATGATCAGTTCATGTGTAGTTTGCACATGCGCGGATTATAGATACTTCCGGACCAATTTCCCAAAAAAAAGTTGTTTTTCTACGACCTCTAAATAGCTATTATTGTACAACTAGCAGATTATCTAAGTGTCACATCATGGAAGGCCGTGTGCAAAGAAAAATTTCAGATTTTTATGAAACTGAGGTCGAAATTTAGAAGACAATTTTTATTTACACAAAATGTGTAAAAATATTTTGAAGAATCTAAGATTTTATTTTATTAACTGTCCTTAATAAAAGAGCATTCTCCAAACATCTTTGGATTATTGTATTTCGGTTACTTTGAGGTATTCTAGTAAATGAGATAAATTGATATGAACCAACGATCGCTTTAATTTAGCAGATCTCATTTTATTTAAACACGAAACAAATTGATTTTTAATTTTTCATTAAAAAATTATCTTGTCTGTGGGAACAAGTCAAGTTAAGAATCCATTGAACAATTTTAATAAAAATAAAATCAAACTATAGTAACATATACCTATACGTAATTCACAATCATTATTGACTCTATAAGGAACCTACAGCTTATAGCGGTTTCCAAATAATAAGACAACGGAATTTTTATTCAAAGATTGATGAAGCAAGGATTTGAATTCCAAATCTCAGACTGAACTCAGTTTAAATTTGACCGCACCGCTGCATGTATGCTTAAAAAAAAACAAGTGGTTGTAGAATCAAGGATTCAAAAATAAATACGGTTTTTGAGTTTACTATTTGTAAGTAAGAATTTATTTTGAAAGTACTGAAATGGATATAATAAACACTGAATTTGAACTATGGACCACGCCATCCGAGAACACCGCTGGCCTTGTTAATATACTTCCCGCAACAAAATAACATGATAAAGCTGAAATTATGAAGACCAAAACATCATAAAAACATTGACACTAAATGGAATTACTGCCTATTTTTAGGTATGGAAACTGAGGTCTAATACTCCGGTAAGATTGAGTTGAATTGAGCTAAACAAATGAGCCACTGCTGTCTGTGCTATTATACCTAAATCTACAGAAAAATTGCTTATAAAAAACATAAAAAAATGACAATAATGAGAGACAAATATGAGCCTGGTTAAACAGTCAGGTCAGTTCTAGTCAAAATGTGCTAAATCAGTGAGTCACCGCTGTCTGTGCTGCTAAACCAAATTCTCCAGAAAGATTGCTTATAAAAAACATAAAAAAATGACAATAATGAAAGACAAATATGAGCTCAGATTAAACAGTCAGGTCAGTTCAAGACGAATTGTGCTAAACCAGTGAGCCACTGCTGCCCGCGCTTCTATACCTAACACTCCAGAAAGATTGCTTATTAAATACATAAAAAAAAACAGTGATAATAATGAACGACAAACTATCTCCCAATCTTGTGCGTAATGCAATTTATATGGGCGATATTATAAATTCATCCATTCGGTTGCAGGTCTGGTTTTTGTGTGTATATAGGATCACATATTGTGACAATATTATGCTAATGTAATACGCAGCGTATGAGTCTCGCGGCAAACATTGGTGGCAAACATTGGTGGCAGCGTTCGGCAGTCGACGTTCGCCAACGCGGGGTAATTTTTGTAATGGCTGCTTGAAAAACCGAAATTTACACTCACTGTGACAAGGGTTTGAAATATAGAACCATTGCCGAATGTTTAGATTGCACACGAATATCGGTTTGCAGTTTTTATGACTGATAACCAATCGTATTTTACAATATTTGATCTATATCTTTCATTTGGTAAGAATTTATAAACATCATCTACAACTGAAAACAAACGACTCTTCAGTAAATCTAAATAGTTACTAAAGAATGAAACTACAATGTAATGAAAAATAATCCAGTCCAACATGAAATATTATGAAAACATGCTGATATTGTTGTTAAATAAGAATTCATAATAATAAAGTTTTATGAAAAGCAACCGGGTTCCATCATTATAGTGTGATAGCTAAGTTTTAAATGTGTGAAGAAACAATAATTGCAACAATTTTACAACAAAAATAAAAGGAAAACAATAAAGTAATAGGAACTAAGAATTGTTTACGAATTGATGAAAAAACAAAATATCCATTCAGAATTGTAAGCGGTTTCAAATTCAAAACAAACAGAGCAAAGTCAACACGATTTTGGTAAATAAACATCCCTTGTAGAGTATCACACATTATTATAGATATTTACACTCCAAATATTGTTAGAACAGTTCTAAGGAACTTTGAAAATTAAACTTTGGAGAATGTATAAACACAACACTTTACACTACCGAAAAGCTCTTCTAAAAAGAGAAACTATGAAAAGAAATGATGAAAATCACACTGAAATATATAGCCACAAATAAAATATTTACAATAAAAAATATGAAAGTACTAATCTCAGAAAAAAGAAGGTTCGTATTATCAAATAATTTTCTCTAAAAAAATGTCGAACCTGTTACGTATAACTGCAAATGTTGACTCTTCCTGTAGAAACCGTAATTCTTCAGGTAACAATTTTACATGCATTTTAGTAGTAGTCATTCTGCAATCTCAACAAAGGGTAGTTCCGAAACACAGACACAACGGTAATTTTATTTGAATTGGCGAAACTAGAATTTGAATACCAAATCCTACACTCAACCTAATTAGAGTCGTAACGCATCAATCCAAGTGAGACACCGCTGTCCGTTACACAGTGCAATTTACGATATATATATATATATATATATATATATATATATATATATATATATATATACATATACATATATATAGTATAAAGAATGGGATATCCCATATATTTTTTTCTAAAAGAACAGTGAAATAAAATTTTTAATTAATACGCATCTGAAAAGTTTATCATGATCACTACAAATTTTGACCTGTACATATCTTCTACAGTAATGAACAAATTGTTAGTTGTACTTTGGATTGGTTATTTTCATATTCGTAATGCCAAAATATGTTTTTATATAAATTTATATGTATATGAATAACAAAATGATTCTTAGACATATCGAAATTTGATTTTCATAACGAAAACAATAACTAAGAAACATTTTGAAAATACCATGCTGAAGGGTGCCGCATGCATTTCTTCTTTCCGCAAGTTCAAAAAATAAAGGCGCAATTGCCTTTTTAAAATGAGGCAAGCAATGAAATTTGCTTAGGACACATAATGGCACTACACGTCGTAATAAAATTTAATCGCTCATAGTTCGCGAACAATGTAATATTTCAAAAAATATATTTATACTGATAAGTCACATTTAATGTATATTTTCATATTCCACTGCAAAATGGTAATATTCCAACAAAGGTACAAGTAGGATTTTATTATGAACTGATTTAAAATTTCATAAATGACGAAAACGATTCCGCGATAAATTTTCAATCTCGATACTAAATCTCGTCAGCATTCTGTTGCCCTAAGCCGTCGTCAAATAGCAGTTTAGAGGTAGTAGAATTTTTATTTAATTCAGGGACAGAACCCAACTCTTGTTGAGAAATAAACGTAAACGAGAGAACATTAAAAACGCATAAATATCGACCCACAGGTGCCGGAGTTGTAAAATGGCGTAGGCATTTTCCGATCACATAGCCATTGTTTGAATATTTTATAAGGAACTATATTTGATGCTTTATTCAAAGTTTTTGTTAAGGACTACCAAATGGGCTAAAATTAGCCGCATATGAACTTAATCCTTTACCGCTTATTGTGCCAAAAATGGGACATTTTTATTTATTTTGTAGTAAAATGTTGACATATGGCACATTCATAGCAACGGATCCCAAATATTTTCCCCCCGTGGTACATCAATTTCAATAAAAGTGGAGACAAAGAGTAACCGATAGGATCTTCCGTATTTGTACGTAAACGTAACAATTAATATTAAATAATTTTGTGTTTTATATAGGAACTCTACACCATATTCTAGAGCGTTCCAGAAGAACACAGCACACAATTCTGAAACCTCTACTACTTACTAAAACACTATTGAAGAACAAAGTTCTGGAACCTTTATACTATTTTCTAGAACGCTGTGAGTTCTAGAAATTCTACCTCTCAAATGTTTCGCAAGAATATAGTTCATACATATCTAAATATTTTTTGAACAAATTTTTATATCAGAACGAACATAAATTTAGTCAGCTGTTATAATAATTGTATAACAAAGAGTAAATATAGAATAATGTATATCAAATTAAGAGTTAAATACAACAATTTCACATCCTGAGGATGATCCCGGGTAGGATCGAAACGTCGATTTGAAGTAATTGTTTTATTGTCTGAAACCCAGTAATTCTTCTCTTTAAATAGTTCATACAATTTTGAAATCCCTACATAATTTTATAGAACGTACAATTTTAGAACTATCACATTATTTGCTAGAACGTTTCCCAATGATCATTGGGCCTCAAATATTTTTATTTTATAAATCTGGAAAGTTCATTGTTCTACAAATGCACTCCACAATTTCTTTTTAATATTAAATTATTTTTGTGTTCATAGTTCGAAGTAAAAAATGATGAAAAAATGAAAATATAAGTGAGCAGCAAAACATCAATATGTTAGCACCTCACCACAAAGTGTCCTCCTGAGCGATGGTAGCTAAACAAACGAACAGGAACAATGGAGCTCTTGCCCTTTGACGGCAGCTCCATCGATCAACCGACGCTGATATCAGTTGTTATCGCATCTCGACGCTTGAGACACCCGGAGATGAATCGCAATTAGCCGAAACGGGACATTATCCACGACAGAGTGGCGAAAAGAAGGATTATGAAGAACACGAGGTTCTCAAAACAAAAGGACCCAATTTAAATCCATATAACTTGCAAATGTTTTTTCATATTTAAATATATTCCTAAATCTAACAGTTATCTAGTTTAAGACTTAATAAAAACCGATAACCTATACTTTGAACAAATATTATCAACTACCTAATATGAAATTTCAATAACACTAATAAAAGGATGAAACTCTTAAAACAAAGTCTGTTTCAATCTAGTTTTTTCTTCTCAGTAGTAATCGTGAAGTCACTAAAATACATCTATGTTTGCATTGCTATCAGGTAAATAAAAAATGACTCGCCGTTTTTTTTTATGTAAATATAGTCCTAAATGTAACAGTTGTCTATTTTATGTTTTAATGAAAACCGGTTATCTATATTTTGAACGATCATTATCTACGAAAGAGTGGCGAAAATAAGGATTAAGAAAAGCAAAATGTTCTTCCAACAAAAGAATCCAGAAGTAACTTCCAACCAAATGTTTTTTTTTCATATTTAAACATATTACTAAATCCAAAAGTTGCCTAGTTTAAGACTTAATAAAAACCGGTTACCTATATTTTGAACCAACATTATCTACGGCAGTGGCGAAAAGAAGGATTAAGAAGAGCAGAAGTTTCTCAAAACAAAAGGACCCAATTTAAATCGAAATAACTTTCAAAAATTTTTTTTCATATTTAAATATATTACTAAATCCAAAAGTTGCCTAGTTTAAGACTTAATAAAAACCGGTTACCTATATTTTAAACGATCATTATCCACGAAAGAGTGGCGAAAAGAAGGTTTAAGAAGAACAGAATGTTCTTGCAACAAAAAAACCTAATTTAAATCGAAATAACTTCAAAATGTTTTTTCATTTTTATATACATATATTCCTAAATCTAACAGTTGTCTATTTCAAGATTTAATAAAAACCGGTAACCTATACTTTGATCGAAATATTATCAACTACCTAATATGAAATTTCAATAAGACTAATAAAAGGATGAAACTCATTTTTACAATAAGGTTTGTTTCAATCTACTTTTTTCTTCTTAGTAGTAACCGTGAAGTCACTAAATACCTCTATGTTTGCAGTGTTTCCAGATAAATAAAAAATGACTCGCCGTCCGCCGTCCATTTTGGATCGAACTAAATATAAACGAGTAACAAAGCCATATGCTGTCAGCCCTTTTAGGTTTAAACAAACCTGGCTTGAAGTGGATTATTCATGAAATTATTGAAATGATGGGTTGTTTAACAACCAAGTGTAAAGTAGTTCAAGAAATGGACTATTATTTTTAACACAAATTTCGAAGAGTAAGGCATGTGAAACTTAATCATTGGGCAGCAAAAATAAACACAAAAAACTAAATCTTTTTTTAAAATAGACATTTTTTTTTGTACTAATCAATATATTTTAAAATGTAGTAACCAATTTGACAAAATTTAAACCTTGTGTACGTCTTATATAACTAAAATGTCAGACTTCTAAAAAAAACTATTTCCATCCTATATAACAATCTTCGAATAAAAATATTAGACACGAATTTTATATTTTAAAATACTTTATAATACGTGAGAAATAAATTAATAAAGATGTATCGTCTTTACTTGAAAGATATCTTAAGAGAAAAGATTATTATATTCTATAAAACTGATTTTATATATAATTTTAATTTAATATACGTATTTTAAAAATAATTATTGTATAAAAACTTTAATTTTCACAAGGGGATTATAATTTTATTGTAGTAATTATCGTATGAAAAAAATCGTTTTTTAACGGAAAAATGATTAAAGTTTTATAACAATTAGTTCGACCTTAACGTACCTATAAAATCATGAAAAAAATGAAATACTAAGAATTAATGCAGTAACAATATCATGAAGAACAGCAAACTATTAAAATTTATTTCACAACATTCCATAATGTAGATAATAATTAAATCTTTTTATATCAAGTTATATTTTTAAAATTACAACTTACCACTTACAAAATTCTCAGTACATATTTTGGCGTATTATTACCATATTTTATACACGGAAATCCATAAATTGACGTCTTAAAATCTTTATCAAACAGCCAGTACTACGCAAAAACTTAGTATTACTCCGAAAAAAAAAAACGCTAACTGCATACAATAATATTAGTTTGATGTATGATTGTCCTGTGCTAAGAATATAGAGGTAATCGTTTGTAAATACTCCATAAGATGATTAAAATTTCACAAACTAAAAGCTAAAAAAATCTAAGTGACAACTGAATTGAAATCCTTACATTTCTAATTTTAATACAACTGAAATTTTATTAACAAAATTCATATTCCGTACAGAAGATTGCAAAAAAAGATATTCTCGAAGATAAAAAATTATATGAATATATTACAAAAAATAGTAATGGTGCATTTTGAACGTTTTTTAAATGTAATTACGAACGCAATAACTGTCAGTATAATATAAAATTTACTGTAGTTTTTCTACCACAAATAAATAAACAGCGAGGGAAAACAGCAATGATATATTTTATTTACGAATTAAAGCCTTAGTACAAACATTAAGTATACAACAAGACTACGTTAAACAGTTTTGCTAGAAAGCAAAAAGTCTTAAATAGAAAATACACTGTGGAAGAAGCATTCATCTTTACAAAGTCTACAGATATAAAGAATTATCTTGCGTATAAAATATTTGAATTTTTTAAGAATTCAATAAACAAATGCGTAACATGAAAACGATTTATGTGTAATGTGACGACCACATCATGTTCATCGTTTAACCATTAAACCGGCACTTAATTTGGACCAGTGGTATTTCGTCTGTAATAAAACGTTATTAACAAAGTCGCATCAGGTTACAAATGAATGTTTGATGACAAGCGGTTTGGTGGACCGGGGAAGCCATGTTCCATACAGCACAACATTGCAGGGTAATGCAATTTTAATTGTTTCCGTTATGCCGAAGTTTCATTTTCATTTATTATTTAAAGATGCTGAAGTTTTGAAAAGGTGTTGATGCGAAGGTATTGATGGAGGGTAATATAATTTATTATCTATTGTTGATAAAAGTGGGCCACAAAATAAACAACAAATAATAATACTGGCACATCCAGAAATGGGTAGACGATTAATGAACGCGAATCAATTACCTGTCAGCAATAAAACCTTTTATAGTTGTAATTGAACAAGTTGAATCTCAATTCTTACGCACTTATATTGACTGATTCTGACAGTTAATTTTACGGAAGAGTAGAAAATAAATCGTCCCTAATAGCTAGAGTAACAGCAGATCAATATTCAATTTTTTCGTATTTCAATAATTGGAATGAAGTTAGAGAAAACAAAGAGCAAGGTAAAGCAATTATTTCTGAATGATTAATAGTCGCTACTGAAATACGTGGGATATTTAATCACGGAAAGCCATTTTGTTGTATGATAGCGATAGCGTTAGCAGTTGAAATAATTTCCTTAATATTTCGTACCTTGAATACAACATCCGACAACAAATGTCATGGCATTTTTATTTCCTATTCGCTTTTATCTTCACATCAATTTACAAAAGATTTAATATTCTCAGTTTAAATTCTATAGTTTATACACAATTATATCATGGATAAATAAAAAACACTATCTCAGACATGTCGATAATAATGTACATAAATTTTTTTAATCACATAATTTTCTAGAATGTTTATTGTTTTTTAGAACGTTCCAGAAAAACAAAGAACATACTATTTTTGAACATTTACATTATTTTCTGGAATACCCCAAAAAAATAGAAAAACTGAACCATCTCTAGAAAGTTCTAGAATAACACGGTACACATTTCTGGAACCACTACTATTTTCTTGAACGCTCTAAAAGCACAATGTTCTAGAACTAGAACTTTTAGAACGTATCAAAAGACAGTTCATAGTTTTGAAATCCTTATATAATTTTATAGAACGTTCCGAAAATAAAGCACATACAATTTTAGAACACTTAAAATATTTGCTAGAACGTTTTCAGTAATCTTGAAGCCTCCAAATTTTTGTTTTTGTTTTATAAATCTCAATAGAGTTCCTTGTTCCACAAGATCACTCTACAATTTTTTTTTTCATTTAGTCTACAATATTACAACTTCTATTTCTAACAATTATTTCATAGAAAATATTAATAAACATACAATTCTAAATATTCCGTTTTAAATATAATACTGTCCCACAACAAACAAACATATCGTATATTATTATTAAAAAGTCTGACTTAAAAGAAATATTTTACCCTTTCAATAATAATTTGACAAAAAATGAATAGATATGAGGATTTCAAGATCCCTTACACCGATGTTCACAAAAATCTGTGCATAATAATTCAGTACATAGTTCTTTTGAGGCAGAAGCTTTAAATAAAATAGTATTTATTAGAAATTATACAATAAGAACATTATCTAAAAAGCAACCAATCTAGAATATATTAAAAGACGAAAAAAATTCTAAGGAATTGATTCTTAAATACGAGACAAAATATCTAAAATCGAACAAAAATTTGTGCACAATTTATAAATCGGCCTTATAAAGCATAAGCTTAAAATATATTTTCATTCTTATATGCTGCTTATAAATCAGACAAACTAAACAAAAAGAAATGTCTAAAAATTTAATTATATCAAAATGAAAGAAAAATTATCTAAAATTGACAAGAATATATACAAGTACATTGCGAATTATAAGGACGGAATCAAAATAAAGAACAATAAAAAGTATTTCAAATTGAAATGATAAAGGAGAAATTTATTTTTATTTATAAGGCAATATTCAGTTCTAAAGTGTAGTGTGAAACTGAAAGTTTTTGTGTGAAGAATTTCGCCGAAATACTGACGCGTTGTGCGTGTGCTTCTCGCAGTTTTTAATGTCATCATTCTAAATCACATTAGGTATGATAATTTCATTATATTTAAAATGAAATTACAGCACAGTTAATCACCGCTTTAATTTAATTTTAATTAAAACTGCTCTGAATCAGTAAGAAGCCTACGTGATGTTTTTGCAAACTTCTTCATTTCACATAGGGGGAACAGCCATCTCTCTTTATTTCCATGAAATACAACTGAAATTTGTACCATATAAATTATAAAACGAATCGATAAACCACATTGTAATTAATAAAAAGCCACAACGAATTATAAATTTATAAATTTTTCATGCAATTAATATAGTCTACCAACCAATATAAAAATACGTTACATTTAATTTGCAAAATGTTAACAAATTTTCAATTTGTCAAAAGTTTCAGAATTGAGACACATGTAAAATTAATTACTCTCGACAATGACTTTAGAAAAACTAAACCCAAGATGAAGACACCATGTTTTAAACTTTTGCTGTCAAATTTAATTGATTACCCTTAGTAAACATACACTTTAGAGATTAATGAGCAAATCCTAGAAAACCTAAAACGTTCCACTGATTTTACGCAACGATGAAAATTAGAACAAAATTACTTAAACTTGGGAAAATTAAACGAGTTTTTCTTTAAACATCATAAAAATTTACATCTTTTGCGACGTCATTGACAAGGTTGAAGTAGCCGTACAAATTTTTACTTCTACGCCGCCGGCAGTAAAAGCATCCATACAAACATGAAGAATCAAGCAATAAGCAATATCTTGTACCAGCCAAAATGTCTATAACACTAGATAACTTAAAAATAAAGTTACTGAAAATTATCAAAACTACAATATCTATTTTTGAAGTGCAAACTTCTACACTCACTTTTATTGTTAATAAGACAATATACTATTTTACGTATAAGTAAAGAAAAAGAATTAACTTTAAAAATCATTAAGTAATATATATTTTACGAAAACTTAAAGGATGTAGAAGAGAAAAGTTATGAATGCTAATATCTGCAAATATTTAATTGGACTAGAAATCAATAAAATATGATATATTTTATTTAAAATAAAACACAAATGACTTTAAAAATATTAATAGTGAGTAGTGATAAAGTGATCAATTCATGATGAAGTTAGTTCCGGCAATGAAAGACAAACGAATAACGAATAATCCACAAACAAACAAAACAGTGTCGTTACATGGCGGTTTTCATCTATCCGTTTCGATTTTGTTTGTAAATGTCGGCAAACGTGTTCCTCGCGGGACAATCATGGTCACCATGGCAACCGTTAGGAGAGTATGCGGCGATCCGGAGGGAAATCGACATGAAAGGACTGTATACACGGCACTAAATTTCTTCCATTGCATGTTTTATGGAATGGTGCGCGTCTACAACATTACAAAGCTTCTGTTTAATTAAAATATTTAAAATTTCAATGTGTTTTTCTCGTTTTGATTTTAATTTATTCGTCTGAATTGGATAGAATTAAAGCTCAGTTTTATTAACTTAATAATTAACAACGGCGAGAATAAATTACCAGCTCTTTATTACTGTTTAATAATTAATTACTTCCATAAATCGAACGCTGTATACTTCCGCATTCACGGAATATTCATATACAACACAAATTTTCATCAGTATCGTTACAAAGTAAAAAAACGTTATCTTTCCAAGCTACTAAACGAGTAAAAAATTTATCGCAATTTGTAATTTTTTTTTACGTCATTAATTACATCAATCACCGCATCCTGGTTGTGACAGTGGAGTGATTAATAAAACAAGTGACAATAGGGGAACATCTGAAGACATGATCGTACATTGTTTTGGATTAAGATCAGCTGAACTAGGTCAAGGATGTGTTATTGTTTAGTTGTCTCCTGCGTTGATGTATTGAGTGGAGCATATATCCCATATGAGTTGATATGGGGAACGATACCACAATAATCCTAATAAAATCCTGAATAATCATAGATATAAACTTGTAACATGTAAGAGAATAGAATTTAACCCAAAAACTCTATTTATACCACAATATTAGTGTATCTTCACACAGCATCGAAAACTATCGCAGAGTTATTTGATGAAATACGACTTAGTTTTATTTAAAATATTCTAAAAGGAAAGAGAAATAGTCACTTTAAAATGAGTACGAAATGAATACATACTTTATAGAAAAATAGAAAAATGTTTTCATAAATAATTATCAAATATGATAAATTCATTAGTGTTGTTATATAGCTACGTACATCTCAGTAAAGCTGAGTTTATGAATGTGCTGTATTGTTAAACGTATCTCAGTATTGCTGAGATTAAGTGATGCTACAATACTGCATAGAGTAGTTGAAATCTTACTATTGCTGAACACATCGACATGTTAGCTGTGATGCTTAATTCATTAATTTGATTTTATTTGCATTGTGGTTTTATATATTTCTGAGTTTAAATCAAATAGATATATTGTTTATTTCAACTTAATTGTTATAATTGTAAGTGAAAGTAAATTACTACATTATATATCAATTGTAATATTGCTGTACTACTTAATTGGTAAAAAGCTGAGTAAAACTCAGTAGAGTTCCACAATACTGCATAGAGTAGTTGAAATCTTACTATTGCTGAACACATCGACATGTTAGCTGTGATGCTTAATTCATTAATTTGATTTTATTTGCATTGTGGTTTTATATATTTCTGAGTTTAAATCAAATAGATATATTGTTTATTTCAACTTAATTGTTATAATTGTAAGTGAAAGTAAATTACTACATTATATATCAATTGTAATATTGCTGTACTACTTAATTGGTAAAAAGCTGAGTAAAACTCAGTAGAGTTCCACAGTACTGCTAAGTTTGACTCAATTGTAATCATAAGTTTTATATATACTTCATTCGTAAAATACAGAGTACAACTCAGTACTAGAGTTCTAGAGTGCTGCTAAGTTTGACTCAATGTATAAATAATCAAGTTTCTTAAAATCATTTCAATATTCTTCCGTTGTCCCAACATCTCGACATTGCTGAGTTCAACTAAACATTGCTAAATTCATCTAAACATTGCTAAATTCATCTAAACATTGCTGAGTTCATCTAAACATTGCTGAGTTCATCTAAACATTGCTGAGTTCATCTCGACATAGTAGATCTCCGCTACGTTGCTGAAGCCTTCTTTAGCTGGGTTCTGTGTTGCTGAGATGGTCGCAATTGTAATCATAAGTTTTATATATATTTCATTCGTAAAATATAGAGTACAACTCAGTACTAAAGTTCTAAAGTGCCGCTAACTTACTCATATTCAAGTTTCTTAAGTTCATTTCAATCATCTTCCGTTGTCTCAACATCTCGACATTGCTGAGTTTATCTAAACATTGCTGAGTTCATCTAAACATTGCAGCGTTCATTTAAACATTGCTGAGTTCATCTAAACATTGCTGAGTTCATCTAAACATTGCTGAGTTCATCTAAACATTGCTGACTTCATCTAAACATTTCTGAGTTTATCTAAACATAACTGAGCTCATCTCGACATTTTTGAGTTCTTCGCTACGTTTGTGAAGCCTTCTTTAGATGAGTTCTGTGTTACTGAGATAGTCGCAATGGATTTGTATCGCTAAACATAGCCCGGCAAATCCGGTGATAACATTTATTTTACCGCCTGTTCGTCTTCCCACCTGTTGTGAAGCCCGGTTTGATTTAGAACTCTCATTCTCTGAAACGTGAATTCCTCCTGGACATACACGTCCATAAATTCGGGGGTCATACATGTTCGATCGCCCTTATAAAAAATTTATACGCCGATTTATTCCCGAAAGCAACTGCGGTCACTTTTTGCGAAATTTAAATTGAGCAGCATGTGCAAACTTCAAAGGGAAAATGACTTTTTGCATGACTGGTGGATTTTTTGTGAAATCTTGTTCGTCGTGACCACAAAGGGGTCATTATAAGATTTCTTGTTAGTTGGTGATATAAATAAAACCATTAATATACGCACATACAAGACAAGTTTACACAGCAAAATTTGAAACATGTACATTTCCTTTCTAAGATTAATTAAAATTTAAGATTTCAGGTGAATACATGTTATAATGTCTTATTACTTTTAAAACATGAACAGCTTTAATAAACGTCAAAAATCCTATTAAAAAGACCTATAATGAAATATTTTCACGACTTTAATAAACTTGTGTCGTAAAGATTTTACGAGACACTTCAGTAATCACAGAGTTTGTATCTTGAACATCAATACATTTTTTCTTGTACGAAACTTGGAGACACGAGATAATGAAGTTATAGACAATGTTATCGTTGTCCCTTGTTATGGGCAAGGGTAAGGTGTTGACACTGAGATAACTATTCTCATCATGGAATAATGGATATCAGAAATTTTAAATTATAACAGTTACACCAAACAAGATAAAGTAATATTATACCAAACAGGTTATAATTATTATATCAAGCAGGTTAAAGTAATAATAATAAAAAGCAGGTTAAAAACCAAGCTAGTTAAATTTATACGAAATAGGTGTACGTTATACCAAACACGTTAAAGTTTGGTCAATAATAGTAATACCAAACACTATAAAGTTTGGTCAATAATAGTAATACCAAACACTATAAAGTTTGGTCAATAATAGAAATACCAAGCAGGTTACATTTATACGAAACAGGTAAAAATTATACGAAACAGGTAAAAATTATACGAAACAGGTAAAAATTAGACGAAACAGGTAAAAATTATACGAAACAGGTGTAAATTATACCAAACACGTTTTAGTTTAAACAGATCAAATTTGTACTAAATAGGTTGAAGTTTGGTCGAACAGATTAAAGATATACCAAACAGATAAAACACAGTACGACACAAATTTAAATTAAATTAAATAAAGTAGGTTAAAATGATACGAAATTATTCAAAACTGATTGAAAAGATCCCAAATATATTATAAGGAAGAAAGGCAAAGTTACATTTCCTATGTAATGAAATTTTTATTATTTATAATTTTAATACAATTATTTATATTTTAAATTGATTAGTAACTGATAAAAAAAAGCAAAATTATTCCACCTTATTTGTTTTATTTAGAATACATTATGTGGATCTCTTATTAATATGGAACACAACAATACATCGCATAGTACAAAAAGATGCAATCCCCTTAATATCATGTGTTTGGAACCACTGTCTCTCCAATATTAGTTAAAAGATTATCAACACTCATTTTAGTTCGCGAACAAACTGCCTCACTGCCGAAAATTTAATACAAGCCCAATTCAAAATAAATTCATGTCAGTTTGTGGGGGAGACTTTTGGCACAGACGCCGGAGAAAGCATCAAACCCGTCCGAATTCTGTTTTCGCACCTGTTTGTAGAAACCCATTTATCTTGGCGACAGCTACAGATTCCACTGGCCGTCGAATATTCTCCAAAGACAGTTTATCTGTGACAACGCACGGATAGCGTCAGACAAAGGAGAACCCGTTACAGAATCAAGTGATTTATGGATTTTTCAACTAGTCGATATTTTTTGCAAAACACAAACTTTAAAAACTTGTGAAAATGTTTGTCTAAATAATCAAACTTTTAATTAAATACGTCGGCTGACAAAAAATAATTTCAGTGATCAAAGAAGTTCAACGTGAAATTAAACGTTGGAAAAATGCTAAACAAATGTTGACAAACGCCAAATTAAACATCAACCTACATAAAGGTAGAGCAGGTTCAGTTGAATTAGCGACACTACGTTTAATAAATTTACTTTCTGAATTTAATAAACGAAAATCTTTTTTATTCTAAAAATAATTTATAATGAAATATGCCAAAAAATAATTAATCGATCAGTAGAACTTATAGAAACATATTCAAAATTATCTACGAAAAAATATAGATTTATACTTACTAACAGCTACATTTGTTACTAAATAAAAATATACCTGTTGAAACCATCTCAACAATACTATATCTGAGTGATGTTAAGTTTATCTTTACATTGCTGAATTCATCTCAGTGTCTTTTATTGCTGATTTCTTCTTAGTGCAGCAAATATCAGATTTATAAACGAGTTCATTTCAATATTACAATATTAATTTTAATATCGCTGAGTTAATCTCAGTCTTGCTGAGTTATCACAGTTTTGCAATTTTAATATCGCTGAGTTAAATCTCAGTCTTGCTGAGTTATCACAGTGTTGCTATTTTAATATCGATGAGTTAAATCTCATTCTTGCTGAGTTATCACAGTGTTGCAATTTTAATATCGCCAGTTAATCTGTCTTGATGAGTTATCAGTGTAGCTTAAGTTCGTTTTAATTTTTTTTGTTGTCAGTATTTCTGAATTAATTTGTTTTATCCCAATAATGCTGAGCTATCTAAGTATTGTTGAGTATCTCAGTATTGCTAAGTTATCTCATTATTGCTAAGTTATCTTAGTATTGCTAAGTTATCTTAGTATTGCTAAGTTATCTTAGTATTGCTAAGTTATCTCAGTATGGCTAAGATCTTAGTATTGCTGAGTTATCAAATTACCGAGTTCTAAATATTGCTGATTGCTGATGTATCTAAGAATTGCAAAGTTCTAAGTATTGCTGAATTATGTAAGAATGCAGAGTTATTTATATCTGTTTTTATAAATGTTATAAAGTATAAATCCAACACCTATAAATTTCGATTTAAGAGATTTTCATATGAGTACAATATAAAACAACACCTATAAATTTCGATTTAAGAGTTTTTCATTTGGGTACAATATAAAAACTATGACGAACAAAGTTTTTAAGAACAAAACTAAAATTTCTGTTATTCCACAGGTTGTAAAGTATTAAAATAGCGCCAAAGTGAACTCGACATTATAATTATAATAAAAGAAAAACAATTATGAAACAGTCAAATATAACTGCGATATTATTGTTTACATTAAATGCACTGATACATTTTGCTAATGTTGGCATATAAATCAATATGATATTGAATTCACAATATATCAGTCTGGTAACGATAACAAACATTTTAATATCCTACGATAATATCAAATTTCAAAAGAGTAAAATACTATTGAACGAATTAATAAAAAACTATGAAGCACAGACAATCTGGCGCATCCACCAAAATTGAGCTCAACAAGTAACTTTTTTCGGTCTATTTTCCAAGGGTCAATGTTGCACAAGTTAAAACCTGTCAAGAAGAAATGAAACGTCGGAGTTTCATTTGTCATCCCAACGCAATAACGAATGAGAAATCTTAGGATGACAGGAAGAATTGCAGAAATAATGGCGTACAAAAACAGACACAAAGAAAAACGGTTTTTATACATTAACAGATGAAATATAAGTTGTGAAGGGAAAATATATATAATGGAATTTAGGCCAGGCTGATTTTTTGCGCTTTAATCGCCAGGGCGTGGAATTAAAGAGCTTTTTAAATATTTCAAACCATTAATTAAACAGCGGAAAACAAAAGTATATTTAAACAAATTGTTAAATAAAATTTTTGCTCTTCACGTGATAAAAAATATAATAAATTACGCTAAAGTTAATGTTTTATAAGTTTCCTTTAAATAAAGTTTCAATTTAATATTGAAACTAAGAAAAACTTACAAACCTGTGTTCCAGGATTTTCTTATGCATTTTCCAGTGCATTCCGTGCAAAATTGAAACACAGATGAGATATTTTGACAGGAGAAAGAGTCTAAACATGGCTCAGAACAACGTTAATCAAATATAAGCTTTTGAAATATAGCTGTAAATAAATAATGGTTATTTATTGGAGAAAACACTTTGCTAGGTATCAGGTTTAATTCGTTCGTGATATATTGCGTTCAATTATAATACGAAGTTTTTAAGACGAAATTATGAGACGGAAAATTTATTATTGCAAACAACAAGAATGGAGTAATTCATCCACAGTGCTCTTAGCAAAAATTAGATCTAAACGAAAGTCGAACTTTGATGAACTGAACCAAATATACTCAATATAAAATGTATGTTTTGTATACTTTTAAGAGTGGCATAAAGAAAAAGTTTTTAAGACGAAATTATAAAACTGCAAATTTATTATTTCAAAACATCCTAGAGTGAATAATTCTTCTCCTAGAATCTTCAAAAAAAATAAACCTCAACGAAAGTCGAATTTGGATAAACAGAACCAAATATACCCAATATAAAATATCAGTTCTGAATACTTTTAAAAGTGGTACAAAGAAAAAACAAACAGCAAAATATAAACAAGCATTCGTAGCCTAAATTGGCAGATCTCGGACAGAAACGGAGCAATTTTTTCGTCGATGCCGGTGCGCCATCAATGATGCAAGGTCAATCAGGAAGGCCTGCCTTTTGGTGAATATTTCACGCGGCCCTGCCGATTTTCTCCGGAAATCTTTCCGGGGGATGACCTCTCCAGACATCATTCACCTTCGATACGAGAAATTAATCCTTTATTGACAAGGAAGGCAAAGCACTCAATAGTAATATTCAAAAACTGAAATTTATAGCCACATTTTGTAGCGACTTTTTCAGTTCTAATTCTAATTTATTTTTCTCTTTGGATAATTATAATAACTCGGTTTATTTATTTTCTAAATCAGCATTAAGTTGTTTAACGTTGTCATTCAGTTTATTTGTTTCTTTAAATTCGTTGAAAAGGGCAGATTCTTTTTCTTCATAGTTAAAAACTTTAATTGTTAACACATAATGTAGACCAGAATCACTCAAAAGTAATATTCAAAAACCAAAGTTTATAGTGACACTTTTGTACAAATATTTATAACACATGTTTACACCCAGATGTACGTGAATAATAAAAATAAAGAAAACTCAAAAAAGTAATTCCATAACCAAAAATGATACACATTTTTGTGAAAATATTCTTATTGAAACTGACTTAAAAATTTGACGATGCAAATCATAAGAGCACACCTTCGCAAATCAGAATCATGTGCACAAAAATACTAAACAAATGATACAAAGAACTAGACTTAAAACTAGGACACATTGCAGCAAATTAATTGATCAAAAATTTGATCAAGAATTAGATCAACTAGAAACTTAGGAACAGGAAATTTGTGTACAATCACGATATAATTAGTAGCAATAAATAAAACAGTGAACTGTTCTATATATTTGAGAAGCTGTAATAAATTCTACGTCGAAATAAAATGATTATTACTGGAAAATTATACCACATATTTGGGTAGCCATTTTAATCAAAAGAGCCGATAATAAAGTTTAATCTGGAGTAATCAAGCAGCAACTAAAAACAAGAATCATTAACTACCAATTTGATAAACTAGAACAAAAGAGTTATTTTTGTAGCAAAGCACACTTTCTAGACACAAAAAGCAGCAACAAATTTCCGGTAAATACATAAATCAAATTTGTAAGTAAATAGAGTACACACAATGTAGCAACAAAACACAATAACTAGGAACTAAAAATCTAATCAGTGAAAAAAAATCAGTTTTGTGTCCCAAATTTTGATTTTGGTAAACAATGTACATTGACAGAACACGACGCGCTGATTTCAAATTTTTAAACGAAGTTTAATTATCTCTTTTTGTTCCGGAGATATTTTCTGTCAAAGTTGCATCTCAAAAAAGTGGGTTTTTTTGTTATATCTCTCAAATGGGTAGAGATACAATCTCAACGATTATACCAGTCTATTCTACGGGAAAATTTACATATAGAAATGTTTTCTCTGCATATACGTTCTTCAGAACTATTAGATGAAAAATGAGATAATCGAAAAAACCTAATTTTTAAAATTTCTTCGAGGAACTTTTTTTCTTCAATACTTTTCATTTTCTAGACTTAAGTAAATATCGGTGAGCTGATTTCAAATTTTCAAACCGAATTGAATTATCTCTTACCGTTCTCGAGATATTCGTGTTCAAAGTTGAGTTTTTGCAATACCTAAAAAAACAGGTTTTTTAGGTATACCCCCTTAAGGGTTAGGTTTACGACTTCGGCGACCTCACCATTCGATTCTACGGGCAAAATTACATAAGTGTACCAATTTTCAGATTTTTATTCCAACAGATACAATATTCAGAGCGAAAAAACGAATTCGGTGAAAATCGAAAAAAATGCCTGATGAACCCCTTACGATTTTTTTCGATTTTAGCCATTTTCAGTTTTTCCTTTCTAAAAATTGTATCCCTTGGAATAAAAATCTGAAAATTGGTACACTTATGTAATTTTGGCCGTAGAATCGATTGATGTGGTCGCCGAAACCTTAAACCTAACCATATAAGAGATATACCTAAAAAACCTATTTTTTTAGGTATAACTTTAAACTCAAATATCTCGAGAACGGAAAGAGATAATTGAATTCTGTTTGAAAATTTGAAATCAGCGTATCGATATCTATTTAAGACCAGAAAATGAAAAGTATTGGAGGCAAAAAGTTTCGAGCCTAAAAATTGAAATTTAGATTTTTTCGTTTTTCTTATTTTTTACCTAATCGTTCCAAAGAACGTATATGTCGACAAAACATTTCTTTATGTAACTTTTCCGGTAGAATCGAATGGTAAAGTAGTTGAGATTGTATCTATACTAGTTTTTTAAATATACTCAAAAAACACATGTTTTTGAGGTACAACTTTGAGTGCTAATATCTCTGAAACAAAAAGAGATAATTAAATTCCGTTTGTAAATTTGGTATCAACGTATCTAATTCTTTAAAAAAAATTACTAATAAAATTTTGCAAAATTTGAAAAACAAAAAAAGTAAAAATATGATATTTTTAAATATTTTAGGGTTTGCGCTAAAATACAGCATGGGCGGCTTTGAGAATTACTTCCCCTGTTATTACTACATACGTAACTATTATATTATTAATAACTAACGTTATAAATTCACCTTTAAAAAGAAGAACATATATATTGTGTATAATATATTAAAATATATAAGTATCTAATCCATTCCAATTTACTTGAATTTGACATTTTTAATAGCAATAGTCTCCAAGTGACAATAACAAACTAAAACTGTCCAGTTCCACTTGGAAAAGGTTTTGTAAATAATCTACCTTGCTTGACGACTTCGAACAAGTGCCATACGTTAAATGAATAAATCGATAAATATAGGAGAAAATATAAAATTTATAGTTGTTAATCTTCACAAATAACTTGAAGCATTTTCTTTTTTAATTTTTTATTTCATTTATATTTTTAAAAGGCACTATGCCTCTAAATCTTGGTTAGCTCAAACTTTTACTTTATTGTAGCAATCAAATAAAAATTGTGACAGTATTTTGCTAGTGTTAATGAGTAAGGTTATTCCTGTCCAGTTAACCTAGTTAAAGTACACCTTTATGGTACCAAAGATTTAATTTTACGTCCCTAAACAGTACACGTAACTTCATTACAATTTTTTTTATTTCAAATCCAGCCGTTACCTAAATCACGCGACATGGCTGAAATTCAAAAGTTCATAACTCCATTACAAAATAGTTGCCTCTTTCTGGTATAGGACCCACTTAAAGAAAACATGTTTAGGTAATTCGGTTTAATTGTGATGCAGTTGGAGTTTAATCCCCGTGCGAAGGAAAGTAGCGGTGGTTGTTTATATCTTTTTGTGCCTCATCTTGCGCCGTATAAATAGTTGAGCAGCTCAGCAGTTGCGCACCGCGCTGCGGACGCTGCAGTGGACGCGAGCGTGAACATGAGCGCGTGAACCACGCTATTCGCCGGGAATTATTTATAGCGACAAGCATGTTGCGTGAGGCGAGCCTAAATTTCGATTTTCAACGCGTAGTCTTACACTTTAAAACCACAATAATATTCATACACCATATATACTATACTCTGTTTTTAAACTATAGACAGTAACTAGAAATTCTAGTGAGAAAATCAAAGACTGTGATTGGCTGCTGCGCCATTTAATGAAGTCGCATTTAACCAGACAAAATGTCAAGTTAACGTTCTCAAACGTAATTCAAACGTCAAACTCTCAGTAGTTGTCAAATCACTAGTTGAATTTGCACGTGTTTTTTGTTTCATTTTTTTTTTTGTGATATTTCACGATTAAAACCAGTTCTTTTCAGAACTACTAGTATTTCACTAACGTTGTGGTTGTAAACGTGACTTCGTCTAGTGCTGTCTATAGTCTAAAAACTGAGTATAGTACTTATCTCAGGTTCAGAAAACGGATTATTCCCTAACACAACATTTAGTCCTATTTTCGACTGTTTTGTATTCATAAAAAGATGGAGTCACTAACTCGATTCTAAACACAACACTTCATCTCATATCTTAGAGATATATAATAGCATGGCACTTAGCTCCTTACAAGCTATAATGTGTTGTTGTGAAGAGCATCAAATGACGAAAAATAGAAATGATTCTTAGTGAAATTTTTCATTTATTTTCATAGTAGTTATAATAAAACAGTTTAGTGATTTTTG
Source organism: Stenolophus ochropezus (assembly GCA_035578165.1). Lineage (NCBI taxonomy): Eukaryota > Metazoa > Arthropoda > Insecta > Coleoptera > Carabidae > Stenolophus > Stenolophus ochropezus. The sequence continues at coordinate 2,834,323 of JAQOWZ010000028.1, read as the reverse complement.
TAATTTCTATATATTATTAAGATTGTTTTCAAGAGTAATAATCTACATTTTATTTTATTTGCAGAGGCTTCGATTTTTACAGAAATGAAATTTTATATATAAATGACGTCACAGAAGTTTACAGGGAACTTATGGTCTACCTATAATTGCGTGCGCTGGGTTCTCCTGGTAAATTTTGTCTCAATCTACGACCTACGTTTAAAAATTCAGGTCTCATCTCTTTTAGGCAAGCGCATAACTCACTTGTGACGTCAAAAAAGTTCGATGATAAATCATAAATTATAAATAAATGAAACATTTAATTACATATTAAATTATAATTATTTATATACTTCGATTAATTATTTTTTACATATACACTGTTAACTTTCTGAAAAGTGAACTAACTTTAATTCCAATTCGAAAAAAGAATTACCGTAGTATTTATTTCAAAAAATAAATCTATTATATATATAAACATAAAGAATTAACCACTAATTCAATATTTAGTCCTGTTTTTGTCACAAACTCAGGTTAGTTATTCCCCTTGTTAACTTTCTGAAATGTGAACTATCTCCAGTTTCAATTCATAAAAAGTATTACATATGTTATTTAATTAGAAATATATCTCTACTATACAATAAAAATTTACAATAAGATTCAGAAAAGGGATTATACCCCAACACAATATTAAGTCCTGTTTTTAACTCAGTTTCGTATTAATAAAAAGTGTCACTAACTCAGGTTAAAGTTAGTTATTCCCCTTGTTATATAACTGCAATGTCAACTAACTCCAGTTTCAGTTAATAAAAAGTAATAAATATATTATTTAATTCGAAATATAGCTCTACTATACATACATTTACACTCAGATTCAAAAAAGATTTAACTTCGATGGACAATATAATTTTAAAAAATGTCAAATAATTAAAAGGCAACTTTATTTTTAATTTTATTCCTTTATCGCCTTATTATTTTGCCTTCGTACTTAAAATATATGAAGAAACTTCTTTGTTAACATTTAATACATGTATCGTATTATTAACGAGACTAAAAAAATAATAATTACCAAATTGAAAAATTTATGAGAAAACATAAATACAAACAGAATTTGCAGATAATTTGTACTGCAACAAATATATTTTAAAATAAATCTATCTCCAAATATACTTAGAAGATATTCATATAATGAAAATCAGCAAATTACATTTTTATTTGCATTATTGTTATTTAGTACATTTAAATGCAAAGCAAAATTATGATTTCATTATTAGTAAAATCGATAACATACTTATACAAGACAAGTTAAAAAAAATTGTCCTTATTTGGGACATTATACACAAGACTGTATACTATTTATATAGTTCAATTATTTTACTGTACAAAAAGGAGCGATACAATTAACATGCAGAAAAATACTTACTTGTAAATATGCAGTAAATATGAATAAAGTTTAAGATGAAACCAAATCGGAATTGTTAATGAACCATAACAAATGTTGGTGTAAATAATCAACAAGGTATATCCTGTGGGAACACAGAAGTTAGGTTAGAAAACCCACTGGCATTCCCAGTGTCTGCCAATAAATAAATCAAGTGACGCATGCCCCAAAGGGCGCGAATTTCCCTGTTACCTGCCCTGTCGTTCGCTCCAGTCTATGAAAGCTGGAATTGTTTCAGGGCCAAAGGTTCGGGAATCACCGACGTGGGGAGTTTATTGGGGTTATTTGGGAATTATATTGAGGCGGATTGCCATTTTTATTCACGCACAAATGAGAAAAGGGCTGTTCCGAATTTTATCCCACCCTTAACAATAAAGTAACATTTATATACATGAAGCTACTACAAACAAGAATGAATAAACCGAAAAGAACTGATAAAAATCATGTCATAAATTACAAAATTAATTTTTAGTTTGATTTGTCACAGCATAGGCGTTCTATCTGAAGTGGAAAGTGCAGTACAAATATCATTTAGAAGTACACATTATACGATTAAAAAGCCGTAAAAACTACGGAAAAAATTCTTGAAAATAACAAAATTAATTTTTAGCAATTTTACTCTTGTCACCAGCCATTTTAGTTCATTAATCATTTTTAAATATGAATTTTATAATAAACAATTTTAATTCAAAAAACTGACAATGTTAAAATCATGTCGAAAATGACAAAATTAATTTTTAGTTTGTTTCTTTAGGGTACAGCTATTCAAGCTGGAGTGAAAAGTACACTATAAAGACAAATTTGAAGTATTCTTTATATAGTACACGATTTTATTTCAACAAAATTCAATAAGTCCAATTAAAAAGGACCAAAAAAATTGCAGAAAGATTCCAACGCTATATAATCCCAATCAAAATAAAGAGTGACCAAAGACATTTTAAAGTTTGAATTATATAGTAAACAATTTTATTTTAATGAGATTCAATAAACTGGAGAAACCACAAAAAAAAAATTACAAAATATTTTCAGTAAGGTTTGAGTCGATACCATAAAACCAAAAATTTCACTACAAAGACCATTTACAAGCATTATTTACTTAGTAAGCAATTTTATTTCAACTAGATTCAATAAAACAGTTAGCATATTTGATTTGTCAAAGGTTTTGTATTTAGATATAATTTAATTATTATTATATTTCTAGTAATATATAAATTTAAGTTTGTAGTGTATATTTATCCATATAAATTCTTGACTCTTATCATATTTATAAAGTATTATTATTATTATAATCACACATATATTTAAAATATCATAATATAAATGAATTATGTTTATTGCTTACTACTTTTTGTTCTTGTACTTCAGTCCTGTAAGGTTTTTGTATATTTATATTTATAGATAATATAATTATTAATCTGGTAGTTTATATAAATAAAAATAATAAAAAAATATGTTCTATTTAATACACCATTAAATAACAATGAAATATTTTAAACAATGTAAAGTTTCCCAACTGTTAAATTAATATTTGTTTAAAGTTTGTAAAGTATTAAAACCCAATTGCAGAAAATTAAAAATGGTTGCACGTTATTGGCTTAACCAAAAGTTTTACGAAGATTCCGCAATTATTAACAATGGCAAGAAACCTTAACTTTAGTTCAACTTTCCCAGTTAGCTGAAGTTTAATCCGCAAGATAATGAAATATATTCTTTGCAGTTTTTATAGCTATTAAACACAGATTTAGATAAGCTAATTCTTCACTGCGCGAGGAAATAAATTTAAAGTCAAGGAAAAATGTATAGGAAGGCAGCTCGTGTTGATTTTTAGGTCACATTTAAATAAAAAATTCAATAACCGTTACGAAATTTGGTGGCAGCGAAAACATTAGGATAAAATACTAAAAATAACAAAACGAATGACGAATTTAGTGTTAAATAAATTTTACTTTAATACTATTAAAACAAATGTAAAAACCTGGTGTATTTTTTGCAAAAAACAAGAAAAATTAGAGAGGGTAGGAAAGTAAAAACTGGGTTAACCACTCATCAAGAGTTACGAACTGTTTTTACTGGACTGTAATTAGCGGTTCAACTTTGTTAAACGCGGGGTTCAACCGGGAATACAACATGTAGAAAACAAATTCAAACAGAAGAATTGAATGAATAACGCGATCAAATAAGCAAAAGAAGTTCTAATGTTTCTTTTAAGAGGTAATAATTAAGTGAGTAACTGGGCAGGACGTTGCCCTAAATGAAGCTTCAAGAATCCGTTTTTCAAGTGAGTGAACTTTCAATTTCTTGCTCGTAAAGGCAACGACGGTCATTATATCCCTTCATAACACTAATTCAGATAATTGGGCTGTTACAAAAGTCGGCCAAAATGCCCAGCACGAGAATAATCAAATTTCAATATCACAAATTTATAAACAATTTTACAATAATTATTAATTATAAATAATTTAATGAGAGCCATGAAATTACCGGTGAAATTTACTAATGGTATTTACTTAGCAGTAGTTATGAGCAAATTTAACCGAATAAATTCATAGCTTCAATTATATTTGTTTGAATTTATCACGAATGACAACAGTTCAAACCTAAAATATTTCATATTAACTAATGTATTCATGTCTATTTGTTTTACTACGGTTTTATCAACTTATTCCACTAAGAAATTATCTTCTGCAAAGAAATGAAGTAATTTGATTGGATAAATTTATCGGTAAAATTATTACGTAGTACAAAACAGGTGTAAAAAAATACATTTAAATCGTGACACCGAAGGTGGGAGATTTAAGAATCAATTCTCACTACTTAGTAATGAATTACAAGAAAATTAAACCGAATAAATGCATACCACGAATTATACATGCTTAATTGTAAGCAAATTTTACCGAATAAAAACATAGCTCGAATTATACAAGCTTGATTATTTCATAAATCATGACAACAAACGTGGCAGACCTAAGAATCAATTTTAATTACTTTTGTAAGAATAATAAGCAAATTTAGAAGCTAGAAACAATAACGTGATTAAACAATAAAATTGACAAAAGGTGAGTAATGAGAACCAAACTACTTGAAATAGAAATGTAAGAAACCAATTAATAAATTCGATATAATACAAAAGAGCCGATGGAACCAACAGTTACTGTTTGGTAAGAAAAAAACAATAAACAAAATTTAAGCACAACCCTACTGCTGTGGTTTTTATTAAATTTTATCGTTAAAATACTGCCTTTCTCCATGAAACGAAACGTTTTGATTGGGTGAAGATGACGTGAAAGTGTTTTAAAATTATTAGTAAATATCTTTTTGACATTAGTTTCAATATTCAGAAGTATTAGAATATGTAGCAAATAATTGAAATGAAACAATTACAGCGGTTATAAAACAGGTTAATCAGTGTTCCTGCTATGACCCCATTTCAGCAGGAGGCTTACAGGAGCATCAGGTGCAGGATCAACCAACACGTTAGCAGGATTCAAAGGTCACAACGCCAGCGAAATTGATGCTGCTCCAACAGATGTTTCAATTATTTCTATCATGTTATTATGTCCAACGTTTTACACTAATCACAAGTTGCTAAACAGATTCAAAGCTTTAAAAGCTTCAAACATGTACGGAAAAAAGGTTTAACCGTTTTATTACTTTGTCACTGCGACCAGGACGTATTGTGATAACCGTTTCTTAGTTTTTGGGAACCAGTTCCAGATTTTTATGAAGCTCTTAACATATATTAGTGCATTAAATACAAATAGTAGTAGTAATGGTAGTTTAGAAATAGTCACCAAATATCATAGATCTCGATTTGGGCTTAAACAAGATCTCAACTTTGCTTTTAATTATACAAGAAATGGAACTACAGGAAAATAAATAATCTAAGAAATCAATAACAATAATAAAAAATTATTATTCCTATTCATACTTTAGTAAACCAATAATTTCACATAACCAGCCGATTAAAATAATGTTATACTAGAAATAGAAGGAATTTAATTTCAAATTTTAAATGTTTTACAAGAAACTATGTGGTAGCTTAAATAAAATATTGAATAACAATGATTTATCTTTTCGTGTGGACGCCTGTCTCATTGAAGTGAACATAGTATATGCATTAGTTGTAGACATCTTTTATTTATTACTAAATCGAAAAAACTAGGATTGTTAACTAATGTAAATTATTTTTAATTTTAAAAGGAAGATTGGTCAATTTTGGATTTAATTGTCCAAAATGTGACGAAATTGATTAAAATTGTCGACAATTTATATAATATAAATAATTTGTACAATTGCAAGCAGAAAAATAATTTTCTCAAATTTTGACTACATTCAAAAATTCGCAAAATGAAAAGATATAACTGATGAATACCTGACGAAAATGATTAACAATAATCTCTAACTCAGTGGTTAATATATAAAAAGTTGCTAAATTTATTCTCAAATGAAAATAGATAGCACTGGATAAAAATCAAAAAAAAACTTGCAATGTTTAATTTTATTTATCAAAAATTTTAGCAACAAATATCCACTGTTACGAACTTTTATAAATTCAAACCATACTTCAATACTCCTTTATAGTTTTTTTTCTAACGGAGTCCATTTATTATCTTTAGTAAAATGAGGACTAGTAATAAAAATTCAAAATGGTAGTCAAAATATATTTTGATCAGGACGGTTACAACCGGTTAAAGCCGCTATGGTCAAAATATCTAAAACCGTGGAAGAAACAGCGAAAAAGTTAATAGGTATAAAAAGTATAGCTGTTCGGTATTAGTTCATTAGTTGTACTAAATATTACATTGAATATTGTAACACTTTTCATAGGATGTCTAAATTTGAACGAAAATCTGTCCATGTAAAAAAAATTAAAAAAAAATACTTTGTGTAAATACTTATATAGGTAATGTTTTCATAGAAATCTTCTTGCCTAAGAAATATGGTACAGCAAAGTTCACTATTTGTAGTTAAAAAATAAGGCAAAAATGCATAAAAAATAATGTAAAAGGAAATACGGAAATCAGTTTCTCGAACAATAATAATAAAATTTATGTATTTATTTGTTTATGTTTATTTTATAAATGTGCGTGTTTTATAATCCATATTATCTTCAATTTCATACATAATTCGATAATATAATAAGCCTGGATTTATTCTACATTATTGCACCATATTTCATAACATTCAAAGCAACAAAGATTAAACATCTTAAAGATTTTCAACGGTACGACAGTACAGGTCGTACAGACGATACAGAAACCATTTAATCCTCACCTTGGCGGTGCAACAATTAATCACCCTTGGAAATAAATCATCGATTTCCAGCCTGTGTCACTTATAGGGGGTGAGATTATCCCGAACAATCAGATCTTGATTAAAAACCACAGCGTTAACCCCGACTGAACAGGCCGGTTACATTTCTTGAATAAAAATCGTTACGCTTTTCCCGACGTGCACGGAATTAAAACGCTGCTCAGATTAGTCGCAAGATAGGCCAAGGGTTGTGAGCTGTGAGCTGTTTGCTGGTGACAGAAAGACTTGACGCGGGTTGTTTTAAGGATATTGATTTAAGAATGTACGTGATGTGGCGTCAAGAACAAGTCATGCTTCACTGCAGAAAAATAATTACGGTATTTGCAATTTTTTATTCGAATTTGTCTTCCATTCGTACTAGGTACAGAAAAGAAACAATAAATTTGTTAAAATAATTATAAAACAGAAAAATGATTACGATATTCGCAATTTTTTATTTGTATTTGTTTTCCATTAGTACTAGGTAGAGAAAAGAAACAATAAATTTGCTCAAATAATAATAAAAATTGTAATCTATTTTCGTAGAACCATTAGGGTACATATTATGTTAACTAGTTTTATTGGCCCTTGTGAAATATTATAAATTTGCCTAGTATCAACAGAAAATAATTACGATATTCGCAATTTTTTATTCCTATTTGTTTTTCATTAGTACTAGGTACAGAAAAGAAACAATAAATTTACTAAAATAATAATAAAAATAATAATCTACTTTCGTAGAACTATTGGAGTACATACTTTGTTAACTAGTTTTATCGGACCTTGTGATATATTTGTTATAAATTTGCCTAGTATCAATAAGAAAAAATTTTGTAAACCAAATCGTAGAACCCTCGTTATACATATATAATATGTCAACCATTTTTGTTGAACCTAGTGATAATTTTGTGCGTACTTCCTCGGTACTGTCTAGTTTTAAAAGGTACAGACAAGGAACAATAAATTTGGGGGACATTTAGTTTGTCTACTATCTTTGTAGGCCCTTGTAGTACATAATTTGTCCACCTTTTTTGTTGGACTTTGTCATACTTAAGTGGATACTCGATCGATAATGCCTAGCACAGAAAAAGGAATAAATTTGCTAGTAATTAAGTTGTCTTACAATAAAACAAAAAATTGACAACTATTGTCATGAAACCTTATAAATTTGACATATTATTCTACAAAAATTTTATCTACTATTATTACGCACCCTTGTGGTACATAAATAAGTCTACCATTTTCGTTGGGCCTAGTGATATTTCTACGGATACATTACAGGTACATGAAAAAAAAAACAATGAATTTGTTGGTCATTATTATTTGTTCGAGAATCAATAAAAACAAAAATTTGTAAACTATTAGTAAAGACCCTACAGGCACAAAATAAGTCAACCTTTTTTTATTTGATCTATTGTGACTACTCCACTGGTAATATCTAGTACAGAAAACGAGAATAAATTTGCAGTCATTATGTTCACCTAAAATAAAAATAAAAATTTGTGATCTATAATCTAGAAACCATTGTGATACATTATGTTCATCATTTTTGTTGATCATTGTGATATTCTATTTACTAGTGTAAAGTCAAATAGATATATTTGAATTTGAAACAAGAAGAAAATATTAGTTCAAAAATCATACACAGTTATATATTAATGAAACCAATATATTACGTTAAAATATTCGGCTGGGACCGAGAGAAAAATTAAATATTCATTTATCAATAAAATCATCCACATGTACTGAACTTCTATGGCATTTTTGTCATATCTAGCCCCAATACATAGTTAATGAATTAATATGAAATGGAGTAGAAGAATATTCCTTTTACCAATTCCGATATACTCAATATATATGTACTCACTAAAAATAAATGCTGCTGCATAAAAAGTAAAAGCAAATTATAGTTTCATGCTACATAAAATATTCTCGCTTAAAAAATTTGTATAAATGAGAAAAAGCTGATACTTGTTCAAGACGTTCTGAACATAATGATGATCAAAGTTTGACCAGTTAGGTATAATTTAACAAAATAAAGATAAAAGACCATTTAGGTACAAAAATTCTTTTGATATAAACTGTGTAGTGATTATGATTATTGAAACGAATTCAGATGATTAGACCGTTTCGGTACGAAGTTTTTTTGGTATAAAAAAAGTGGTAATGTTGAAACATAATCTTTTGAAGATAGTAATGTTAGAGCGTTTAGATAATTTATTTTTGATACAAACTGTTATAATTCAAAACACATAATTCAATGAGTACAAATAATAATTGGGCGATTCAATAAAAAACAAAATATAAGAATCGAGATGTTTGCTATAACTCAAGGTTAGCATTTAAATAATTGGACCTACAACTCAATTCACAACAAACAAAAATTGATGAAACAAATTCTAATTGGATTTAAGTTCAGTACGTTTAGGTACAAATGTTACTCTAGTCTAAACTTTCTATTGAAAAAAATTGTTGGAACAAACCATGATGGTAGTTCTAATTTAGATAGATTAGATTTAAAAATAAAAAAGAGAATATGCCAAGTGCACAAATAAAACTTAAGACGATTCAAATGATCGAATTCAGATGAACTTCTATTTAAAAATACAGTACGTATATATTTTTGGTACTGATTGTTATTGTTAATTCTCATGTCGTTTTAGAAAGTATATTACTAAAAAAAGGTATAGTGAGTTATTAGTAAAATAACATTTTTGTAAAATTATCTTGTTGAAAACTGATAAAACTACAAAAAGCTGATACTTGGTCAAGACGTTCTGAACAACCTGATCAAAAAGATAAGACCGTTTAGGTATAATTGTTATTATAGTAAAAATTAAAATATGTGGTAATATCTTCACCCTCACTACAAATTCTGATGATGGTTTATAGCTACACTATAGGTAGTGTTTACTATATTGTTAGTTTCTAATTGCAAAGTTCGATAGTTTAGATGACTTTTCTTACAAATTTTACAAGTGTTTGACAGACTTTGCCATATTACAAAGTGCACCGAAAGAATTTAAGTATAATGCAAATTTTTTAAAAATATATTTTTCTTCAGTACATTGTCAGCTGCTATTATTATTGACAGAAGAAGCAAATTTAATAATAATTTTATAAATGATCCTGTTCAACAAGCCTATTCACCGTTATTCACATTTTAAATTTCGCAATTATAGCCTACATTTAAATCTGTTGTCCATTGGACTATGTTTCTCGCTACTAACGGAAAGAAAATATAAAAACTTCGATAGACATAGGGGGTTAGACTGTTTAGGTAACAAGATTCCTACATAAACTGTATGATAAAAAGGTTATTGAAACAAAAGCTATCATGGTAGTTGTAAAGTTCGACCCGTAAGGTTGGAGATTCATTACAAATTTTGATGGTTAAACCGTTTCGGTATGAGGTTTTTTTTAAATAAAAACAACGCTTAGATAAAACAAATTCAAACAAATTTTAATGGTAAATTAAGAGTAGACAGGTTAGGATTGTTTTTTTTGTATGAATGTGGTGGTACAGATAGTTATAAGAATTTAGGATTGAATCACATTCTAACAGAATTGTATTCTAAGGTTCAAACGTTTAGGTATAAGATCATTTTACAAATTTTGATGCTTAGACCTTTTAAGTATAACATTTTATACAAATTTTGATGCTTAGACCGTTTAGGTATAACATTTTATACAAATTTTGATGCTTACACCGATAAGGTATAAGATTTTATACAAATTTTGATGCTTAGACCGTTTAGGTATAAGATTTTGTACAAATTTGCACAGTTCAGGAATAACATTTTTTACAAATTTTAATGGTTAGACCGTTCAAATATATTTTTTTTACAAATTTTGATGGTTAGACCGTTTAGGTATAAGGTATTTTTTATAATCAACGCTTTGATAAAAATGATTCAAACAAATTTTCAAATGGTAAAATTAAAGTTAGAACGTTTATGATTGCTTTTTCGGTATTAATAATGATACAGATAGTGATGAATGTTTCTGAAGTTGATTTTGTTTTCAGACATTCTGCGTGGTGTCCAAACGCTTCAGGAAGAACTACATCCACCGCTTCACAGCCACGAAGTCGTTCTTCTGGTTCAGTCCGTGGAGCCCGACGCGTAGAGCTTGCATCTTCCTGTCCACCAACCAGTACTTCGACTACGTAGTCATGGCTACCATCCTGCTCAACTGTGTCTTCCTTGCCATGACGGAGACTGTCGAAGAGGCAGAGTAAGTCATCCATTCTCATTACCGGGTCATCGGAGGCCGTCCTGTTTTTACTCCGGTTCGCTATCTCCCCTCGCGTGTGGCGCGCTGTTTCCTGCCATTTCCGGCCGCGCTGTCCGGCATTCCTGCGACGCTAGCGCCTCGGAGCGACGCCTGAACTAATCGCAACGTGCAGGAAGTTGCAACTCAACGCCGCCGTTTCTTTTGTTTACCGCCCAGTCTTAATTGCTTGATTGCTATCGCCATGTTTGTTGTTTTAAACAGCGATTGTTTTCAGGTAGACAAGATACTAACGAGACGCGGATTTCAACAAGACTAATTGTTTTGCAGATTAAATGAATTAGGCCATATCTCTACATGTCTTAAGTTTTTCTACGATTTATCATTAAGGACCGGTTGTTCCATCTTTAGATTTAATTTATTCCACTGATACACAAAATTCTATTGTTCCAAGTACAGTAAAATTGCAAAATAATTAACAGCAACCTGAATGTATTTTACCAAACATGTACGAAGAAAAAAAAATATAAAACTTCATGGAACAACTGAAATAATATATTCTGAGGATAATTCGACAAAATAAAACAACTAATGGATGGAGACAGCAATATCTCAAAAGATAGAAAAACTACTAAGACATAAATATATCACAAGAAGTACAGTACTTCAAAAAATATGCAATGAATTATTTACGCTTATAACTTACCCATTAAAAAATAATTCTGTTTTTATCATAATACCTTAGTAACCTCTAATAATTAGTAACAAAATAATCTAAAATTCAAAATATTATTAAAAGAAAAACGATCACAAATACTTCAATTCAATGAAGAATTAGATTTATAAAAATAATTCAATAAAAGCCTATTTTCAAACGACACATTCAAACCTGTAATAGACTCGAAATTTAAAATTTATCGGGACGCCCATGAACGGTGTAAAGTCAGGGAACAAAGAAAACAGCAAAATTGTAATCAATATATTAATACAAAATGGTGATTGAAGAACATCTGCTATTGAGATCTGTAATAAATTATTCAAATCTGCATGTGAAACAGACTTGACAAATTCATTTCTACACTTCAAACACTTCATATTGCATCAAAAGCTTTGGAAATATACTCTTTCATTATTCCAACTAATATCCTACAAACAGAATTCTTTTCAGATCTGACAAATTAGACCAAAAAAGAAAATTAAATCTAATGAAATTAGATCATATGTATAAACACAACAAAAATTAAGAAGACGATCATTGTTGTAAATTAATCGAGCGATACAAGACGCTGGTCAATAACGGTCTTCTAAACCGTGGCATACATGAATATTAATTTATTTAAAAAAAATATATTGATAGAAACAGGGCATGTAACCGGTTAAAAAAACCGGTTAATAAAAACCGGTAACCGATATTTTTAACGAAAATTGCGAACTTTAACCATAATTTTAACCGATATTTTTCAGGCCGAAAATACCGGTTAACCGTTAACCAAAAAAAAATAAACCGGTTTTAGCGAACATTAACCTTAATTTTAATCCTTTATTTTAATATCATTTAGCGAGAAAAAAATTTAATATTTTTTTTATATATCTGTGTTTTCTATTTGTATTTGAACATGAGTCATGACAGTTTTTACAATTAACATTTTATTGGAGAGTCATAAATGTAGGTCTCTTTGGCCGTTAAGGTTACTTAAAAAGTCCAAATAAATACGGCCTTTGTCAACACAGGCAAGTTTAAAATTGAAAAGTGACCTGCGTTTTTTTGAATAAATTACGGGAATTTTTGTGAATATATATTGATTAAATTGTTTTTTTTAATTGTTACATTTTCTCAGATGGTAATTTTTTATTATTTTTTTAAATTATTTATTCTATAATTTTTTTTAATCAAATATTTATAATTACTTTTTTTTAATTAATGTTAATAATTTTTTAAATTGATATATTAACCGGTTTAAACCGGTTTCCAATTTTTAAAAACCGGTTTTCGAACTAAAACCTTTATTACTATAACGTTCTCTATAAGGGTTAACCGTTAACCAGTATTTATTTCGGTTACATTCCCTGTTTGTAACTAACTTTTAGTAATTTCTAATTACAGTTGAATATAAAAAGTTACAATTTTTAGGTTTTTACTGTAAAATTTTTCATATACAGCTGAAATATTCCAAAAATACCCATGTATGAGTCCAAAATTTTGGTTTTTGATTGTTGACACCCTTTAAACCCAATTTTAGGTCAGGTTTGGGTTCCTTTTTACCCATTTTAAGGTGTGACAAATTTCCAAATGTACTATACAATATGTTTAGACACTTTTCAACTCATTTTTGGGTATAAAATGCAACACATAATCGTGTTAAACTTATTTTTTTAATTATGAACACCTAAATCATTGTTAAGCACTTTAAACCCATTCCAGGGTGTGAATTAACCCAAATAAACCCATTTTTAGGTAAAATTTATTGATTTTTTTGAAAAAAGCTAATTGATAGTCGCCGATGCGCTGATTTCAAATTTTCAAACCGAATTTAATTATCTCTTCCCATTCCTGAGATATTTGGCCTCAAAGTTGCACCTCAAAAAAGTGTGTTTTTTGAACATATCTCTTAAATGGGTAGAGATACAGTATCAACGATTACACCAGTCGATTCTACGCGCAAAGTTACATAAAGAAATGTTTCCTCCGCATATACGATCTTTGGAACGATTTGGTGAAAAATGAGAAAAACGAAAAAAACCTGAATTTCAATTTTTCGCTTGGAAACTTTTTGTCACCAAAATTTTTTATATTCTGGATTTAAGTAAATACAGATGCGCTGATTCCAAATTTTCAAACCGATTTCAATTATCTTTTACCGTTCTCGAGATATTTGTGTTCAAAGTTAGACCTGAAAAAATCAGTTTTTCAGGAATAATTCTGAAATGGGTTCAGATACGACTTTGGCGACCTCGCCAATCGATTCTACGGGCAAAATTACATTTTTGTACCAATTTTCAGATTTTTATTCCAATGGATACAAATTTTATAGAGGAAAAACGAAAATCGTCAAAAATCGAAAAAAATCGCAAGGGGTTCATCAGGCGATTTTTCGAATATCGCGATTTTCGTTTTTTCGCTCTAAAAATTTTATCCATTGGAATATTAATCTGAAAATTGGTACACTTATGTAATTTTGCCCGTAGAATCGATTGGTGAAGTCGTCGAGATCGTATCTTGACCCATTTCAGGGATATTCCTGAAAAACGATTTTTTTCAGTTCCAACTTTGAACCCAAATATCTCGAGAACGGTAAGAGATAATTGAAATCGGTTTGAAAATTTGAAATCAGCGCATCTGTATTTACTTAAGTCTGAAAAATGAAAAGATTTGGAGCCAAAAAGTTCTCCAGCGAAAAACTGAAATTCCGGTTTTTTTCTTTTTTCTCATTTTACACCAAATCGTTCCAAAGAACATATATGCGAAGAAAACATTTCTTTATGTAACTTTGTGCTTAGAATCGACTGGTATAATCGTTGAGACTGTATCTCTATCCATTTTAGAGATATAGTCAAAAAACACACTTTTTTGAGGTGCAACTTTGAAGCCTAATATCTCAGGAATGGGAAGAGATAATTAAATTCGGTTTGAAAATATAGAATCAGCTCATCGGTGACTATCAATTTGGACTATTTTAAAAAACCAAAATTTTTGACCGAAAAATGGGTCATTTTGGATTTTTTCGGCTGTAAAATCAAAATTTTAAGGTGCAAATCTAAATATTGTTAGTTTTCATGATTAACTATGATTGTAAATTACTTGGAGATATATTACGGGAATTTTTGTAAATATTCATTAATTAAATTGCTTTTTTTTAATTGTGATATTTTTATCATATGATATTTGAAAAAAAAAAATTTTAATTAATTATTCTTTTTTTTTTTAATCAAATTTTTATAATTAATTTGTTTTAATTAATTTTAATTATTTTTTTAACCGTTATATTAACCGGTTTAAACCGGTTTCCAATTTTCAAAAACCGGTTTTCGAACTAAAACCGTTATTATTATAACGTTCTCTATAAGGGTTAACCGTTAACCAGTATTTTTTTTGGTTACATGCCCTGGATAGAAACAAAGATGTTCACATGAATATATACTAGTTTCATTATCAGAAGTTTTAGTTTTCAAATCAGACGGCAAAATTTAGATTATAACTATAGGTAACACTTTTCTAAAGTTTAATGAAACAAATAATTGAATTTGTAAACTTGATTTTTTTTAAAAAGTGAGTTTTCATTATTGGCCTGAGTTTTCTGTAGTTACCAAGTAAACGGTAATGAAAAAACAATTTCCCTTGATAAATAACGGTAAAAATGGATATCAAAAGCTAGTGAAAAAAATTTTTTTTTTACTCTTCCGGGAGTAAAAGCCTTCTTTAAAATATGAATTTAGTCCCTGAGAGAAAAAACATGAATTTATTTTCTGAGGGAAAAAACATGAATTTAGTCCCTGAAGGATAAAACATTAATTTCGTCCCTGAGGTATTAAATATGAATTTAATCCCTGGGTCATAACACTTATAAGCAAGTATTGTTAGCACAAAAACAAGGAGATATATGTAGGTAACATAGCGTAGCTTACTAGAAAAAAGGGCATAATGATGTTTGTTTCTCGAAGCTGTCATGTATTTGACAATTATAGAAATGTAACCAAATTATTGTTTTCAAACGTGCCTGCAGAAGTGCACATAATATTTAATATACCACAGAACTTAAGTATTTTTAATCCTCCTCATTGGCAGAATTTTAAATCAAGCACTTTAGTCCCTCAGTTTATAATAAGTTTTTTTATTGTACAATTCTACTGCTACAGCTATTCCAATCGCGGTAAAAATAAGTCAAAACTAAAATCCACCCCATATAAATTACCCACTCTAGAAATTCCTCCCCATTCCAGAACACCAATTATCACCCTGTAATGAGAATATCTTGGGGTGAGGCCCGGACAAATTGGTGTGTTCTCGGGCGAGCTAAATGGCATGGATAATTTTATTACCGGGACTTGGACTGATGAGACGGTCCTTGGTTCATTTCGGGGTACGACGCCTGACCACAACTTGATAGAGGGTCGGAACATCGTTTACCGGTCATTTATATTGGGAACCAATCGCTAAACACAAAAACGTTGAAATATTCCCTGGATAGAGCTCCTAGGTTGAGGGTGATCTTTACAACTCCAGATTCAGAACTTTGGTAATCCGATTGAGTTTAAATCTAAGACGCTTATAACTATTTTGTAAAAATATTTAAACTGGGAACTTACATACAAACGAAATATTTCAAAAATCATTTCAAACTTTTCCATCTAATTGCAAATCAATAGCAACCGAAGTACAAAATTTGAGAAGAAAAGATGTGCTTACAATGTTAATTCGCACATGTTAAGCACAATGAGCAATTCTAGCTCAATCGAATTTAGAAAAATTTGTTAAGAAAATAGGAATAAGAATATGGATAATCAACAGTATTAATAAAATAAATTATATAATTAAAATACTTCCGAAATATGGCGGCTTTTTATTATAGCGTGACGTCACGTATATGAATTGCATCAACATTTTGATTGGCAAGTGAAAAAACACGCCTTTAAGTCTGACGAATGAGCTTAAAGAACACTACGAGCATGACCTTGAGTAACAGTAAACTTCAATTGTGTACTTTTAAAAAGTTTTTAGTTGAATTTTTTTCTCAGGCGTAACCTGGAGTCACAGTAAACTTCAGTTGTGTATTTTTGTGTAATTATTTGAATTTGTCATGTATTATCTTATATTTATTTTTTTTATGTGACAGGATTATTTACGAGATTAGTGCCTAATTTACCAGTTCATGTGTAATTTGTTAAAATTTTGCATCACTAGCGCTCACTGCTATTCTCATAGCTTTTATTTAACATAAATGTCATTTTTAAACTTTCATAATTTAAATACACGTGCAATTTCTAAGAATGTACACTTAAGCTGTATTGTAATTATAACTTATTCTTAATAAATATAATATAGAAAAGAAAAAATCAGTTTGACAAGGTAACCCGTATCGTGACCTCATATTGATTATTTCAAACTTTTGAAGTCTGTAACTATTAATGTAAACATTTTCCTCGGATTTTTACCAAAAGTCTGTGTCCCTCATATTTTAAAATGTAATTATAAAAACAAAAATGATGAAAACCCTATTGTAAACACTTGCTAAAATACTATTCAAAATATCAATTAATCAGTACATAAATTAGCTATTAAAATTATGAATTATCATGACAATATTTATTAATTTATTACTGCAAATTGCTAATTATAATGATTTATATTTACGGTAAATAATAAAATTGTATATTAATCAATTTATAACACGTTTTAATTGTTTCAGGTATATATTCCTAGCGATTTACACCTGTGAAATGGTGATAAAAAGCATAGCTAAAGGCTTCATTCTCAATAAGTATACCTACTTAAGAAATCCATGGAATTGGTTGGACTTCGTAGTCATTACCAGTGGCTACGCTACCATTGGAATGGAAGTTGGGAACCTAGCTGGTTTGAGAACGTTCAGAGTACTCCGAGCACTCAAAACAGTGTCTATTATGCCAGGTACGTAATATGCAAATATCTTACATAAATATTAGCGAAAAAATTTTACACAACTAGTAGGCAGCAACTAGCACATTTGTCATCTAGCACAATTGCAAACACTCGAATGTTTTAACTACTCAGTAATTTAAACAAACATTGACTATCTTACAACCTAAAGAATTTACCTCTCGTTAAATGAAAAGAAAAAATAAGACTTTTTGAATACAGCAATGTAATTACTTTTATCCAAAATTGCAGTTTTTCAAAAACTTGCGATAAATAATATTATCAAATGAAGAAGGCTAATAAAAAATATAATTAGACAAATTGCCAAAATTAAAAATTAATTTAAAAATTAAAGCACTAATAACAACAGTGCAGTGAAAATAAAACTGGACCATATCTTCTTAATATACGAATAATACTGTTTGAAACAGATTATAGTGTAAATTTTTCGAATATATTACAATTTAGGGTTTCAACAAAATACTTCATAGCTTCTACAAAAAGTCAAAAAACAAATAAGAAATATTAATAAGCAATCATAAAAATAAAGATTTCAGTAGTAAATATTAAATTTAGGATAATAATCAAATATCCCATAGCTTCTATAAAAGGTCAAATAACAAATGAGAAATATTGATAAGCAATAATAAAAATAGGTTTCATTAGTAAATGTATTTAACTATCTAATTAAAATATAATTAAAATATATAGAAAGTATATTGTGTCAGTACCTAGTTAGCTAATTTTAAAACGGAATGAATTTCAATGAAGCATATTGTTCGTTGGTGTTGTGAAAAATGTTGGCATTTAACTGTTCTGGCATGCGACATCTTTAGTAACCACAAAGGTTAGAGTTCAATAAAATACAACGCATAGTACATTCCAAAAAATTGACAAACTTGTAAAAACACAGTAATAAGTCTTAAAACTTTGGTCTTGAAAAACTTTTAAAATTCGTAAAAAACTACAACAAAACTTCAAAGTTTTAACTCCAATGTTTCTTGTCATCGATATTTCGTATTTTGCAGAGATAAATTTTCCTTAACCTTCTACTATTTGTATGCATCAGGTGTCTGTATTTTCTTGTAAAAATTGCTGTTAATCTTATATTCAGCTGAACAGACCATCATTCTGAATACAGCAAGTTATTCCAAAATAAGGTTTTACACCAATTTATATGTAATTATTTTTGTGAAAGAACACAACAAAATAACAATATTAGTGATAATTCCACTTCAAAGAAGAAAGACAAAGTGCAAGAAAATAAAATTTGATATTCTTTCTTCTTTCATGGTTTCGCATTGTTCTCAATATTTTTGATATATCAAATAAATAAAATTATTTTCACATCAGTGAAATGGATTCTCAATTTGAACATATTTCAAAAGATATAATTTTCAGTGACACAAACTACGGTTCTGAAACACCAGGAAAAGCAAAAATTCTGTATGGAATCAATTTACAAAATTCTATTTTAACTCTGTATAAACGGTTCAAATACTAGATAATTGTGAAATCATCTTTACAAATATCGCTCAAGATGTGATTTTAAAATATGGAATAATTTTTTTATTTATAAAACTTCGCTCTTGGTTTTCTGTCAGAATCACTCGTGGTTTAGTAGTACAAATGTTACCAAATATTCATATAAAAAAGAAAAATATATAGTCTAGTTGTGTTACTATCGAAAGAGCGACTGAAAACCATTTCTTATTCGTACTATATCAATGTTTAAAGTGAAAAATTGGCCTATGACATGAAGTTTTCATCAGCAATGAATAAATTTTTATTTGTACAGGGTATTGGTTATATTCATATTCGTATAGCTAAAATACTTTTACATATAAATTTATATGCATATAAATGAAAAAAATTAATTTATAGACATAATGAAACACAAGTTTTTCAGATAAATTAAAGCAACCAATAAAATTACTTAGTACATATTACGTCATAACAAACACAAAAACATTTAATCGGTTATAGTCGCGAAAGAAGTAATCTTCAAATAAAATATTTTCACTAATAAAATGGTACTATTTCGATACTGGTATTTTAAGCTTAGCAAATATTATAAATATATTAATATCTGAATGAAGTTCTAGTCTATTCCACTCCTACCAATATGGCACATTGTAATTCATTTTCTCGGCGCAACAAATCATGTGTATCTTGAACAGGTTCTCTAGAGAGTCTGCAGTTCTATTTCAGGCTCTAGTACGTGAACTCAACTATTCGCACCAGCCCCGTTGCATACAGAATGAGTATGGAAGGATTTATGAATTATTTATGAAGACGGACCATGCCTTAGTTCATAAAATAGCTGCGGCGATGATGGAACTTATTTAAAAAATAATTAAACAATCAAACCAATAGCTTTCAACCACCTTCTGCCGCACTTGATTCTTCTTATTGTATATATTTCTTTCAAAAAATATTGTTGAACTAGTCAGTTACATGGACAAAATGAAAACACAAAAGTCATCCAAAAACTAAGCCAAAAAGTTGATTGATTCGGCTGTCACTTCTCGTTAGAACATATTAAACATTATTTAAAAGAAATATAAATAAAATTTTATACAAAATTATTTCCAAAAAGTCTAAATTTTATTGTCAATACAGCATAGATTTCGAAGAACAAATGAAGAAAATCAGGCTACTACCCTTTTATTAATATGTGAAGAAAAATTATCGAACATCCCATCTAATCATCGTAGGATAAAACTTAATATCTGTACTATTGAAAATTAGTAGTAGTGTATAGTAAGTACACAGTTTTAGAAAACAAAAATAAGAAAAAAAGAATTTGAAAAAAAACTCGTTATTTAAGTAGCCAAATTAATTGCACTGAAAAGGAAAACTCAGAACTTTACGTGATGCAATTATTAGCTGATATTTTTAAAAAACCCTTTTCTAATGACACAAATCGAAGTATTTTAATCCTGCCAACTAATAATTTATTTCAAATATGAATATGCTTACACAAACATTATTAATTGAACATATAAAAGTTATTTAAAAAATTGAATCCTAATCTATAGTGACCATCTAAAAATAGACAAAATAATGAGGTGATAAAATTTTAACAAATCTATCTATATTCAAAAATATTAATTATTACTCATGTCACAATAAAAATATAACTAGGCAACAATGTCGATATTAATCAAATATCATTTTCGAGAAAATATTTATAATCGTAAAAAAATATATAGAATATTTCTATAGTAAGCAGTATCGAATTTTTTAATAATGAAAAATTATAAAAAAAAATCAGTTGCAATGTGAATTGAAATTTAATATAAATTTTTATGCATGCTACAATACATGAAAAATAGTATATGATCTATATTAATCAAACATTTTACACATACGAAAAAACATACTAAACACTTTCTACTCCAAGTAATAACGAATTTATTTCAAACTATTATTAATTAAAATCATTAAAATTAAAAAAAAAATCTAAAAAAAATCTACAAGTTATAGAAAAACAATGTAGTAACAATATTTAACATTATGCATACTGTTCTAGTATTTTAATACTTATATTCAGTTTTGAAATTTTATATTTACTAAATCATAATGGAAGTAGCCTAAAATACTGTCTTATCCTTGAGTGGTTGAAGAAGATACAGAACAATAGAGTGGGCAAGTTGGGCACGCATGTAATTCGTTCCAATTCGCGAAGAGTGAGTGAAAGAAACATAAAACACGCCGTAATCCTCGCTATAGAATTCACAATCACGTTCCAATCTGCAGCACGCAATGTATTTGGCTTATCAGGGAATCAAAATGGTGGATCCATTCGCAAATTATAAGACGAAACCCTACTTTCATTATAACTTTACATCAAAATACTCAAATTGAAATGTACACTGATGTCCACATTACTTACCAAAACTATTCCTCCACATGAAAAGATTCTACGCTGATAGGGAACCAATTCCTAGAAAAAGAAACAAACTATAATAGTAGTGGCAAATATGATAAGACAGGTTCGATACAAAAATTGAAAACACAATGGTATTTGAAATTCAGTAATAATAATAATACAATACATTCACAGACAATATAAAGATTTGCTCAATTTGGTACAGAATTGTTAAGTCAATACGAAAACTATTTGCTAAAATGTTGAAAACAATAGTTTTTGAACTTCGAAAATAACAATATAAATAAATCTGGACTGCAAAGGAGTCTTATATTCATAGACCATACAAAGATTTGTTAGACTTGGTACAGAATTATCAAGAAAAAACTATTTGCTGAAATTGTGAAAACACAATGGCTAACTTATAATGAAACTGATAATACCTTCAGTGCAAATGAAATTCTGAAACAAAGCGATCTAATTGTTTTTAAATACATAAATTGTTAACAATACTTGCAACGATATCAACGAAGTTCAGACTGAATGTAGACTAATAGAAAATTAAAACTAAAACTCCTGAAAGGAAATTTAGATTAAAATAAAGTAATCTATTATATGAATATTCTAGTTCTATTCTATTACAAATGATTTTGTTAATAAATTTTATACATAATATTACTATGTATTTGATTGTCTAAAGATTACCTAACAAATAATTATTTGTAAACATAGAGGAAACATATTTAATAACTGGAGCTCGAATTTGACTCACGAGCGTAGTGAATGAATGTGGAAAAGACTTTCCTTTCGAGTTACACACATAGAAAATTAGGTTACGACTGTACTGTAAACATTAACGTTTAGCAGTGCAATTGTATATTGCCAATATGCCAATTAACGTTGGCAAATTGTAAAATAATGTGAAAACAATAATAAAAGAACAAATTTAAACTTAACAATGAATTTTTCTAATATTTTATTCTAAAATAATATACATGTTATACTGTTGGTAACACTACATTTTCCTTTCTAGAGAGTGAGAAGTAATTTTCCTTTCTATTTCCTTCAAAAGAAAATAGGGCTCTCCAAACATGTCATAAAAAAAATTAATTCGCTCATCCCTAAGAGTTTCTGGGTCAGCCGTGAAATAATAGTTTAATTGTGTGTAACATAAAAGATACTTTACTGAAATATATGTTGTTTAAAAACACTACCCGTCTACACCAACTCTATACTTAAAGTTAAAAGAAATATAAGAATTCTTGTATAACAACAATATTGTTAAACTCTGTTATATGTTGCATCAAATTTTTCTGAAGATTCTTCTAAGAACTGGCAATAAAAGAACCCCATTTCCGCACACAATAAAATAAATCGTTTATTGTTTGCCCCGAAGATATTAGATTTCAAATTAGATATAAAATGTTTTATATTTGAGCTCAGTTTTGATTGTAGCAATGAAATTGGAGAACTCGTGCTATAAGCCAAATTCTTTACAAAAAATTCCGTCCAACTTTGTTGCAATTAATGTCAACCAGTTGAAAGTTTTGCTACACGAATCGAAATTGCAACGGTTATTCGGTATAGAAGAACAAATTATTTCGCAAAATCAGTTAACAAAGTTTAAAAATAAAAAAAAACATTATTTAAAAGACAACTTTAGCGTTGTAAACAAGCCTCCATATGTGCTGTTTTTAACGAAGGAAAAAATCGATCACAAATATGTTAAACCGTGCCACAGAATTAACTAACCGAATTGGCGTACTTTTAATTAGAGCCATGTACTGCTGATAATTTTTAAACAGTATCAATTTATTATAATTACACAGCATTCGTGATCAGGTAAATTAAGTTAGTATTCGTGACCTGTTTCTGTCCTAGATTTAAAATGTTTGTTAAATAATTCATCACATAATTAACTACGTAAAAAATAACCACTAATGACAATAGAACGTTTCTAGAATTAAAATATGTTTAGAACTGTGGTGCACTAGATAACCTTTATATTTTACTGAGATCGATAACAAATATACCTAAAGATAACAAATAAATAAGGACTAGTTATAAAAAATTTTGAAGTGCAAAACAAAATTTGAAACTTTTCATGTTTAAGTAAGATAGGAGAAAGACTAATTTTTAATGTGAAGTTCTAATTTTCTACTGCCATCTAGTAACAACGTTTTCTGTAAATAATTTCTTGAAAAAGTTAAACATGAAGATGTCAATATCTTGAACATTTTCGCCAAACACAAAATAAATAATTCAACAAGGATGCTCCTTATTCAAAAATCAACAGCGGCAAAGGTCATACGTCCAAAGAATAAGACAAGACTTTATTACAGAAATAACACGAGACGTAACAGTAAAAACTGCAAGTTTATTACAAGCTTTACCCTTTAATGCTTAATGTAAATGAAAAACTTGCATGTGGGACACGAAATGTAAAATTTTAGAATAGACGAATTATACTTTTAAAAAAATATTACAAAATCGTATAAATAATATAAATGTTAATAAACAATATCATGGAAAGAGTAATTCTAGCCAGTTGTACCTTTAGAGTTAAAACTCTTAAATTTTTGTGTCCATTACACGGTTTCTTGCCCGAAGGACGTTTGGAAATTAAACTTAATCGAGACTCATTCTATGGTTTTAGAACTCGGATAAGCTCTTTTCAATAGTAATTTTTGTTAAAATAGTATATGAATTTAATTTTTAATACATTTATACAAATAAAGCATTGTAAAATAAAATATTATAATAATTGATTATTAAAAATATACTGATTATATATAATTATTATTAAAAAAAAATATTGAACTGTAGATGTAATTCAAGATAACGTAGTATTTGTCGACGAAGATGATGATTTTGACAATATTCCGAAACCCTTTTCAATAAGGGGTATGTTATTAGTGAACATAATTTCTTGATGAAAATCCATTTAAGAAAAGTATTTTTTTTGAAAGTATTGTCATATATCGAACCGCATTTTGAATTTTCATACCGAGTTACAGTTACTTGGATTTTTAATTTATTTATATTGTCAATATCTGATTTTGATGGCATGTTTCAAGAATTTCTAGAATCATAGTAAATATATGTAGGTGGGAGCTTGGATATGGAATATATAAAATTACTTTTAACTCCTGAAAAAAAAATATAAAGTTTATAAGTTATTTTATAAATTTAATATTATTTTAAGTTATGTGTTGTCAATTATTTTCAAACATAAAAATATTATACATATTCAGCATGACAGCACAACCTAAAGAACGTAAATATTACTAAATTTCTCTTAGACGAAACCTAAATCTGTAGTTTAGTTTTAGACTGTGTTAAAAATAACTGACAATTAGCTTAAATTGAAGGTAAACAAGCATTTTTAACTTACTGTGGCGCAATGGCTATCAAATATAACTCACATCCCTTATAAGTAATACTATAATCATTCCATAGTCACTAACAGTAGTTTGCAAACAAAACTGCACCGTAGAGAGCCAAAATGAAGCCACGTACGAGTATTAGACTAGTGTTATTAATTAATTACATTCCGAGAACTATAATAATTGGCTATTTATTCTACGATAGAATAATCAAAATATATGAACTGAACTTTGATTATTGTTCACATTTAGTTTGAGACACAAAATTTCATTACGTGAAACATAGGAAGAAAGTATTTCCAGCGTATAAGTAAAGATTATTTGTTTCATTTTACTGGTGTAGGTTAGTCCACGGTCTCTACACGGGACCTATAGCGTGCAGTCGGTTACGAACCACTTGGATACAGCTATAGTTGGTTTAGTTAAATATGAGATTTGAACCTGCACTCAGTTAGACCGGTAGAAGCAAGTGAATCAAGTGAGGGGACCGTTTCTCGTATAATGGCCGACAAAAAAATCGATATATCGATTTAGATTGAGTTATTGAAAAAGTCGATAAATCGTTTTAGATCGAGTTGGGTTATTGAAAAATTCGATATATCGATTTAAATCGAGTTGGGTTATTGAAAAACTCGATATATCGATTTAAATCGAGTTGTGTGATTGAAAAACTCGATATATCTATTTGAATGAAATTGACTTTCTGAAAAAATCGATACATCGATTTAGATAGAGTTGAATTTCTGAAAAAGTCGATACATCTATTTAGATGGAGTTGAATTTCTGAAAAAGTCGATACATCGATTTAGATGGAGTTGGCCTTCTAAAAAGTCGATATATCGATTTAGATGGAGTTGGCTTTAGAAAATTAGATTATCATTTTAGAGAGTTGACATTTTGAAAAAGTTGATAGATTGGTTCTTCAAAAGCATAGGTATCGATTAATTGTATTAAGTAATTCGGTCACACAGTTATTTGATACGAATAAAAGTACGTAAAGCAAAAAAATTGTCAGTCACGAACGGGTTAGAATATTTAGACCCGTGGAATGAATATTACTTTGAAAAATTTGTAGTAATAATGTAATAATAATAAATTTACAAAATTGTTGGAAATACTTTTTAATGAATTAGCTATGCTAATTCCACATTTAGAAACAGAGTTTAATTATTTCTTTCAGTTTCGGAAATTTTTGCTTTCAAACTTGTTCCTCAAAAAAGTATTTTTCGAGTATATTTCACAAATGAGTAGATACAATCTCAACTACATTACGATGAGATTCTACGAGAAAAGTTACATAAAGAAATATTATGCTCGCATATAAGTTCTTCGGAACGATTAAGTGAAAAATTGGAAAAACGAAAAAACCTAAATTTCAATTTAAATTTTTCGCCTAAAATTTATTTGTTTTCAAAATTTTTGTTTGTTTGTACTTAAGTAGATATCGATGCGCTGATTTCAAATTTTCAAACAGAATTCAATAATCTGTTCCCGTTTTCGAGATATTTGAGTTCAAAGTTATACCTAAAAAATTAGGTTTTTTAGGTATACTTCTTAAAGGCTTGGGTTAACGTCTTCGGCGACCATTCGATTCTACGGGCAAAATTACATAAGTGTACCAATTTTCAGATTTTTATCTTAACAGATAGAATTTCTACAAAGAAAAAACTGAAAATGACCAAAAATCGAAAAAATGCCTGATGCACCCCTTACGATTTTTTTCAATTTTGCCCATTTTCGTTTTTCTTTTCTACAAATTGTATCTTTTGGAATAAAAGTCTAAAAATTGGTATACTTATGTAAATCTGTCCATAGAATTGATTGGTGAGGTCGATGAAGTCGTAAACCTAACCTTTAAAAGAGTATACCTAAAAAACCTGTTTTTTTAGGTATTGCCAAAACTCAACTTTGAACGCGAATATCTCGAGAACGGTAAGAGATAATTCAATTCGGTTTGAAAATTTGAAATCAGCTCATCGATATTTACTTACGTCTACAAAATGAAAAGTTTTGAAGAAAAAAAGTTCATCGGAAAAATGATGAAATTTAGGTTTTTTCGATTTCCTCATTTTTCACCCAATCGTTGCAAGGAATGTATATACGGAGAAAACATTTCTTTATGTAACTTTTCCGGTAGAATCGACTGGTATAAACTTTGAGATCGCATCTCTATCCATTTTAGAGATATAGCCAAAAAACACACTATTTTGAGGTGCAACTCTGACAGCAAGTGTCTCAGGAACGATAAGAGATAATTAAATTGCGCTTGAAAATTTGTAATTAGCGCGTGGAGATCTATTAACGTTCACTATTTCCCAAAACCAAAATTTTGGACACAAAAATAATAATTTTTGGGATATTACGCATTCGTCAACACTAGTTGTACTTTAATACTATAGTTTGGTTTGTTTTAAACTCTACACAACTTTGTAATGTGGTTATAAGCTTTGAAAATAAAAAAAAGTTATAAATGCAGTGAAATAAGATTGCAGGTTTTGAAATCACAGTGTCTATTTTTGTTTAGAAAATGAAATACAAAATGAAAATATTTCGGATGTTACCGTAGCAAAAATTTACAAATAAAGAGATATTTAATACAATTATTATTGTTCTCCGGTAAACATTTATACAGATTTTAGAAAAAACTAATTTGTAGAATAAAATGAAAAAACGCATATTTTCATCATTTTGTGCATAAAATAATTATACGGATTCATATTTTTATAATTTTATTATGCATATCACGCTCCCATTGTTGTGCATAAAATTATCAGCTCTTAAGTATAAGTCAATGCCGATTTAGAATAAAAGTTATATAAATAAACCGTTAGTTACCGGTTATTTCAATTTCCATTTTGTCACTGAAAATTTGACATCTTCCAAACTTCTTGTCGACATCAATCATTTCCTGAGGTCTTTACCTCAGGGCAAAAACTCTTCACACATCTATCATATCATTCAGAAAGAGCCGACTGCGCACATGTCACAGTAACGCATAAATCACACCATTAGTAATTAATGTTGGATGCGAAATCATTAGAACATTAAAAGCTTTAATCTTAAATGACCTGTAATTCGGTTACTGATTGGCTGTAATTATTAGCACGAAACTGAAAAGGTCATTGCTCATAGATATCTTCCTGTAAAGTAAATTAAACAATAAAATTTTAATCCCGTTGTTAAAATAATCCAAGTATGCAATGAAACTTGTCGTAAAAACAAAGCATCTAAAACGACTGCATAGCGCATCTTATGTGCGGTTACCTTAACAACCGTTTAACTGTTTACACCAAAACAATTGCTTGTTGCTAAGAAAATAAACTATAAACAATTTGAAAAATATCTACAATTCGAAAATCTGATGTTAGTACGCTGCATGTTTCCGAAGATTAAAATGTTCAGTGAATGTACAAACTTTTCAAACATTTAAGAACATGAAATACTAAGATCTCAGACGAACGTGGAAAACATTATCAAAGCTTTACACTACGTTGACTACCATTTCTCTAGTTTATACATTAGCAACCTGTCTTACCTTTTTCAAAAATAAAAGTACACAAAAAAGTAGACAGTTCAGACCGAATAAAATACTAGAAGACTACATACAATGCAGCAAGTGATCATAATGGAATTTTAATAAAAAAAAACTAATTCCATAAAATCCATATAATTAGGAACGTTATTATTAAAAAAAAAATGACAACTAGTTAAAAATTAACTACTAATTTAAAGAATAAGGGCTGTAACCATAATCGAATTTCCGTATTTAGTATTATAAATCATAAAATATAAAAACTATTCACTATAAGATTCTCATAATAATAACAAAAACTAAAGATTTGCTTGGGATGCGTTACATAATACAGTCTATTCTTAAACAACGATGACGTGAGAGCATCCCCTTCACTAAATAATTAATTTGTCATAACCAACAAATAATTATTCAATTTTTTTCATATGCCAACTTTATTTTTTAGTCCAATATAATAGGTAGAAATCAAAATTAGATCACATTTAAGAAACATCCGTTTCTATGACGTTTATTAAGAGCAAACACAGATTGGTTAAAGTTAAAGGAATAGTTATAATACCACGTGGTCTTGTTACTCTTTCACTTACATCCTATTCCGTCTGTCACCTGGGTCTGCCTCTCATTAACTTAATCGACGTGATCTCCCAAAATCTTTATTATTTACTTACTTTTAAAATGCACATAAATAATAATTTTAACAAATACGGATTTATTTTTATAGCAAGCTTTTGTATACACAAATGTAAAAAAAATAGTCACCTACCCCATTGGATTTTGCGAACAATTAAGTCATAGAATTCAAAATTAACAATATAGACACAGCAAAATACTACATGACTACAATTAGGAGTAATCGAGCATGGAAACAATCATGGAATGATAGTCTCCATGAGGGTATTGTAGGCAGTGAACAGAATTACGCGAAATCGATAGGATTTGTCCTAGTATTAATTGATAGGTGGTAGAACGGAATACGGATTGCATTAATAGGATAAATTAAACATTGTTCAATTGTATCGTATTTTAAAATTCCTAAAGAAAATTAATTGCTGAAAAGTTTTAACGAGATACCGTAACATTAATTATAAGTATTGCTAGTTTTAAGCTGAACCTATTAATTCGAAAAACGTACAACCATCGCTCAAGCATTACGAAAGGCAAAGTTTAAAATGCAAAATAATTAGAGCGATATTTGAAAATGACGTACGCAAAGTTTCAAACTCTAACGGAGAGATGAATAAATTAGTTGTCAATCGTCTTTAAAGTATTTCAAATCGAAGGTATATCTTAAAGAAAATGTAATTCTAATAAAATTTACATTGTATAAATTTTGCTTCATACAAGAAGCCCTAAAGAAAAATTTAAATGTATTCATATTTGTATATATTAATCTAGATTCGAAACTACGGAATTGAAAAACATAGATATCACAAATTTCGGATATGGTTTGGATCAGCAAAAAATACCTGTCTAAAGAAACGTCCAGTGCCATAAAGCTTCAAAAGGGTCAATTTGCGAATTTTACATTGACTTTCCAGTATCTTTCACAAGAACTATTCTATTAAAAAAGAAAACATTTGAATGTAAAGGAAGAAATGCCAATAAGTAAGAATCGACTGAATATTAGCAAAAGTACATTTCTCAAAGTAACCATTAAGTTATAGTAAGTATTTAAACCCTTGGCAGTCTTGCAAGCCAATTCCTCGCAGAGTGTATGATTCCATTTCGACGCCCGCAGTAATTAGGGCTGCAGGCGTCGCTACGCCTGACGCAGGGCGCCGGTGAACCGTGATAGATTGAGTTGGAGAGCAGTGGCTTAGCTTCACCACACCTGGCAACGGGTTGTTGGGGTTCCCATTGTTCAGCAAATTGTTTTAGTTTAACGCAAATAGTAGGCAATTCCTTCAGGGACAAATCACAACTATAGATAGCGTATGTACATCAACGACAACGAATTGTAGATGTCAAGGAAATAGAAATATCAGTAATTGTAAATAAGATAAAGTAGAGTCTACTAAATTATTCAAAAGAACTTATACGAGTTCCTACATTTTTATTTAGACCATATATTCTGAACAACTGTCATAATTACTAACGTCTGTCATAAGTAATACAAACTGATAAGACATACTGTCATAAGTAATACAAACTAATAAGACATACGGTCATAAATAATACAAACTGTAATTATTAACACCAGTTATAATTTACAAACAACTGACATACAACTGACAGTCATCTAAATAAATGACCACCGCATCTACAAACAACTGTCATATCTACAATCAAACTTTTTCTGAACGACTGACTTGTGTATAAGTTAAAGTCATCTATAAATGCCTTATATATGGACGACTATCTTGTCTACAAGCTAAAGTCATCTACGAACGACTGTCTTATATATGAACGACTGTCTTACATATGAACGACTGTCTAATATTCGAACGACTGTCTTATATATAAAAAACTGTCTTATAAATGAACAACTGTCTTATAAATGAACAACTGTCTTATAAATGAACAACTGTCTTATAAATGAACAACTGTCTTATAAATGAACAACTGTCTTATAAATGAACAACTGTCTTATAAATGAACGACTGTCTCATAGAAGAACGACAGTCTAATTTATGAACTACAGTCTAATTTATGAACGACAGTCTAATTTATGAACGACAGTCTAATTTATGAACGACAGTCTAATTTATGAACAACAGTCTAATTTATGAACGACAGTCTAATTTATGAACAACAGTCTAATTTATGAACGACAGTCTAATTTATGAACGACTGTTACCTATGAACAATTGTCATAGTAATGAACGACACTAAAAACAAATGTCTCTTAACCAGTCAAATCTATTTTCTATAAACGATTGTCATATCTATGTACGGTTGTCATATCTATGAACGACTGTATTAATTGTAAACGATTGCCTCGTCAATGACCAATAAATTGTCGTCTATGAACAATCGCGTCGACTGACGACAGTTTTCTGAACGACTGTCTTCTATGAACAAGAATCCTTTGAACGGTTGTCTTCTAAACGATTGTGATATGAATGAAATACTGTTGTACCTATACATATAACAGAAAATTTAAAAACTACTGTTAAATCTACAACCGACGGTCATGTAAATGAACGATGGTCATATCAACGAATGAATGTATGAACAAACGAATGTATGAACAAACGAATGTATGAACAAACGAATGTATGAACGAACGACTGTTTTATCAACGACAAGACAATCATAAACCACTCTCTAGATAGACCAACAAGTTGTAAAAGACAAAATAAGATGCCGACCACGAATATCAGCTATAAACTAATAATATACTATTATATTGATTTAAAAAGAACTTTTATTGGAAAATATAATTACATTATGGCCGGTGACAACCCCAAAGCGTCGCCACTGTTCCACACACAACCAATCCACCTTCAATTGGTCTCCTTGAGCTTTAGCTGAGACAAAGCTTGAAAGCTCATGGCTCCGCCAGGATACAACGTTACATGCTTGGTTGCTTGCTGCTAGAACCAATACTCTCTAGGTAATGTTTTGTGCTGCGTAATTGAACCATGAAGCAGTAACAAAACCACGGCTTATTGATTGGCGAAACATGATTTTCGATTAATTATTTTATTGCTTACACATAATTTCACGCTTGATCAAACAAGAAATTTAATTTGTACTTGTATCATAAATAAATTTAAAAATAGTTGGAAGAGGTTGAATATATTTTCAGGGGTATTATATCCCACGTCAAATTCAAAACAGTAATCACGAAATAAGTTGTGAAATAAATCACTAGTTGCTCGAAACCACACAAGAACTAAGCTCGGGATCCAACATCAAAACAAGACGTTAACTGACAAAAACAGCCCAGATGTAAATCAAACTAGAAACCATAGTATTGCCAAAGCCAAACTTACATCGAGATAAATCCAAAAATTCAAGAATATTGTTCATAAAATATTAAACATTTAACTGTGAAACATATCAAAAGTGAAAATATATATTATAAATAGCAAATTATACAACAAGTGCAGATTTTTTTCTTCGCAAATGTACAAATAATTTACATTTTTACTACGACCAAACCATTAATTTATGAATTTTCTACTACATTGTGCAACGAGAGCAGAAAATGAACTATAATATTCGATGTGCATAATGTACGTGTGCATCTGCACAAATAGTGCACCAAACTTTTACTACGACCAAACAAATTCATAAATTTGCTACTACTACATTGTGCAACGAGTACAGAAAAGGACTTGCAAACGAAGGTAAAGTAGCACATTTTGTCTACTACATTGAAAAGAAAATAAATATATATTCCGAATATATTATTATACAATAGATATATATTCTGTAAGACATAAAAAACTACACAGCGTAGCTAAACACAAACTAGCTTTATAAATATAATACATCTATTTTTTATATAAATATTTAGAAAGCGAACAATTGTCCAATTAATGGCTTCCATGAAATAAGAAACTATTAACACAATTACAATTGTCACATAGTGATTTCTTTCTGTAACATACGTGTGAGGATATAAGCAACTTATATATTCTTTATTTACAAAAAAGATACGAATACCAAAATAATCATAATAAATCTACTGCGAATTATACAAACTTTTCTTTTAATAAAGATAGAGAAACAAATAGATATTTGAAAGATAACTACCCTAGCATTTAAAACATTATGCAGCTATTTATAATTATTTGGTAAATCAACAGTTACCCACTTGAACAAAGTATGCCATGAATTAACATTTCATTCAAACAATTACCACAGAAAACAAACATTTTTTAGGAGAAATGATATTTTACTGTAACATTACGTGTGTGAAATGAGAACCTTTCAAACTATGTAACGTATAAAAATAACAGTTTCCATATTAATTTTTGATTTATCGAACTATAGAAGAACTAATGTCTTACTGTAACATAGATGTATGAAATGAACAACTTCCCAGCATTGTTCTATAAAGAAACAAGTTTCCATGTTATAATGTAGTTAATGCGAATTATACAAGCTCTGTTTTATTTCAGGGTTGAAGACCATCATCAACGCCTTGCTGCACTCCTTCAAGCAACTGGCAGAAGTAATGACACTAACCATCTTCTGTCTGATGGTGTTCGCCTTGTTCGCTCTGCAAGTCTACATGGGCGAACTTCGCAACAAATGTGTCATGAATATAGAGATAGGCAATGTCAGCCACAAAGAATGGAACGAGTAAGTTTTAAAAACAATATTCACATGGCCAACCACCGGCAAACCTCGTTATGTTACAAAAACAAAAGGTTTCAAGAAGCAAAAAGGGATCACAGGACGTATGTTTTGTTTTAATATAGTGACGGGTGTATTATCATGAATACATATTTCAGAGGTGGATTACATATATGTAAATTAACGAAGGGTGCAATGAAATTTAATTATTAAGGGTGTGAATTAAATTCTAAATTAATTTACCACATTTGAAATATGTAGACCAATTCTTTCTATCAATAAATTGATACTAATGTTCCTTCGGGAACTTGTAAATTCGGGATTTGTGCCCGCGTAATTGAATTCCAGAGTGATAAAGGGGATTAACGAGTATTTTCCGTGTTTTCCCCTTTTCTTGTGCCTTACAAGTGTTTCGAATTACTCCAGAAGGTCCGATAATCTATAGGGTCACTGACTTTCAAGGAACATATTTATTAACAAAAGTAAAGATTTTCTAGAATGTTCTCAACTAGAAATGAACATTGCCACTTGACTTTTCATCGCACTAATTCACAATTTCCTCATGAAAAATGCTTTTTAAATTAAAAATTGTGTTTTATTAAATAATAATTCACAAAGGTAAATTTTCCTTTATCAATAAACGTCGTAATACTCAACAAAGCGTAATTAACTTTAAGAAATCATTAACTTCGTAATTAAAAATCTGTGAAATACATCAAATGTCTGCAAAAATTACGATCAGAGTGCTTTAAAAATGAAGCCTAGAAACTTTTCTTTTTCAATAATTACTGTAAACTTCCATACATCATTTCACAGGTTTATTAATATACTCCATTCCAGTGTATGTCAAACTTTCGACACTTGTGTATCCATATCAAATAACAAATATTAAACACATAGTACCATCTTAGTAACAAAAATTGTAGGATGTACTACTTACTAAAAACAGAAATTGTATCAATATTTTTTTGATAATACACATGACCCACGAAGGGGTTTGAAAATATTTTTTTTTATTACTGATTTTAGAGAAAATGCTGTTAGTCTTTTAAAGTCTCTTACAAATCAACTGTCAAAGACAACTAGATTCAAACTCCATTACCTATAAGCTAATGAACACAATAATTTATTGTGAGAAGTATAATATATATTTAACACTTCTGGTTAACCATTTTTTATGGTCAAATTAATGATTATATAAAAAAATGGTATTAAAAATATGAAATCGAAAGTTGTCAATAGAAATTTACGTTATAAGTCCGGTAAGTTTTTACGGAACGAATACGGCAGAAATTTCGAAATAAGAACCGTGAAAATCATTAACGGACGAATGACATTGTATCTTTTATTTCATACTTTAAGAGTATCACGTAATTTAATTTATATCAAAGGTTTGGTTTAGTTAATATGAAAATTATTAAAAATAAGCAAAATAAAAATCTTAATTATCATCGAGATACTTAAGAAACATACTATGTCATCTGTCACGTAACATGTGAATCAAAACCTTTCAATAGAATTATTTCAACGTAAGATGAGATTTAAAGAATTCAAATTTAGTAAAAATATACGATAACCCAAATATTTTAATATCATATAAAGGACATGTAACTAAAAATTTCTGAAATATACACAATACCGTAAAGAATAAAATATCGTAAAATCTTATTCACCGGCCTGAAACCACAATTGCAAAAATGGAATGAAACACAATGATAATAAATATATTTTTAATACTACTATATCTAAATAATCCCACAGTATCTAATATCATAATAGAAGTTCACAGTGGAAAAATCTTCTAAAAAGTAATTTTCCAGAAACTTTTAATACCGCTGTTTAAATTTGTGCATAGATATAAGATGAGACATATGAAAACAATAAGTCAAATCAAGACTAACATAATAAAGTCTATTTTCAAAATGACTTCACAAAGCACAAGGATCTTGTCTTCTGTAGTTGATACACAATTCTTTGTATAACCTTTCCAAATATTTAAACTTAGAAACTACTGTATTCCAATTTTTCTGTTCTAGTTTCGTACAGAACCCAGACAACTGGCTTCTAAACGACATCGAAGAACCAGTAATGTGTGGTAATGTAACAGGGGCCAGACATTGTCCATCCAACTACACCTGTCTATGCGTTGGGGACAACCCAAACCATGGATACACCAGCTTCGACAATTTCCTCTGGTCCATGCTTACTACGTTTCAGCTCATTACCCTTGACTACTGGGAGAATGTTTACAATATGGTAAGTCATAATTCAATTATTTAAATTTATAATACCGAATCAGAATTTTTTGAAAAAGTAAAATTTAATCAAAGCCTTAAACACAATCAGAGCAAAATATCTGTGACAACTCTCTCAAGGACAATGATAACAAAAAGTACAGACCATTCTGATCATTCTGATCACATATCTTCTATTTTTTAATGAGTTAACGGTAAGATTAGTAAGGGACTATGCTTGGTATGAAATATTAGACACAATTTTAGAAATAATTTACTTTCTCTTTAATATTTCATTCATATAAATATATGTATAGAAGTACACTATATTTTATTGGAGCGTAACTATAGAATATTTAA
The DNA here is from genome assembly GCA_035578165.1 of Stenolophus ochropezus. Taxonomy (NCBI): domain Eukaryota; kingdom Metazoa; phylum Arthropoda; class Insecta; order Coleoptera; family Carabidae; genus Stenolophus; species Stenolophus ochropezus. The sequence continues at coordinate 2,798,129 of JAQOWZ010000028.1, read as the reverse complement.
TTGTTCAGTTTCATTGTCTTACATTCGTTACAAACATGAATTACTTATTCTTCAAGACCTGAGAATCAACAACAAATTTACAGGACAGACCAAATGCTTCTATAGCTTACAACCATTCCTTAGAGGTAACATAAAAATTACTGCAAAGACACTATTAACAGTGTTAGAATCAATTAACGATTCTGACAGACATGGTAAATTAGTTATGCACCAAGATCTGATTCTAATGGCAGAATTAACAAGCCAAGTTTTATAGACTTTAAGCGTAACAAATAATTATAGGCTTTACAAATTCTATGTCCGCCTTTACAATTAATCCAGACTCTTTCAGAGTTCATAAATATTCAACGTTGCAAAACGGAAGTGTATTTTTGTTATTCTTTAAGAGTTAACAATGAATCTACTCGAAACAATTAATACCGGAATTATAAATAAAATCAGATAATCAACTAATTACCAAATCTACTTATTATAAAAAATATATTTGGCTTCTAATGCTTTGACATCTGAACTATGAGTACCTTGAAATTGTACCTAAAATCTCGCTTAATACATTTACTTTAATATATTAACAATATCGAAGTCCAAGTTCAGTTTTATTTTGTATAAATTTTCAAATGAAATATTAATATAAAAAAAAGTTATTTGGCTTCTAATGATTTGACATCTTTACTATGAGTACCTTAAAATTGTACCTAAAAACTCGGTTAATGATACAAATACGTTAATATATTAATAACCTTGACGTCCACGTTCAATTGTTCATTTTTTGATTTATTTTTTATATAAATTTTCAAATTAAATATTACATACATATATATTTGTTTTATAAATTTTTCAATGATAGATTAACAATAAATAACGAAATGAAAAAGGAACATATGTATATAAGTTTTTTTCAAAACACAAATGTATAGCAAATCACTCTCTAGACATGATCACTATTATAATTATGCTGTATTTATAAAACTAATCCCAATGTAAATTTCGAATTCGGATTGACTTATCAGAAAACTATGTTACCTACTAGTAAATATAGTAATGATTTGTAACTACTAATAAACAATTAATATAAAATTTACAAATCTTAAAACACCAAGATTGTTATAATTTGAATTTAAATAAACGGTGAAATGATTCGGAACCTCTTAATCGTTTCAAAGAAAATAAATTGAAATGATGGTACTATACGGCGTCGGACACACACACACACTGCTACAAGGCAGCCGTCAAGGGATTAATTCATTTAAATTAGGCAGCAGGAATTCTGCCGCAAATGGGAAGGTCTAATTTATAAATTTCCCCGGTCCCCGAACCGAATCATAATATATCCGCTTTAATTCTGGCCCATATTTTAAACCCAAGCTTTCATATACAATGGAATTTTCCTGTAAGGAATTATTCAACTTAGACTAACATCGGTAAATTACCTAATTAGAAATCAGACACTTCACTAGCTTTTCCCCTAAAGGATGGTCAGCAAAAAGTCGATGAAAATAATCGCACAAATTAAGTTCGATTTGTTTTAATTTAAAATATAGTTTAAACTACAGTTAGGTTACGTTTCTTTACCTGAAATAAATTGCATTTTTCTTTGAAAATGTAAATTGTAATAAAAAAAATTAAAAATACGTTTCCCTAAAGTTAATCAGCAGAACTTTGATTAAAACCATATTCAATTTCTCTTAAATCTAAGTTAAAATTAATTTTAACTGAAGTAAGTTTCTTGATTTGGATTAAATAACAAATTTTGATAAAACTTAAAATTAGGATAGACTTTTCCAGACTTTCGAAAAATTGATCAGAGTAAGACGGTTCAATGAATAATACAAAACAAGTTCGATTAGGTTTAAGGTAGGAATAGATTTGACTTAGCTTAAGTTCCTTCAATTAGATTCAATTATACCTTACCTTCAAATTAAAAATCTAGATAAAAAGGCACTTGTCAGTGCTTTACAAACTCGGTTAATGCAATTAACACAAAACAAAATTCGATTAAACTTAAGTTAAAAATTAAAAATTAACTCGTTTATTTATATATTTAAGTTACTATAGTTAGATGAAATTACCGATTTAACTTACTATAGTTAGATTAAATTACAGATTTAACTCACTATAGTTAGATTAAATTACAGATTTAACTTACTATAGTTAGATTAAATTACAGATTTAACCTACTGTAGTTAAGATTAAATTACATAGTTTACTTACTATAGTTAAATTCAATTACAGGTTTAAACTTAATATAGTTCGATAAAAATAGATTTATAGTTACATTAAATTACATCTTTCCAGTAAACTAAAAATTAGGATAAACAATTAAGTTCCATTGCTTTTCAAGTTTTTCAACTCAGATGATTTAAAATCAGGAGTAAGTGATTTTTTTTACTTTATTTCTCGCCGTTTTCTACTTAACTATAAAAGTATCCAAATTCCGATTCTTAATATAATGACAAAATTTTATGGATTACTTACACAGTAATAAATATGTAATAAAAATTCAAATAAAATGTTACTTAAAAAATTATCCTGAGCCATATAGTTAGTCATATTTCAATGCCGTAAAAAAACATAAATTGCACTTTTATTGCAAAACAAAATTAATGCTACAAAACAAACATTAAATTTTCCAGCAAATAAATAAATGACGAATGTTATTTTTCCAATGTTTGCAGATTCGGATAAATATGATGAATAAAATATGTATTAAAAATATGCAAAGCATGCAAAAATCGCATTGGGGTCGCTACAAATGTTAAAATAGTTTAATTCTGCGAAATATTGTCGTACTTGTTGAATGTAAGACTAGTGCCAATACGATCAGAATTTCAAGTGAAGTATTTGAAGTTCGCCCACGAAATAGGAATAAAAGTTGATGTACAATAAACAATGCGAGATGGTCACAGATAAAACAAATTCTATAGGAGGTTGTTTTTTATAGGTCCTTTCGACGTGTGGACCCATCAGCGTGTCGTTTTTTACAGTCGTTGTGTTTTTTGGTTCCTTCTATCTCATCAATTTGATGCTGGCTGTGGTGGCTCTTAGTTACGAAGAAGAAGCAGAAATAACACAAGAGGTAAACACCTGTACTTCTCTTTCTCGTCCGTAACATTTCTTCTTCTCAGGAGCGAAGAAAAGACCTGACGGATCATCGAGAAGATTCGACGTTCAGCTTCGATCCTGCACATATAAATGTGAAGAAATTAGCCAAAACGAAGAAAAAGAAAATTGACAGTAGGAAAGGTATCCTACTGTCCAGTTACTCCAGGAAGAAGACGAGGAGAAGAAAACGGGGGCGGAGTCAAGCAGGTCCTTCTAATAATGGAACTCCTTCTAAAGGAGACGCCAAAGAAGGCAACGGAAATAATAAAAGGTAAAACTAGTCACAGTACTTTGACCAGGCATCGCTTGGACACAAAATTAAGAAATTCTAAATTATATATAAATATTTAGCTGAAGTCGCACAACTTAAGTCCAAAACAAATAAGAAAATTGTTTGGTTTAGAAAGCCCTGAATTTCAAAACTTGATCATCATGACTTCTACCATAAGGAAATATAAAAAATAAATCAATATTGTTATAATTACCTTCTTATAGAAAACTAATTTAAAAATTTCTAGATGAACAATCGTTATTTCCTCAATTTCAACTTCCAAATCAAAACTGATCAAATCCAAATTACACTTTTGTCCAAGTACAATATAACACTTAGATTTCTCATTGGAATTTACTTCCATACGAAAAGATAATCGTTGAAAATTATTATTTGACGCAAACATTTGCTTTTCTTAATTATCAGAAGTTGAAACAGGTAAAAATTTCAGTGAAATAAACGTCCACCACTTTAACAAGTTATTTTAAAATTCAAATTGTACTTTCAATACAATACATAATCAATGTACCAAAAAGTTACATCCCGTGTTTTATATTTTCTGAAGACGTTCATGATGATGAAACTGCTAGTAATTTTAGTATAATTTCTGTTTACCACTTCACTTAATTTCTATAATAAAAATTCATATTGTGCTTTGATAAGATGCAAAATCTTTCATTGTAATTTCTGTGTTATGAAAAGATAACATTATTTTCATAAAGAACTTAGAGTTTCATACATTTTTTCTAATTTTTTTTTTGTTTTACTGAAGACCTAATAAGGTCGAAACTGGTAGAAATTCCAGGGAAAATTTCATCCACTGTAATACATTAATAAAGAGACAAAGTATTACAAATAAATTGACTAAACTTCAAAAAAATTTATTCTCCATTTTCTATTACATTAATATTCACATTGTACTTTGGTGCAAGTACATTACACAATAATTCTTTTCTTTGAAAAGATATTGAGAACTACTTTTTGTTCATACACTTATTCCGGTATTTAGTTTTTTATTCAAGATCCACATGAGATTGAAACCGATAAAATTCAAGTGAAATTCGGTTCACCACATTAATAAATTTTTAGAACGAATAGAATCTACTTTGCGTGTGTACATTAGTCGAAGATTTTTCATTGCAATTTTTACTTCAAAACAACATCATTAAGAACTACTAACTTCTACTGTTTTATTTATTTATATTTTTCTGAAGAAGACGTAAGCGATGATCAAACTGGTTAAATATCAGTTTAATTTCTGTTCACCAGTGATCATATTTGCTTTTTGATTATACTTATTCCTGTATTTACTGTTTTACTAAAATCCACATGAGATTTAAACCGACAAAAGTTTAAGTTAAATTCGATTCAGCCACTTTAATTAATTTTTATAATAGCATCTAAATAGTTCTTTGCTATGTACATTAGTCGAAGATTTTTCATTTAAATTTCTTTCCTTCGAAACGATAACAATAAGAACAGAACTACTTGCTTATCCTGTTAATTTTTTTATTCTGAAGATGACGTAAGTGATGATGAAACTGGTATAAAATCCAGTTTAATTTCTGTTTATCAGTGAACATATTTGATATTTGATCAAACATATATTCAGTTATTTAATATTTTATTAAAGATCCATATGAAATTGAAACAGATAAAATTCAAGTGAAATTCGGTTCACCATTAATTTTTAGAACGAATAAAATCTAAATTGTTCTTTGCATATGTACATTAGTCGAAGATTTTTCATTGCAATTTCTTTACTTCAAAACGATATCATTGAGAACTACTTGCTTCTGGTGTTCACTTTTTTTTTCTGAAGATATTTTTTTTGAAGATATTTTTTTCTGAATATAATTTTTTTTTACAAGAAGACGTAAGTGAAGACGAAACTGCTAGAAATTTTAGTTAAATACGCGTTCACCACTGAACACAATTTTAAATATTTTTTTTTTCTATAGTAGGTCGGTGACCCCAAGTCCCAGTCCATCGCCGAGACATAGCAACGCCTCCCCCAAACAACCCTTAGCGTTACCCCCACCCAAACATGTCCAAATGGCAGAATATAGAACAGCAGACACATTACATCCTGGAAACACTTTGGGTAAGACCTCTTCTAATTTATCTACCGCTTAACTACACAATGATTGTAGCTCCCAACAGAGGGCACCTTCACAGCCGACAAGCCAGCAGCAATAGCGGCGAAGGCAACAACAGGGAATCTTCCCTTGACGATTCGGGAGTTGTGGATGACCATGAGGAAGGCGACGTGACGTCAGAAGATGTCACCGTGGCTCAAAGTCAAATACCTCACAATGTGGTGCGGGTAACTTACACTATACTTCTAAGGGTAGCCAGTTGGAGAATTTTTCAAATTTCCGACTATTTTGTGGTCAATAATTTTTTTTTTTCGATTATTCTAAATTTTGCGAATCTAATATGCTTTGCATAATAGTACATATAATGCAAAAACTAGCATATTTCCATAAGGTGTGAACGTTTCGGCACGAGATGATGTCGAGTGCTGAAATCATGGAAAGTGGGAAAAATTTGATACTATACACTATACATTAATCACATAAAGTGGAAAATAGTTGATTCTGCCACACTACATATTTCCTGCAGCTACACTGCTAAACGATACAGAATAAAAATAATGTACGAAAGCTTTTAAAAGATAAAGAAACAACATAGCGCAAGTAACCTCACAAAGAGTACCTTCACGCATGCGCTATTTTAGCAGTTACTGTGAGGAATAATATTTCCCACATTACACATGCGTATTGTTGGCAAATTATTATTCACCTTTCAGTCCACTGTTGTGGGAAATACTTTCAAGCTTCATATAAATGAGAAAAGTGCCACTTTCCATAGTTGACGTAGAAAAAAGATTTTTGTAGAAACATGATATTTTTCATTAATTATTAACATCCAGCTACTATAAGCTGTAACTAAAACTTAATCTTCCAACCAACAAGCAAGAATATAATCGTAAAAAAAAAATAAAAATGCATAAAGTAACCCTGTGAAACTCCTGCAAAAAGTTGACGATTTCAGAACATAATTGAAGTGAACGAGTGCATTTTTTTTAATGCACGAGATCAAAATGTTTAAATTTACAATTTCTAAACTATACTTTGTACGACAATTGCAAAGAAAAACGCGTTATTGTGAACCACTTTAAATCAATATTTATACTGCGCTATTTTAATTTACAAATTAACTTTACGTACAGAAAAAGAACACAAATAATTTTATGAATGAATCACGCTTGAATGCGATGAAAGAGTAAATGTACCTTAATAAGAAAAATTGAGTAAAACAAAAAACACAGAATTAATTAATGAAATTCCAGGTTTGGGAATAATATTCCTTGATAATTCACGTTTTTTTTTTCACGGGTACACAAAATTATTTCCGGGTATTTCCGGATTACTGATCCACTGGCCACCCTGTATAAAAAGTTTAGACAAGACTATAATATTAATTTAGTTGCAGCAAGCAACTCCAGTTACTGTTGCACTAAGTCCTAAAGAAATTAGAGTTATAAAGTGCAACGGAATCGGTTCTTGCAAAAAGAAGAAACATCCAAACATGTATACTATACCCCCTGACTACTTATCGCATATTGTCGTTTTAGGTAAGCTTATATTAAAGATAATGTATAAAATGTAAGATACATTTTTGTTTTAAGACGATTTACCGGACAGAAACTGTGCAACATGTGGCCAATGCTGTGTAGACTATTCTGGATGGCTACAATTTCAGCACGGGTTGTACCGAATAGTACGAGACCCATTGTTCGAACTAGCCATTACAATATGTATTGTACTGAACACTATGTTCCTAGCTATGGAACATCACGGCATGAGCGAGAGTGTTCTACGGGCCTTAGATATTGGCAATAAGGTAAGAAAAATTACTAGTTCAACTTATTCTCCTACGAATAGTTTGCGTAGACTAACAAATCCGTTTTTGGTAAAGGTATTACGTTGTTAACAAACTGCTTAATCTGCTTACAGCGGGTAAAGCTTATGCATAAATTACTGACTATAAGCTAACAAATACAGTGTACGTGACAATGACTGCATGATATTTGTAAACACGTTTTCATAAACAGATTCAGATTGACAAAAAACAACACTTCGAAAACTTCGTAAATATTACGGTTTTATCAAATTTTAAAAAAATAGCTAAATAACACATCAACAAGTCAATTTTTAGGAATGCTATAACATTCTTACCTGAATATCAAATCATTTAAAAATAAATTTGGGTTTTAGACAGCTGACAGCATGACATTTGTAAATTTTTAGGAATGCTATAACATTCTTACCTGATTATCAAATCCTTTAAAAATAAATTAGGTTTTAAGACAGTTGACAGCATGACATTTGTATACATTGTTTTCATAAACAAGCTGCCAATTCAGAACAGCGGCAAAACAAGATATATAAATTGAAACATTAGTATTCAGCTATTTTAAAACTACGTAAATATTATGGTTTTATCAAATTTCCAAAACCTGGTTCAATTGGTGAACACAGCACCAAGTAAATTTTTGGCAATGGTATTAACATTCTAATTAGAATGTACAACCATTTAAAAATAAATTCAGCTTTAGTACAACTTGACAGCTACATTGAGCTAATAAATAACTATAAGTTACAATACGTTTTTATACACATCAATCAATACAAGTTGACAATTTTCAATTTAACATATTTATTTCAAATAATTCAATAATTACAAAATATAAGACATATGTATTAAAACATTAGCATTTAAGTAAATATTAGGATTTTATCAAATTTCGAAAACCTGGTTCAAATGATAAACCAGCATCTAGTAAATTTTTGACAATCGTATGGACATTCTTACTAGTATGTCCAAATCTTTAAAAGTAAATTCAGCTTTTAATACAACTGACAGTCACATTGCGTTAATCAATAAATGTACTTCACAATACATTTTTATACACATAAATGAACAAATGTTAAAAATATTGTATTTAACATTAATTCCAAATAATTCAATAATTACAAAATACAAAACATGTTAAAACATTAGTATTTAAAAACTTTGTAAATATTAGGATGTTATCTAATTTCGAAAACCTGGTTCAATTGATGAACAAAGCAACAAGTAGATTTTGGCAATGGTATTACCAATTGAACAATTAACAGCTTATATTAAGCTATCATTTGTAAATGTTTATACACATATAAAGGAACATAATATGACAGAATGGAATGAACATATGTTGAATCTTTTGAAATTAAAGATGTATATTTCAAAAACTTCATTAATTTCGAAAAACTACAAAGATAAAAGTTTTGAATAAATCAAGTACGTTTTATTTACAAAATAACAAATTTCGGTTTTAGCTACAGCAATATTTTTGCTAATAACATGCGTTAAAAATGATAGCTCATCATAAACCAATATAAAATCACAAACAAAATGTTATGTGGGAAAAATAAGAATAGAAAATGCAATCAAGAAATGCAAATTCGAGTACACAATTTTAAATTAATATGTACAAAAGAATAATTTATTCCAGGTCTTCACTTCCATTTTTACATTCGAATGCTTCCTGAAGCTCTTGGCTCTGAGCAAAGAGTTCTTCGCTTGTGGCTGGAACATATTTGATTTGATCATTGTTTCCGCCAGCCTACTCGATCTGATTTTCGAGCTAGTGGACGGTTTATCCGTACTTCGGGGTTTGCGACTGGTAAGAAAACATTTGTCTCAAGTTTCTCTAAAGTCTCTCATCAATCTAATTTTTTTTGCTAAATAAACCTGTCAATTGACCTACTTAACCCTCAACAGAGAGAATATGTGACACTAAGATTGATTGTTGCAGTTACGAGTTTTAAAGCTGGCTCAGTCTTGGACGACAATGAAAGTACTTCTCAGTATTATTATTTCTACAATAGGAGCTCTAGGAAATCTGACGCTTGTGTTGGTCATAGTAATCTATATCTTTGCTGTTATTGGAATGCAACTTTTTTCACAAGACTACACTCCTGAAAAATTTGCACCTGATCCAGTTCCAAGGTATATTACTGATTTAAGAAAACTCTTTTTTTAAATTTTAAACGTTTCGTATACCCGATTATGGGTCGAAATAATAACTATATTTCCATTTCCATGGATTTATAGGATAAAATTTATTGTAGATAATAAAACGTATGTCAAACTATAATTTTTTATAACAATAAAATTCTCAAAATCATATACTTTTCAGTAATACTAAACATACATTGCTCAAATTTTCGCTATGATCACATTTAAAGCTCCACGTTTAATATTTGGGATTTAAGGTATTAACCTTCAAAAAATTGAGAAAAAAAATTTCAAACCGAATTTATTTATCTCTTTCCGTTCTAGAGATAATTGAGTTTAAAGTTGCACTGCAACACACCCATTTTTAGGCTATAACCCAAAATTGGGTAGAGCTACTGCTTTGGCGACTACACCATTGAATTCTACGCAAAATTTTATATAAGGACATTAATTTTCAAATTTATATCTTCACTGATTTTGATTTTATAAAGACAAGAGTAAAAAATCTAACACAAGCAAAATTTAAAAAAAAAATCGTCAGGGGTACATCAGGGAATTTTTACTATTTTTAACAATACTTCATAACTTTTTTATGCGTTGGAATTTTTTGATAAAAATTGGTACACATATGTAATTCGGCGTGAGGAATTGATTGGATAAGTCGCCGAAGTCGTATCTACCCCCAATATTGAGATATCGAGAAGGTTGGTTTTTAGGGAATGAAAAATGCGAAAAAAAAAATTTTCTCTGAAAATTATAAAAATAAATATGTTACTTAAATAAAATATGCTGATTTCAAATCTGCATAAAGAATTTTTTATCATTTACCGTTCTCAAGATATTCGCGTTTCATGTTAGGATGCACCTCCACCATTTTTGCATATGTTTTAGGTGGAATTTCACGGACTTTTTTCACTCTTTCATGATGATATTTCGAATATTATGCGGTGAGTGGATCGAGCCTTTATGGGACTGCATGAGAGCAGAAAATGAAGAGGTAGGAAATAAATAAAAATAATCATAAACTCTGTCATAAACGATATGATCATAAAACGCATTTCACTTAACTATAATGCTTTAACTTTTACGATAGTAATTATCTTGACATTAATATATTTTTATTAATTACTGTACTGTAAATCATAATAATTAAACAGCAGAAAAATAGCTTTATACGAGGTTAAAATTAATTTTAATCATAAAAGTAAGAATAAAAGTTCGTAGGAAAAATGATAATAAATCTGTAGTAGTTTGAACTAATAGTATATTCCGAAACATAACCACAGTAAGCATGTTACTTTGTCAGTAACTAGGTTTATTTACAGAACATGATTCCAGAAAACGCTGGATACTTTTAACCAAGTAAACTACCCACGATAATGACAGTTTAAAATTTGACAAACAAACGCATTGTTTTAGTTATTTGTAAGAATATGTTTTGAGCGTAATTCTGTACGATAAATTCGTTATTAATAAGTTTTTGTTTAATAAATTTTTCATACTCTTGACAAAAAATACGGAGCCTCAAAAATCGACCAAGCATTTTACAATTCAATAACATATTTTTTGGTTTCTAAACCATGGTAAAGTCATATTGTAATCCTTGTTATTTTTTAATTATAAACATAAATGATTTATTTTCGGAATATACTATAAGTATAGTTCGACCTAGCAATAATGTCTTTACCAACAGCAGCATATCATCCATTGGTGTTCATCGTATCAACCTTAACTGTATGTATATTAACAACCTGTTTTCTATAGGGACCAGGAACTTGTTTAGCAATATTTCTCCCCGCTTTAGTTATGGGTAATTTCATGGTACTCAACCTCTTCTTGGCTTTGTTGCTCAACAGTTTTAACTCCGAGGAACTTAAGAACAGAAAGGAGGTAAAAATACTCAACCCTCAACATATACCTACTATTCTCATAAGTTGCAAATAACAACATTTGATTATCCTAGGAAATCGAAGACGAATCTCGTTTAGCTCGAAGTTTCGAACGAATACGTTCCATAGTTCGCAAGAAAAAATACCGAAAAGAAAACGAAGAGAACGACCAAAATCTTCGCCTAGAAAAAATCGTACGCGAAGTGATGCATCGTCATAAAAAGGATGAGAACTTCGCAGCTGCTATTCAGGAAACAGTCATCGGATTTCCAACAGATAACATATATAACCGCAGCTACCAAGAAGCTCTGAACAGACCAGTCACTGTAGACTTCAGTGAAGCAGAAGTATACCAAAAAGGAGTACTAAAAACATACACACAAGGAAGTGTAGATAGTGATAAACAAAAGAGATACTCAACTCTGATAAATGGAAGCTCGGACACTGAGAAAGAACCGGAAAAGGAACCACTCATGGCGGGCAAAAGCGGAAACGAACCCAGAATTTTACAGAACATGTCGTCAGGTTTCGGGACTCAGAAGACGGACAGCAAAGGTACGACATTAACAAATTCGCATCAAATAAAAAGATCTTCAAACAAATAAATTCAATAGTTTATAGTTTATTTTTCTACAAAACTTAAAAGGTCTGATTTCTAGATTCACGGACTTCTAGAAAAAGAAAACTAAAAAAAGGTAATAATCAAAAGACCTAACTTAAGATTTTTAGAAAATTAAATTGTAAATTCGTTTTTCGTTTGAAGTTCTTAATATTAATAAAATAAAAAAATTATATACTAGAGACAAATTTTGGGAAATCAGGTACAGTAAGCACATATTGCTTGAGTGCTATTTCAAAATCACTTTCACTTATCACAAAACTAACATTGGCATGAAAGCATTAATAATAAAGGTACTATGGAACCATTTCGTGTAGTGAGATTCAAATGTACATACTAACACTAACATGCATTACTAGAGGATGTAAATACAAAAACACTTGTTATATGCATGTAGCTTTACAAATGTACATACATACACTCAAAAAACACTGGCTTAGACAAATAGAAGTTAAATAGAAAAACCAAACACGATATACTAACAGTATTCTTTCTATTACTCATCAAGTCACTTAAAGAATTAATTCATTCTTTTACCTTTGATAAGTGTCCCGTTACCTTAAACGTCGGTTAATAGAATATCGATGTTATACTTTTTTTCTATCCGGCACTTTTACGAACAGTGAAAAAATCAACCATAAATTCGATAAAAAAATTGTTAGACAACGAATAGAAAATTAATAAAATTAAATATTGAGAATGCATAAGAATAATATTCTTATATTATACTCATGTTTCCTTATCAAAGATTTTGTCGAAACTGTTAGTCCAAGAGTTCTAGATACACGTAATCTTGCAAAAACAAATGAAGTAATTTTGCATGGCTTATAAATAGGAATTGCATTTCAAAGTACATTTAAAAAATAGAGACATTGCAGCACATAGACCTAGAAGTTTTTTAACAACTAAAAAATAGAATGATTTTAAATAAAATTGTGACAATTTAAACAAATTTTTGAAAATAGTTGAAATTTTTCGACAAGTTACCTACGGAGTCAATAACTGCTTTACAATTTCTAGAGTAGCAACTAGACTTACAAGCTTTTTATAAATATATAAAGTAAGAATTTTAAAAATTGTTTTATATAACATTAGCATCATAAAACTCTTTTAGGGTGAAACAAAGTTCGGAAAATAGTTATTGAACTTTGAATTTAACAAAATAATATTTATAATAAAACATATTTTTAATAAACTTAAGGAAGCACAATATAAATAAAAAGTTTAAATTTTTTTGAACCACAAAAATACTTATTTATGATAATTATTTAACTTTGAATTAAATAAAATAACATTCATAATAAAACATTTTTTTAATGAAGCACAATATAAATAAAAAGTTAAAAAAAATTCAGAACCACAAAAATACTTATTTGTCGTAATAATAATACATCAAAATCAATTTTTATTTGACGTGGAATATCTATTCAGGGCATGTGTAGCTTGTTAAAAAAAATCGGTACCAAGTATTTTGAACGTAAATACGAATTTAACAGAAATGTTAAAAGGATGAAAATACCGATCACCTTTAACAGAATAATAAATAAAACATATTTTACGGAACAGTAATTTTTATTTCAATATCTTGTATTATCTCAGCTACCAACAGAAATGTAATAGTATCTTAGCTATCCGTGGCCAAATATATAGGGTAATCAAGTAGCTAATATATTAATGTTAGCATTATAATTCACTTAATAAAGTTTTCCTTATAAAAACAGGAAAACAAATATTCATTCCTATTGTAAATATCAATCGATTAACATTAAAATTTGTAAATAAATTTATATAGTCCATCATATTTTCTGCTTTTACAATGTCTAATAATTTTAGTATGTAATGCTATAATCTCTTATTTAAAAAAATCTAGATTTTTTAAGTAAATTATTTATTTTCATATGAGTATAAATCATATTCGTACAGTTTATATTTTATTAGTCATAAAATTAGGAACTCTCTTTGTCAGCGCTTCAACAATTGGAAAAACAATTTTTGTTTCCTTGAAGGTGTTACAGATATTTTTATGAATAATGTTTGACCTTGAATCCTTGTATTCAACATGAACATTTATCATTTTTCGTTGATCCATACTATACCATATAACTTTTAGGTTGATACTCAACTAGAATGAAATTGCACTTTTATGTGACTATTTTGTTTCAAATGGTAATGTTTTATAATTTTTATTACATATTATAACCGGTTTTAATTTTTAAAAACCGGTTTTTGAACTAAACCCGTTATTATTATAATGTTCTTAATATGAGTTAACTAATATTTTGGTCGTACATACATGTCCTGTCTGTAGTAAAAAAAATGTTTGACGCGGTGGCGGCAGAAATTGAAATTAAATCATATTATTTTGTTCAGTTACAAACATGTCGTAACTGTAATAGAAAAAAAATCATTGACGCGATGGCGGCAGAAATAAAGATAATCACATTACTTTGTTCAGTTACATACATGCACTTTCTAGTAAAAAAAATGTTTGACGCGGTGGCGGCAGAAATAGAAAATAAATCATATTATTTTGCTCAGTTACATACAAGTATCTGTAGTCAAGAAAAAACTGTTTGAAGGGGTAGCGGTAGAAATAGAAATAAAATAACATCATTATGTTCAGTTACATACATGTCGTATCTGTAGTAAAAAAAAATGTATGACGCGGTGGCGGCAGAAATCGAAATTAAATTATATTATTTTGTTCAGTTACATACACATATTGTATGTAGTAAAAAAAAATGTTTGACGCGGTAGCGGCAGAAATAGAAATAAAATCACATTATTTTGTTGTTACATACATGTCCTTTCTAGTAAAAAAATGTTTGACGCGGTGGCGGCAGAAATAATATTATTTTGTTCAGTTACATACATGTCATATCTAGTAAACAAAGTTTGACGCGGTGGCGGCAGAAATTGAAATAAAATCACACTATATTGAATTGATGAGTAATGAAGAATATCCTTTCACTACTCGAAATATCCTGTGAGTGCCTGAAGCTCACGCGGCTTGCCTTGAACCGGAATGACCTCCCTTGTTTTCCATGCCCCCACTAAGCGAGTGCGATGTTTCAGACGACGGCACGACGACGGAGAGCATCGAACTGAAGCCGCTGGACCGCGGCGCGTCGGCCGACACGGAGAACGAGGAAAGCGCGCTGTGCAAGGAAGGAGATAAAGAAAAGAGTAATCAGGATAATGACAATAATAAACCATGGCATACTTTAGTTTCTTACGTAGATGAACTGACTGTAGGAGGACGCAGGAACTCTAAGGGGCAGTATGTAGACGGCATGGGCAGCTTTCCCTACTTTGGGAAGAACAAAGCTCCCAAAGCTCCGCAGGATTGCTTCCCGCAGCACTGCTACCAACGGTAAGACATAAACACCAAATACCTAATTCAGGAATCACGTAAAACCCAAAAATAAAATATAGCAAAAAAAGTAGTAAAGTAAATTTAATGAAGCAGCATTGCTACCAACGGTAAGCAATAAACACCAAATACCTAACTTAGGAATCACGTAAACCCACAAATAAAACAAAGCAAAAAAAGTAGTAAAGTTATATCAATGAAGCAGTACTGCTACCAACGGTAATCAATAAACACCAAATACCTAACTTAGGAATCACTAAAACCCAAAAATAAAATATAGCAAAAAAAGTAGTAAAGTAAAATTAATGAAGCAGCACTGCTACCAACGGTAAGCAATAAACACCAAATACCTAACTTAGGAATCACTAAAACCCAAAAATAAAACATAGCAAAAAAAGTAGTAAAGTAAAATTAATGAAGCAGCACTGCTACCAACGGTAAGCAATAAACAACAAATACCTAACTCAGAAATCACTAAAACCCAAAAATAAAACAAAGCAAAAAAGCAGTAAATTTAAAAACATTAATAAAAATACGCTAAAATAGCATATTATACACCAACGTTGAGGAAGTCTATTATTAACATACAGTCAAAGACTATTATCTGAATTTCGAAACAACCGAGGGTTACAAGACGCTGATCAATAATGGTCTGTATCAAAAATTTTGATTTGAGAGTAAATATTATCCAAAAATAAACAAAGCAAAAAAGCAGTAAATTTAAAAACATTAATAAAGATACGCTAAAATAGCATATTATACACCAACGTTGAGAAAGTCCATTATTAATTAACATACAATCAAAGATTATAATCTGAGATGCGACACAACCGAGGGTTACAAGGCGCTGGTCAACAATGATAAATATTATCCAAAAATAAACAAACCAAAAAAGCAGTAAATTTAAAAACATTAATGAAGATACTCTAAAATAGCGTATTATACACCAACGTTGAGAAAGTCTTTCATTATTAACCTACAGTCAAAGACTATAATCTGAATTGCGAAACAACCGAGGGTTACAAGACGCTGGTCAATAATCTATCAAAATTTTTATTTGAGAGAAAATATAAAACTATACACAACACATAACTTGGAATCACATAAAACCCAGAAATAAAATTCATGTCTTTATCAAAATAAAATAAAAATAAAAAGTAATAAAGCAAAATTAAGAACATTAATGAAGCTGCATAAAAATAGCGTATTGTTATTGACCTATCACCAAAGATTGTATTCCGAAATACGAAACAACCGAGGGTTACACAGGTTAATAATAGTTGTGTCAAAAATTTAGATATGGGAGTAAATATTAAATTTTAAAAACATAGAAATCACGTAAAACGTAAAAAAAAATTGTCTCCAACAAAATAAATATAAAAATTAATACAGTAAAATTATGTACATTAACGAAACTACACAAAAATAGCGTATTATACGTCAAAGTTGAGAAGTCCATTATTATTGACTTATCGTCAGACTTTATTCCCAGGTGCGAAAGAACCGACGATGACATGGAACAAATAAAAAAATACATGTATCAAAAATTCGAAATAGGAGTAGATATTAAATTATTTGCATTAAAATTTTCTTGTAACTGCTAATTGAAAGAAAAGGAGACATTATTAAATTAAAATTTAAATCATTCCAAGCCAGGAGAAAAGGTAGAAATCTTTCTGAAGCATTCTAAATATGAAGTAAAAAGTAAATATAAATTGTCAAGCAAAAATAAAACAAGATATTTGTCATTTATAAAAACTAAATAGCAAATGGTCCACAAAATCTTCCATAATAGAATCCAATCCTTAAAATAGTATTTTGAGGATTTCACTGTCTCCTGAAAACATGAATTTGGGAAGCTTGTACAAGAAATATATAAAGGTAGGACTATTAAAAACCATCCTCCAAAGACTATATTCTGAGGTGCGAAACGACCAAAGGATACAAATCGCTGGTACAATAGTCTTTTCGAAACTTAAAAATTATTCGAATTCATTTTTTGTTGTTATTAATTTAAATTTAAAAAACCAGTCACTGACCAATAAAAATGCAGGAAACCACATAATTAATAGTTTTTGAAATTCTTTCTTATTGTAGTATCTTTAAAATAAATACTTTGATATATGAAACTCAGTGCTTTGAAAAGCTTTCAGTAAAATGTTAAGATCTTGAGGAGCGTGAACAAAAATGTTTCTTCTATAAGTTTTTATTATTTAAAATTTTTTTGGTAACTAAGATTAAATTTTCTGTAAATGTACCACCTCAGGTGTACCTGCTGGGAAGCCTGCATCCAAACCAAAGTCGGCAAACAGTGGATGGACCTCCGTAAGTCCATCCTCTCCGTCGTAGACACCCCTGCCTTCGAATGGTTCATCCTGTTCCTCATCTTCGCGTCCTCGATCACTCTGTGCTTCGAAGACATCTACCTGGATGAGAATCCCCTACTCAAGTACTACCTGTACTGGACCAACCTGGCGTTCTGTGTCATCTTCACCATAGAGATGGTGCTGAAGTGGGTGGCCCTGGGATTCAACAAGTACTTCACCAGTTTCTGGACCATCCTGGACTTTATCATCGTATTCGTAAGTGTTGCACAAAATGGCATAGGTGGTTAGATGTTAGTAACGAACAGAATTACACATGTTGTATGTTTTACTTGCGTACCCTGTACAAGGTAAGATGTTCAAGCGTTTAAGGCTAAGGCTTTCGGCTGAAAACCAGGGGCTTACAACCTCACGGAAATAACGCATCACTACACCAAAGCACAACACAACTAAAACTGAACTATATGTTAAAATTTCTATTTTATAAATAATGGAGTTTACAAATGAATGATGTACAACCTATCTACCGGGATTTTCCGTTAAGACGCCTATCTATATATAGGACCCTCTTGACTTTTCCCGTTAAGAGACTCATCTAAACATAGAATCCTTTAGACATTTTTCGTTAAAAGTTCCATCTAAATAAATTTTCTAGACTGTTCTTATAGAACTCTTTGGAGTTTTCCCATTAAGAGGCCCATCTAAATATAGGACCCTCTAAACATTTTCCGTTAAAAGGCTCATCTAAATATATAACACCCTAGACTATTTCCGTTAAGAGGACCGTCTAAATATAGAACTCTAGACTTTCACCTTTAAGAGGTCCAGCTAACTATAAGACCTGGACTTTTACCATTAAAAGGTCCATCTAAACTATTGGACTCGCTGGACTTTTACCTTCGAGGTTTAAATATAGAACCCCTGGACTTTTAAGATTTTGTTTCCAAATTCAAGGCCATTCCTATTTTATAAATAATGTAATTTACGGATGAATAATAAATACATGGTACTACTCTCCGTGCAAGGAGAAATTATATACTTAAAATATTTAAAAGTTCAAGTGATTATGATGTAGCAGGAAAATCAATATTTAATGGATGTTTGAAAAAAATAAACAAAATTAATATATGCAAAATTAAAATAAATGAAAAATTAAAAAAAAAATATTGCGCCAGACTTAAAAAAATGGATTCGAATACTTGGACTATAACCCGGAAAATTGTATTATGTCATTTGAAACACAAATATTCAAAAAAACATAAATACTCGTCTGACAATCAGAAGAAATATGTAAAAATTATGTAATTGTAATTTTTAAAAATTTGAAAAAATTTTAGTAGAAGAATCATAAAGAAAAAAGACAATGTATATAAGTAAGCATTAATTATTATGTAAAAATGTCAGATTTTGCGCTACGTATTCGTACACTCCAAAATACTGTCCTTTGAAATACAATCAACTTAGAAAACACTATACAGACTTCTCAAAAAGGATCAGCAGAGATATTGTAAAAATTATGTAAAATAATTGGAATTTCACAAAATTTAGCTAAAAGCTTAGCAAAAGCATTGGCAAAAAATAATGGTAAAAAACAAATAAAATAAATATCATATTGATATTAAATATGAACAAAAAGCGTAGAAATCTCAGATTTAAGACTACCTAAACATACTCTTACATTAATGGAAAGTTGTGCATTGTCCTATAAAATGCAATCCTGTCAACTAAAAAACCCATACACTCATTTTTTGACAAAGGTCAAAACCAATATTTAATTAATGTTGAAAAAAGGAGAAAAAATAAACAAAATAAACAAAATTAATAAGTGCAAAATTAAAATAAAAGTAAAATTTTAAAAAAAATTATTTCGCTAGGCTTTAAAAAATTGAGATAATTACACTTTAAAACAATCCTTACATCTTGTTCTCAATGCAAAGATGAATAAAAGCTCTAACAGAAAGAAAAAGTGATATAATAAAATCATAGTTCCCATGGACTTCTTAACAGAAAAACCCGGTACCAATGGAAAAACAAATCCAAAAATATTTACATACCCTTAGGCATAAAGTAATGAAACAATTTTCCATAAAATATATAAATTTTAGAGTGGAGTTTAGTTCCAATAAAGCACGAGAAAAACACAAAAAACACAGCAAAATACAATTGGAAATTACTTTCCGTGAGGTTCTTTTCAGACGCTGGATTGAGTAATACAAGAAGCTCTTTCTTCTGGGATATCTTGTAGATAGTGCTGCATACACGCTTACGATCGCAGTAGACTATGCGCCCAAAATTTGTATATAATTGGTAGTTAGTCAATTGGCACATCAGAAAATTTAAAAGTAAAAATAGACTTTTTAGTAAAACTCTTCTTATATACCGTTGAAGATCTTACTTGTAGATTTATAGAATTCTAAGTATTATAAAACTTTAATGAAAATTTCAGACAGTTTTCTTCCTTCTGTGCCAGTTTTGCATGACGATCTGCATTTTGGCTTTTTTCTTCTTTTCGTTTTCTAATTGCGGTGTTTCTACAGGTGTCGGTGTTCAGCCTTCTGATCGAAGAGAACGAGAACTTGAAGGTGCTCAGGTCCTTAAGAACCCTAAGAGCCCTACGACCTCTAAGGGCTATATCCAGATGGCAAGGAATGAGGATTGTGGTTAATGCCCTGATGTACGCCATTCCAAGCATCTTCAATGTGCTGCTGGTGTGTTTGGTGTTTTGGTTGATTTTCTCCATAATGGGAGTCCAGTTTTTTGGAGGAAAGTTTTACAAGTGTATAGATGAAACTGGGGAGTTACTTCCCGTAGAGGTAAAGAAATTTTTGTAAAAATAAATTTTAAGGTAGAAAAAGCGGATTATGTGCAGTAAAAAACTTTAAAATATACATGCAATATGCATTTAAAAATTATTAATATAACCATAATACATGGAAAAAAGTAAAGCTGCAAATACGCACTTTTATATAAAAAAAATTTTAAATGCAATGTACTAAACTTATTCATTATTTTCATTTTTATTACACGAATATTGTTGGTAATTCTAATACTATTCAATATTAATAACAAAAAATTAGAAATATTATTGTAATAAAATGAATAATTGCAATAATAAAAAATATTGACTTATAAATTTAATGATTTTGGTATGTTTGTTCTAAAAGAGAAAACCATATTAGATTGGTCTCCCAATTGATGGGACGACGAAAAAAAAAAAGGACCACAGATCTTTACTGTTTTTATTGAAATATTAATAATTATAATTTTACTGATTTTGATTTTTGTTTTAAAGTAAAAATTTGTGTCGGAGAATTAATTTGAAAAAAATCTAAAAATAAGCATATTAGTAATAATTTATTTTAAGGCAGTTTATTTATTTTGCACATACGTCGATAAGAGAAAAAGTACTGTTTTGATAAAAAGCAAAACAGAAATAGATTTGATAAAAAATATGTAGTTTTTATATAATAATAAAGCTAAAAATTAGATATGATAAAATAGCAACATAAAAACGTACGTCATACAGAGAAAACCAAAAATGAAGTTTTGATAAAAAGAAAACCTAAAGAAAAAGTACTGTTTTAAAAAAAATATACTGGTTTATTAAAAAGGAAAACAGTAATGTAGTTTTGAAAAAAACAGAACAAATATATACCGTTTTGATAAAAAGTAAACACAGAACAAAAATATACCGTTTTGATATAACGAAAAAAAAGAAAATAATTCAAAATTAAATTATGTTTTCGATTAAAATATTAAAATATGCACTTTGTGCATCAAATGTGCATCAAATTTTTATTATACACACATTTTCACAATGTCATGTACCTAATATTGATTTTATTTTATATATTTGGCATTAACTTTTAATAAATAGTTGTATGTCTGCTGTAAACATAATGCAATTGCATAGAATCCACTATTTAGTTGTGTTCTATAGATTAAATAGATAACTTATAAATGTTTTACAGATTGTAGATAATAAATGGCAGTGTCTGGAGCTCAACTATTCTTGGATCAACTCCAAGATATCTTTCGACCATGTTGGCATAGCCTACCTAGCGCTTTTCCAAGTGGCGACTTTTGAGGGTTGGATGGAAGTAATGGCCGATGCAGTTGATGCAAGAGGAGTGAACCTACAACCTCAAAGAGAAGCGAACTTATACGCATATATATACTTCGTTATTTTCATCGTTTGTGGTTCATTCTTTACCCTTAATTTATTCATAGGAGTAATAATCGATAATTTTAATATGCTCAAGAAAAAAGTAAGAATTCATCAACTAAAATAGATCAAAGATCAAAATTTAATCAATTTATTTGTAGTACGAAGGCGGCGTTTTAGAAATGTTCCTTACGGAAAGTCAAAAACATTACTACACAGCAATGAAGAAGCTAGGAAGAAAGAAACCTCAGAAAGTTATCAAGAGACCTATGAACCAATTCATAGCAATGTTCTACGACCTTTCTAATTCTAGAAGATTCGAAATAGCAATATTTGTATTAATTTTTCTAAATATGTTGACCATGGGAATAGAACATTATGATCAACCCCATGCTATATATTTTGTGCTTGAAGTTAGCAACGCATTTTTTACTACAGTTTTTGGTCTAGGTATACAATTCAACAAAATAGTCAAACATTGTACTAAAACAGTTTTTTACAGAGGCAATCGTCAAAATAATAGGACTCCGGTACCACTATTTTACAGTACCGTGGAATATGTTCGATTTTCTACTAGTACTAGCATCGATTCTAGGTATCTTGATGGAAGATATCATGATCGACTTTCCAGTTTCTCCGACGTTGCTTCGAGTCGTTAGGGTATTTCGAATCGGTCGAATACTGCGACTAATAAAAGTACTGTTACTGCATAAGCTAATATCATAAAAAATGAAATTGAATATGATCGTTTTTAGGCAGCAAAAGGCATACGGAAACTTTTGTTTGCTCTGGTGGTTTCTTTACCTGCCCTGTTCAACATAGGAGCATTACTAGCTCTTATAACTTTTATATATGCAATAATAGGAATGTCTGTTTTCGGCCATGTTAAACAGCAGGGAGCTCTGGATGATATGGTCAATTTTGAAACGTTTGGCAGAAGTATGCATCTACTATTCAGGTACGAGAAAATACTTCACACACAGAGAACAATAATATGCATTAGTTCACACACAGAGAACAATAATATGCATTAGTTCACACACAGAGAACAATAATATGCATTAATTCACACACAGAGAACATTAACAATAATCAAACACAATCCTATTGAGACTTCCAACATTATTTGAACCATTTAAAATTCATGCAAATATTCCATAGTAAACAACTTACGACCTCATAAATTGAGGACAAAATTTGCAATTTTATTATTCAATATACCTGCAGTAGTATATGAATAAAAAAAAGATTTAAACGCTATATTTTTGCATTTGTGGCAAGTGTTACAAAATCCACTCAAAGTATGTCATACTAGTAAAAAAAACATATTTAGTCTGAAGTTCTATAGAAAAATGCAAAAATATAATAGAACTGGAACAAATTATATAAAAAATAACAGTGATTCAAACATCGGACTATAACCTGGAAAGTAGTACAATGTCCTTTGAAATAGAAGTATTCCAAAAACCTAAATACTCATCTGATAATCAGAAGAAATTTGTAAAAATTATGTAATTAGAATTTTTCAAAATTTAAAAAAAAAAAATAGTATAAGAATCGCAAAGAAAAAAGACAAAAAATGTATATAGGAAAGCATAAATTATGTAAAAATGTCAGATTTTGTGCAACGTATTCGTACACTCTAAGATCCTGCCCTTTGAAATACAAGCAATCGACTTAGAAAACACTTTTATAGATATTTCAACAAGGATTAGCAGAGATATTGTAAAAATTATGTAAAAAATTTGGAATTTCTCAAAATTTAGCTAACAATTTTAGCAAAAGAATTGGTTAAGAATAATGACATAAAAGAAATAAAATGAAATAAATATCATAGATATTAATATGAATAAAAAAGTGTAGAAATCTCAGATTTCATAAGACTTATACATGCTCTTATATTATTGGAAAGTTGTGCATTGTCCTATAAAATTCAATCACATCGACTTAAAAATACCAGATACTAATCTCCTGACAGAGGTCAGACAAAGAATAACAAATCGATATAAAATAACATATACAGTATTCCAAGTTGGAAAGAAAACTTCCTCGAAAACGATTTTTAAAAAAATAAATTGCATTTTAAGAATAATATTCAAACGATACTAGCCATCAGGAAAATATAGGATTACCACCTTACATTCAAACCTCGATGAAAGAAATACCAAAATAAAAAAAAAAAATCTCTAAAATCTGACACAGAAAGTAAAACAGAAAACAAAATTTCTTTCCAATTTTAATGAGCAAGTGAATTCGAAAACAACTAGGAATTAAACAAAAAAATTATCCAACAAAAAGATATTTTTATACAGTAAATTTTAATTTTTGCTTTACTTTGGCATCTGTTCTTCCATATATTGATTTTACCAATTCTGAAACAACTAATTTAGATACCTAAATTACTAATAAAGATTTCTTTATGAAATAAAAATTATAATAAACTTAAAAAAAATTAATTAAACCTTAAATATTCTTAAAACGTAAATACAAGAGAAAAGTAGTGCATTGAAAATATTAAAAAGTAAAATTTTAAGCTATAATGAACTCCCACAAAGAGAAAAAAAATTAATTCTTCTTCAAACTTCGGCAATTCAAAAAGAAAGTACAAAATATAAAACTTCAATTTGGTACAATTTTTTGAAGATAACTTACAAAAAGATAAACAAAGCAAATAAGAGAAATAAAGCAAGACATTGATAAACAAAAAGAACGAATCCTTCTTAGTGACATCTTGAAGATATAGACAATCATTTGAGATTATTACAAAATATCATACTTTTACTGTAGACCAAAGAGAAATGACAAAAATTTTAAAAATCAACTTACAAATAGCAAAGTGAATTCCTTGCGAAATGTCAACATAAAAAATAACAAATATTGTTTCTGAAAACAAAATTTACTCCCGCTGTTGTTGAATTTGGCGACCATTGGTCTAAATGTATATTTCAATTGATTAACCAAATAACACATTGGGCCTGATGATGATCTATGAACGAAATCGATCGCAGACAAATATTTGTGCATTCGCCATATTTTATGTCATTGATGAAGAAGAACTCGAAATTTTCTTCACTATACAAAATTCTAAAATGAATACCTGATGATGTACGAACGAAATCGATCACAGACAAAAATTCCTATTTCTGCTTTTTCTTATTTTAAATCATTGATGAAGAAAATTTTTAAATTTCTTGAAACAAAAGTGTTCTCGTTTGTAGATTAATGACATCAGCAGGCTGGAACGACGTTCTAGAATCGCTAATGGTCACGCCCCCAGACTGTGATATGCACTACAAGAACCAGACCAACGGAGACTGCGGTCACCCCCTTCTAGCAATAACCTACTTCACCAGCTTCATCATCATCAGCTACATGATCGTCATCAACATGTACATCGCCATTATCCTCGAGAACTTCAACCAGGCGCACCAAGAAGAAGAGATTGGTATTGTTGAGGATG
Source organism: Stenolophus ochropezus (assembly GCA_035578165.1). Classification (NCBI taxonomy): domain Eukaryota; kingdom Metazoa; phylum Arthropoda; class Insecta; order Coleoptera; family Carabidae; genus Stenolophus; species Stenolophus ochropezus. The sequence goes on along the minus strand of JAQOWZ010000028.1, from coordinate 2,772,857 downwards.
ATCTCGAGATGTTCTATATTCGGTGGAGCAAGTAAGAGATTAAAACAAATGGCTTCTTCTTGTTTTTTGTTTGCATGTTTATTAATCTTTGTTTTATTTTATTTATTTTCAGAATGGATATTTTATACGACCCTTGTCATATGTTATGTTGCGGTAAAGCCATTCTTAATTCCTAATTTTTTGTAACGTTTTCTCAATAAAGTGTGTCCTAATTATTGAATATTTTAATGTATTTTTGCCAAGGTACGACCCTCATGCAACACAGTTCATCAGATTTGGTCAACTGTCTGATTTCATAGCCTCGCTTGATCCACCGTTAGGCATATCTAAACCAAATACGGTAGCTCTTGTGAGCTTCAATTTGCCTATAGCTAAAGGAAACAGAATCCACTGTTTGGATATCTTACATGCCTTGGTAAAACACGTACTAGGACATGTTGAAGAAACGGATACATTCAGACAGGTATGCTTCAAGAATCCTGACGGTTCAACAATGCAATGACTGTCGTTTTGTTGTAGTTACAAGAACAAATGGATATCAAATTCAAGAAACAATTTCCAACAAGAAAAGAACTAGAAATTGTTTCTTCCACAAGACTATGGAAAAGACAAGACAAAGCTGCTCGTCTAATCCAAAGAACTTTCAGAGAGTACATAAAGTAAGTAACAATTTATACAAATCCTACCTTAATACCTGTCACTCAGACGTCCATAAAAATGTTGACAAATCACTAAAACAAAACACAAGTGTCACTTTTTCAAAGTTAACAACAGCTACAAATGTCATGTCTAAGAAACTAAACGCACGTTCCATCTATTGACCATTTCGGAACTAAGTAGAGACCAAATAAAACTTAAACATTGTTAAAAATATAAAAACTTGTTTGTACAACTGGACAATATTTGCCAGAGAAAATAAAACTGATTATGAGGCATATACGAAACTTGCAGAACTGTCGAAGTAGTGAAATCATGGTTCAGACATGTTCGCTACTCGCTTTTGTTGTATTGTTGAATTGAAATTCGTTTTAGCGTAGACAAAGAGCAATATGTAATATTTATTTATAAAATAACATGAAGGTTCACACATGGTACCTACAAAATTTGAAATATGAGAAAAATTCATTTATAAAAATATTATATTTAATTCTTTTATAGAATATCTTTAAAAGAAAAACCAACACTTTTTTTGATAATTTCAGCTTAGTTTCATGAATTATTTACAAGTACTGTATAACAAACCAGAGATTGAAATATTTAATATTCAATTATGTGTCTTATAAAATATGCCCTCTAACTTTACTCATAAAAAATAATATATGGAAAATAATTATTAAAATCACTAATGACGAATTTACGACTTACAAAAATAAAGTTTCTTTTCGCATGTTTTATGAATGTCGTAAAATATTAATTAACGTTTTAAATATGAATTTTATAATTTACTAACAACTCAGTACAAAGGCGAAATAATTTAATACCTGTATAATAAACAACTTTTAACTATCTTATGTTAATTTCTTATTTTTTCCTTGGATCAGTCAACAACAAAACACAAATTTGATTAAAAATAAACAATTATACAAGACATAATCTCCAGGTACCACTTGTATTTCTATATATTAATTAATAGATAACGAAATTTCGAAGTACCATTTGTGTTTCTAAATTTTAATTAATACAGGACGCAATTTCGAAGCACTGGTATTTTTATTTGTTAATTAAAAAGAAGGATTAACATGGTTTTCTATTCCATTTTAATTACAATCGTTCTTAATTTCTTTGGTCTTATCTGTAATATTTTGTGCTGTAAAACCAAGAATTTCTAACTGATAGATAACATAGCTCGAGGTACCACCACTGGTTTATCTTTATTTTAATAATAATAAAGGACTATTTTTTATTCCACTTATAATCTTTGTAAATTTTTTTCTTTAATTAAATCTAATCCTGTAATTTAATTACGTGTGGTATAAATCCAAGTATCTTTAACGGACTGTTATGTTTGTGTTGCAGGGCTAAGCATGAGCGTGAACGTTCCCCACTCGACCTGGAAGACGAAACCACGCAGACGTCGTCGCCGGGCGGCTGGCAAGGCCGGCTGTCCGCCTTCCTGCACGTGCATCGCGGGAGCCGCGCGTCGTCCCGCAAGTCCTCCAGGGCCTCGGACGCCAGCGACCTGAGCGAGCTGGGCGGCCCGTGGCTCAACCTGCCGCTGCTGCTGCTGTCGGGCGCGGCCAACGTGGCGCCGGAGGAGCTGCTGGAGCGCGACTCTCGCGACGCCGGCTCGGAGGAGCGGCGGCGCAGCGTCTACGGCTTCCCCTTCCTCAGGCATCAGGACGCGGTGGAGAAGGAGGATGAGAGTCCTCCTGTTAAACGGGGCAGCTTCAAGGTAACATCACATCCCCCCCCCCCCATCTCACACCCTTCTTACATTGTCCACCCTTCTTACATCCAACACCCTTACATTCTTCACCTTCTTACATCATTCAACATTCTTTTATAGTTCCCTCCACCTTCTTACATTCTTCAACATTTTTTTTTTATAGTTCTTTCCACCTTCTTATATTTTTGGGTACCTTAACTTGACAACCCAATCAAGAGATTGCTAATAATAAATCCTTTATTAAATTCTTACATTTTTATATTGTTCCTTCCACCTTCATACATTTTTATACTGTTCCTTCCACCTTACATTTTTATATTGTTCCTTCCACCTTCTTACATTTTTATATTGTTCCTTCCACCTTCTTACATTTTTATAGTGTTCCTTCCACCATCTTACATTTTTATATTGTTCCTTCCACCTTCTTACATTTTTATATTGTTCCTTCCACCTTCTTACATTTTTATATTGTTCCTTCCACCTTCTTACATTTTTATATTGTTCCTTCCACCTTCTTACATTTTTATATTGTTCCTTCCACCTTCTTACATTTTTATATTGTTCCTTCCACCTTTTTACATTTTGATATTATTCCTTCCACCTTCTTATATTTTTATATTGTTCCTTCCACCTTCTTACATTTTGATATTGTTCCTTCCACCTTCTTACATTTTTGATATTGGTCCTTCTACTTTCCTATATTTTCATATTGTTCCATTCGCCTTCTTACATTCTTCATCAGTCTTATATTGTTCCTTCCATCTTTTTACATTCTTCACCGTCTTACATTATTCACCTTCTTACAGTCTTCATCTTCTTAGTCTTCGCCTTCTTACAGTCTTGTCCTCCTTACATTCTTCAACACCCTTCTATTCTTCAAAACTCTTCAACACCCTTCTATTCTTCAAAACTCTTCAACACCCTTCTATTCTTCAAAACTCTTCTACACTTCTATTCTTCAACATTCTTGTATTCGACCTTCCACCTTCTATTTTTCTCCTTCCCACTTCCTTAAGTATTCTCTTCTTTACAATTTCTTCTTTCACTTTTAAGATATGAATCCTGTCATCCTTCGACCTTCCTTCGTCTTACATCTCCATCTTCCTCATATATTCTTTCTTCCCCTTTTGCAATACCATCTTCTTCACGTTTGTTTCTTCTCCTGTCAGGAAAGGGAGAAATAGAGATTCTAAACAAAACCCCTGAAGTTTAAATTTCAGCAACATGAAAATACAATAAATGAAAAATAAAATAGGATTTGCCGACCATTGTATTTATTAGCAAGAAATAATCATTCGTGGAAAAGATAATTCAGAACATTTCCTTCCTGCTATCCTCTTTACAAATTCCATATAAAAATATATTCCTTTAATCATACTTATTATCTCCACATTCTTTTCTTAATACCTTTATAGTTCCATCTTCTTGTTTCTTCTTTCAGTCTCAACAACTCCATCATTCTCTGCTCTGTATTTCATTTCTGATACTACATGCCATTAAGTTTTATTTGCATCTTCATTCAATGAAATCAGTTCTTTTAACTTGCTATTTAACCTTAAATGTTTTAATACTATTCCTTTACTAGAAGAGCTACTTACACCCAAACCATTCCTATTATTCATCGCTTATTTTTTGTTTGTTCTACTCTGAATTTCAAGTTTTTAAGTTTTATTTGTAATTTAGTTTACCAATCTCGACAAATCCTAACGAACACCAAATATAAAATATATCTTTAGGAAATAAAACGTACACAAATAATGCAAGAAAAAATACTCCTTTAATTGAAACTATTTACCTTAACAATTCTCATAAAAATAAAAATAGTTAAAGAAAATTTTATATAACTATGACTCAAAAAGTGAAGACCAAAAATATATTTTTAATTTGATATAATCTTTTTCAATTTGATGCGATCTTCTGAAGATGACTTAAAAGAACTCAGTAAAAGAGAAAATGACCCTACATTATTAAAATTAGGATAAACAAGTATTTAATTTGCATTTTTTATGTGCATACTAAAAAAATATAAATTTTCGTGAACGATAATTATGGTATTACCTCGTAAGATATTTGAATAGTCAAATTCTTCAAACACAGAACAAAAGTAGAATGAAGAAAACACTAATAAAATATTTAACCGAACGGAATTTAAATATAAATTTAATGTGTTATAAATATTTTTATTTAATAACATCCGTTTGTATTAAACACTATTACTGTAAGAAGATTGTCGGGGAACATTGAAAAGATTAAAATATTAAAATTATTACAATCTACGCTTTAATTTTAGAAGGCCAATCCTCTTTTTATCCTTTCAGGGTCCATCATCATTTTGATAGTTTTCCATTTTTCTTCCATTTATCGTTCACATCGCTAATTTTCATAAATTATTTGCAAATACTGTATAAGAAAACAGAAATAGAATTATTTTAATATATATATGAAAAGTATTTATTAAAATCACTAAACCAAAAAGAACGATGTTCTTTCTAATATGACTTCGTAAAATATTCTAAAGAAATTCCCACAAACACCCATCAAAAATGTAACCAAAAAAAAAATATGCTTTCTAAAACGACTTTATATTATATTAAAGATCTATCAAAGTTGTAACAAAAAAAGGGTGTGCTTTCTAAAACGATTTCGACTTCATATAATATTCCTAAGTTCCCACAAAATCATATTCAAATGTTACCAAAAAAGAAATGTGCTTTCTAAAACGACTTCATATAATATTTCTAAGTTCCCACAGAGATTTATCCAAAGAACACCTTTAGATGTATATTAGATTTTAGGACAGTCTTCTATTTTTTCTAGCAGGGTCCATATCATTTTGATAGTTTCCCATTTTTTCGTTGACATCGCTAATTTTATAAATTATTTTCAAATACTGTATAACAAAACAGAAATTTAAATATTTAATATTCAATTTTGTGTCTAATAATATAAGCCCTACTATAATTTTACTCATATAAAATATAATATCTGAAAAGTATTTATTAAAATCACTAAACCAAAAATTGGTTTGTCCTTTCTAATATGACTTCATGTAATATCCCTAAGAAGTTCCCATAAAGATCTATTCAATGTAACTAAAAAAGAGGTGTACTTTCTAAAACGACTTCATATAGTATTGCTAAGAATTTCCAACAACGACCTATCAAAGATGTAACCAAAAAAGAGAATTGCTTTCTAAAACGACTTTATATAATATTCCCAAGTTTCCAAGATCTATCCAAGATGTAACCAAAAAAGAGATGTGCTTTCTAAAACAATTTCATATAATATTCCTAAGTTTCCACACATCTTTCCAAAGAACGTCTTTCGACGAACATTAGATTTTAGTAGGATAATATTTTATTTCCAGAAATTGTATTATTTAATATTCAATTTCGTGTCTAATAAAATAAGCCCTTCTCTAAATTTACGCATATAAAATATTATATGAAAAGTATTTATTAAAATTACTAAACCAAATAAAGAAGTGTACTTTCTAATATGACATAATATTCCAAAGAACTTCCTACAAAGATCTATCCAAAGAACACTTTCGACGAATACTAGATTCTAGAAGAACAATCTTTATTTATCCTTTAAGGGTCCATCATCCTCAACGCTGCACCCAGCCACAGCCGAATCAGCCCCGAAACGCGGTAGCCTGATCCGCCGCCGTAGCACGAAGCGTCGCGGCGGCGACAAGTCCCCCTGTACCGACGTCTCCATCCTGGTGACCGAGGCGTCGCCGGAGCTGCCGGTGCCGGTACCTGCACCTGAGCTGGTCCACGTGCTCGTGCACCGGGAGTCGGAGGAGTACGTGGACGAGGAGGCCACCACCGCCGAAGTCATCGTCGTGCCACCCCCGCCCCGGAGCGGAGAGTGCGTGATTACCATCGAGCCCGAGGAGACGGAGATCTACCAAGGTAGCTGATTAAAAGGGAAACCAATCATTACCCATAAAGGCAGTGGGGAGTGGTTGTAAATGAACTTTACGTAATTAGGGTTAGTTAGGTTAGGGTAGGTATGTATCATCTAGTACAGAACTAAATGTAACGTTCTGTACTACAAGGTACATAGCTAGATACTTTTTGTACATATATTGTTTTCGCTGTTTCTTCTCTACAATACTTTTAACCTACAAAATAAAAAACAAAACCTGCAGATTTTTTTAAAACAATAAAACTGACGATAAAATATTTGGAGATGCTCCACAAATATATTATTATGTTTATTTCACATATTATACATATAAAAATATTTATTTTTAAATATATAAAAATTATTATTAAAGTTTGATAATGTGATCACCTAAAAATAATAAATAACTTGGAAGAAAATAATTTCATATTATTAAAATAAAATACCATACTTTCTGTAACTTCTACAATATTTGAAATAATTGAGCATCGTATTTTAGTCTATTCGGAGAAGATTAATAAATACTGGCTATATCAGATGTCTGAAGAAAGTTCTAACTGAACAGTAAAAGAAAATCACATTTGTCTAGCGTAATTACTTTATTACAAAATAATATTATTTAAAAAGGTAAAAAAAGTTATTGATGACTTTCAAATGAAAGATCAATCGTTTGTGTTCTTAAAAAATTTTTTTTTCTACAATTTCTATCATTCATATTAATGTTAAGGGCTTAAAAAATATAATGGGAGAAATTATTAGAACAAAAGTAGAAAGAAAACCCATCTCTGTAACCAAAAAAGATTCAGAGACCAGAGTGCATTCTAATAAGACTTGGGTATAATATTGTAAAGGTTCCCCCAAAAATATAATCAAGAAGACATCTTGAAGAGTTTAGCAATGACAAAGCTTCAAAGGATTTTATTCTTTTCATAATAAGTTTTTTCTAAATTCACATTTGCCAAATGTATAAAAACGAGTTTTGAGAATCAGTTATTTTACGCGTAAAATTAAAAATCAGTTGAGTTTCTAGGATGTATTAACCTTCTATCTTTGGTATAGGAATCGTTTGGAAACGAATAGTGTGGTTTAACGACATTTGGAACGGAAACTCAAAGTCCAAACATTGTCTGGATGACGTTAAATTTCGAAACACTCCAAAGAGAAGCCTAGGCAGTTTATTAAACAGAGTTTTAGAAAATGTAAATTCATCTGACACCGGACATTATCTACTAAGTTCAGTAAAAGTATCAAATAAAGAAATCTTATTTTGACAGTTTAATACAAGACAGAAAAAAATATAATTTCCTGTACTAAAATAAGTAACGAATAGAGATTCTTATTTTGCATCATAATTAAAATCATCTTGTATTGAATTTTATACAAGATAACTCACGTGTTTCACTTCATAATCTTTAACAAACCCAAGTGAGAAAGATGGTAGAAATGAGATCCCAAAATTTTGTTTAATTTGTTTTATTTAATAGCTTTAGTATTTACATACTTCAGTATGAAGCAGATATTTTATACATAACTATCAATCCATAAAATGCCAATAATAGATTATATTTTTCATTGAAACATTTTCTTTATCATGAAAAATCGTTAAAGTATGTACTGTTTAGTAAAGTCCAAGGAATCAGGTACGTATTCCAAAGTACCACTTAATAAAAAGAAATGCAAATTATTTGGTATTATCAAAAAACAATAAAATAAACATTTCAATCCTATACAAAAAAGTAAAAGGAACTATTTTAACCTTAAGAGTATATAAACTACTATTGAAGACGTAACTAACCCAGCTTCTTTCAAGCGGTTTCTACAGAAATGGCAGACAATTACACAACCGATATAACGCGATTTTTTTTTACAACCCAAATCCTCACAAAACGGCATCATATTTGTAGTTCAAAAAATCATTTGTTCATATAATACAAAAAAAAAAACATTTTGATTACATATAACTGAAAGCGTGGCTCCTGGCTCCTACAAATATGGCGGATTGACAGTTATCAGCTGATGAAACTTAGCTTCACCAATTTCTGCTCGCAATTTCCTCTAGAGTAGTATCTATACTTTTTTTTAACCCAAACAAAATTTTTAATTACTTTTAAAACGCTATAAAAGTACGACCAGTTCGTACAACAGCTCCACTTAAAACATTTTTAATTTCCGATATAAAATATCCGAATTTCTTTAGGCCACAAATAACTATTAGAATAAAATTAAATTCTTTTCGAACAAGTCCAAAGCCAATAAATCTTGGGAGTAGCCATTTTCCAGAATCGCTATTCTATTTGGAAAGTTTCATTACATATCTTCAAACTTTTAGCTGCAACAGCTGTTATAAAATACATTTTAACAACATACATATGGAATAAAATATGTTGATAACAAATTTCAATTACTGCAGATAATATTTATGTACTCTTACGGTAAAAAAATTAAAGACAAAATAATTCCAAGATTTTTAAAAAGGAGCAAACTAGTTAACCATTCGCGAAAATACCGAATGAATTTTAATACCTAAAATAAAAAAAAGAACATGAAAAATATCAAAAAATTAAACTCAAGAAGAAACAGGAAAACAAGTAGTTTCCCTGATGACTTCTACATTGCATCGCAAATAAATCAGTGTTTTTATTGCATTAAATATCAAATAATAAATTTGTGAATAGTAAATTTTACGCGATGAAATATAAAAGTTGTAAAGGGCAAACTACAGAATATTAGATATAAGTAAATAATCATAGCTTACTAGATTTTTGTTTATAAACAGGGTTAAAATTAATATTAAGTTTGAAAAGTTATTGTTATTGTAAAAATGGTAAAGTGAATTAATTCTAATGATGCATGAAGCATTGTAAATAAGAATTATAGAGCAGTTTTAATATAAGATTAGCATTGTTGAAAAACCTAAAGACAGATAAATATAGCTGATTCATTTAACGTCGAGTACACTTTAAATGAATTCTGCTATTGTAATAACTATATTCGGCCTACAATAATTGTTAATAGAAAGAGAGGATGTATCTGTCTGCGAGTTTCAACAAATATCTCCAAAGATTAAGTCAATTATTCTAAAGTCACATAGTTTGAGTCAATTCCAAAGCCTGGCTTTGGAGTCAAAAGTCGTACAATCATGTAGTTACTTTGAGATTTAGAAGTTTGAATTCTAGCACTTTCGCTTTGTATTATAGCAATGCCTGAACTCAGCCTTGAGGGTCACATCTAAAAACTAAATTGTACATAGTTCAGGGCTTCGATTCTGTAACTTATAGCAACTCTACATGTTGTTATATTCACTATTGCTCTCTAGCGGCAATGTACTAACATCCGATATGACTACATATTTGCAGCAACAGTTAGGGAAGTGTTGCTGCATCGAAACGAGAGTTGCTATAGGCGACTTTTGATAGTTTGAATCATTCTTTTATATAGGTTTTGTGATTCATATTTTTTCTTCTGATTTTTTTCAAATCATTTGTGTGCAATTCTGGAGGTAATTGCTGAATTAGAAAATGAAGATGAACGGAATAATTCCCGAATTATGAGACGAACAGCAAGGGAATTGAGTAACCCTTTCGGTATTTTGGATTCGGAATTTATAAAAAAAATTCGTTTAAACAAAGAGGCAGCAATTGATTAATTAATTTCGGATCTATTCAAAAAATAGCGATTCTGTAAGTGTGACTATTAACTGTTGTTACTGACGTCACCACTGCAGCAACATTAAAGGTGCATTCAGATAAGTGTTTAGTTTTAAGGTTTAGAATTGCGTTTAAGATTAGGAAAGTTTGACGCCATGTATCAAAATGAAAACATTCACACTGCGCATCGTAGTGAATGCGTTAAACGTAAAGTATGCAAACTCCAAACTTATGTTTCGGTTTACGTTCATGTTTACGAATGGACCCAATAGCAAAGCAGGTAGTATGCAATAGCGTCGTGTACTTTTCTCTCTTTGCAAGCTGTCACTTCATATATAACCACAAATTTTACTATTGACTTGAAATGAATCACGAAGAACAATTAATTTTGGCAACTATCTTAAATGTAAACAAAGTATTTTGACAATATAATATTACCAAATAAATGTATATTATTAATTCATTTAATTTTTGAAAATTGCACGCCTATTGAAAATCTTAGTATGTGAATGATATTCTGTGTGGGTATTTCTAAACTTAAAACGTAATTGTAAATCTTAAAACCAAATGCTTATCTGAATGCACCTTAACAGTTGTTAAGTTACAGAATTGAGGCCCAGATCAATAATTGAAAGTAAAATTTTCGAAGGGTAAAAGTGTGAAACCTTCTTGGCTGACCGGGGTTTCATATCAACTTTGACAAGGATTATATTTAATGCTGAAGACGCCGAAAGCAGGATTTCTTTCTTCCGCGTAACACCCGTACATGTGATACGCAGTAAAGGTGCAAATACTAGCTATTTTTCCACAGCAAAAGGCATTGACAATATTATATTAATTACCTAAAACCTACAATCAAAGGCCTATGTAGATAGTTCTTTAACATCTTAAAACATCTTAACATTTAAATTTTACTATTTTTACAGCCAATAATACGCGTGAACGAGTACAGTGACTAGATGATTTTGACTAATTCGTGATTTTTAAGTAGTTTAGCACCATTCCTACTCACGAAAACTTGACTATAACAGCAGATAAGATAAAAATGTGAAGAAAACACAAAACCGTTATTTGATTTCATGATAAAATTGAGTCTGCTTTCATAAAATATTTTATTTGTGGAAATCAAATAAACTTGTAATCAATTTTTCATCCAACTTATAAAAACTATTTTAAAATGATATACATAGTTCCAGATTAAAATATGTACTGATTTAAAAATTAATATCCAAACATTTTTTTACTTGCAACAATCTATTTAAAATATTATCCAAGTAAAGAAAAGAGAAATCTAAAACGGTATGAACTAAAACATTTTGTTTGGATAAATCAAAAATACTTATAATAAATTCTATCAGACATACAACAATTATTTCATATCAATTTTTTTTTTGAAATCGGTCATTCTTCTTCACTTTGATATCAAATATATCTACGGATTTTAACATGTAAAAAGTTAAATGTTAGCAATCAATAGTCAAATATTATAACTTGGAAAAATCGATTTATATGATTTTTTTAAAATCCAAACAATCAACTACTAATAAAAAAAGAAAGAGACAAAAAATATTCTGATATCTTGATATCTTGTCATATATTGAAATCAACACATTAGTCTTGATTGAACAAATGTTTTGATAGAATTTAGGAAATTTCTTATTGGAATCACATTTCTGTTATAAAAATCAAGCAATACCGGAATGACATGAAGTATGTAGTAGTCATGTCATATTGAAATCATAATACATTATTCTTGTTTGTGCAATGTTCTGATAGAATTAAAGAAATTTATTATTGGAACCAAATTTATTTCCGTTATAGTAATCAAGCAATATAGAAATGGCATAAAAAAGTAGTGTCTCTAGTAATCATGTCATATATTGAAATCATTACACACTATTCATACTTGTTTAAGCAAATGTTCTGATAGAATTTAAGAAATTTCTTATTGGAATCACATTTCAATTATAGTAATCAAGCAATACGAGAATGGCAAAATGTGTCTGTTGTAATCACAGTCAACTTTTCGTGAGTCCATTGTAAATAATGTAATTAATCCCACCATCGACATGTGAGAAAATGAGTGACTTGTGTGATAAGAGCTTAATTCAATTGTTATTTTGATCTTCCATTAAAATCGTTAAGTTTACGAGATAATTTTAGTGTTAGAACAAAGTTGGCGAAGAAAGTAGAAGACAAGGGGCCAGATAATAAACGGAGAGCTCAAATAGACATCATCATGTTAAAAGCAATTCATTTTGTAAAAAGCCTTGTTTATATGATCGTTAAAAGTGTGATAATTGTGAATACCAAGTAGATATAGTTTTAAATCTTTTTAACAATCGTTATAAAAATAAATTATCTTTTAACGAGCAATTGTGCTCATTTTGTTGCTTCAGAATACGAAATCATAACGAAATAAAACCTAGAATGCCTTTTAAATGTCATTGATATGTTACACAGGTTTCTTTATAATAGTTTGTTAAACGCTAAATACTAGTTGAATTTAGATATTGTGATGTACAAATAAGAACAATGTCAAGAGTTATCCATTTAAATAAATATTACAAAATTTATGCGTTCCTTCAATTCCCCAACCATAGATTATATGTATTTTATATTTCTGTGTACTACAGATACGACACTGCAATGATATCAATTGGGACTGCTTGGCAACCATTTATACCTGCAAGTAATTTATTATAGGTACTTAAGCTCAATTCATTTTATGAAAAATAATTTCAAAAACAAAGTAAATATTTAATTTTCAACCCATAATTTATTTAAACCTTAATATTAGATTACCATTTATTAGTTAAATGTTCTAACTGCTTCTCCGATTTTGATTTCTGATTATGTGAGTCTATAGACGTATTCCATTTGCCACTTTGAACTGATCCAATTTATACTTTTTGAATCCGGATCACTTATTTTTCATTCTATTTGACTAGATCACTTTTCCCCCTCCACTGAACGAACTGATCGCCGTTTGAGGTAGATCAGTTGGTTCAGCTCAGATTGTCACGTGATTGCCGTAATCACAAACAAAACTTTTAGCGAAATGTTTCAACACTACTTCCATTAGTTTCATATATTCAAACTTCACCGTTCCAAATAGATAATATTTTGCAAAATTTTATTAAAATTAGTATGACGGTTCCGTATTACACTACATAAATTATATTTCGACGTTAAGTTTGTCAATTTCACTCAATTTATTAATAAGAAATAAGTAATAAGTAAAACTAGTGTCTTGTTAGCTACCAAAAATTCTAAAATAATTTTTGAATATTTATCTGAAATCAAATTAGAAATCTAAATTAAATTATGTTATATTGTTCCCATACCAGCATGTCAATTAATGTAAATTAAAGACAAAATAAATAAAAAAAAATACGAAATTAAATGTTTTGCATAAAAGTGAAACCCAACTAGATTATTATTTCTATTAAGCTTCTGGAGAGCAACCAAGAAATGGCAGGAAAAAACGAACACAATGTCACAAATTCAAGTTACACGACTCTGATCCCTCCCAACCAACCAAAAACTAAAAGACTGAACTAAATTATGAATGAAAGTTTTATTTACAATATTACATTTCTATACCATTTTCTATTTTACTTGGTAGAAACTCTGGTACGTTTGTTCCAAGCGAAATTAACTCCATAGTTCTTAACTCTTTCTAACCGATCTCTTTGTTCGGTGACGAACCACTCCCAACCATTTTTCTCACAGTAGGCAATCGCATCATCTTTGGAAGTGAATTCGACTTTCATATTCGACAAGGGATCACCACTGAAACATTCTTAATAACTAAAAGTCCACCAGAATTGTTTACAACTAGGAAATGCAATACCAATAATCCATACAAAAAGTAAGTGTACATAACCGGTAATAAAATTTGAAAATATCGGCTTTGCGGTATATTTATTACAAGAAATTTCGATTTCTGGTTTTTAAAACAGTTTCTTATTTTGAATGTACTGTACCATTATCGTTGCTATTGTCATCTTGCACTAGAAAAGTAGGAAATACTGTTTCCTATATAAAATATATTACAAAATGCTATTAATAAAACAATGAAAAAAAAAAAAAAAGACCAGAACTGTGTTGAGAATTTAATAACCAGCAATCCTATTAATCCTTTTCAATTTTATTCGATCGGTTTATTACCGATATTTTATTTATTTCAAAAACCTATAACCACATATCTAAGTTTTGAAGAGTTAAAACACTAAACAACAGTATTAAATCAAAAATTTGTGTTCACAAACGCGAAATACTCCAAAAATACTCATTTTCGGACCCAAAATTCTGATTTTGGGAAATAGTATACACTGATAAATCCCGATGCGCTGATTTCAAATTTTCAAACGGAATTTAATTATCTGTTTTCAAACGTGAGATATTTGCTGTCAAAGTTGCACCTCAAAAAACTGTGTTTTTTGGCTATATCTCTAAAATGGGTAGAGATACAATCTCAACGATTATACCAGTTGATTCTACGGGAAAAGTTACATAAAGAAAAGTTTTCTTCGCATATACCTTCTTTGGAACGATTTAGTGAAAAATGAGAAAATCGAAAATACCTAAATTTAAAAATTTCTCGAATGAACTTTTTATCTTCAAAACTTTTCATTTTCTAGGCTTAAGTAAATATCGATGCGCTGATTTCAAATTTTCAAACCGAATTGAATTATCTCTTACCGTTTTCGAGATATTCGTGTTCAAAGTTGAGTTTTTGCAATACCTAAAAAAACAGGTTTTTTAGGTATACCACTTTAAGGGTTAGGTTCCTGACTTCGGCGACCTCACCAATCGATTCTACGGGTAAAATTACATAAGTGTACCAATTTTCAGATTTTTATCTCAACAGATACAATTTTTAGAAAGGAAAAACGAAAATGGCCAAAATCGAAAAAAATCGTATGGGGTTCATCAGGCATTTTTTTCGATTTTCACGATTTCCAGTTTTTCCTTTCTAAAAATTGTATCCATAAGAAAAAAAATCTGAAAATTGGTACACTTATGTAATTTTGCCCGCAGAATCGAATGGTGATGTCGCCAAAGTCGTAAACCTAACCATTTTAGAGGTATACCTAAAAAATTAGGTTTTTTAGGTATAATTTTGAACTCAAATATCTCGAGAAAGGGAAAAGATAATCAAATTCTGTTTGAAAATTTAAAATCAGCGCATCGATATCTACTAAAGACCAGAATATAAAAAATTTTGGAGACAAAAAGTATAGCAGTGAAAATTTGAAATTTAGGTTTTTTCAATTTTGTTATTTTTCTCCAAATCGTTCTAAAGAACGTATATCTGGACAAAACATTTCTTTACATAACTTTTCAAGTAGAATCGAATGGTAAAGTAGTTGAGATTGTATCTCCACTCATTTTTGAAATATATTCAAAAAACACACATTTTTGAGGTTCAACTTTGACAGCTAATATCTCCGAAACGAAAAGAGATAATTAAATTCTGTTTGTAAATTTGGTATCAGCGCAGGTAATTTTATAAAAAATAATAGATACAAAATTTTGTAAAATTTGAAAATTTTCGAGCTAAAAAATTTATAATTTTAACATTTTCGGGTTTACAAAAAAAATTCAGAATCAGCGTCTTTCTGAATTACTTCTACTGTTGTTATTATACACATAAAACTATTTTACAACGTAATATTCATCATACAGTAAAGTAAAGAAAAAATAGTATTGTTATAATTATATTTTGTATTAAAATATATATATATATATATATATATATATATATATATATATATATATATTTATTTTTAGATTTTTAATTAATCACATTCAGTATTACTTGAATACCTATATCTCTACAGTAACTAAATTTTGTTGTTATTTATTTTCAGTACTTTAAACAAAATACCGATAAACCGGTATTAAATTTACTATTTGGTATTTGCCCCCTAAATAATTTTTTGGAAATTACTTTCACAGTTTTATTAATCATAGTATGAAAAAAAAAATATTTTGTTAAATTTGTATTTTGTATTTCAAAAAACTAAATATTTATATTTGATTTAGTTTAGACTTTTAATTATATCACATTCATTATTATTATATACCTATACCCCATACTGTAAATAAATTTCATTATTACTTATTTTAAATACTTTTAACAATATCGTAGGTTTTAAAAAGAAAATACCGAAAAACCGGTATTAAAATTACTGTTTTGTATTGCCTTCCCGAATTACAACTTACGTCGATGCCCATCCCATGAGAGGATTTTCCCAGCGTTCTCGATTGTCAAACTCAATTTGCCAGAAATGAATGTTATCCGTTCCACTTTGCATAGCGTTTTTAGCTGGCATGTAGATACGAACACGCCTTGTTTTAATATGCTCTTCTGGAATTCCACTTATGGGAGCAATTTGATCCTAAAATCACGACTTTAGAGTTTGATTTCTTTACCCGACTGTCACTTATACATTTCCTTGAACAGTAATGAACGATTCTTGTTGCTGTTTGCGAGCTATCTCATCTGGTTTCAAAACAGAAAGCTCCGAAACTTGCGGAGCTTCTTTTAGAGATAAAGCATCTTTTATACTTTTATATTGAACAGCTGAAGTCGATAAAGACCTTTAAAGTAAGGTTATGTTATTATCAAGATATTACTTTTAAGTTATATAAATACCTTTGTAAACTACCATGTTTAAAAACACTAGTACAAGTACGTAGTACTAATGAAGCCATTATTTAATATTTAATTTGTTTTCAGTATTGTTGGATAACAGTACTTAGTTCGTTATGTCACCACCAAATGTGGCAGTATTGTGCGCTTTGGAATTACGGAAATTTTAAAAAAGTACAAAATAATATAACTAATCCTGTTGCCATTATTTTAAGCATTAGTAATGACAATACTAAATTCATTTTTTAAATAAATTTATATATTTTTTAAAATCAATAATCTTTCTGACATGCGTACTAAAAAGCGCGCGAATTCAAATAAGACTTACATGAAAATGTAGTAATTAATACTATTACACACCGATATAATTTTGACATATGACAACATTATGACAAATAACATCAGAAAAAAATATTTTTTAAAACAAGTCACTTTTATGTGGAAAAAAATATTTTATGCAGAAGTCCACATTGTAGTCAAAACTAATTTCCGTTAAATACATACCTGCAAAGACCTGATAAGGACTTTGCACCCCTAAACAGGATTGAAGGATGTTCAATTTCATCCTGGTACATTCAATCACAAAAATCACAAAAATATTTTATACCAAATGATTATTATAAATACGAATATGGTAAAATTTTGTTGTTTTAGATAATTTGTTTTGATACCAGCCTTTGACTGTTAAGTTTATCTTCAAAGCAAACAATACAATGGTATTTCCTGTCTCAAACGTCACAAATCTTAGATAAAGACATTACTAATGTTTATTTTCAAAACAAGCTGTAATGACCAAATCTAAAAATTGGAAAAGACAAAAATAAATCCTTCAATGTCACCAAATCTTAAGGAAAGACATTATTACTAATGTTTATTTTCAAAACAAGCTATAATGAACAAATCTAAAAAGTTGGAAAAGACAAAAATAAATCCAACAATGTCAGCAAATCCAAGCTTTAATTAATCATTGTTCAAAATCCAAAAAGTTGGAAAATACAAAAATAAATCCAATAATCACAAATCTTAGATAGAGGTCATTACTAATGTTTATTTTCAAAACAAGCTGTAATGAACAAATCCAAAAATTGAAAAAGACAAAAATAAATCCAACAATGTCACCAATCTTAGATAAAGACCACTGTTTATTTTCAAAACAAGCTGTGATGAACAAATAGAAAGAGTTGGAAAAGACAAAAATAAATCCAACAATGTCACCAAAATCCAAGCTTTAATTAATCATTCTTCAATTAATCCCTGATAGCTTAAGCATGCCCTCTTCCCATTTTACTAATCCGTGTCTGTTCCCACACTTTCAAACTTTTTTATCAGCACTCGACTTTGTAAATGCTAATTAATTTGCCACGTGGCTTGATATTGGGATGAGTCCAATGAATAACAATAAGGGGTGACATGTCAAAACACCGGAAGAAGGGGACATAACGGAAATAAAATCTCTCAACTAGGATTAGACACATTTTGTTTTTCTATAAATCCATATTTCCCAGACAGAAATAGTTCTATTAATCACAACAACCTAGAAATATCCGCTCCGATTCCAGTAATGTGAACATTAACATATTGCGTTCATTGAATCGGTACATTTAGGGGTTGATCTAATATGTTTTTTACGAGGGTTGAAACTACCCTTAGGTCATGATGTGGAATTAATAAGCACGTGACTTTTGTGGTGAGAATGTGATATTTCACCCCCTAAATAAGGCATTAAAAATTAAACATACATAGTTATAAATATCTAGAACGAAAGTAAATATTTTGCTTGCGTCTCTGAAATATATTTCTATACAGCTAGAGAAAACAAATTAAATTAAGTGTTTTTATGATTAGTGACAATATCCATCAGTAAATTCAATAAAATCATGATTTAATAAATAAATACAGAAATGATAAGGAAACATAATATTTATAAAGCAATAATTATGAAAATAAAAATTGAGTACATTAATGAAATTTTTGTTAATCTTCAAAAGAGGAAAAAAGAAACATTTCTAGTAATACATCAACCCAATTAATAAAAAAAATAATCTTAGTGCGTTATTGAGAATTTGGTTTTAGTAATATCAAATATCAATCAATTAATAAATATAAAAAAATAGATACCATCCTTCAAATCAGTATAACTAATATTTATACAACGAAATATACTAGAAGAAAAAAAACTATTTCAAGTAATATTTAGTACCAGCTAATTAATAGTATTAAATATAATTTATAGTGTTTTAATGACATTTTTGTTAGTTTCAAAAGAAGAAAAAAAGAACCATTAATAATAATATTTAGTATCAATCAATTAATAAATATAAAAAATAAATATTATCTTTTAATATGTAATATTGTTTTATCTATTTAAATATACTAGAGGAAAAAAGAACCATTTCTAGTAATATCTGGTATCAACCAATTAACAAATGTAAGAATAAGTACTATCTTTAAATATGGAATACTATTTTATATATTCAAATATACTATCTTTAAAGATATATTATCTAAATAAAAATAATTCAATATTTAATACTATTTTATATAATCAAATATACTATCGTTACAGATATATAATCTAAATAAAAATAATAAAATAGCATAACATTTCAATCGTAATAATGTTCTTAAACCATTCAAAATAGAGAATAAGAAATATTGAAATAAAAAAAAATACAACAAATATATGTTAATAAATAAACGGTCACAAAAAAACACGTTTCTTAATAAAACGAAACATACATAAAAAATTAAATAGTTGTAAAGAATTATACATTTTAAATTTTTATAAAAACCACAAAGGAAAACAATGAATACTTTTATTTTGTCCAAATAATAAATATACAAACGAAATCATATTATATATTCGTTAATTACAAATTAGGGTTTAAATCCTCTAAAATCGTTTAAATCGTAGAAATCATTTTACCAACAAATTCCCATAAAAATGGTATCGAATATGTTACATTTCCAAAGGAACATTTCCTAAAATACTTTTATGTACTTGTTTCAGGACAAGTTTTATTTGCTTATAACTATATAAGTTTCTAAAAGCTTATAGATCAAAATTACTCGACAGTGGTATTTTTATTAAAGGTAAAGTTGGGATTGGAACCCGGATCTCACACTACGCTGAAATTTAATCAGAGTATCCAAATGGTATAATAAAAAAATAAGTTATAAAATTAAGATGAACACTATCATCCCCATCAAAATACCAACGCTTTAAATCAAAAAGGCATAATACAAATTACTATGAAAAATTAATGCATCCATATTTTACTTAATAAATTTATTAGAATTTATTAAAAAACTTTTAAGAAAGTAGATGTACTATAATCTCGTTATATAAATTTCAAAACCCAAATACTAAAATAAAAAATGTAGTTCTCTATCAGTTATATTTATTTATATCAAAAAGGCTGAATACAAATTACTATGAAAAATTAATACATCCATATTTTTCTGAACAAATTTATTAGACTTCATATAAAAACTTTATGAAAGTGTATGTACTATAATCTCGTTATATTAATTTCAAAACCCAAATACTAAAATAATAAATGTAGTTCTGTATCAGTTCTATTTAGTTTGTTAAGGGACAAATTAAATTAAACATTTCTATTAGAATATTAAGTATAAATAGAAATGAAATCACACTTTAATGACTTGTAATATTTCTCGTGTAGTTATAAATTGATTTTTGTAACAAAACCGTTTAATGCTACAAAAACTATAACAATATATTGATCCTATCACACCTATTATCCTTCAAATAAAATTCAATCTCAAAATCCTATTTGTCCTGAAAGGCGTGGTTCAACAAGGACCTCCCTTGCTTCTCATTGGCTAATGTGCCTCTCATCCCTTATTTCACTAGAGCGAATATTATGCCCCATGTGACACCACGCGAAAATCAGCTCCACTGCAGTGCAATAGTGGACAGAGTTATACGAATGTGTCGTAGTGATACGGAATAACATGATACGAATGGACCAAGAGAATAGTAGGCATGGCTAAACGGTCCATACAGCCTCTAGGGTAGAACACTTGACTTTTAACCGGCATAGGGTGTAGTTATCAGTGACAAAAATTTTAGTAGACAGTGACAATAAAAATATTCTAATGGTAAGAATAATTGCTAATAATTTACATTATCAAAATTTAAATTATCTTGAATTGTAGGCGGTATTTCGTCATTTCCTTTGTCGATAAAAATCTGATACGTTCAACACATTACCTCCCGCTAGAGGAACATTCTGTGAATATATTTTATATTTAGTTGTAGTACATTCAATAAGTACTTTCAAAATTAGTGCAGCTAATATTTCCTTGCATCAGATTTGTAATACTGTTAGGACCAAAAATTTATTTCGGCTGAACTAAAACCAGAAGCGAATTTCGCTGGCGCATGTAAAAATATATTGCTATAAATTTCTTCCACCTTTTTGTGGATGAATGAAACAGCCTCATTAGTTACTTATTTTGTCTTTTAAATCACATTTGTAAACATGAATAACTCATCAGTGTTATAAAAATTCCTGAACTATGTTTAATATTGATATTTTTTTCTGTTTAGACAGAAATAACAAAATTCAAACAGGTAGAAAATTAAAAATTTATGTTTAATAATTAATGTGGTATTGAGGTATTATTAGGAAAAACGGAATAAAGCTTCCAACTAAACTGTAGTAAAAATAAAGTCAATTAATCTTATTTGAATATACTCTAAAATACCAAATAACATACTTCTTACACGTTTCGCATTGGGAAAATCGTCATACATACAGATATTACAGACATTACTATAAAATATAAAATCTCATATATTAAATATTTGCACTCGAAAATTTTTATCAAAAACAATATCCCACCTCCATTATCTTTATATAAGAATAAAAAAAATTATATTGTACAACAAGTGCAGAAAATCGCCTATTCTCTTAAGAGGTGTGAATGCTGAAATCCCAAGTTGGGAAACAGATTCTGCACGAGTGACACACCAAGTTTTCTACGACTACACTGCTAAATTAACAGAACAAAAATAAACACACGAAAGATATTAACATAACGAACAATAAAGCGCACATAATCTAAGAATATCGTCACGCATGCGCATTGTTGGCAATTACTGAGAGAAATTATACTTTCCATAATGCACATGCGCAGTGTTGGCAAATAATGTGAGAAATAATTTCTTACACTTAACCCAAGATTGTGGGAAATTCGCAACTTTGAAACTTTAATACAGTGAGAGAAAAGTGACACTTTCATAGTGGTCGTCAAAAAAATTATTTATATAAAAATTTTAGTAAATGAAATATATATTTTGATGACTTACAGAGACTATCAATTTCTATTCAATTTAATAGGAATCTAGAATTATTTAGGTAGATAAATAAAATGAGTAGTTGTTATGAATCAGTAAAAAAAATCGACGAAAAAAAGATATTTCTATGATACGCGGGAGGAAAAAAAAATGATCTACCAAGTGCAATAGTCTTGCGAATGACGTGTGCAATTTATTTTAAAAAAATTGTTTATTCATCGACGACAACTACATGGTTGAACTATTTTATTTATACATAGTGACACACTACATATACATTTAGCTTTGCCTTGAAGAAGCTGCAATAGGCAGAGAAACGTTGGCCTATACTAGCCAAATATTTTTTTTTTTTAACTGCAGTCCTGTTTATTAATTTCTTCTATTACCAATACCAGTCGCTTATTCTTCTCTTCAAAAAAAAATTAATTTGAAATTTCAGCTCCTACTTTTAGCTCCTACTTTTCCCGAAAATGAAACCGCATTTTTTTGTGATATCAATGAAGTATTAGTTGTTATAACTCACTAAAAAAATTGAGAAAAGATAATATTGACACGCGGGACGTAAAAAAAAAATAGAAAAAAGATATATTAAATAAGTTGTATGTCAGAGAAACGACTGTCAAATAAGTTACAGACACATGTTCATCTTTCTGATACCAGCTTTAGTCTTCTTTTATTATGGCTTACAAATTCTCAACAGAGATTCTTATCAGAATAAAATATAAATGCCACATAAAGTGATAAAAGTATAGGTTGATAATTCGTAACATAACTTACATTTAATCTAATAATATATTTAGTGGGAGGTAAAAAAATTGAATTTGTAATTCCAGCCCCTACTTTTCCCGGAAATGGAACCCATCGACGGTGACAACACGGACTACAGCACCACGTCCTCCCCCCCTCGTCGAAACCACCCTCTAATCCACCCCCCTAAAGACCTGGACAACAGTGACAACCTAGACCACCTGGATTCCCTTTCCGACGAAGATGACATCATGTCAGACGACTTCAGTCTCGCGGACTCTGACGATGACCTCCGTAAGCAAGTCCACCACGTGCACCAGGTCGTCAGTCCCGTACCTCGGGTTGCTGTGAGGAAGATATTCACAAATAGCAGAGAGAGGTGGAGACAACAGAATGTCAGTGGGGCCTTCGCAGAGTTGAGAAAACTCGTACCAACACATCCACCGGATAAGAAGTTGTCCAAGAATGAAATCCTCAGAATGGCAATCAAGTAAGTCAAGTTGCAATACAGGTGTTATTCAATAAAAGATACTTATCTTTACAACTTCCTAACCGATAAATTGATAACAATTTTTTAAACTTATAAATAAATAATGCACAATCATCACTTGTAATTTAAAATATATCAAAAATAAATTTATAACGCGATATACAAATGTTTTAATTATCGTTTTAAGTGACGTCCATACCTACTTATCAACAAATAAATCAATCAAACAATTGAAGATTCACTAATATGTATAGTCACCTCATATGATAGTAATTATGATGTAATAAACTATAGGTTCGAATCATCTCAACGTACTGCGTATGACACGAGGAAAATTTTACAAATATTATTTCCTGCCTTTGAAAACCTAATAATTTATCGTGCAAGATACCTGAATCTATTTCCTCTGTATTTTCCCTATAATTCCCATTTTTGCCCATGTTCAATTTACCCTTTTATTACCATTTATACGCTTTATAATATTTTTTTTATTTTCATTTCGGTCAGATTTCGAAGGAAATTTAACATTACAAGTATTTATGTAGTTATTTGTATATGGAGGGAATAAGGTACATTTTTTTATTACGCGTATGGAATTTATCTTACGAGGCCATAGCCGAGGTGAATAAACGATGTGAGTAATAAAAAATACTTTGGTCCGTAGATAAACATAATATTATTTTCGTAATTCTTAAATTATTGAATTTCTAAAACGTCAGCTAGCTATTAAGACAGGGATGGCTGTGATAACAAACATACTGTCAACGTGTCAAAATATTTCTTTATAGTTTTCATTTATGTTTACACCTGCTTAGAAGTTGTCTGCATGAAATGAAAAAAGATAAATTATTAGAAAAAGTAAATAATAAATAAATTCACCAATAATATTATAGAGTGATACGTTTGTTATTTCAGATAAGATCCATATTATCTTCGTAATTTACTCAATACATTTTAAACCAAGTATAATTACAATTTAAAATCGGGCAAAAAAATTTCACAAGTATAAATTCAACTAATACTGTCCTTGCTAATGATGGAGAGAATATAATCTCCAAAACGTCCAAATAAAAAAACGAACTGTTTTCTACAATAATCAACGTTTAATAGAAAGGATTCCTAAGCATGCTTAATGCTGGTCCTTCAAATAACTTCAGGATCCAAACATAACATCAAAGAAGTAATATGTTGTTCATATATTATGAACAATCTAACGGTATAACCACAGATTATTATATATAATAATTTTGACTACTACAGTCTGAAATTCCAATATCAATTGTGACAGCTTTCAGTGCCACTCGGTGTTTGCTCCCTCCAACTAATTGATATATAGGCAACCTAGCAATACACTTATAAGCAACGACTTTTGATTTCAAGTAATTCATTGTAGGTACATAGTTCAATTTATATTATGAAAAACAATGCCTATTTGTTGACATTGTCAATTTAGTCAACCGTACTAAATTTACAAACGAGAGTGGAATCTTCGGTACAAAAATTAAATCCAATTTATTATTTTTATTAAACTTCTGGGGAGCAACCAAGAGATGGCAGGACAAAACGAGCACAATGTCACCCATTTAAGTTACATGACCCTATGTATAACAAACAGCACAAAATATTTGGGACATAAAAACAATCAACATTGATTGAAATTTATTAATACGTAAGTTTTTCGACTAGCAAGATAAAGAAAAAATATTTTTTTATCTAAAGTAATAATTAATATTTGGTTCAATAAAGTTCCAAAAATGTTTTTCATTTTCATTATTTCAACGTGAAATTGTAGATCTACAAATTGTATTCTTTCTAGATACATTCGCCTTCTGACCAACGTTTTAGACTGGCAACAAAAGCAATCCCAATGCGACGTGCAAGTGAAATGCGAAGCAAACGACATCTACACCAACCGTATTCTTCACAACGGCCTACGAATGAGAGCAAGGCTGCGAAGAAACTCTGTAGTGCTTCTTCAACAACCTTACCAAGTCTGCGACAGGAATGGAAACAATCTCTTAATGATCGCACCGAAAGATGGCAGACACTTCGCCGATCTTCAACACAAAATCAAAGTGGAAACCATTGAAGATAAAGACGATCTGGAAGTAGTGAAATGTTTGCAAAATGGAGACCTGAATGGGAAGATCAGAGAGAAGAGAAAACGGATTGAAGAGTTCTGTGAACGAAATAAGAAGAGAAATAGTTCAGAAGATCGTTAATTTAACAAAGACAAGAACGTGGTTGATACCAATAAATATAATAAACGGATAAAAGTATGTGTAAAAATTTTATGTTATAATTTTAACTGTAAAAAGTGGATGTTCGAAAGTGCAATAAATAAGTGAAAAATAAAAACATTTTCTGTATTATTTCATTTGAGTAATATTCCTCAACAATGAAACAATTTCAAGCTAATAAAGCTGATCTGAAAAAAAAATGAAAGAAAACAACCACAATCCTCAAAGCTGAATATTTCAAGAATGGTAAAAACATTTTTGGCCAATTTTAATTTTTTAAACCACTCTAGTTTTCTTAAAATTAAAAGTAGATTCATTTAAGTTAGTTGACTTCACCAATGGATTCCTCTCACTAAATTACATCTAAAACCTATATGCATTAAAAAAAATTCTCCTTAAGTTTAGAAGAGGATTATTAAAAATCATAAAAACTTGAATTATGCACACATTCAGAGTTTGGCAGGTTTACATTTTTTAGTTTTAAACCAACCCTTTAATTTTCTTAGTATTGAAAGCAGTTCGGTGACTTCACCAATTGATTATTCTCACCGTATTACATCTAAAAACCTTTTTTTTATTAAAAAAATGTCGACAAAAACTTTATTTAAAGGATATTTGTCAAAAATTACAATAATTTAAATTTTGTACACATTTCAAAATTTTTAGTCTATCTTTTGTAATCCCTGATAAAATTGAAACCATTTAAAACAAAAACTTGAACTTTGTAGGCTTATGTAAAGTTTCCATAGAATCGACTAAGAAAAGCGTATCTGTACCTAATTTTTGGTCTCGAAAAATAAACAAATTACTGAAATTCGATTTAAAACTTTGAAAAGTACGCCTCAGGATCTATCTAATAGTACGGAGTAATTTAATAGTTGCACTTTTGTGAGAAATACCCTTTGCTATTCAAAACTCAAATGTAGGGTTTGTCTTCACAGTCAAAAAGACGAGCAAGAGCAATGAAAAATTAAATAAGGATCACTAAACTTAATATTAAAATCTGCAAGTCAGAGCACCCTTTGTAATAAAATTTTAAGAAAAGAGTGAATCATACAACCACTATCCACTGTCCAGTTACGGTATGACGTCACGATATCGACCTTCGCGGTCGGTGGAAAAGCATATTCTACAGTCTACTCAAATTACAGGAACTCCCAAACTGCTTTTTTGGAAATTTTACACAAAAATACTTGTGGCACAATTAGTTTAAATTCGAAATTTTACACAAAAATACTTGTGACACAATTAGTTTAAATTCAAAACTTTTTTCATTTTAAATTGATAACTCAAATTTGGAAATTGATGAAAAAAATTTAGAAAATAAACTTTAAAATATAAACATTTATGAATGGGAAAACGGAACAAGAAACCACACAAATAATATGAAGTGAAATAAACGAACTCCCAAACTACTTTTTTGGAAATTTTACACAAAAATGCTTGTGACACAACTAGAGCTTAAATTCAAAACAATTTTTATTTTAAATTCAATAATTCAAATTTGAAAATAAATGAAAAAAGATTTAGAAAGTAAATTTTAAAATATAAACATTTATAAGTGGGAAAACGGAGCTAAAAACATTATAAATAATATGAAGTGAAATAAATTGAAAATTCGAAAGATCTGAGAAGAGGAACAAATGAAGAAATAAACAAAGAGAGTTTGAGAACCTCTTCTTGTAGTTTCACGTTGAACTCGGCTTTCAACTCGGCTGAGGAACAGTCGAAGCTCAGCTCTTGTTTCGCGCCATTCGCGTCAGATACCAGGATTTTTCAATGAAACTAACCCAATGAAACTTTAATCACTGCAGTTATCAGTTTCCTGATGATGTACAAATATAAGTGAGTTATTCAGATTGTGTAGTTCAGTGCCACACTTGTTGATTTAGTGAACTTGGATTTTAATTGGGTAAGTTACATCTTCAAAGTTTTTGCTTCAAATATGCCATGAAAACAAAAAAACTTACTGCATATAAACAAAACAATAATTGTCTTGAAAATAAATCATTTTATAATAAAATTTAAAAAAGATTTTTTTTATAAAAAATTAATAAGAACTTATAATTTTTTAGGAACAATAAATTAAATATTTGTACATAACTTAAAACGGCTTAATTCTACTGATAATTTATATGGCACAAGGCATGTGTTCAAAAAACAGACATCATATTGCGACAGATACTTTCACTGCACCGTATGGTATTTTAAACTAAGGTAACACCCATAAAATGTAATTAAAAGTACAAACAAAAATGTCTCCTTAAAATAGAACACATTACTAACAGTAAATAATCACATACATCAAATTTGAAACAGAAAATATGTCAATACTGATTAAATTTGGGACATCTCAAGTTTTATGACCATCAATAAAAATTAGACATCAAATAAATCGTTATCAGATATTGGTAAGATAAATGTATGTTAATACGAAAAATTCTTTAACATAGTATGTAATCTTATATATTAAACGATGAACTAATTTCATCTTGAAACGTCTTCTTTTATAAAAATATTCGAATAATCTCAATTTTCTACAATATTTGAAATAATTCAATACATAACTTAAATAATTAAGATAGAATATAATAGACTATAAATTGAAGGACCTTATTTTCTCACAGGATTATTTTTCCTAAGGTTACTTTGAGATTGTTTAACCTTAATAAGTATAAAGTCACGATAAAACACACTTTACATAAAACTAAACATATCTTCAATATCTTGCGTGCTAAATATAAATCTATTAACATTCAGTTTTTTTCTTGTTATTAACATATGAATTATTAAAACCATACAAGATTTACTTTACCGTGAATACATTCTATTGTCTAGTAACGTGACAAAAATAGTAAGCTTAAAACTATTCAAAGAAAAACATGCGATATATTTAAACATTTTGTAAACGCGTAAAAATATCTAAAACGATAATTTTGTTACACGGTATGTTTTAAAATAATTTACATTCAAGGAAAAACAATTCGATAAATTATACTTCAAGCATTAGTTGCATAAAAATAAAGTATAATTTGTAAACATGTGGTCAAAAAAATCTACAAGATAATATTATCTGTTTTCAAAATATTTACAATAATTTTAGTTTTGCTCAACAAAAAAAAATCTAAATTTGCTAATAGTTTCTCTATGAATCCTTTTATCATACTTTCTCTAAACAACCTAGTATAACTATCGTAACATGGTTTAGATAACTGTACACCTGTCGAACAACTTTTGTCCATTATGTCGACATAGTCATTAGATCGAAATAGTGCAACCCTCAAACTCAAATTGGTTCAACCCTGCTTTTAAATTGTTTACATAACAAAACAATGATTGAACAGACATTGTTTAACAAGAAAGGTTAAATCAAAAAACAAATGACTCATGTATTGTTTATTGTGAGAATATTCTTGGAATTATAAATAATTGTTAATGTTTAAAATGTTAAATTATAGGGGATTTTTTGGCAAAATCCTTCAACCATAAAAAAGTTTCTCCGATGATTGGTATTTTATTACTAGATTTCTAAAATTTCTCCGGAAAATATTAAAGTAAACACTGGAATTTATTAAAAATGACTGTTCAAATACAATCACAACTAAGTTGATAATTGACACTAATTATTTAAACCGGAAATACAGTCGTAACGGAAACAGTACCGTCGTGTCAAACCGCTCTCCTTTTTTGTTCATCGAAGTAACGTTGAATGAATTAATGATAAGACAGTATATTGACCTGTGGTTAATTTGTACCGAACATTTAAGATAATTTGGTGCATTTAGGCCAATGAAGTCTAAAACCTATATTAGGTAATATATATTTATTGCTTCATTTATCGCAATTTTCTAATCCATCCCCATAAATATTTACTCATTCTAAAGGTGGATAACCTATCGACATTTTAAAAATTCATACATAAGTTCCGAACACGAATTGAGGCGCACGCAATATAAATGGGTGTGGCTAAAGTTCCAAATTATAGCAGGTTTTTCCAAAGATTTGATGATGCCTCGGGAAAAAGTTCTTGAAAACAAAATAACCTCAGAATTACACAGTATTCGTTCGGTTCAGTAGTGTGACACATCGCTTCCAAATGTGAGTAAAATTAATTTTATAAAGTAATTTAAAAAGTAGATTAAGAGTAAACATTTCAAAGTAATGAACTACGGTAATTACATGGTATAATAATTACTTTAGATGCATTTATCATTGTAAAAATAAACACAATTACTGTTACGAGACAATAAAATAATTGGAGTAGAACTAAAATTACACTGGCATCCAAAAATAGATAAAAATTATTAACTACTCATTTAATACAAAAATAAAGAGAACTATGAAATAAAAGAAAACCACAACAACTAATTATACTTTTTAGTTTACTTACAGACGACCTAAATAAACATTTATTTCACAATTATGTTGTCACTTACTGCAGAAAATTACTATGTAATAATTTTAAACATTCCTTAAGAAAAAATACAACAAAATCATTTTATTCTAAATAAACACTGGTAATTTTACGAACTAAAAATTTTCAAATTGTGCAATGGATTTAGTTTACCAATAAATCAATAGATGCGCCATACTTTGCTTACTAGTAAATAAACATAGTAACCGCGAAAAGATATCTCTGTCCGGGAAACAAATGACTAAAATAAATATTTGTTTAGCAAAATAAGTAAATATATATTTTGTAGTACCATGTTATTTAATAATTTGTACAAATTTTCAAAAAAGAATGATCTAATTTTAATTTTTAGAAATCGAAACATATTGAATTCAATTTTACCAAATGAAATTTGGAATCAAATTTTTCAAAAACCATCAGCAGTAACAAACAATAATATCTATAAACATGCCTAGGATAGTTAAGAGTATAATAATCGTCGCAGAAGTTAATTGAATTCTGAGCTCGAAGAGCTAGGATTTTAACACATCTAAGGCATGGAATAATTCATAACATCTGCGGTTTGTTCTATAATTTACCAGTTTCACGTTTTAAGTAAATATTACTTTATAAAATTTGATCATGGACAATTAATTGTTCCATATTATGACAATTCACGATGGTAATAGTATATTGTTCCAACTCGTGCAGAAAGTGGCCTACTTCCTACGAGATGTGAAAGTATTGGCACGAGACAATGTCGAGTACCTAGAATTAGATCATGTTTTTTGTTGATGTTTATTTCAATATTTTGTCATTAAAGTGTCACATTAAATTCTTCTATTTTCTTTGACATAATAAAGAAATTTTGATTTTTAATCAATGTAATATATTTGATTAACATTAGTAGACTATTATTTTTTGTATGCATATATAGGTAGTACTAAAATATTCATAAATATAATAGCATAATTATTTATAATGTATATAGTTGTTAATGGTATTCTTCCATATTTGTAAGGAACAATTTTTTTTTCACAAATTTTGTATATTTAGTGGATAAGATGATACTGCACGAGTTGCACACTTTACGTTACGAACAAAAATACATACACGAAAGCTATTGGGACATAAAAATAATATGGCACAGGTAAACTTACAAAGTGTATCTTCACAAACGCACAGTGTTTGTGAATTCGCAAGTTTGATGCTTTATATCTGAGAAAAGTGCCAATTTCTATAGTGGTTGTAAGAAAAACATGAATTACCATAAAAATTAAAAGGTGTACAATTATGACTTAGTTACCCTGCTTACTTTTGTCTATGTAAACAAACGCTAAACATCCTTAAACCGGTAAAAAAATATAAATGATAATTTAGTGTGTTGTAGTCTTTGAAAAATATTTTTAGTAAACATTATTTTTAATCCGATGCAAAAATCAGACGGAAACCGCATAAAACATTCCAAATTTCTTTAAAATACCCGTGAATTAAGGAGATAAAAAGAATGATAAAAGTGCTGTCATAGCAATGTTATACAAATTGAGATATTAGGCTAAACTTGTCCCAGTTTTGTTTGACATTATCACAATTTTCCATAACCATGACACAGCAAATAAACTAGTATAAACATATAAAACAATCAATAGTTATTACTCACAACGCTTAAAGAAAATAGATCATCTAAGTGCTAGTCATTCTGATTTTTACTTCCTTGTGTATGACTCACAAGGTTACAATACGCCTCGTCTAATAATGAATCAATTTGGAAAATATGCATTACTGGGAAAATTTATTAATGACAACCATTATGTGGTTTTTCGAATTTATTTCCTTAGACACTTGCGTTGTAAAAACAAAATTCCTGTTTACGATTTTTATCATTCCTTTCCCTTCAACAATACTTGTCCATGGCACACTTCGACCTATGCGGTAGTCACGACAGATGAAGGCTACGGAACCGCAAGGAACAAAAAGTATTGATCGGAAAAATGAGAAAGATTTTAGATAAAAAATACTGGGATAAGATTTTAATTACGAAAACAAGGAAGAACAACACCTACAATAGAATAAATCAAATGAAATGAAGCTATTAGTAAACAACGTAAGCGTCTAACCACGCGTTAAAATCTCCAGCTAACCTTGAGGCCTCGGTTCCACACCTGCTTTTCTTCGCGATTCCTCAAGTGTTCATTCTTACCTGGAGTTGTCTACAGACGCAAGAGTCTAGACAACAACTTACGGAAACCGATGAACTTGAAGAATTTGTTACATAACTACCATACGTTCACTTTTACCATAGAGAAAATTTTCTAAATCCTCTTTAAATTCCTCATTCAGAAAGAACGCAAAAACATTTGTAAAAACTTAAGACTCATTCAGAAATCAAGTTTAGTTTGTTTTGTTTTCCATATTTGTTTTAACAACCTTGTTACCACATTACCTTCTTATACAGCCTTTCAGACATTGTACTTAATTTTTGTTTGAACACAAACGTGAGTTTCAGTTTTACATTTTATAACTACACTATTCTTTTTTTTATTTTTTAAATGAAACTTATCTAATTTGAAAGCGATGTGTAGTTACAGAAAATCTTTATTCTTAGTTCTTAAGCCGTAATCTTTCTTTTAATGTTCTGTGATGTAGATGTTAAGGAAGTCGATTCTCAAACAGTTACAATAACACATAAATATGTTTTAAATAACTATTGGGTTCCTTACTTGGAAATATGCATTAATAGTAAGCATTTTAATAAAATAATTTATAAATTACTACGATTATTGCTTTGACAGCCACTGAAATGATTTTAATGCATATCTTTCATATATTTCTCATAGTAAAATGTGTAACAATTATTTTTCTAAAATTTAGATTAGCTTTGAAATAAGCTTTGTATTACCATCAATAGATTTAATTGTCAAATAAGACATCTGACATTAACAGTATGGTTGGAAGCAGCAATTATTTGGAACTAAAAACTCAAATAACTTAAAAACGAATTACTTTTTTTAAACTTTGATAATTCCTAACATAACTGAATTAAAGTCTAGACTGACTATAAGAGATCAATTTTTTAATTTGCTACTATGGTACAGGACCCCCATCTTATTACAAAAAATATACAATGACAAGAAAAAAAATAGAAAGTGGATAAGTATGCTTAAAGCAAATTGACGTTAAATGATACAGAGTTTAAATACTGAACAATTTAATAAATTATTATAAATGGTTAGACCGCTAATAAAACAATAAAATATCAAAATAGATTTTCCTCATACAATTCAATGTCAAATGTAACATGTGATCACCATTTCTGATAACTAACCAGTTTACTTATTTCGTTAAATTGTTTTTATTATCTGTCAGTAAGCGTCACTATTAACAAAAACTATATAACATGGATTGTGAATGCTGCTCAAAAATGCTATAAAAAGTAAAACAACACTATCACTAATTCTTACTTGTTCTGCATTCATTCTACATTTAGAATAATATTTCAAAAAACAATAAAATAATAATAATAAAGAAAAACGTTATTTTAAATCCTTTAAAAATTCTTCATTTACAAAAAATTTAAAAAATATGAACAAAAAGTTCACTCAATAAACAATAATTCAAAAAAAAAAATGTTCTGCATTCATTCTACATTCAGAATAATATTACAAAAATAATAATAAAATAATAATGATGCGTGTAAATTCTTTCGTTTACTCCACAAAATATTTGAAAGTGTAATAAAACAAAATGTTAAATATTAATGAAATGACTTAGTCATTACACTTTCAAATGTTATAAGTATCTGTAAGATAAGTTAAAATTTAAACGTTTAAGTGAAGGTTACTTTTATAAATAATGCATGTACCCTACTTACAATGACATAATAATTATTGCAACTCCAACAATTAAAGAAGATTGTTTAATTGTGCGATACTATTAGTTTCGCTAGTAATACTACCGCCTTTTATTAACAAGTAACGGTGTATAAACATACCGGATGCAAAAACAACTTCCGTATTATTGCAAGGACTAACAAATTTTCTCCTTGACTTGACTGAGTTATTTCTTTTAGATTACAATGCAGTATTTCTACATCTTTCTTCTTTTGATACCATTTTCTTCCTCACATCCCAATGGGGCACCAGCTCACGTGTGCCAATCTATGGCTCCATTTCACTCAAATGGCATACCACCACAAGAGACTACAAGTCCCTATGTAGTCTCCCCGTCAGTAACAGAGCTAGCGGAAGATACACCCCTTCGATTGACAGTAGGCTCTAAACAGGGACTTACTTTCCAAGGGTTTATGCTTCAAGGAAGAACGTCTTTAGCTCATGACCCCGTA
Source organism: Stenolophus ochropezus (assembly GCA_035578165.1). Taxonomy (NCBI): domain Eukaryota; kingdom Metazoa; phylum Arthropoda; class Insecta; order Coleoptera; family Carabidae; genus Stenolophus; species Stenolophus ochropezus. The sequence goes on along the minus strand of JAQOWZ010000028.1, from coordinate 2,738,707 downwards.
GGCACTTTTAGAAGAATTCCCCCAGGGACTAAACACTTGGGATGCGGCGGAGAAAATGATACAGTAACACACAGTAATACCAACAATAAAGGAAATATTGAATTTGAATGGATGCCACCTAAAGGTTACAGAGGGGATGTCATATTTAAGTAAGTATTATCACTGTAGTAGAGTAGGTAAAAGAAACAGTAGCGATATAGAGCTAATTGTAGAATCCACATTTTTTGCGCTTGATCAAAAATCACTTTTCGGAAGATAGCTTAGTTGATTCTTGCAGTTTTAGCGTAATTTTTTATTAACTGTTTTATTATTGTAAAAAAATTGTTGTGGTTATTGTGTGACTTCCTGGTACACTAAATTATATTAAAAAATCAAATGTTACTTACAAAAATATTAAAAGCAAACTAAATTATAATTTAAATAAGTTTATATCCAAAGTAGTGTCCTTTTGAAAAGGTAGATTGAAACCAAAAAGCAAATGCATTACTAGAGTTACAGAATTTCCATAAACAAAATTTTAACATTCTACGGTAAATTGTTTTTCAGTAATGCAAAAAAAATAATAAAAATTCTACGAGCATATTCTTTTGGCATTGCCGATAGCAAAATAAACAATTTAGATGTCATAACTGTCCCATATTAAAAATTTTAACATTCTGTGACTAAAATTTTTATGTTATGAGACATATCCGTACATAAAGACGTCACGCCGAAACTAATCTAAATGGATTCAGAGATAGTCAAAATGGATATTTCCTTTGAAATGTGAAAATCGAAACCGAAAAATCGGACAGGATTACACGACGAATTCATTCTCTGTTTTCAAATAGTTATTTAAAATTTATTTCATAATTTTGATCCAATATTAGCTCCAGAAACTAAGTTTCATCCCTTGGAATCCTATTTAATTTTGTATTGTTTTTTTTTAACAAACAGCGTATAGTATAGTAACAATACTAAGTCACTAATAAAATGAGAAAAATATTCAATCAAACCAATTGTAACCTGAAGACATCTGCATAATTTTATTAATGTAATAAATTTCGTACTTTAATAATATTTCGTACTTTATAAATTTATTTCTATTCTAAAAATTAAAAGATATAGCTAATAATAATGGTTTCGAAAGGTTGTTGCTACTGCTATTTATCTACACTGCTATACTATTAAACCGAAAGAAAAATATTAATTTTAAATGTTTCAGTGCAACAGTGGCTCAAGGGTACCAAACATTTTGGCTAGGAGTCGAATCACCTGTAGTAAGAGTAGTTCGTTCTACAGGATCTTCTAGTTCTAGTGGATCATCCAGTTCTAGTGCTAGAGAAACTCCAGGCCCTAGAACAAGTTCTAGTGGATCTAGAAACTTCTACAATGGTTGTGGTTACACCTCCTTGTGTTTCGGAGCGCCTGCAGGTTGCGAAAACAACCGAAACTGCGACGCAGTTACTAAAGTCACAGTTAATAATGGTGTATACACATTTGAAATGATTGGAGCAAAAGGAAAGTATGTAGCAGTTGGATTAAGTGATGATAATCAAATGGGTGAAGACAGTATTATGGAGTGTACTAGAAATGGTGACAGCGTTGAAGAATTCATGAGTTTTACACGTGGTAAATCATCTCCTCAAAGACTAGACAACGTAAGTTGAAATTTATGAAGTAAAAATTGAAATTATAGAAAAATTTTGTAGCCCAAACAAGGAATCAAACTTGTAGAATACAGTACAGAAAATGGTCAAATATATTGTAAACTCACACGAGAAACTAAAACAGTAGTGGATGGAAGAACATACGACTTGGATAAAGGATTATACTATCTTTTAGTCGCTATTGGATCAGACGTTAAACGTAAGAAAAAAATAAAATTTAAATAACACAATAAACATAAAATTTAATTTCTAGCGACTAATGTTGGTTACCACGACTTACTACGTGCGGCATCACCTTCAAAATATAGTTTATCAAATCCAATATTTACTCCCACTACAGAAAAAAAAGTATGTAAAAACACAATATTTAGTGACAAAATTAACATATTATTCATAGGTTGTAGTAAACGATCCATTCTACGAAGGATGCTACACCTCAAAAGGTTGCTTCGGAGCACCAGATGGTTGCGTCAAAACCCAAGACTGTAAAGCTGTAGTCGCAACTACAGTTCGAGGAGACAAGTACGAGTTCGAACTAAAATCACCAAGAGATGCGAAGTACGTAGCAGTGGGTTTGTCCGACGATACTAAAATGGGAGAAGACAGCGTTATAGAATGCGTGGATGAAGGAAACAGTGGTGTTAAGGCTTACATGAGTAGGACCGTTACTACCCCGAAGTTAGGAGTCGTAAGACTACAAAAAGTAAGATACTTTAATTTACGTTGATGATGAATGAAATTTTTAACTTTTGCAAAAAGTTAGAGAATATAATAACTTGGTCTACGTATTCCAAATTATTACTTAACTTATTATAAATAAATAAAATTAATAAAACATTTCAGCCGAAAGAAGGAATTCAACTAATAGAAGGAAAGGCAGCGGATGGTTCAGTTTACTGCAAAATCCAACGAGATGCTCAAACTGTAGTCAATGGAAGAACATATGATTTAGTCAAAGAGCAATATTTCCTGTTGATTGCTGCTGGCGATGCAGATGGTAATACTGAATCTATAGTTGTATGAAAAGATATTTGAAATTAGTTTATACAGGATTTACAGCCTGTTAAATAGGAAGCTTAAAGGTCTGGAGTCATAATTTACTCCAATTTAACGGCATCACTTAAAAAGAAAAAAATAAATGGGCCGTATTACAAAAATAACTAATTTTATGTTATTCCTATAATTTAAACTCCCTACAAGATACAAATTGATGTACATTCAAAATGCATTATTTTTGGCATACTTTAATCCCTATACAAAATTATGAAATGTACCCGCATAAAAGAATCATCAAGTCCAATATAACATTCTAGTAGAAGACTTAGAATAAGTTTCAATATCTATTCATACAATACATTAAGACACGAAATAACCACGAAATAACTTATAATATTTTTGTAGCAACCTCAATAAAGTACCATTCCACTCGTTTATCCGCTGGGGAGAAAAGATTCCTCTCAGACATCTCAGAAATAGCCGGTGCTTCAAAAATCTTAATCCGACTTCACGGAGCGTTCATGTTAGCTGCTTGGGTTGGTACAGCTTCAATAGGCATCTTACTAGCTAGGTACTACCGTCAGACTTGGGTTGGGAGTCAAATTTGCGGAAAGGATCTTTGGTTTGCTGTAAGTATACCACACATAGAATGATATCAATACTTCTGGGAAATTTTAATTAGTGTATTTTTTAATTCAAACTTAAATAGAATTAAACTGAGCTATAATCTTGCACAACCAAAGATAACTCTCAAAGTCTAAATTTTATCGTCAATGCAATCCAGATTAATAAAACTTTACATTTACGTAGTATAAAGAAGCAAATAAGTCTATTCCGCTTAGCTTAATTTATAGAGAAAGAGAAACAAACATCTTCAAAAAATTATCGAAAGTCAATAGTTATTTTTCAAACAAAAAAGGAACGCTAATCTTTATACCACTCGCGATTGAGTTTGAAACACGAGCGTAGCGATTACGCCATTTGAGTCAAAAGTATTGCTAATATACCATTTTGAGTTTTTCTATAACATTTAAGTTTAATCATTATTAAATAAGATTTTTCAATAATTATATTAATATAATTCAATCTATAATATCAATAATATACTGTTGGTACTACTATAAATTTTCCTCTCCAGAGAAAAAATAGTATAATGACAAACAAGTGCAAAAAATAGCTTATTTCTCTCGAGATGTAAATACTTCTATCATGGAACCATATCAGTGGGAAATATGTGTTTCTGCACGAGTGGCACACAATATTTTTACTATTACTACGCTGCTATACATACAGAATAAAAAAGCATTCACGAAAGCTATGGCATTTAGAATATGACACACTTAACTTCACAAAGAATCCCATCACGCATGCGCAGTGTTGGCAATTACTGTGAAAAATGATTTGCAAAGATTGAGGAAAATAAACTTTCAAACTTTATATAGTGTAAGAAAAACGCCACTTTCCATAGTGCTCGTAGAAAAAGTAATTATACACATTACGTTACGAGAAGATAGTAAAACCTCATATGCATGTCGTAAAAAGCTTCATTTACGAAATTAAAAATTAACATATCAAAGAAAGTCAGTTTTAAAAAATAAAGGTAAATCAGAAAAAGCTCAGTTTAGTTATGAATTCATTGCAAAATTATCCTGCCCAACCAATATTTAAAAATATAAATATATGCTTGAATTCGTTTAAAATAACCCTTAGTGTACCGTCAAATTTTCCGTGAATATAAAAAAGGTTGAGAATCAAGAAACAGGAGATTGAAGATATAAATATTGACGTGTTTTCTTTATAGTGGCACAGATTCTTCATGGTGTGTACGTGGGCGTTGACGACAGTAGCCTTCGTTTTAATCTTCGTAGAACTTCAAGCCTGGTCATCAGAACAAAACCCACACGCCATTCTAGGAATGATTACTACGATCATTTGTTTCTTGCAACCAATTGGGGCTTTCTTCAGACCTCATCCTGGCACGCCCAAAAGACCGATCTTCAATTGGTTGCATTGGTTAGGAGGCAATGTTGCACACATTTTAGCAAGTAAGATATTTCTTCATTAATTGTCAAACATAATATCATAACGACGTGTTTTTGTAGTTGTAACAATTTTCTTCGCGGTGAAACTAACCAAAGCAGAATTACCAGAATGGATGGACTGGATTTTAGTCGGTTTTGTAGCATTCCACGTATTAATTCATCTCATATTATCTGTAAGTTTTTCGCTATTTGTCTTGCTTTGCTATGCTTCATAGTCACGTAGTGCTTGCTTTGCTGACGCTTTTTGTATGATCTGACACAGTTCATGTCCTGGCTACAGATCCTAGGATGCATATCAGATCGATCATCAGAAAGTAGAGTTACCTCATTCCCCATGAAAGACTTGGGAGTCAATGGTAGATCATCCCACAGCTTCGAAAGAAACGCAGATGCACCGGTAAGTACATGTACAATTTTTAAGCGAAATATAAATAAAATTATTCTTGCAAGCATATAAAAAAGTTTTTGGATTATGGAATAAAAGATAGTAAGGTGACATCAAAACATCTCAATCTTAAAAAACAAATGAAATAAAACAATTATTTTTCTAGAAATCGGGAGCTCGTCGAGTTATTCTTTTCGTCTACCTTCTCGTCATCATTTGTTTCGTAGCCGCATTAATAGTAATAACAGTAATGGCACCAATCGAAGAATCATGGAAGAAATTAAGGCAAACTATGGCAGAATCATAGAAATACAAAAAGAAATCTCATATTTGTTACTCACCCATCATGTGCAGTATTGTTGTATTAAGTTGTTTCGAGCACGATGTTATTGTAATATATTAATCCAGTGTATTATTTAAAGTATTGTTTTTTATTAAACGACATTTTATTGTAGATTAACTTGTAAATAAATAGTTTTTTAAGAAATCACTTAAAACTTATTCAAATACAAAACTCATAATTTAATAGTTCTCACTAAACAAACACTTGTTTAACACCGGCACTTTTTATAAACAACGTCCATGTTGTTACAAACGTCAAATTAATAAACAAATATATTTTTGCTCCAAAAACTTAACGGTAGTGACATCTGCCATCACACTGCATACTACTACTAAAAATTCTTACCGTAGTAACATAAGATCCCACGAGATGTCACGCCAGGTATTAAAATGAGACATTTCGAATAAATTGTTTTTATTAATTTAACAATTATCACAAAACAAACTTCAAAAATCTTATTATTATAATAAACAATAGATAAATACAAATTTTCATAAATATAGCTCGCATATTAAACAAAATAACAATAAACAATTTATTTTGACGTTTGTGATGTACAATATGGATGCCGTTTGTTTAAATATATTTGAGTGTAGATCAATTATCGATCGTTTAAAGACTTTTACAGTGACATTTGCAGAACAGATGTCATAAATCACTGATAATAATTAAAGCGAGTAATGTTACAGTGTTTCGTTATTGTGTAATTTGTTAATGAATAGTAACCGGTGTTTTGACATAAAGTGAGCACATGTTCTAAGTGACTTAAAGAATGTTTACAATCTACAGTGAGTGCGGCATTTATTCGTATTGACTTTCATCGCCTTTTTGATCAAAATGGAACAAAAGGTAAGATATTTCAATACCCTTAGTAATTAAATTTGTAAGAAATCTAAACAATGTATGCATAGGTCTTGTACTTGTAAACATACTCATTACGAATGAGGAGTAAATATGGATAAAATACTTTTAATAATTCATTTGTAAGAAATCTCAAACAACACATGTGTAGGTCTTTTACCTGTAAACATACTCATTACGCATGAGGAATAAATAAATATGGATAAAATATTCGTTTCTAAGTCAAAAAATTTTAACAATAACATCAAAAACTCTACGTATTTATATCTGTTGATGAAAAACATAATACATTTTGTTGTAATGTTTAAATTAAAGTTTAACTTAAAACAAAACACATGAGATATAATTATCATAACTGATGTAAAGAATAAAAATCTAAAACAAAAATACAAAGTAAAAGGTATAAACTTTTTTATTATTTATAACAGGTAAAAAACATTTAAGTGTTGCAAATATTTTCCTAACCCTTACAATAATTTATTTGATAATGCACTGAAGAGTATGCATCACAATTTGCGAATGCTAAATCGAGGACCTACGTATATATAATAATTGGAACTAGTGAAACTCTGTGTACAAAAAAATTCTGTAGTGTATAAAGGTATCATGCTTAATTCCAGAATAAATATATTTATTCCAAAGAATTTCAGAATTATTGTAATATGAAAGATATTGTAATAAACTGCAAAAATTGGTAAAGATAATATAAAATACATTGCTGTAGTAGTCAATTAGTATGTTTATAAATTATAATTATATATTTAAATAAATATGGTCAATCATAGGCGAACTTTTAATCCGTGTAAGTTGACAAATGTTGCATTTTAAATAAAATAGCAGAAAAAGATAAACAAAATAGGAGAAAAAGATAAAATAGGAGAAAAAGATAAACAAAATAGGAGAAAAAGATAAACTAGTTTTCTAAATAAAAATTAAGTATGTAAATAAATTAATATAGTTTTATGAAAAGTCAACTCACTGGTCTTATTTCTTTGCCTACTATATATAGTAGTGTATTGTTAAAATTTTTGTAGTGTTTACATCTAAAACAGCAGAGTAAATTCCAATTACAAAAACTTTTAATGAATTACTAACAAAATTTGATCCACCATAAACGTTTCTTCGTAATCTTTTAATCAGATTTGTTAATAGAATTTTCTTTTTTTTTTTAAATGAAATGTTATCAAAAGGGTTTGGCGGAATTTTTTTTTTTCATTGACCATCATTTTTGTTGTTTCTCTTGATAATTGCAATGATCTACTAGTTTTGAAGGTGAGGATTTTAATTTTATAAATAAAGTAGGCTGTCTTTGTTTTTTAATTTTTTAATTTGTCAACCTCACTCTCGGTTTTTAATTTGGTTTTATTTGATTTGATTATTTAAATTTAGACAGTATATTAAAATTGTATTTATACTTATACTACTTTTCCTGAACTAAATTATGCAAACAATATTTGGGATTTGGAGACTTAAGTCTTTCATAATGAACCATAGTTAATAATAATTTATTATTGACCTAGGTGACCATGGTTACCAAGTAAGCGGTAGTGAAAAACAAATTCTCATGTCATGTTAAATAAGGTTGGTTAACAAGAATGTATGTATAGTCTAGTAGTAAAAAAAATGTTTATAGTCTTTCTAGCAACAATAATCCGGTTATATAAAATGTATAGGTAAACTTTATTATGAGATAATAAAAAATTATGCAAGAGCTTTATATTTTAAAACAAAATTATATAATGGACAATATCAACTTTGACCTTTTTTATTTATTTTATTGTTTTATAATATTAATCACCTCACATTAATGACACTAGAAGAGTATAAAAGAGCATAATTTTAAATATATTTTTAATGCCTGTTCGCATGTATGTATATCTTATAGGATTTTTAATGTCTATTAATAATTTATACAATATGAAAATATTGTTACTGTAAAGAAAATATATTTAATTATTACGTAGGCGTTATTAAGTTGAATAAATTTTTGGATCCAATAATTTTAGAGGCATAATTTTAATTGTTAATTTTTAATTAATGTTTTGAAAAAATATTTAAAAATCTCATTGGTATTATGGATCCTGTGTTTATAAACTCAGTCCCTTAATTTCACTACCACTCCACAGAGGTCCTAGTTTGCGACCCCGCAGATCCCCTTAGTCACCCTTGTTATTTTTTAATTGATATTTTAAAAAAATATTTAAAAATCTCGTTGGTATTACGGATCCCGTGCCATAAACCCATTCCCTTCCTTTCGCTACCACTCCACAGAGGTCCTACTTCGCGTCCCTGCAGATCCCCTCACTTACCCTTAGCTAGTTCCTCCTCCGGCCACGCCCCCCGTCGCACCCCGCAGCAACCGCTCACAACACTTCGATCGCGCATCGCCGGCGTAGTATTGAGCTAGTGGCTAGCCGGTGCAGGTACAGTGAGTGCGTGGACAGCGTGGCCATGTGGTGAGGTGCGGTGCTCTAGGTCTCGGACATGCAGCTTGTCGACGCCGCCGTCCTGGCGGCGCTGCTCGTCGCCGTCGCGGCGGACCTCGCGGACAACTCCGTGGATAGGAGCCAGTTCGAGGCTGCTTTCCAAGGTACGGGCCTCCACAGAATACAGTACCTACTTCGCACTCACCAAACACTGTAGTACCAACATTAATATTAAACAATGCAAAACCTAATGTAATCGACACAAAATAGTAGAGAGAAAATGATTAAATATATAGAAAATATATAGAAAACATAATATTAGGAACAACTCGGTGGATAGGAGCCAATTCGAGGCTGCTTTCAAAGGTACGGGCCTCCACAGAATGTCAGAATGTAGTACTTCGCACACACATAACAAACACTGAATGTAGTACCAAAATTAATATTAAACAATGCAAAACCTATAATAATCTAATACGGGCCTCCAGAGTAGTACTTCGCACTCACAATGACAAACACAGAATGTAGTACCAAAATTAATGTTAAACAATGCAAAACAGAATAATTGACAAAAAATATTAAGAGAAAATTATTAAATAAATACAAAATATAATATTATGATGATTTTATTAGTAATGGTTTCCAAAACAAGGATCTCAATACCTGCCAATAATTATATCTCAAAAAGGATATTAACTACAATTCATATTATTTAGAAGCAAAGAAAAAACATTTATACTATTTTTGTGAAACATGTAGTACCAAAATGGATTTTAAACAATGCAAATCATATAATAATCGACACAAAATAGTAAACACTTTTTGACGAACTTTTCTAGTGAATTGAGATGCATATTTTTTTGATAACTTCAAAAATTATACGATGATTTTATTAGTAATGGTTTCCTAAACAAGGACCTCAATACTTCCTAATAATTATATCCTAAAAAGGATTTTAACTACAATTCATATTATTAGAAGCAAAGAAAAATAAAATGTATTTAATGTATCACAATATTTCAGATACGTAGACCATTCATAATTCTATTCAAACAATGTTGATACCGGAGAATCTCATTATTTCGAACCAATATCTTAAAAACCACCTAAAATAAATGTCATACTTATTCTACAAGGATTCTAAACTATTTATTATGTAAAAGTAAAGCAAAGCAAGACTAATATTTAAAAAGTATTTTCCACAGAATGAAAACCTAGAATAATCAACACAAAATGGTAAATAGAAAATAATTTAATACATATAAAATATAATTCTTGCAAAGATTTTATTGATAAGGGTTGCTCAAACAAGGATCTCAATACTTGCCAATCATTATATCCCAAAAAGAATTTTAACTATAGTTCAAATTATTCAGAAGCAAAGAAAAACAAAATGTATTAAACATAATATTAATTTAGAAACGTAGACCATTCATAATTCTATTCAAACAATGTTTATACCTGTGAAACTCATTATTTCGAACCAATATGATGATTTTATTGGTAATGGTTTCCTAAACAAGGTTCTCAATACTTGCCAATAATTATATACGAAAAAGGATTTTAACTACAATTCATATTACTTAGAGGCAAAGAAATCAAAATTTATTAAATGTATCATAATATTTCAGAAACATAGACCATTTATATTTATATTCTAACAATGTTTATACCTGTGAAACTCATTATTACGAACCAATATTTTCAAAACCAATTAAAATGAATGTCATACTTATTCTACAAGGATTCTACATTTCGCATCATTTAAAAGTAAAGTATAGCAAAGCAAAATACAAATATCTAAAAAATATGTATTTCCCAAACACAGAACATCATAGCTTTCCAAGGTACGGGATAATCAAATTTCCACAGAACTTAGTACATCGCACTCATATTTCAAAAATGAATTTTATACAAAAATACAATTTGATTAAATCTATAGAGAATGTAGTCTCTTCAGATGATTTTATTGGCAATGGTTTGCTTTCGCCCGTACTGGGCTCTATCTACACTATTTCCCAGAAAATGTAATACCAAAATGGATTTTAAACAATGCAAACAATAGAATAATCGACTCAAAATAAAAAACAGAAAATGAATAAATATATAGAAAATATAATCTAGCGATGATTTTATTGATAATGGTTTCCCAAACAAGGAACTCAATACTTGCCAATAATTATATCCCAAAAAGGATTTTAACTAGGATTCATATTATTTATTGAATATATCATAATATTTCAGAAACGTAGACCATTCATATTTCTATTCCAACAATGTTTATACCTAGAAACTCATTATTTCGAACCAATATTTTAAAAACATCACCTAAAATAAATGTCATACTTATTCTACCAGGATTCTACACTTCTCATTATTTAACATTATTTAAAAGAAAACAAAACACCAATATTTAAAAAACCGTATATAAATATTTCCTAAACAAGGAGCATAATACTTTGCAGTAATAATTCGGTTATGACAAGGATATGAATAATATTTTTAGGTATTTAGACACAAGGCAAACCCCATGAAATAAAAATGTCTAATACCAGACACAAAATTATATATAGAAAATGATTAAACACATTCCTATATTTAAATAAATGTAACTATACCTAGCTTCACTAACATTTCACAAACAAGGATCTACCAATACTCTTTTTTCAACAAGGTTTTTGAACAATAGTCCTCAATACTTAGAAGCGAAGCGAAGCGAAGCGAAGCAAAGCAAAACTTCGTAAAATACATAAATAATATCAGACAAAAATTAATTATTGCTAATGGTTTCGTAAAACAAAGATTACTATATTTACAGTAATAATACTATTGTAACAAAAATTTATATTTATATCTCAATATTTAGAAGCAAACCACAAATATTTAAAAAATATCTCGTAAAATACATAAATATATTCTAAAAACTAAAATATTTCCCAGTAATTATATTGTTATAACAAGGACAGTAACAATATTTTAATCGATAAAAGCAAAGCAATCCTTTGTAAATTACATAAATAAATGTGTTTCATATCACACAAAATTTCACACAAAATTTCATACAAAATTATTAAATATGTTCAACATACTTTTATGATAAAAATAAAAATTGTATTCTAATAAGATTCTAACAATGTTTCTCAATATTTAGAAGCAAAGCAAATCCTCTTAAAAATTTATAAATACGTATTTTTAATATTAAACACAAAATTGTATATGGAAAACGATTATATATTCATAAATACTACTGATACTTCCCAGTAGTAATTTTAACCCAATACTGGAGCTATATATAATATTTAGAACCAAAATAAACCAGCAATATTTGTTACTTCGTTAAGTACAGAAATATTTCCTAAACAAATTCCATAATACTTCCAAGTACTAATTTAAGTAAATTTTAACTATGATGCTTACAATAATGATCAATATTTAAAAGCAAAGTAAAACTTTCAATATTAATAAAATTCCTTGTAAAATAAACTTCCAAATACTCTTTTAAATAATACTATCAATAGATCATTTAAGAAAATGTTCTATAATACAAAGTAAAAAATGTAATACACAATATTCAAAATATGTATGTATGTGTTAAATGTCTGATGATTTTCTTGATAATGGTACAACCATATTAATCACTAACATTTTCCAAATAGGAACCATATCATTCCACAGTAATAACTATTCCTACAATATTTCTATAGGAATAAGAGCAAAACTGCCAATATTTATGAAATTCCTGTTTAAAATCATCCACAATAATATTAAATAATACAACTAAGAAATACATATCAAAATTAAAATTTCAATAGAAAACTCCAAGACGATACTGTATATTTGCTCGTAACAAATATAAAACATTTAGTGTTCAATTCGAAAAACAAAATAAATTTATTAATAAAAATTAATTATTCAAAAAATTTCTTCTGAAACACAATGTTCAAAATAATAAATTAAATAGAAATTGAGTGCAAAATAATCTGATAGAGACCTAATAAGGATTTAATAACAATACTCAATATTTGAGCTATTTTCAAAAGGATAAAATTAACGATATTCATAATAATCCTGTTCAGCATTATACACACTAATAATAATAATTATCAATATTGCAATAGAGATTTCAAATCCAAATGAAAAGTTCAATTCAAAAACTATTAACGACACTACCACGTTTAAAACTTTTTAATAAAAACTATTCATTCATAACATATTACAATGAAACTATAAAATCTAAATTAATTACTTTTTGTTCAAACATAACTTGTATAGTAATGCCATAATAAAATCAAACACAACCAACTTACCATATTTACCACATTACATCGAATTACTGGTACGTACTCCTACATCTCTAATCAAAATACACAGTTTAAATACTGTAAGTACTGTTTTTAATATAACAAATATTGAAGAATTTTTACAAAATTATTGAAGAGTAATTTTTTATTAAAATATTGACAAATATAAATGAAAACTAAAGAAATATACTTTCAAATAGTGTAACAAATAAATTTTTCAATAATCAAGCAAGTCAATGAAAGATAACCACCATATCCAAATTACAAGATAATACCATATCCAAATTACAAGATAATACCATATCCAAATTACAAGATATACCATATCCAAATTACAAGATAGTAAGTCTTAATAAATATTATTTAAACAAAATGAAACTAGTTCCAGTTTTCAATTTAAAATGCCTCTACTGTTTTGGCTACATATTCAAAAGGAATTTTCAAATAACAAATCAAAACATTAAAGGTATAGAAACGTGTATTGTAAATTGTGCGAATTTTTTCAACATACTATTTCAAAGTTAACTTCGATGTTACCTGCATGCAGTATTGTTCAAAGCAACACCTGGACCAGTTTTGTTACCCATTGTGTGATTTTTTACCGACAGATGAATTGTATAATCAACAGTTTCTTTACTTCGAAACGGACTTTAACAATTCACATTGATGGTACACTTCAAAAATACCTAATAACATAGTTTTTAGAGTACGAAAAAAAAATGCGTTGAAATATCAGGTACAGATAATAAATTTTCGAATATATTTCTATACCTTAATAATAAATATTAAGATGATTTTTCCACTAAAAACTAGTTCAGTTTATTTTGGATTTGAATTTCAAATTAATTCTATGATGTCTTGCGTTGTGAAATAATAAACTCTGTACGAAAAATATAATTGCTTTTGTACCTAAATATAATTCAAATATATGTAGTTTACAATGTGTCTTCGTAGACAATATCAACATGAGTTAGTTCAAAATTAATCAAATCACATATTAGTTCCTACAGTTTAGTATAAAGTAATGAGATTAAAACATGAGATATTTAATGTCTTTTGTGCAACAATAATTAAATAAATAAAATCTATAAATTCAGCAAAATTTCTACACAAACTGAAATCTATAAACTATTAATAACCAATTTTAATACTTCCCTTACATTTGTCATTCAAAATTATATTGATGAAGCAAGAAAAAAATAGGTGTTTGACAGAAAGAATTTTAAAATTGCCTGTCTCTACTAAACATTTCACGGACAAGATTTTTGTATATCTTCATAATCTGTCAAAAAGAGTTATATTTTTTTGTACAAGTTATATATTATTCGCTACTATTCAATATAAAATAATGAGAAAAAAGTGCTGCGTTAACCGTTGCATTGTTGGTGCAACAATAAACAATACTAGAAACAGTAAATTTAGTGAACAGATCACATTTGTGACTAAATTCAAAACTATTCAAAACTATATTGATAAAGCAACAAGATGTTTTACAGAAATACGAAATACTTGTAAAAGGTGTCTACAAATTCAGAATTATATTGACGAAACAACGAAAACAAAATGTATTGACATAATTTAAAACTTGCAAGCCCTACATAATATTTCTTACAGTAAAATAATGAAAACAAAACTTGCAATGTTACAAGTCTTATTTTTGGTGCAACAATATTTAAACAAACCAGAAACCAATTTAAATTTAATATTGATTATCATTACGATCAAATTTGTATCTCCGGTCTAAATTATACCGATGAAGCAACAAAGTGTTCGACAATAACAGTACATTTTAAAAAATACTCCTAAAAAATACCAGTTTCATTAACTTTACTTTAAATAAGTGAAAAGTTGATAAAAAGAAAATAAAAAAATCAAACAATTTTTGAAATGAATGATTTCTTTTTTCTTAAAATAATTTCTTATTCCAAATATATTTGATAACTAACAAGTTAACAGTGTTACTGATACCTAATTAAGACGAATAAATTCGACGACATTTGTGTCCTCATTCCAAATTATATTGATAAAGCAACGGAAAGACGTTTGACAGACACATTGTAAAAATTGCAGTCCCTATATAAAATCGAGATTACATTTTGATTTTATTTACTAATCACTCCCAATCCTCGCTGTTGGATGTGGTGATTACTCCCCCACCCTATCTGGAGCATTCACGGTTCACCGCCCGCTGTGATGGGTTTGCGGTAGCCACGATCTTCACTTGTCTCCGAGCCACTTGTTCATCGCATGCTTGGATCGCTGCCTACTCGCTCTTTGATGATGCTGGCTCAAAGAAACAAAAAGTCCTACGCACTGGTGCTGAACACCTTCATTCTTACGTCGTAGCGCAATGGCTTAAGCCAGAAAGTTCAATACTACAAATCACAAAAATACATTCGCAACAAGCAACCAAACATCTAAAATCAAAGTGAACAAATGTGCAAAACCAGATACTATACTAAAAAATATAGAATGAGCCAAACGTAAAACAATTAAATAAAAAGCCTCACGCAACATTAGATACTACAGCGTTACAAAAAAATAAAAGAAACAAACCAATAAGAATAAAATCAAAAAGAACTATAAATCATCACACATACTAGCAAACCTTAGTTATGAATGTACAATATCCGAGCAAACATTTCAATCAATATATAAAACATATTTGTCTCTTTAATAAAATTGAACTAATAAAAACTTCATTTATGAGCAATGAACAATAAATCCTTCAATTCTGAACAAAGAACTAATTAGCAACATTTTGCTAACACTACAAACTAAACAAGTTGCTAAATATAGTACAAACTAGCAACAATTTAAGCAAAAATTTTCTTGTACTTGTGACATACTCACGAGCAAAATTTTATTTAGTAGTAGTTGAAACTTAGCATTAAATACACTAGGTAGAATTAAAAATTAGCTAGCTAAAATTTGATTGCACTAGAAATAAACCACAAAATATACTAATAAGTATGATTGTACTAGAAATATACTAAGCTAAAATTTCGTTCTCTTACAAATTACTAGGCAAAATTTAATTATACTAGAAATAGTCTAGCAAAAAATTGGTTATACTAGAATTATACTAGCAAATATTTAGTTGTACCTGAAAAATACCTTCTAAGTACTAGCAAAAAATTGATTGTACTAGAAAAAAAGTAATAGCAAAAATTCAATTACACTTGAAATAAGAACTAGAAAAAATATGATAGTATTTAAAACATTAATGAAAAAACAGTTCTATTTTAAATATATTAATAAAAAATTGGTTGTATGAAAGACATACATGCAAAAAATTGGTTACGCTTACAAGTTTTTTAAATTGCAAGAACACTTGTTACTTCTGCCTTGCAAAATGTTTTGTTCTCAGTGCAAAGAAAAAACGAATACTTCTTACGACGTCTGAATTGATGCAATAGTTTTGTTGCAAATTGAATAAATAAATAACAAAACTTCAACCCACGTTGGTTAAAAATAGCGGATCAATACAGAGAAGTTTAAATGTGAATTAGAACTCTCATTACTCATCTGTCAGTTGTTTGTTCCATGGCTAATTGATTTCTTTAATTGAAATGTAGATAATTGATAAGCGTCAAGACAAAAGTAATTAGTGTCAAAAATTCAAACCCTGAAATAGGTTTACTTGGAAACCCTACAGAAGTGAAGAAATATATTCAATGAGAACTCAAAAACTGAAGCAACGAAAAACGATTTAATATTATAAAGGCATACTGACATCGATGGTTGTGAGTGAAAAACTTTTGGTATTTCTCTCACCCTTGAACCCTCAGAGTAGGTTTTCTTATTAGCAAAGTTGATGTCTACTTTAATACGGATTTACTGCTAATATTTAAAAAGTTCCACAACTTCTCAACTTGTATAAATTTTGAAGTTTCAGGCAGAAATGTTGATATGTGGCTCACTCTAACTCAGCCACGGAAAATTACTCCAACAAACAAAAGTTTAATTCAGTAATACAGGCTTTCTTTTTACATCACATCAACTATTTCATTTATTGTGACCGATTTTTTTGTCACAAATCAACTATGGTTAAGTGACAAGATCTCTTCACTTCTTACCACAGATTAACCTGGAAAAGTAGTACTTCCAGTAGTTAAAATTGACACTTGAAAATTAAGGTAAACAAAATTGTTCCATTATTGAATTTTAAATTTAAATTCATTATTAAATTTTTGAGATTGTTCGTCAATTGCCATACGTTACAATTTAAAAGAAGTACAGAATTTTTACATTTAATGATTGCTTGTATCTAAAAATAATTTCCTATCCTATATATTTCTGATAACGTCAGCACGCATTTGTTTTCGTAGTTTATTTCATTGTTGGGCCAAAGCCATATAAGTTTAATGTGAACTGCGGTACTTTTTACAAACATTTGAAAGTCTTCTGGCCACAAACAAATGCAACGCGATCTAGCTTTTGTTTTACGAAAATATAAGCTTGGGAATTGGTGTTTAAATAAAACAAAAATATACATTAATACATTGTAAAATGATGCATTGTTTTGTATTTAATTTGTTATTCATTAAAATGTTGTAAAAATAATGCATTCACTTTTTTAATATACAAAAAAACCAAAAACAATGTTACAATTGAATAATTGATAACAACATACTTCAGTACAAAACAATAAATTAATAATTTATTTGATAAAAAGTCTACAATTCTCGCGAGCTGTGAAAGTTTCGCCAAGGGACAATGTCAAGTGATTAGAATCACACAAGTTTGGAAATAGATGATTCTGCACGAGTGACAAACTACACTTTTTCTACGACCAAACTACCAAACGTTACAGAAAATGAATACATGCACGAAAATTTTTTGACAAAACAATTAGGTCTAAGACTTTAAACCAAGATGATGGGAAATACGCTAATTTTAATCTTAATATGGTTTTGAGAACGTGCCACTTTCCAGAATGGCCCGAAAAAAAATATAAATTTATATTTTTACGATTTGTAAAGTAATTGGTAGTAAGACAAAAGATTATTACACATGATAATTAAAGAGTAAATCCATATATAGGACTTTATAAATTGATTTTATTTAAATGAACATCATGAGACAAAATCATCTATTTATTCAACTGTTTTCAGATCAGCTCAACTAATTCATGAAGTATTGAAATCTCTTCTCGCTTATAGAAACCGCCTGATACAGAAACTGTGTTCGCAGTTTTTTAAATGTCATTTAAAGAAGACAAAAAATATAAGTGAAGTGAAAGCATGACGAAAAGAAATACACCTATCGAAAAACTGTATACTTCGTGTGAAAAATAATGTGGAGAATTACACATTTCATATGCGAAAAATAATATGGAAAATTGTATATTTGATGCGAAATATGATAAACTACACAAAAATGTCACGTTACAATTTCATTATTTACTAATAATCTTCCATAAAATTAAATGAAATCAGTGCACTTTACAGTTTTCAAAATGTAAATAAATGAAACATAATTGAAAGTTTGGATAAATGTTACGGTAGATAATTGATGGATTAAAATGAAATAAAGTTTAATGTCATCAAAAATAAATTTTACCATTTTTGTTTGAAATGAAAATAATGAGAAATAAAACTACATAATGCTTTTGGGAGTAGATCTACAAATTTGACCTCAAAGAACTAAAACAGTTATGACTGAAAAATTTAACTTCAACTTGTAACACAGGTCAATGTAAAAGTACGTAAAAGTAAAATATTGAAACGAAAACAATTTATGCTACTAAATATAATGAAATATATGACTAAGAGCCATACATTAAAACTAAATACAATAGATAAATTACGATATAATGGTATGTTTGCACCTAGTATATTTACCAGTCTAGGGTAAATCTATGGGAACAACCATGTGTTAAAGTGTATTTAACATGTTTGTATTGTCTACCAGTGCATATGCATATAACTAGATGACACGTGTCGTATTGATTTACACTAATTAATTTACAAGCTAAAAATTTCTGCCACACATTTGGAAAGAAAACACAAACTCGTGAAATGATCAAAGTTAAAAATTTTGAATTATGAAATCTAATAGCTTTAAGAGAATTAAGAGTTACAATCGAACCAACAATAAAAATTATGATTGAAACAAAATAAATATTTGGGATAACAATGCCTACACGTCTGGAATACATAGGTCTGAATTTAAGCAATGATAATATAAAAGTAAATTAAAATACTTTCTGTAGATGTCGCCGAAGTTGTACACCACCTCTGCTACTCGTCAGAAAGTTCACAACTTTTAAATAAGACTTTATGGTTAATTAAAATGCCTGGAAACTTCCCTAAAAGAAATTAATAAAAATTCACTCTTACTTCTGATTTAAAAAACAAAACTGCCGAAACATTTGTTGGGTGAAAACTTCAACAAAGGAAACAGCCCCAGTGACAAAATCGATGGAACAAAGTAATTATTTAGGGTCATTACATCGTAACGACAATCATGAATACCAAGTCAGCCTATTAGCAAAAACAATCTCACAGCCACCTATCAAATGCGTCTTAAAGCGAAACAATAATAGTTGTCAGCAACCGCGACAAGGAAAGGGTGAGTGTCAAACAAAAAGCTGACTATCGCACTGGGACATCCCAGTGACAGTCGAAACAAAACACTACGCAATGTCTCAAGATTCCATTAAACACAACGCAAAAACAAACTGGGTTATGACAGGCTTTTATTTAGTTCTAACATTGATGCTGCTTATTTGGAATTCATTTAAAAAAACACTTCCAATTTTATTGCAACTAGAAATATATTTTTTTTTATAATACATGTCTTTAAATTTCTGTAAATTCTGGAATGGGGTCATCCCTTTATTGCAACTAGAATTTTTTTTTGTAATACATGTTTTTAAATTTCTGTAAATTCTGGGATGGGGTCATCCCAAATTTTGTTTAATTTAACTTAACATTTAATGTTAAAGGCTAAGTGTAAATAATATTTTTATGCCACTAATATATATTGTTTAGCAGGTATTTATTTTTAAATTCACTTCGAATTCAAATATCAACACAATATTTGCCTGTCATGTATCCCAATGAATCAGGCTCTTTTGAACATTTCTAGCACAAAATTGTGCAGTCATACCCTAATCAAAAATGTGAACGAAAGAAATTAAATCATTTTAATTTTGCGTACTTTTACAGTGACACTATATCAATTTAGGTTTAACGTCTTACTTTATATTTGACGTTTGCAATCGTTCTACTAAATTTACCATAGTTGATTTTTACGTGTAATATTTAAGCTGCAAAAATTATTATACTTTTGTCCTACATCTTTGTTCTATACGCATGGCATTAACGTCGACAATAAGTGCTTCAGTGAGTTGAGTTTCGTTAGTTTATTGTATAATTTTTTTCATACGTTTCATATATTATTATAGTTTAAGTAATTTTTTACATACAATGCTGATTTTTTTTTTTCTAATTACATTATTTAAACCAAGATTATGTCAATAATCCCCCCGTCTCCCGAACGATTTGAATTAAATGGTTACAATTTATGACGTCAGAATTAACAGCGAGAAATAGTGTATATTTATTCACACGATATTGACATTATTTCTATTTTATATGCCGATGTTCTCTACTGAACTGCGCTCTTCGATCCGTGACAATTTTATATCTGTAGGTAATTATTCTGGAATCAGAAATCTATATACTTCTATAAAATTATTAGCTGTCGCTCTCCCTGGACCTATTTACCGAAAATACCTAACCAGACAGGTCGGCCACGATTAATAGTGAGTCATGTCCATGCGTGCGAATCATCACGTCACGAAAATTCGAATCAAGAATTTCCAAAAAAATATGAACGAAAAATGTAGTGCTATATTTCATATTGCAATATGCATAGCTTAGGTTGCAGATTCCATTAATAAAATTTATTTGGGATAACCCCATTGTTACAAAAATAATAGCTTTACTAAGAGACCAAAAAGAATAAGTTCATTGGATTTATAAACAGATTGTTTTTTAATAAAGGATGATAAGATGAGAACAGTATAAATATGCGAACACTGAAGCAATCTTTGACCTATTTTTGTTGAAGTGTGAAAGATATTACCCTTCTGCAATTTAAATTTTCTAATAACACAGTAATTAACAAAATTACAAAGCAAGCTAAGCACACTTTAACCAACAAATTCTAATTTTAGACTCGACATTTCATTCCCAAAGAAACTGAAACTACAAAGAAATAGTTACAAAACACAAAAATTATAAAATTGAATAAATTCTCCAGTGTCAAGTTCTTCAGATGATTGTGGAAAGTGCTTTTTATCTCCCAAGTAAATTTTAAATTTCGCTGTACGTTCATTTCAATTTTCACTTAGCATTTGACGTGTCTTACATTAACTTCGCGTCTCTAAAATGCAACAGAAACAGAATTTGAAATGTGCTTTCAAGAGAGGAAAAATATTAAGTTTTCCTACAGTACGCTCAATAATAAAATTGACGCGAGTGAAGGGAGGATAATTTGAAATGTTCGAAGACCAATACGTGTCAGCAAACTCATTACTAGCTTCAAGTGACAGCCACAAAAATTTTATTAACAACACGTTTAGTATTTCTCGAGAACCAAATATCCTCTGTATCAGGTCCTCTTCTGTTTGATCCTACACACATAGCGGACGCAGTAAGTGTTGTACAAATTTGTCAAAACACTAAAAATTCATTATGTAATATATCTCATTGCAGACACAATGGAATCAATAATAAAATATTTATTACTAATATAATACCAGGAACAATATCGCCTCCGCGCAAAGCTAAATATTAGCATAAAAATATGAAAAGCATACTAAAAACCGAAATATGAATGAAATGTGAATAAATACATCGAATATAAAAATAAAAGAAAAACGTAAAAAAAAATCAAAATAAGGGTATTAAATACTTCTAAATAAAATTATCCATAATGCTGTATAAATTTTTACACAACCTTTTAATACTACAGAAAATGAAACAATAAAAAAGATGTTTTCATCGTTGAGATAGCAATGCAAATGAAAAAAATTTATAGTTAGATCCAGGAACAAGAACATGACATGATAAATTGAAATATTTTTTTCTGTGATTTATTGTTTATTTAGAATTAAAAAAAAGGAAAACTGAAAATAGTTACCAGCAAAATCACAAGTCCAGTAAATATTTTTAAGTAAGAAATGCAAAAGAATGAAATAAGTAAAGGACAATGAATCAATCATTCATTATGAAATGTGATGTCAAATCTGAATTCAGTTCAGAAATAATAAAAAAACACAAATACAATAATCTCAGGTGTCTACAAAATAAAGCTCAATGGAAATCGAAAGGAATAAAAGAATTATAGGACAATAACTCCATGATAAAAAAATGTGTTGTCCTATCAAAATCATGATTATTACTTTAATTTGAATATCAAATATTTTTTTTAATAATTGTTTGTTTACAGTTGAAGGAAGATTATTTCTTTCATTTCAATAACAACAATGAATTTTTATATTAATTAGTTTATTAACAATGAAAGGAAAACAATAGAAAATAATTACTTGTCTTAGAAATGTTTCCCTGTCAAATGTGAAGGACTAACTAGGTTGATAATAACTCCAAAACGACCTCACCCTAAGGGAGAGTTAACCATGAACAAGCCATAGTCCTCATCATCACTCAAATTACAACATACGCCCTCTCTTGAATATAAATTGTATCCACATGCTGGCTTTATGCAGGTGACAGTTGAATCGCTATTAACTCGAAACAAAAACACTCGCGATGCGGTGGCGTTGCATTTGTTACCGACGCCTGTCACCATCAAGGATGGAGCGGTTTTTCTTTTGTTTTGGGATTAGTAGGCTTTGAAATTGGGCCAGTTAAGTATGATTTACGCAATAAACGTGCCCTATATTTGCACATATGAATTCTATATTCCAAAGCTCACAATAGGAGGTCTCTAGGGAAGTATTATAAACTAGAGGAGTAAAGGAGCATTGGACTTGCACTGTATGTTTGATTTGCTCGATTTTTCACTCATCTCTGTGACGCAATGTTTGATTAAGCTGTTGCTAAGCAACGCCGCGCCAAAAGCATTTACATAAGCATAGGGTTGCTAAGGTGACCCAAACACCATTTCATCCATTGTCTTTTAAATACCAATAAAATATAAATTATTTTGCGCAAAACACAACTCAAACTTACTTACTAAAATTTGTGAACGTTTTTATTGAAAACCGAAAAAGTTCAATTAAAATATTAATAAACCGCATTTTCGATAAGAATTCTATAAATTCAAAGATATTACAAAAAATTAAAAATGCGTTACTTAAAGAATGTAACTTCAAAGTATAACACAAAATTTTGTAATCTGTGGACCGATATTTTAAAATTACATGGTAACATGAATTTGAAGTTTTAACTATCGTGTCGCACAGCTCATCTCTAAGTACAGGTACAATAATAATCTAAACTGGTTCTGCTTCGAAATACAAATAAGAAACCAAAGTTCAACATTCGTATCCCACAGCTCAACTCTAATTTCACGTGCAGTAATAGCGCAAACTGGGTCTGCTTTGAAATACAAATGAGAAAGCACAAACATGATTTGGAGAATAACTGGGGTGAAAAATACAAATCGCATCTCATTTGGATGGTACATTTCCACTCCACACCTGACAAATTGTCAGATTTGCAACCATTAAAGTTGTTTTGAAAATAATCCAAACTGTGATTCAGTCTGTAGTGATAAAGATAATTTCGCATGTCACTTCATGATATATTCTACTTGCTGAAATTAATACCTACAGTTCGATAGCATCGACACATAATAAATTTAATCTACGATGAAATTCCAGCAATTTCGCAATGAAATTTCGTATCGGAATGAAAAATGAGTTTTATGAATTGCCTGAAATGTTTCAGCCAAATACACACCGTACCAGAGATCCTCAAATTGGATAAACCTAAATAATCTAGTTCATCCTTACGAATTAAATTCCAAAATAATGACTGCAAACTACATATTTAAAAAGAAATAAGAGAAGAATTTTTACAATAATTTCCCTAGAGGTGATACTTTCTCACTGAAAGGAATTCCCAGAAACACATCAATCTTCAGACATCAATATCCGAACACAGGAACCTCCAGTCAATAATATAAGATAGCTTAAGAAAACAGATTTGCAGAATTACACAAATTATCTTCAAAAATATAATAATAAATGATTGCTATAGACAAAAAACTGAATACAGTAATACAAACACAAGCACTCTCATAATAGAAAAATTATGATAAAAACTTGGAAGTAATACGGTATTTTATTGATGTCAGATTTTTTTACTCTTAGCAACGTACGATTTTGCTACACAAATATATTTAAAAAAAATAGTGCGTGGAATAGATTATTTCGATCGAGCTAAGAACATAGTCAATTCAAAATAGTACACCGCTAGATATCACAATGAAATTTGTGTTTAGAGGTTATATACTGAAATAAGTTTCAAAATAAAATTCGTAAAAAGTATTGTTTTGTATCAAAATGTGTAAATATGCGAAGACCAGTGTGCATAAAATTTGGAACGTCAACAGAAGCACAGTTCGGACTACTGCTTCGTAAACTAACGGGTTTTAACAGGAGAACAAATACATCATTCTGCGGCAACATTATCCAACCGAAAAAAAAAGTTGCAATAAATATACCGAAAAATAAAGTATTTATATAGTTGAAAAGCCCTATTTACACACCAAACAAATATACCCAAAAATGAAGTATTTATATAGATGAAAATCCTATTTACAATCGTTTGGGAACTAAACAAAATCAATCACAAATTACTGTTAAAAACTTACAAAATGATATAACAGTTGTGCCAGGACGAATACAAATTACCAAATGCATGATTAAAATCAAAATATTTTCGAAGAGAATGAAATTGCAGGACTATATGAAAATCTCGACCCTTTGTTTTATCCGATGCATTTGACGTCGGTCACATCAATACTCAAGAGCACTTCACGTCCTGGATTCTACCCTGGTTTTCAACCACTAACAGAGTTTATAAATAACCTAAGCAGCTACTACAGAGAACTGCAGTATAGAAAAACTAAAAATCTAGTCTCAGTGTACATCATCTACGTATAAAAAAGTATATTAATGAAATTTATACCAACTATATTGATTCAGGAGTAATACGCTTTCTCGCGCATCTGCTACGTTCCTTATAAACCTAATTTATAATAATGAGCTTAAAGAACTACCACGAATAGAACTACTACTTGTACTAACATCCAAAAAAACTAATATCCAAAAATAAAGTATTTCAGGCATATCTGTGATACATAAACATAATATAAAGGACATGGAAAACATGCTAAACAAATTAATACACACGACAAAAAAGGCATCATTGACAATTTTTTTTTCATTGTTATCTATTCTGTACGACTCTTGTCTTGTAAATTTAAATAATCGTGAAAAAACAAAAATTAAACTGACAGTAAGTATTGTGAAAAAAAAATAAATCTAAAACTTTATACGATTGGACAGATAAAAAATAATACATACGTCTCAAAAAAATAGATACAGGTATATAAGTTACGTTCAAACGGTAGATAGGGACATGCAATATTGAGAACATATCGATACTGAGTATTAAACATCGAATAAAAACTAATTTTCTATTATTGTTATGTATTATATTAAAATTAAGTGCCGCACTCTTACAAACATCAAGAAAAATATGTTAGTAAGTAATATAAAAGTTATTACCGTGTTCAAAAAATTGAGACATCAGACCAAGAAGCCGAAATATAATTTGAATTAGTTATAAACATGAACAAATTAATATTTGAAAAATAAATCTTTGTAAGGTACAACTTGTACGAAACGTCGAAAGAAGTAAAGGGTATAAACCTAACAAAAATAAGAATTTTTAAAAAATGTGTTAGTATGAATCTACAAAAAAAAACCAAATTCATACATTATATCATGAAAAAAACTGATAAATAAGAAAACACGAATACAAGAATGATCCTTATTTTCAAAACTAATCCATAAAAATTGAGACATCAGACCAAGAAGCCGAAATATAATTTGAATTAGTTATAAACATTGAACAAATTAATGATCTTTGTAAGGCAAAACTTTGTACGAAATGTCGAAAGAAGTAAAAGGTAGGGATAATCCTAACGAAAATATGAATTTAAAAAAAAATTGACAGTATGAATCTACAAAAAAAGTCCAATTCATAGATTTATATTGAAAAAAGCAGAGGAATACGAAAGTACGAATACAAGAATAATCCTTATATTTAAAACTCAATCTTAAAAAATTGACATGAGAACAAGAAGCCGAAATGTAATTTGAATTTAATTAAGTCTTTGTCAGGCACAACTTTGTACGAAACATCGAAAGAAGTAAAAGGTTAAACCTAACAAAAAAATGAATTTAAATAAAATCTGATAGTATGAATCTACAAAAAAGTCAATTCATAGATTTATAATGAAAAAAGTAGAGGATTAAGAAAGTAAGAATAAAAGAATGATTCTAGTGACTGCAGTTCTGATCATCGATTGGCTTTGCACAAAATTTGCACAAAACGCAGTTGGATGAACATGGTGGATGGTTGTTGGTGTTCAATCCAGTGCGGTTAACCGATTATCCGACCAAGCAACGATCAGGATGCTACCGGTTATTTAATGGTAATTGTTTGTCCATAGGGATTTGCACATGATGGATTTACAACCAACAAATAATTCCTTCCAATATGACACTCAATGTTTCAAAATACTTTAAGGAAAACTACAACTACTATTACTACTATTACTACTACTACTACTGAAATTCAAATCAACGAATATTTTCCATAGTATGGAAATAAAAATATAATTTAATAATAAAAAATAATCAAATTAATCTTTTGTAAATATTTAAGTAATTGCAAAACTATGATCAAAGTAAATTTTATTCATAAAAATTAATTATATAAATTAATATACATACAATACATAATTAAATTAATATAAGATTTGTTTCCATAACAAAAATATAATAAAATTTAATTAATTATGCTTAACAAAAAGAAAATAAACATTTAGATTTAATCTTTAATGATCCTTAATAATATTTTTTTCTGTGCAATTATACACTTTGAATTCTTACGCCTCAATTTATTTTTATCGTATACTAGAATTATACAATGTACCAAATAACCGTTAGAAAATAATAAGTGTTTAAACTAAACACAAATATATATTTATATTGCAAAAACGAAGAATACTTAACACAAAATTGAATCAAAGTTATAATCGTAAGAATTATGAACCAATAAGAAATATGATCCATAAAATATAAAATAAAGAAAATACTAAAATAATTTATTTGGAAGAATTTGGAAATCCTTAGTAACTCAAACAGTTCCAACACATATTAATTCCAATTTAAAGTATAAAATTACGTTAAGTAAATTGAACTATGCAGACGCAATATTGAAAATGTCATTATCTTAGCATATACCAAAACATCAATAGTTTTTTTTTAAATTACATGAATAGAACAGAACTATTTCAAGTTAGAAATCATCAGTTTTAAAAGTAAATATATCATTCCAACCAAAATGTAAAGGTATCAAACAGATATTACTACAATTTATCAAAAATATTGAAACAGCAAAAATTAAATGAAATCAAAAAAAAAATGTTACAAATAAGAATGTATCAAAAGTTTTTAAAACACCAAAATTAAAAACTATCAATAGAATTAACATAACTGAAGAAAAACTTCAATTGTAATTAATTCTAAAAATGATTCAGATGTTACAATCTGATTAAAATGGGATTAACAGTATTCATTTAGATTAAGGGATAAATCCAAAAATCGGAAAAAAGTACCGAAAATAGTAAGGAAACAAAGCTAATATACATTGGTAACTTAGATCTTACTAAAGGAGAACGAAATTTTAATTCTTTAAAAGAATCTGGTACTTAAACTAACAACCTATATTGATTACGATTGTTCCAAATATTTAGAATATTGATAAATTAACTTGTTAATTCAATACACAATGGTACTTTTTTATATTCCGTAATGATTATAAACTTTAATTCTTGAAAAAAAATATGGTACCACCACCAATGGAAATATTTCATAAAACCATTTGTACAAATTTGTTTTTAATAATTTCAGCTGCCAGAAATTCGGCATCATTTCCTCATGTTTAATAATTAATTAATCCAGGCATACGCCGAAAAATCAATACCTCCACCCCTGTTTTCAACCCCTAATCCAATTTCATCTGAATCCATCCCTCAAATGTTGTCGTGTTTTATCTTACAACAGCCTGTTACTCATACGCGCTTACAAGTATTAAGTGTTAATTACAGGGGTTCATAAATAGGGGAATTTTTCACTATTTAGCTACCGAAAGTGCATGAAAGTTCATTAGAAGAAGAGGACTGCAGGTAGACCATATTTTCATAAAAAAAAACTTTGGAACATATACATATAAGTCAACACATTATTCCAAATCAAGAATTCCATAAATCATACTTCTAGGAAACTTACATTTCATACAAATTAAATCTCAACACAAAATTTTTATTAAGTAAGAATAAATAAATAATAAAATCGTCAAAATATATAATACAGAGTACAACCGAACAGAATAAGCACAAAAAAATCATAGTTTAACTTACTTAATTTGAAAGGAAAACATTAATTTAGTTAAAAAATTAAGTATTTTAGAAACCAATAAATCAGTTCCATTTCGTATACAACCTATTTAGCTGAAATAATTATTTGGTATACAACCTATTTAGCTGAAATAATTATTTGGTATACAACCTATTTAGCTGAAATAATTATTTGGTATACAACCTATTTAGCTGAAATAATTATTTGGTATACGACCTAATAGCTGAAATAATTATTTGGTATACGACTTAATAGCTGAAATACCTATTTGATATACGAATTATCTGGTATAAGATCTATTTGGTATAAGACCTATTTGGTATAAGATCTATTTGGTATACGGACCTATTTGGTATACGGACCTATTTGGTATACGGACCTATTTGGTATAAGACCTATTCAGTATACAACCTGTTTGGTATAAGACTTTATTTGGTGTAACATTAATAAACAACCTGTTTGATATACATTAATGACTTTAAAAGAAAAAAATACGTACAAAATATATTTTAAACTTTTTTATTTGAAAGGAAATCTCAATCACCCTCTCAAAGAATTATATAAAGCAACGAATTTTTAGATCAGTTCTACTACCCGAATTTTTTTTTGAAAATATAGCATACTTCATTGGTCCAAGCAAATAAGTACTTGAAATTAAATTCATATGATTACCAAATGGTTTTAGATATTATAATCCAAATACAACAAATATATACTCAATATGTTATACTTCTAATTATATAGTTAGTAATGAATCAAACAAAACGCAAACCATTTTTTTTCATAAAAATTTACTTTTGTTAAATAATGAAAATATAGCATACTTCATTGGTCCAAGCAAATAAGTTTTATATATCATAATCCAAATATAGCAAAAGTTAATACTCAATATGTTATATTACTAATTATTTAGTTAGTAATGGATCAAACAAAATGCAAACTACTGATTTCAATTCAAAAAGATTTAGTTTTTGTTAATTAATTGCAATATAAATAAAACATAAAATGAATCAAGCATATAATGAATATACATTGCATGAAGTATTGTAGAGAATACATGGTACATTACTTAAAAATAAAATACAATTTTCCAAAAACTAACAAGTGATTTGATTTCAGGACGGTGCGATCATGGTAGTGCTTGTGAACAACTGTGCTATGAACTACACGATGGGATGTACGAGTGTGATTGTAGTCCCGGATTCGAGCTGAACAAGGATGGGTACAGTTGCAATGGTAAGTACTTTTAAAATAAATCATACAGATTCCTCAAATACGTCAACCTCAAAACATCGTTAAAATGCATTATTTTTAGTACTTCAGTACTAATAGTTTTATCACAAGTTATAGAAAATTTGTACGCGCGAATGTAAAGTATAATTTACATGCTAGCTCTTTGCATTTACATATGGTGTACAAAAGTATAGAAACACAAATATTCTGTTCCACACATCTGTCTTCCAGTTTTATTTAGACAATGTATAAATAAAAATACTTCTCACAAGATTCCGGTAAAGTAGAATAACTTCATAAGGGTAGTATGAAACAGAAATTTCTAAAATTTAATAAAAGTGTTGATTTGTATTTTATAAGGAAATTTTAGTTTACTGAGAGTGTAAAGACGAATATAAAAATTGGTCGACCAAGAAAAACCACTAAAAGAATTAATAGCTATAAAACGTCTTTCAACAGCAGATTCCATGAAGACAACAAGAGATGGTTATTTGTAAATTAAGGACCAATTCGATGTAAATCAAAACGTTCGAACTGTAAGACGACGTCTAGTTGATAGGGTCGCGGTTAAGAAACACATCCACAAAAATTCGCAATGAGATAGTTGCGTTCCCTAAAAATTTTCAGCCATGGACACTTGAGAATTGGAATAGTCTTTTAGAATGATAGGAGTAAATCTCAATTCTTATAGTCTTATAGGAACAAACTTGGAATTTAGATACCAAAAGCTCACTGTTAAATATGGCGGAGACAATAATCATAGTCAGAAGATGTATACCAAAAAATTTATAAAATAAAATGTTGTCACATTACTAGTACAAAGTAAGGTGTTTAATTTAAAAAAACAGTTGAGATTTGATCTAAAAAAGAAGTGACCACACGCGACAATGGGAGAAAAAACTGACGAAATTTTCATTTCCTGTCCTGGAAAATGTAGCTTTGTAAAATACAACAGCAAAAAATTGGCAATAGGGCTGGGATTTTATTCCTCCCAAAATTAAAATCTCCATTGTGCCGAATGTTGCGAATCGAGTGCAATATGACGTTTTAATTCAATTGGTTAATGCAAATTCTCCAACATTCCGTACAACTGGGTTTTACTTTGCGTTTCGAATGAATTATACTCGATTAACTAATCGCTCTACAGCGAATAGTTTGGTGGAAAGAAAGGGGTTTCAAATTTTTAAGTACTCAGTTATTTTGCTAGTTAATAACGAAGTTACCAACTAAATTTTAGTTATACAAATAGACAAATAAAACTTCCATATTAGAATGAGAATAATGTAGATACGTTTAATATAATTAAACATTGAAAACAATTAAAAGTTGAGAGCAATACTAAAAAAACATCCACATATATAAAAATGACTTGCAACAAATTTGTAAAAAAAAGGGAAAATTTTGTAACATTTTTATACATAAAAATTTATAGACCTTAAGTATTTGAAATTTTATATATCATTCATTAAATTATATAATTCAACATACACGCATTTGCAATTAAATTCTGAATTTGAGGTTACAGATATTATAATTTCTGATGTGTAAATTGTAGGCTTGAAATGTCTTCTTTTTTACAAAAAGGACCAAATCGGGAATAAAAAGTATAAAATCAAGACTTCCCACCAAATCACACTTTAAATTAAATTTTCAATAAAGAATATTTTCCAAACACTTAGTCACAAGACCAGGAAATATATTATGTAATGAAGAAAATCAAATACTTTTCATAGATTTAGGCTCTTTTAAAAAAAGTACGCACTGTTAATATATTTATAATCAAATGTAAATAGAGAACCTCAAATATCTAAATGACTTTACTCAAATATGTAAAAAAATATTTCCAAATTTTGGCTCACGGCAGGGAATAAATTAACTGTTTTATTATTCCTTCAGGAATTCCAATTCTTGCTGAAATTTCAGCAAGAGCCGTAGCATGAAAATTAGAGGGGAAGTAGTTTCAGTTTAACGACAGAACGGCGTAATATAAAATTAATGTTTTACCACTCGATCCTCACCATCAAACCATTTAAACCAAAATCAGAAATCCAAACCATGTAGGATACAAAAAATGTTATTCATGGAGATTGTTTTGAAAATATTTTTAATGGTTGAACTTTTGTACCATTGTCAAACCATTTAAACCGAATTCAGAAATCCAAACCATGTAGGTTACAAAAAAATGTTGTTCATTGTGATTGTTTTGAAAATGTTGTTAATGGTTGAACTTTTGTACCATTGTTTATTGATCAGAGTCCTGAATTTCCGCTCATCCAGGAAATCACAATTTCAACAGCAGTACATTCTAATCCTGAACGTATCCCAACCGTGCGCGCTTTAAAATTTAAACATTCCACACAGATCAAAATACTCCCTTGATTCCCAGGCACGCCACTGGGCCGCAGGGCGCACGTGCCCGGGGGCAAATAACATTTAAAATAAAGAAACTTTGAACACACGCATCAATATTAAGCTTTAAAAGCTTCTTACAGCTCAGCTTTAAGCCCATAAATTTAAAAAATAATTCACGAAAACCATGTCCGTAAATTTCATGTTATAGCTGTAATTCTAAAAGGAACCTTCAGTGTGAAGTAGTGCAAAGAGCGAAGGACATAAAATTTTCCGGCGTTTAATTAAGGTAGTATGCTACGCGATAATTCGCTTCACAACCACTACGCGGCGCCACGCACTGGTTAAAAACATATGAATAAAGACTCAAAATCAAAAACTTTACCCTGCAATATTTACCAAGCAGCAAAATAAAAATGTTCTTAAAATCATAAAATATTCGAATCGAAAACAAAGTAGTAGAAATTGAAAATATTTTCGAAGTCAGAACCGAATATTCGATATAAAAGACAGAATAATCAAAATCAAACAAGTATCAAATCAAGAAAAATTTAACTCCAAAACAAAGTAGAGATCAATAAAAAAAATATATCGAAATTATGTTCAAAGTTTAAAAGGTATATCAAACGAATACATTTGTGAAACATATAAAAGACAGAATAATCAAATCAAACAAGTATCAAATCAAGAAAAATTAAACTCCAAAACAAAGTAGAGATCAGTAAAAAAAAAATACCGAAATTATGTTTAAAGTTTAAAAGGTATATCAAACGAATAGACATTTGTGAAACAATGTTCCGGTTAATGGAATACGAGATGAATGTATGAAAGATATATTCGAGGCATAAAATATATTTTCGTTGAATATACCTACACATGTATACTCATTTATTCAGATAGTGGCACAATAATGTGAAATATATGGAACATAGTGACAAATATAAAATACAATTTTTTATTGTATTTCAAATGTAAGTATAATCATAAAAAAAATTGTTCTTAAAAAAAAACAAGCTGTTACAACATACTATATTTTCAATCATAGCAAAAATATGATATATTGAAATAGCAGAAAACTTACAAAAATAGTGGTAATACTTTTTGACTAATAATTAACTAGCAGTTAATTTACGTAGATGTTTTTTTTAATTATTCACAAACCAAAACGAAGTACCAAATATATAGCAAGCAAAAGGAAATAAAACAAAAAATAATAATAAAATGGATTAAAAATCAAATTAGGAAAATATGATCTGCACATATTCTTTCAAAAGAATATTCACAGAACACCAAAGAAATTCCTGACTTAAATCCAAATGTCACGACATTTAAATTTCAAAAAATACATTCAAAATTATAATTGCTCATTGCTTTATAACACTGATAGTAAAGATCCCTTTTTTTTCATGCACAAAGCAATACCATTACAAATATTATAGAATAATTACGAAAATTATTAAACAAATAAACCACTGAATAAGAAATGTTCGAAAACTGAATGCCGAAGTTTGCTTGTTCCTCGTTACAATTTGTATAGTTAAAAGATTATGCTCTCCAAATTGATAAATAAATATGCATCGCAAACAAATATTTCGTTATCTTTCATTTTGACTATTTGCTAACCCTACTTGAATTTTATGTAGGATAAAAAGAAGTCATAGTTTAGATCAATCAGTCAAGATTGTATTAATGTTAGACGCAAATCACTGTTTCAAGTTTAGTTCAAGTGTCTGGAAAGCCCCAAATCGTCATAATGCCTCTAATATGCAAATAATGTAAAACCTTTAATTGTTCCAAATGTTCTTAATATTCCAAATATTTTAAAATCATCTAATTATTCCAAATGCTCTAAATGTCACAAGTACTCTAAATGTCTCAAGCGCTCTAAATGTTCCAAATGCTCTAAATGTTCCAAATGCTCTAAATGTTCCAAATACTCTAAATGTTCCAAATGCTGTAAATGTTCCAAATGCTATAAATACACCTCAGATCAGCAGCTCCTGAATGTTGCTAGATTTGTCGATGGATGAACAGATACGTGATGTATTGTTAATGACATTATCAAAAAAACAAAATATATTTACAATTTGAATTAACTGTGAGAAAAACTTAAATATTTGACAAAACTGTCTCCAATTTTGTTTGAAAGTGACTGTCCACGTTTAAACAATTTTTAACACAAAGCATGGGATGTAAATCCGTATTTCCCAAAAAAGTAAAACAAATGAAATGGAGTATGGATTCACATCAAGAGAAAATATGAAAAAAAACTGGAAACATTTAATGAATAGTATATTCCGCTGACAACTTCTCGCAAAGACAGGTTGCTTCCAGTTATATTTGATCCCGAATGCAATTCGTTTATTTACAAACAAGATATTGAAAATTACAGTTGGGAATATAGGCAATCCATGATTCGCTCGTGAGCAAATGCACGGATCTCAAATTCAATATCTCGCGACATTGCCGCATTACCGCAACTATTCTGTATCCGCATCTTCGGGAAATATCAAATATTCAATCCTAAATCCAAGATGCACACCAATATCGCAGGGTAATACTCAAACGCGACGCCCGTATTAATATTACCTCCACTTCGTGCTTCATCATCGAATAAGGGCACTTTTCGCTGAAAAATCCTCCAATAAAAATCGTGGTGTACTTAATTATCTCGCATCATTAATATGTAATGTGGGGGAAAATACCAAATTTCCGGTATATGCGAGGGTGCTTCTCATAAAATATGAACCTCCCGAGAGCAATTTTTAATTTTTTGAATGAATGTTTCATGTTTCCGAAAAGTTTGTTCAGATAAGTAAATTACCAAATTTTCAGTTCACATAATTTATACACCCAATAGAAGTAAATGAGAAATAAAATACAAAATCATAATATTCCACTACTGTGTTCTTTTAATATTCAACTGATCTATAAAAATAATTATAATTAAAGTATATATCGCAACACTGAAATACTCGAACGAAAAACTCGATGAATCAAACCATTAAAGACAAAATACAAATTTAATTCTATTTTCAATAAAGACCACCAGATATAACCAGAGTTTCCCGAACTATGGGCCATGTCCAACCTATGAGTCGCGAGACTATATTTGCTGAATGGCAACAATCATCTTGAAAGTATATTTTAAGATTTAAAAAAATTAAAATTCATAAGATGAGGCAAAAATAGAAAACAGAAAATATAAGTAAATATGAAGTAAAAGAATCAAAAAGACAGGACTCAAAATACAAACGAGAAAAACATAAATAAAATCCACAAAACCAACGTTACCTGTACTGCAGGCTGCGCCACTACATTGAGTCGACAGTCGATTATTAGAAAAGTCTTAAGTGAGTCGATAGTCGATTGTTAGAGGAGAGTCTCAAGTGAGTAGACAGTCGATTGTTAGAGGAGAGTCTTAAGTATAAGTTTTCTTTAAAAGAGATATAAAAAGTAAAATTGTTTAAGATATATCAAAAGTAAAATATAAACAGATATGTAAAATTCGGAAGAGGAAACTTTAAATGAAACCACAAACTAGCGTTACTGAAGTATAGATCGTGACTCACCATTGAGCCACGAGTCGATTTGTAGGATTAGAATTCAGGTTTGTCGCAACCCACCAGTGAGTCGCAAGTCGACGTTTAATGAATGGCAACAATATCTTGAATGTGTATCTTTCAACAAAGATTTAAAAGTAGAATTCTGGTATAAAAATTTTGAAGTACACAAACTAAAAAAGACAGAAAAGTAAATTCTTGTTGAGATAACTTTTTCTAGCTAGAAAAGTGTCTAAGAATAATTCAAAGCTTCGGGATGAACTGCGTCGCTTTAGACTGGCTTTCTAAAAAGTGGGTCGCAATGTTTAAAAGATTAGAAACAACAGAAATGGTATCGACATCCTACAGATAAATGTTTATAATCAACAGCTTAGATAAACAACGAATGAAAAGTACAAATAAAGAAAAGCAAAAAAAATAACACGTTAAATACTAAAACAACAAAAAGGATATAAGAAAAGTTGCCATTAAATCACAAATTTTAGTAGTAATAGAAAGTTTAAATTCAAGATATTTTTTTAAAAAGTATTGAGTATACAATGAAACAATGCAGAGCAAAGAAAACAGATGAAAAGTATGAAATTTTAATAAAATGTTCCATAGAAATCCCAAATCCATTTGATGACGTGAATGTTTCAACGCTATCAATAAGTAATAAATAATTTGTGGATATAATTACCGAAGCGCTGACTAGCCAACGGACTGTCCGTGGTAGTTCGAATACATGTTCTGGTTTGTTTAACAATGCATGAATGTGTCATGGGGCTAATTGAACACCAGGGCTTTATTAAATGGCTCCAGTGCTGAGACCAGATGACCGATGAATGTCAGAGTTGCTTTAAAACTTCCACTAAATGAAGTTAAAAGAAAACCATAACACAATCATTTTTTCAAACCATTTGAAACACTTGTAAGACAAATGAATGAAGAATATAATTCAGCAACCAAAACAACGGAAAATGTAAAAATCGTTACATGAAAAACATGCAAGAGTAAATTTATTCTCTTCATAAAGTGATAAGTGTTGGGTCCAACATAATAACAGAATGCCATACTAAATCTCCTGTTTCATTTGCACGATATATTAATTAAAAAACCCAACATAAATATAAACTTGCACGCATAAAATCCTCTAACGATTTATAATGGGTTTAAAAATTTTTAAACTGACACTTCGGTCCATCATAAATTTGCTGGGACAAAAGTTGTCATAATCAACCAAAAAAATGTACATATTCTGTAACAAAATTCCAATGATACAACAAAAACAAATAGATACACATTTAAAAATTATTCTATGCAAGATATTATGATCCTGAAAATAGAGACCAAAAGTAAATGATAAAAAAAAAAACAAAGCAGATATTTCAATCAAACAAACAACCAATTTGAAAAATCAAATCAAAAGACAATATTAATACAAAAGTCTTGTGTACTAAAAAACACATAAAATGAAAACTGTCTAGTTCAGTGTCATAATGTTCATGAAAACTATAAATATTTATATTTAAACGGTTTCACTTTAATCTCAACAAAACCTAAAAAGAATAACCAAGATCTACACATCTAAGAGGCTAGACTTCTTGTTTATCTTGATTTTTATAAAAGATTAATGAAGTACATCAGCATATAAGAACTAAGAAATGAATTATTACAAATGTACTATAACCATCTTAAACTTCGATACCATAAGTTGCATATATTCTCATTATTCACAACCAAAAAAGAACTTCAAATTACAATCACAATACAATGACCAAATAAAATTCATATAAGAAATAAAGTTCAAATGTACAGTAGTATAATAAGTACAACAATCTTTGAATATATAGAAACCTGAACCAGAAGTAAAATAAAATATAAGTTTCTATAACAATGTTTTAGGGTGAGTCACATTACCTTATTAGGTCTATTAAGTTCAAAAAAAAATTGTTCTGAGGAAACAATATCTTCAAGTCGTAGAAGTCGTACTTCAAATTGCTAGTGAATTAAAATAGGCCAATGCCTACAAAATATGCACAACCCAAATATATAGTGTCCAGAATAATGTAATAAATAGATAGTACACTTTAAACAAATACATATCATTGCTTGAAATTGAATATTTCAAATATCTTCATGACCAAATTGAAAAGTAAGATTATAGACTGCGTTAAACATCTCACCAATTCAAAGTGTTTATTTATGAACGTAAAAAATAAATTCAAAATGCAAGTAAACCATTAGAAGCCTCCAGCAATAGACAAAAAAGAACTATTCTTAGTTCCACTGTTGAGTGCACTAAGAACCAGATGAAAAGTACAAAAATATACCCAAATACAAAAAAAAAACCACCAAGTAGCATGTAGCAGAAGTTTGTTAAATTGAAGAATATAAAACAAAATTCGGACCAAAAACCCACACAAAAACAATCAAACAAATTATTAGATGTGGAAAAATATTGTTAGTTGTAACATATAATTCTTAGTAATATTAGAAATTGACGAAAAAAATATACTAACATGAAAAAATAAAAGTTTTTCAGGTATAAAAATACTTCTATAGCAAATCAATTACAATAAATAATTAGTAACATTAATGTTATTACATAAAATTATTAAATTAGTGATAATTAGTAGGAAACATTAATAGATAATAAGTAAATATTACTTTAAAAATTAGTAAAATTAATCATATTAATTCACCAATTAATAAATAATTACTGATCATTATGATGCAAAAATATTAATTAGAATATATCCCAAACCGCAATGATTAATAAAATTAATAAACCACCAATTATAAACAACAGAAGACCATAATTAAATGTGTAATCATATATAAACCCAATCAAATACCAGCCAATTACTGATGACAAGACAATAATAAATTAAGAAAATTTTTAATAAAATTAAACACAAATTAGTATTAATTTTTGAAATATAAATAAAATAAACAGTAATGATTAATAAAATTAATAAACCACCAAGAGAAAACGATGATGAAATATATTTAACATACACAACCCAACGAAGTACCACCCAATTATTAATGACAAGAAAATTGTTAGTAAAAATATGTTAAAATAAACAATGTAGTAGTTTAAATAAAAATTGAATGCTGTTTGATAAACGAAAACAAAACCAACGAAATGCTGAATCAATAAAGTCGACAAGAAACAACGTGGTCGCCATTATCGCCGTTGGGATGAAATAACAAAGTATTGAAAATATCGAAAATATGAAGAAATCAACAAAAATATTATTACCAAACGATTCACGATATCTTTAATGAACGTTTGATATATATTTGAATAACGATTCAACAAAGGATTCGCAAAATACAAACGGATTTTTAAGAGCGACTTGCAACACATCTAACCGGAGAGAACCCAACGGCGAAATGGAACGAGTTGAGACCAACGGCCAACCACTTCGAACATGCCGTGACCTGATTGGCTAAAGTTAATTAGGTGATATGAAGATAGTCAAATAATGTTGTTGTAATAAAAATACATTTTTATTAATAAATAGACTAAATTTTTTATAATTATTTCTAAATTAATATGGTATTATTTTATGTCTATCCAGAATTTATGGAATTTTTTTATGCTTTCTTACGAAATATAATTTTAAATGGAAAATGAAATTTGTGAAATGCCAAAAATAAATTAAAATAAAATTATATTAGATAACAAAATATTACCTTATACTTATATAAATAATATTAGATTTTTAAGTAACTTATTTTCCAAGATAATATATTAATTTTAAAAACTAATGTTGTCAAAAGCAATTGATATATTAAATATTTTTTTTAAAAATAATTTATTTTATTTTATATATTCACATCATAACAAATGAACCATATATTTGATATAAATAAAAACAAAATTCAGAAATCTAAAAGTGTGGTTATGGAGGTAAATTTAAAAGAATTGTTAGAATTCTTATAAGATTTTATTAAACTTCTCCAAACTTCAAGTATAAACGCAATAAACAGTTATTTTATGAACAGTACTATTTATTTATCATATTTCCTAGCCGTTTATTCTCAAATTGTTATAAAAAAAATAATATGCATTGGTAAAAAAAAATTACATAAAAATTGTAGGAAAAGCAAACTGCTGTATATATTTTTATATTTAAATTTTGTGTTAAATACTTCATACTTTATTACAAATATTTAATAATTTCTACTAATTTCACATCAAATTCATACTGATACAAGAACAAGCAAACAGGTTGAAACAATTGGCTATCACTTGTTTGTTTATTTTCGTTACTCATTTGTCAGTTACATTTATTAATACAGTGCAAACTAGTATTGGATTCTGTGATATAAGTTTTATTTTAGAAGCTTTTGTTGAAGTTGAAGAGGATTTTTTGGTGACTTTTCTTTTGATTCCAACACTGAAGTGAAGATTCTGAAAACAAAAGAATTAGTTCCAAGATACAATCGATATTTTTTCTTTTTAAGACTTTATTGTTCGCTTTCGTCACGTTTTATACTACGATAACATTTGATCTAAATATGCCAGTAAATTTATCATAAAATGTATAAACTCTGTTGCACAAAATGTGCTGAAATCAATTGGAATTATATTATATGAGCGATCAATAGTCTATATACGTTCTCTATTAATAAACCAGTATTAGTGTCTATATTAGTTAATTCGTATCTACAATGGAATATCGTATTGCGGTTTCCATCATTAGTTTCATGATATTCCGTTTCATATTCAGATTTATTCAACAGCAGCCTTTGTAAATGCTCTGAAAATATTAAAATATATAAAACATGCAACAATATTTATTGACATTTATACCTAAAAATATACCACCTAGTTTTGTTTCTCTTAATACCTGTCATATACAATAAATGAGCATTTTTGGTGAAGTATTGAATTTAAAACAAGTGACTGACAGTAAAACAAATGAAATCATAAAATTTGAATTCGCGCCTCTTCTTCTTCTTCGTCTAAAAAAATATTTTTTAAGAAAGCAAATAATCATAGAAAATAATATGTGGAACACGATAATTGTTTTTAATATATTGAAACATGTATTTACTATATTTAAAAACAAATGAAATAAAAAAATCAGTTGATTTAATATTTCAACTTTAAACAACTGCGCATCGCGTGTCGATTTGGACCAATCAGAGCACGGCATGTTCGTCTTCAGCTGTTTCTAGCCCTCGTAGCCATTTTTGTCGTTAGGGTAAGACATTTTTTTCTGTCTTTCTCATACATTATTAATTTCTTGGAAATTAAATTTGTAATTGATACATTTTTATGATTTCTGTACAAGATCTTCAAAACAGAAGTCGATTATTGGGTTTCGTATCTAATAATAACAATATCTTCTTTGTTATTTGATTGTTTATTTGTTTGTAGGATTTTTTTTAATATATTTTAAATTTTATTGTATTTAATTTGTCACATATTATTTATATACTTTTTCATATAAATATATTAATTGTTGTTTGGTTATAAATGATATATCAAAATTTTCCTACAATCAGGCATAAGGTACATACTTTATGCCTCCTTTTGAGTTTATTATTATTTATTTATATTTCGGTTGTAGGAAAAATGTCGTATATAACACGAGTGTAACAATGTTTTTTATCTCGTGCTGTAATTTCCTCAGTCGACTAAAAATACTTTACACATTAGTTGCATAATAGTATTATTATACAGTTTTATAAGACGGTATATTGTTCCATGATTCCATGATCCACGAATGAAACAATACGTCCTGTAAAACAAGTATAATAAACTATTATTTTATTTTGATTCGATTATTTAAAAAATCTTAAAATTTTCAATTAAAAAATAACAGTTTGTAATTTTGGGATATATAAATAGGAAATATGGTAACAGTGTTGAAAGTTGGGCATATTTATCTGTCAATCTCAATATGCATTTAAAATATTATGAAAATATTTATAAATCTATACATTGAGTTATGAAATTTTAATATCCTTTTAAATTAGTTTTGTTTATTCGGTTTTCATACTCATAAATAATATAAATTTGACATTTATAGTGGGGTGCATTTGTTAGAAGTACCATTTTTACAACAACAAAAATACCAAAAACAGTTTAACAACATTCGATATTACTAAACTGTTTTCGATATAATAATAGGACAATTGTTAACGAAAAATATAAAAATAACTATTGTATAATTTAATTATTTTATATAACTATTGTTTATTAATTGGTTATTATAAATAATTAACAATTAATTTTTCCTAGTTGTATAATGATTTTCATTTATTTAATAACAATTGTATATTATTAAACGCTTTCAATTATAATTGTATTATCTTAATATAATTAATTTAATTATTCCAATTAATTCCAATATAGTATTATTATTATGGTTGTGTAATTAGAATGGTTTAGGTGAACTTTTCTTGGTTTCTGCAGACTTTTGTCCTCAACCGTTAACCATTGAACCATAATAGTTCATGTCTGTCCTACCCTACTCAACAAAGGCAATAGTAATCCTAGAGTTCGCATACCGGTGCAATGAAATGTTCATTGATTGAACGTCCAGTTAGTTTGTTCGTAGCCATGACAACAGTTCTGGACTTTGTTTGGGAAACAATTTGGTGTTAATTTTTTTTGCTGAATTATTTAACTGATTGAAACATTGAACTTCACAAAGGTTGATTCTCGACTTGTTTTACAACATCGAATTTTTGTTTGTTCAGCGGATTTTGGTCGTTATTTTTGGGTATTTTTAATTAAATCCCTACTTCGATTTGAGAATTGTGAGTACTTTTGCTACTACAAGAAAAGTACTAGGGTTTTTAACCGGTTTTTTCGGTCTTCTTCAACTGAAAAAATAAGTATTAGTATTTCAAACTGTAATCAGTTTGTTAACGACCATTTTACCTATATTTATTGCAGAAACTTATTTTATTTTACCACATATTAAGTAATGTTCATTTTATTATCATAAAATTAAAGAAAAACATAAAGTTTTACAAAATCTTTCACTTTTTTCATTAAAAATGAATTTACGGTACGCAATCTTTTGTCTGTTTAATTGATAAGTCAGTAAAAACTTAAAAAATCGTATTCACAATAAAAATTTAATATCTCTGTACATCTACAAGTTATTTCCAATCATAATTGAACATGAAAATTTACAATTTTTAGTTTTTCCCTCTAAAATTTTTCATATACACTTAAAATTCTAAAAATTTCCCATTTTTTGGTCAAAAATTTTGATTTTTGAAACTAGTCCATATTGATAGAGATCGTTGCGCTGATTACAAATTTTCAAACCGAATTTAATTATCTCTTTTCGTTCTAGAGATATTTGCTTTCAAAGTTGCACCTCAAAAAAGTGTGTTTTTTGGGTATATCTCAAAAATGGGTAGAGATACATTCTCAACGATTACATCAGTCGATTCTACGGGCAAAGTTACATAAAGAAATGTTTTCTCCGCATATACGTTCTTTGGAACGATTTGGTGAAAAATATGAAAAACGAAAAAACCGGAATTTCAGATTTTCACTCGGGAACTTTTTGTCTCCAATATTTTTCATTTTACGAACTTAAGTAAATATGGACACGCTGATTCCAAATTTTCAGACAGAATTCAATTATCTTTTACCGTTCTCGAGATATTTACGTTCAAACTTTGACCCAAAAATTCAGGTTTTTCAGGAATAGCCCTGAAATGGGTAGAGATACGACCTCGACGACCTCACTAATCAATTCTACGGGCAAAATTACATAAGTGTACCAATTTTCAGATTTTTATTCCAATGGATACAATTTTTAGAAAGGAAAAACTGAAAATGGCCAAAATCGAAAAAAATCGTAAGGGGTTCATCAGGCGTTTTTTTCGATTTTTGACAATTTTCGTTTTTTCGCTCTAAAAATTCTATCCGTTGAAATAAAAATCTGAAAATTGGTACACGTACGTAATTTTGCCCGTAGAATCGATTGGTGAGATCGCCGAGGTCATATCTCGACCCATTTCAGGGCTATTCCTGAAAAACCTG
This sequence comes from Stenolophus ochropezus, assembly GCA_035578165.1. NCBI lineage: Eukaryota > Metazoa > Arthropoda > Insecta > Coleoptera > Carabidae > Stenolophus > Stenolophus ochropezus. The sequence continues at coordinate 2,694,851 of JAQOWZ010000028.1, read as the reverse complement.
AAATTTTGGGTCAAACTTTAAACGTGAATATCTCGAGAACGGTAAAAGATAATTGAATTCGGTTTGAAAATTTGAAATCAGCGTGTTCATATTTACTTAAGTTTAAAATATGGAAAATATTGGAGACAAAATGTTTCTGAGCGAAAACCTGAAATTCCGGTTTTTTCTATTTTCTCATTTTTCACCAAATCGTTCCAAAGAACGTATATGCGAAGAAAACATTTCTTTATGTAACGTTGCCCGTAGAATCGACTAATGTAATCGTTGAGAATGTATCTCTACCCATTTTTGAGATATACTCAAAAAACACACTTTTTTGAGGTGCAACTTTGAAAGCAAATATCTCAAGAAAGAAAAGAGATAATTAAATTCGGTTTGAAAATTTGTAATCAGCGCATCGATCTCTATCAATATGGACTAGTTTCAAAAATAAAAATTTTTGACCCAAAAACGGGAAATTTTCTAGAATTTTGACTATATATGAAAAATTTTAGAGTGGAAAACTAAAAATTGTACATTTTCATGTTCAACTATAATTGGAAATAACTTAGAGATGTACAGAGATATTAATTTTTAATTGTAAATGTGAATTTTTATTTTTTACTAATCTATCAACATGGACTAGTTCAAAAACCAAAATTCTTGACCCAAAAATGTGTATGTTTGCAGTATATTGGCCGTAAATGAAAAATTTTATAGTGCATAACTAAAAATTGTAACTTTTTAAGTTCAACTAGGACAGCAAATAACTAGGAGATATAAAAGATATTAATTTTTAATTGAAAAAGTGCGACTAAAATAAGGTCTTTTTGGGTTTTTGGTTCAATTTCGAAACGTAGCCCTGAAAAATTCAACATGCTTCATATGTTTTAGATATCTGGTATTTTTGATAAAGAATATTTTGTTTTTGTCAATGATATTTGGTATTTTTGATGAAGAATATTTTGTTTTTGTCAATACGGAAGGACATTTTTGTAAAAGTTTAATGAGAGTGGAATGAGAATATGAAATATTAAAGCGAATACATAATGAAAAAGATTCCAAAGGAAGTAATATAAAGCACATCAAATTTTTTCATGCAATGCAAACATTATAATCCGGTTTTAAAATCTTGTCAGCAGAAAATTAAAATGGAATATAAATACAGAACATGCTCTAATTAAAGTTCTGTCAACGATTGCGTTGCATGTAAGTTTTCTTCTAATTCTGCGAAATTAATATGAGTTTAAACTTTGTAATTGCATTTTGTTTTATTTACAAAACAGGGATTAAATTTACATTAATTTCAACATTGTATTTTTCGTTGATTCCATTTAAATCTTTAAATATTTTATGAAGTAGCAGACTCCATTGTTCCAAACAAAGATGTTTAAGGCATTGTTAATCTCTTGGGAACAAAGGGGCTTCTATTGACTTTTCAGAGGAATTAATTTTGAAAGATGCTTTGGTTATTCATTTTGTAAAAATTAATACATTCGCTTTAACAAATAGAAAAATCTGATGTTCTCTTTACACTTTTAATATTTTCTCTTGGTTCTCATTTTTGCAATATGTGTAAATTGTAATATACAGGGTTGCATTTATTTATATTATTTTCATTAAAACAGCGATTGTTCTTTAACATTACAGATTTACCTAAATTGGGGCAAAAAGTGTGTGGGTAATGCTACGATGTGGTAATATTTTAAGAATTATTAAATCTGTTTCACTTCGTCGGTACGACTTTACTGGTATATTATTTTACATTTATAATGTAGAAAATTTTTGCACTAATGTGTAATGTTTTGTTAAATTTACTTTGAAATGTGCTACACATAAATTTCGTCCCTGGAACCAGAAGTTGCTATAACTGATAAAAGTAAACTAGCCTTAGTGTATTTCGACTTTATAACCAGTTTGTCGCTATAACCAGTGTCATTATAAACGGGATTAACTACAATTTTTTTTATTGCTTTTTAATTTTTTACTTATTCTTTACAATAGTCTTTTTTTTCATAATAAATGTTATTTTGTGAAACATGTTCTTGAAATTACAATATACCTTTTTAAAAAAATCTGATTTTTTAAAATATCGGATTTTTATGCAACCCTGATAATATACGAGTATCCATGCGTTGACTGCTGACACGGTAAAATTAATTATAATCAGTAGTACTTGCAGTATTAGTACAATTTACCGAATCATTAATTACTTGTAATAGTTAAATGGGGGTAGGGTAAAAACAAATTTGAACTATTGAACTAGATTGAAAATTTTAGCTACTTACATAATATTTAATTATTATTTACAAAAATTCTCATATATTCTTAATCAGTTATGATATTATAAAAACACCACATCTGATTGCACGATTAACACCAAAATCTAATTAGATCTAATCTATGGTGTTAGAATGTTATATCCACCTTAACTTTTTTTATTCACTGGAATTTGAGTAATCGTTAACGACAATGACCATTTATCCATCCATCCATCTACACATACGGACAGACATCATCTTAAAAATATTAAAATCGTGTTCTAGAAACTTCAAATTGAGTATATTTTTTTTTGTAATGAGACTGTGTTATAAACTTGAAACAAAGGGCTATTATTCACGTGTAACACATTTTGTAATTAATTTTTGAATTTAGAATCATCCAGCGTTCTTCGACATAAATCTATCCATTTTCGAACATCTGGAATGATCTACTATCAAAAATATGAAAAAAAAAAAAGTGCTTTACATTTTCCTTCTCTTTAAAGGATAAAGTAACTAAAACGAATTCAATTAATTTTTGATATTAATTGTATAAGTTCAAATATTGGTTAGAATTAATATGAAGTTACAAATGCGTGGGATTATCCTAAACCTCCGTAATGCGTTTAATATATGAGAGGACAAACACGTCTTATTAATAATCCAGATTGAAAACACGCTCATATTTCTCCTAGATTTATTCGCGTAACATTTCGTTGTCATAAGTAGCTGTTCATCATCTCATCCTCGCAGCTTTCAATTATCGCGAACAAGTGAGTGTTAAACAGAGCCAACTTCTGCCTTCTGGGAAGCGTCGTGTGATAATGGCAGGGCTGTTGCTGAAGCTGTTGTTGCAAACAGCATTGTTATACTTGGCATTTCATTGTTCTACGTGCAAAAATGTTGCTGCACGTCTCCAGGCACACGAGTATTCCCAGCGGAAGGAATGTTGTTAGAAATTTTAAAGGAAAATTTCAAACATTGCTGGAAAAGTCCATGATTACTGAAAGATTCAACTCGCAGACTATGTTGATTTGGAAAAACCTAATACTTTTCTGATAGGACTAACTGAATATTTTTGGTGTATTTAGTTTTATTCTTCAATTCATTATAAAACATGGAAATTTATTTGGAACAATAAATTAACCTTGTCCTTTAATAAAACGCTTTTTTGTGAACTGAAACATTGTGTACTTCAAAACTAATTCTTACAAAATATATAGATATAAAAGTTAAACTACAGTGAGACAGAAAAGAGTAGAAAATACGAGGAACGATTATGAAATATCCAAAATTCAACTTTCCAAGAATGCTGTTTAGTAACAAACAACAAAATAACAAAAGCAAGAACAGCATACTACGAATGAAATAGGTATTCTACGGTACAAATAGAAAGACGCCACATAAATGGAGAAAACCCGCTATGAACTACTGAAATTGGGACGTACAACAACAAGAACAGCAAAGTAAAATAAAGAAAAAATATAATTTCAACAACAAATATACATTAATATAAACAACGTCTATCCTACGGTATGTACTTGACAAGAAAAACATCAAGATGATTGTTAGATTCAGATGTGGTAATGAAGAAAAAACAATGAGTACTGACTGAAGGCTTTGTGGACGAGAAAAGGAATCTTTGAGTCACTAAGCACATCGTGCAGGGAAGTTCGGACAGAAAAAAGAGCAGAAGAGCTTTTGTTAGACGATTTAGGGTCAGGACAGGAATAGATAAAAGAAGTAATTAAGAATAGGAACGCTATTATATGATATATAAAGTATTTAAATATTTAGGCTGTTATAGAAGTAAAAAGAGATATTATTTCTTATTATATTACAAAAAAAATGCCGTCCTAATATTTAGTTGTCAGTAAGTTTTTTTTTGTTAAAAAGTAGTTTGAATGTTGATAGGGTCCTCCACTATAGTAGCAAATTAGTAAATTGATTATTTCTACTTAATCCAGATCTTAATTCTGTGTAATAGGAACTGTCAAAAAAATATTCATTTTTAAGTTTTTTGAGTTATAAATACATAATAAAAACTGGCGGTCATATTTGATTGACCTAGAAATCGCATTTGTTTGCTTTTAAAGCTATTTAATACAAAAGATGTACACAAACATACCCCTATCCTAATCTAACCTAACCTAATTTAACCTAACTCAACCTAATATAATCTAACGTAACCTAACCCAATTTAATGTAATCTAACTTAACTCAACCTAACCTAACCTAACTCAACCTACTCTAACCTGACCTAACCAAATCAAATTAAGTTAGGTTGGGGTAGATTAAGTTAGATTGGGTTAGGTTAGATTAGGTTAGGGTGAGTTAGGTTACGTTCGATTAGGTTAGGTTAAATTAGGTTAGGATAGGTGCGGGTGTGTTCACATTTTTTGTACTAAATAACTTTAAAAACAGCGATTTCCAGGTCAACTAAGTCTGACCGCCAATTTCATCAAAATCGGAGCTGAAATAGTACATCGACAAGTTAACTGAATTCCTGAAACTACACTTCGCTTTCAAATTGGATGAAGTTTCATAGATATTTTTTTTTTTAAATTGTGGAAGACCTCCAGTATGTCCATAAATATTCTTTTTTTTTAAACAACTTCAATATAAACCTATATTTAGATATATGTAACAACAACTTATATTATTAATATAAACTATTTATAATAAATCACTACCGTGACACATAGTTGTTAGTTCTCGTACGCTGAAAAACCTGTCACGCGAAAAGGCGCAATGCAGGATTATTTATCACAGTGTATTATTCGGTGTATTGATGAATGTTTGTTTTACAAATGGTAAAAATATGAAATTACAAGTCGCACACATGTAGCGCGGGAGTAATGACGTTTTGACAACCCCGGGAAAAGAGCAAATAGAAAATAAAGCCAAGCTCCGTTCAATTTAGCTTGCATAGCTGCAGCGCCAATAACGCAGCCGTAATTCGGTTACCGCGTCAAATTCTCGTTTAATTGAAACTTAATCAACATTCATGAGGGCCTGACCGCGAGATGCGCCTAACAATCCCTTGTTGTACTTTTGTTTGTGTTTAGCCGGAAATTATTTTGTTCATATCAACCCAAACACTGCCTCATTGCTTTTATTCCAAATATACAAATGTTTAGCATGTAAACTCTATTTTGGGCTCATATTTTACAAGCCTTTTAATCAAATTATAAAGGCTGTATTGGATTTGTCTTCGTCAATATTTTATGTACTTTTTTTGGTAAATATACTGGATGTTTCATAAATAAGTACATTACATTTATCTTGTGATAAAACTCGTCGAGAGCAACAGTATTTATTACTGACTTTTTTTTTATAAACCTTTTAGATATTGAATTAAAATTTTTCAAAATTGTGTCACAAATTTCATTACCTTCTTAAGGTTGAATAAAAGTTATTTATATATCAAGGGACTAAAGAATTTTTTTAACGCATATGGCATAAACTATGTGAGTAATAACAAATATTTTAGTCCTTAGATATACATTATATTTTTTTCTGAAATCGTTAGATTATTAATTAAAAACATAAATAAATATCATTACATGTTCGTAAAAGGTCAGCTAGCTGTATAAATGAGAAAGGCTCTGATAACAAAAGTACTGTCAAAGTGTCAAATATTTCTTAATAATTTTCATTTAAATTTACAATTATTATTATAATTTATAATTACTTTTATATAAAACCATAATAATACCCATTTGGACGTACGGCATCCAATTATGGGGATGTGCCAAGAAAACAAATATAAATATATTACAAAGAGCCCAGAATAAAGCACTCAGGATAATAGCCAATGCCCCTTGGTACTTCAGTAACCAAACACTACACAATGACCTCCGGATTCGATATATTTAAGAACAAATATCTTCATACGCCACCAGATATCAGAAAAGACTCAACTGCCACCCAAACCACCTGGCGCTGAACCTACTAGACAACACGGACGAAGTAAGAAGACTAAAGAGAAACAAACCCCTAGACCTGTAAACACAAACTTTATTTTAAAGGAAATAATATTATAGATATTTTATTCCCACACGAGCAAACCATAGATCATATTTACTGGTTGGCTGGTCAAGCCAGTTGTAAATTAAATTAATAAAGAGAAAAAAAAATTACACCTGCTTAGACATCGTTTGCATGAAATCATATAAATTATTATCAAAGGTAAATAATAAATAAATTTGCCAATAATATTATAGAATGATATGTTTGTTATTTTAGGTAGTGCTAAAATAAACTGCAAAAATATAATACTATTAAAATATATGTCAATTCAGTTTGACAGATGAGTCCATACAGTTAAATTTTGACATAAGAGTCTGTAAAGTTTGACATAAGCTACTATTTTACTTACTATTAAATTATATTTAAGAGCTCATGACAAGTTTTTAAAATAAATTTGGACTGTTTCCGTCCATTTCCTGCCACACGTTTAGTACTAAATTTTCTGTTTTTATCACAGACATTTTACACTTTTATTTCCAAATAATTTTGTAGGATTTTGTTATATACAAGCAAACATTTTCCACATATTCCAGAGTTTTATTGGAAATGTTCAGAGTGTAAACATCTATTTTCGGTTTCATATACAGGCCTTTTAATGAAATAATAACGCGCATATTGGATTTAGTTTTTTCGTTAGCTTTTTTTCTCAAAAGTTTAGAACACATCATGTGTTTACAACTGTTGTCTGTATGCTTTCATTATGTAGGGTATTTCATACTAGTTTTCTCTCAAATTATTTTGTTTGATCTTATTATATACAACGGGAAATATTGCCTCATTTTACTCAGTTTTATTAAAAATGTTTATAACATAAAACTTTTATTTTTGAAAATATTACAAGCGTTTTAATGAAACAACAACGATGATATTGAATTTGTTTCCAACTTTCTCATATTTTTAGGACATGCAGAATCATAATTTTCACGTTTCTCATAGGGTACGTGACTAATTGTTTATTTTTATGTAAATCTTTTGAAAAAATCATGGTTACTTCAGAAATTAAAATGATCTGGTTATTATTATTTCAGTATTACAATATAAAATCTCCTATACACCACATTAATAATATCTATTAATTCTTCCTCGTCATCACTTTCACAAAATACATTGCATACTAATTCCATATTTTGAAAAAAATTATCAAAAACTAACGAAAAATTAACAAATGATACAGAGTATTTTACATTTGGCCACATTCGGACCAACTTCGTAAATTTATCCTACTGGCAAAATTTTATCGGCAGCATAAACTAGCAGTAGTTTATCCTGCTGTCATCTAAGATTTATCCTCTACGCTAACAGGATATTGAAAAACCGAAATTCGTGGTTACCATGAGGATTAATTTAACAGAGACTTATCAGACCTTTTATAAATGTGGATAGCTAATCTCGAACATTCCAGAGACTTCGAGATTCTTCAAAAATTTTAATCAGATCGGCAATACTACATAATCGAAAGCGATTAAATTAAAGTTTTTGAAGAACATTGTGTCTAAGACTTAAGGTATTACCTTCATTCCATCCTTTTATATTATTATTTTTAAGTTAAAATTCATAAATACATGTACTTTCTGTAATTCGGTAGTTTTTTCATAAAATTTCTATTGATTACCTAACCCATTTTATGATTTTCAATATTTGTAAGGTGAAGTACTTGATAAAATAATATCAATACTTTGTTGTAAGAAAGCGGTTGTGTCAATCTTATGAAGTAATATTCTTCGAAGATTCCATAAAACTTTTTAATATTCTGAAGTTTAACGCCCACAATAAAATTTAAATGAAACAATGTAACATCTTCCGGGAATTAATATTTTAATAGTGTAAGCTTTTTCTCCAAATATTCCCGGGACAAAACCTTTAATTCTACGCTTGGAACAGTTGAAAACTTCATTAAAACAATACCTTCAACAAGCCACTCATTTAGAACATGAGGGAGTAAAGCATTAGGAAAAACAGCCGAAAAAGCCCTGTCACCAATACAAATTAAAATTTGCATAACTCAGAAACAAGGGATGAAAGGGATAGCGGAACTTTATGCAAAAGGAACTTGGAATTTCTTGGTTTAATTCCTCTATGAATGTACTCCAGATTCTCATAATACTATCTGCAAAAAGACTCCAAACAAAGCATAATATCTCCACCACATTTATATGACGAGAACAGGATGTTTTATTGTTAAACATATATGCATATAACTTATAATCTAAATGTCAGTGTATGTCTACAACTATAGTTAGTCTCAAATAGAAATGAACATGTCAATCATCCTCCCACATCTAATGCAACAAACAAATTGAAGGAGACCGTAACGTATATAACGTTTTGTGCTTGTCCCGCCTACCAGTTGATTTAAGTGTAGACGATGGCGCGTTCGAACAGCCAATAGAATTTGCTAATGTTCATCACGTCACAAACATGGCTGATACTGAATTTTGCCTATTCTATTTAAATGTATAAGTTTCATTTTTATGTTAGTGTTTGCATCAGATTTGCATTAGTTTCAAATTAGTTTAGGATTTTGACTGCTCGACTGCATTGCTAGAAGGAGCGATGTTGATGTGTAATTTAGTATAATATTTATATATTTGTTGGTTTATATTGAATATAATTTATTTAAGCATAACTAGCTATTTGACGATCAAAGGATTTTCTCGACTGGTAGATGAATGGGACAGGTAATAAACTACTGGAATTCAGTCGTTTTTCAAAGGCTTTGATTCAGCTTCGACAGGTTTAGACGCCACTTCTTGACAATGACCCCAATTGTTTTAGAAAACAACTGAATTCCAGTATCTACTTGATATTCTCAAATTAGTCATATATATAAAAAAAAAGCAAATATCAAACTTCACTCATCATTCATAAAATAAATAGAACACTTATTTATATCTTTACTATATTTTAATTAAAATTATCAAATCACTGCCTAAAAATCAAAATTTTCGCAGAACCAAACAAGTATGTCTGTGAAATCCACAATTTGAGATAAATCCACAACGTTTTCCAACGGTTTGAAACTAGTTTGAACAGTTGCTGACTGCCAGTCAGAATTTGGAATTGTTGCTTGCTCGAACTCAAATACACTTGTGCGTATGCTCTTGACACCCCCTGTCAGTTTCTGGCTGTTGCTCGAACAAGCTATTACTTACTTATACAGGGTATTCCATAAGTTAGGACAAAAATTAAAGGGTATTTACTGTACGACATGTTGATTATAAAACACAGTTTGTGTGACAGTTTCCGGCTGTTGCTCGAACAAAGCTATTACATACCTATACAGGTGTTCCACAACTTAGGACAAAAAATTAAAGGGTATTTACTGTATAACATGTTGCTTATAACACAAACAGAATTTTTTTAAAAATTTGCAAAAAAATTGAAATACGGAAACATTTTTTTTGTCACTGGTCTGTAGTTATTTTTAATATTTTTTTCAAATATTGTACAATGAAAGTAATTAATTAATCTAATACTAATAAATGTCTAGTATCGTGTAATTAATACCTTCTGCAGTAATCCAAAAAATGTCTACTTCAAGTAAACTACCCTTAACTTTGCGAATTTTTACAAATATCTTATTGTTTTATGATCAGCACGTACAGTATATAACCTTTAATTTTTGTCCTAAGTTGTGGAACACTCTGTATATTATGAAAATTGATATCCAATAAGTATATTTTAAAAAGCCCCAATACCTTTTCACATTTTTGTGGATTTAGAACTTTCTACACTTTGTTACACAATATGCTGTTGTGATATTAATGGAATCTGATATTATACTCGCAAATTTTCTTGTCAATATTAAACGTGAAAAGGTAATGTTCTGTATGTTGATGATGGTAAGTTGTTTTTCAATGGACTAACTATAAGTTTCTAATTGAAAGAATATTGGTAATGATAGAAAAAGTGTTGAGGAAAGCGTGGAAAGTTAGAAAGATAATGATTGTGGCTGTTTCTCGAACAAAGCTATTACTTATCTACACATGATGAATATTGGTATCTAATAAGTAAATTTTGAAAAGCCCCATTACCTTTTTCATATTTGTGAATTTAGAACTTCTACACTTGTTGCATAATATCCTGTTGTGATATTATTGGAATTTGAAATTATGCTCGCAAATTTTCTTGTCAAATATTAAACGTGAAAAGTTAATGTTCTGTATGTTACAGTTTCTAATTGAAAGAACATTGGTAATGATCCCATGATCGAAAAGTGTTGTGGAAAGCGTGGAACGGTAGAAAAGAATATTCTTTTTGCCTTGCATGGCAAAATGAAATAATCCTAGGGCATAATGTGATTACAGCTCATTTAAATATGGACCAGCTGTTTAAATGGCTGTTAGCCGTTGTGTAGGAATGTCTTAGGATGTTTGCTCGCATTCAGATTATTCCGCGCACGTAATACGAACATTTCCTTCCGGAACAACGTGGCAAAAAGTCAGATATGTTGAGAATAAACGAGCCGCGAATTTTATATCGCGAATAGTTCCTCAGCAGCATAAATTCAATACAGGGCCATTACCTACATTTAAAACATCGCAAGAATAGTTATTTGTGCTGCTAGGTAGGAAAGTTGTTCTTTTCTGGTCCGAAGGATATGTATACGGCCGAGACACAGTCGAGGCTGGATACTTCTTGAGGACCCAGGAAACAACTTTACTGCCATGTAGCACACACTATTTTTTATCCTGCACAACAACACAACATAATAAAATAATATAAACATCTTACGAATACTATGTAATTTGATATTTAACTTAACCTCAAAGAAATTTCTGAAATTGAATACCAACATAATAAGAACAAAAAACAAACATTTTATTTTGACATATAAATAAGGTTAACTACTATGTTCTATTATTTACAGAATATATAATAAAAATACCTTGAATCTAACGTAAGTATCAAAATTATCCAAAGTTACAATATTTTAAAAGCATGTTCACATATTTCATTCTGATTATTAGTTCTAACACATTAAACGCCATCTGTTTGTCCGCACACGAACTGTTTTTTTTCTTCCCTAGGGAATAGTGAGATTTTGTAGGTCTAGACCGGCAAATGTCTACTTTCTTGCGCATGCACACGCAGGAAAATCTTACTTTCAATATGTGTAGGATAAAAAATCATTTCTCCGTGTAAATCCCTTCTTTGCAGAACTTGGAATCTCCTTAATGCCCCTTGGCGCTCTGTGAATGAGTTAAGACTATTGTCTATTCAACGCTATGCAAAACAGGGGAGTTAGAAGGTGAAAGTTAATTCGATGGGGAACTTCCAAACTTTACAAAAAACTTTGAAGGCTGGGGAGCTATAATTCTTCACTACTGCGCTTTTCGAACGCTGATAACGATTTGGTACTAACAGTAAATTATATATTATACCACATAGATTTGGAAGTTTACTAGAAATTTTACTACTATTTATCTCTGGCACTACATTCCTAGGTGGAACAAGGTCGTAAGGACGAGTACCTGTGGAACTTTGTTCGAAACAAGTTTTACATACCTAGAACTTATAGTAAGTTTCGAACTATTTGAACATAGCGTTATTTATATTTTGGGATTTGATACCCAGATTTCACACCTCATTTTGTTCGAGCTATATTATTGTAACATATGTTTATTTGGGTGAAGTATAAAAATAAATGAAATACGACTATTTATAAAACTAGGTTTAAAAAAAATAAAAAATTATTAAAAGATAATAAAAGTAAGGAACTCTATGAAAATAGTAATATAAACATTAATTTAGAAATAATAATTATTAATAAAGACCTAGACACTATGGTATTTATATCACCAACTATTTTTTTTATTTCTATAGTTGCCTCGCTGTGTCAATGTTAATGCGTCATTGTTTTCTGAAATGATAACCAACAACCATAATATCTGCTATCATTGTCATACACTCGTGTAAAACAGTGACAGAAGATGTTATTTTTGTTGGTTATCATCAACAGTGACGCAAATGATACAGCTAGGCGACTATACTTTACATGTTATTGACATGCACTGACCGACACTGACTTCTTTCAGTGACTCTGCACATTCTTATCGATACTGACCTCGAGTCGCCAGCCGCGACACTTTTATACCTGTCGGTAGCTAATCTCGAACATTCCAGAGCTAACAGGACCCTGTAAAGTTCCCGAACAATAGCGGCGTCGCTCCTATACTACTTGATTATTAACGAGACCACCTGAACAGATAGGTCAGCCGCAATGACTCATCTGCAGTGAGTCATGTTCGTTGCATACGCAATTAATATTCGTATACAACGAAAAACATATGTGAACCTACTTTCAAATAATTCTTTCAAGTCATTATAATAAATCGCTAAATAAATATAGAGAAATTAAAAATTTCAAACAAACATGTCTTGAGAAAGGAAAAGATAGAGCGATTTTGGCTTTGGGAGTGAGACACTTCTGTCCATATTTTTTCTAGTACAGTTTTACAATTGCTAGTTTTGTTGTACATTGATGTATAATTTAGACCTGGTTGAGAAACAGAAAGAGATTGTTACTTTTTGGAATTTGTCTGTATTTAGTGTTGTATGTTAATTAGCGAATTAAATCGTTGATTGCAGCGTCTTTATGGGCTGTATCGAATCTAAAGTCGTCGTTCTTCTTTAACATTTGCATTTTATTTCTTTCCATTAATTTAACAGAATCTTCTTTCACCGTCTTCCGGTTTTCCGGAATTTTCTTCGTTTCCTTTCGCACGGAAATTTCCGATAAAAATTATTCTGGTAATGCATTCACTTTGTATTGCTTTTCTTCCCGTCACCAGATCGGCGACGCACTTATAAAATATCATTTCATTTCTTATTGACGTTCCAAATAGAATATAATTCATTTCTCCTTTCTGCCTGTCACGTCCTGGACAATATTTGATGTTGTCGTCCTTGCTTTTAATATATTTAAAATGGATTTCTGCTGACATGTTCCATTTCAATATTTTCAAGACGTACTTCAAAACAAACAAGCTGTATTTACCAATTTTAAAACTCTTGTTCTACGTAACATTGCTTTCTTATTTCTTTGTACGAAATAGGCTGTTCTCAGATTAATTTTTATTTGAAATTTTTTTCAATTTAATGCGGATGCATCATTTTTCATGTTCCATAATTTTAATTTTATTTATCAAAATTGTGAACTATATTTACGATAAATTTAAAGTCCTGCTTATAGTTTTAATCAGAGCTGGTTCAAATATATATCTAAAATGAGTACGATGCGCTGATTCTAAATTTTGAAACCAAACATTCTTAAGATATTTACGTTCAAATTTAGAATCTGTCGTACGTTATTTTGGATCGGTACCCAAAAATGGATAAAACTGTAGATATATTCTAACCAACTGCACCACTCGATTCTACAGAAAATTTTAAATCCTCTGGTTTAGCTTTTACCAAGAAATGCCAGAAAATACTGGAAAATAGTCAAAATATGAAAAAAATGCAATTTTTAATAATCCACCGTAGCTTTTGTATTTCCTGGAATTTTGTACTCATACTCGTAGATAATTCAGGGAGAAGAATCGATTAAGGAAGTCGGCGAAGTCGTATCTGCCCCCTATTTTGAGATAATGAAGAGGGTTGACTTTTGGGGGATGATAATTTGTCAATTTTTACCTCACACCACTCAGTATTGCTATTGAAATCATGCTAAACATCGGCTAGTGAGTTTTTAGTAAGTAAGCACGTTCTGAAGTCCCTAGAAAACGATTTTAATATTTTTACGATGATGTCTGTTCGTTTGTATGGATGGATGGATGTAAAGATGTAGCGATTACTCAAATATTTGTGAATAAAAAAGATTTTGGATATAACATTCTGACATCCTAGATTTCATCTGATTAGATTTTGATGTTATTCATGCAATAGTAAGTAGTGTTTTCATGAAGATCTGAAGAGTTTGCTGAAATATCTTAATTAATAATTTAATATTATGTCATTAGGTAAAATTTTATAATTCAGATTTGTTTCTACCTAGCCTCATTTAACTATTAGTAAAAAATAAATAATGATTCGCTATATTTGTTACATTTTTTATGCGAAAACTGCTACTATATTAACAAATAATGAACTGTAATAGATAATCATACAGGGATTATTGTAAGCTAGTTATAAATGTTTATTATCAGCAAAGATGAATGTGGAGAAAGAGGAGAAAAACTGTATTGTGAAGTAAATGAACAGTACATCAGGACATGCAATGGAGTAGTGAAATTTTAATGCTGATAAATATTAAAGAGAAATAATAGGAACTGTTGAGCAACAGTGGCAAGACACAGTGCAGTTTTGGATTGGAGTAGAAATGAAGTAAAATCTAATTTGAAACTTAATTAAATTGGAAAGCACTGCGGGCAATAATCGATTGAAGTAAGGGATCCGTAAAGGGGAATATCTTAGTAATCTGACCTTATTTTGTATCGAACTTTACAAAATTACGCCAATTCGTAATTATCCTAACACCATTACCATGTTCTGCATTATCCCCGGCCATCTTGCCTGCTGAAACAAGAATGTTATTATTAATTTTCGCAGGTTTCTAAACATTAAAATTATTAATAAACATACCTCCGTCTTGATTTTGCCTCAACCAAGTTGCCTCACCTCTTCGATAAGATTTTATTGTATTTTGATATTAATCAAATAATAGGAACTTCACCCATTTTGATGAAATTTGGCAAAAAGTTCCTACTAAGCCAAAGACATAGAAGAAAAATATGGCGAACTGACTCAGTTGCATTTCAAGTCGCCTTTATTTGTTTTTAAAGATATTTAATACCAAATGTGATCTAACTTTACCCAAACTAATTTAACCTAGCCCAACATGATCTAATCTAACCTAGTCTATCATAACCCACTCTATTCTAATCGTTAATTTGTTTTTAAATTAACCTAACTAAATCTAACCTAATCCAACCTAACCTAACCCAACCCAACGTAACTTAACTTAATCTAATCTAACCCAACCTAATTTAAGCTAACTCAATTTAACCTAACATAACCCAACCTAACCTAATCAGATTAGGTTAGATTAGGTTAGATTTAAAAACAAATTAACAGCGATGTCAAGGTCAAACAAGTATGACCGCCATTATTATAATTTTCCCCATATCATGCTTAGTAGGAACTTTTTGCCAAATTACATCAAAATATGAAGTGAAGTAATACATCGACAAGTTGTCCAAAAATGTAATTATACATACAATTTTTCTTACTTATCTCTAGTTCGAAGGAATTGTGTAAATTTTAGAATTAGTTCTGTAGTACAACAGAATTGTCGTTCCTTTTACTTCTAAAATTTTTTTTTGCTTCACTTTACAAATAAGACAAAAATATGCACCTAATATTGTGTAAATCTTCCAAGTCTTCGTGTAGTGTCTAGTTTGCATAAAATTATTTTTCTTTATGGATAAAATAAAAGTCCGTCTGGAGTCGAACCATTTGAAATCTGAATAGCAGCAATTTATTCATTATTCAAAAACCAGTCTAGAAATCTTTTCTGTTAATATTATAAAAAACTTGAAGTTAAAAATGAATGAATGAACAAAACCAGAGATTAAAAGAAAGGGTGCCTTGGAATTAATCAGCTATTACCACTAAGAAATGTCTAATGAAAGAACGGAGAACAAGAGAACAGCCCCTGGTACAATTATTCCCAATGAATTGCATTCCACAACTTAGACTGCAGAAGGCAGAAGGGTTGGTGCAGGAATTTCTCACGTCAGAGTGTCATTAAGAATCCAATAAATCTTCAAATTGCATTCTTTCTATTGTTCCAAGATAAATGTCATAAGGAATCATACTTTAGTTTTAACTTTTACGCTTCTTTATGCTCCTGCAAATATCCCCCAGTAATCCGGGCAGCGGTGGCTTACTAGGTTAGTGCGCTCTGACTCGAATTGAGCAGAGTGTCAGATCTGAGGTTCAATTCACAAAGACGTCAACTATTAATAAAAAATGCCTCTGTGTATGAGTAGTTCGAAACCATCAAATATACTTTTGGTGGTATACGAAATGTACGGTAAATGTGCTGATACATGAACTAATCGCAAACCGTCAGGAATATCTAAAAATATTTTGATTAAATGATACAAACAATGTTTTGATTTGGAGATTTGAATGTCTTTAAAAAGTGACAAGTTTTCATTATCGACCATGATTGTTAATAATTTATGATTGACCTAGGTGACTAAAGTTAGCAAGTAAGCTGTAGTGAAAAACAATTTTTTATATCAAATAAAAGTTTATAATAGTGGGTGTCGGCTAGAAGTGAAAAAATACTCATAATTTTAATTTTTGTTTTCATAACTAACAATGATATTTTGATAGACTAAAAACGATTTTCCTATTCTTTTTTATTATTTATTAAAATAAAATAGTAATTTTTTATATGATTGAATAGCAAAAGTAAGCTCTATTCAAAATTACCACAATCTACTATAAGCTCCATATAAAATATTAAGGTTGACATTGGTAATTTGATATCGGTATGCGTTTAAAAAAATTGAAAACTCCAGTAAATTCATATTAAAAAAGGTGCACACCAAAATCATTTATGTACATTTGCAGTAAGGCTAATCAAAAAATCAACTGATTAATTTGACGTCGTTACCATGGCCATGTATTAAAAATATGTTGCTGTCAAAAAATTAATCAATGATTAAAATTGATAAAGCTTTGTGCAACCCGAGCTTAATATTTTAATTTTGGAAGTTATGAGCAAAAATTAAAAACCGTAAAATTTACATTTTCTTTAATTTCTAATAACATAGATATGGTTAAAATGGACCCTTAATGCGGCAACTTTGGTTTAATTTAACCAACCTCGTATCTTTCACCGTTTTCGAGATCCCCATGTTTAACAAGTTATTTGGGACACCCTGTATAACAAGCAATCGTGTTTTTGTTTTTAGAACCATAAGCGTATTATACCATTATATAGTTGGTAAAAATGGAAGTGATTTTTGAAACTGGAAGCTGATTTATTAGAAACATAACCATGGTTTAATTTAACCGACCTCGTATCTTTTACCGTTCTCGAGATCACCATGCGACACCCTGTATAATAAGCAATTGTGTTTTTGTTTTTAGAACCACAAGCGTATTAGACCATGATAGAGTTGGTAAAAATGGAAGTGATTATTTTGAAAATTGAAGCTGATTTATTAGAAACATAACCTTGGTTTAATTTAACCGACCTCGTATCTTTTACCGTTCTCGAGTTCCCCATGCTTAACAAGTTATTTGGGACACCCTATATAATTACCAATCGTGTTTTTATTTTTCGAACCACAAGCGTATTAGACCATGATAGAGTTGGTAAAAATGGAAGTGATTATTTTGAAAATGGAAGGTGATTTATTAGAAACATAACCGCGAGATTGCTTTCCCATATTCCATCATCTCGCGTATCCATTGTTGGAGTCCCCGACGTAGTGTAAAGCTAACGACATTCTTCCCGGGTTTAATTCCCGTTGGATTAGAGGGTAATCACCCAGTCCTAAGTTTTTCCGCGGCAGCAGAAGGATTGGGCAATCTGCGTTCCCGGACCAACTAAATCACTTCTTCCGATCGAAGTGGATCAGGTTAAATGGAACTGACAGCAGGGTAATAAATATTGACAATTAAACCGATTGAGCACTCTCATTCCCAATCGTTTGTTATTCTTTTTGCGCACCAGTTTCTTTTTACCTCATTTCGCTTCCACTTGTACTAAAGGCCGATCGACTCCCAAACTACAAACAATCTTGTTTTAACTTGTAAATATCTTAGAAATTAATTATCTTTGCCACTAAGTACGTTCATTAAGTTTTTACGTTTTGATAGACAAAAAGTAATGAAGGTTTGAAACTTGCAGATAAAAACTGACAAAGTTTTTGTCCAATTTGTTACTGGAGTGACTATAAATTACAAACATTTTGTAATTAAAATGATATTTAATAAAGTTTCCCCGCTGTAATATTTTGTCGAAAGGAATTTTATTATTTCGGGATCACCATCATAAGCGCTATAACCCTAGAAGAAATTTCACCTGTTCCATGTCAATTTACTTTTATTGAAAATCTAATCAGTTCGTCATATTTGAATATAATTCTCAAATACCAAATATTATATTGTTTACATGTATCCTATTGGAGCTATCATGGACGAAAAATCGTCACGGATATACAAACATCACGGTAAAATAGTAAAATCGTATTCTAGGTACCTTACTTCGTGCTCATATGTTGAAAACTCACACTGGAGAAATTTGACCAAAAACAATACCTCCCTTATCTATATATTGATAGGTGGGAGGTAAAAAGAAGAGTGTGATTACGAAGTCAGGGATTAGAAGATAAATACTGGGTTTTTGGAAGTCCTACAATGTGACCCAGAGGAACACCCAATTTAACTTGTATATATATAAAGAGTAATACTGGATTTTTAGGTATGAAATGACTGATGAAGTTTTATGGTCTATTTTTGGGTTTAGTGGAAAGACAGTTATTAAATAGGGATTGGACGATAAATAATGAGTTTTTGAGTTTACAGTTATTTTGAGGTCCTATAATATAACCCAGAAACAATACCTCCCATATCTATAGATTCATATGCGAGGAATTTTTATAATTATTGTCACCCAACAATAAGTAAGAAATATTTTATGAAACCAGGAATTTTTTAGGCGTCGTTCTAATCATGAAATTATGAGAAAATATATGTGTATATATATATTTACAAAATTGGCAAATGTACTAGTTCAATTTAAACTGTCCTTGAAAAATGAAAGAAAGGAATAATAAACGTATAAAATGATTTTCAATAACTACTTCTGGAAAGCTACAATCATTTGAATACCTGGGTTAACCATCTCATTCGTAATCGGATATTCACAATTAATTGAATATTAAAGATTATCTTGTCCGCAACCCTGGAAATCAAATTACTTCAACCCAGGGTTAGTTTAAATGTCTCCACGATTTTGTACCTTATCTACTCAACATATATAAATGATAATGCGTCATTAATAACAATTAATTGGACTTAACACTATAGTTTAATCATATTACTAAATAATTGATGATATGGGTCACAACTTACAAGTTAATAATTATTAATATTCTCAAAGGAATTGTTCATTACGTGTTATAGATGAGACCATAAGTGAATCGAAACCTCATCTGTAAAATTGGAGTCATAAAACCTACCCTTTTATCCTTAATAAAAAGAATCCCATAAAATAATACTTGTTGACCGACCGAAGAACAAGAAGAATCCATTCCATGGAATCTCCTAGGTCAATACTGTATGTTTTATAGCAACCCAAAAGAATTATTTACATCCTTTCACACAAACACTCTATAATTTTTGATTCGGTGTTTCTCCCAACCAATTTTGCGAATTGATATTGCCTACGTGAATTATACAAGTGAGTCATCGAAATGCCCGTCTTCGATATTTCCCTTGTCGTTAGAAATACAGTTTAAATTTATTAACATAATTTAATCGTCAACTTAAGGAGTATAACGTAAAA
The DNA here is from genome assembly GCA_035578165.1 of Stenolophus ochropezus. Taxonomy (NCBI): domain Eukaryota; kingdom Metazoa; phylum Arthropoda; class Insecta; order Coleoptera; family Carabidae; genus Stenolophus; species Stenolophus ochropezus. The sequence continues at coordinate 2,675,045 of JAQOWZ010000028.1, read as the reverse complement.
TTATTTTCTATATACAGGGTGTTGCATTACGGTTCGGCGAGAATTGCTTGCCTTTTTTTGAATGGAACACCCTATAATTTTTTTTTTCAATTGTGCTTTATTCTACTATACGGAAATATGAATTTTGTTGTACTTTTCTGCGGCGTTGCCAAGTTATTCCGTTTATTCTCTAGAAAAGAGGTATTGGAGCTATTTTAATAGTAAAAATTAAGATTTTTTTTCTGTGCAACTGTAACTATATTCTAGGTTCTCAAATATTTTTTTAAAATGTAATTTTTCTGGTGTTCAAAAAAGCGAATCAAGTTTACTCAATTTCAAATGACTATAACTCGTCATTTTCAAAAGGAACACGCTATATTTTCTAATTCAGTTAGGTGTCTTTCTGTATTTTCATATGTTATTAATGATATCCTATGCCTAAAACTACTAATTACGGAGTATAGAAAAAAAAAATCTTAATTTTTACTATTAAAATAACTTCAGTACGTCTTTATAAAGCAATGCGTGTATTTGGTCATTTTTAGAGAATAAACGGAATAACTTGGCAATACCGCAGAAACAGAATACTTATATCCGTACAGGACAATAAAATACAATTAAAAAAATACAAACATATATAGGATGCTCCATTTAAAAAAATGCAACAACCTGTATATATGAAAATAATGGTATGCTCCTTAACTGGACGTATAAATTCTGTTAAGATATCAAAGATGGGCATTTCGATGTCTCACCCTGTACATTAGGCGAAAAGAAATTATGAATAATAGTAATTACAATTGCAAATTGAAATGAATGTTTTGGTAGTTGTTGAAGAAAGTAGTAGTGCAGTTGATTTCGTAGCGAGCTAATCTGATTTAGTGACGTTGTAAGTAAATTACGTCGCGTTCTAAACTGCGAGTGTTTCGTAATTCGATATATTGCGCCACGTCCTCAAATGAAAATCACATACGATTTTGACGAGATACTAATAGATTCAATAACGAAGTAATGAGAGATCGTTTTAAGAGTCTAGTTCCATTAAATACCTGCGTGATTTATCCTACACTGCTTCAAAGATTTGTTCTTGGTAGAACTGGTTGTCGTACTAACAATACTTCTGGTTTTCATACTTGTAGGCAACATACATACATATAAATAAAAGCAAGAAATTAAAAGAATGCTTAATTAACAACAGAGTACCAAAAGTACAATGGTTGATAGTTTCTATAAAATGGATTACTAGATTTTGGCATACACGATACTGAGGAAGTATCGATACTTGGATATATAAAAAAATAATTTACTACTTGTCGTTCAATTTTTAGATTATCAATTTAAATCTGTCAGTAGTTGATTGTTTTTAATAACTTTATCCTTAGGTTATCTAGTTTTATAGTGATATTTTGGACGATATTACAGGTTTCTATTGTCCAAGTTATTTCTTATTCGTTGATTCTACATAGTTTCTAGTGATATTTATTTATTTTGTTTTTACTCCGGCGGCCTAAAAATAAACTTCAACCTTGTGAATCGCGTAACAAAGATGTCACTTTTATAAAGTATGAAGGAAGTAGGATATTGTGCAACAAGTGCAGAAAGTCACCTATTTTCCACAAAGTGCGAAAGTACTAGAATCACACATGATAGAAAATAGATGATTCTGCACTAGTGGCACACTATACTACGACCACAGTGCTAAACGTTACATAATGTGCATGCGGAGTGTTGACAAATACTGTGAGAAATTATTTGTCAAACTTTACCTCATGATCGTAGGATATACGCAAAAGTTTGACGTTGACAAACGCGAAATATCCTAAAAATACTCATTTTTGTACTCAAAATTTTGATTTTGGGAAATAGTGTACATTGATAGATCTCGACGTACTGATTTCAAATTTTCAAACCGAATTTACTTATCTCTTCTCCTTCCTGAGATATTTACTGTCAAAGTTGCACCTCAAAAAAGTATGTTTTTTGACTATATCTTTAAAATGGGTAGAGATATAATCTCAGCAATTATACCAGTCGATTCTACGGGAAAAGTTACGTAAAGAAATGTTTTCTCCGCATATACTTTCTTTGGAACGATTAGGTGAAAAATGAGAAAATCGAAAAAACCTAAATTTCAAAATATCTCCGAGGAACTTTTTTTCTCCAAAACTTTTCATTTTCTAGACTTAAGTTAATATCAATGTGCTGATTTCAAATTTTCAAACCGCATTTAATTATCTCTTACCGTTCTCGAGATATTCGTGTTCAAAGTTGAGTTTTGGCAATACCTAAAAATATAGGTTTTTTAGGTACACTCCTTTAAGGGTTAGGTTTACGACATCGGCGACCTCACCAATCGATTCTACGGGCAAAATTACATAAGTGTACCAATTTTTAGATTCTTAGTGCAAAGGATACAATTTGTAGAAAGGAAAAACGAAAATGGCCAAAATCGAAAAAAATCGTAAGGGGTTCATCAGGCATTTTTTTCGATTTTTGGCCATTTTCAGTTTTTTGTTTGTAGAAATTCTATCTGTTAAGATAAAAATCTGAAAATTGGTACACTTATGTAATTTTGCCCGTAGAATCGATTGGTAAGGTCGCCGAAACCATAAACCTAACCTTTTAAGGAATATACCTAAAAAACCTAATTTTTTAGGTATAACTTTGAACTCAAATATCTCGAGAACTGGAAGAGATAATTGAATTCGGTTTGAAAATTTGAAATCAGCGCATCGATATCTACTTAAGACCAACAAATAAAAAATTTTGGAGACAAAAAGTTTCGAAGTGAAAAATTAAAATTTAGGTTTTTCCATTTTTCTTATTTTTCACCTAATCGTTCCAAAGAACGTATATGTGGACAAAACATTTCTTTATATAACTTTTGCCGTAGAATCGAATGGTGAAGTAGTTGAGCTTGTATCTCTACGCATTTTTGAAATATACTCAAAAAGTACACTATTTTGAAGTACAACTTTGAGAGCAAATATTTCCAAAACAAAAAGAGATAATTAAATTCTGTTTGTAAACTTGGTATCAGCGTATGTAGTTCTTTAAAAAAAATTACAAACAAAATTATGTAAAATTTGAAAATTTTCGAGCTAAAAATTCGATATTTTCAAATATTTTCGGGTTTACGCAAAAATACAACATCAGCGGCTTTGAGAATTACTTCTCCTGTTATTACTACATATGTGAACTATTAGATCATTAATTATTAATGCTTTTGTTATTAGAATTAGAAAATGTATTTATAGTGGAAAATACAATTTGTTTTTCGATAATAAAGACCGTGATGAAAATACAATGTGGGTGTTTTAATACATTTGTTTGAAGTAAAATATAAATAAAACCCACATCAAAATTTCCCGAAAATAAAGGACTGCTTTCTTGTCATCTTGAAACATTTGAAGTGAAACACAGTCACGTAACTTCCATCCATTTCAAATAATATTCCTTTCTGTTTCGCATTCAAATTCCTATTCCTAGGTTCTGTATGAATAAAATATAAAAAGCAGCACACTACAAAAACGTCATTAAAATACTGGCAAACCAATCACGAACCACATAAACATTCACATTGTGGTATTCACCGAAATAAATTTAACACGAAAATAGGACAAAAATAATGAAAATTGCCATTCATGGCAAGATCTAGGGCGAAGAGATTTATGTATTTTTAATATATTTTATCTATGGCGTCATTTGGAATATTTATGTTGCACTTTTGGCGAAGTGCCACTGAATATGAAGTAAATTACTGGAAAATGAAATTCGAACTCGAATATTTTCAGTAATTTTTTCAGCATAAATAATTTCTCTTTTAATTATATTTTAATGGACTGTTTGTTCAACATTAAAATTAATGATATTGTGAAATATATCACAAAACAGTACAAATATTTCAAAGCAGTAATTATTTTGTGTGTAAATAAAAATTAATATATAATTACGGCGAGATATATTTGCGGAAATAACATATTTCACATGCAGACATCGCTGTTTCATTAATTTAATATTGTTTTCAACCGTTCATAGTGAAGAAACATTTTTAATGTGATTACTATTTGCAATTCTAAAGTTTCGAATTAGTACCTGGAATGGAAAAACTCAAGAAATAGCTGCAGAAATGTTGAGGTATAAAATAAATATTGCTGCAATACAAGAAACTAAATGGAGTGGAGCAGGAGAAATTGTAAAAGACAATTATATTGTAAAATATTCATATGCAGCTGAAACAATCACAATGACAAAAAAGAGGAAGAAGATCTAAAAATAATGGAACGCAAAATAATACGAACCATACTAGGACCAATCAAGGTATCAGAAAATGAATACAGAATAAGAATGAACCATGAAATTAACAAGAATTAGAAGGAGAAAATATAGTGAAAAAAATTAAACAACAAAGAATGAGATGGCTTGGCCATGTATTAGCAAATGGAAGAACAAAACAAGAGGTAGGGAGTTGTGGAGGAACATTATAAAGAACATCTAAGAAACAGGAACGGAGATTGATTCACTCCAATAAAATTGGATCTAGAAAGCTTCGAAGAAAGCGGCGCAACCCCATGGGGGTGTTAAGCCACTATATATATATATATATATATATATATATATATATATATATATATATATATATATATATATATATTTGCAATAGTATAGTATATGCTATAATGAATCAAAGACTAAATACAGAGTGAGTCATCGTAATGCCTGTCTTCGATATCTCCTTGTCCAAAATTATTGGTTTTAGACATAGGATACCCTTAATAACATATGAAGATAATACAAAAAGACACCCAACTGAATTGTAAAACGTACTGTTTTCCATTTGAAATTGAGTTAATTAATTGAACACCATGTATTATTTCATTTTAAAAAAATATATGTGAAAACATATAGCATAGTTACAGTTGTAAAGAAAAAAAACGTTCCCTAGCGCTATTATCTTTTGATTATGCTCTTAATACATAAATAATTTTTTTGCCCACATAATATAACAGCAATATAAAATCTATATAAAATGCTGATTAATTTGAATATTTATTTATGTTAAAATTATGCCTGTAATATACCTTTATTTTTCCAAATGTTAAAGAGGAATGTTCATGTTTTAATGTGATGTATAAATTTTAAAAACCGAACGCCTACTGTAATTAATGCTGTTTGTTTACTGGCTATAATTATTTCCCCGATAGTAAAATATTTCATTAACCATCAAGCAATAAATACAATTTTTATGTAATTCTAAAATAAACTTCAATTTAATTCTTGAATTGCGGACTTCAGAGCAAATTGCATTTCTAAGAGTTGAAAAAGAGGCAATTTGAAATTTAATTAATTCGCGTCATTTATTATAATTTAATTAAAATTCAAGTAAAATGTCGGTAGGAATTTAAATTGAAATATAAAAACGTATTTCAGTAAACAAATTACTAAAGAAAGGTCGATAAACTATGAAAGCTCTAGAATTAAATTATTCAAATAGTAATTACACTACATAGTCAATAATGATACAAATGTCTGTTTTCATTGTAAACATACTTTATTCATTTATGAAATGATTATTAATACTATTGTTCTGAACAAGTCTTTGTTATCGCGTCAAACAGCCTAAATTATAACAACAACTTTGCCAAATGTTTCAAATTATTCTACAATGTTTGTAACGGTTTCATCCAGGATCGCTCCAAGGGGCATTGACGTCGGGGTGCCAAAAAAATTTGTTGCCTATTAAAGTGCTATTTTTTTATTTTTATCTGTACGCAACATTATTACAACATAAATTAAATCATCATTAAATCGTTGATTGGTTTTAATGGTAGCCGACGCCAAATTGCAGCACAATAAAAACTGTTTATCTAATAAACATATAAGAGAACAGAGGGTACGAATTTGTAATGTAATAAGAACTGCATTAAACAATATACTTTGTCTAAATGAAAATAAGAGACAAATTATTTATTCATTGCAAAAATTGTTTTGCAATTGTTACCACAACAATAAAATAAAAACAGAAAATAAGATAAAGATACCAACAAACTGAACTTTGAGCTGCGATGAAACGTTTCATATAATTGGTGACCGATCATAAAAACGACCGACGCCAAACTGCGGCACAATAAAAACTGTTTATCTATTAAACATAAAAGAGAATGAACAATACATTTTGTCTAAATGAGGTCTTGCAAAAAAATAGGTAAACCTTGTTTATTTAAATCGAGCCTACAATTTCTAATTTGTTACTCTATATTATGTAAGTATTTTTTATTTATATTTTATATTATATAATTTCGTTTTCGAGTATTATACTAAAAAAGGACCCAAAAATTGTGACGTCCAAAGGTTCTGGTGTGAAGTTATCCACGTGTGGATGCCAGATCCCAATCAAATCCCAGTAGTTTGGCGCGTTTGAAAGTTGGTAAAGTGGACAGTCTAAGATTTAAAACATTGTAAGGTTTTTGTGTACCACTATATTTGCAAAAGATTATTCAATTTGTCAGTTTGGAACTTAATACCTTATATTTGATGTTTCAAACAAAGTGAAGTTAGTAAGAACTTTGATACGTCACTGGACATGAAGTGGGGTAATTCAGCCGTGTTTTGAAGGATATCATTTTTAATAACAGTTTCATTATTAAAAGCCAATTTGGACAAAAATAAAATATATGGGTCTAATATTTTTCATTATTCTATTGATTAGAGCTAAAAATGAAAAATCGTGCAAGACTTTATTAAAATAAGAGAAATAAATATGTTTTGCAGGTAGCAGACCTTTAAATAATGTAAAATAAAAGTAGTAAAATAATTTTATATTATTTGCCGCCCCTCAAAGTCTGCCCCGTGTTCTGAGAATGCCTAACACCCCCGCTTGAGACGGCCCTGACTGGGACATAATATACCAAGTTAAGATCCAAAGAAAATAATTAAAAGAAAGATATCTCAGTGAAGGCGTTGAAAGACCAGTTCCTTGACATTTTCACCCTTTCTTACTAATTATTCAGCTTGACACGATATTTAATTTCAGCTTGTAAAATATGCATCCGCTTGGATAAATAATTCTCGGATCTCCGTTTGCTCGGTTATAGTTTAATTGTTATTCCGATTGGAGTAAATGTTAATACTCTTGTTTTATCTTAATAAACACAGCAGTGTACTTTACGATCTCGGGCTTCTTAACTGTTTGAGAAGATTATATTCTCTGCATGGGATTACTATTCCGGACTGTTGAATGTGATGCATGAGTCAAACAGAACATTTACATATTATATTATGACGTTATATGTTATAAATATATTCATCCATTAGTCTCGTGTTGAATTATAAATTATCAGTACACACAGGTATAAATTTCCCCCATGTACGTAACATTAAATTCATATTTTGCATCAATAACTTTTCTCTCATACACCTACAGTCTATTTCCCAGAGTTGATATGTCATCAATTGTAACCATATAATTGATATCATCTTGTCCAGTGAAATAGTGTGATTTTCCAAGTAAATAAATATCAAAGCTGACAAAACTAACGAAACTATGAACACACACTTAAACACAAATTGTCGACACCAAACTCACCTTCATAAATGACATTTTTTTATTATTATTATTTGAAAATATACGTTGCCGCGATTATACTACTTTTTACATCCCACATATCAATATATATAATAAGGGAGATATTGCTTTTGGTCCAATTTCTCGAGTGTCAGTTTTCAACATATGAGCACGAATTAGGGTGCCTAGAATTCGATTGTACTATTTTTACCATGTTGTCCGTGTGCGTGTGATTTTGATGATTTTTCGTCCAGGATAACTCCAATAGGATAATCAAATATAATGAACTGATTAGATTTTGACTACAAATGGTTAACCCGATGTAGTACTTTACATGAAGCATTACACCGTTTTTCCTAAGAAGACACGTCTAAATTCCTTTTTCGTTAAATTACGTTATTATTATACATAAAGATTATCTATTTTTCTACCGATCTGTATAATTTCACTTTTGTGTATAACTTCTGGCTAAATAAAAATATATTAATTATATTACCTTTACATATCGTTTAAGTTGAGAAATTTCTATAAAACAGATTAGTTATTTATGTGTACAAAATTTGACATGTATGCTGTTGTCAATTTGTCATAAAATAAGTAAACATGAAGTTTTTTATTGAAAAATACAAAAAGATGTAAGAAATGTGCAAGGAATAGATTTTAGTTATGCCACAAATAACTGTTTTCTTCCATTTGTGACACGGTATTAGAAATTTGATGCAAGGAAATTTCAGGTATCAATTGAATTAAAAATATTCTGAATAAACTAATTTTGAAATTAAATATTTAATATACTAAAGAATATTTTTAATAGATTACTACAGTAACGGCAGGTAATGTGTTGGACACATCAGATATTTATAATTACACTTTTTGTCGTTTGTTAGATTCGGATATGATATATACCCCTATGTAACACGAACTATAATGAGATAACGAATAAAAGTCTCATATATGCTATGTGTATAGGACAAAGATGCAAGATAAAAGTTTAACCATTTTTGATGACGTGAGGAAATAGCAGGTACATATATTATAGACAAATGACAAATTAATATTGAAGGTACCTTTTTCATCGAAAGTATTTTTATTGTATTCGGACAGAAATTAGGTTGGAATAGAATGAAATAAAATCAGAGCAATTGGATTGCTGGCGAGGTCCTTGGGGTTTTCTGCAGCTAATGCTAGTACTTCAGGGGCGTAGAAACAGGGGGGGTGGATACAACATCTCAGGGGAGGTTGCGAGCTTCTTTTGCGGTTTCGCTAAGGCTTTTATTTTCAAGTAAAATTTATTGGAATATTTTATTCATCTGATGATAATGCATTTTATTTATATGTTCCGAATCAGCATGTTGACAAAACAAGGAAAAGTATTTAAAAAGTAAATTTTAATATTTAATTACTCTTATTTTTTATAAAGAATTGGGTCACCGACTAAGTAGGAAACTCCCACTTTTGAAACAAATCTTACAGAACGGTAGCCAAGGGTGATTTTGAACTAATTACATTAGGGTAATAATTATAGTACTTCAACATACCTCTCACAAATAGTAAACATTACGGTGACTATTTTTTTACTGATGATTTTGAACTACTTATATAAGAGTTACATACTACACCTGATGAGAAGGATGACTAAATATACGAGGTGTGTAAGTTAAGTAATAAGACTGGCAACGTAGAGTTCAATCTGGTAACACTTCGGACTCTGGACTTGAAAAGAAGGCAGATGAATATATTATATGCCTTCAGTATGAGCACAAAATAGTTACATACAGAAGCGACACTCCTTGTCAGTACCTTTCATGATCCCCTGTACAGTTCTATGATCTTGAAGCATTGTGTAGACCTTTAAATTTGTGCTCTTTTCCTATCTCTCTATAAGATGTGAGGAAACTTTCCGATGTTCAACAATGAGCCCTTTAAATTTGTGCACATTTTCCATCTCTCTAATATTCGTTTCTCTGTCTTACTGTCGCTTCTGTATAAACCTATTCTGTGGTATGAGTGTGAACTCGCTTGTCATTTGGTTTTTTCTACATAAATTTCCCTAGGTATGGAAACATTGTGCACAGATGGCGTGCGTAACAAACTGCAATATTCGACCTTGAAAACTCGAGAAATCTCGACGAGATTCGAGACCGAGACGAGATGACAATATTCGAGACGAGACAAAAAATTTATCCTACACATATTGAAAATAAGATTTTCTTTCGTGTACGTGCGCAAGAAAATAGACATTTGCCGGTCCAGACCTACAAAACCTCATTCCTTAGGGAGGAAAAAACAATTCGTATGCGGACTAACAGATGGCGTGTAATGCGCTAGAAATATCTAACAGAATAAAATACAACGCAAATAAATTTGGTCAATTAATACCAAATGCGGTTTACTATTTACTTCACAAATTTTAGTAACCAAATTCGAGTTTCGCGAATGGTTGACAAGTCGGCCCAAATCTCAGGTTTCTTCAGTGGCGTCGATGCACTTCATCTTGTCGTGGTGTTTGAAGTAGTACATGAAACATCCAGTATTGCTTTCTAGGGAATACTGTTCTTCGCGGCATTTATATCAATGTTCTTTTAAAATATTTTAACTTTAGATAATTTTGATATTTATATTTGGATTCCACGTATTTCTATTATGTATTTAGTAAATAATAGGATAAAATTATTAACCTTGTTTATATGACAAAATAAAATGCTTGCTTCTTGTTCTAATGTTGGTAATCAATTTCACAAATTGCATTGACGTTAAGTTGAATGTCATTTTTTTTTTATTTGTGGGATGTATGTATTGTTTTATTGTGTGTGTGCCCCATGCTAGTAAAGTTGTTTACTGGTCCTCAAGAAGTATCCAGCCTCGACTGCGTCTCGGCCTTATATATTTTCTTCGGACCAGAAAAGAACAACGTTCCTACCTAGCAGCACATATAACTATTACATTCAAAATGAGACGATATGAGAAAAAGAAAAATCTCGTCTCGTCTCGTCTCACAGAATCACTAAACCACATGAATCTGAATACAGATATATATCTGGTCGTAAAGAAATCACACTTTTCTACAACTGTCAAATAAACATGACATTCCTTCATTGTTTTCGATACGCAAAATGTCTTTTCTAAATAACACTAATGTTTCCCCGGCAACGTGTGGAATACTTTGCACTAGGAATGACGATGGGTACCCGGGTACCCGGAACCTACCCGATAATAATGTACCCGGGTATCAAAAATAGTACCCGATTACCCGAAATGTACCCGTTACCCGTTTATTACCCGTTACCCGTTTATTACCCGTTACCCGAAATCTACCTAAAATCTGTTGTTGCCAGTTAAAGACAGTTTTCAGCTGCCGGAAACATTGTAACCACACGAAGATCAAGACTGAGTATGCAGATACAACATCGATGCTGATATTTGCGAGAAATATGAGATATTCCTAAATAATTAAATCAAATATACTTCCTTAATAAGTTTTAATTTTATAATTTTATACTGTTGATATACTCGTATGTTATGTAAAATAACAATGTTTTTTTTATTTCCATACCAGAAAATAATATTTTTTTCTTCATTTAATAAATTTATATACAAATAACAAAAATTTATATTAAAAAGATGAAAGTGGAAGAATAATGGATATTTTAAGGGTATCAGGTAATTATCGGGTATCAGGTTATTATCGGGTATCGGGTAATTATCGGGTAACGGGTAATTATCGGGTATCCGGTTCTACCCGGGTATTCATGTCGGGTACCCGGGTACCAAAATTTTCAGGTTTCGTCATTCCTACTTTGCACCCTAGGGTTACAAACACTTTAAATTTCTGTCATAAGAATGGTTAAATTTATTATAGAAATGTGATCAAAAGTGATCTATTCGAAATTAGATGTACATAAACACACAACTGCAGCTGATATTTTGTTAATGACTGTCATTTACTTCCTTTATGAATTAGTTTCTACTCACATAAATTTGAAATTAAAATGTATGTTTTACTAAATATTATAATAAAAATAACTATTTATATATTTATTAATTACAAAATTAAAGTTAAATATAACCTAAAAGGTGATGATTGTTTATGTCACTTAGTAACATATCATAATAACAATAAAGCATGTTAGACTCTTTTACTTATGTCATTAAATTCTTTTATTTTAACATTTAATGCAGTTGTAGGAAAAATAATGTGTGTACCACGAGTGCAAAACAGCATTGCCGCTCTAGCATAATTCAATCTCTCAGCTACGCTTCGAGCTTCAATCTTTATGCACGTGTGGCAATGTTGCATTTTGCACCCTTGGTATAGTACGACAAAAGATCTCAAGTTGACGTTTAAATTGTTTTATGGTTGTGGTATCTATTCAAAGTTTTGCTCCAGGTACCCAGCTAAGCACTGGATTTGGAAATCCCAAAGTAATATCAGCCAGTACGGTTGTGTGGTCGTGGCGTGTCTTGTCTGATCGTGTAGATAAGCAACATAGCCCGCCCTGTCCAATTGGATGGGTTACCGCACAACGGCTCGGTGTGTGCTGACCTTGCAGAGACTGTAGGCTGACAACCTGCATCGCTAAAATGCAAGTAAAACTGTCATGAAACAAGTACCTCAGGTACTTGAGGCCCTATTCCTCAGAGGAATGTTGTGCCATAGAGAGAGAGAGAGAAAGTAATATTAGCATGCCTAACTTAATATAGATGGATTACTGTACGACATGGAAATAACTAGACAGGGATGTATTTAAAATTTTAGTACCGTTAATTTCTTAGAAATAATCATTATCTTCGTGGAATTGCAAACAATTTTTGCATAAAAACGAAACTGCTATAATATAATGTTCTTATTACCAAGAGTACATCAACGTTACTACAACTTGTGACAATTATTACAGTATTTTTCATAAAACATGGTATTAAAATTTTAAATACATCCCTGTCTGGTTATTTCCAGGTTGTACAGTAATCCATCTATATTAAGTAAGGTATGCTAATGTTACTTTGGGATTTCCAAATCCAGTGCTTAGCTGGGTACCTGGAACAAACAGTGTATTGTAATGGATTTCGTACAATTCTATACCCTATAGCAGAACGCATAAAGGTCACATTTCTTTCAATTCTTTCACTTAGGGAAAAGAATAGATACCACAACCATAAAATAAATTAAACGTCAACTCGAGATCTCTTGTCAAACTATACACAAATAACTATTGTATTGGGATAGTTGTGACATTTGAGGTGTTGTCGTTAGCGCGGCTAGTTTTGGTTGGGGCGTGAATCACCCGCACTTTTGTTAGCCCAACACGTCGTGTGCCGTTGGCAGAAGAGATAAGTTTGGAAGTACTCGCGGAAGTTTTGTTTACACCGTTCCATCCGCGATAACACACTTACACGTCTATGTCTGTAGGTGGGAATTGCTGAGGCACATTGATAACATTACAACTTCAAGCGGAATTTTCAATGCGACTTGTTAGAAGACGCTCCAACGCGGCTTGGCTTGTTTAAATGCAGATACAAGCGCGCGAATATTCACTTTTTACTCGTATTGTGTAAACAGTGTGAATCATATTAGAACACGGATCTTGCTCCGTGTACTCACATTTCAAATATGGAAAAGGAAAAATGAATGCCAAAAAATCAAGCACCGTTACAGAGTACGTTCAACGAATATGCACCTAGTTCTTGCGGTTCTCACAGAAAATTTGCTTCTAACAACATCGAAGCGATCTCTAAATTTTTATAATTTTAATCATCAACCTTTGTATTGTATTAAAGTATAGAAGAATTAGGTGTTTTGTAGCTCTTATTACCGCGACCTATAAAATCTAGCAGGGGAGAAATTTTATCAATGTGGTACAAAAAAATAAAATACTTAACCAGAATTTTTGTAAGTGGATTCATTATTCATAGTTTACGAGAAAAATAAATGTTGAAAATTTGGGGAAGGAATGTTGTAAATACCAGCGTGTTAAATCGTGAAAGAAGACAAATTGGGAGCGAAACAACAATCCTCTTTTTTATCTAACTTTAAACGTGTATATCTCTAGAACGATATGAGATATTTGAATTCTGTTTGAAAATTTGGAATCATTGATAATTACTTAAGTTCAGAAAATAAAAAAAATATTGGAGAAAGAAACTTCCCGAGCGAAAAACCGAAATAGATGGTTATTCGTTTTTCTCAATTTTCACCCAATCGTCCCAAAGAACGTATATGCGGAGACAACATTTCTTTATGTAACTTTACATGTAGAATTGACTGCTTTAATCGTGGAGGTTGTATCTCTACTCATTTGTGGTATATACCTACCCTCAAGTGTAGGATGTATATATTTTTGCTTGATCTCAATTTTTATTTACAAAATTTACTGCCATTTAAGTTCACATCTGCACTAATTTTGCCCCTGTTTCTTATTCTTTGCAACTCTTCTTACTTCTTTTATGGGTATGTTTCTTTTCGTTAATATCTTCTTTATTACGTTATCCTATGTGTTTTTGGTCTTCCCGTGCCCCTTTTCGCAGTAACGTTGGTCATCCAAACTTGGACTTTTTTCGTTCATTCGTATCATGTGTCCCTTTAGGTTCTGTTAAATATCAAATTATTCAATATTGGTGAGATGTTTATATTATGTTATTATGTAGTTTTGTTGTGTAGGATAAAAAATAGTGTGTGCTACATGGCAGTAAATTTGTTTTCTGGTCCTCAAGGAATATCTTTTGGACCTTTACTAACTAGAAGCACAAATAACCATTTCGTGAAAACCTATAATTGGTCACTGCCTGTTGATTTTCCCTCAGAAATGAATAAATACATCGTACAACTTACGAGAATGACGAAGTTTTGATACTGATCGATTGCAACAATATTATTTCATTTTGCTTTCTGTTAAAGAAAAACTATTCCCCAACTAATCCCGTTGTGAAATGTGTGTATTTTTCCCGAGACAACGACATGTCTGGAAAGTTAGTGAATTTGCTGGAACCGTGCGTAGTAATCACATAATCAGTCATGTTCCCCCTGCACTAGTTCTGCTGAATGTGGCGGATCGATGGAATAAACCGCTGTGGTGTTATTACTTAATTGTTATCTAACACGCACTTTCACTAATGAAAGGGGTGCAGGCGCAGGAAATGTTTTATTGCCCAGCTACTCAATCTCGCTAGATTGCTGATACGTGTTTATCTGCTTGTCAACATACGGGAAATTTGCTTTTTACTCCGAGGTAAACATACCAGCATCGGTTTCAGCATAATTTATTCAGCTTGCTGATTCACAGTAAATTATACACTCCTATTGCTTATCTGAAACACTATTTCAAAAATCTGTATATCTAAATTACTTAGGTACTGTTCCTCAGTAATAAGCGGAATCATTTTTAATTGAAGGAGACATCGTAGTGGGCACTTGGTAGAACATATTTAATAGATAAGGATAAATGAATTTAAATTAAAACTCTTAGTTATTCCACAATAGTTATTTAATGCGACGATTGTTTCGTCCTTTCGCATATCTTCAGACTCATGAGATTTAGTCCTTTAAATAATCTAAGTCTACAATTTTATTGTTTTTGGATGTTTACAAAAATGATTTATAAGAATAAACGAATTTAAATGAAACACGTGGTTATTCCATCATAGTTATTTAATGTGACAATCGTTTCGTCGTTTCGGACATCTTCAGACTTATTGTCACATTAAATAACTATTATGGAATAACCAAGTGTTTATTTAAATTCGTTTATCCTAATAAAACTTTTTTGTAAATATCCAAAAACCACAAAATTGTAGACTTGGATTATTTGAAGGACTAAGTTACTTAATGAGCTGTTCCATAAGGAAAAAGTGTTTCATTACTAAAAATACTAGCATTACTATTTTCATCCTGAAATTTATTGAGAATCTTTAAAATTATGGACTCATTTAGTTAATCTGAAAAAAACTATGAAAACTTTCACAATAAATTACTAGTAAAACTTGAGACTGTTGTTTTCAGGAATAAAATACACATTTAGTTTTCCCTTCTTTATTGTTTTATTATTACGATCTTTTCGTCCTTTCGACTTAATTTTATGACTCTTAATAGAAACACGTAAATAAATTGTTAGGTGCTGAAAGATACAAAACTCAAATGTTCATTTATTGGTTTTAGGCATAGGATTTTTGTACACCCTATATTTTATAATTCAGTTGGGTGTCATTTTATATTGTCTTCATATGTTATTAAGTGTATCGTTTTATTGAAATGTAAAATATTTTATCTCGTCTCGTTTATTTCTCCTCTCGAATATCTCGTCTCGGTCTCGGATCTCGCTGAGATTTCTCGAGTATTCAAGGTCTAATATTGCAGGTTTTGTCACAAATTCCTAAATCTAGGGAAATTGAATATTCTTTTGGGGAATTCAGGTTTCTGATTTTATTTTACTGGTACACTGTTAATAAATATGTGAGTTGATGGTTTTTAGTAACTTCATTCTTAAGTTACCTATTTTTTTTTAAATTTAGGAAGATATTGCAGTTTTCTATTGTACAGTTTATTTCTTTTTCGCTGACTCTACGTAGATACTACGAATACTTGTTTATTTTTCTTCTACGCCGGCGGCTATATTTCTACTTCGGTGGCGTAGAATTTTAATTTCTACCTTTGTAAATGAAGTCATAAAAAATGTGACATTTCGACGTTTCAATAAAAATAATTTTAAAACCTCGAGAAATCTCGGCGAAATGATTGAAATTTTAGAATCTCGGTCTTATTTTCTCGTCTTGAAGCTTGTTTGTAAAATCGTTCCCGTCTTGCCCGAGACAAAACGATCGGGATTCGAGAAATATTTCGTCTCATCTGAATCACTAGCGTATATGACATTGGTGGTTTCGTTTCTCCGTAATCAGAGTACCTATATTTTGTACATCAACATAAGACTATAGAAATTAGAAATAACTAGTTACACAATCTAAAAATGTTGACCTATTATAACTTTAGTTTGTTTGTTGGTTTGTGTAGAACGTAATGCCTCCCACCACCTGGAAGACTCGAGCGAAGACATCCTGTACCAGAAGGACGCGTCATTCAGCGCGGAGCTGGCGTTCTCCAACTCGTCGGAGGAGGCGACGTCCGTGCCCCCCGCCCTGGAGCAGAAGCTGCCGTGGTCCGGGGGGGCCCCGCGCGCCACCCCCCCGCTGGCCGCCACCCCCCTGCCCTGCGGCCGCGACTGCGGGCCCGCCGGGGCCTGCGCCCTCGACGAGGGCGGCGAGTACTGCGAGTGCGCGCTCGGCCGAGGGGGGGACTACTGCGAGAAAGGTAAACAATTTATTAGTACATTGAGGAGTATTTGATGTTCATTGTTTGCAAACCACAAAAATCTGATGTTTTCTATATTTAAATTAAATTTTGGGGGGAGTATTGCGACTGCATGCTCGGCCAAGGGGGGAACTACTGCAAGAAAGGTACGAGGAATTAATGAGAAGTACGGTGAGGAATATTTGACCTTTTGTTTGTGTACCACAAAGATGTAATGTTTTCTACATTTAAATTTTCGGCAAGGAAATTATGCTGTTGCTTTTGACGTTTATATTGCGTTCAACACTTAATATCATTCGCTTTGGCTACCGTTCTGAGGTCATATCACAGAATAGGTTTATACAGAAGCGACAGTAAGACAGAAACGAAAATTAGAGAGATCGGGGAAGTCAACAAATTTAAAGGTCTACATAATGCTCCAAGGTCATAGAAGTTAATGAGGTAAAATGAAAGGTATCGACACGGAGTGTTGCTTCTTTATGTATAGTAAGGAATATTTGACATTCATTGTTTGCGTACCATAAAGACTTAATATTTTCTACATTTAAATATCCGGCAAGGAAATTATGCTGTTGCTTTTGACGTTAATTTATATTGCGTTCAACACTTATTATCATTCGATTTGGCTTCCTTTCTAAGGTCATATCCTTCCAAAACATTTTCGTTTTTTTCTTGCATGTCGTCAAGCAGCTGTATATACTTAGGCCGATATCATTCATTTAGTGATTGTTAACCGTGGTGTCACAGAATAAGTTTATACAGAAGCGACAGTAAGACAGAGAAACAAAAATTAGAGACAGATGGGGAAAGGCAACAAATTTAAAGGGCACATTGTTTAAAATCGTCACATCTTAGGGAGAGATAGAACAAGGCAACAAATTTAAAGGTCTACACAATGCTCCAAGGTCATAGAACTAAATAGGGTAACATGAAAGGTACCGACACGGAGTGTCGCTTCTGTATATAACTATTCTAAGGCAGTACGGTGAGGAATATTTGACTTTCATTGTTTGCCCACCACAAAGACTTAATATTTTCTACATTTAAATTTAATTTCGGCAAGGAAATTATGCTGTTGCTTTTGACGTTAATTTATATTGCGTTCAACACTTATTATCATTCGCTTTGGCCTCCTTTCTAAGGTCATATACTTCCAAAACATCCTCCTTTCAAAACTGTTCATACCAAAACAATTTTTCTTGTCTTTGTCGTCAAAAAATGAGTATTACTTACACTATCATTCATTTTAAGGATTATCATATGAAACAAATATCAGAGCAATAAAATGAAGTATAGTGGTCTACTTTGTACAAGGAAGTAAAAAAAATTCTTGAATTTCATTTGGAATTCATCTTTACCAAACTTTCTAGGAATTACGTTTTCGAAGTTCTAATAAATTAATTTTGTAACCTATCCATACTATAATTTAAATGACAGCAAACTACATATTTTTTACTTTAAAAGGAACTGCAACAGAAATGTTATCTAATATTCTGATTTAGCAACGTAACCCGGCCTTTACGATTGGATGAGAAACTGTAGGTTGTTAACATGCATTACTAAAATTCAAGTAAAATTTGTGGCCAAGTACTTACTACTCGAGACCTTGTTCCTAATATAAATGTCATGCCACGGAAGAATGTTTGTAAGAATACAGTCCAAAAACTAAAAATCATCTTTCTGAAACCAATGAATACTTGTCTTCTCTTAAATAGGAGATAGTTTTTGGAGATCAGCCAACTTTATTGCTTCAACCTCGAGAGGTTCGATCCCATTTTTAGTTTAAGTTGTCTCTTAGAACGTGGCACACCATTTTCAATTTAATTTTAAATTAAAATTTAACATATCATTTTTATTTTAATTCTTGACCTTTTCCACCTATAAATTTATTTGTACTTTTATAATTTGACCTCCTGAAAAACATAAAGTTGGTTAATGAAACTATCTCCTATTTTATTCAAACAACCCAGCCAAGAAACAATCCAATTCTCACTTGCCGTTCTTTCAGAAATTTCGTTTTGGAAATCCTGTTTGAAAGCAATTGTTGTTCATTCTCAAGGAAGAATATTAAAACCATGGAAGAAAGCGTCAATATTTATATTTGTATATCCGAAGGAAATTTAAAATCTGGATTTAGTTGGTATCTGTATTCACAGGCAGCAAAAAGCGACCTAATTCGCCTCTGGTTTATTTCATGTGTGATGGGCTTATGAATGATGGACGAAGGAGAAAGAAAAATAGCGGATGTCCTCGGCGTAGCGAGAACTGTAATCCGCCTGATAAACGTAAAGAATTCCGCATTAAAGTGTTCGAGATATATGGCGACAGCCGGCTAAGAGACAAGAAATGCTTTTATTAGTTTATAAAATGCGATGTTTTGTCGCAAATCGGATAACGCCGAGATGGGATTCTTTTCATACTGAATTGCGCCTTAAGCTTTTTACTCATTTGCTTTGCGGCCGTTTTGCGAAAAATCAACGCAGGCTGGAGGAGATTGTGTGGTAGAACGGGATACATGCAAAATTGTGCACCCTCTCCGAATTAAATAAGAAATATAAGGAAACTAAATATTTTTGATATAATATTATTTTATTCATCATTTAATGAACAGAAAATGTGTCCTCCTCCAAAAAAAATTGTTAATTTGTCCCCACGGTTTTTACCTCCCGCCTATCAATATGTAGATAAGGAAGGTATTGTTTTTGGTCAAAATTCTCAAAGGTGAGTTTTCAACATATGAACATGAATTGGGTCTCTACAATACAATAACTCCAATACGATACATGTAAAAAATATATTTTGTATTTAAGAGTTTTATTCAAATATGATGATCTCATTACATTTTTACAACAATTGGTTTATCGGAAATTGTACTTTACATGATGCATTAAACTGTTTTTTCGAAAAAGATGCCTCTAAATTCCTTTTTTTCACAAATAACGTTATTATTAAACATAAAGTATGTTTAATTTTCTACCGGTCTGCATAATTGTGCTTTATATATAAATTCTGGCTAAACAGAAAAAAGTTTTAATTATATTAACTAAACACAGCGTTCAAGCAAAATAATTTTTATAAAATAGATGAGTTATTCATGTTAAAAAATTTGACGCACGCTTTTGTCAAATTTAACATAAATAATACTTCCTCGTAAAATTTAAATATATATATATATATATATATATATATATATATATATATATATATATATATATTTATTACAGGTTTTATGGGCGATATTTTAGTAGAGTGTACCACGTTTGCAGTTTATTTCATTTATTTAATTATGTGTAACATAAAGTTAATTACTAAAGTAATTGCTAAAAATGGCCTTCCTCTAAATACATTTTAGTCCTTACTGTAATTAAATAAGTAGCTCTCTTAAGTGTCATAATGTTATGAATTAATTCATCCCTGGTTTGAGATTTTTGTGCATAAACTAAATTCTTCTTGTGTCTCCAAATTAATAGACCTCTTGTTCCAATCCACCGGTTATCAAAGTTATAATATTTCTACAAAAATCGGTATGCCTTCCTGCTATACTGAGTTTCGGACATTATAGTATATAAGGTATTTTCTACTTATAGCCATCGTTGATCTAGTAAAAACTAAAGAAATTTATAATTTGTGTGAAATTCCGGTAGAAAATGTCAAGAAGGTGATGTATTCATAGCAATAAGTGCCGAATGTTAAGAATTTAATTCCATCGGACTTCTGAAGCAGTTTATTGAAAATGTACGAAAGGCAATACAAAACACTGAGACAAAAATAGACGAGGAAGTTTTTCACGGGGTAATCAATAACCGCAGACAGACTGATGACTTTTTTACCGGACTTTTATTACCGGTTTTTCACTTATAACTTAATTACTATTTTACCAAACGTTGTAGTCTTTGCAAAAAACTAATCGAATATTATAAGCTGATTTCTCGTGTTTTCTTACTTCCTCTTCGTTGACTATTGCGCTTTTAATATTCATAATTCTTCAGAAAGAATCCTTTTAAGAATTAATAACAAGAATTTACAAAGCATAAGATGTCATTACTGTCTTGGATCTACTATTCATATCTTAATAATTTATAAGATAAATACTCCTGTTAAATTTCCATGTTAAGTCATGAAGTTTATTTAGTATAATGAAGATAAACGTCTAGTGTACAACTTGCTATACTCAAGGGCCCTAAAAGTAAACCGCCCCTTAAATTTATTTAAAATGTTTACTTATAATATACTGAAAAACTTTTTGTTTCGAATTTCGCATTAAACTCGATACTTAAGAAAATGAAAATTTTATGCTTCATAAAGTTTTTATAGTTGATATTAACTGATTTTTATACTAGCTATATTTTGGTTGGCTCATAGTTTTTCCTGTACAGCTATTTACTAAAAGCAATCAATAAAAAAACTATTAGCCCCCCACGAAAGAAATAATTCACAGATATCGATTGCTAACAACACAAACACTTAAATATTTGAACAAATCGAATCAATAATATGACGTCAAGCTCCATTATTACCGTGGCCACATAATGGATGACAAAGTTGCATGTCCCCGTCTAGTGTACTCCTATGAATTATTTAGTACTTAGTGTGGTTTTATGTTCGGTCATTAGGAACGTTTTACATATACCAATATCAACCTTGGATGACGAAAGAGGTATACTGTCAGAAATAGTCGTAGTTGTCATTTATCTAGGTTGTGTTTACTTAAATAAGTAACCCTTTATCGTCGTAATACAGAGTAGCTGTTAAAAGTGGAGGAATCTGGACATATATTTGATAAAATAAAAAATGATATTCACTCCAAAAGACAGACAAAATATCTGGTCTTGCGCATTTATTTGTAATTAAGAAATTCATAAACTGCTGTGGAATATTACTCTCCGAGTGAATACCTTAAAAATCTAAGGGAAACCACAGCCAAAACCTCAGGTAGAGAGACAGGTATTTGATAAAATAAAAGAATGATATTCACTCCAAAAGACGGACAAAATATCTGGTCTTATGCATTTATTTATAATTAAGAAATTCGTAAAGTGCTGTGGAATATTATGCTCTCCGGCATTCACCTTAAAAACCTGACGGAAACCACAACCAAAATCTCAGGTAGAGAGACAAATTGATAAATATATAAAGTTTGCATTTAATTAATAATGGTTGTCCCAATAATTTATCATAAACATATTTGGTAAAATTATATTACTGAAATCCAGACTGATATTGTTACCCACAACTGCAATTGTATGTGTGCCGGTTTGGATCGATTTTATTTGTTGGTTCGTTTGTTTATAGGGCGATCTGTTTTGTCAGAGAGGCATTGTTTATATTTCATATGGTCTGGATCGCAATGTCCGGCCCTTGAGCTCACGGTTTTCCTGGCACAAGAGCTCTCAGTCAAACGAACCGGCCACGGCGGGCTCACAGTCAAAGCGATCAGAAATAATTATTGATAGTTTGATGTGGGGCAAACACCCAGATTTACAATCATATCATATGATATCATAACATCATAACACATACCTGGCTTGTCCGAGCAGCGACGTAGTTGATAGGAATTTAATAGGATATGGACATAAAAACGGAGACGGTTTCAGGGAGTGCACTAGGTCGTTTTAGTGGTGCCAGACAGAGCCAGTGAGCTACACACGTCAGCGGGTTCAGAGGTGCACTAGGTGGTCTGGTGCCAGACAGAGCCAGTGAGCTACACATAGACGTTCCCAGTATAGAGGAATGTAAATGTAGGGAAATGGAGTTTAGGAGATCAGGAGTACTTCGGACAAGCCAAATATAAGTGCAGTCCTGGACTCTATCTCATAGTAGTTAATAGAAATTTAAGAGGACCTTGACATAAAAACGGAGACGGTTTCAAAGGGAGCACTAGGTCGTTTTGGTGCCAGACATAGCCAGGAGCTACAAATAGACGTTCCGAGTGTGGAGGAACACTATCGTGATGCCAGACAGAGCCAGTGAGGTACACACGACAGCGGGTTTAAAGGTGCACTAGGCGGTCTTGGTGCCAGACAGAGCCAGGAGCTACATATAGACGTTCCCAGCATGAAGGAATGTGGGTGTAGGGAAATGGAGTTTAGGAGACCAGGAATACTTACTCCGGAACCGTCAAATATAAGTGGAGTCCTGGATTCGACTCCCCGAGTACAGATTTTGTCTCGGGTTATATACAAAAATATCCCTCTTCACTCCTTCAGAACTATGGTAGTTCGGGGGTAGTCCACGATCCGCACACATGATAGTGGAATCTTTTAGAATGTTTTTAATATTCCATCTCACTTGGTTGCATGATAACTTATTTGTTTTAATCCTTTCCCTTTCCCAAATGCTGACGACGCACCGTCTAGGAAAAACCTTTTTATTTCATTTGGTTGTAACTCCTGACCTGTACTAGACTAAACAATAATCAAATACTTACGGTCTTGTGCCGTACAGTCACACAAGAATTCATTATACATAATAAATATTCTACGTAAAATAGTTTGTTCATCAAATATTTAATACATAGTAGATATTATTTCTAATATTATTAATAACAATTGCTTCACTATTGGTAAGAACTATCAATAAAAATAAAAATTTGCAAACATCGATTTATCATTGAAAATGACCCAGTTGATTAATTTGTAATTAATTACAATCAACTGTCATTTGGAATCAGGAATCATTAATTATTTTTCGACAGAAAAATTCATTTTTGAAAGATGTGTTTGTGTGCTATGAAGTAATTTCCCCCAGGCTGCAATAAATTAGTAACAAATAAAGGGAGGAGATTCAAATTAGAGCACAATTAGTCTCTGAAATTATTTATGAAGTCATTTACTCCGCTCTGTACTTCATACACAAATGTCCTGCAATTATCCGAGATGAAATACCTATTAAACTGGACACAGAAAATTACAGAAGGGTGCATAAATACCCCAAAACATTACCGAAAAAGAAAGTATTGATAATACCTTTTTGGACAATCGGATATTTTTAATGATTGGGTTTCCAAGGCAGTAAGTTATGTTTACATTTTACAGATTGGTAAGTAAATAGTAAAAAATATCATCTGTGGCATAATATTCCTAAATAGAAAAGTGCTTCAAGTATATCTCTTTTTCCAAGAAAAGCCTTACAGGAATGGAATTCTGTAACTTTGCTATCATTTGAACTTGTAATTCTATAACAGTAATCGTTATTTTGTCTACACTGGTGTGAGTATGTCTTATATACTTAAATCACAAATTCAGTTCCCAAATGTGATACCCATTTTCCAATCCGTCGTCTTGACTTAGTTGTACATTCCTTATATAAACCATTATAGTAACATAAGGTGGGATTTGAACCTCAGACCTCTAACTATGCTCATTTCGATTCAATCACTAATCAAATGAGCGACCTCTTCCGTGGAATGATTGTAATAAGGAATTGAAGAAGAGGTTAAACGTAGGTATTTGTAAATTAGGATCTGCGGCGGCTGGGGAAAACTAGCATTGAGTATTGCAAGTGTTGTAATGAATGGCGTGTACAATACACTGTCAAGTGTCAAACGGCGGTTGAAATTTCGCTAGTCTGGCGGAGGACTAGCGCTTAACATGTGTAACTGCTTGGCAGTGCGCCAGTCACCCTCATCTAATTACAAATTTCAATGTATCATGGCACAAACACGTGGCCTACCTTCGTAATTCCCAGGCTAAATGCTAAATGTTAAATGCTAAATGCTAACGTCACTTAGCGTGTGGATTTTATTATAACGCTTTGTGCAAAATGTGGAGCACTTTGTTCGCGAAATTAAACGGCTGAGGTTATTAATATGGGATATTAGTTTTTTCATGTGTCAAGCTTTAATTAAAATGAGATTTCGCGTTCATTTCATGTTCTGATTACGTTTAATTAATCACTTTAAACTTAATATATCAATAGCCCGATTCCATTTCTAACTTTTAATCAAGAATTATGTGCCCTAGAACTTTCATAATAGACAACTTTATAAGTTGTTAATAATAGAACGTATTGTTTCTGAGAGGCATTATTGCTTAAGCTGTGCTGGTTCTTTAGAAGAACTAATGGAAGTTGTTAATAGTCCTATTAGATTAATGGTGGTTTTTAGGTGTGTGGACAACTTGATCTGTTGATTGATTGAACGGGAAATTGTTCGGACACACGCAGAAACAAAAGTCTGCACACATTGTGCACAATTATCAACAGAAACAAGAAATTAAACATTTTTATTTAATTTTGTCTCATAAAGTCATGCTTATTGATTACAGACCATTAAAGTTGCACAACAAAATATTCTGCTAGCATTTTAATTGTTTTATTTCACTAGGTTTTGATACACTTTAATAAATCCAAAAAAGAAAATTTGTAATTTCAAAAATGTGCTACTTTAAACACTAAATAATAATGGTATTTATAATATTTACGCATGAAATGATAATTTTTATTGGTTTGTACATCTACTCAAACAAACAATGCAACTGTTAATCATTTTCTTAGAATAATTTCCGACATATACATATATATGACGATGACATAAAAAAATATTTAACATGCAGTGTCACCAACACTTGCAATAATAGATATTTATGTTTGAGTTGGTAATGCTTAGTTAGGCATGTAATAATAAAGAGGCTAATATGTTTTGTCCTATGTTTGACCAAAATCTGGCCTGTCTTACGTATCTAGTAATACATGATCTAAGGTTACAGGACTTCGTTTTGTTTGGATATTGTAAATTAAAAAATACTCACGATATATTAACTCACTTACTTAATGCTTAGTTAGGCATGTAATAATAAAGAGGGTAATATATATTGACCAAAATCTGGCCTGTCTTACGTATCTAGTAATACATGATCTAAGGTTACAGAACTTTGTTTTGTTGGACAATGTAAATTAAAAAAATTATTTGCGATATTAACACACTTGTTTAATCGGTCATTTTAACTGCTTGAATAATAAGTATTATTTCCATGTGAAGACAGATGGAGATTGAACGTGTCCATATGCATTCGAGACATGTTCCAGAACAGGAAGCTGGAGTTGGCGGAATTAGCCGGGAATATGGAGAGAATTCCAGTCTGATTACATGCAAACAGGCATAACGTTGCTCCAATATCTAATTAACTGCATTGTTGACACTATCGGGAATAGATTACTGTATTAGAATTATGTGCTGGGTGCTTCTTACATGCTCTTTGTCCTTGCATTTCACCCATTCATGCATATCGCATCAGAGTGAATAAAAGTAATAATTAGTTGTTGGGTCTTTCATTTCATCTGTCACCCTCATTTGATTGCAGTAGTACATTAGAGGTAATTATTCAAAATACATTTTATTTATGAACAAAGGAAAAAATACATTAAAAACTCATCGAGTAAGGTTATTCTTTGATGTAATAATAAAAAATTCATACTGAAAAAATAACAACCCGAAATCGTGGTGATCATAAACGATATTTTCCTTTGTAGTTTTTCCGAAAATGATGACGATGAGACAGGAAGAACTGTTGGTTAAACAATAGTTATTTAAGTATTAAGTACAGAAAGTGCTTCTTACTAGATGAGAACGAATTTATCTCGATCTCCAATAAGTCCAAAACGACAGGACACTTACTACTGTGTTTCTTACACGGTCGTTTTAATATTTTACTTACTAAGTTACTATTTACTTCATTTGTAGCACTACATTCCTAGATGGAACACGGACCTAAAAATCATGAAAATTTGTTACTTGCATTTTAGTGCTTGTCAGCCTACAGCTTCTGCAAGCTTATACTGGATTCCGAACTAGAAGTTTATAGCGGAATTTTTATTTAGATAAAGCGGTTTGTGATTTGTATCCAAATTCATACTTCGCTCAATTCGAGTTGGACCACGCTAAACAAGTGAGTCACCACTGCCCGTTCTTAATAAATTTACAAAAATTATATTTGTAAAGAATAAATTTGAAACGTCAAGCTATTGCAGATCCTAAATTACAAATACCTACTTTGAACCTCTTCTTCCATTCTTTATTACAATCATTCTACGGAAAGATGTCGCTCATTTGTTTAGTGACCGACTCGAGCAAAGTTGGTCTGAGGTTCAAATCCCATCTATGCCCGACTGTAACAAACAGGGATCTGTTAGCATAAGATGAAGTAATAATTTTACTTATGTGACTGTAATGGTTTGGATTAGGTATGTGCAAGTCAAGACCACGGGTTGGCAAATGAGTATCACATGTACTTGCAAGCCGAATTAGTAATTTGAGTGTATAAGGGACAATGAACAGAGAAACATACTCGTATTGTTTTATTTTAATGAAATGGTATTCACCCTTCTAGTTTACTATGCATGAATACATCGTAGTTAGAGAACCGAACACCAAGGGCATTGAGAATAATTGTCGTTCAAAATTGATGCTTACAAAATATGGTAACTCTTAGAAGAATGAGCGAAAATCACCCTCTTCTGTTATTATATTTTGTAATATATCATCTGCTTTAGATACTTTCTCACGAATCTAGAATAACAGCTAGGCCATAAATTTGAGAATTTTATTACTTAAAACTATACAACAGTCAATTCCAGATACAGATCAAGATTCAAACGTTGAGGTCTACAGTAATATATGGAAAACATTCTATATTGTATAGTAGGTCCCTAATACAAGATGCATATACCATTGTAATTCACATTCTGATGCCATAGTATCATTATTACAATTGTTAGCTTTAACAGGCTTTTTAGAGATTCCAAACATCAAATATAATTGTTCAAGAAGTGATTTGTCTTCTGTCCTTATTATATTTTATAAAAACTAATCTGCTTTGGAAACTTTTTCACGAATCTAGAATAACAGCTAGGTCATAAATTTGAGAATTTTATTACTTAAAACTAAACAACAGTCAATTCCACATGCAGATCAAGATTCAAAAGTTGAGGTCTACTGTAATATATGAAAAATATTCTATATTATATAGTAGGTTCCTAATCTAAAATGCATATACCAATGTAATTCTCATTCTGTTGCCATACTATCATTATTACAATTGTTAGCTTTACCAGTCCTTTTAGAGATTCCAAACATCAAATATAATTGTTCAAGGAGTGATTTGTCCTTCTACAAAGTTCTGTGTAACTAGTAATGCACTTCAGAGAGATAATTAATCAGAATGTCTCGCTCAAGTTACTGTATTACCTATTGTCTATTTAATACCATTGGAACGACGAAAGATACGAATTATTGGTTACTAGATCTACCTTGACAATATACCACGATAATCTGATCGTCTCAAGAAGTTTTAATAAGTGAAGATAATGAATTTTGTTCTACAAAAAATAGATAATTTGGAATGTCTAGACGAGATCTGTTATCTAATAGACTTGGAATCAACTATTAAAGATAATCCAGAGAAAGTTTCCAAAGCTGAAAATAATTAAGAAATGTTGTTTTGGAAAAGGTTGACAAGGTTGAGAAGAAAATGAAACTTAAGCAGCGATTGTCTATTTAATACTATTTAAACGACGAAAGATACGAATTGTTGGTTACTAGATTTACCTTGACAATACATCACGATAATCTGGCCGTCTTAAGAAGTTCTAATAAGTGAAGATAATGAATTTTGTTGCACAAAAAATAGATAATTTGGAATGTCTAGACGAGATCAGTTATCTAATAGACTTGGAATCAACTATTAAAGATAATCCAGAGAAAGTTTCCCAAAGTTGAAAATGATTAAGAAATGTTGTTTTGGAAAAGGTTGACAAGGTTCAGAAGGGAATGAAACTTATACAGCGATTGTCTATTTAATACCATTAAACGACGAAATACACGAATTGTTGGTTACTAGATCTACCTTGACAATACACCACGATAATCTGAACGTCTGAAGAAGTTTTAATAAGTGAAGATAATGAATTTTGTTCCACAAAAAATAGATAATTTGGAATGTCTAGACGAGATCTGTTATCTAATAGACTTGGAATCAACTATTAAAGATAATCCAGAGAAAGTTTCCGAAGCTGAAAATAATTAAGAAATGTTGTTTTGGAAAAGGTTGACAAGGTTGAGAAGGAAATGAAACTGAAACAGCGAAAGCTTGAAAGTCTTGAAGTGTGACTGGTCCAAGTCAAGCATGTAATTTAAATACGACCAATCACCTGTCAACTATTGGAGGAAGCGCGGAGAACAAATGCAAACTTACTGCTCAACTTCAACTGTCTTCCGCCGGAACCCGCGTTTCAAGCTTCGTCATTCTCAATTGACGTTGGATTTATCTCACGGATTCCAGACTTCAATACAAAATATTACAAGGATGTTGCGTATGTCACAAATTCAAAAGATTCACTTACCAAATTAAAGAAAATATATAGAAAGTGTGTTTATAGTCGGTTCTTGGTGGAACATGTTAAAGAAAATACTTGGATTCATAGTGGATTGTAAGATCCAAGGATGAACTACCAGTGTCGACCACTATAACCACATAAAATACCCCTGCGTCCGAATGGTCCGAAATCTAATTTCCATAGAAAATTATACTACTTAGTTGGTTAGCGCCCCAATTCAAATAAGTATTGCAAATTTTAAATGTAAATGAATTTGTGGTTAATTTTGCTTGTCACATTGACATATTCAAGGACAGTACTCAGAATCAGAGCCAATATATTATAGAAGAAATTGCATTAGTATCATACAAAATCTAACAAGCCTAAAACGGCTTTAAGATGTATGTCCCTTGCAAAAACAAAAATTTGTTGTAAAACAAGTACCTTAGGAATTGAGGCTATATTCTATTTAGGAATTTTGAGCCACAGATGACGATGACTTAAAACTGTGTTCCATTTACGAACTTTAAATAAAAATTTGTATGAACAAAACATACCTAGGTACCATGGCTATTGAGGCCCTGTTCCATTTAGGAATGCTGTTTTGTAGATGTTGAATAATACTTGGATAATAATTTGACATATCGAAAAAGTGACAGTAAATTCTTATTTGGCAAGGGTGGTATTTTTGGTTAATAGTTTTCGCGTCCTCACCATTCTGTTCTGCGCTTAAAAGAAATTGTATTTGCCGAGAATTGAGTTTGGGAAATAGGTAGTTTTAATACTGTTCGTGTTCTGACGCTATTTCTTATCTCTAACCGACATCTTAATAACCTTTCGGTATTATACACAATCTAGACCCTGAGGTTCTATCAGCTTTGTGCAACCTTATAATTAAACTTTAAAAATAACAAAGAATTAAAGAAATTGATTTTAAACTGAGATGATAAATTGTTGTACCTGTTTTTCTCATTTAAACTTCGTGATGTTTAATATTCTTTTGTTGGGAGTTTTGTTCTTAATGAAGAGAAGTAGTCCTTTATTTGATCAAAGTTATTGTAGCAGGAAAAATATTTTTGTTTGAAACTGTTTGGTTTTCATTAAAAAGTTGTAGGGAACTAGCCTAGAGGGACGTGTTAAATTTGTCAGATTCACGCACCCTTCGGAGGGATCTGGTTAGTAAATTGCTGAATATATTTATATGCCTGTTTCACCTGTGTCACCCTCTTCAATTTTCAACCGACAAGTGCTTTAGGGTTAGTTATTATGGCTATTTGTACAAAGATCGTTCAAACGCATCACGAACAGAAAAAACAATAATCGGTTTATTCCAACTAGATATTTCTGACGGATTGTGATTAGTTCATGTATGAACGCAAACTGTAGATAGTTCCGTACCATGTTTTTGTTGGAACGAATTGCAGACTGGTTCTGAACCGTCAATGCCTTTACCTATAAATGTAGAAGATAAATAAAAAAATCACTGACTCCTTTACAAATACCTCATTTCTAAACTTAAATACAATTTTGAAGTTAATTAAATTAGATAGTTAGAAATTGTGACTAACAGCACATGCTACGATCATCTGACTGTTTTGACTGTCAGAGAATTGACTTGGGATCGACCAGAAATCAGTAGGAACAATCGATTATCGGGCAGAGTTTGGGTTTGAAGTTAGTTGGAACGCTTTTTTGAAACTGCACATTCGTCGTACTGTTCCGAACTACTTTGGAAGTTAGTTGGAACAAATATATTATTAAAACTTACATCATCATCTATCTCACAACAATCTTAGATGAGACCTCAAATACATAAGGTTTTATGACAAGTTTTACTTGCATTTCATTGGAATCTAAATTACTCAGATACAGCATTATTGAAAAACCTATAGTATCCTTGACTTTTATCTGAATCATTTACGATAAGTCTTTTTATTTGTCAAAAGCTACTTTTAAGCAAAGCTCGCAATTTAAAGGTTGCCTAACAACTTTTAAAGTCAAAATGGCGGAGTTTGCGATAATTTAATTAGTAATTACTATACAATGGAATAAAATATTCCGAGGTAACTCGAGCTTTTTCTCATTTCCTCTCATTTTAGTCTAGTAATAAATTTAAAATGCAATCTGTTTATTAAGTAATATCAAGTAGCTTGAAATTGATTGATATATAGTCAAGTCAAGTACTGGATTTAGGAAAAGCTTGATTTTCAAATCAGGTCACCTCAAGATATGTGACTTGATGAAACCCTAATAAATTTTGTCTGATCGTGTAGATAACAACATAGTCTGCTCTGTACATATGAAAGAGCACAGTGGATCATTAAAAGTAAAACTAGTTAAGATAAAGTACTTTAGATTCTTGAATACCAGTTCTTTATAGAAATGATGTACCACAGTTCATGTAAAGAAATTAAAGTGGAGAAACCGAAGAAAATAATACTGGAAAGACATATTATGGAAAATGGACTACAAAACATTTGGGATCTTTACCTGATAAAATGAAGACAAAAAAGTAAGTGGTCATTTTTTCTAAAAGCTTGACTATTTGGATTAGAAATACTTGTATTTTTCTTATTATAAGTGTGGTATATACGAAACAAAAGAAAATAATACTGGAAATATATCTATGGAATATATGACTAAAAAATATTAGGGTATCTTTACTAGATTAAATGAAGAAGAGAAAAAAATAGGTGGCCATTTTTTCTAAAAGCTTGACTATTTGGATTAGAAATACTTGTGCGTGGGTGCCCCGTACAGCTCGGCATTCACGTGTTGAGCGTCGCTGTAAGGTTTGTAAAGACGCCTGCCGGCGTCGCGAGCGATCAATAGAAATTCCAACGTCTGCGCCACTGAGCGCCGTGTTTGTGTGAGGGTAATTTATACGGATTATAGTTATTCTCTCGCCCCCTACTCACGGCCGCCTATGAGAGTAACAAATAGACGCACGCGGAAATTACTAAACGAAAATGAATATGCTCTTCCCAACTGCTGACAAGATTTATTTATAGTTTTAATTACTTCAGCATCTAGCGAAATATGAACTAGTAATGTACTTTGAAGTCAACTTTGACTTCATAGCTCTTCACCCAGAGACCTACAGATGTCAACAGAAAGGATTGCTGAAACACTAACGAAGATGAACTATTAATAGTAATAGAATGGATTCGTACTTAGAACATAGTTGTTTCTTTAGTATTTCTCGAACGTATGAACCGAAGCAATGTTTTAATTACTTGAATATCTACAGAGAAATATGAACTAGTAATGTACTTTGAAATCAACTTTGACTTCGCTAGCTCTTCACCCAAAGATCTTCAAATGTCAACAGACATAAATGCAGAAACACTAACGAAGAGAAACTATTAGTTGTTGTTGTTCATTAGTATTTCTCGTACATCTGATACTTATTTGTATTGAAGCAATTAAGTTATTTGAACTGTACTTCATACTAGATTCTTTTAAACTATAGACTATAGCAAAGTTGTTTCTTCCTTCTAGTCAATTGTTTTCAAAGTATCAATAATTTTCTTGAACTACTCGAACTAGAATAGTCAGTTATTTGATTTATTATTGCACAAAAAGTTCCAGTATTATCTGAACTTGTTCTTCTAGTGCTGGGGTCGACTACCTTAGTACAACGAAGAAACATTTAGTCAATAATATTTATTATTTCATAAGAGGTCGTAAAACACGGTTTCTAGGTTACAAAAATTGTGACAAAAGTATTAATCCCTAGGGAATAATATACAATCTAAACTTGCCTGGGAGTTTTGAGTAAGAATCTAATACAAATAAATCTTTTTTTTTCTATTTAAAGTTAAAGCCACAACCAAATATTTCCAAGTCTCATTTTCAATTTCTATTTTGTAGTTCAGCTTAAACTGTTGTAAAGTAATACCCGTATTTAGAACAACATAATTTCCCTGTCCAATTTGTACATTCACTTCAAAGTTAGCAAGCTCCAAACTTTCCAATTCCACTTCGAAGTGACGCATGCGCATATGAATGAAAATGTGAAATTTTGACATGTTTGATGTTTCTTCAGTTTACATTAAAGCTTAAGCAATACAGCTGTACACATAATTATAAATGATAAACTTATTCTAGAAAGAAACACCGAAGAAAATGTTGATGGATTCGAGATATTAATACTAACAGAATAAAGTAAGGTCATTTTAATAATTTTTTAGCAGAAATTAGACTAGGAGATCTAAAAATGTTTTTTAAGTACACACTTATGAATACTGATTAGTTTGATAAACTATAGTCAATATTAGGACCAGTTATAACGAAAAAAAATTATGTTCTCTGCATTTGATTGCCTTATTTTTTCTTCTTAGATTATATTATCTCTATTCTTCAACTGTTAAAATCTGTAGAGCCAGAGTGGTATATTGGCCGGTATCTGTTTTTAGTAAATGTTTTGTCAAAGATCTTAAGTACTTGTTCCCTAGAAAATAAATGGTTTTAATTTACCAAGATTTTTATCCTTATTGTAGGTACTAAGAATTCATCATTGCCTTTTTTCTACATAAAGATTGTTGTTCTGAAAGTAAGTCGGACCAGAAACTTTAAATTTTCAATGTGAGAATTACGGGAAAATTTGTTTGAAACTTCTGTCAGCTTGTCCCTGTTTAGGATGTGAGGTGTACGGGTCTCTGACCACATATTATTGTCAGTATATTGAGGCAAATTTTACGGTAATGTGGTCAAATGAAACGTAGTGTTCCGGAGACATTTCTGGGAATGAATTTCGGTTTGCAAGTTCAGCATTATCAGCTGCAGCGAAGTTCTACACTTTGTCCATTACAGCCGTCATTTCCCTATACGCCAAAACATACTATCTGGCACTTTCGCAACAATAAGCATTGCTCTCCATCCTAACTTCTACTTCAATCTCCGACACAACCAGATTTGTTAAAATCCGTCAAAGAAAAATTTATTACAGTGCAGCAAGTTTCTTTTTCCGCTAGTTTCAAAGGCCTTTATTGGCGTAAAAATAAAAGTTAAAAGGTCAGATTTTAATTACAAGCAGGTAAATAAAATGTCAATTCCTCATGTCGCACTTTGACTTTCATCTCGTGTCAAAGAACTTTAATTAGGCGACTTTTAAATCGAGGAACTTTCCAGTGGCAGATTGAAACTCTGATTATTCCTGCGTAATTAAATAATAAAACTCCCGCTCATAAAATAACCATTAAAGCCCGCCCTAATAGAGTAAAAAGAATCGTCCTCGTAGCAAAAATGAGTAATTCTGTGAGAATGAAAGATCGACCAAGATAGCGTAAGAAAACGTTTCTCTCTTACTGAAATATTTTACCCTTAAAGTATCTGCTTGTAATTTTAACCGCTGTTAATTCCTATAGTTTTTCTCTAATTTTCTTTATTGTCCCCGACATTTCTACAAGAAATATAATCTTGGAAACCACTTTTGTTTGGTAATTTTTACTTTTTAATACTTCTAGACAAATATTATGTGAGATAAATAATTGTTAAAGTTTTTGTTACTAATAACCGACTTAAATTATTTATCCAAATAAAAATACCGATGTGTCCTAAAGATTTGGAACCCACTACAAATACTAAACTACAAATAAACCTTACTTATTTCAGCCCCTGTTCCTTCTAGGAATGTTATGCTATAGATGATGATCTACTATTTTTACAGAGTAATAATTTTCTTCGTTTTTCTCTATTTTTCTGTACACGGCATTTCCGAAAGGAATAATATCTTAAGAGTTAGACCAACAGGAAAGTTTTTTCTGAAAAATGTTCTCACCGAGGTCCAATTTTATCCAGTGTAAATATAGTTTTCTCTAATTTACTTTAATTTCCACGGTATTCCTGAAAGGAACATGCCTTTAAGATCAGTTGAATACTGAGATATATTTATTAGTAAACCCTAACAACAACGATTTAGTTTATGAAAGATGTACAATCTCAATAACTATTCGATCCGTTGATATGTTCCTTAGAAGTTCCCATTGCTTATGATTTACCTCTGAAAATGAGTAAATCTTTCGAGCTGAGAGTTGGGTTGTTGCTTTCTTATCTGCGATGTTGCCACTTCTTTCTGTACAAAGCTTTTCGAACGTGCCCATTGTGGCCTGACCACGTGACAAAGGAAGACAGATGACAACATTGTTCTGTTAAATAATTTACATCTTAAAGCTGACCGTGTAATTCCGAGATAAGAAAGAAAAGCGAATTAATGCGTGAGTGAACCTAGGAATGCCCAATGGCGTGGAAGGGCCATTACATTGTCATGAGAACGATTCACCCTTGTCCGTGGATAAACCCGTAGTTTCGTTCGAGATGAAGATTGCCAATTGATGATTCGGGATTGATTTAACTTGCATTTTAACGCGCTCTTTGCGAAATTGACTGGAAAGATATAGGACATTAGCACAGGGATGGAAGTACTAATAAAAAGTGGATAAAAATAACAAAATCGCTCCTCTTTTACAAGCACTCCATTTACTATTGCAAGTATATTTCTTTTCGAACGACCACTATGGAAAGTGGCACCTTTCTCACACTTTATAAAGATTGAAAGTTGCGCATTTCTCACAATAAAGTTAAAGTGTGAGAAATCATTTCTCACTGTAATTGCCAACACTGCGCATGCGTTAAGGTACTCTTTGTGAGGTTACCTTCGCTATATTTTTTTTAGGTCAAATAGCTTTCGTGCATGTATTTTTTTTCTGTAACCGTTTAGCAGTGCGATTGTAGAAAAATTATAGTGTGCCACTCGTGCAAAATCACCTATTTTCCACCTTCTGTGATTCCATCACTCGACTTCATCTCGTAGCGAAACTTTCACACCTCTTGGGAAATAGACAATTTTCTGCACTTGTTGCACAATATACTATTATTTCTTTTTCACGCTTTTGTTTTCTTTTTTTTTTGCTGGTAAATTATAGGTCTTTTTTGAATTATTTTTAAAATATAAATTTGTTTATAGGTCGATAATTTTCATCATGTATTTAGTATATTTAAAAATTATAAATCTCAAATTGTAGCGTCTGCTAATTATTTTTCAGCAGTCCATCTAGTAATATTAATCTATGTATCTCAATTATATTCCAAATTTTTAAACTGAATTTAATTACCTCTTAGTTCTCGAATTTGTATTCAAAATTTGACCTCGATTCACACATTTTTGGGTTTTATTCCAGAAATGGGTAGTGATACGACCTTACCAATAATAGTGTTATTCGATTCTACAGTAAATTTTGCAGAAATATACAAAGTTTAAATTTTATGTTGCATCTGGTTCGAATTGTAGAAAAGAAAACCTTAGATTTTCTGCGATTTTAAAAATCCTCTATAACTATGTATCTGTTTGAATTTTTTTGTGAAAAATGCTACACATATGTTACTTGGCGAGAGGAATCGATTAGTGAAGTTCCCAAGGTTATACTTAATACCAATTTGAAGAAATCGAAGGGGGTTAAATTTTAAAAGATGAAAATCAATCAAAAAAATTTTTGTCACAAATTTATAAAAATTTGTATATATGTTAATATGAATGCGTAGATTTCAAATTTCTGAACTACATTTCGGTATCTTTCTCCGTTTTTGAGATATTTGTGTTTAAATTTAAAAAGCGACTCCACCATTTTTCATCGGAATAAAAGTATTGTTATAATATAATATAAATTTATATAAAAATCTGTAGTGAAAATGTATTGCAGATAAAATTTATGATATTTTAGATTAAATTAAAAATCCAAGGCTATAAATTAGCAGCATTCAAGTCCATAAATCATCATTACTTCCAACATAAATCAATTCGAAAATTCTGAAAATTCCAGTTTGAGTTCTTCGCCGCATCGGCCGGCATTTCGATGGACTTCAAACGAAAATAAACAGTAAAAAGCACGATTGGCGTGTCATTTTGGCAGTGCGGTATCAAAATGATTTGTGCATGGGAATCGATAGCAAACTATGAAAAAATGCATAAACGCGATAACGCGTTCACCTATTATTATGACCGGTGATTGACGTCCATTTCTCTTATCACGAACAGTGATTAATAGTTTTTGATGACGTGTGGTTAATTCCTCATTTTTCCGATTATTGGAAAATTATAAATCAATTGAATTCATCGACTTAAATTGTAAGGAATTGCTACTGGAAAGTAATTTTGTTTTTAGTTTTATTTGTCAAATAAAACCTCACAAAAATGTTCCACATTTTGACAGACGACACAAATATCTGACACAATACCGCAATAATATCAATAACAGAAACCCTGATTCCGTGAACAATTTATTACAGTACCACACAATACAGGTTTTCTCAATCCACTAGTGTATTCCATATCTATCTCTAAACCAATTCCATTTGTTGGTAAAATCAAATATCAAATCAAGCTTATTATTGAATCAACTAAAACATTATCAACACATTCTCAATCCACAACTAAGTTATGTTATTGGAAGTAGGAAATAGTAATAGGCAGATGTAATGGAATTTGAAATGTATTTAATAGGTTTTGATCTCATAAAGAATACTGCTGTATTTGTTCTATTAAATATTAAACGCATATTTGAGATATTATCAAAATAAGTACTTGTAACTACATATATGAATACTTAGGTATTTCGTTATTACAAACGAAAATTGCCACTAACCTGGATAAGTTATACTTAAAGTTAATATCATGAAATGTCAAACAAACTCCAGTCCCAATTCATAAAAAAATTAAGTATATTATTTAGTACCAAAGATAACTCCACTAGTTTCGTGGAATTAGCAATATTTGTAGTGATATTTGACAATCTAGAATTAAAATACTTTGATTACGCATGCGCAAAACATTCATTGGAGTATGATTATAATAATTTTTTTAACTGTAATTTTAACAGATTGTTTCGAAGAATATTGTTTCGTATTGGTTTTTTGAATCGGTTGATTATTGTTATTAATTTTTTTTTGTAGTGTTGTTATTGTGGATAGAAAAAAATTTAATCCATATTTTGTGAAACCCTTTATTTTTTCAATTAATTTTGTGTATAGAAAGTATTTAAATAAATGGGGATTTCAAATTTCCATTAATATTATAAATAAATATTTTTTTCTACTGATTTAGTTTAAATTTTATGGATGCATTTTATTTAAATATGCTTCTTCGGCGCAATATAGTTTTTATGAATTGTTATTCATTTTCACACAGTAATGTATTGGTCCTATTAATGGTTTAGAGTGAACTATTCCTAAAACGTATTTTCCAATAGAGTTGTTCCCTATTTCCCCAGCCAGTCAAACACACATGCTACGTAATATCCACGTGGAAACGAAGGGCAAATTCCTCCGAAATAGGGGCGTAAATATTTCCTGCAGAACCCCTTGGATTTTATATAGAACCGACATAAACCGTCACCAGTCAACTGGATGTAAAAACCGAATTACAATTCAAAAACAAATTTGTACTGTAAACGAAGTTAAGCAAATAATAAATATGAATATTTCATTACAGGAAACAAAATATAAATGGGAGATGAAATTTAAAACAGACGTGTAATTAAATTTAAAAATATATCATGTTCTCTCAACGACAGCAAAGGTCGGACTGAAATAACGAAATATGGGCGATGAAAATGCTGAAATGTCAGATGAATTAACATATCACACTTTTTACCTCTATTTTTTATCCCTTGTTTACTAAACAAAATTATATATTTGTGCCAGGACAATTGCTTTATAATGCAATAAACATTCCACAACATCGAAAATTCATTTAATAATTTCTGGATTTATATTTAGTGACCAAACTAACCGCGATAGATAGATAAAAATACTATTAAAATACTTCAGTCAGAAAAAAAGAGATTTAGTTACCCTTGTTGATTAACACCAAGAAGCTACTAGCTTTTAATAAAAATTACCTGAACATTATGACAGGTATTTTTACTGGATACTGTCCGCTGAAATATCATATATACAAGAGTGGCAAAGTTGAAAATAATATATGTCTACAGCAAAGAGGACAAAGAAACATTGGAACATCGAAACACATATGTGAATGCTCAGCTATAACCGAAAGTAGACAAGACCATCTAATTAAAAGATACACGACGGCAACTGAAATCGGGAAAATGACTCCTGGAACTACATTAAGCGTCTTCAAAACTCTGGACCTACTTCCAGACTATTAAGTAAGGACCAAGTTACAAAACATCTTTAGGTGGTCGCAGTGACAAATGTGTCTAACGTTTTAATCTTTTACCGAATAATAATAATAATAATACGGTATTAGTAATAATATTAAAAGGAAGGTATTTTTTGGAATTGTAGTTATTTAATAAAATCCACTAATACATCTCCGTAAATCAGTCTTCATCAGGGTGATAAAACTGATTTACAGTCGAAACATTGATGTATTTCTGGATTTTATTAAATAGATGCAACTCCAAAAAGATCTTCTTTTTATTAACATTTAGTCGATAAAACCAATCATGCATTAATTATATTGTCTAATAAATTCTTCATTATCTCCTTCTGAGATACTATCAATTATTGAAAAAAAAAAATATAAAAAAAACTAAGCCTCATATACAGTTTCACCTTTTCAAATTATCTTTCAGTTTCCGAGAAAAATGGAAAATAGGTTTTAAAAAACGTTGTCATAGTAACTGGAATTATTTATTTAGTTTTATCTACTGTCAAATAGAAAAATCTGTTGTAATCGTAGATAATTTAAAGGAGAGGATTAGAGAAGTTTTGGCCGTTTTGGAACATGCAAAATTTTATCAAGAATTATAAATTAAAAATGTTTTCCCTCTTTGCAACTCGATCCGTAGACATTTGTAAAACAAAAACAATAATTTACTACCACGCTTTAAATGTCACTTGAGAAGTGGTACCGGTCAAATTATAACCAGGGTTAATTCATAATAGCACCGTGGTATATTTTCGATAGAATAAAATACAAATATGTATACCTTCTGTAACATGTAGGTTGCGATGCGTGGGAAAACTGTGTCAGCCAAT